>CAKJTW010000030.1:22935000-24145943 GCA_917880005.1 Nanger dama
GCCCTATGAGGCCTGCCTTCTTCCTCCTTGCTTCTCAACAGGCCTTCCTCATTCCATCTTCAATATTGAATACCCCAGGCCATGGCTGCATCTGAAGCTTCCTTTCTATCAAGGATGCCCCAGCTTCCTGTAACTTCCCAGCCTGGCCTTTCTGCTCCAGCTCCTCCAGGCAGACCCAAGCTTCCCCAGCACCCCAGCTCCTGCACTCATGCCCTGATTGCCTGACCCCTGCACCCACCTGTGTCTCTCCCTGAGAAAGGGCAGTGGCCATGTCAGCACAGCACCAGGTGCAGAAGTGTTTGTTAAGTGGGATTTTGTCTCTTTCTCTCAAAGCTGAAACCAAAGAAAACTGCAACAGCCCCAAGCCTGGTGTGAGTCACCAGCTTGTTTGTCCTCTCAATGAGCATGCATGCCTCTCAGCCATGAAACTTCTGAGGGGGATTCTCTGGCGCTCTGCTGGAGCTGGGGTCCTTGGAGACGACCTCACTAGCCAGAGAGGTGGCAAGGCAGGAGGGGCCCCATATGGTTGGAGCTGATTTTCCAACCAGAAGAGCTCTTGGCTCAAAAGGCCTCAGCATGGAGCGAGTAGGTCCTGGAATGTCTTAGGAAGATCAGAGAATGGGGGACAGCCAGTGGCAGGTGACCTGTGGATTATTTCCCCAGAGTCTTCAAAGAGGAAAGAGGGAGGGGTGCATGTGTGTTTGGGCCGGGGGCAGGGGGCGGGGGGAGGAGGGAGGTGGCCAGGGGTGGTGGTGTTCACCTTGGTACCTGCAGAGCGAGGCAGTGGGACATTAGTCCCGTCAGGGCTGAAGGCCCCTCCCCCAGACAGATCTGGGCTGCTGACTGGGTTCTCTGAGTTGACTGTGTGATGGAAATATTTAGGCCCCACTAGTGACTCTCAGTCTACTCTGGGGAAGACTCAAGACTTCACAGATGCGGGATGTGATTGATGCCATCACAGCAGCTGGAGAAGCAGGGAGTCAGCGAGTCTTGGCCCTCAGAACAGAAGGGAAGGGGCAGGGAGAGAGGGAGGAGGGGAGAGGGCAGCGTCCTTCACCCTCATTTGTTCCGTTCCTTCTGCACACCGGCCATGGGGGACCTGGAGGAGACACCCAGGGCTATAAGCTGATTCCTAAGGTGCTCTCTCCAGCGAGGGTGCTGGGCTCCAGAGAGGAGAGGAGGAGCAGGGAGGGGATGGAGGGGAGGGAAGGAGAGCTTGGAGGCGGAGGCGGAGGTGAGACAGAGGCGGGGCTGGGGAGAATGAAAACCCAGCCTGTTGGTGGTTTCTTCTTTTTTAAGAGCCACAAGCTGAGATCAAAGGTGATATTTTTACAGCCACTGAAATAGAAAACCCCTGGGTGCACAGTGGGAGGTGAGCGGCCGGAACACAGGCCCTTTTATGCAACCTGTGCCCACAGCAAGCACGCTGCCCTCAGCCTTGGGGCCATGGGACTTGGGGGACAGTGTGGCTCCAATCTTTCCAACTCAGGTTTGAGAAAAAAGTAAAAGAGATGGGCTGCAGCCCTCGGTGCTGGGAGCCAAGACGGACAGCAGTAAGGGTCACAGTGAGCAATTCCCAGAGCCCATCACCTTCAGAGACCATGCTTGTCACTCTAGCCTGTGTGTCGGAGTTGTTCCAGGCCTCGTTTCATCCTCACAGAGATCAGTGAGGAAGGATTATAGATACTCCTGTTTTACAGGGGAGGAAACCAAGGCTGCAGGGGAACATGGTCAAGTCCTAGAGAGAGATGGGAGCAAATTCAGGACCAGAATCCTGGGGCTCCTGGTCCAACACCCCTTCCATTCCCTGTAATCATCACTCGCTCACTCACACACCAAGTTATTTATTTGTTGTTCAGCCGCCAAGTTGTGTCTGACTGTTTGCGACCCCATGCAGCACACCAGGCCTCCCTATCCCTCACTATCTCCTGGAGTTTGCCCAAAATCATGTCCATTGAATCAGATATGCTATCCAACTATCTCATCCTTTGCCACCCTCTACTCCTTCTGCCTTCAAACTTTCCCAGCATCAGGGTCTTTTCCAATGAGTTGTCTCTTCGCATCAGGTGCCAAAAGTATTGGAGCTTTAGCATCAGTCCTTCCAATGAATATTCAGGGTTGATTTCCTTTAGGATCGACTGGTTTGACCTCCTTGCTGTCCAAGTGTCTTCTCCAGCACCGCAATTCAAAAGCACCAATTCTTCGGAGCTCAGCCTTCCTTATGGTCCAACTCTCATATCCATACATGACTAGTGGGAAGACCATAGCTTTGGCTATATGGACCTTTGTCAGCAAACTGATATCTCTTCTTTTTAATATGCTATCTAGGTTTGTCATAGCTTTCCTTCCAAGAAGCAAGTGTCTTCTAATTTCATGACTGCAGTCACCATCAGTAGTGATTTTGGAGCCCAAGAACAGAAAATCTGTTACGGCTTCCACTTTTCCCCATCTATTTGCCATGAAATGATGCAACCGGATGCCATGATCTTAGTTATTTTTTTAATGTTGAGTTCTAAGCCATCTTTTTCACTCTGCTCTTTCACCTTCATCAAGAGACTCTTTAGTTCCTCTCCACTTTCTGCCATTAGAGTGGTATCATCTGCATATCTGAGGTTGTTAATATTTCTCCCAGCAATGTTGATTCCAACTTGTAACTCATCCAGTCTGGCATTTCACATGCTACTCTGCATTGAAGTTAAATAAACAGGGTGACAATTACTTACTGAGCCTCTGCTAACGAGAGTCCTAGCTGGCCTGGGACAACTCAGGTCTGTTAGAGTGCTGCTTCTCAGAGTAGGGTCACCAGACCAGCAGCATCAGCTTCACCTGAGAACATGCTAGAAACACACATTCTCAGGCCCCAATCCAGACTTACTGAATCAGAAACTCTGGGGGCAGACCCAGCCCTCCACACTTTAATGAACTCTCCAGGTGATTCTGATGCACACTCAATTTAAGAATCACCGCAGTGCATCACCTCAATCTCCACCCCTGTGCTTCAAGGAAAATCTCAACTCCCAAGGTTGAGCTCAGTATCAGTTAACACTTGTGCTGGGTATGTGTTCTATGCCAGGCCTTCTTCTAAGCCCTCTACAGATATTAACTAATTTCACTTCACAACTCCATGTGATAGGAACTAATACTATCCTCATTTCACAGATGGGGAAATGAAGGCACCGAGAGGCAGAGTAACTTGCCTATGGTCACACAGCTAGAATCCAAGCTTTTACCAGTTAACCAATGGAACACCCCTGGCAGAGGGTCTGGTGCCCAGAATGTATTCTGGGCATGTTTGAGGATGTAATTACAGCAATTAGGATTACCTCACCTGAGTTTGCGATGATGACCCCTGCATTCTGTGAATATGAAATCTGTTGCCCTGTGACGATGGAAGAGTGAGTCAACTGCAAAGGCAGCCTTGGTGCCTGGAACACCAGAGCAGCCCACAAGCGCTCACCATTCATGTAGCTTTGAGACCATAATACACCATCCTGGTCTTCTGGAAACATCTCAGCTTGCTGTAGGGAAGAATCTAGACTCTGACAGAAGTGAGTTGAAACTCTAGTTTTGGCCATTCAGAGACTGTGTGACCCTGGACACACCGCCTCATTTCTCTCTGATCTTTAGATCAGCTTTCTTCATTGTAAAGTGAATAGTGACAGTCCTAATCTTGCAGGGAGCCTGTGAGGGTTGGAGAAGATGACATCTGTGCCCAGCCCGGAGCATGCACAGAGCTGGCCATCAACAAGCAGCTCGCCCACCTCCCTTCCCATCCATCCTGCTACCTCAGAAAAACTTTTAAAGAAAAGGAAATAAATTCCCAAATGATCAAAATACCTTTGTCCTCCAGCCTCCCTGCCCTTTTCCAGACCTCCTTGAAATAGACACCCCAGTCAGGGCTTCCGGGTGAACCTGGCACCTGCTGCTTCCAAGTGGAGAATTAAGCACCTTGTGAAGGGAAGAGGAGGGGACCTCTCTGAGCCACCTCCAGTGGCCGATGCCCACAATCAGCGCTAGCATCTCAGTATCTGCCTTCCGTGAGGCAGTTTATCCTGGACATCTGAAGCTCGTTAGCTGCCTACTCCCAGAGGGCTGATTCCACTCGGAGAGAATTATCCCAGACAGAGCCACAGAGGATGGAGCAAAGGCCAGGTGAGATGTGGTCACAGGAGACGGGGAAACATAGTCTCTTGGGAGGAAGAGGTTGTGTGAGCTGAGTCTCAAGAGAGACGAGGCTCCAGCTGGACAGGTGGCAGGACCAAGGCACCCTTCCCTCTGTGGATCCACGACTCCACCCATCTATCCAGAATGGCCACCGTTAACTTTCACTTAGCAGTTTTTATTAGCTTCTTATGTTATACCAGGCAATGTCCTAAACAATATACACATATTAAAATGAGATAACCCTTCTACTGGGTGACAGGTCCCGGGTGATTGACCAGCTTGGAGTCTGGCCCTCATCTGGTTGCCCTGACATTGACTTTTCTCAAGACACCCGGGAGGTCAGACATCTGGCTCTCAAGATGTCACTCCAGATCGCCGCCTGCTCCTAGCGCTATTGTGACTGACATCAGGCCATCGCTGTTTCTCCTGACTGGAGTGCTCTTATTGCTGCCACAGTTTCCTTCCCTCCTGGGAGGGAGCCGGGTGTGTGAGAGCCGTTGCCCGGCGGGCGTGGAACCTGGGCGAGGAGGGCTGGAGCAGAGGGCAGATCACTCGAGAACTTGGTAGGCCTGGCCACCTGTCTCCACCCTTAGCAAAGAGGCCCTCTGCGGAGACTGGGATGGGCAAGGCCCTCAGACAGTGCCTACCTTCTGGACCGTGCTGAATAGGTGCACAGCACAAGCGGGTGTCTCTGAACCTTGGATTTTCTCTAGATACCTCACTTCTGGGTTGCTGCATTCTTCCTTTGGACAGATGAACAGCCTTGATGTCCCGGCCAAAGAGCTGTGTCCTGAGCCAGGGAGCCTTTGGATTCATTTATTTTTCATGGGGCAACCTTATTTACCGGCATTTCCAAGACTGGCCCAGAGAGCGGTGAGGACCTGCCCAAGTTCACACAGCCAGTCAGGACTGAGACAACCCTGGATTTCCAGACCTTGCCCAATAAATAGTTTATGGAAAAATGAAGAAAAATTAGAAAATACAGATAAGCACAAGCAAAAGTAAGTGTGTCTTCAGTTTGTCTCTCGGAGAAACTTGCACCGCCCTTGCCCATCCCTTCTCTCGCCACCTCCGGGCCTCAGCCACACTCCCCAGCCCCAGCCATAATCAATACCTCACCTCCCTTTGCAGCAGTGGTTCCCTGAGGACTAAGCCTTGACAGCAGATCCTGATTCAGACCGGATTCTGGAAGGGCCTGGCGTCTCTTCCGGAACAGCAGAGCTTAAGTGCAGATAGAGTCAGACTCCCTGCCAGGAGTCCAGAGCCTGCATCCAGCCCTGCCTGGCCTGTGGATTGTCTCTGTGACCTTGGGCCAGTCCCTGCCCACTCAGTTTCTTCCGCACCGTAAAATGAAGATGGACTTGACCAAGTGCTTTCCCCACAGCCTGTCTCAGTCTGTTGGCTGCTCGTGGGCAAGGACCATGCCCTCTCCTCATAGCATTCAGAGTCAGAGGGCAGGGCTCCCTAGTGGTGGGCAAGGCCAGCACTCCCCAACTATGTGACCGGGAGCAGGGCGCCACACTACTCTGCTGCCCCATGGACAGACACAGAGCAGAGTGCTGACCCTCTGTGTCTCAGGGCAGCTGTGGATCCCATGAGGGGAGGACCTCAGAGACTTCTGGATGACAGAGCAAGGAGCTGAACTGGGCTCTTACCAGAGGGTGGCCCCTGTCTGCCCAGTGCCTGGCTCCATCCTGGCTCAGAGGGTCTGGCCTAGGCTTGTAGATGGACCCGCAGGCTCACACAGCTCTGGCAAGAGGAATGTGTGGATCTGGGGCCCAGCCTACCACATAAAGTGTCAGTAACAATGCCGAGAGGGCCTCGGGGCCCATGACATCACGGACAGCAGTTTCCCATGTTAAAACTTACAGAGCTAAGGCCATTTTAAAACATAGCACTGCCTTTTTTCCCCTTTCTTTCATTTTTCATTTTGGCTAAGGCATGGAATGTGAAAACTGCTAAATGTGTACACGCGGGTTCATAGGCTGATTCAGCTTTCTGGGGTCCTAAAAACAATGGGAAACCTGGGAAGTCTGGCCTCTGCTTCCTCATGCCCACTCTGAGCCTACTCTGACCACAGAGGAGGCCATGTGGTTGACTGGAGGAAGACACCCCCAGCTATGAAAGGACACTGGCTGTTGTAGGAAGCAGAGTGTCAGTCAGAGATGATGTCTAGGTATGTCTTCTGCCCCTCAAAAGCCCTCAAATCTATTCCAGGCACAGGCAGGTTTTGGGCATAACTCCAGATGGTCTAGTCTCTTCTTACCTGTTAGCTTCAACTTAATGGGCCTTTGCTAAACAGCCCTTTCATGCCAGTCATCAGAAAACACTGGAAGCCTCCAGAGAGAGCTCGGATATGAAGCAGACAGGGTGTCAAGAGGCCTGACCTCTGGTCCTGGCTCTGCTGCTGGCTGGCAGTGTGACATTAGATAAGGCACTGCCCTCTCTGGGCCTGTTTCCCTGTCTTTAAAATAAGATGGCTAGTGGTTGCCAGGGGCTGAGGAGAAGGGAAAGGGAGGCATGAATGCTATTGGGTATGGAGTTTCTTTTTAAAGTAATGAAAATATTGTGGAATTAGATAGTAGTGATGGTTGTACAACTTTGTGAATATACTAAAATCTGAATGGTGCACTAAAAACAAAAACCCAACAACAAAAATACCCTAAAAAAATAAAAATGATTGGTTGGACAAGATGACCTCTTAAAGAAGAGACACTAGCATTTTTTGTGCCCATGGTATCCACGGGCCTGGACTCAGCGTTTGCATATTATCTCATGATTTTCTGTGATCCACTCTAGTGATATTTATGTTGTGACTCAACTGAAAGTCCAACTTGAGTCCTTTGTTCAGGCCCTAAACTGGGACAGAGACTGGGGAAGAGAGAAGTGAAAGTCTCTCAGTCATGTCCACCTTTTTGTGATTGGATGGACTAGATAAGGGGGCAGATTTCTCCCCATGGGGGCTCAGAGCCTGGGGAAGAAGTCAGAAGTGCACATGGTGCCCAAGAAGGATTAGCTCCTTCCTTTCCTAGTATAGGAGTAACCCCAAAATACAAGAGAGACACACAACTCTGGCCATTTGGAGGCCCTGGGAGTTGATTTCTTCTCTGGCTTCAGTTACGCTTTTGGCTGGGTGTTCAGGATACAACCATGGGCAAGTCAGACCCAGCCCCGCCCTTAGGAAGGGAAACAGACTTTAAAACAATTAAACACGTTAATTATGAATTTCTTTGATTATTGTGATTGTGATTGGAACCGTGAAGGAAAAGCACAGAAGGTGCTGAATGGCTCACCAAGGGTGCTGGCGTGGCTTGAGCTGGGTTCTGGGGGCGAGCAGGAGCAACGAAGGGGTGTGGAGACCAGGATAGCGTGGGACAGGGTGCTCCAGACAAGGTGAGGCCCGCTCCAGAGTGTCTGCAGAGGAAGACCCGAGGAGAGGGCGTAGAGACCCGAGGAGAGGGCAGGCGGCAGCTGCAGCAAGAAAGGGCCAGGCCCGACCATGTGGGGCCTTAGAGGTCAGAGGCCACACTTATCTGTCTGTGCTCACTTCAGAATGTCCCAGTTTGAACAATAAACTGTGAAGCCACCCTATTAACAGGTCACATTAGGAGTTTTTCCTAAGAAACAACCAGTGTTCCAGGAAGGCCTGGTCGTTGCTCCTACCTCCTGGCCTCCCAGGCCTGCGGCTCCGCACGTCGGGAGCAAGGGCCTGCCAGCCCCCGTGGCCACGGTGGTTATTTGAGCTGGATGGTGTGTGAAGAGCCCTGCTTGGCAGCCCCTGGTCATCCGGCCCTGCTGCCCTCCTCCCAGGCAGACCCTGCTGCCCCCATGCCAGCCTCCCCCTCTTCAGGATCTTGAGGTGAGAGCTTTGCCACCAGGTCTCAGGCCAAGCAGGGTTCTTGGATCCAGGTTCCATGAGCCGGTTTCCGCCCATTCCCGCCCTCGGCGGCTCCCCGAGGACCCACTCCAGGCTCAGTTGTGGCCTCACGCTCTTTCCACTCTTGGTTTTTATTTTTGCCTCTCTTTATTTTCCTCTCAGTGTGACTCTCTTCTGCTGGGCCTCTCTCTATTTTGCCTTCCTTCTCTTTTCTTCTCTCTTCTCCAGGGTAGCCTGGCATTTCAAGAAAAGCCTGTGCTTCAGAACAAGCATAATAGGCCATGATGTCTAGTTCTGTCCCCCGCTGTCTGTGTGATCTTGGGAAAAGGCATCATTTTCTGAGCCAGTTTTGGGTTCCATGAAGTAGACACGCTCCTCCTGATCCCTGCTTCTCTGAGTGGCTGTGATCTGAGATGAGGTCCACAGTCCCTCCTGGAAGTAGTCGTGCTCAGCAAATGGTAGTTGCCTGTTACTTTCCTTTTGCAAGTTCTCTTTCCTGACCTTCTGCATATTTTGTTCACTTAACCACAAATCTAGGGAACCAACGTGCATCCACTGAACCCCAATCACCTTGCACTCCCAGTACAGCCCCACCAAACCCAGACTGGAATGGAGCTGAGAGCCTTGAGCTGGGCAGCCTGCTCACTGCTACCCGTGTGGCTGGGAGGCGTGGCTGGGTGTCAAGGCTGGGCCTCTCGCCAAGGGGCTCCCTAGGGGGATGTGGGAGGGGTCTTCTGAGCTATGCTATAATGCAGGCATCAGACTTTGGGTTTTCACCAACTAAAAGAGAGGCAGGGACTGCCCTGGTAGCCCAGTGGTTAAGACTCTGCCTTGCAGTGCAAAGGACACCGGTTTGATTGCTGGCAGGGGAAGATCTCACATGCTGCGACTGCGTGCTGTGAGTGTGTGCCTCACCTACTGAGCCCACACTCTAGAGCCCGTGAGCTGCAACTACTGAAGCCTGTCTGCCTAGAGCCTGGACTCTGCTACAAGACCCTGCTCACCGCAACTAGAGAAAGCAAAGCCCACGTGCAGCCATGAAGGCCCAGTACAACCTAAAATAAAGTATAAAAAAAAAGAGAGAGAGGCCATCTTTCAGTGTGTTACCCCTGCCCCCACCAAGACCTACAGACTTCTCACCATTACCCACATCACACCCTGCACTTTTCAGCTTCCACACTATTGCTTATGCCCCTGAACCCACCTGCAACACCCTTCCACGCCCTGCCTCTTATTTAGGGACTTACACCAGCTTTGGGGCAGAAACATGACAGAGAAGGAAACCAAGGCTCAGGAGTATCCAGATGTTGGTATTTTTACAAGAATGGTACAGTGTAATGCATTGTGTGTGCATGCCAAGTTGCTTCAGCTGTGTCCGACTCTTTGCAACGCAGTGGACAGTAGCACGCCAGGCTCCTCTGACCATGGGCTTCTCCAGGCAAGAGTACTGGAGTGGGTTGCCATGCCCTCCTCCAGGGGATATTCCTGACCCAGGGATGGAACCTGAATCTCTTACATCCCTCCTGCATTGGCAGGCGGGTTCTTTACTACTAGGCCCTAGTGGTAATCCTTAATACTAGTGGTAAAGAACTCACCTGCCAATGCAGGAGACTTTTAAGAGACACAGGTTCGATCCCTGAGTCAAGATTCCCTGGAGAAGAGCATGGCAACCCACTCTAGTACTCTTACCTAGAGAATCCCCAGGGACAGAGGACCCTGTTGGGTGGGCTACAGTCCATAGGGTCGCAAAGAGCTGGACATGACTAAAGCGATTTCATACATACACCCCCCGACCCCAGGAAGCCCATAGTACATTGTACTATTTATTTAAAGACAAAATAGCTTGCCTGGGGTTCCAGTGGATCTGGAAGTAACCCAGGTCTGCAAGAGTCCAAATTTCCCACTTGTTCCTCAGCCACACTACCTGTCACATACTTGTGACTACGTGGAGGCTATTGTAACCTAATTCCTAGATGTCACTTTAAAGGTAACTGTGTAAATAAACTTACCATACATTTATGGTCATTTTAGTTTTTGACAAGGGAGCCAAGACAATTCAACAGAGAAAGAATAGTCTTTTTAATAAGTAATGCTGGGATAACTGGATATCCACACACAAAAGCATGAAGTTGCACCTTCACCTGTTAGTATTTAAAGATTAACTCACAATGGATCAAGGATCTAAATGTGAGAGTTAAAACCAGCAAAATCTTAGAGGAACACACAAATGTAAATCTTTGTGACCTTGGATAAGACAGTGATTTCTTAGCTATGACACTAAAAGCACCAGCAACCAGACGGAAAAAATAGAGGAACTATATTTCATAAAAATGACAAACTTTGTACTTTAAATGACACTATCAAGAAAATGAAAAGACAACCCACATAACCAGAGCAAATATTTACAAATGCTATATTTGCTAAGGATGTAGAATCCAATATATATTAAAAACTCCTACAACTCAACAATAAAAAAAGATAACCCAACTTTTTTAAGGGGGCAAAAGATGTGAATAAACATTTTTCCAAAGCAGGTACACAAATGGCCAGTATGCCCAGTAAGCACATTAAGAGATGCTCAGTATCATGGACACATGCATATGTATGGTTGTGTCCCTTCGCTGTTCACCTGAAATTATCACAACACTGTTAATCGGTGCTGCCCCAATAAAAAATAAAAATTTTTTAAGAAAAGATGCTCAGTATCGTTAGTCATTGGGGCAAGTCAAGTCACAATGAGATACTACTTCACACCCACTAGGATAGCCAAAAATAAAAGCGATAGAAAATGAGCGCTGGCAAGAATATGGAGAAGTTGGAACCTTCACACATTTCTGCTGGAAGAATTGTAAAATGGTGCAGCCACTGTGGAAAACTGTTTGGCAGTTCCACAAAAGTCCTATAGCGTTACCATACGCTCCAGCAATCCTTCTCCTACACACAGACACACACACAAATTGAGCATATATTTCATACAAATCTTATACATGAATATGCAGAGCAGCATTATTTATAATAGCCAAAAAGTGGAATCAACCCATTAACGGATGAAGGGATAAGCAGAATGGAGTATATGCATGCAGTGGAATACTATCCTGTTATAAGAAGAAATGAAGTACTGATACATGCTACAACATGGATGAACTTGAAAATGAACTTTAAATGTCCAAAAATCCATAGGAAATTAGCAGCTGCCGACTTCCCTTGTGGTTCAGACAGTAAAGTGTCTGCCTACAATGCAGGAGACCCAGGTTCATTCCCTGGGTTGAGAAGATCCTCTGGAGAAGGAAATGGCAACCCACTCCAGTATTCTTGCCTGGAAAATCCCATGGACAAAGGAGCCTGGTAGGTTACAGCCCATGGTGTTGCAAAGAGTCGGACATGACTGAGCGACTTATGACTGAGGGGCTGAGGTGGTAGGTAGAATGAGGACTAATAGGTATGGGATTTCTTTTTGGGGTGATGGAAATGCTCTGAATTAGAAAGTGGCAATGGTTGCACAAATTTGTGAATATACTAAAAACCACTGAACTGGATGGCATCATCAACTCAGTGGACATGAGTCTGAGCAAACTCTGGGAGATGGTGAAGGTCAATGCTGCAGATCACAGTGTCAGACATGACTTAGAGACTGAACAGCAACATTCACTTTAAAAGAGTGAATGTATGTTATGTGAATTATACCTCAATTTTTTTCTTAAAAAAGTAGTTGTGTAGATCTGTAGGGGATCTTGCAGGACATTGAACCCAGCATCCACTCCTTGGCCCCATGTTAAAGATGGGAAGCTTATAGCCCAGAAAGGGCAAGGATCACACTGCAAATCTGAGAACAGAGATAGAACCCAGAACTATATCCATCCCACGTTCCCCTGCCCAGATTGTTAGTTCCTGGAGGCCAAGAAACGTTCTTCATCCTGTCCCTCCTCTAACAGCAGCACACGACTCTGGGGCACAGTGCAGAGGTGACAGTCAGGATGGCTCCAGATGCAAGCCTCTAGATAGAGAGCCGAACCCAATGAGCCCAAGGCACGTGGATTCACTGGCCCACACAACTGGGAGGGACAAGGGTGTGCTGGGGACTTGGATGACCTCCCCACCCCCTGCCTGTTTCTTCTCTGCCTCCTTCCTTCTCCTTATCTTGCTCACATGGCAGGGAATAGGGCTGCTGGCTTCTGGAAACTCTGAGGATCACACCTTTAGAACTTGCATTCCAGAGGCGACCAAACTGTTCTCCCAGAACCTATGACACTAGCTGGTGGTAACAGCTCTATGTGGTCCAGTTGGGTCATATTAGGTGGATTGGAAAATGAAAATCTTCAAAAGGTCAGGCAATCTAAGAGTACTGAGCTCTGTGACCAGCAGTCCCAGAACCCCAGATATTTGGGGATGGATGGGGAGGGGTGCTTTTATTATCAGAAGTGGGAGGGAGGCTGGGCAGGCAAAAACTCAGCCTCCCTCTCCCCCAAGGGCCACTGTGGGATAATCTAAGAACTGAGGGGAAAGGCAGTCGTGGATTTTAGATGCAGAGTGGTGTGGGGTGTAAGTCTCAGCTTGTCACTTTCTGGCGGCAACCAGGTAGGCAAGTGACACTCCTCCCACCCCCCACCCCCAGCCTCTGTTTTCCAAACTACAAAGGGAGAACAGCAATCCCCAGCCCAGAGAATCATAAATATTTGAGATAAGAATCATAGAGTGATTGCCCAGAGCCTGGCACACAGTGAGGGCTAAGGCCAGTTATTACATTGTTATTGATGATTTGGGTGGCTTGATCTTTAGCCTCTGGTCAGACGCTGGGGATTCTGAGAAAATGCTTCAGACAATGGGGGCTTCCCAAGGTCCAGATCCCTGGCCCAGAGCTGAGGGGGTGGTGTGAGAAGGACCACTTCTCCTTGGGTAGGACTGCCCATGTGGGCTATGACTTGGGGTCCGCCTAGAGCTGCCCCAACCTGTTGGTGACCTTGGCCTGTTGACCTGCCCTTTCTGAGCTCAGTGTCCCCTAGTTCAGATAGCACAGCCCTGGGTGACTGCTCAGGGTTCTTCCTCACCTAAGGCTACTATGAACTCAATGAGTGTCATCTCCTGGAGCGGTCTACATCCCCTTTTTATAAAGGAATCAAGCAGCCTTCACTGCCAAGTTGAGGTCTGCTCTGTGCAAAGCCCAGTGCAAGGCACAGGGACTCACAGTTGACTCGGATCCCCTGTGTTCAAGATGCCTGCAGCCTGCTGGATGAATGGACATGGTCACTGACTCTGTGTCACCCTGGGCAAGTCACCACCCCGCTCTAGTGGTCCCTTTTGCCCCATCTGTAAGGGAAGGAGTTAACTGTGAGGACGACAGCCTGTGGCCAGGCTCACAGCCCCATCTGGTCCCAGAGAGGTGGCTGGGTAGCCCATCCCCCATACCTTAGCTTCAAATCTAGTGACATCATCCCCAACCCTCTCCGTTTCCCAGGCAACTGGGGTGCTGGCTGAGGCTCCCCAGGGGCCCAGACCGTCTGGATTTCCTTACACATAACTGTGCCTTGTCCACATTTTCACAATTAAATTGTCAGTTTGGGTTAAGTGTTGTCTGCTGATGGCTGTCAACCTCTCTCTGGCTCCCCTCACTCTTCACCCAGAGCAGGTAAGTGAGAACGTCTTGCCCAGCTGGTCCCTCTGTGCTGTGGAAAGAGGTTAGGATGCAATGAGAGGCAGGAGGTCTGGGTTCCAGCCCAGCTCTTCCAGACATTTGCTGTGTGATCTTGGACAAGTCATTTCCCCTCCTCTACCTAGGTTTCCCCACCTTAAAAAGGTTTAGTCATCTCTGCCCAGCCTTCTTTCCTCCCATCCCAAAGCAGTTACAAGTCTCACAGGACCCATAACTGTGGCAGAGCTGAAAAAAATTGTAAAGCCCAGCTCTTGAAAGGGACTTCTCCAAGTCCCTGCTAGAAAAATGGGTAAGGTTAGTCTCTGCTCTGGTCTGCTCTGCATCCCTCTGGGTGCAGATCTGGCTCAGGTCTCCTCCTCTGGTCTTCATCAGTCTGTTCCTAGACCAAAAAGGCAGAAAAGCTGCTCTTTCCAACAAAGCCTGGTGGCCCCCAAGGTGCAAGAGTAGAGGTGTTGGGCTGGAGAGTGAAGGGCCCTGCATCTCATGATGGGTTTGCCTGCGCTAAGTGGCCAAGCTTTCCTTCCCCACGATGGGCCTAAGTCACTACTCACCCCAGCTTTCCCCTCTCCGCTCCCAGGAACTCTCTTTCCTCTCCCCTGTTTTCCAGATCCACTCCCAGATCAGCTCCAGACCTCCTCCAAGCCCCACCTTGGCAAAGCCCAGTATCTTTGGTTTAACGCCCAGGGCCCTCCCTGGCATGGGCCTGTCTCCTCCCCAGTCATTCTCCCTCCTGCCTCCCTTGATGCCAGCAACAAAGAGCCCTCCGCTTACCCTTCCCTGAAACCAGACTTCTCCCTCTTGGTCTCTGCTTAAGCTGTTCCTGCTGCTGGGAAGGGACTCCCTCACCCCTGGCCACCTGACAATTCCTCCCCCACCTGCACATTATTTATATAGACATGAATGCTAAGTACAAATGAGCTCTCCATCTGGAACTGTTTATGTACCTGGCAGAAAAGGAACTAACCTTTATCAAGGACCAATTACGTACAGAACATTTTACATATATCATCTCTTTAAGCCCCACAGCAACCCTAGGTGGTAAATTTCACTATTCCGATTTTCCAGATGAGAAAACTGAGGCTCAGAGACAGGAAGTTTTCTTTTCCAAGGCCAGAGACGGGGGTTGGTATTGAAACCCTTAAAACCCACACTTGTATCAGGCCTTGGTGGAAACACTTCCCTCAAGATTACAGGGTTCTATGTACATGAAAACACTTGCTATTAAGGGAGATGGTGCTGCTTTGCAAATTCCAGGGACCACTGTGAAGTACCCAAGGCTGTCACATAGAAAAGGGGACCCGCAAAGAGAGCTAGGGCCACTGGGGGAGTAATGGATCTCTGCCCTAGATGAAGGAGGACCTTCTCCCAGGCACAGTCATCTCATCACAGAAGAGACTGCCCTGGAGAGAGTGAGCTCCCTACCCCGGGTTATGCCAGCAGAGGCTGGGTGAGGAATTCACCCATCCCTGCAGCAATTTTGGAAGAACCACTGTTCACTGACCCTAATGGAGCACTCCGGATGCAGCACGGCCGAGATGGAGCCAGTGGCTGACCGACACTGCTCCTGGAGCAGTGGAGACATTTACAGGGGCTCTAGTAGCCAGAACTTCAGGGGTCTAAGAGGGTGAGTGGCCCAACTCTGAGATTCTGATGTCACCTGAGACAAATACATAATTTCCATCTTTTCACTATATAAGCCTGGCTGCTTCAGGTATCTCTTGCTACATAACAAACTATGTCAAAATTCAGTAGCCAAAAAGAATGATTGTTTGATTGATTCTCCTGATTCTGCAGGCTGACAGGGCAGATCTGCCCAGCTCACTGTGGGCTCCTTGGTGAGGCTGCCCTTGGTGGGTGGGTGAGCCAAGCCTGGGTTCTGTTGGGCTGGCTGGGCCATCTCCACGTGGTGTCGGGGCCTCTCCCTGAATTTAGAGCCCAGCCTGGGCTTCGGGGGAGGCTGGGCTGGGCTCCACGGGGGCTGAGAGCAGAAGCTGCAGAGACCCTGAAGCCTGGGCTCCAGAGCATGCACAGCGTCACTTTTGTCACATGCCACACTGACTCAAGGAGATCAGCAAGTCACGAGGCCAGCCCAGATCAAGGGTGGAGACACAGCCTTCACCTCTGCATGGAGTCATATTTCAAAGGGGACCATGTGTCCTGGGATGAGAGGGACTGGTGCACTCAAAACCTCCCTTGCTGCCACGTCCAGGAAGAATTCACACCAGCGGCACTGCATGGCTTACGGGCTGGGTGTCAGGAGACCAGGTTTCTCTCGTCTCCTGTACCAGTGACCTAGTGATGTGAGGCATCACATCTCTCAGCCTCGGTTCCTCCCTGTGTGCAATGGAGACACTGAGTGTGGCGGATCTCTGGCCCTGTGGGTGTGCAGGGTGAAACCCATGTGGCAGAAACACTGACTGGTATTCATACCAGAGACGGGGAAACCCAACTGGAGAAGGCACTGCCAACCCTGGTGCCTGCTGCTTCCCATTCCTCTCATTCTGGGGGCAGCACTGTGGCTTGGCTGGAGTTGAAAAGAAGTTGAAAGAGGCCAGAAACCCAAACGTTGTCTCCTGAGCAGCCACCACCCCAATTAAACAATGGAGAGTTGAAAGTGGCTTTTCAGAAGTAACGCCCTCAGTAGATGTGACCAGTGGAGTGGTGTTACCTGCACCCAGGATAGAAACCTCCTGCCTCACCTCAACCAGCCCCAAGCCTGCTCCCTGAGCCTTATAAAAGAACAGCCCCTCCCTCTAGGTGACTGAGAAGGAGGAGAATGTCCCCCTTCCCGGCACTGGGCAGAGGCTCAGTGGGGCACAGGCCTGGGATTGCTGACCTGGCATAAATGATATAAATGATCAGACGGACCCGGGGCTCAGTCTGCTCAGAAGCAGAGCAGTGCCTGCCTGACCCACAGGCACAGAACTACCCGGCACACAGTCGGTGTGCGATGTTATCTCCTAGGAACCTCGGGAAGGAGTGGTTTCATGGTTTCCCATTTTGCAGATGATGAAACCAAGGATCACAGAGGTTGAGTGACTTATCCAGGGTCACACCTTGGGTGAGCACAGGAGCAGAATCAGGCCAGGTGTCTGATGATATGTCTGCTGCTATTTGATCCCCGTCCCTCTTGCCTGGAGGATCTGGCCTCACAGGGCTTGCGGACCCCTGGAGCAGGGGACCTCTGGGCTAGGCTATTCTGCTCAGCCCCACTGTTCACCTGCCTTCCCAGGTAGGCCCTTCTGAAAAACACCCTGTTGCTGAAAACAGCACCCTCTGGTATCACTGTTTCTACCATGCTCACAGTTCATCCTAAAACAATCATGTAAAGAGAACTAAGATGTGGGTTCTAGAGTTGAAAAAGCCCTTGGAGTCTATCTAGTTCAACCCCCTCACTTACAGATGAGGTGATGGACTCAGAGAGGGCAAAATAATTATCTGTTGTCACACAGTCAAGCACTGACAGGGCTAAGGACTATAACCAGGTCACCCTGCCCATATCCAGGGCTCCTGGAAGTAGCCAACTTGCCCCTACCCATCTCCACCAAGGCCTCGGACCCAAGGCTGGGAAGGTGAGGTGGGTGGAGGGGTCAGTAGAGGTCAGCATGGGAAATGGAACTGTGTCCCTTCCTGGGTGCCCCCCCTGGGTGCAGTGTATGCAGGGGGTGGGAGGTGGAAAGGTGTATAACCCAGAACAATGGCAGGCAAGGGCTGAGAAGCCTACTGACAGGAAGCTCGCAGCACATCTAGGCAATCAGATAACCAGAATCACCAAGGGTAACTGAGGAGAAGGAAGCTATATTAACATCCACAGCAGTAGTAGCCAAGAGCGTGCCTACCCTGCCCCGCTCTGCGCCTCCTCCCCTCTAAAGGGAGCTAGCAGCCCAGGCCACCAGCACAGGCCTGACCCACACTGATCCTTGAGGAGGCTCCTGACAGAAGGAGATAGGAGGAAAAAGGAGGGGGGAAGTTCAGTTGATTTTAAAGATGGAAAAAATTCTTCTCCCAAGTATCTCAGAGAACCCCAGAATGTCTGAGGTGGTAAAGTGCCCCAGCTTTGTGCAAATGGGGAGACTGGTGTACAGGAAGGAGCAGCCTCTTGTCCAAGTCTCCTTGACCCTCAAGCCAAGGTTTTGACACCCCCTTCATCAGCCTCTCCCCTACTCTCCCCCTTTCTACCCTGTCTCGGGCAGAGGTCCCAGTCCTAGCTTATGTCTGGATTGTGAGTCACAATACAGGGCTGAGCAGCTGGAGGGCCCTATAGGGATCAAGGCTGGGCTTCAGGAGACCTGGGGCCTTCTCCTCGCCTCCGTCAACTCCTCTCCAGAGAATACGAAGTCACTATCCTCCTCCCATTGGTTTCAGTGGGGGCCACTAGCTATGGTGCACTCTGAGCCCTAGAGATCTGGGTTCAATATTAGCTCCAATACTTGCTAGAACCTCCGTATTGAGCCTCAACTTCTGCATCTATGAGAGGGGTACAATCGTCACCTTGGAGAATACAGAAGATCTGATGGGACTGTATTCTTCCCATTTTATAGATGAAGAAATTAAGGTTCAGGGAATTTAAGCAACTTGTTCAAGATTCAGTTAAGTTCAGTTCAGTTGCTCAGTCGTGTCCGACTCTTTGCGACCCCACAAATCGCAGCACGCCAGGCCTCCCTGTCCATCACCAACTCCCGGAGTTCACTCAGACTCAGGTCCATCGAGTCAGTGATGCCATCCAGCCATCTCATCCTCTGTCGTCCCCCTTCTCCTCCTGCCCCCAATCCCTCCCAGCATCACAGTCTTTTTCAATGAGCCAACTCTTTGCATGAGGTGGCCAAAGTACTGGAGTTTCAGCTTTAGCATCATTCCTTTCAAAGAAATCCCAGGGCTGATCTCCTTCAGAATGGACTGGTTGGATCTCCTTGCAGTCCAAGGGACTCTCAAGAGTCTTCTCCAACACCACAGTTCAAAAGCATCAATTCTTCAGCACTCAGCCTTTTTCACAGTCCAACTCTCACATCCATACATGACCACTGGGAAAACCATAGCCTTGACTAGACGGACCTTAGTCGGCAAAGTAATATCTCTGCTTTTGCATATACTATCTAGGTTGGTCATAACTTTTCTTCCAAGGAGTAAGCGTCTTTTAAATTCATGGCTGCAGTCAAGATTACACAGCTAAAAATAAAATTGGGCACAATCAACACTGGAACCCAAGTCTATGTGACTTCAAATTGTTTTCTGTATCTACTCTAGCTGGGAGCCAGAAGATTTCTAGCTGAAAGACTGCTTGCGCAAATATTAGGAGGCAGCTGAGGTGAGCAAAGGGCTAGACCCAGAGGACGATGCATCCCAATTGAATGGAAGTCACCTGGAATGGCTCTGACTGTGGTGACCACAGTGCCTTGGAATGGGAGAGCTCAGGACACACCTTTGACCCCCTGCTAGAAGCCTCTGAGGTGGAGCAGCAGTGTCTCCCATGCCCCCTTCCCACACCCCCACCTAAAACCCCACTACCTTCCCATGGCATTTGGAATGAGATTGACCCCAATGCTCTGGAAGAAGGGATGGGGGTGTCCCAGCATGTGTTCACAAGGACATTCCTCTGTCTGTAAGTGGGAGTATATGTATACTGGTGTTGCCCACTTGGCAGCTGTGTGTGTCCTCACTGTGTGCATGGAAACGTGTGCTTGTGCATAAACTGGATGCGGACAGTCTGCATGTTCAGCCTCATCTTGAAGACATGTATGGCCATTTAACTTACATGTGCTGCTGAGTGTGTGGGGGCATGTGGTTTGTCTAACTATCTCCTGAATGTGTTTGTGAGCATTTGGAGGTTAAGTCTAGCCCTATGTGCAAGGGAGACTGCCTGCTTACATGCAGAGATTCTTGCATGGCTGAGAACCTGTGGGGGGTTCTGTGGAGTCAGATGAACGTGTTGTATATGCAGGGACCTGTAGCCAGGTTAGGACAGCCTATGGGAGCCACTTCACAGGGCTGCAAAGAACAGGGGGAAAGAGTAACCAGGTGTTTTGGGGACCTGAAAGAAGTCTTTTTCACCAAATCTGTTTCTCCTTCTGCTAATGAACTAGATTATCCTTGGAACTGAGGCTCCTGGGGTGGACAGGATGGGGGAGACAGAAGTCAAGAAATCCAAAGCACCTGACCCAGCAGTTAGAAATGCGAGTGAAGTAATATCAGCCAGGAAGGGCCAAGGTGGGGGTGGAAAGTGTGGGTACTCAACCAGTCCCAGGGAAGTTGCCCCTGAAACATAGCCCCAGCCCCAGGCTAGGTCTACAGTGCACAAGAAGCACCATAGTCTGCTTTAGCTTCTGAAACCCAGTCCTTGGCTGGTGGTATCCCCCGGAACCAGGCAGACTCCCCAACACTCATTCCATAGATGGGACATCTGCCTTCTTGTTGCCTAAGGTTTACAGCCGCCTTACAGCCCTCGCACCTCTTTTCTTTGTTGAGAGTTCCCAGAACTGCAGCAGAGGAGGTATGGAGAGGTGAGCTGGAGAAGCTGGTCCTGGGCTGCCACGGCAGCTCTCCTGACCCACGACGCTTATAGTAATGGAGCTTCAACACCAACTCCTACTGACACCCGGGCTCCGCACTCAGACCTAAGTCTGACTTCCCTCTTAGCCGTGGCTTCCTCTTCTGCCCAACCAGACAGGGTGGAGGATCCAAACGGGGCTTCCTGTCAGGTTTAGAAATCAACCCTACCTGGGCCCCAAGCGCCCAGGGCACGCAGTAGGCTCACAGCCCGCACGCTCAGTACACACCACCAGCTAGAGTTATAATTAGTAAGTCTCTTTGTAGCTCACAGGGTGCGACGTCCTCTCGCGCCGCTGGCGCCGCGGGTCCGTGGCATCCGCGGGGACCCCCGCCCCCGCCCCCCGCGCTCGCGGCCCGAGCCACCCGGTGGGGTTTTTGCTCGCTGACGTGGGCGGATCAAAGCAGCTGCCGGCTCCTTATAAAGCAGTTCGGGCTGCCCGCGCCCGGAGACCGTGCCGGGTGAGGAGCAGAACTCGGGCGAGTCAGCGAGCGCAAGCCCGGGGAGCCGAGCGCCCTCCAGTCCCCGAGGGACCCCAGCCGGCCGCGGCTCGCCAGGATCCCGGGCGTCCTTTCCAGGCAGCTCGCGAAGAGGACGCCCTCGCCGCCTGCCCAGCCGGGAGAGCGCTCGGGTCCTCCAGGGGCCGCGCTCGCCGCTCCCCGGCCCGCCCGGCCAGGCGAGCGCCCCAGGAGGTGAGCCGTGGCCGCGGGCAGAGGGTGGGCTCTCAGCCGGGACCTGCCAGAGCGGGGGTGCGGGGGTGCGGGGCCCCGTTGGGCACCCGCTCCCGGGCAAGCAAAGCCAGTCCTCCTCCGTAACTCTGTTCCGTGGCTCCCCCAGGCAGCCTCTTCGCTGAGAGCAACAGCTGGGGCCTCGGGGCGCCGGCTCTAAGCGGATGAGAGGTAGAGGTAGGCTGTACAGACCCCGCGGCCCGCCTCGAGCCTTCCAGTCCAGCTTTCCGCCCACCCCACCCTCCCCGCCCCATTCGACCCTCTCCCTCCGAGTCAGCCCACGGATGAGGTCATGCCCGAGCCATCCCGGGGGTGGGGGACCTGGATCCAGCGGCCGAGGGTGTGTGCGGTGGGGCGGGAGAAGGTGGCAAAGGCAGGGAACGACTGCAGCTCCTACTAAATTGGAGGGCGGGGGCGGACGGCTTGCTTTGAGACCTGCTTCCAGAAGCGGCAAGGTAGGGGTGGGGGAAGGGGGGAGAATCGAGAGTTTGTTTACAGACCTGAGCTCCAGGCTAGGGGAGATAGGGAGGAAGAAAGTCCAGTCCCGGCCCCGAGGCACCTCTGGAACAGCCGTGAACATCTGGCTGAGCTCGCGCCCGGGCCCCACACCTCCCACCTCCCCGAGCTTAGGTACCTCCAAGACCCTCACGGTCCTTAGGCGCTCGAGGTCTGGCTTAGAGGGGGTAGTGGGAGGAACCCCGAGTTCCCCCACCCCACCCTTCCCAATTCCAAACTAACCCGTTTCGCGGGTCACCCGGCGCATCGTCCGCAGCCCAGCAGACACATCTAGGAAGACTCGCGGCCAGAGTCAAAGCCGTGTTGAGGGCCTCGCCTCGCTTGGCGTTGCAGCTAACCCTGAGGCAGTCGCTCAGCGTCACCGGCTCTCTGGGTCGGCTCTGTAAGCTGCGCACCCCCTGGCTTCGGGCCGGGCCCGAGGCGACCTTCGCGGCGTGGACACAGCGCGAGCGCCGGGTGCGGGTTCCCGGGCTGGCGCGGGTGTTTGGCGTGCGCCCGTCGATTCTGGCTCAGAGGGGCAACCTCGCAGGCAGAGGAGTTTCCAGGGCCTTTCCAGAGCCCAAGCCCTATAACCACCTGTTGGAGCGGGCCTGCGGCTACGCTTGCGGCGCCCACGGTGTGCACAGCCGGGGAGGTTTCAGCTCTCGCCCGCTGCAAGCCGGGAAGCTTGAGCCTTCTCCCTAGCGGAAGGAGGAAGGGACCGCTTATCTCTCCAGAGACACTGTGCTTTGATGCGGGTCCACTACACGCCTGATCCCAAGGGAGGCTCCGAGCCGGGCCTGAAGCAAGAGGTCGGGCAGTCCGGGGCGGACCGCGGCAAGTGGAGGGTCTTATAGAACGTCCAGATCTGTGAGGGCACTTAGTTTTCTCTTCACCTCATGCCCGGAGCGGGATACCGGGGCCCAGGAAGAGAAGGGGACTTGCCCAAGGTCCCAGGGCACGGGAGGCTGCTGCCTAGCCCACCTCGAACCCGGGTTTAGCGCCCCCTGGCGGGCCGGGGGGCTCCGGGAGGAGCGTGCTCCCTGACCCTCCAGGCGCAGGCTGAGGGTGACCCAGCGGCCCTCGCGGCTGTCCTAGACACTCTGACAGTGGACAGGAATAATCTGCCAGGACCCAGAGGCCCAGACCGGGAGCCGCCTCCCCCAGCGACGTGCCAGGACAGCGAAGGGAGAAGCCCAGGACCACCGGGGCCGCTCCGAAACAGCCAGGGGTAGCTTGGAGCCCTAGGTCCCGGTGCGCACCCGCGCGGCCCCCTTCTCTCTCTGCGCGCGTTGGGCTGGACACGGATCCCCTGCGGTGAGTCCGCGCTCTCCTCTCTTCGCGTGCAGCCCTTCCTTCTCCCTACCCTGGAATGCTGGGCGCCTTAGGGGGCAGCCCACACTTTGGAAAGGGGTGGGGGCGAGGAGTTTTCGATCTCCCCCCTCCGCCTCTCCCGGCATATCCAGCGGATATTTTTCTCGTTCTCAGGAGCGTGTGGGAAGAGGGGGCTCAATTAGACTTAAGACCCCAGCTGAAACACCACTCCTGCTTCCCCGCCCCCAGTGCCTTAGAGCGAGCACCACTAGCTTGGGAGAACTCTGCGGAGGAGAAAAAAAATGTAATTCAGAGGTTTCTCCCTGCCTTGCTCTGGGTCATGCCGCAAGGTCCCAGAAAACAGTGGGATTTAAAATATGTGTCTGGGCGTGTGTGTGCTCTTAAGGCGCACACGCGCATGGACACACTACACAGGTAGATGTAATACTGGGAACTTAGGAAGAGGGGCTCAAAATACCTGCAGACTACTGGAGACTGGAAAGACCTCAGGAGATGCGTGGAGTCCAGGCCCTTGTTTTTATGGACTGGGAAGCTGAGGCTGGGGTGGTGGAAGGTCCAAGGTCAGACAGTCAGATGAGAACACCTCCTTTTGGGTCAAGTGCCCCCTACTAAGGCTCCTCCTTTTTCCAACCCCCACAAACCTTTTAGGAAGAAACCGCTTTGTCTGCTCCTCCCCAGGGAGGAGGGGCTGGGACTGTGTTTGTCTCCAGACTAACGCCAGGTGTTGGTAAATCTGGGAGAAGCTGGGAAGGGAGTTAATGAGGTGAGAATAAAGAAGGGGGGCGAGGGAAGAAGAAACAGAGAAAAGGCGGAGAAAGCGACTCTGCGACCTGCGGGCGGGGTAAGGAGACTCCGCGGCCCCAGGATGCCGCCTGGCGGCCAGAGGCGGCATCCCGCCGGCCCGGTGAGCTTCCCGGCTTAGCCAAGGCCAAGCCGCCTCGCCTCCGATCCGGCCTGGGCAACATCCGACCCACCAAGAGGGCACTGCTGAAAGAACTAGGAATCTCAGGACTCTGAGTAGCCCTCACTACATAGAGACTTTTGCCATCCCCTTTCTCATCCTACCCGTCCCAACCCGAGAAACTGATGCCCCAGAGAAGCCCCCGTTTCTTTGTCTTCTCACGGTCCACGATCTCACCCGAAACTGGGTAGACGCGAGCGTAGAAGACTGCCGCTCGTTGGCTGACCAATCCCATTTCACATCTCCAGGCCTCAGTTTTCTCATCTGTGAGATAGGGGCAGTGATCTCCCAGGGTTGCTGGGAGGAAAAAAAAATCGATCGCGTTAGTGATATTCTTTTTAAAGGTGAATTGTGTCATAATCACAGTTTGAATAACAACTGTGGTCCCAGTTTACAGAGGGGGTAAACCGAGCCCCAGCGGGGAAGGAGAATGCCCAAGCTGGCAATAACTAACAATATTGCGGCGATGAGAACCCAGATCCTGGGCGCGGAATCTGCTCTTCCCATTGCCCGCCTTCAGCCTCTGCCCTCGACACCTTCCGTCGCTCTCTAGGGCTGTGTGTCTGCCCTCTGCTCAACTTCTCTCAGCTTCGCTCTCTGAGGTTCTCTCTCCCTCTCGCTGTCTCTCCGCCTGGTCTCTCCCGAGTCTTTGATCCTGTCGCCCCTTTCTCTTCTCGCTGCGGGCGGCTCTAGGTGGACACGCCCTCGGCCGCGCTCCCGCGGCACCTAATTTGAGCCAGACGCCGGCAGCGTCCGGGACTATGTTGGGCTGGAGGCGACGCCCGCCGCGCGCCCGGCCTCCCCGGGCCCCAACCCCTCCTTTGTAATTTGAATAAAACGCCCTCACCCCCACGCCCGTGGCCCCCGCCCCACGCGCTGCCTTAACCCGCAGCCTCCGCTCTCCCCGACTGCAGGCGGCCTGCGCGCAGGACAAGTGACGGCGGCCGGGAGCGCGGCTGGACTTCGGCGCGGCTTCCCCGGGGTGAGACCCCACTGCGCGCCCGCCGCGCGAGGATGAGGGCGCGGCCACAGGTCTGCCAGGCGCTGCTCTTCGCCCTGGCGCTCCAGACCGGCGTGTGCTATGGCATCAAGTGGCTGTAAGTAGGGGATCCGCGTCTACGCAGATGGGCTCCCGAGGGCGGGGGAGGCGGAGAGCGTTAAGGGGTCCCCCTGGATCGGGCCAGGGTACCCAAGACCGAGGAGCAGAAGTAGCCTAGGGGCTGTGGGCGAGTCACCCTTCTTAAGCCTCCTTTTCCTCCTCTGTAAAATATTGTCCTTACCTGCGGGAGGAGCCAGACAGGGCGTGGAAGGCGACGGAACTGCTCTGTCCTGTGCAGCTGAGATTTAGGCAAGACCTCCACCAGGACAGATGGAAAGAGCGTGGTCGAGGGGCTGTCTTAAGGGTCTGTGCTCTGCATACAAGGCCTGCTGAATATTACGTTCCTTGTCAGTCTCCTGACCCTAGCTGGAGGTCCTCAAACAGTCCAGAATGCCCCACCTGCGTGACCTTGGGGAAGTGTCTCAGCTTCTGGGAGTCTCAGCGCGCTCCTTTGTCAAAGGAGGGAAAGAGCCTCTGTCTCACTCAGGTCAGATGAGAAGGGGGCTCATGAAAGAACCTCCTTAACTGTCAGATGCTCTGCACATGTGAAAGATAGTCCTTTAGACAGAAATTATTAATGGAAGGGTAGGTGGGAGAGAAACTCTCTTCCATCCAGCAGAAGGGAGTGCCTGCTCTGTGCAGGACTGTGAGCAGTGAGGGCAGGCAGAGAGGAGTAAAACCCAGCCGCTTCCTGGAGAAGCTGCCCTCTGGTCTGGAAGAGATAAGCCCAGGCTGTAAATAACTCCCAAGTGCTCCAGAAGAGACCAGTGTAGTGCTGTGGGACTGAGGAGAGGAGCCCACCTGGTGGGGGGCCCTAGGTAGATTTTTCCGGGGTAGTTCTCCTAGGAGGGACCTGAGGAATCTCTGGAAATTTGGCGGGTCGGGGCAGTGAGAGAAGGGCCCTTTTGGGTGGAGGAACTCCCAGGGTGGTTGAAAAGTCCAGGACGGGACACACTCTATAGAGTTCCAGGTCGGGGGCGGGGAGCCATGCAGATAAGACAGGCAGGGGACAGATTATGGAAGCTGGGGAGGGACTGTGAGGAAGGTTCGTGGATTAGCTGGAAGACAGGGTGATAGTGGCTGGGCCACCAGCAAACAGTCTTGAGGTCACCAGCCCTGCCTCTTCTGGGGCTGAGTTATCGATTAATTTTCCTCTGGAGAGGGGAACGCCATCTTTTGCATTTCTTGTTTGCAAAGAGAAGCCTGGGCTCAGCGGCTTCCCAGTGTGTGTGTCGGGGGGAACAACTTTTCTCAGCTGCTCCTGATTAGTTTTATGAGAAATCAGCCACTTTCCTCCTCCTGCTGGTACCTGGCACTGCCCCAGTTGGTGAGAACCCCTGATCAAGGAGCCCAAGCCCTTCTCGCCCACCACTAACATTGTATAGATAAGGAAACTGAGGTCCAGAGAGGGAAAGGCATTGTTAAAGGGCACAAGGAGCATCAGAGGCCAAGAACTGGACTTGCCACTAACATGTTGTGGGGGACATTGCTATCATTCCCTCTGAAAAATGTGTGACTTGTACGGGCCTCCAAGCTGGCATGTGGCTTGGTAGGGTCTGCAGTAGATGGCTAGTTAAACCCAACATCCATGCTATCCCCACTGCACAGCTTAGGCTGCCACAAAAGAATGAGTATACCTCAGTGTCTGCCTTAAAAGCACTTCTCACTTCTTGAGGGAAATAGACATATAATGATACAAAGTGGACTTTGGGCTGTGTCCTAGAAGAGGGAGCATGGGAGCCAGAGGAAGAGTGGTTAGTCCCACATAAGGGAGGTGACTTTGAGCCAGGCTTCAAAGGATAGATAGGATTTCAATGGCCATGGATGGAATGCAAAGCAGGCATCCTAGGCAGAAGGAACCACAGGGACAGGACGGTGCGTGTGGGGAAACAGAGAAACCAGGAATTACAGGAGCTTACTAGCAAATCCCCAGAGCTTTAGACATTTAACTCTGATAATACTCTTGTGAAGTAGGTGACATTCTTATCGCTACCATTTTACAAATGAGGAAACTAAGGTACAGAGAGGTTAAGTAACTGGCCTAAGGTCACACAGCTAGTTAATTAATGGTGAATGTGGGATCAGAAGCCAGGCAGACAGGCTCCATGAAGCCAAACCTCTTTGATAGCGGTTAAATTGCTGGAGCTGAAGATACAGGAGGAAGCAGGAGAAAGAGTAGAGTTTAAGAATAACAATATGTGTATGTGTATCTGTGTGTGTATATATATGGCTTTGCAGACGATACGGCAAGGTCATATATATATATATATATATATATATATATATATGGCCTTGGAATATGCCAGGCACTGTTCTGCCTTCTTGATGTATGCTATTTCATCTGTCTCCCAACCACCATGTGAAGTGGTTCGGCCATCTCTTTCATTAAACAGAAGAGGAAGCAGAGGCTCAGCGGGTCTTTAATGAACAGGGTGTCACAGCTAGAAGGCAGCAGGGGCAGGATTTGGACTTAAGCTGCCTGGCTCTGTTTCCTCTTGGTCTCAGGGAACCACAGGAAAGTTAGGAATAGAGACATGTACAGTGGGGATGAAAAGCTGGGGATCCTGAGGATGTGCCAGGGGACCCTGCTGCCTTGGGCTTTGGAAAGTAAGCTGAAGAGGAGAGGGGAATTTGACATGGGAACTGAAAGCAGACGTGGCTGAATGACCCAGAATGCCCACCTATGCGGACCGAGGACTCAGCCTGAACTTCCTGTAGAGTGGGGGTAAGGGAGAAGGGGTGGAAACACCTGGAGGATCCCACCCACCCAAGCCAAATGGTAGGAGACTCAGACCAGACAGTGTGAGGAGAGCCTTCTCTGGCTGTCGTGGGGGCAGAGATGATGGTTCCAGCCTTCTCTGAGCCTCTGGAGGCAGCCCAGGATGGGTGGAGTGGCCCCAGTGAGCCTGCTGCTCATTCTGGGTCAGGCCTCTCGAGGAAGAGTCCTAAGAGACTCGGAGGGACACAGCTGCCACGGTGAGGCTGGGAGAAGCACTGGACGGAGAAGCACTGGACCCGAGTCAGGAGCCCTGAGTCCCAGCCTGAGCTCTGACAGTTCACTAGCTGTGAGCCGGACCTCAGGCAAATCAATCACGAGCCTTTCTGAGCCTCAGTTTCCTCATCTCTACAGTGGAGTGAAAGAGCCCTAGCCTGTGATCTAGGAGTTCTAGCCTGGCTCTGCTTCTGATTCTCCTGATTGCCTGCTTGTGTACAGGTCTGGGCAAGCCCAACCCTTCTCTGGGCCTCAGTGTCCCCACTTGCACAATGGAGGGGGACACTGAGGCTCACAGAGGGACGGTGACTTGCCCAAAGTTGCAGCTGAGCTGGAGCTGAAACCCAGGTCTCTGCACCCCTCACCACCACCCTACCATTCCCAGGAGAGCCCCAACTCCTGAATGAGGAGACCTCAGCCGTCCCCACGGCCCCCTTGGCATAGGCCTCGCCTGTGAACTCTCTGTCCCCTCCTGTCCTCTCTTCCACCTTCTCCCCCATGTACCCGCCCCCAGATAAACCAAAATGTTTTCAATTAGGGGTCTGCTGCAGTGAGGCAAGCCGGACAAGATGTCCAGACGGGTAACTCCCCCGCCTCCCACCCTAATCCTTGATTACCTCCCCAAGGGGGCCTTAGTTAGAAACGGTCATTACCACTAATTACCAGATGACCGCATCGCCCTCCTCTGGAGTGGAATCCGCTGCCTCCCGCCTCCTGATCTCCCGCTCTGCACGCTCCCGTGAGCCGGCCTCTCCCAGCATGCCGCAGCTGGCCGCTCTGTCCCAGCTACGCTCTCTGCAGCCCCGTGCCCACCAAGCACCTCCAGGATGGTTCCCGTTTTTCCTCCACCCTCCTGGGAAGGCTGAGCCTCATTGTCCACGCTGGATCCCCCTCATAGAACCTCTCTCACCACCAGCTGGGGAGGTGGATGCTTGATGACTTCAGAGATGGACAGACTGACCCAGAGTGGCTGATCCAGACCCCAGGAGTCCAGAGAACCCCCTCCCAGGAGCCTCAGTGCCCGGTGCTCAGGAGTTACCTGAACTGAGCTCCCCAGGAAAAGTCTGAGCTTATGTTATCCACTTTCTGAGCAGGAGCCCAGGGAAAGGACCTGGAAGATAGCCACCCTGCATGCGTGCCTGCTGTATGCCCAGTACCGTGCTGGGTGTTTTCTCATATATCTCCTGTAATTGTTCCTGTTGTGAAACAGAAAACTGGCTCAGAGGGGAAGGATGGAAGCTGGGCAAGGGTGATGGGCAGAGTGGGCTCAGGGCAGGCTGAGTGTGGATGGATCCCAGCCTAGTAGAGTGGGGATCCAGGAAGGTGGCATCTGGAGGAGGCCGAGCACCCAGGAATTGGACCGCTTCAGTGTCCTTCTCTGATTAAAGTGGGTCATATTCTCCCAGGGCCCCCGAGACATTGTGAGAATGGGATGAAATGAGAGGCTCTGTAAACTGGGAACTGCTGTGTCCGTCTGGGACAGTGGGTCTGTATGCATGGACAGTGTTTGCTGGGTGGAGGGAGAGAAGTTTCAACAACCAAGAAACAGGCTGAGGTGGGGGTTTATACCGCCCCTGTGTGGTCCCCCTCACCCATTACGGGCTGCAGGAATTCAGGCAGCAGGTTCCCCAGGTATCCTGGCATTGGCAGGATCAAGCAATCAGGCCTGAGGTCTGCACCAGCTACACCAGCTTTCTTGGCTCATGCCTTGTGGGAGGGGGGAGAGGTGGGCCAGGGATGGCAGTGAGGGAGAAGCCCAAGTCACCCACAGTCAATCTCAGGCTGGGTTGTGCCACCCCAGTATGGCCCCAGGCTGTGCTCACTTGTCCTGGCTCTGCTTCCCAGGCCTCTGGGAAGACTTCTATATTTTGGAGTTGTAGGGGCAAGGCAGGGAGAGGCAGGAGGAAGCCAACTAACCTGTTAGTACCCATAAGCACATATCATTTCACTTGGCTCCTGCAAGGCCTCCAGGAATCCACATTATGTGGTTGATGCTCAGACAGTGGCAGCAGTTTACCCAAGACTGCACAGCATGTAGAGGCCAGAGCTTGAGTCCCAGCCCGAGTCTTCTGACTCCCTCTGGTCCAAGATTTAAGTGGCTACAAGTGAGGAGTTCCATATATGAATACTCCAAATGCTTTCTAGCCATTATCACATTTAAATCTTAACCATAATCCTTGGAAATAGAATTTATCATTTTCTTATAACAGATGGCATGAGGCCCAGAGAGGTTGAGTAACTTACCCAGGTCACACAGCTGTTGCCCAAAGCCTGAGCTCTCGCCTGGGCTAGTCCGTGAGCTGGAACATCTAGGTTGCCTTATAACTGGTGACAGGTCTGTGCAGCTGTCCACTGAGGGGCTCCTTGAGGAATGGATCTATGTCCTTCATTACCAAATGAGTCTGGGAAGAGTTGGTGCTTAGTAAATATTTCTCCCACAAGCAGATCAAGTTCATTTTTTCATTTAGGTACAGGAACAGGGGAAGGGCATTCCCGGCGTCAGGAAAAGTCTGGGCACAGGCATGGTGTCAGGGTAGTCCTTGTCAGAGAAGCTAGGAGTCTGGTATAGTGGATATTTCAACATGTGGGGGAAAAGGACAAGAGGCTGAAGAGCACTGGGGTGATGGTAGGCTTGCCACCTGAGGGGCCGTGAAGTCAGAGGGGGAGCCCTTGACCTTGACTAAGTAAGTGCAAGAGGCTAAGGTAGGAAGAGGCCACCAGTGCAGTCATGTAGTAGATTTCATCACAGGGCACTGCCCATGGTGTGTCAGCCCTGGACAGAGCATGTGACACTCACGGAGTTAATCCCCCAGACAGTACTGGGAGGGCAGAGGTTACTTGCCTTGCTCAAGGTCACGGGGCAGTGCGGGTGATGGAGGCGGGGGTGACAGGGCCAAGAGTCTGCCTAGGCCTGTGCTCTTCTTTGGCACTGAGCTGCCTCCCTTGGGATCTCAGGTCAGGGGCTCAGGAATCCAGGCCTTGCCAGGTCTCAGCCCTGACCCTGGATGAGGTCTGCCATGGTCCCAGCAAGTGGGACACACAGCACGCAGGCCTGAAGGCTGGCCCCTGCTTTCCCCTTGTCCCTCCAAGGTCTCTGCTGGATTTCTGAGGACCAGCTGGCCCTAGGGTAGGGACCAGGTCTATGTGGAACTCTTTAAGACTGTGGGGTCCCTCTAGCCTCCACTTAGAGGAGGTGCAGCCTGATGCAATCTGCTCCTGAGAGAAGGCCTGGGAAGAAGGCAAATCCAGGATGGTCCCCTGGTCCTAAAGTCTTAGAATTTCAGTGCCCAGAGCCAAGATCTGGGAAGCTCAGAGGTCCTATAGCATCATCAGGGTTCATAGAGAACCTCCTAGGCCAGCATTCCCAAAGCATGGATGAGGTCAGGACTCCTCAAATAAAGGGTTTTGTGCTCAGCAGATTTGGAAGTTACAAACAAAGCCTGTTGCTTTGCTGCAGGACTTCTCAGGGCCTTTAAAATAGAAATATGCATTATTATTCTTCAAGAGAGGATATAGTATATCACATCCCTAAAATGTACTTGACCATGGATCTGCTTTTTCAGAGTGTCTCACTGGAGCCTGCTCTGGGGAATACAGTTTACAGGTACAGACACTGAGACCCAGAGAGGACAGTGATTTATCTAAAGTCACACAGCAAGTTAATGGCTGTGTACTTAGTCACTCAGCTGTGTCCAGCTCTTTGCGACCCCATGGACTGTAGCCTGCCAGGCTCCTCTGTCCATGGGGATTCTACAGGCAAGAATACTGGAGTGGGTTGCCATGCCCTCCTCCAGGGGAATCTTCCCAACCCAGGGATTGAACCCAGGTCTCCTGCATTGCAGGTGGATTCTTTACTGTCTGAGCCACCAGGGAAGCCCAAGTTAATGGCTAAATCCCATTTATCACAAAATTGAGTGGCTTTAATCTTTTCATAAATCCCTTGCATGTATGTGGGATTTTTACAGCCTGATACATGGATTTAATAATTAAATGAAGCCAAAATGAGAAGCTCCTAACTCACACTGTGCATCTAGTAAGTGCTCAATTAATAATGTATATTATGCCGATGACTATAGCACCTAGCATAGTGTCTGGCTCAGTAATTGAGTGAATGTTGCATAAAAAATAATAATCCACAGCTGTGTGAGGACTAAATAAGGCAATGACTGTGAATGCTTTGTGAACTAGAAAACTGTTAGTCTAATTATAATAAAGCTTAGGTAGGGTGGCAGGGGATGGGGTCACAATCCTATGTTATGAATGAGGGCCTCAGGCCCAGAAAAGGACAGGGATGTGCCCAAGGTCACACAAGGGCAGAAGAGAGCACCATTACCCTGCTGGGGACAGCAGTGCTTGGCCTCCTGCTTTGCCAGCTCCTTCCAGTAAAGGCTCCAGACCCACTGAGAAGAGGCTGGGGCCATACGGTGGGTCCCTCTCCAGCCTGACTTCCTTTTCACTGGTGCTGCTTTCTGCCCACATGCAGGGCCCTGTCCAAGACCCCGGCGGCCCTGGCGCTGAACCAGACACAGCACTGCAAGCAGCTGGAGGGCCTGGTATCTGCACAGGTACAGCTATGCCGCAGCAACCTGGAGCTCATGCACACCATCGTGCACGCCGCCCGCGAGGTCATGAAGGCCTGCCGCCGGGCCTTCGCCGACATGCGCTGGAACTGCTCCTCCATCGAGCTCGCCCCCCAACTATCTGCTCGACCTGGAGAGAGGTAGGGGGCCGGCAGGGCCTGCTAGAGCCTGCGGAATGCGTGTGGGTAGAGGTGGATGAATTCAGGCATAAATATATGTGTGTTTAGATAGGTGGCTGTGTTCATGGATGGATGGATGGAAGCGTGATGGGTAGATGAGTGAATAACTGGATGATGGATGGATCCACGGATGGGTGGGTGGGTGAATTAATCATGGCCACGGGTGTTTGGGCGTGAATTGATGAATGGGTGAACACACGGGGAGTGCAGGGGAGCCTGGATGGCAGTATAAATGCATGCATACCCCTCATACCTGGACAAAGGAATGGATGATGCAGGGAGGCCGGTGGGCGGGATGAGGAGTCTATAGCGAGAGTGCGACTGAGCCCACCCTTAGGGCAGACAGGTGTGCTTCACGGTAATTCTAGACCAACCCGACTCAAAGTGCTGCGAGAGGCCCAGAGTGATACAGAGATTAAAGAGCATCTGTGGAGACTTTCTGGAGGAGGGGGCATTTGGGATGGATTGGGGTGGGCGTTCCTGTGTATCATAAAGAGGCTTTTGAAAGGCAGGGGATCAGTTCTGTCCCCTGCACAGTGACAGGCCATGTGTGTGCAACACTTTACAAAGAAAGCCTCCCTTCTTCCTGAATTATCTCAATTCCAGAGCAGGCCCATGAGGTAGGTATATCATTCCCACTCTACAGTTAAGGACACCAAGGCTTGAGAAGGGCAGTAACTTGCTTGGACCTGAGGCCAGTACCTCACAACCAAGGCACCTTGGCTCCATCTTAGTTACTAAGGTTTCTGTAACAAAGCCCCACGTTCTGGGGGCTTCTCACAAGGGGAGAATCATCTTCATCTGGAGGGTGGAAATCCAAAGTCAGAGTCAGGGTGTCCGCAGGACTTCCTCTGAAGGCACAAGGGAGAAGACTCAGCCCTGCCTCACCTTTGCTTCTGGGGACTGCCGTAGTCTGTGTGCTCCTTGGCTTGTACCTGCATCTTTTCCATCTCTGTCTCGGTCACGTGGCCTCTGCCCTCTCTGTGTCCAAGATTCCCTCTTCCTCCAAGGACCCCCGTTGTATCCAGGCCCACTCTGATCCATCTAATGACCTCAGCTCAGTTACACCTGTAAAGACCCCATTTCTAAATAAGGTCATGTTCACAGGTAGCAGGGGTCAGGACTTGACTGTATCTTTTTAGGGAACACCTTTCATCCTGCAGCAGGCTGTTTGCTCACCTGTCCTTGAGGAGCTCAGGGACGGGGCCCTCAGTGCCTGAAAGCAGTCCCTGACACTGGGTGTGGGGTGTGCAGTGTGCTGAGTGTGTGAGGGTGTGCCTGTGGGGTTGCTGGCTTTTCGGGCTTCAGAGTGAGTGTGCCCGTCAGCTAATCCATTTGGGGGAGGACGGGGGCGGTGACAATCAAATGGCCCTAGCGCCACCCTCCACTTGCTCCATCCACTCGCCACCCCTGGCCCCATCTGGCCCCAGAGGCAGGTGGGGACCTCAGCCCTGGGCACAGTCCTATGCTTGGGTTACCTGCCCTGGTTGACCCTGCTCCTCCCCACAGGGACCCGGGAGTCAGCCTTCGTGTATGCGCTGTCGGCGGCCGCCATCAGCCACGCCATCGCCCGGGCCTGCACCTCCGGCGACCTGCCCGGCTGCTCCTGCGGCCCCGTCCCAGGTGAGCCACCCGGGCCCGGGAACCGCTGGGGAGGATGTGCGGACAACCTCAGCTACGGGCTCCTCATGGGGGCCAAGTTTTCCGATGCTCCTATGAAGGTGAAAAAAACAGGATCCCAAGCCAATAAACTGATGCGTCTACACAACAGTGAAGTGGGGAGACAGGTAACCACCCACCCGCCCACCCACCCCAGATGGTTGTGCTTGTGCCAGTTGGCCTGGAAAGGGCCACCTGGTGTGCCCCAGTGGAGGGGGTGGGGGTGGGGATGGGCCCTGATACCCCCACACTGATTTGTTCCTGGCCTCCCCTGACTCTTCCCTCTCCAGCTGCTTGGGGCTTGCCTGGCTTCTTCTCCTCCAGGGGGTCCACCGCGGTTTGGGTTGGAGAACGTTGGTAGAGCAGAAAGAGTGCTAAGCTGGGAGTCGGGAGCTCTAAACTCACTGTGTGACACTGGGCGAGTCACTTCCTCTCTGCCCTCAGTTGTTCCCATCTATAAAATGGGATGGGTGGGTGCTCTCTAGTCCTCATTGTCACATTTCCTCAGACTCCTCCTCTGGGGCTCTGGGCCAAGGCCGGGCAGGAGAGGAAGCATGGAGTGGGCCGTGGGCTGTGGAGAGCTAAGGGTCATCTCCTTGGATCTAATGGGAACTCTCTCCCAGATCAAAAACCCTCCCTAGTCTCCAAAACATGATTTCCCCTCCGTGTATGTCATTATCAGTATTGCCTTAATTCCTCACCTCATTGTACAGAAGGTTGGAATGAATGCATAAGTGAATGACCGGACCTTTTAACAAACCTGATACTCATCTGTGTGCCAGACACTGTGGTGGGTGCTTGATTAGCTTTCTCTTCCGTGGTCCATGAAACCACACTGTGAAGAGGTACCATTACCACTCCTTACAGATGGGGAGCTGATCCCGGAGGGGCGGAGTGTCAGCTGGGGATGAATCTCACCACCTCCTCCCTGCAGCCCCCTTGGGCCCGTTGTGCAGAGGCCCCAAGTGAGGCAGAAGGAGCTTAGGTGGCTTGGCCAAGGACACACAGTGCGATGGAGCCCAGGTCTATGGGATTCCGAGTCTAGAGGTTTCCACGTCCTCACCTTCCTCTCTCTCTCGTCTCCCTTGTGTAAGGATTCTAGGACATCCAGGCCGTCTTTGGACAGTTGGGGAAACAGGTCAAGTCACCCTGTGGTCTGTAGCAGAGTCTGGCTAGGGACCAAGAACTTCTGCCTCCGAACCCTGAGGGCCTGCTCCCCACAACCCTTGGAAACCCACTGGGAGCCCTTCGCCATCCTCCTGCCCAAGAACCCAGCCCCACTCCTGCCCACGGCCAGGCCCCAGCCTCATGCTGCCATGCTCCCGCTACACCGGCAGCCAGTCCATCCCACAGTGCAGTCCACTCAGGGCCTCAGCTTTGGGGGCGCCTCACGCCTGTCCCTGGGCCCTGATGCCTCGGAGTTGGCCTCCCTGGGACCATTCGCAGGGCCCAGGAGGTCCGTGACAGCACGCCCTGCCCTGACACCGAGGCCTTGGGAAGCCTGGCCCTTCCTGCCCTCTGAGCTGAGACGCTGAGTGTGGTTTACTTTCCTGGATGACTTAGAAGGACCTGGTGCCCTTGGGAAGCCCAGCGTGCCGTGAAGTCAGGTTCACTTCACTGTGTGCTCTCCACAGGCTTTGCCGAGACAGTTCCAGCCTCTAGACCCAAGTGGACTCCCTCACTCCCCACTTCCCGGCACTGTGAGGGGTAGGGAATCCTGGGACCTTGACCAGCTTCCTCACTAACTCCCCATGGGATTGCAGCAAGGCTCCCTCCGTGTGCCTCAGTTTCCCCATACTTTTGATGCACTGACAGGCCCGGGAGACCCCTAACCCTTGTAGTGGAGCCCACAGGGCAGGTGGGAGGGCAGAGGGATCCCAGTCCTGAGTGCAAGGGGGCAGGGCTTAGACTTCAGAACTGGAAGACGTGCAGAAGGCGTCTCACTCATGCCCCTCAGGTACACAGGGAGAAACTGAGGCCTGCGGAAGTCAGTCACAGAGAGTCATTTCCAAAGCCACGGCTAGAGTCTCCCCAGGCCCTGAGCCCAACCCTGCCCACCATAATTCTTACTTAGACTGATTTTTCAAAACCAAATATTGATTTAACTTTAGTAGTTCACAAGACGCTTTCATACATGTCATCTTGTTGAATCCTTTCAACGACTCTATAACGTAGCGATTACACACCTGCTCAGCGCACGTGAAGACAGGTGCTGAGTGATGATGCGGCAACAGGCAGCCCCGGGGAAGGCCAGACCCGAGCACTCACCTCTTGCTGCTGCTGCTTCTCCTCTCCCTCCCTTCCTTTTCTTCTCCCACTCCCTTTTTTTCAGCAAGCATTTTGTGAGACAGGAAAAGCAGAGAATGTGAAAAGCCATGGCTTTCGGAAATTGCCCTCAGAACTGGGTTCAAATCCCAGCCCGAGATCTAACTGTGTAGCCTTGGGCGCGAGACTCAGCCTCTCTGAGCCTTCATTTTCTCTTTTTTTAAATGGGGAAATTAATGGTATCCCCCATGAATGACTTCTGTGCTGACGAAACCATCTGAAGTGGAGAGCACTAGGTACAGTAGGTGTGTGAATGGCACCGTTACTCCTGCGAAAGACACTCTACCTGCCTCTCCCAGCTGCCCCCAGGGTTGGAGAAGGAGCTAAGGATCTACCTGGCAGCTGTAGAGCAATACTCCCTGTCCCTTGTCCCTTGCGGCCCGGAGCAGGCAGTGACTCCCTGAGAACACTGGCAGGCGGAGGGGTGGGGTCAGGGCCCAGGGCAGGCAAGGGAAGGAGCCCCACCACCCAGCCCAACGCCCTCCCCTGTCCGCAGGCTCTGCGCGCCTCTCTGGAAATGAAGTGTAAGTGCCATGGGGTATCTGGCTCCTGCTCCATCCGCACCTGCTGGAAGGGGCTGCAGGAGCTTCGGGATGTGGCCGCCGACCTCAAGACCCGCTACCTGTCGGCCACCAAGGTGGTGCACCGACCCATGGGTACCCGCAAGCACTTGGTGCCCAAGGACCTGGACATCCGACCTGTGAAGGACTCGGAGCTCGTCTATCTGCAGAGCTCCCCTGACTTCTGCATGAAGAATGAGAAGGTGGGCTCACATGGGACGCAGGACAGGTAAGGGCCTGTGCCACCCGGGCAGGAAAGGTCAGTCATGTGGGGCATGCCCCTTCCCAGCTCAGGCCTGGGCACACATGGTTGGTCGGGCTTCAGTTGGCATTTGGGGAATGGAGTCCCTGCCTGGTCAAATGCTGAGCGGAGATGTGGGCTCCCAGGGGCCCCCGGCAGAGCTCCTGGGAGAGGCTGTTGTGCACCTCACCCAGGCATAGGCTCCTTGGGAATGGAGGCTCCTGAGAGGTCCCTACCTCACCTGCCCCCTAGTGATGGAGACAGATGGGAGGAGACAACGACTGTGTGGGAGACAAGGGCTAGGAAAGAGGCCGCCTGACATAAAATAGGTCCTCAGTAGATGTCTGCAAATGAATACGTGAAGGATCATGTCGGACAACCTGCTGGCTGTACAATGAACTGAGCCATGGGGCCGGGGAGACAGCAGGCAGCCCCTGTGGCCACACCCGAAGTCTGCACAGCGTGGAGTCGGGACCAGGGCAGGCATGCTCCAAAGCGACAGCAGGAGAGTGAGGCCAGGCTGCACTTTGTGGAGAGAGGGTGCTCCCACGTCCCCACCTACATCCACCCCCCAGACCCTAGCTCTCTCTTCTAGCCGCTCCCCCGCCTCCCCCTCAACCCCCCATTTCAGAGCCAGGGCTGGGATCCCTATAGCAAGGCCTATCCTAGAGGCTGAAGCTGATGCAGGACTAGAGAGAGGGAGGGAGCCAGGGGGGACAACAGACCTCCTGGGTCTGGTGGGCTGGAGGGGCTGGTGAGGATTCAGAGGGGCAGCTCTTTCCTGAGATGGTTCAGGAGGAATCCAATCCTGAAATGCTATAAAGAAATAGTTGTGCAATCAAATACACTGGGAAATTCTCTTTGCAAGGCACGAGAACATATTAAAGGCTCTGAAGAATCTTGCAGTAAAGAATCTGTCTAAGCCTCTGTTTCCCAGAGGTGTTTGGCTGTGGAACTCTTTTATTAAGGAGCCCCTAATAGCATTCCACAAGACGAGTGTTCTTCGGGGTTAAAAGAATATTGAACCAGAGTGAGGGTGTCTGAGAACGTGTCTGGCACATAGTTGGTGCCTGGCCAGCTTTTGCTTCCTCCTCGGCCCACGTTCCTGTCTCCAGGAGAGAGGGGGCTGCTTTGGGGGGCTCCCCTCCTCACAGGCCAGGGCAGCAGGCTGTAAGAGGAGGCCCAGGCGCCCATCTGGAGGCCAGATTGAGGAGGTCAGGCAGAGTGAAGATGGAACCAGGTCAGGCCAGAGAGACAGGAAGGAGCGAGAGTCTAGGCTGAGGACCCAGGGTGGGTGTGATGAGGATGGGGTGGGGGTAGGATTCTAGAACCCACAGGACCTGAGGGAAGCCCAGTGAGGACACCAGAGCAAAGAGGGATTCTCCCTGGAGCCTGGGGTGGCTGTGCCTGTGTGTGTCTCAGAAAGGACAGCTCCCATCCTGACACCACAGCTTTCTAGCAGGGGGACCTGAAGCTCAAGGTCGTCTTCTGTGCCTTGGGGACAATGCCACACACCTGGAGGGTTGGTGTGATTCGAATCCCACAGCCCCTCCATACTGGGCATGACTAGTGCCCTGGGAAGGGTTTGTGAATGATTGATTCCCCCGACCCCCTCCCTGAGGCTGCCAGGCCTCTTCCTTCCCAGCTGTCGTGACTCTGCCCCAAGGACTTGCCCCCAAACTGTTGATGAGGCCTCCTCCCACAGCACCAGCAGCCACCTTTGCTTTCTCAGAATGCTATCCTCCCTCCACCCCCACCCCCCACCCCCCCACCCCCGGTTTCCCGCCATGCTCAGCCCTCAGCCATTCCTCTGAGGATGGACCTTGGCAGACAGCTGTATGGGTCAGCTTTTTCTGCAGTTACAAACCACTCTGGTGGCTCACAACCACAGACACTTTTACATCCATTATATGAGGCTCTGGCTGGCTGGGGAGGGACATCAAGTGCTCAGATTGTGACAGAGGGAAACCGGGGACCCCAGAGGGGCCCTGACTCAGCCTGGACAGCAAAGAAGGCTTCCTGGAGGAGGGGAAACGTGAACTTTACTAGGCTGGGGATTTAGGGACTCAGGGGGTTGGATGGAAATGAGCTTTGCTAGCTGTAAAAGGCAGGTGCATAGGTGGTACACATAGCTGGGCCCCCTAGCCAGACAAGATGCCCTCCTCAAATCCAGCTTGGTGAACTGAGGCCCCTCAGCAGTCCCTATTCCAGCCTCTGAAACCTGCTCTATCCCCAGGCCCCAGCCTCCCCAGCTCCCCATCACAGGCACCATCATAGGTCTGAAGCTGGAGGCCAGATTTCAAAAATTGCATGTCAGGGACCCAGAAATAAAATGAAACCCTTTCTGCCACCCTTTCTTGGTCTAGAGATCTTCAGGATAAGACTGAGAGGGACTAATAGTGTTGAATGACTAGAAAAACAAGCCCAGAAAGGTTAAGTGACTTGCCTGAAGTGACACAGCCAGTGAGCAGCAGAGCTGGGGTTTGAACCCAGGTCTGCTGGCTCTGGGGCATATGTTGCTCTGCTGTTGCTTCTGTCTCCTCCGTCCTGCCTAGAACTGCATACAGCCCCCACATGCAAGTCACCATTTCCTCCCGACTCCCTCTCCAGGAGATCTCTCCTTTCCTCTCCATGGCTCCTTTCCGGCTCAGGCCTCGGCTTCTTCTACTCAACTGCTGACCAGTCTCTTCCCTGGCCCCGCTACCTCCAGCCTTGCTGCTTCATCTGTCTGTCACCCCCCCGACACACACACACCTTACATTAGGTCAGATGTTTGTTCTCCTTGCCCTCACCACCCTATGCCCTCCCTTCTATCTGAGATTCCTACTCATCTTTCATGCAATGGCCTGGATGACCCCGCCCCCTCCAGGAAGCCTTCCTGAACTCTCACAGACCCGGTGCTCACCCTGTGTGATGCCGGGCAAGTCCTCTGCCCATTCTGTGTCTCAGTTTCCCCATCATGACATGTGAGGTTTGAATTTGGTCATCTCTAGGGCTTACTCACCTAGGACACTCTGGGATTCCTTGGTCCACGTGGCACCCCGCTGCTTCCCATGACAGCATCCCAGCAAAGCCTTAGCCCAGCTAGATAAAAATGCTGACCTGCACAGACATGTCCTCACTAGACAGAAGAACCGATGGAAAGGATATTTGGGGTTTATAGTGACCTTCAGTGTCTTCTTTGCACACATGAGTGATTCATTTCTTCCTGAATCACTTCCAGCCCATGGATTCTCTGCCTCTTAGGTGGGGAGAATGAATAAGCAAACCCTTGTAAGACCTTGAGCAGGCCTCTGCCCTTTGCTGAGCCTGTTTCCACCTGTAAAGTGGGCATAGCAATTCCACTGACCCAAAGACCCTCCCTGCCTCCAATAAGATGAAATTCTGGAGGGAAGCACCTAATTCAAAGGGGTCAAATGATTGATAGACCCTCTGTCCCCAAGAAGAGAGTGCCAGAGCTCCCTGTGCCTCACGTCTGATGCCATTTGTTTCCAAGTTTATCTTAAGATTCTAAAAGTAAAAATGATCTTTGTATTTGTTAGATTATAAATAAGGATTAAGTATGAAGATAGGATTATTAGCCAATTGTTTGAGACATTTTCAAGTATTCAGAAGTAGAAGGTATAGGAAAAGAGACAAAGGAAACAAAACACCCCCTCACTTTAATAAACACCTATTAGAAATATAGGGAAAATGAGAAGGACCCCTGGGAAAAAGAATTTTTTTAAATTCTCCGAAGACCAAGACACTATCCAAGGGGGGACTGAGGCAGCAGCCCTGGTCAGAGGAGACTGGGGCTGCCTGGCTGGGAGTGGGGGTGACTGGTGCGTGACGGGGGTGCTCGCTGACCTCGCCATCCCCCTCCAGGCAGTGCAACAAGACATCACACGGCAGCGACAGCTGTGACCTCATGTGCTGTGGACGCGGCTACAACCCCTTACACAGACCGCGTGGTCGAGCGTTGCCACTGCAAGTACCACTGGTGCTGCTACGTCACCTGCCGCAGGTGCGAGCGCACCGTGGAGCGCTACGTCTGCAAGTGAGGCCGCGGCTCCCCGGGGACCCCTGGAGCCCAGCCGGGGGGGCCCGAGCCACCCCGTGGATTTTGGCTTCTGAATCCCAGATGCCGAGCACGGAGGGGGCTTGTGCTTCGCCTCCACTTGGAAGCCGCCAGGAACAGAAGGCTGGGCCATCAGGGAAGGAAAGCCAGGGCATCAAAGGAGACCGACAAGACTAAAAATGACCTGGCAGCCCGAGGCCCGGAGTGCCCACTTGCTGCCTTCCAGGCGGGTCTAAGGAGCCAGGGGCGTGGATTTGGCAAGACTGGTATGGACTCGATCTTTCGTAGCCAGAGACACCAGCTTCCTGGAAAGTGGGAGGTCAGTCTGTCCTCAACAGAATGTTCTGTAGGCGTAGCCCTCGAGACCCCTGGCCCACCCCAGGGTCTGAGCCTACTGGGCCCACGACATGGAACCACTAGCTTGGGTTGTAAATGTTTTTTTGTTTTGTTTTTCTTCCTCTGGGATGTGGGAGCTACGGAAATATTTATAAAACATAGCTTTTTCTTTGGGGTGGCTGGCTTCAATTCCTCTTTATATATTTTATATATATAAATATATATATATATGATCTATATTTTAAACAAGCTCTTTAAACAGCTGTTTGAAATAAATGCTGAGAACCCCAGCCCTCCCCTGCAGTTTCTGGCCTCCTCAAGTGAACTCAGAGGATTCCGGGGCTGGTGGAGCGAACTCTCCGGTTTCTAGGCAAGGTGGCATCTTATTGATGTTTCTCTCCCATGCCCCCGCCCCATCCGGTTCTGGCCCCAATCTCCTTTTAGGATCTCCAGGTCAAGGGCGACGACAGATGTCTTGAAACCCAAACCCAGCTGGCAGACTCTGTTCCTCAGGGGCACACATGCGGGTGTACATAGCCTGGCAAGGCTTCAAGAGAAACCCTATCCAGGCGCTGGGAACACAGACCTCAGGGAGGTGGTGGCAGACCCAGGCTCCAGCTAGCCCTGGCAGGGTTTCTGTGTGACCATGGGGAAGGCTTTTCCATCCCTAGCCTCAGTTTTCCCATCTGTAAAGCTGGTGGTAGAGATCAAGGTGGTGGTTGGGAAATGCCCCCAACTTCATGCCTGGACCAGTGGGCATGGCTGCAGTGGCTGTGATTGGAGTCTTGTTCGGTTTGAAGGTAGAGCCATCAAGATTTGTCCTTTTCATGGTTGTGGGGCGTAAGGGTGAGGAGGACGGAGAAGGACTACAAGTGTTTTGGCTGAGTGCTTGGAAGCATGCTGGGATGGGGGTGGAGAGAGGACTAGGGTTCAGACTTGGTGGACTGTGATGTTGGTTGCGTCCAGGTGGAAAAACCGGGGAGATGGGCAGATAATCGAGCCTGGGGTTCCAAGGAGAGCCCAGGGGTGAGATGCCCATTTGGTCAATGTCACTAAAAGGCAGAATAGAAAAGCAAAGTGAATCGAGCCTTGGGCCTGGGACACTTGTGCTTTGGAGGTCAGGGATATGAAGAGGAAAAAAAAGCAAAGAGAGCAAGAGGAAACAGCCAGGGAAATGGAGAATCCCAGGGATCTTAGCTGTTGTCAAGTGAAGATGGGGGCTTGGAGGGGTGAGGGTCTCAGGGCCCTCAGCACTATTGCACTCTAAGCTTCAGCCTCACTTCCTGGGACGTGGGTAGCACTGATGAGTGAGTACAGAGTATCCGGGGGTCACAGTCGTTCCCCACTGATGGAAGTAATTATCAATAACCTATACCTGCTGTGGCTGTGGGTGACTGCACCAGACAAAGAATGTAAAAGAACATTATAAACAGAATTTCGGTGCATATGGAAGAGACGCAAACACTGAGGGGAAAGCTCTCCACTCCCCAGACCCTGCAGAAACACAGGGAGGGAAGAGGGAAGCCTGTGTGGCCAGAGTCAGGAGTCAGAGTCTGGAGGGAAACTGGAGATTCGTCTTCTGGGATCTCAGTCTGTTTTGCAGATGAGGAAATTCCAAGATGGGAAGGACCTTTCCTGTGGTCACAGAGCTGATACAGGGCCAAGGGCTGGTGGTGGGGTATCCTAGTGTGGGCCTCCCACCAGCATCTTTGCAGAAAACTCAGCCTCTGTTGAACAAGTACCTGGGGTGTGTGCTCTCCCACATCCAGGGCTGCCCCTGCTCCACACTGGCTCCTGTGGCCTACAAAACCAATTCCCTGGCCTGGCATACAAGGCACCCCCAGGGCCCAAGTGACTCTTCCAGCCACATTTCCTACAACTCCTCAGGCGTCTCTCTGTCCAGCCTCCCTCTGAGTTTGTGCTGCTCTTTCACAGAAGGCCTGGAATGTCACTTCCCTGTTGGAATTCCACTGAGTCTTTGGAGCCATCTCTATAAAGTCTTCCCTAATGCCTTCAAGCTCCATACAACCCTTTGACTTTTTTTTTTTAAGATTTTTTTTTATATGGACTAGTCTTCATTGAATCTGTTATAATATTGCTTCTGTTTTAATTTTTAATGTTTTGGTATTTGGGCCATGAGACAAGTGGGATCTTACATGACAAGGGATCGAACCCATGCCGCCTGCATTGGAAGGTGAAGTCTTAATCACTGGACCACCAGGGAAGTCCCTATACAACCCTTTGGATCTTTAAAGCAGCCATCACACTCATGCTTACAGTGGTCAGCCCACTTTTTCTCCAAGGCCCATGTAAATGGTGCTCTCCCCCAGGAAGTCTTCCCTGACCACCCTCAGCCTGGGTCAGTGGCCTCCTCTGGGTTCCCACAGTGTCTGTGTTCTCCTCCCACTTTGCACTGAGCCATGGTGTTGTACAGAGGTCTGTGCGGCGTCTGTGCCTGCCGCCTCCTCCCATCTAGGGCCTCCGCAGGGGCTGGGACCAGCCCAATGCACCCGTGGGGCCCCTAGGCTTCAGCAAAGGCACCCCAGAGGCTGAGTACATGCCCTGGAAATGTTGGATTTTGGGGTGTCCTTGGGACCTTAACCAGGACAAGTAGAGGGAGAAACCAGACTAAGGACCCACAATGACTCAGAAAGGGCGGTCGTAGTAATGCAGATACTACCTGTTATTGTGCACCTGATGTGTCTTATTACACACGTGTTGTCCAGAGCCATCTTCACAACAGGTCCTGGTGGGTGTTGTTATCTCCCTCTGACAGGTGAGAAGAGTAATGATCTGAGAGGGGAGGCCACGTGGTCCAGATCACACAGTAAGTTCATAGCAGTTCGGGGAGCCCAGGTGTGTCTGACACCAAACCCCTTCTCACATGTCCTCACTCCCAGACACGGGGAGAGCAGGGTGGAAGACACAGGCTACTTCCGGCTCAGGACAGGCGATTCAGCTGTTCCCCTGACTCAGCGGGCCTGCTGCTGGTCAATGCCAGGCCTGCTGTGAAGCCTTGCGCCTTTCTGCTGGTCAGGGGCTGGGGAACGCGGGTACCGTGGGGAGGTCCTCCCTGGACTGCTCCTCCCCGACCAGATCAGGGTTCTAAGCACGCTCTTAAGCTGAGCCTCCATTCCGGGGAGGTGGGAGTGGGGCTTTCACCTGTGGGAAGGCCATAAACTCAGAGCTCTGGTGTCTCCCAATCTCTCTGTGTTCTGAGATTTGGAACCATAAGATCTGGGTACCCTGGACTTGCAGAATAAATATCCTCAAACCACTGCACTGAAAGTCCTGTTGCGGCCCTTTGGGCCAGGAGCCAGTTCAGACAATTTAAAAGGCCCAGGTATGGATCTTTCTGTGGGTGTCAGAATGCTTGTTACTAGCAGGATTCCTGACCCAGCCCACACTCCATCTCCCTTCTTCCCTCGGGGGCAGCAGTCCCAGACTGGGCAAGGCCTAGAGATGGCAAGTCCCCAGGCAAACTAGGACCAGCCACTTTGAGGAGGCTCCTGAGCCAAGTGTGGGAGGCCGGCCGGAGACACGGGAGAGACAGGGCCGGGGGAGAGAGACAAGAAGGCGGCAGAGAGGAAACAGGAACTCTTGAAAAGTGGGAGAGATTAGCTCGGTGGGAAAGGAGAGAATGGGCAGATAAGGTCCCCTGGGGAGGCCAGGTCAGGCCAGCGGAACAACGACGAGGGGACTGGCCCCAGCCTGAGCAGGCTGACGGTCTATTTTTCCTTAGGTCACGGAGACCAGCTGCCAGATTACACAGACCAGGCCTCCAGCAGGATGCAGGCCCCAGTCGGGGACCCCAGACCTGCGAGGGGCTGGATGGGGCAGGGGGAGTTGGGGGCTGGAAAACTAAACCCAGCATCTTTCCTGCTCTCTTGCTGTGTGACTCCAGGCAGCCACATGACCCTCTTCTCTGCAGCGATTGTCTCATTTAATTCTCAGATCATTCTGAGGGGGTGTGTCTAGGATCTCTTTTTTAATATTGATGAAGAAACTGAAGTGTAAAGAGAGAAGCGATGGCCCATGGTTACAGAGGTGTAAGTGGGAGAGCAGGGATTCGAGCCCTAGGTTGCATGGCTTCAGGTCTGTGAAGGCCATCCCGAGGATGGAAGCCTAAGCAGTTCTTGACATCTGTCGCAGGGACTGGGGGCTGTAGTCAGGTGCAGAAGTCAGGGGACCTCTCCCCATGGCCATCAGGCTGTAGCTCAGCCAACTCTTCTGCCCTGTCCTCCCCTGACTGTAGAGTTCACCATCACCTGGGTGCCTGGACTTGCAGGAACCACCTGTGTGTGGGAGCAAGGAGGGTGAAGCTCACGGGTCCCTATTCTGGGGGACAACTCCCAACTCCCAGTTAGTGTAGCAGAGATGGCTGAAGTCAGAAGACGGCAGAGTCCTGAGGGCTATGGGTATGGTGGGGAGGTTAAGCCCGCTCCTGTGAGGGTGACAGAGTAAGGAGTGGGAAGTCTGGAAGACTTCTTGGAGGAGGTACCATTTACACGAAGTCTGGAAGGTGAGTAGAATTTTAGCAGATGGAGAAGGAAGTGAAGGAGAGAGCCTGCAGTGTTTACTCGGGCGGAGGCCAGAAAGGGGATGTGGATAGACCTCAGGGACCCGTGGGCACCAGGGCAGCACAGGCCTCAGGTTGGAAGGTTGAAATCAGGTATCTAAGACCACCCCACCAGGGTTCTAGCTGCCAGCTGGTTTGTCCACCACCTGCCTGCCAGGTTCCCGCCCACCCTCAGAGATGGCTGGCTTCAGGCAGAGCCATTTTAACAGCTGTATGTTTAATGGGTCCCTTTGCTCTTGTAGACCAAATCAATATCCGCTTGGCTCCCGGACCTGTGGCTGCTGAAGACTGTCCTTATGGGACCCTTGGTCCCCATTGCTTTACCTGCTGGGCCCTTTTGGGGGCTGAAGGGCTGGGGCAGGGGTGGAGCGGTGGGGAGGGGGCAGACCACACAACTGACCCACACCCCCAGCCAGGCTGGAAGTGGAGACAGGGCTTGTGAGAGCCCTGCCCCTGCTGTTCCTGGACAAGGACATGGCTGCAGTTAAACCCAAGTGCTTATTTTATGTCTCCACTGTTTTTGTATCCGTACTATACCAGTGAGCTGTCCCTTGTGGGTGGGAAACTGGCTGAGATGCGCTGGGACAGCAGCCTGTGAGGCTACTTGTGAAGGGGCCTCTGACTCAAGATTCTTAGATTCTCAACTTCCATCCAGGACATTCCATGCTCCTGGGAGTTTAGAACCCAAGACTGGAGGACACCAAATGTCTAGCATGTCTAGAATCTGAAGAATCCCAAACTGGATGGGATTTGCTTTCCTCCATCTGAAATGGGAGCATCATTGAAGCTTTTCTAGTTTTACATCATTCCTCCTCTCCTTACCCCATTTCTCCTCCCCCAAGAGATGTACTCACCTCTGACCCCGGAGGTGGGGGGGGCAGGAATCCTGCTTGCAGCAGACCCTGGTTTTATTCACCATCTCCATGGACATTTATGGGGGAAAGGGCGGGCAGCCTGGGTACCATCTGACCACCTCCTGGGACAGACTGCTTGTCTGGGTGGTTTTCCGGCTTGTCTGTGATGGCCTTATTCTCCGTGCTTCAGGTGACATCCACCAGCAGACCCCTGCTCCTCAGGTGTAAGTTTGGAGGCCATTGCCCTCCTGAGGGTTGCTGTTCTTCCCTCCTACTCTCCCCGAAGGCTCCTATCCCCACAAACAGACCCATGGTCACCACCCAGGGATGGGACCTAGATCTTCAGAAATGGAGCCTGGATGACTGCCCTCCACACTCTTTCCCAGCAAAGCCCCGGCTAGATCTCCATTTCTGAAGCAAACAGAAAGAAAGAAAACAGACACCCACTACCTCCTGCACACACACAGAGCTTACCTCCCACTAACACACATCCACCCCAACTCACCAGGGACACCCCACCACCCTCTGCAGAGCACACGTGAAATGCACAAACTCTGCAGGGAAGCCCCATTGTGTAGCAGGTTGGGCCATGGCCCATTAGAATCAGAGCCAGGGTTTTCTCTCTGCCACTGCCCCTTATAAGCTGAATGATCCTGAACAAGTTTCAGACCCCAAGGCTCCACTTCCTCACTTAAAAACGGGAGGTGAACCCATGTCTCTCCTGACCTGGGTAAAGTATTGAGCACCACACCAATGGTGGCTGGACCTTCTGGCCAGAGCTTGGCCAGTGGTCCCTATTATGCTCTCCACCTTTCCTTCCCTGAGGCTTCCCTGGGCTTGCCCCGTGCTCTGCTGAGTGCTGGGGACACAGGAAAGCCTGTTCCGGCTCACCTGCCAGGGGTGAGGGAGTCCCTTGGAGAGCAGACTCTGCCATGGGAGAGGCTGGAGCAGAGAGCAGACTCTGCCATGGGAGAGGCTGGAGTGTGGCTGCATGGAGTGGTTAGCACGCTTTGCTCTCGGCCGGCTCTGACTGACTCCTGGCTCTGCCCTCTCTGGCTGTGTGGCCTGGGATAAGCTACTTAACCTTTCGGAGTCTCTGTTTGTTCATCTATAAAGCAGCACAAATAACAACACCCACGTCTCTTGACTGTCCTGAAGCTCCCACTAGATAATGGACATCACGTACTTGGTAGATAGATAGCAAGAGTCATTCATTGGTAGATTGTTATCAAATCAGACTTCAGCCACTCAGTAAGTCAACAGATGTCCAGGGAGCAACTAACTGCACTGAGCTAGTCACTGCCGGGCTCTGGGGAATCGCAGCTGAGGCCAACATGGCTCCAGCCCCTAGAGTCCCCACTCATGACGAGTGGGCTGGGAGAGGGGGCAAAGCGGGCCAGGAACCTGGGACCGGGGGATGGAGAGGAAGTCAGGGTAGCCCTCCCAGAGGAGGCCCCTTGGCCCTGCAGCTGGATCTTACAAGGATGAGGAGCCGTGGCCATGAAGACTGGAGGACACCCAGGCAGGGGGCCAGCACCGCACAGATGGGAGGGCGGGGCTCTTCCTTCAGGAGACTCTCAGAGGCCTTGAGGTTTATGGAATAGCTCAGCTCTGGGAGCAGGGTCCTACAGGAGGCTGCAGGGAGGACTACACAGGCGTGAATCTCAGGTCCACTCTCACGCGCTGTTCCTTTGACCCTGGGACAATGTGAGGACCGGGAGGGTCTGCCCAGCTCCTTGATGAAACCCTTAACCCTGCAGCCCCCTGAGAACTTGGGCACCCCCCATCTTACCCCAGGAAGCTGTGGGCCTCTGGGAGGGCCCTTCCCCACCATCAAGTCCCCCAGCCCAGCTCTGCACAGGGTACCCCCACGCCAGGGGACCTGGGGCTCCTAGGGATGCCATCTTATTCCCACTGCCTCCCCAGAACCTAAACCAGGCCTGACCCAGAGACAGAGCAGGGGCACACAACTTGATGGGCTGGGGGACCCACATCAGAGGGGTAGGACGCTGCCCCCTGGTGATGGTGGGCATCCAGAGAGGCAGCCAGACCATCCTCCTCCAGGTTAACCCTACTTTATAGATGAGGAGGCTGTTCCTAAAGGGCTCTGGCTCCCAGAGGCTCTCCTCCTCCCACTCACGCTCACATCTCCTGAGGGCCTACTGTGTGCTGGGGCTGCCCCAGTGTGAGTGTGCCTGGGGTGTCATCCTCCCGAGTGCCCTGAGAAACCAGACGCATGGAGAGTTGGAGATGGAAGTCAAGGGGCTCACAGCCCCAAACCCTGGGCTCTAGGACCTGGCTTCTGGGAGTCTTAGAGAGGGTGCCACCTGAAGGCAGGGTGTTGTAGAATCAGATCCCCAGACTCACAGGCTTCCCAGGTGGCGCTAGTGGTAAAGAACCCACCTGCCAATGCAGGAGATATCAGAGACATGAGTTTTATCCCTGGGATTGGGAAAATCCCCTGGAGGAGGGCCTGGTGACCCACTCCAGTATTCTTGACTGGAGAATCCCCATGGACAGGGCAGCCTGGCAGGCCACAGTCCGTAGGATCACAAAGAGTCGGACATGACCGAAGCAACTTAGCACATTACAGATAACATCACAGACTCATATGCCTTAGAACATGGAAAGCTAGACAGAGCCCTACAGTGGGAAAGTGCCCACCAAGCGCCTCCTGCACCCAGGTGCTGCATCACCCACGTGTCCCAACAGCCTCACCTTGCATGGAGCCCTGGGAGTCATCACACCATCATTGCCACAGAAACAACTTCCTTGGAGGTGACTTTAGAGCAAGGCCAAGGCTCAACCCCACCATTCATTCCTGGGCAACCTGCATCAGCCGTGTGCTTCACTTTCTTTATCAGTGAAACGGGGGCAATCACAGTTCTGCTCTCTCAGGGAAACTGCGAGAAGTCGGTGAGATCAAGGGCTCAGGCAGCCTGTGGCCCTATAAACACGTGCCGTGAAGATCATGGTGCTGAAATTTGAGGCCTGGCTATTCAGACCCGATTCCACCCTGGAAGCTGGCCCATAATGGGCCACCTCTCCCTGGAGAACAGTAGACCTGGCCTCTTGCTCAGCACTGGCCACAATTCTGGGCAGAGCAGGTGTTTATAAATGGCTGGCTTTATGATTTAGGGGAGGGGATAAGTGGCATTTGGGGATTTCTTGTTAGCCCCTCCGGAATGCCACCCTGGTAAACGGAGTCCCTCTGAGGCCTTCCGTCCTTGGCAAAGGACCTCCATCTCTGCTGTCACTGGGTCTTCCCATGTCTGCTCAGAGAGATGGCCTTGGTTCCCTTCACAGCTGCTCACCGAGTCTGCTCAGCAGCAGGGGGAGGGGAGTGGGTGGGTGGGGTGAGGGTGGGGACAGGTGTTCAGGGAGGCTTTGGTCAGAGAGACAGAGGGGCCTTGAAAGGCAGCCTGTCCAATCTCCTGTCCCCACCCCCACTCTGCAGATAAGAAGACTGAGACCCAGAAGGGCCTGGCTGCACCAGGTCCCACTGAGTCAGAGGCTGATTCTCCAGCCTTGCTCTGGCCTTTGAAGGTGCCTGAGCTAGGCAGAGCCTGCTGTGATCAGTCTCAGCCACCCTGCCCGCCTTGCCCCGGAGGCAGTCTCCTCCTACCTCTACACTGCCCCAGAAGCCAGAGCGGCCACACCACAGGGGATCCTGGGTCCCGCCAGGCCCAGAAAGGACAAGCCCAAATATTTAGTCTCTGCGGAAGGGAGCAGAGCTCAGATCCTGGCCCAGAGGCCCTTCCTCAGGCCTCAGGCCAGGAACCATGTCACACAGGGACACGAGCCCCCACTCCCCACCATGTCCTAAGGCCCCAAGCAAATTTTTTTCCTACAAACCTGAAGTTATTGAATTAGGTCACCATTTTCATGTGACTTCATATTTATCATTCATTCATAAATAATGAATGAAGCCACCATTCATTATTCCTCTGGGTCAAGGCATCATGTTCTCCTGCGAAGCTCCCTGAAATAGTAGCAGTAATAAGCTGTTGTTCTAACTGTTGCTTTCTGACCCGCATACAGGTTTCTCAGGAGACAGGTAAGATGGTCTGGTACTCTCATCTCTATAAGTTTTCCACAATTTGTTATGATCCACATAGGCAAAGCCTTTAGCATAGTCAATGAAACAGAGGTAGATGTTTTTCTGAAATTCCCTTGTTTTCTCTATGATCCAGTGAATGTTGGCAATTTGATCTCTGGTTCCTCTGCCTTTTCTAAACTCAGCTTGAACATCTGGAAGTTCTCGGTTCGTGTAATGTTGAAACCTAGCTTGGAGGATTAGTAATAATAATAACAGCAACTCACACATCTACAACGTATAGTTCACACAGGGTTTCATATCCTGCAGCACCTCATAACAGCTTTGTAAGGTGGGGAATATTATGGCCATTTTAAATGGGAAAACTGGGCTCAAAGGGCTGTGACCTAGGGTCACAGAGAGCGGCTGGACTCAGATTCGGGTCTGATGGCAGAGTCCTGGTCCCATGTTTGGGGAGACAGTGGTGCAGACAGCCTCGCCCATGAGGGAGGCCTCCTCCAGGTCGGGGCAGAGACCAGCTGCTTCCCCAGGCTCCTCCCCTTCTTCTCTACAGCCAGACCCCTGCCCCTGCCCCTAGCCTCAGGCTGGCTGCTGTGTGAAGCCCAGATCAGGGTTCCCATGGGTCCTCTGGAAGCCTGTCTTACCCTCCTCCCATCACCCCCCCAGTCCTGAGTCCCTCTGGTCTCCCATCTCTGTAAACATGGAATCCCATCTTTCCCCATCCCATGCATTAGAAATGCAAATTGTCAGGCCCCACCCCAGCTCACTCTGGGGAGAAGGGGTCAGCAACCCGTGTTTTCAGCAGATTCTCCAGGTGGTTCCAATGCTAGAGACTAAGAACTGTTGCTCTAGTGTGCATGCCCTACCTCGTCACTCTCCTGTGTAACACCCTCCATGGCTCCCATTGGCTGCAGGGTAATTCCTAGCTCCTCAGCCCGATGTGGAGGTCCATCTGATGTGGCCTTGGACACTCCTCTCTGGCCCCTCCTCCCCGCCTGCTCCTCTCGACACTCACACCCCCTCTGCTCCTTCCTAAGCACTTACTGAGCTCCATGCTTCTCACACGTGCCATCTCCTTTCATATCTCCAGACCTGTGCCCATGCCATCCTTCCTGTCTGTCCCTTGGCAGCCTGGAAACTCCTTTGATCCTGCCACACCCTCTGTCTCTGAAAAGTGGCCCCTTGGCCTCTCTGGGCAGAGAGGGCCCCAGTTTTGTACCCATAGCCCTTCTACTCCCCTGGGATGGCACTAATCACCCTGTGTGGTCCTGCTGGTGTCAACATCTGCCTCCCCACACTGGTCTGTTTCAATATTCAGGGAGGCCTTGGAACACTGAGATGAACAGACAGAAAGGAGTTTGACCACAGGGACCACAGCTGCCTCTTCTAAACTGAGCCCAGCCGACTTAGATCATTGCTGAGGACCGGGCCCTAGGCTTCCCCACCATGCCTGCCTCACTGTGGGCCCTGAACAACCCCTGCCCCTTGGCCTCAGTTTCCCTATGTGTGGGGAGTGGGGCAGAGGCAGCCCCTGAGTTCAGTGACTGCTGGGTCAAGGTGGTCAAGGTGGCAGGGCCTCTCACTCCAGAGCTCCAGTACTGACCACTTGCCCCTGGCCGCAAGAAAGAGGACCACAGCCTGGTCCCTGAACAGCCAGGGTGCCTCCTAACCACCCCCTCCCACCCTCCTTCCAGCTCCCTGTGGCCGATTTTACAGAATGGGAAGTTGAGGCTGGAGAAACAGATGCTGGCAGCCAGCTGAACCTGCTGAGGGTTCAAGTCACCCCACACTGGGCTGGTAGGGAGGAGGTGAGCTTCACTCCCAACCCCTACCCCAGCTGATGAGCAAGCTCACCAGGGGCCTCTCCAGGCTCACTGGGGCCACGAAGACCTGCCAGGAATCCTCGGCGTCAACCAAGTGCAACAGCCTTCCCGCTTCTCTGTTTCCTCTCCTCTGTGAGCCGGCACACCTGGCCTGGCCCAGCATGCCCAGCAAATGCCAGTCTTCTTCCCCAGCCCGCACTGCCTCTGTCTGCTCTGTGCTGGGGGCGGGCCAGGTGTGGCACAGGGCCCTCTGTCCTGGCACAGGGCCCCTTTCTTCACCCCAGTATTCCTGGAGTTACAGCAGGTCTTCTGCTCTATGAAGAGGTTCTGCCTCCCTGGAGTGATCCCATGGGGTATGCGAGGGAAGCCTCAAGCCTAGGGTCCTGTCCTCACAGCTGCTTCCCTCTGCACTCAAGCCTTTCCCATGAGGATTATGGCTCCCCAGGGCAGGTTACACCTCAGACCCTTTCTCCCTGTAACCAGGTTCCCCCTCCCCTTCCCAGCTGACCCTGCTCTGGTGAACACAGCTTGGCCTGACCCCCTGATTGCATCTCCTGGAGTCTGACTGTCCTCCAGCCTCTCCCTTGCTCTATGATCACCCAGACACCCTACAGATAGGAGGGGCCAAGCTAGGGAGAGAGGATAGATTTGGGGAGGAGCTCATCTCCTCTGGGTTCTCAACGGTCACTTCTTGAGGCAGAGACCTGGACAACATGACTTCTGTCATCTTCTCTGGTCTCAAAGATGAATTGCTGGGCTGGAGAATTTGTATTTAGTTTTTCCAAATCACTTAAGGTGTGGATGACTGAACTATTAGATTGATCATAGGAGGATAAGCAAATGGATGGGGAGGTGGGTGGCTGAACAGATTGGTGCGTGGAAAAATTAATGCTTCCATGGATGGATGGTTGGTGGATGGTTGGACAGATGGATACATAGATACATCCATGGATGGTGGATGGTTAGATATCCTTTAGGAGTCATGTAAAGTCTTACCTCCTCCAGGAAGCCTTCCTTGATCTCCTGGGCTTTTCTGTCTCAGTAAGTTGGACACAGGCTGGGTGAGGTCTGGGTTATTTATGTCCCCAGAACTCAAGCCAGGACTTGCCCAGAGAGGCTCTCAGGGCAGTCCTGGACAATGAGTGGGTCAGTTTCCAACACATAAGTGGTCCAGGGTGACAGGAGAGGGGCAAGAAGGGAAGCCCTGAGAGGTTAGAAGTGTCCAGTCATGAAACTGTTCCTGCTGGGCATGGGCATGGTGGGTTGAGGAGGAAAGTAGTGTAAAGTAACTGTTGTTAATGCTTTTGGTGCACTCGCCCTCTGCCAGGCATGTGCCAAACCCTTTCCACACACCATTTTATTTAAACTTCCTAGCAGTTACTATTGGTATCTCTGATTTTCAGATAAAGGAGCTGAAGAATCCCAAGGAGCTATAGTAAGTTACCCAGGGTGGCACAGAGCGGAGGTGGAGAGCCAAGGTTTGCACTCAGGTCTGAGGAAGCCTCACTGTACTGTTCTGTCTGAACACTAGGTGGATCCTGAGGGCAGTGGGGGAGGCCTGGGGGCTTTGGAGCAGAGGAAGGGGAGCGGTCCAAATTTCAGGAAGTAATTACATGCACTCTCCTTGCCAGCAGAGAATAGGCACCTCCTGGGCGCCCACCATCAGCTCCTCCAGGGAAGAAGCTAGGCTCCCCCAGGTCTTGGTTCCAGAAAAGTGTTTGTCATGTTCCCCATTTTCCATCCTTCTCTCCTCCCCCAGGTAGGGACTCAGTATCTGCAGCTAGGAGTCCTCCAGCCCCAGCTGAACTGTGGCTCCAGAAGCCCCTAGAAGCTGCTGTTGCTGCCCTGGAACAAAACGGCCTCCGCCTAGAAGCCTCCTACCTAGAAGCCCTTCTCCTGCCTCCAGACTGCAATCCATCACCCCTACCCCCTACCCTCATCCTCAGCCCTAGTTTCCCCTCCCCTCAGCCTTCAAAGTCCCATAGTTCATTGTTTGAATCATAGCAGCTCCTCTTACTAGCTGGATGACCTCGGCCAATGACATCTTGTCTCTGAGTCCCGGTTTTCCCAAATATTGCTGAAATGTGATAACACAGGACCAGTGAGGACACCTGACTTTCCTGGGCTCCTTTGACTCCTCTACTTCTTTCCTCTGACAGTTCAGCCACAGGATACAGTACTCCTAAGATTTGGTGAATCCTGAACCGGTGTGTTTTTCATGTTGAGGCGATGGGAAGTATTTAACTAATTATTATTTCCTTGATTGCTGTGGTTAACAGGAAGTTCAGAGTGAAACCTCATCTTAATCATAATCATTATATAAGTTACTATGGGGTTGATAAGTTTACTTCCTACTCTGTCTAAGGGATTTTAGCTAAGCCCTCTATTGCATCCTTTCTTTTAAACTATCTCTTATCTTTAAAAAATTATGTGGGGAATACACTGTTATTTTTCAGTCCTGCTATACACAGCTCCATTGGAGAAGGAAATGGCAACCCACTCCAGTATTCTTGCCTGGAGAATCCCAGGGACGGTGGAGCCTGATGGGCTGCTGTCTACAGGGTCGCACAGAGTCGGGCACAACTGAAGCAACTTAGCAGCAGCAGCAGCAGCAGCATACACAGCTCCCCATTGTTGGGCCTCATCTGCCCTGTACCTCCCCCAGCCTGCTCTCATCTCTCCAGCTGGCCTCCTGGCTTTCCTGTGTTCATCTTCATGCCTGCCCCTAGGCATAGTTTGGTTGTGCCCCCAGGCCAGAGTCAAGTGGGCCTTAGGAAGTATCACTATGAACAAAGCTAGTGGAGGTGATAGAATTCCAGTTGAGCTATTTCAAATCCTAAAAGATGATGCTGTGAAAGTGCTGCATTCAATATGCCAGCAAATTTGGAAAACTCAGCAGTGGCCACAGGACTGGAAAAAGTCAGTTTTCATTCCAATCCCAAAGAAAGACAATGCCAAAGAATGTTCAAACCACTGCACAGTTGCACTCATCTCACACATTAGCAAGGTAATGCTCAAAGTTCTCCAAGCCAGGCTTCAACAGTACATGAATCATGAATTTCCTGATGTTCAAGCTGAATTTAGAAAAGGCAGAGGAACCAGAGATCAAATTGCCAACATCCGTTGGATGATAGAAAAAGCAAGAGAGTTCCAGAAAACATCTGCCTCTGCTTTGTTGACTGTGCCAAAGCCTTTGACTGTGTGGATCACAATAAACTGTGGAGATTTTTTTCAGGAGATGGGAATACCAGACCATGTGACCTGCCTCCTGAGAAATCTGTATGCAGGTCGAGAAGCAACAGTCAGAACTGGACATGGAACAACAGACTAGCTTCAAATCAGGAAAGGAGTACGTCAGGGCTGTATATTGTCACCCTGCTTATTTAACTTCTATGCAGAGTACATCATGTGAAATGCAGGGCTGGATGAAGCACAAGCTGGAATCAAGATTGCTGGGAGAAATATGAATAACCTCAGATGCACAGATGACACTACCCTTATGGCAGAAAGAGAAGAAGAACTAAAGCGCCTCTTGTTGAAAGTGAAAGAGGAGAGTGAAAAAGTTGGCATAAAACTCAGCATTCAAAAACTAAGATCATGGCATCCAGTCTCATAACTTCATGGCAAATAGACAGGGAAACAATAGAAACATTGAGAGATTTTCTTTATGCGGCGGGGCTCCAAAATCACTGTAGACTGTGACTGCAGCCGTGAAATTAAAAGACGCTTGCTCCTTGGAAGAAAAGCTATGACCAACCTAGACAGCATATTAAAAAGCAGAGACATTACTTTGCCAGCAAAGATCCATCCAAAGTCATAGTTTTTCCAGTAGACATGAATTGATGTGAAAGTTGGACTACAAAGAAAGCTGAGTGCAAAGAATTGATGCTTTTGAACTGTGGTGTTGAAGACTTGAGAGTCCCTTGGACAGCAAGGAGGTCCAACCAGTCCATCCTAAAGGAGATCAGTCCTGAAGGACTGATGTTGAAGCTGAAATTCCAATACTTTGGCCACCTAATTTGAAGAACTGACTCATTTGAAAAGACCCTGATGCTAGGCAAGATTGAAGGCAGGAGGAGAAGGGGATGACAGAGGATGAGATGGTTGGATGGCATCACAGACTCGATGGACATGAGTTTGAGTAAGCTCCAGGAGTTGCTGATGGACAACCACCATTGCTATCAAGATGGTGGTGGCGTACTGCAGTCCCTGGGGTTCTAGAGAGTCAGACATAACTGAGCGGCTGAACTGACTGCCTGACTGACATGCCTTCCCATGCCATCTGGCAAATACCACACGCTCATCCCAGGCCCAGCTCCCTAGGGTGGTTCCCTGGCTCTACCAACCTACATCTTCCCTCTCCCAGAACCCAGTCACCCTTCTCCCCTCCTTCCAACTCATCCATGTTTACTGAATATCTGCTTTGTTCAGCCACTGTTCCAAGGATTCTTCAGTAAGCAAGAGACAAAAACTCTGACCTTGTGGAGCTAACATCCTAGTTGGGGAAGAATGACAATCAACAAGTAAATCTTTTTAAAAATCAGATGGTGGGGACTTCCTGGTGGTCCAGTGGTTAGGAATCTGCCTGCCAGTGCAGGGAGACAGCTTGGATTCCAGCTCCCGGGAGATTCCACATGCCGCAGGGCAGCTGAGCCTGTGTGCCACAATTACCCAGCCAACCACTCTAGAGCCCATGAGCCACTGGTACCACTAGAGAAAGCCCACTGGCAGCAATGAAGGTCTAGTGCAACCGAGAATAAATAAATAAATATCTCAGAGGCTGGTAAATATTAAGGAGACATAATAAAACAGCTTAAAGAGGAGGGGACAGTTGATACTGGTGGCGAGGAAAGATTCTATTTGACTTAGGTTTGCCAGGGAAGACCTTATGATGAGGGTGGAGGTTAGGGGAAGAAGGTGCCTTTCTCATGGGTGTGAGTATTTCAGTAGGGGCCCCCAGGGCCAGTGAGGCCTGAGTAGAGGGAGGGAGGAGGTGGCCAAGAGGAAGTCAGGCTGAGGGAGCCTGGGAGCCATGGCAGGCTTGGGAGTAAGGGCTCACTGTGACCTACCCTGTCCAGGCTCTGAGCTGGGAGCCTGACATTCGACTTCTCACTCGATCTCCCTGGCATTTCTGTGATTTGAGGCAGGTCTTCAGTCCCATTTCAAAGGCAGCTGAGGCCCAGAGTAAAGAAGGCATCTGCCTGAGGTCACAAGGCAGTGAGGCCCTTTCCCTTTCTCCTGAATCTGTGGTGGGATGGTAGCTGCTGAGGAGAGGGGCAGACCATCCCTGAGACATGTTCTCCCCCAGCCTGTCCTCCCGGCATCTCCCATAAATCACTCTGACACCCGACGAGGGGGGGCAGGACAGATTCAACAGCTCCGCTGTGGGTGAGCGCTTCCCAGGCCTCTGCTCTTGTGGTTCTTGGCTCTGGACACTGGACACCCAGCCCAGGGCTCCAAATGTCGGGCACACAACACCAGGGGAGTCCTGTTTGCCCTGGGCCAGGAAGGGGGGTTCAGGAGAAAGGTGAGGACCCCACAGGGCTGGAGGATCTGGCTACCAGATGAAGGGTTGGAAATGCTGGAGTCCTGCTGTCAGAAGACCTGGGTGAGACCTGGGCCAATCCACTGGAGGGTTTGGAGGGCATGTAGGGCCAGAAGCTTTGGGGGAGAGGGAGGCAGGGCAGCCTCACCGCTGGGGCTCTCTTCTCCCTCTACCACATTGCCCCCCTCCCTGCCCAACGTGCTGAAAGCTCTGGGTTGTGCCCGTCTGGAATTGTTTTGGAGCTGGCATGCGAGCAGAGGCAGGCAGACAGAGAGAAGACTCCCACCCCCACCCCTGACTGCCCCCCCTCCCATTCGCCTCCACTGGTGAGTCGCCAGCACAAGGACCAGCCAGAGCTGTTTTGCTCGGAAGTGGGCTGGTGGACTTTTTGGAGAAAGCTTCGTGGCTTCCCAGAGGGACCCCTGGAGAAGTGGCCTCCATCTGACACACCCTGAGGGTTCCAGGACCACCTGTCCAGTATGGGACTCTGAGCTGCAAGGCACCAGGCCCTCAAGGAGCAGCTGGTGTCCAAGTAAAACTCACTTGTCAGCCTATATTCAAGGCCAAGGCCAAGGCAGTGGGCCCAGCCGACCTCGCCCACCACCCCACCCCCATCCCCTAGTATTCTGCCTTGGACTTGAAAGTCACCCTACCTACTCAGATGCCACCTGCCTGCCTCACACCTCGTTTCCAGAGGGAGGGGTCCGTGGGCATGGGTCAGGCCACATGTGGAAGGCAGTATGAAGCAAGAGGGTGGGAAATCTGGGATCCGGGGGTCAGAGGGGCCTGTTGACTCTGGCTCTGCCACCTATTAAATGGGGCGAGTCTCTAAACCTGTCTGAACCTCATTACTAATCTTGTCAGGACAAAAGTAAGTGTAGGGCTTCTCTGGTGGCTCAGCTGGTAAAGAATCCGCCTGCACTGTGGGAGACCTGGGTTCGATCCCTGGGTTGGAAAGTCTACCCACTCCAGTATTCTGACCTGCAGAATCTTGTTCAGAATACAGGGTTTATATGTGTATATGCTACTGAAGTTTCAGCAAAGGACTTGGCCTACCTTTTCAATCATTAATAATCCAATGTGTGCATGCTTAGTCATGTTTGGCTCTTTGTGACCCCATGGACTGTAAGCCACCAGGCTACAAGCAAAAATACTGGGGTGGGCTGCCGTTTCCTCCTCCAGGGGATCTTCCCAACCCAGAGATCAAACCTGCATCTCCCGCATCGGCAGGTGGACTCTTTACCACCTGGAAAGCCCAATAATTCAATAGTTCTAGCTCAAATGGTAAGCCGGATGATCACCTGCTGCTGAAGCTCCTGCCAGTCATCACCACTGGGGTGCCAGGAGCCAGGGGCCTCCCTGGGGTCTGGGAGGTGGGATCACATAGCCCACATTTCTTTTCCACCCTCAGGACGATGAGACCAAGGTAGGTCTCTGGCCCAGTGTGGGCCCTTCCAGGATTCTAGAGGTCCCGGAACGTGGGAATGATGTCTGTCCCCACCCGATTCCTCTTCCCTTCCAGAGTCGAAGGAAATGAGAAGCTGATCCCCAACTCTGGCTTGTTCCTCAGGGCCTCTTCTCTCATCTCCGCAGGGCCTTGCTATCTCTAGGAGAGAAAGCTTGCTCAGAGTTTGGGGGAGCCCTGACCTCCCACCACAGTGCCTTGGAGGAGCTGCCTAAGCCCAGCTCTGGCTCTTCACAGCCTCAGTTGTGTGGCCTTGGACAAAGTGCTGCCCTCTCTGGTCGTGGGAAGGCCAGCCTCACAGAACCATGGCGCAGTCAGTCCAAGGCGACTGAGGCGGAAGAGTGCTGAAGCCCCACTTCTCCAGTCAGAGCTGTTAGTGTGCTAGGGAGGAAATGGGGGAGGGCCCAGCAGGAGCCTGGCGGGGACTGGCAGGGGCTGGGCAGGAGGGCAGTGAGGGGCCACTGGAGGGCTGGCAGGTGGCCAGCCTCACCGCAGGCTCCCCAGGGCCCCTAATGGACCCCACAGAGGCTGCTTGTCGAGGCCTCTTGCCTAATTATCAAATTGTTCCCAGATCCCCTCCCGTGGTCTGACCTTCCCCCAGCCCGAGTCTATTAGGAAACGTCAGCCCCAAGGTGGGGTGCTGGTTTGCAGGGCAGCAACGCCCTGCATGTACCCCACCGGCTCCACCCCCCACCTAGCCGCCCAGGCCCGGGCACACTCTGCCTCCCAGCCCCAGGTGGGGAAGCATTGGTTTAGGAGTCAGCCCCATTAGAGAGACCTTGGCTGGGTTCTCTGGGTGTTGGCTTCTTCCTCTGTGGAATGAGAATTTCAACCTCAACCTCAACCTCCAGGGTCATTGAGACAGTCTGTGCTGACTCCTGGAAGAGCCGAGTCCCCTATTGTCCTTGAACCAGACTCTGGGAGGCAGAACGTGGGCCGAGGGCCAGTCTTGGGCTGCACCACTCCATGCCCCTATGCCCAGCCCTGACACCAGGCTTCCTGTGCTCTCAGCAAGTGCCCTTGCTCCTGCATCCTCCCAACACAGCCTTGCGCCTCCCGAGTCAGCCTCTCTGTGGAGGACTGGCTCTCTGCTGGCCGAGCCCACAGCCCCTGCTGAGGTCCTGTTCCGAAGTGTACTGCTCGGTGCCACGGGGGCTGGGCGCAGCCCCGTCCCTCACCACCACTTGGTGTTTCCCCCCACTCCCAGTGCACCCGTGCATGTGTCTATGCACACAGACCCACCTGCACATGCACAGGCGTCTGCACGCATGCCTCAGATGCACACTGGTGTGCACACACTTGCAGGGTCCAGGGGGTGACGAGGAGCCGACATCTGCCCGCCAGGTGCACCCCAGCTGTTAATCAGTGCTTGGGAGAAGCCGCTGGCGCAGCGACCCCCAGAGAGAGGAGGGCAGCCAAAGGTCACCCTGGGTTCCCACAGCCCCTCACAGTGGCCACATGGAAGGAGTCAGGAGCCTGTCAGCCCGTCAGCTGCCCTCTTCCATTTCCAGATGAGGAAATGGGGCTCCGAGAGGAGCAGGACTTAGTGGGGGCCACATATCAGTGGCAGGTGGGATTGGAATTCCTATCCAGCCCCCGTGGCCTGAGCTGGTCCTTTCCCCTCACTACCAGCCCCAGACGTCTGCCCCATACTCATCCCTGCCCCGTGCTCGCAGCCTGGAAGGAAGAGGCCCAGGGGGCCTTGCCTGCTGTTTCCAGACTGTAAGGGGCCGCAGGGAGGTGTGGGGTACTCCACTCTGTGAGTGAAGACATTCTTCCAGTGGAGCTGCCCCACGAGGGCAGGGGCTGCCACAGATTGGAGAGGGAGATCTCCGTCCCTGAGGGTGTTCAAGCAGGGGTTGGAGGCTGCAAGAAGATTGTGGGGTGAGCTCAGTGACCACAGAGAGTCCTTCCAGGCAAGGCATTTCCCTGTTCTAAGATTCTGAGGGCTAGCGACCCCCTGAATTGTGAATTCCTCTGAAGTTTGGATTAAATGCACACTCCTCCACAGGCTCCTTCCAGCCCCCTGATTTCAGGACTCTCTGAGCCTCTAGAATCCTCGTGGTCAAGCCCCACAGCATAAGCAGACAGACTGGGCCTCCAATCCCTGCTTATCAAGGACAGCAGATGACTTTGCCTTGCCAAACCTTAGTGGCTCCTGTAAGATAGGGACCATCACAAAGGTACTGCCTCATACGTCCTGGTTGTGCTGGGAATATAGTGAGAGACCACCCATGAAAGCCACAGTGAACTTGACCAGGAGCTGTGAACTTGACTCTGGCTTGGCAGGCTCTGCAGGAGGGGCAGAGAGTGAGAGTGAAGGCTGGAGATGGTCGGGGAGATAAAGGGCTGGGGTTGAGCAAGGGAGACATTGGGGGCCGAGACTGGTGGGCTTCGCATGTTGGGCCGAGGCTCCAGGACCTGCGTGACTGGGCATGTATTTCCCAGCAGGACTGACTGGCAGGCACATCCATCACTGCCAGGGCCTGCCAGCCCAGGCTCTGGCCATTGAAGCTGGCAGTGGATCAAAGGGCCTTGTGGGTGAGGCTGACAGCTGCGCCAGGCCTGCTGACCTCACTGACCCTGGCTGGTGGCCTCACCAGCCTCACCCTGAGAGGTGTCTGAAGATGAAGTAGTGAGGAGGCAGATCGTGGTGCAGTCAACAGGACCCACTGAGACCAGGACTTGGCTCTTATCACTGAACTGGGACCCCACGTCAGCAGATGAGGACGCTGAAGCCCTGGGGTCTTTTCTTCAACCACATCTTGAACCACAAAGGAGAGATGATCCAGGGAAACCTAGTGGAAATGTTCAGATTGAGCAGGAGATATATTGGAAAGCCAAGAGCAGGGAAGGGGACCCTTGAACCCCAGGGTAATGTCTCTGGAGCTTATCTGTTCAGCCTAGAGAGTTCCAGAACCACAGCCCTCTCTGGCCTGGCTTGGCTGTTGGAGATCCACAGCAAGCGCCTTGCAGAAGTTTTTCCAGGCCTCCATCTCCCCATCTGTCAAATGGGTGTGTTGGTGCCCCTGCTCTCCAAAAGGCCTTCCAGCCCTGAAGTAGGACAGGGAAGGCTTAGAAAGAGGGTTCCAGAAAGGAGGCCTCTCCAGCTCGGATTTAATAAGCCGTCTGTTTGGTTGGAACTGATCAAAACCAGATTTGAGCTCAGACGTGTCCCTGATTCGCACGAACTGAAGCCGCCAAGAATGCATCCCTCACTGTTTCCAGTAAATAATTGGGCTCCCGTGGGGTTCCCAGGGCAGACCGGACGTCTCACCTCCTCTCTTCACTGTGAACCTGACCAAGGGAGGCTGGGTGGGAAGGAGACCCCCAGCCAGGCCTCCTGTCGTGTTCCTGCCACACCAGCCCAAGGTGGGTGGGAGCTAGCTCAGGAGGCCCCGGCCCTCACGCAGTCAGAGTAGTCAAAGCTGCCAGTTGGAGCCCACAGGGCCACATGCTGGGGAGGTGGCCCCATTTTTCCGTTCATTCACATAGTCAACAAACCTTCCCAGAGCTCCCAAGAACTTGATAGGAGGTCCTGCCTCAGAACTGCCCTCAACCTCCCTGGAGTCCTGAGAAGTAACACCATTTCCTTTGTTGTTCCTCCTGCTTCGTAGAAGAAATATCAGGACTGGGTTTCACATAGTGACGCCGTGTAAGTTGTGCACTGTGCATCTCCTTCTTCCGGTTCTGCCTGTTGTTGCTGTGACTATGGGTACAACAGCCTTGTGTGAGGTGCCCAAGAAGCCCAAGGGGCTGTGCATAGGGGAGGTGATGCCTGAGCTGAAAGACTTTTGCAGAGTAAGCACACGTGTGTGCACACGCATGTGCACACACACACACACACACACACACCTCTACTTGGTGTCAAGACCTGGTTAAAATACAGCGGTCTTGTCTGATTCAAGGGGTGGGGTCTGGAAATTTGCATTTCAACAAAAGTCTCAGGTGATTCCCCCTCCCCATCATGTTTGGGTACTTAGACTTGAGCCTTGTGATGAAAGTGAAAGAGGAGAGTGAAAAAGTTGGCTGAAAACTCAGCATTCAGAAAATGAAGATCATAGCATCCAGCCCCATCACTTCATGGCAAATAGATGGGGAAACACTGGAAACAGCAGCTGACTTTATTTTTCTGGGCTCCAAAATCACTGCAGATGGTGACTGCAGCCATGAAATTAAAAGACGCTTACTCCTTGGAAGGAAAGTTATGACCAACCTCGACAGCATATTAAAAAGCAGAGACATTACTTTGCCAACAAAGGTCTGTCTAGTCAAAGCTATGGTTTCTCCAGTAGTCAAGTATAGATGCGAGAGGTGGACTATAAAGAAAGCTGAGCACCGAAGAACTGATGCTTTTGAACTGTGGTGTTGGAGAAGACTCTTGAGAGTCCCTTAGGCTGCAAGGAGATCCAACCAGTCCCTCCTAAAGGAGATCAGTCCTAAGTGTTCATTGGAAGGACTGATGTTGAAGCTGAAACTCCAATATTTTGGCCACCTGATGCAAAGAGCTGACTCATTTGAAGACCCTGATGTTGGGAAAGATTGAAGGTGGGAGGAGAAGGGGATGACAGAGGATGAGAATGGTTGGATGGCATCACCAACTCAATGGATATGAGTTTGAGTAAACTCCGGGAGTTGGCGATGGACAGGGAGGCCTGGTGTGCTGCGGTTCATGGGGTCACAAAGAGTCAGACACGACTGAGTGACTGAACTATAGACCTGACCTTGACAAGGTAGCCACACTTAGGAAGAAGCTTTGGGATTATAAACCTGGAGTTCTCTGAGCTTCCAAGTTACTCTTCTTGCTCCAAAAGAGAAAAAGAAAAAAGTCACAGAAAATATCAAAATGTGGCTGATAATGTGAATGGGTTTTACCCCACAGAGGAGAGTTTGCATTTGAAGAGGCATTGAGCAGACCAAGGAGTCCAACAGGCTGACCTGGCCAAGGATGGTGTGGCCTGGATGGCTGCCTTCTGCAGATCCCCTCCCCCACGAGAAGGAACACCAGAAACCTTGTGCAAGGGAAACCAGAGGTCTCCACCTCCTTGCCAGCCCTGCAGCAGTGATTAGGTGGGGAGGTCAGGAGGGCCCTGTCAAATGAGGGCACAGCTAAGTCCCATGGCCCTCATTCACATTTAGTCACAGAATTAAATCCAATTTTAATTTCAAGTAATATTAAAAGACAGCCTGAGACTGTATTTTTACCAAAAGGAAGCATGAATTTGAAGTTTCAGAGACATCGTGAGGGTTGGTGACTAACCTCCAGCCAAATACCTCCAAGTCTTCCATCTGGGCTCCATGTTGGAATTTTGAGCTCAGATTCTGAATTATCAGTTTGATTCTAAATTCTAGTTGGTTCAAACCAATGTCTGATCCTAGATGAACCTCTGGGCTCCTAACAACATTTTATGAATAAATCCACCAACGGAGCAGAAAAATGAAGAGGGAGGAAGGCAAAGATGTGGAGGGGAGATGGGGGAAGGAAGAAAAATGGGCATGCCTCTGACCACCTCACTCTCCTGGACTTTGGCTCTGCCTCGCAGCTCTATTTCCCCAGGGCCCCGGTTATCCGTGCTCTCTTTGGATCTAAGAACCCAGCTTTTGGGCAGGTATCCCCAGAGACTGGGCCATTCATTTTCTTGATACCCTGCGAAAGGGATCTGGGTGAATCTGTGTTTTGAGCATCCTCTCACCACCTGGACCACTTATATCTCCCCCTCCTCCCCCAGAGGCCCTTCTCCAGTGACAGTCAGCCTGGCCTGGGAAAACAGCACTCTGGCCCTTCCCTGCTCATCCCCGTCCCTGTTGCCTGCAAACCTGTGGAGGAGGGGAATGGGAGGAGGGAACTCCTGTCTCTACCTCCCACCTCAGGTGGTTGAAATCCCAAGAGACCAGTTTGCAATTGGAGCGTCCTTAACACCACTGAAGGGTGTTCTGTGGACCCAGCCTCAGTTGTTCATTCATTCCCTTAACAAGCCCTTTGTCCAGCTCTGGGGACCTAAGAGAAATCCCACCAGGTATAGGTCCCACGTGGGATCATTCCTGGCTCTGTCTGAACATAGATCCGGGGGCACCTCTTAGGCGAGGGTGAGGTCACCTACTCCTCTGGATCTCAGTACCCGGCCCAGGTGGGGAGGGTCTGAAACGATTATTGAAAATATGAGCAAGAACCCTGCCTCCCTACAAAGTGATGTCCCGATTCTGGGTCTCTTATGATTTCAGTTTTCATTCCTATCACTTTCACATCCCACCCCCACATGAAGAGTGTGAGGTGTGAGGAGCAGGAGCACTCCTGCTGTGGGGCTGGCAGACTGTTGAGGATGTGCTGGGAACAGAGTCTCAGTGTATGTAGCTGCTGACCTACATACACCCAAGGGCTGACATGCTGGCCTCAAGCACACTTTGCCTGGAGTGCTCTCCTGTCTGAGGGAGCCCTCCAGGCCTCCTGGAGGTCTGCACGACCTGTCCGGGCAACTGGCACCTCTGGCTACCCCAAGGCCTCAGACTGGCTCCTCAAGAGCCGCACTGGAGGGGAGAGAAGATGAACATCCCACAGAGGGCTGGTGGCTAAGGCTGCTGGTGGACAGCTTAGCTTCCAAGGGGCCAGCCGCCCCTCCCCTCCTCGCCCCCTGCCTCCCTCCCCCTCCTTCACCTGAAATAACAGGCGCGTGCCTGTGTTTCCAGTCTGTGACTTTTACTCCCTTGTAATCTCCCTAGTTTGACAGATTAATACTCAGAGAAGCCCCGAGGGGGTGGTTGGAGGGAGAGGCACTGCCCTGGCTCCCCTCCCTCCATGGCCACGGGCTTCGGCAGCCTGGTTCTGCCTCATCACCATCTCAGACCTCCAGATGGATGGCAGACAGGCATCTGGTGTCTCCGCCACCTCTCTGCCTTCATGAGCCCAGTCAGAGGAAGTCAACATCAGGCAAGTCATGGGCCCCTAAGTACCTGTTGTATGCAGTTCTGGGCTACCCAAGGGAGGGGAGCTGGGCATAAGCCTGGGGTCACCAGTGAAAGGCATTCCTTGACTTTGTCCACAGGCCCAGCTCTGCTGCCACAAGATCTGACCTAGACCTGGCCTTTGTGCTATCAGATCTCTGGAGGGCCTCTGACCCTGACAACAGCCACAACCAGCCTTTCATTCCCTAGCGAGGGATCAAGAGAGGTTATTGATAGACACAACAGGAAGGACCCTGCAAGCCTGTGGTTTGGGCCAGACATCATGATTCCCAGGTTGCCCCACAGCTTCCAGCCAGCACAGCTACTCCCTCAACAGACAGATCCTTGGGCCCCTCTCACCACCATCTCCCAGCATTGAGCTCTTCTCACAGGGTCAATAGTTGGCGTCCTTAAAATGCTCAGATCCCCCAGGGCACCCTCCAGCGTGCTGGATCATATGCAGATTTCAAGACATCTATGGTCCCACCTGAGACTATTAATACAGCACTCATCCAAGAAATATTTCTAAGCACTTTTCTCTGCTTAGCCCTTGAGGACCGATCAGAGGAAAAGTTGGAGTCGGAAGAACTGACTTTGCAACTGTGAACCAGCCCTAATTGCTGCATGACCTTGGGCAGCTCATGGCCCCTTTCTGGACCTTGACTGAAAAGTGATGCTCAGATTCTGGGCCTTTTATGACTTCTATTGTTATTATTATTTTTTATTTCTATCACTTTCACATCCCATCTTGTGGCCTTTTAGACAGTGGAAAAATCAGGGTCTTATTCTAGTCATCTCACAGATAGGAAATGAAGGGAAAGGAGAGCTGACACATATGAACTGTGCTCCTTGCAGGGACCTTGTCCAGAGACTGGCCACAGCAACTCCACGAGACCTAAATCAGAAATCCCGTCCTATAAAGATGCGTCCCAAACGCGTCAATGACTAGTCACAGCAGTGACAGTAATCAACATGGATTGTTTACTTTCCTTGTGCCATTAGTCTGGCTAGGTCTTTTGTGTTAATTCATTTAATCCTCAGAACACTCCAATGAGTCTGTCCCTTTTATTACTCCCTCTTGCACAGATGAGGAAACAAAGGCTCAGAGGGGTGAAGCGATTTGCCCACAGCCACATAGCTTGTAAATGGTAATACTGAGATTTGAGTTAGTATTTGACACCTGGAGACTAATCTGTTTTAACCTGTCGCTGGCAAGACTCAAACCCAGGTAAACCTACCCCAGAGCTCTCCAGGTATGCCTGCTCCAGCTGCCTCTATAGGGCCACATCAGAGAGGAGACTCCTAGGCTCAGAGAGGGCAGCAATAGAGTAGGGACCAGTCCCAATAGCAATCCACTCCAGTATTCTTGCCTGGAGAATCCCAAGGACAGAGGAACCTGGCAGGCTACAGTTCACGGGGTCGCAAAGAGTCGGACACGACTGAGCAACTAACACACTGGGGCTCCCTACAACCAAGTGTTCCCTGGTAGACACTGGTGACTAGCGTGAGAGGGTGCTGCCTGCCTGGGGCCCAGGGCTGCACCCAAATTCCCCAGAGGCCAGGGCTGAGCACAGAGTGGTCAGTGGCCAAGTGGTTCTCCCTGGCCCGCCTGCCCCTCCTTGTGCCTAGGGATGGAGAGCCTGGCAGTCTTGTTTTCTTTGAGTAAATGAAGGCAGCCATTCCGGGAGGGGATACTGCTAGTTCAGAACCAGGAAGGATTTTCTGTGGGAGGAAGGCAGGAGCTCATAGACCCAGTCAGAGAACCCCCTAAACTGTTAGGTCACAGATCCAAACCCCAGTCCCCCAGTGTAGTGCTGCCATCTGGCCCTCCACTAGCCCAGTCTCTGTATTTGGAGCCTGTACAGAGGCAGCCTGCTATTGCTTTGGTCTAGAACCTTCCTCCTCCCTGGCCAGGGATGCCTGTCAAGCAAGCAGGCAGGGAGGGTGACTCTGCTTTCCCCAGAACTCTGTGTGGTCTGAGATGAGTCACTTAACCTCTCTGAGTCTCTTCCTATCTCATGGACATTACAAGTGGCTTTAAGGCTTGAGTAAGCAGAGGCTTTGGCAGTGGAAGAAGGAGGCCAGGTGGGGTGTGGCTGTCTGAGAAGAGAGAGCCCCAGAGGGTTCTTATCTAACTGCTCCCCCCAACTGGGTGAGATGAGAAAGTAGCCCACAGAGAGTCAGTGACTTGCCCAGAGTCATGTAGCAAGCCAGTGCCCATCTCTGCAAACTCCTGGGCCTGTGCTCTCTGTACAATGGTTCCTCTCCTCTGCCTACCTTGAAGAGGGAAAGGCAGTTGCTGAGAAGAGCCAGAACCACAGAAGCTTCTCCTGCTCCCTCTTTGGGACCACAAGGCTCAGGATCTAGAGCCGGTGGTAAGTGAATATCTCAGGACACAGCATGAAATGCCCCCACTCCAAGTGCTCTCTTGCTGCAGGCTGTGTGCGAGAAGGGGCTGGCTCCCTCCCTCACCCTCACCAGGGCTCAGAGAGGCGCTGAGGGGTCAAGGGACAAGGGCTGGTCACCACCCCACAGTGGTCACGAGCATGGTACACTGGTGTTCCGTGGTACATGCATGCCCCCAGCCCCCTACCCAAGGGCTGTGTTTGTGCTCCGGACACCCAGACTCCCACCCAGCTCCTGCTGGACCCCAAATCCCTGCAGCTGGGACAAGTCCTGGTTGCACAGACCAGTGAATGGCCTGGGAGCTGGAGGCCCAGGTGGAATGAGAGAGAGATGGAGAGAGAAAGGCCCAAGTTGTACTCTGGCCCAGCCTGATGATCCATGGGTCACTTTCCCAAGACAAGTCTCACTTCTGTGTGTATAAAATGGGGACATTAACCCTTTCTTGGTGGGAAGAGTTTAGATGTGGGTTGGGGGTGGGTCTTCAGTGTTCTTAAAAGTCTTTTTGTTGGAAACAGGTAGCTGGGACCTCCCCACTGCCTCCCAGTCTTTGCTGTTCTTGGCCTCTAATTGTCCATCTACTCAATGCAAAGATTGGGTTAAGGACACAGAAGGCTTCCTCTTAAAGATCACCTGTCACCTCCACAGTTGGGAAGGAAGGGCCGCCAGGAGGACTGAGGAGGAGGGTCCACAGAATATTAGGGAGTTGGCTGGCTCCCAGAAGTGAGATTCCAGGGTTCCCTGAAAGCCTTGCAGTGTCCAGCAGAGCCCCTGCCATCTGCAGCAGCCTGGAGTGGGGCCAAGCCTGCCGGGCTGGAGATGAAAACGGCCCCAGGGATGGGGCGAGGGGGCAGCGGGTGGGGAGGGGTCTGTCACCCGCCGCCTTGCGGGCGGGATGCCGGGCAAGGGGGATGAGCCAAGTCTAAATAAATCACTAACACACGGGTGGAGAATTCCTTGAACAGGCGCCCTGGATTATGGACAACAGAAGGGGGAGAGGAAGGGGGGAGAAGAAGGGGGAGATGGTTGGGGAACCATTCCTGGGACCCCCTTCCTCTCAGGCACCATGGCCCTTCCCCCTCCCACATCAGGGGCTGTGAGGGTCTGAGGACCGGCTGCCTCCGGGGGTGGGTGGCCTTGGCTGGGGCCCTCCACTGCCCATGCCCAGCCCCTCCGGTCCAAGCCGTGAGAAACTCAAAAAGCCCTGAGCCCGTCCTAGGGGAGAGAGGTGTTGAAAGCCGCATCCTGCTCGGAGCCCTGAGCCAGAGCCAGAGATAATATCATGTGTTGGAGAGCCAGGGGGTGTGTTTTGGGGGGGGCATGGGCCTCACCAGCCCCCTCCCTCACCCCATCCCCACACGCCGTACCCCTGCCTGGGCCTGAGCTGGTGAGTAGGGGCTATGCAGCTCCCAACCTTGGAGGTGGCTTGGCTCCTGTCCCACTGGACTCACTCCAAGCCTGAGAAATCCCAGGCCCGCCCGGCCCGGGTCAGAGATCAGCATGGGGAGGGGCTTGGGAGAAGCTGAGGCTGCAGACAGGATCAGCCTCGGTTCCATCCTGCCTCTCTCTGGACCTCAGTTTCCAAGTTTAGAAAGTGGAACGGGGGAGCCCCAGGTCATCTCTAAGGGTATCTAATTACATATGGGGTCTGGACTGGGTGGCGGGCATAGGGCTGGCCAGGTCATGCCATCCAGGCTTTAGCTACAGCTTCTGGGCAGGTTGGTGGCTGTTGAATGGCTAGAGGGATGGATGAAGGACTGAATAAGAAGTGGCTAAGATCCACAGATCTTACCATCTGAACATGTCTGGAGACCAAGTCAGAGAAAAGTGCTTCTATTCCCCTGCTCAGTAAAGATGCTTCCTGAGTCCCACACTTCATGTTTGCAAAGAGCCTCGGCATTCATCCCCTTGACCCTGGGAGAAAGGACAGGGAAGGCCTGATTGCCCCTGAGGCAGGTGAGGAAGCTAAGGGCCCAGCTGGGGGCGGCACTGGGCAGTCTGCCTCATAGTTGCCACATTCTCTGTCTCCGAGCTCCTGGGGACCCCAAGCTGCTAACAGGGCAGGGAATGTGCTCCTACTCAGCAGCAGTGACAGCTGGGTGCAGGGAGGGTCACAGGAGACAAAAGGCCCATAAGGACCACAGTCATGGTGTCCAGCTCCCACCTGGCTGGAGTCTGCTGTGTGCCGGCTGTGGGAGACCTGGGCATGGTCCTCGTCCAGAGCACAGGACCTCTGTGTGGTTGGTGACCTGAGAACAGCTGTGCAGTGTCAGGCCCCAGCTTAAAACTCTCGCTTGCTCAGACTCTATTTCCCAGTATTTGAAGCCTCTCGTGCATGGACCCTGCCAACCTCTGTGCTGTGCCCACTTGCTGCCTGCTACAATGCCAGAGCCCCAACCACATGCCAGGCCAGAGACGGAGGCCTTTCTCACAAATCAAGAATGACCTCAAATGCCTGTAGCTACTCTGGACTGCAGCCCTCACCTGACTGCAATACACATCTTTTCTGGGGCCTGAAAGTGCCTTGTTGAAGAATGGCTCTGTTAGTTCATTTCCACCTTCAACAACCCCAGTCACCAACTCAAATGTTGTTCCTTGCCAGGCCCCAGGGGGTGGAGAGAGACTGGCTTTGGCTTTGGGTTGAATAGGCTATGTCCCTTATATTCGGTGAGCTTGGCCTACCCACTACCCTTCTCTGAGCCTTGGTTTGTTCATCTGTAAAATGGAATGATGATTCATACCTCAGAAGATGCACACCTCACCTCTGCAAGACTCAAAGGAGAGGAGAGACGAAAGTCCAAGTAAAATGCTGCTCAGAATACAAATGAAATGTGAGGGAAGAGCCTAGGTGACGTCCAGGATCACATCGGGTGGGGCCTGGGGGACATTTCTCTGCAAAGGTGGTGGACAAGCTCAGCCTGGCCCTTGGACTGGTCATCCCACACGGGGAGGGACCACCATGGTGGCTTATTCTGAAGAGCCTGGGGAGCCTCTGCAGGGTCCTCTTGGGGAAGACTTGGGGGACCTTCCCTGAGTACAAATAGGCTCTTTCCTGTGAACTACTCAGTAACCCCAGTCAGTCCCTCAGAAAACAGGCTCAGCAAACAGAGACCTTCCGAGTTGCTTGGCCACTCAGCTGGAGGAGGTCCCTGGGTCCCGATGTCACCTGTTGAGTTAGTTCTAGCTCTCTGGGGACCCTGTGAGCACTCACACCCCCTCAGGCCATTCCTTGGGCTCCAGCCTCAGTAGCAAGGCCCAGGCAGGTGGCCAGGCGGGTGTCTGGAGGTGTGCAGAGAGGCAGGACAGACAGACAGGGCGTCTCCAGAGAAGAACCAGAAGTGGTGCTGAAAGGGGTTTGGAGGAGGCTGGTCCGGGAGAACACAAGAAAGAATGATAATGGGAACCAGAGGCCCACAGGAGGGAGAGGCTGCTGTGGGCTCATGCAGGCCCTCTCACCCCTCGAAGTTCAGGCGGGAGGCTGAGGCCTAGCCAGGTGCAGAGCTCACCTGACTCTTTGGCCCTGCCTAGCACTCTCCCCGCTCAGAGGGGAGAAATCTAGGATTGGAAATCTAGGATTGTGTGGGGCTTTGGGGTGGGGCCAAGTGACAGTTCTTCTTCAGAGGAGCTTGTAAAGCTAATAAATAAAGTCAACACGATTGCTTAACCTCCTGAGGAGGTTCAGCAGTCATTCAGGATGCAGATGAGCAAAGGAGCTTGGGCTCCTCTGCCAGGCAGGGAGCAGTGAGGTCCTACTGTGTGCCTGGGCTCTTGTTTCATTTCGTCTCTCATAAGACCTGGAGATAAAACAAGTATCCCCTGATTTCTAGAGGAGGACACTGTTGTCACTTGCCCAAGGTTATGCAGAGGAGTAAGGATAGAGCAGGCGAACTCAGGTCTGTGGATTTTAAGTCTGGGCTCCTTTCCACTCCCCACCTTCCCCTCCGCCACTGTGGTCCAGAATGAAATTTCACAGGAAAATGAGGGGTCTGCTCTGGCCTCCGCCAGGGGAGATGCAGGCATCAGGATGTGCGTATTTCCCTGACCCATGGGCCCTCATCTGTCAGGTAACTGCCAAGCACTTCCTTGGGATCTACCAAGCACTCTTCCTGCAAGTGCCCCTGGGGGCTTCTGCCGTCTAAGCTTATCATCCTTGCTGTCCTCTGAGTTCACCCACTGGCTTCCCATCTTTGCTTCCCCCATGAAAGCCCATATCCCACAGCTCCTCAGGAAAAAAGGGATCTAATGAAGTCCCTGTAATAGTGGATGCCCAGCTTTCTCCCTCGGGCACTGGTGAGCCAGGGAAGGGTGTGGAGCAGAGAGGGACAGGGTAGAACTGAGCTGGGAGACAGAACCTGAAGAAACCGGAACCCGAAGAAACCGGAACCCAAAGAAACCGAAACCTGATTTCCCGAGGAGCTAATGCAGTTGGAACTTCCGGTCCTGCATTGGCCCTAACTCTTTTCAAGGCTGGGGTGGGGATGAGAGGTGGGGGCTAGCAACGTGTTCACAGGGTTATATGTTTTTGTGAAAATATGTTGTAGGTCCAGTTGGTGAAGACCTCTGTGTTTCCCCACGTCAACTTCTATTGCACTGCTTCCTCTGAAGTAGCTATAGATATTTTTGGAATCAGACAGAGGGTAAGTTAAGCCCAGCTTGAGTTTCACTTGGATCCCGCGTGTCCGTGCCGTCCCTTTTTGTCGAGTTCTGCTAGTGCTGACCCTCCTGGAGTGGAATGGTTTCCAGGATATGCCCATTGCCCCCTGTGCAGGCGCTCTGGAATTGTGACACCGTGGTGCAGGGCCACGTGCCATGATGTGACAGCAACGTGTCCTGCAGAGGCTGGCCCTGGCAGCACGTGGACAGGAGTGCAGAAGCAATATTTGGAATGGACAAAGACACGAGATAATCTGTGGGAAATTCTGCCAACCGACAGACTGTGTAAAATGGTGAATGGAAGATTTAGTTCTCATCAATGCATACTCAAGATGGAAGTTGTCTCCTGTCAGGGATATACGCCAGCATTGAACTATTTTAAATGAACCACCCGTTTTTTCCTCTTCTCTGATGACAATCACACAAAATGAATTTGTCAGAAAATAAATAAATTTGTCAGAAGTCCTGTGTTTTCAGCAAACCTATAGCAGTTCTACAAACAGCAGATGTATCTGTATATAATAACATATATATTGTGCATCCCAACTGACAAAACCCCATGTGAGTATACCGATGCACCTTGTCCTGATGAAGTCTGACTGTCCTTGTTGAAATCTGTTTCTCAACAGGCCTCACTTGTGACCTCTCCAAGATGCTTCCTCTGGCTGTAAGTTGTGTGACCAGAACCAGGGACTCCTTGCAGATTCAAGCACCCCCAGAAACTCACCTGTCCTCCTGGAACCTCTGTCTGCATGCTTCCCCAACCCCATACACTTCACAGCCTGAAAACTTCATCTCAGGCTTCCTGACATTGAGGGTGCATTTCATTAAAGTAGGGAGTGCCTTGGTGTCTGGGCCACGGCCAGGAGAGCAGGGGTTCTGAAGAGACAGACACTGGGGCCCCATCCCAGCCAGGCCTCTGCAGCTGGACTGCACATGTCTGATAAAGCTGTCAGGGGTGCAACTTGCTTGGGAATTGAGTCTGGCAAGCCTATGTTCCCATTAACCTGTCTCTCAAGGGGTGGGGAGTGGAGTGGTAACCAGCACTGGTCAGACTCTGCTGCTTTCCTCCTCATGGGCACTCTGCCTATGCTGGCACACCTTATCCACACCTCCACAGATCTTCACCCCATCCCAGGAAGCCCCTTGCACCCTGGCCAGACAACTGTGAGAAAACTGTGAGGGGTGGACACCTGCCTCCTTGGGCCCTCCACCCATCCTTAAGTCTTGGGTCCACCCTTTGGCGAGTAGAACAAATGCAGCCTCCCCTTCACCATCTGGAAAACCCTTGCTCCCTTTCTTCTTGGCACTGGTCACACATTGCTCCTCTTTGAGCTTCTTCCTGCTCCCTGTCTCACCTCCAAAGTCCAGGAGCTCTCAGACCAGTGCAGTTATCCATCTGTGTCCCAGACTGGGAGCTCCTGTGTGGAGGGCAGGGATTGGCTTGGGTCTTCCCTGTGGCACAAAGGTCAAACAGCAGAGGGGGCACCGAGGTGGGGCTCAACAGGGTTTGCCAACTACCTGCCTGGTGGGCAGGCCTCTCCAAGGGCAGCGTGCAAGACCACAGCCCCAGCCTCCCCTCCTCCCAGGATCAGCCCTATCGGCCCTGGGGTGGACACCTGGCTCTTGCCCACCTCCTGCCATAGCACCAGGCTCACAGCTGACTTCTCAGCAGTGCTTTCTGCTGCTGGCCATGCCCTTTTCCTCAAAACATCCTTTTCTCTGGACTCTTGAGCTCCCTCCCATCTCTCTGGCCTTTTCTTCTTAGTTTCTTGTGAGGACTCCTAACCTCTTTCTCTCGTTTTTAAATGAAACCAAGAACTTATTTCTGAGCCCCTTCCTCCCACCCTATAGTAGGACTAATGCCAATGCCTTCTTGTCTGCACAGCCAGCAGCTGCCAATATCTTCTTAGGCCTCTCAAACGAAACACATCTAAGCCTGAAATCAGTATTTCTCCCTATAATCCTGCCTTTCCTTTTTGCATTACAGCCACATGTTGCCTCCATTCTAGCCCATTATCCTTCTATTCCTCTACCCCTCTGCATCCACTGTGCTTAAAAAAAAATCCCTTCTTATTGAGGTATGCTGCTGCTGCTGCTAAGTCGCTTCAATCGTGTCTGACTCTATGCAACCCCATAGACGGCCTCCTACCAGGCTCTTTATGTACAATAAACTGCACTCACTTAAAGTATACTTTTATACTTATTATTCTTATTATTCTCAATATGTTGAGCCTTCTGTTGTCATTATGGAATATTTTTAATGCCTGATTATATACTCGTTTTCAAGTATCCTTTACTTAGTATTAATAATCACTCCAGCTGTTTCATGTTTACCAGTTGAGTGGTGTATCTTATTCAGTTCTTTTATTTTCAGTATATATCTTTATATTTAAAGTTTATTTCTTTAGGCAGCACTGAATTTATTCTTGCTTTTTTAAAAAATTCCAATCTGACAGTCTCTGCTTTTTGATTGAAATATTTGTTCCTTTGCATTTGCTGTAATTATTGAAATGGTTTTATTTTAGTTTGCTATTTTGGCTTTTGTCTTATATTTGTTTCACCTGGAATTTGTTCCTTAGTTTCTCCTTTCCAACTTTCTTTTGTGTTAATCCTGTATTTTAAAAAATATTTAACTTTATTTCATTTTATTGGCTTTCTAGCTATCTCTGTTTACACAACTTTTAGTGGTTGCTCTAGAGATTACAATATGTATCTTCATTATATTCATATGTATGTGGTATGTATGCATATGCATATCTTTATGTCTACTTAGAGTTAATGACTTACTTTAGGTAAAACTCAGGAATGTTGCAATAATATATTTTCATTTATCCACCCCCCCATCCATAATGCTGCTGTTTTCAGTTTCATGTGTATACTTTATAACCTTTCCAAATTCATATGTAATTTTTAATTGACCCACGTATTTACCAATTCCAGTTTTCTTCTTTTCCTTTAGCATGAGAAATATCCTTTAATGTTTCTTGTTATAAAGGATTCTTGATAAATTATCTCCTTAATTACTTACCTTAAAATGTCTTAGTATACTGTATTGGTGTTTTTCTTTCTGGCTTACTTCACTCTGTGAATCAGCTCCAGTTTCATCCACCTCATTAGAACTGATTCAAATGTATTCTTTTTAATGGCTGAGTAGTACTCCATTGTGTATACGTACCACAGCTTTCTTATCCATTCGTCTGTTGATGGACATCTAGGTTATTTTGCATATATATGGAATTTAGAAAGATGGTAATGATAACCCTGTATGCGAGACAACAAAAGAGACACAGATGTAAACAACAGACTTTTGGACTCTGTGGGAGAGGGAGAGGGTGGGATGATTTGGGAGAATGGCATTGAAACACATATACTATCATGTAAGAAGTGAATCGCTAGTCTAGGTTCGATACAGGATACAGGATGCTTGGGGCTGGTGCACTGGGATGACCCAGAGAAATGATATGGGAGGTGGGGAGGTGGGAGGGGGTTCAGGGTTGGGAACTCATGTACACCTGTGGTGGATTCATGTCAATGTATGGCAAAACCAATACAGTATTATAAAGTAAAAAAAAATTTTAAATAAAAAAAATGTCTTTTACTGCATTTTTTGGAGAGTAGTTTTGATACATATAGAATTATTGTGTTTTTTTTTCTTTTAGTACTTTGAATGTGTTGTTCTTCTGACTTCCATCATTTCTGATGAGAAATCAGCCATTAGCTGTATCAGTGTTCTCTGTATGCATGGTATTTTTTTTTTTTAATGTCTGATTTCAAGATTTTCTCTTTATTTTTGGCTTTCATCATTTGGCCTTTATATGCCTACAGGTGGTTTCTTTGTGTTTTCCTGCCTGGGATTTGTTGAGATTCTTAGCTCTTGAAGTTAGCTTTCTCCACATTTGGAGAGTTTGAGGCTAGTTTGTATTCAGATGCCTTTTAATGCCATTTTATTGCTCTCTTCTCTCCTGTTCCTGCAATTACACAAACTTTGGACTTCTTGATATTATTCCTCAGGCCTCAAAACCTCTATTCATTTTTCTTCAGTTTTTTTCTTCTTTTAGATTGAGTTCTGTTAGTCCATCTTAAGGGTCAGTAGTTCTATTTTTCCTGCCTCTCCAAACTGTTGTTGAGTTCAGCCAGTGAATTTTTATTTCAATTATTATACTTTCAGTTTTGTAATTCCATTTAGATTTTTAAAAATATATGGTTTCCATTACTTTGTTGAGATTCCCTTTCTCTTCAGTCATTAAAACCACTTTTTTCTTTAAATCTTTGAACATATTTTTCTTTTATTGTTTATATAAAAGCTTCCCATGAAATCTGTTTGCTAAATCCATCATCTATGCCCCATTCAGAATCAGTTGCTAGTTTGCCTTTTTTCTTTGCTGAGTATGAATGACATTTTCCTATTTCCTGCAAACTCTGTCTTCCACAGTGGGCAGCAGATGTCTGCTCAGTTCCTACAGCTTCCAATTGCTGCTAATTTTTTTTTTTTTTTTTTTTTGGTCTGGCTCCCAGTGGTCTCCTTGCACCTCTGTAATTTGGTAATCATCCAAGGATTTGGGCAGTTCACATTCAGATTTTGGTGCTCATTTTTCTGTGATTCTCTTGTTTCTGTGGATTCTCCCCTCAATTTTCAGCTGTTATGCAGTCTTGAGCTCTGTTCTTTGATACCTCAGGCCAGCAAGGTTTTAACTTTTTGTTACATGTGTAGTACACAAGTTGGGAAATTCACTCAGTTTTTAAAATTAGCAAATTTGCATATCTTCCCAGCCTACTGCAGCTGTGTCTTGCAAGGATAGCTTCCTCTCTGGTCCCTGCTTATTTTTTTCACAAGGCCCTCCAGCATTTGGCTAAAGATTTGGACAGACATGGCAACCCACTCCAGCACTCTTGCCTGGAAAATCCCACAGACAGAGGGACCTGGTAGGCTAGAGTCCATGGGGTTGCAAAGAGTCGGACACGACTAAGCGACTTCATTTTTAGGGCTTCAGCCTTCTGGAATTCTCTCAGAGTTTCCCTGTTAAATTTACACATATTCTGCAGTTCTGCAACCTAAAGATAATGAGGCTGTGGTTTTGCACCTGTTCTAACCTTAGGGGTTTGAGAACACTATCATGACTCTTACCTCTTCCAATTATAGTTTTTAAAGAGGAAACACTCCTCTGGCTTCTGTTTGGAGATACTTCTCAGGGCCTGTAAGTATATTTTTAAAAAATATTGTCCAGATTCCTTTTTTTTTTTTTTTTTTTTAAATTACAATACTGTATTTGTTTTGCCATACATTGACACGAATCAGCCATAGGTGAACACAATCTCCCAGTGCCGAGTCCCCCTCCCACCTCCCACCCTCCATCCTCTACTTGAATCATCCTGTGCATCAGCCCCATGCCTCCTGCATCCTACATTGAACATAGATTAGCGTTTCGTTTCTTACAGGAAAATATACATATTTCATTGCCGTTCTCCCATACCATCCCACCCTTTCCCTCTCCCTCAGAGTCCAAAAGTCCACTCTATACCTCTGTGTCTCTTGTTGTCTCACATATAGGGTCATCATTACTGTCTTCTAAATTCCATATATATGTGTCAGTATACTGTATTGGTGTTTTTCTTTCTGGCTTACTTCACTCTGTATAATCGGTTCCAATTCCATCCATCTCATTAGAACTGAGTCAAATTTATTCTTTTTAAGGGCTGAGTAGTATTCCATAGTGTATATGAACCACAGCTTTCTTATCCATTCATCTGCTGATGGACATCTAGGTTGCTTCCATGTCCTGGCTATTATAAACAGCGCTGCAATGAACATTGGGGTACATGTGTCTCTTTCAATTCTGGTTTCCTCAGTGTGTATGCCCAGCAGTGGGATTGCTGGGTCATAAGGCAGTTCTATTTGCAATTTTTTAAGGAATCTCCACACTGTTTTCCATAATGGCTGTACTAGTTTGCATTCCCACCAGCAGTGTAAGAGGGTTCCCTTTTCTCCACACCCTCTCCAGCATTTATTGCTTGTAGACTTTTGGATCGCAGCCATTCTGACTGGTGTGAAATGGTACCTCATTGTGGTCTTGATTTGCATTTCTCTGATAATGAGTGATGTTGAACATCTTTTCATGTGTTTGTTAGCCATCCGTATGTCTTCTTTGGAGAAATGTCTATTTAGTTCTTTGGCCCATTTTTTTATTGGATCATTTATTTTTCTGGAGTTGAGCTGCATAAGTTGCTTATATATCTTTGAGATTAGTTGTTTGTCAGTTGTTTCATTTGCTATTGTTTTCTCCCATTCAGAAGGCTGTCTTTTCCCCTTGCTTATTGTTTCCTTTGTTGTGCAGAAGCTTTTAATTTTAATTAGATCCCATTTGTTTATCTTTGCTTTTATTTCCAGTATACTGGGAGTTGGATCATAGAGGATCCTGCTGTGATTTATGTCAGAGAGTGTTTTGCCTATGTTCTCCTCTAGGAGTTTTATAGTTTCTGGTCTTACATTTAGATCTTTAATCCATTTTGAGTTTATTTTTTGTGTATGGTGTTAGAGAGGGGTCTAGTTTCATTCTTTTACAAGTGGTTGACCAGTTTTCCCAGCACCACCTGTTAAAGAGACTATCTTTACTCCATTGTATATTCTTGCCTCCTTTGTCGAAGATAAGGTGTCCATAGGTATGTGGGTTAATCTCAGGGCTTTCGATTTTGTTCCATTGATCTATATTTCTGTCTTTGTGCCAGTACCATACCGTCTTAATGACTGTGGCTTTGTAGTAGAGCCTGAAGTCAGGCAAGTTGATTCCTCCAGTTCCATTTTTCTTTCTCAAGATTGCTTTGGCTATTCGAGGTTTTTTGTATTTCCATACAAATCTTGAGATTATTTGATCTAGTTCTGAGAGAAATACTGCTGGTAGCTTGATGGGAATTGCATTGAATCTGTAGATTGCTTTGGGTAGTATACTCATTTTCACTATATTGATTCTTCCAAGCCATGAGCATGGTATATTCCTCCATCTATTAGTGTCCTCTTTTATTTCTTTCATCAGTGTTTTAGTTTCTTTAGGTAGGAATATTCCTAAGTATTTTATTCTTTTCGTTGCAATGGTGAATGGAATTGTTTCCTTGACTTCTTTTTCTACTTTCTCGTTATTAGTGTATAGGAATGCAAGGGATTTCTGAGTGTTGATTTTATATCCTGCAACTTTACTATATTCACTGATTAGCTCTAGTAGTTTTCTGGTCGAGTCTTTAGGATTTTCTATGTAGAGGATCATGTCATCTGCAAACAGTGAGAGTTTTACTTCTTCTTTTCCAATTTGGATTCCTTGTATTTCTTTTTCTGCTCTGATTGCTGTGGCCAAAACTTCCAGTACAATGTTGAAGAGTAGTGGTGAAAGTGGACACCCTTGTCTTGTTCCTGACTTTAGGGGAAATGGTTTCAATTTTTCGCCATTGAGGATAATGTGAGCTGTGGGTTTGTCATATATAGCTTTTATTATGTTGAGGTATGTTCCTTCCAGTCCTGCTTTCTGGAGAGTTTTTATCATAAATGGATGCTGAATTTTGTCAAAGGCTTTTTCTGCATCTATTGAGATAATCATATGATTTTTATTTCTCAGTTTGTTAATGTGATGAATTACATTGATTGACTTGCGGATATTGAAGAATCCTTGCAACCCTGGGATAAAGCCCACTTGGTCATGGTGTATGATCTTTTTAATGTGTTGCTGGATTCTGATTGCTAGGATTTTGTTGAGGATTTTTGCATCTATGTTCATCAGTGATATTGGCCTGTAGTTTTCTTTTTTTTGTGGTGTCTTTGTCAGGTTTTGGTATTAGGGTGATGGAGGCCTCATAGAATGAGTTTGGAAGTTTACCTTCCTCTGCAATTTTCTGGAATAGTTTCAGTAAGATAGGTGTTAGCTCTTCTCGGAATTTTTGGTAGAATTCAGCTGTGAAGCCGTCTGGACCTGGGCTTTTGTTTGCTGGAAGATTTCTGATTACATTTTCAATTTCCGTGCTTGTGATGGGTCTGTTAAGATTTTCTATTTCTTCCTGGTTCAGTTTTGGAAAATTGTACTTTTCTAAGAATTTGTCCATTTCTTCCAAGTTGTCCATTTTATTGGCATATAATTGCTGATAGTAGTCTCTTATGATTCTTTGTATTTCTGAGTTGTCTGTCGTGATCTCTCCATTTTCATTTCTAATTTTGTTGATTTGATTTTTTTCTCTTTGTTTCCTGATGAGTCTGGCTAATGGTTTGTCAATTTTATTTATCCTTTCAAAGAACCAGCTTTTTGCTTTGTTGATTTTTGCTATGGTCTCTTTTGTTTCTTTTGCATTTATTTCTGCCCTAATTTTTAGGATTTCTTTCCTTCTACTAACTCTGGGGTTCTCTATTTCTTCCTTTTCTAGTTGCTTTAGGTGTAGAGTTAGGTTATTTATTTGACTTTTTTCTTGTTTCTTGAGGTATGCCTGTATTGCTATGAACTTTCCTCTTAGGACTGCTTTTATAGTGTCCCAAAGGTTCTGTGTAGTTGTGTTTTCATTTTCATTTGTTTCGATGCATATTTTGATTTCTTTTTGATTTCTTCTGTGATTTGTTGATTATTCAGTAGGGTGTTGTTCAGCCTCCAAATGTTGAAATTTTTAATAGTTTTTCTCCTATAATTGAGATCTAACCTTAGTGCATTATGGTCAGAGAAGATGCTTGGAATAATTTCAATTTTTTTGAATTTATCAAGGTTAGATTTATGACCCAGAATGTGATCTATTCTGGAGAAGGTTCCGTGTGCACTTGAGTAAAAGGTGAAATTCATTGTTTTGGGATGAAATGTCCTATAGATATCAATTAGGTCTAACTGGTCTATTGTATCATTTAACGTTTGTGTTTCTTTGTTAATTTTCTGTTTAGTTGATCTGTCCATAGGTGTGAGTGGGGTATTAAAGTCTCCCACTATTATTGTGTTATTATTAATTTCCCCTTTCATGCTTGTTAGCAATTGTCTTACATATTGGGGTGCTCCTATGTTGGGTGCATATATATTTATAATTGTTATATCTTCTTCTTGGATCGATCCTTTAATCATTATGTAGTGGCCTTCTTTGTCCCTTTTCACAGCCTTTGTTTTAAAGTCTATTTTATCGGATATGAGTATTGCTACTCCTGCTTTCTTTTGGTCTTTATTTGCATGGAATATCTTTTTCCAGCCCTTCACTTTTAGCCTGTATGTGTCCGTTGTTTTGAGGTGGGTCTCTTGTAAGCAGCATATATAAGGATCTTGTTTTTGTATCCATTCAGCCAGTCTTTGCCTTTTGGTTGGGGCATTCAACCCATTTACATTTAAGGTAATTATTGATAAGTATGCTCCTGTTGCCATTTACTTTATTGTTTTGGGTTCGGGTTTATACGTCCTTTTTGTGTTTCCTTTCTAAAGTCTATCCTTTAGTATTTGTTGGAGAGCTGGTTTGGTGGTGCTGAATTCTCTCAGCTTTTGCTTGTCTGGAAAGCTTTTGATTTCTCCTTCATATTTGAATGAGATCCTTGCTGGGTACAGTAGTCTTGGCTGAAGGTTATTATCTTTCATCACTTTAAGTATGTCTTGCCATTCCCTCCTGGCCTGAAGAATTTCTATTGAGAGATCTGCAGTTATTCTTATGGGGATCCCCTTGTGTGTTATTTGTTGTTTTTCCCTTGCTGCTTTTAATATTTGTTCTTTGTGTTTGGTCTTTGTTAGTTTGATTAAAATATGTCTTGGGGTGTTTCGCCTTGGGTTTATCCTGTTTGGCACTCTCTGGGTTTCTTGGACTTGGGTGATTATTTCCTTCCCCATTTTAGGGAAGTTTTCAACTATTATCTCCTCAAGTATTTTCTCATGGTCTTTCTTTTTGTCTTCTTCTTCTGGGACTCCTATAATTCGAATGTTGGAGCGTTTCATATTGTCTTGGAGGTCTCTGAGGTTGTCCTCATTTCTTTTAATTCGCCTTTCTTTTTCCCTTGCTGATTCATTTATTTCTACCATTCTATCTTCTATTTCACTAATCCTATCTTCTGCCTCCGATATTCTACTATTTGTAGCCTCCAGAGTGTTTCTGATCTCATTTATTGCATTATTCATTATATGTTGACTCTTTTTATTTCTTCTAGGTCCTTGTTAAACCTTTCTTGCATCTTCTCAATCCTTGACCCCAGGCTATTTATCTGTGATTCCACTTTGATTTCAAGATTTTGGATCATTTTCACTATCAGTATTCGGAATTCTTTCTCAGGTAGATTCCCTATCTCTTCCTCTTTTGTTTGGTTTGGTGGGCATGTCTCCTGTTCCTTTACCTGCTGGGTATTCCTCTGTCTCTTCATCCTGGTTATATTGCTGCGTTTGGGGTGGCTTTTCTATATTCTGGGAATTTGTGGAGTTCTCTTTATTATAGAGTTTCCTCTCTGTGTTTGGGGGTTATATCAGTGGCTTGTCAAAGTTTCTTGATCAGGGAGGCTTATGTTGGAGTTCTGGTGGGTGGATCTGGATTTCCTCTCTCTGGAGTGCTGTGACGTGTGAAGTAATGGGTTATGCGACATCAGTGGTTTTGGAGTATTTTGAGTTGCCTGTGTATTGAAGCTCACGGGCTTGTTCTTGTGTTGCTGGAGAATTTGCGTGGTATGTCTTGCTCTGGAGCTTGTTGGCCCTTGGGCAGTGCTCAATTTTAGTATAGGTATGAAGGCGTTTGATGAGCTCTAATTGGATAATGTACCCTGTATTCAGGAATTCTTTGATGATCTCAGGATTTGGAATTACGCCTCCTGATTCTGGTTTTCAGATTTATTTTTAGAATACACTCATGATTTCTCCGTCTATTCAGCACTAATGTTAAAACATCTAGGTTAATGATGATAGGTTTCTCCACCTTGAGGGTCGTCCCTAGAGGATCGGTGAGTTACTTGGAGGAGAGAAGAGGGAGGGAGTAGTTAGAGGTGAGTGGAATGGGATGAGGTGGAATCATAAGAGGGAAAAGCAAGTTAGCCTGTAACCACTTTCTTGTGTGTGCTCCGAAGTCTGGACTGCTCAGAGGTGGTCACAGAGTTATACATGGAAGAGGAGAGGAAGGAAGTAGATAGAGATGGACAGGAGGATAAAAGAGGGAGATAGGAAGGAGGGATACAGATCCGGTCAGTGACCAGTTCCCTTAGAGTTCTCCTCCTTCTGGAATGCACAGAGGTTCATAGGGTTGGGTAGAGGGGGGGAGGGGGAGGGAGGAGACAAAAGCCACCTGGTGGCGAAAAGGGAGATTCCAGAGGTGGAGAGAGTGGTCAAGCCAGTAGTCTTGCACTCATGTAAAACTGGGTACTGAGGATTAGGTTTTTAAAAGTACAAAATTGGCAACAAATACCAAAATGCCAAGATTAAAAATCTGGAGTATAAATTGGATTTTCAAAGATAGATTATTGAAGAGAAGATGAAGAAGTAGAGAGAAATTTTAAAAAAAATTGAGAAAAAGGGAAAAAAAAAAAAAAAAGTAAAATATAATAAAAGACTCCAGAATTATTAAAAGACAACTTCCTTCACCAATAAGACTATATACGGCGTTTGCTTAAACGATAGGGGTTTTTTTTTTTTTTAAGTAATATTAGGTTCTAAAAATAATAACTAGAAATATAGAATACTTAAAAATTTGAGGAAGTTTAGGGAAAAAAGGATGAAAAGAAAAGGATAAACAAATTTAAAAAGAAAAAAATAATTTTTAAAGAAAGAAAACAAAATTCTTAAAAGAAAAAAATCACGCTTACACATCATCCCCTCCCCCAATTTTTTTTTTTTTTTTTTTTGGATCATAAAAGTAGGAACGGCGTATCTGGCGCTTTCTCTGTCGTTGAAGGCTGTGTGGGGTCACTACCAAGGCAGTTCCCTCTGTTTGACTTCCTCTGTTTGCTGGTCTCCTCCGTGTCTGATTTCTGTCTTGCCACAAGGAGGGTGGTGCTGAGCTCTGCACTGGGCTTGCCCCTTCCCAATCCGCGGGATAACCGTGTGGGGCCTGCCCTATGTTTCATGCAATTCCCGGTTTAAGCCGCTCAGGATTGGCGCTCAGGAAGTCCCCTCCGGGTGCCGGGTTTGCTTCCAAGTCCAAGTGGTAGGGAGTTTGGCGCGGACTATTGTTGCAGAAGTCTCAATAAAGAAGCTTGCTTGCAATTTGGTAGGTAATGTCTCTCTTGAGCTGCGACTGCCCTCTTCCAGCGCTTCAGGCTCTGGCTGCCCGTCGCTGGTGGGGGATGGTCTGCAGCCGGCTATTTCGGATCCATTCTTTGTTCTGTGCGCGGGCCTGTCAGTGTCTTATGTTCGAGCGTTTCACATGTTAGTTACCCCCAGTCTGGTTTGTTGGTCCGGGATAAATCGTTCTATCCAGGCGCGGACCCAATTCTGGCCCTGTTACGCCCCGATTCTCGAGAAAAGCCCTGCAGCCTACGTCTCCCGCGGCCCAATTCTTAGAGAGCACTGTCGCGGGCGCGCTCCTCCCTGCCCAACCCCCGCTGCTGTCGGACGCAGGCGTTTGCGCTGCTTGTCCGCTGGGGGTTATACTGTTGAATTCATAATCTGTTGGTTTTAATTATTTATTTATTCTTCCTTCCTGTTATGTTGTCCTCTGTGCTTCCAGGGCTCGCCCCATGCACAGCTGTGAGAAAGTTCCCCAATTTTAGGGAACCTCTCTCTTTAAGAGTCTCTTCCTGGGACGGGATTCCCTTCCCATGCCAGGGTTCCCTCCCTACCTCCTTTGTCTATAACTTCATTCTTTAAAATAAAATAAAGTATTTCCTACCTGGCTTTGAAGCCAATGATCTGCTTTGCTGGATGCCTGATGTCCTCAGCCAGCAGTCAGAAGTCATTTTGTGGAATTTGCTCAGCGTTGAAATGTTCTTTTGATGAGGTAGAGAGGGAGAAAGTGTTCTCCCCATCCTATTCCTCCGCCATCTTTTTCCAATCTCTCCAGATTCCATAATTGTTATCTGCAGAAAGGTTCATGGAATTATTTCATACTGCCACCATTACAAGAAGTTTCTTTCACTGCTTTATTTTTAAAACATGTTCTAGAACATGTCACTCTCTATGCTTATGATCCTTTAAAGATTTTTCACTGTTCTTAAGATAAAGTACAGAATTCCTAATAAGTCCTATGATACCATGCAAAAAGTAATGTATAGACTCTTTTAAGGTTAAAAATTCCTTTAGCTTCCCTACGGTTGAAACTCTGTTTTCATTTATAATGTTTCCTAAGCAAGTTTGTATTGGTATAGGATTTTCCCCCCTTCTCCATCTCCTTCCTGGGGCCTGGCACACACTGAAGCCAGAAAACAGAGTGGGTATTTGGAAATGTGACCAAGGTGAAAAGAGAGATAAAACTCTTTTGGCACAACAAGGTTAGGAGGGGCCGCAACTGGGCACAGCAATCAGGCTGTCTGTGGATGCTCTGCCAGCAGGATCCAAAGCCCCCTTCCTTCTGCCTACACCCTTCAGAGGGTGAGTAGAAGAAATGTAAGGGTTCCATGGAAATCGTAGGGAGGAATTGGGTCTTGAAGAAAGGGCTGGCTACAGTGGGCACTCAAGAGTCTAGAACAGAGGTCAATGTTGGGGGAAGGTAACTGCAGCCCCTTTGTCTCTGGAATGGGCATGTATATACAGTCCAAGTCTGAAGTCAAGCATGTTTTCTGGGAGGTGGGTGGGGGTCGTTTTGAACAACCACAAGGAAAAATTGTTCAGTATAGACAGTACCCTTCCATTTTCACTCTCAAAACATTTTACAAACAAAAAATTAAAAAGAAGCTCTCCTGCAACTCAAGGGTTCAACTCAAGAGGTTCAAGAGGGAAGGGATATATGTATACTTACAGATGATTCACATTGTTGTGCAGCAGAAACCAATATAGCACAGCATTGTAAAGCAATTAGCCTCCAATTAGAAAAATTCTTATTAGCATTATTAAGCTAAAGTAGTCCGTCTAGTCAAAGCTATGGTTTTTCCAGTAGTCATGTATGGATGTGAGAGCTGGATCATAAATCTGAGCGCTGAAGAATTGATGCTTTTGAATTGTGGTGTCAGAGAAGACTCTTGAGAGTCCTTTGGATTGCAAGGAGTTCAAACCAGTCAATCTTAAAGGAAATCAGTCCTGAATATTCATTGGAAGGACTGATGCTGAAGCTGAAGTTCAAGTACTTTGGCCACCTGATGCGAAGAACTGACTCACTGGAAAAGATCCTGATACTGGGAAGTATTGAAGGTGGGAGAAGATGGGGACAACAAAGGATGAGATGGTTGGATGGCATCACCAACTTGATGTACATGAGTTTGAGTATGCTCTGGGAGTTGGTGATGGACAGGGAATCCTGGCGTGCTGTAGTCCATGGGGTCGCAAAGAGTTGGACATGACTGAGCAACTGAACTGAACTGTACTGAACTGAACTGAAGCTAAAATAGTGATCGATGTTTTGCTAAAACTAAACCTCTTCCATCCCATGACTGTGGCCCTATCTGCCAGGTTGCAAATTCTACAGCCTTTAGTACACCCACACATCAGGTATGACTCATTTCACTCACCATTTCTCTTGGAATTTCTGGGGTTCCTTTGTTTGGGCCTCAGGCCATGACAGCGCTTGAACTTCTGTCAGTGGGAAGGCGTCCTCATTTGTGCATTGGTCCACCTCTGTCCCTGCTCCACGGCAGTGAGAGCAGAGCCGAATTCAGCTGGGTTGTTTTCACTCACTGGGGCACACCTGGCCCCCAGCTCTGGCACCAAGGCCTAGATTCATCAGCACGTGGGGCCGGGAGTCTGATGCACACTGAACATCAGATGAGGGTGTCTGTGCCTCACATTACCTCTGAGGACCCACTTTGAGTTCAGCCTCCATCGGGCCTCTCCCTCTGAGGTTTGGTTTTCTTCCTGGGCTGCCTTTACCTGTGTGAGATTACAAGCAGCCTCCTGGGGTGCTGAGAGGCTATGAGGCAGGTTGGCCTCCCAGGCAGAGAAAAAGCAGCACACATTTTTAGATATTTAAATTGCCATTTTCAATTAGTGTTAATAAACTGAGATTTTGGACTAATACATATAGCTTTATTTCTCTGTGTGTGTGTGAGAGAGAGAGTATCTTGGGAATATATCATGTAACCTAGATATCAGCATTTGCCTACGCTTTGTTTATTCAGTTTAGGGTATGGAGGGACTCTTGTGGCAAAGTGTGTGTTTTGTTTACCTCAAGCTGTACTTTTGAAGTTAGATTTGTATTTTTTGTTTATCTGTACATTTTCAGGGAATTCTTGCTTTTTGTGTTGTTATTTTCCATCTCCGCTTTGAAGACGATTTGAAATATCTTCTTGTGAGTATTATTTGCTGACCAACAGGGATATTGAGTACTGGGTTTTCTCATTCTCCTTGATGGCCTTGATTTAATTCACCTGAATCCAATCATCGTCTATGTGCCCTCCTGCAGGTGGTCCTTGGCAAGTCTTTGTAGACCCATGCAAAACAGGCTGGATGCTGGCCAAGAGTGGGGTTTTAATGCATGTGCTGTGAGAGTAGGAAAGCAAGGTGATTCGGAGACATGATGTTCAGAGCAGAGCTCTGGGCCTGGCCTCACGTCTTACAAATGTGGAAGGTAAGGTTCTTCCTAGCACTAGATGGTGTCACAGAGGTCCATTGCAGGAACCTGACACTGATCCTTCACCCCTCAGTGGGGGAGGCGGGTGCAGAAACTGGGACAGCACAGAGAACACACCCTGAACTCCAGAGGAATGGCTTGTTGTAAAAATCTCCTGTGTTTGTGTTCTTGTCCTCACTCACTCACTTTGAGTATGGGCAGAGGTGGATAGCCTGAGTTAAGACCTCTCTTAATATGCCCAACACAAGTACAAGAGGAATCTGTGGGTTCCCTGTGCGAAGAGGGAGAAATGCCTTGGGGGTGATTGTCCCCGGCAGCTACTCTTGATGGTTGCCATTCATCAGACATTGGCTGTCACAGTGTCATGGACTGTAACAGTGGGAACTGCCCCCCCTCTTTGTGCTTTCCACCCTATGGAGCTAAAGCTTCTTTAGAAATGGCAGCTCAGATGATGCTGTAATGTATTGGTGCAGTGGTTCGTTTTCTGAACTCGTGTCTAAAACGTTACTTAATCTTAACCCTCCAAAAATCACTCAGAGCCTAAACGTCTACACTCTAAAACTCTTTCTTTTTTTCTGTGTTGATTTTTAAATTTATTTAAAAGATGATATTGCATCTGAACAGCATGGCTTTTGCCCAAAAGTCAAGAAATCTAGCCCTCACTCACGTGTAAGTGTGTTTTAGGAATATCCACAAAGAATCTGAACTCTGCCATGTGTTGCACACACATTTTAAGAATACACATTTTAAGAGAAACACATTTTAAGAATATTTATATTCTAAAAGTTTTTTGTGTGTGAACACTATTATTTTTTGTTTTTTAATAACCAAAGCTTCTATATTTTTATTTAGTTTTTAACTTAGATGCTGCTGCTGCTGCTAAGTCGCTTCAGTCGTGTCTGACTCTGTGCGACCCCATAGATGGCAGCCTACCAGGCTCCCCTGTCCCTGGGATTCTCCAGGCAAGAACACTGGAGTGGGTTGCCATTTCCTTCTCCAGTGCATGAAAGTGAAAAGTGAAAGTGACGTCTTTCAGTCATGTCTGACTCTTCACGACCCCACGGACTGCAGCCTATCAGGCTCCTCTGTCCATGGGATTTTCCAGGCAAGAGTGCTGGAGTGGGGTGCCATTGCCTTCTCCATTTAACTTACGTGAGGAATGGTTTATGGGTGTGCTGAGCCAGCCAAATAAGGGGAATGCTATTGGGGTTGAGGGCAAAGAGGCGTGAAGTGTATAATCAAGTAAGAGTGTTTGAAATATTGATCCAGGGCTCTATTTTGAGGGAGCAGATAAGAGTGTATATATATTAAGACCTCCAGAGAAGAAATACATTTATTACACGAAATGTGTGTATTTTATCTAAGGCTATTTGTAAGGCACAGAGTGGCTCAAATTCAGTCCTTGCAAGCGTGATCATATACATATGCAGTCGTCTTAAGGCCATAATTGCATTGTGGCTGTAAAGGAAGTGGGAAGAGCTGTCCTTAGGCCACTCCTTTGCTTTCGTACTGGACTAGCTTTAAATTCAGTCTTCATATGTATCCTTTTTTTTTTTTAAGGAACTTATTTTGGCTGTGCTGGGCCTTTGTTGCCGCACGGGCCTTTTTCTAGTTGCAGTGCACGGGTTTGTCCTTGCAGTGGCTTCTCTTGTTGTGGAGCACGGGTTCAGTAGTTGTGAGCACAGGCTTAGTTGCTCCGCAGCATGTGGGATCTTTCTGGACCAGGGGTCGAACCTGTGTGTCTTACATTGGTAGGCAGATTCTTTATCACTGAGCCACCAGGAAAGCCTTTTTTTTTAGCTTCATTTCAAAGGTTTTTAAAGCTCTGTAAGTAACTCTTTCTAAATATCTCTTGATCTCAATATAAAGTTTTGACCTTGGAACCAATCAGTGTGCTAAAGCAATCACTATCATTTTATTATGGTTACTCCAATTATGGATTCCCCCGTAAATATACAGTGTCGTTTTGTAATCCAACATAAAACTGCAGTTGTGGTTAATAGTGAGTCTTCTCAGCATGGTAAACACGAGCTTGTAGAGAATCGGTTGTGTGTGTTTGAATAGCTTTGTCTAGTTCTTATATCAAGGCGATTTTCCAGGTGAGAAAACAATCTCCAGGCATTGCTAAAAGCCGCACAGAAGGTGCTGTCAGAACCCCTGGCTGCAGGTCCTCAGCCCTCCCCACCAGGCCTGCTCATCCAGGGGGAGAATTTCAGACAACAGGCGTGGAAAGTATCTGTGTCTCAGCTGTATCTGCCTTTTATTGAGTGACACAGAGGCTGTAAACCATGTCCATCAAGCCTGGCCATAAAAAGGTGTGTGTAGATCAGCTGGACTCATGAAGCAAACTCTCCAGGACAGATGGCTAAAAGATTCTTTTATTTTAAAAAGCAAAAAACCCTTCCTCACCAATTGAGCATGACTTTCAATGTTCTTCTATTTGACTGACATTTTTCTATCCAGAGCTTTGGCAGAAAGATGCAAAATCAATTTTGGGAAATTCTGAGTGGAGGTCATTTGACTTCCTAAGAACTGGGCTGGGAGAGGGGGCAGGTCCCTTGGTTCTACCTGTGCTCTTGAGGAGGAAGGTGTGGGCATCCCTCCTGTCAGCCCTGGGGGTTACAGGTGGGTTGCATGGACTCTGCGTTTCAGCCCCAAGGTGAGAGAGGCAGTGTTCATTGGGCAGAGTGGTTTGGAATAGGGCTGCCTGTGAACACAGGCCTCCTCCCCTCTCTTGTCCTTGGAGGCTGGTCTTCCAACACAGCCCCTTCCAAGGACCAGGACATGGATATAGCCAAGAATTAAGCCATAAACCAAACCAAAGGTTAAATACTACCTACAATGAAATCCATGAGACTGCCTTCACATCTCTTTTATCTTTGGTGCCCAGATACTGGCTTGCAGTGAGAGAGTAGACCGGGGCATTGGGAAGCCCAGGTGTGGTGTGCCCAGTGTCTGAGGCTGGCAGGTTAATTTTAGAGGCCTTGTTTTCTTGCTGATGGATAACCCCTGGACCTCATCTTTATAAGAGACAGAAGCTTTGATATATTTTAAAATTGTGGGAAGACCTCTTAGCAAGCTCTTGGCATAAGGCTGTATTTTTGACGCTGACAGTAAGTGGAACCAGGAGTGATAGCCTTTTGAATTGAAGGTACCTTTGAGAACATCCATTCTGACCACCTCAGTTGGCCTGATCCTTTCTATGCTTATTTGTAAAATGGAAATGAGTGTATGCCTCATAGACCTGTTGTGAGAATTACATGAGATAATTTCTGTACAGCACTTGGAATTGTGCCTGGCACTGAGTAAGCCCTTGATAACATCCACCACCATTATTGTTGTTGCTGTTCATGGATGAGAAGGCTGGGGTCCAGAGAGGTGAAATACCTTGCCTGAGGTCACACAGATGCACTCCCCCTCTCCTCCCCCCCAAAAATCAGAACTGGAACTGGAGTGCAAGTCCACTACACTTTGCTGGAGGCAGCTGTGTTTTCTGACATCCTTGGCCTAGTTGCAACTGAGCTCAGATTCCTGGGCCCCTAATAGATGGCAGCATGTGGAATAGCTTTGGCTTTGTTATGACTACACAAGTATTCTCTGTGTCACTGCCTTTGTGCTTGAAGCCTTGTTTGAGTTAAAAGTTCAGTAAAGCTCTGTGTGGGGGGGGGGGGGGTGGGGGAGCGGTGGCGGCCCTTCCTACATAATTTAGTGGTCGCCTTTGCATTAGCATATTAGCATGTTTTCACTTTTAACCTTTCACCCTCTGAGCCTGGCATTTAAAATGCTATTAAACTCAATAATGTTTCCTATAAACAACCTTAGAGGGATGGGAAATAATTGGAATGACATTTTTAATAGGCTTCTGTTTCTCAGCCCTCTGGGCTGCATGAACCTAACCAGTGCTTGCAGAGGGGGCCTGGTCTGAAGATGGGAGAGGCTGGGCATTCTCTGGGGTGCCAGAGGACCATTTAAAGAACAGAGAATTGTTTCTGTGCTGGAAAAGTAGAGGGTTTTGTGTGTGTGTGTGTGTGTGTGTGTGTGTGTGTGTGTGTGTGTGTGTTGGCGGGGGGACAGTCTTTTTATTTTCTAAATTAATGAATGAGGTGAATCCAAGAGCTGATCACTCCTTCCTCTTTCCAATGGTTTCAAGACACCTTAGGGCCAGATTTCTGGGCACCTTTAGCCAATGAGTCAGACTTTCTAGAATGTGGTTTTGTGCATTCTCTTGCTTTCAATGTGTATTTTTGGTCCTTCTGTTTCTATTTTATGTCACCATTCTATTTTATATGCCATAGTATGTGTCTCCTAAATTTGTTTTTGGAGCACGTTTTTTAAAAATCCAGTTGGATGTTGTCTTTTCTGCTTATGAATTTGTGAGGCCTTTCTGGGGAGGAGAACTTTCTGTGCCCCAAGTTTAGCTTCTTCGTCAATAAAACAAAACTGGACATTATCTTACTGAGACATGTTATGCGGGAGCAAGCACGACTGCTTACAAAGAATCATGCATGACTTGGAATGTTTTTTGCTGCTATGATCAGCGGGGGAAGAAATTGAAAAATACTGGAATCTTGAAGTTTTTGCCTTAATCAGAGTTCCTGATCCTATTCTTACAGAATCACGTTCAGAAAGTACTTGTTACTCATTCACCTATGGTGAGTAAATATTATAGCTGCTTTCAGTATTAGCTCATTAAATAGTATTTGAGAGTCCTACTATTTGCCCGGCACTGGGACAGACCTCGGGGGTGGGGTGGGGTGGGTATGCACAGGAGAATAAATGACTGCGGATGAGAAGCTGGAGCTCAGGTGACAGCACTGTATGGCTCCCCTACTTAATCATGCACGCATTTAACAAGCACGGCTGTGTCTAGGTGCTGTTTCAGGCAGTGGATTGAAGACAATCAAGATAAGTGAAATCCCCACATTCCTAGAACTTATATTTCAGTGAAGGGAGAGTTTAAAAACAAGGAAAGACAAACCCCATAAAGCTGTCTGCTTACCAAGTGTAAATTTTTCGGTGAGTGAATTGTATCTCAGAAAGCTAAAGAAGGAAAAAACCTCAGCCCTCACTGGCCTTCGGGTTCACCTTAGGACAGCTGACCCTCAGGCTTCACTGGTGTATGCCATGCTGCCGCTAGCTGACATGCATCCTTGAGTCCAGAAACCAATCTCCTGGAGATTGTGTGGTCGTTGGTGGGTATGCACAGGGCAGTGGGCCATGTGGCTCACCTGACCAGCGTGTCCTCCAGCTGAAGGGGAAACAGGTGACACTCAGTTTCTCGGTCCAGCTCCTGCTGTGAGCAAGTAGCCTTTTGCTGACAGTGTCCTTTTGCAGTGTCCTTGTATCTTTGTGCTTTTTTGTTGGTGGCTTACCGCTTACTATGGCCCTCACGAGTGATGCTGCTGTGCTGTCTTGGGATCCTGATCACAGGAAGGCCGTGATGGATCTGGCAGACAATATAAAGTAGTTTCCTCCAGGCATGAGCCACAGTGCTATTGCCCTGAGTTCAGTGTTCATGCTTCCAGTGTGTGTTACATGCAGCATGTTTCAATAGGAAACATAAACCAAGGTTACATATTGATTGGGTGATGGAAATGTTGTGACCAGAGGCCTGTAGGGACCTAACCCTGTATTCCCTCCCTTCGCTGGGATCATGCTGACTTCCCAGAACAAAAAGACTAGGAGTATCAAGAATTGACTGGATATGCAAGGCCAGGCCAAGGGCATCTGCCCAGCCTGTGTACCTAATGGCTGTCTTCTCTAAAATAATCCCACTTTATGGAATAGCTTTCTCCATCCCCCCACTTTCAGTCTGTATGTGTCCCTAGATCTGAAGTGGGTCTCTTGTAGACAGCATATTTATGGGTCTTGTTTTTGTATCCATTCAGCCAATCTATGCCTTTTGGTTGGAGCATTTATTCCATTTATGTTTAAGGTAATTATTGATTTTATGTTTTTATAGCCATTTTTTAAATTGATTTGGATTTGATCTTGTAGGTCTCTTTTTTTCTTCCTCTTTTGTTTTCTTGCTATTTGACAACTAACTTAGTTCTTTGTTTGGATTCATTTTCCTTTTTGTGTGTGTGTGTGTGTCTATGGTTGGATGGCATCACAATCAACCTCAATGGACATGAGTTTGAGCAAACTCTGGAAGATAGTGAAGGACAAGGAAGCCTGGCATGCTGCAGTTAATGGGGTTGCAAAGAGTTGGACATGACTTGGTGACTGAACAGCAACAAAATCTATTGTAGATTTTCATTTTGCAGTTACCATAAGGTTTTGATATAACAGTATATGTATAAAAAGGATTGCTTTAATTTGTTAGTCTTTTAACTTCCAATGCATTTCCAATATCCTGCATTTGTACTCCTCATGTTTGCTGGGTTTTGATATCACATTTCTCTGTGGATGATTTCCTACCTTTATGTTTGCTTTTATTGGTGAGCTTTCTCATCCATAATTTTCCTATATCTAATTTGTGGCCTTTTCCACCTGGAGAAGTTTCTTTAGCATTTGTTGTAAAACTGGTTTAGTGGTGCTGAATTCTTTTAGCTTTTGCTTGTCTCTAAAGCTTTTTATTTCTCTGTCAAATCTGAGTGCGAGCTTTGCTGGGTAAAGTATTCTTGGTTGAAAGTTTCTCACTTTCATTGCTTTCAATATTTCCTGTCAGTCCCTCCTGGCCTGCAGAGTTGCTGCTGAAAAACCAGCTTATATACCGTATATATATATATATATATATATAAATAAATAAAAGGAGGATTCCCTTGTATGTTAAATGCTTTTCCCTTGTCGCTTTCAGTATTTTTTCTTTATCTTTAATTGTTGTCAATTTGATTACTATATGTCTTGGCATATTCCCCCTTGGGTTTATCCTGGCTGGGTTTCTCTGTGTTTCCTGGACTTGGGTGACTATTTCCTTTCCCATGTTAGGGTAATTTTCAGATGTTATTTTGTCAGATATTTTCTTACATCCTTTCTCTCTCTCTTCTACTTCCAGGACCCCTATAATGTGCACGTTGTTGTGTTTATTATTTCAGAGGTCTCTGAGACTGTCCTCATTTTTTTCATTCTTTGTTCCATGGCAGTGATTTCCATCATTCTGTCTTCTGCTCACTTATCTGTTCTTCTGCCTCATTTATCCTATTGATTCCTCATAGTGTATTTTTCATTCCAGTTATTGTATTGTTCATCTGTTTGCTTGTTCTTTCTATCTTCTTGGTCTGTGCCTCCATTCTTTTTCTGAGATCTTAGCTCATCTTTACTATCATTATTCTGAATTCTTTTTCATGTAGATAGGAAGTGGATTATTCTAAAACGTCTCTCTCTAAAAATGGAAATGTGGAAGACAGATCAAGACGGCCCTGTATTTAAGGGAAAATGATGGAGAGCATAGTGTGCAGGAGCCTCTGTGTTGAAAGAATTTATCTTAAGACACCTGAACCACTTTGCTCATTGCATTCCCCACCTGGCCTCTGCAGGTGTTTTGCTGTGACTTAGGACCAGATCATCTCTCTAGTCTAAGAGCTCAGATGTGCTAAAACATACTCTTAAAAAAAAAAAAATCATAGTAGCTCACTGCTAAGCCATTGCCTGTCTTTTTGAGAGGAAGAAGAATAGGTTTACTGTGTAAAGAGTTGGAGCTCTAATTTGGGGAATGAGAAGATATTTATAAGAATTAATGAGCAACCAGAAATTTAAAAATAAAAAATATCTATTTATTTATTGCTTCCTGGAAAAACACAAAATTCTAAATACCATAGCTCTGTGGCAAGCAGAAGAGGCCAAACCAACCTACATTCCTGCTCTGATCCAAAGTAGGAAGGTAACTGATAACACAAAAGCTATAGAGACAATTTGTATGACTCAGAGCACAACCTTTGAGTGTTTGGCTATGATGCTGCTTGTTATGTTGTAGGAAAAAGAGATCAAAGGAGCAGCTTCTTACTTGTTAGGGTGTAGGGTGTTCACCCTGAGACAGCTTTGGTGGCTGGGCTGGGGCATCAGACACTAGGAGACCTGAGAAAAGACCCCTGTCCCTTAGCCCTCTGAATCCTCTTTCTTAATCCACTCTGCATACCTATGGGTGTACCAGAATCAAACAAGATCACACATTGAAGAATTCTGAAATCATGGAGGCTGCAAAGGTCAGGTTTTAATAGATTCCAGAGGGAAACTGAGGATCATTCTCCATGGCCAGTCTACCAGCTGGTCCTTTTCATTCCATCACCCACATCTCTCCAAACCTGTCTTCTCTATCACGCTGCCACCATCTGAGTGCAGGGCACCCTTTTCCCCCTAGTCTGGGCTCCCGTGGGTGCCTCCTAAGTGCCTTCCTGGCCCCATTCTTGGCCCCTAACCCATCCATCTGGCAAGAAGTGGTCTTCATAAATGTTTCTGTGACTAAGCCCTCCAAAACCTTCCCTTGCCTTTGGGTACATGTCTTGCCATGACCTGTTGGGGACCCCCCATGTGCACCCCTGCTCTCCAGGTCACTCTAACCCTCAGTCCATCTGTATCAACCCCAGATGCCTCCACTTTGACCACTTTGCCCTCACCAGCTCTCTCACCTGCACACCTCACTTACCTTCCTCCCTGAGGGCCCTGCCCCTCATCATTTCCTGCCCAGTCTCTGTCTCTGTCAGCAGCGCTGATCACACCTAGGCACTAGTGTTTTTCTTAATCGTAGTGAAATACACATAGCATGAAATGTACCATCTTAACCATTTCTGAGTGTACAATTCAGTAGTGTTAATACATTCACACTGTTGTTCAATCTCCAGAACTCTTCATCTTGCAAAACTGAAACTTTGTATCCATTAAACAGTAACCCCCCCATCCCCCTGTCCCCCAGCCCCTGGTAACCACCATTCTTCTTTCTGTCTCTATGAATTTGACTCCTCTAAGGAACCTTCTGTGTTGGAATCATACAGTATTTGTTGTTCAGTGATTGGCTTATTTCATTTAACATTATGTCCTCTAGGTTCATCTGTGGATAACATGTGACAGTATTTCCTTTCTTTTTTAAGGGTGAATGATGTTCTGTTGGATGCATAGACCACATTTTGTTTTTCCATTCATCTGTTGATAGACACTTGGGTTGTTTCTACCTTTGGCTGTTGAGAATGTTGCCATGAACATGGATGTGCAGATGTATTCATCAAGATCTTGCTAATACTTTTGAGTATTGTGTTTGCTGTGCTGTGCTCATCACTGTGGCATTTCTCATTCATGTGTGTGCTCTCTGCTGCCTGCCTCTCCCACTAGGCCCCGTGCAGCTGGGAGCAGGCACTGTGCTTACTGCTATCCCCCTGGTGCAGCTCCTAGCATATACTAAGTGCTCACTAAATATTGTTGTAAGAGGGAATAAATAAACTCTAAGTGCATCTTCTTGTTCCAACTTTCAGAATATTTTAAAGTAATGAATTGCTGATTTTTGTGAACATCACTGATCATTTTTTAAAGTTTAAAAATTAAATAAAAATTGACTCTAAGTCCCTCCTCCATGAAATAACCAGTTTTATTTTGGTGTTGGACTCAGACATTTTTCTTTGCATTGATCCAGGCAGGGTGATAGGGTTGTGGATGGGCCAACTGATAATTTTCATTATTTACTTATTTTTGGTTGCATTGGGTTTTTGTTTCGTGTAAGGTTTCTCTAGTTGCAGTGAGCAGGGGATACTCTTCTTGTGATGCTTGGGCGTCTCTTTGTGAGAGAAGTCTCTCTTGCTGCAAAGCAGAGGCTGTAGGCACATGAGCTTCAGTAGTTTCAACACTGATAATTTTTTAAGAATGTCAACCTCTACCTTTAATCTAGCTCTAGCTCTCAACTACTGTTCCTTGTTCAAGGGAAACAAACACATAAGCAAAATGTTTTATTGCCTCCCTTTGTAGTTTAAAACTGCAGCCTGGTGCTCAGCGAGAGCCTTGCACAGGAGCACCTTTGATGCAGGTGTGCACGTCAGGGCCGACTCCTCCTGACCGCTTGGAGCAGAACCTCAGCCGTGGGCGTTCGTGAAGGACCCGTGGATCCAGCTAGCAGCTGGCTGTGTTAGGTTTGGACTCTGCTGTTCCTGTAGTGCCTTTGTTCGTTCATTCACCAAGAAGGAAGGCCATGTAGGAAGGGCAGGAGTGTGCCAGCTTGCTCAGCAAGAGAACTATGAGAGAGCAAAGGGATTTACCACCTCCAGGGCAGAGTGGATTGACTCCAGAACAAGAGAGGGAATTGAAGGGCTGAATGTCTCGAAAGCCAGGCTTTCATTGCAAGGGCAGGCTTTATGGAGTAAGAAAAATTTTGTCTGATTAGACAGAGCCTGGGGAACTTTTAGTGTACAGCCATTAAAAAAAAAAAATTGCCATGGAGGAGAGGAGAATGCATACAGGTGGTGATGAAGGGGGTGTTTTCCCACCTCTGAAAAAAAAAAGGGAGAGCTGCAGGGCGTTATTTGGAAGGGGTGCAGCTAGATCACAAAGATTGGTGGAGCCTGAGGGGGCACTTCCTCCCGTGTCCCCACCCCCATTTGGGCTCTAAACAGGAGATAGGTTTGGGCCAGTCACATACAAGGGACCCAGCTGCTCACAGTCTTCCGGGTAGACTGAGGCAAGCTTTCATGGGAGCTCCGTGCTCCTCAGGGTCCCAGGCAGCCAACTAGCAGAGGGGAGAAGTCCAGGCCAGAAGCCCTGAGGGCAGCCTCACAGGGTGGAGAGAAGGTGGACCAGGTAGCCTGAGTCTGCACAAGAGCTGAGCAGGACTTAGAGGTTCCAAAGAGAGGGAAGGATGACATAGGTGTGAGGATCTGGAGATTAGAACCACAGAGGTCAGCAGCCAACATCCAAACCTGACTGTGGGTAGGTTGGAGAGGCTTGTCAGAAGCCCTGGAGCCATTTGGGTGAAGGATAGGTGAGGGAGAATCTGGGGATTTGAACACTTAACCCAAAAAAGATATGTTTTATCCAGAAATGGTCGAGTTGCGTTGAAATGGCAAGATCAAAAGTCTGTCATTAGCTGAAAAGAGCATTCATGAGCTTGGCTGAAAGACTGTTATGGGAAAATAAAATTACATTTCTGTACATCTGGGCTGTTAACATACATTAGAAACTGCTGCCCAAAGTAGAATTCCCTGTGCCAGTGGGTTGGTGCACACAAATGCAGGGGCCAGCACTGAAGCTGAGTCCTAAGGGGGCCAGGCCAGAGGTGTCAGGATGTACTTAGACTATTTTTTTAAAGATCATCGACATGACAATGCAAAATATAATTAAAGAGAACAAGCCTGGCAGGCTTGGAGGTGTTTTCTATGGATCTAGTTTGCCACTATCCAGCCTCATGGCTTGTCACTCTTGAACTGGCCCTACTGGTCACCTGCAAGCCCTCCACAGGTGCCATGCACGTATCAATCTCAAAGCTTTGCATACGCGGTGCTCTTGGCCAGGAATGGCCTCTCTGTAGCTTCAGTTCAGTTCAGTCGCTCAGTCGTGTCCGACTCTTTCCAACCCCATGAACTGCAGTACACCAAACCTCCCTGTTCATCACCAACTCCCAGAGTCCACCCAAACCCATGTCTATCGGTTCTGTGATGCCATCCAACCATCTCATCCTCTGTCGTCCCCTTCTCCTCCTGCCTCCAATCCCTCCCAGCATCAGGGTCTTTTCAAATATGTCAGCTCTTCGCATCAGGTGGCCAAAGCAAGGGAGTTTCAGCTTCAACATAAGTCCTTCCAATGAACACCCAGGACTGATCTCCTTTAGGATGGACTGGTTGGATCTCCTTGCAGTCCAAGGGACTCTCAAGAGTCTTCTCCAATGCCACAGTTCAAAAGCATCAATTCTTCGGTACTCAGCTTTCCTTATAGACCAACTCTCACATCCATACATGACCACTGAAAAAACCATAGCCTTGACTAGACAGACCTTTGTTGGCAAAGTAACGTCTCTGCTTTTTAATATGCTGTTGAAGTTGGTCATAACTTTCCCTTCCAAGGAGTGTCTTTTAATTTCATGGCTACAACCACCATCTACTGTGATTTTGGAACCCCCAAAAATAAAGTTTGACACTGTTTCCACTGTTTTCCCATCTATTTCCCATGAAGTGATGGGACCAGATGCCATGATCTTCGTTTTCTGAATGTTGAGCTTTAAACCAACTTTTTCACTCTCTTCTTTCACTTTCATCAAGAGGCTCTTTAGTTCCTCTTCACTTTCTGCCATAAGCGTGGTATCATCTGCATATCTGAGGTTATTGATATTTCTCCCAGCAATCTTGATTCCAGCTTGTGCTTCCTCCAGCCCAGCGTGTCTCATGATGTACTCTGGATATAAGTTAAATAAGCAGGGTGACAATGTACAGCCTTGACGTCCTCCTTTTCCTATTTGGAACCAGTCTGTTGTCCCATGTCCAGTTCTCACTGTTGCTTCCTGACAGGTTTCTCAAGAGGCAGGTCAGGTGGTCTGGTATTCCCATCTCTTTCAGAATTTTCCACAGTTTATTGTGATCCTCACAGTCGAAGGCTTTGGCATAGTCAATAAGGCAGAAATAGATGTTTTTCTGGAACTCTTTTGCTTTTTCGATGATCCAATGAGAGGAGAGGAGAAGTCGCTCAGTCATGTCCTACTCTTTGCGACCCTGTGGACTGTAACCTACTAGGCTTCTCTGTCCATGGGATTCTCCAGGCAAGAATACTGGAGTGGATTTCCATTTCCTTCTCCAGGGGATCTTCCCAACCCAGGGATCGAACCCGAGTCTCCCGCATTGGAGACAGACGCTTTAACCTCTGAGCCACCAGCACAGCTGTTGGCAATTTGATCTCTGGTTCCTCTGCCTTTTCTAAAACCAGCTTGAACATCAGGGAGTTCACGGTTCACATATTGCTGAAGCCTGGCTTGGAGAATTTTGAACATTACTTTACTAGCATGTGAGATGAGTGCAATTGTGCTGGAGTTTAAGCATTCTTTGGCATTGCCTTTCTTTGGGATTGGAATGAAAACTGACCTTTTCCAGTCCTGTGGCCACTGCTGAGTTTTCCAAATTTGCTGCCATATTGAGTGCAGCACTTTCACAGCATCATCTTTTAGGATTTGAAATAGCTCAACTGGAATGCCATCACCTCCACTAGCTTTGTTCGTAGTGATGCTTCCTAAGGCCCACTTGACTTCACATTCCAGGATGTCTGGCTCTAGGTGAGTGATCACACCATCATGGTTATCTGGGTCAGGAAGCTCTTTTTGTACAGTTCTTCTGTGTGTTCTTGCCACCTCTTAATATCTTCTGCTTCTGTTAGGTCCATACCATTTCTGTCCTTTATTGAGCCCATCTTTGCATGAAATGTTCCCTTGGTATCTCTAATTTTCTTGAAGAGATCTCTAGTCTTTCCCATTCTGTTGTTTTCCTCTATTTCTTTGCATTGACCCCTGAGGAAGGCTTTCTTATCTTTCCTTACTATTCTTTGGAACTCTGCATTCAAATATCTTTCCTTTTCTCCTTTGCTTTTCACTTCCCTTCTTTTCACACCTATTTGTAAGGCCTCCCCAGACAGCCATTTTGCTTTTTTCATTTCTTTTCCATGGGGATGGTCTTGATCCCTGTCTCTTGTACAGTGTCATGAACCTCCATCCATAGTTCATCAGGCACTCTATCAGATCTAGTCCCTTAGATCTATTTCTCACTTCCATTGTATGGTCATAAGGGATTTTATTTAGGTCAAGTCTGTTTAAATCTCACTTCCGCAAGGAGGCTTGCCTGAACTCCAAGGCTCCCCCATGTCAGACTCCCACCATTGGTCACCTGTGGGTTTCCTTCTCAGCACTGCCCCATGATTTGTTCAGCCAGTGCTGACCAATAGGGGGCGCCCAATCAATGCTAAATGAATGAATGCTGCATGGAACTGTGGCCTGCCGCTCAGATGGAATGTAGAGAAAGGACTCACAGGTTCTGGTTTCAAGTCCTAGCTCTTGTCACATTTTATTTAGCTCTAGGAACTTGGCTATGACACTGACTTCTCTGGGCCTCAGCCGCTTCATCTATAAAATGGGCATTCAGCACACTGATCCTGCAGACTTTCCAGAGCACTAGTTGTGCCTCTCAACAGGGTGGCCACCCTCTGGGAGCTCACAGCCTGCTGAAGGAAACAGACACTTGAGAAAATGAAAGGGTGGCTGTGGGAGCATACACGGGTGGTGGGGAGGACCCCAAAGGAGGGGGCCTCCCCGTTTCAGGGTGGACGTGTGGGTGGAGCCTGGGGAAGATGATGGGAAAGACCTCAGAGAGCAAAGGAGAATGGCTGAACTCTGGCTTACAGGAGCAACAGTGGCTTGCTGTTGTGCTGTGGGTTAGGTAAGACACCGTATGGGCTATGGATGGCCTGAGGCATTCAGGGTCGTGCTGGGAATGCCAAGCATCCGCATGGCTGTAGGACAGAGTGTGGGTTAGAGGCACCAGAGTGAGTCACGGACCCCCGGTTTCCCATCATTCATCACCCATGGACAATCTTGTTTCATCGGTACTCCAACTGGTGTTCTAATACATACCTCACCCTAGTCCTGAACAAATGCATTTCATCTGTAAATGTTTCATCATGCATCTCTAAGAGATACAAACTTTTCAAAAAACTGTTTTTTTTCCCTATTATCAGACCCCCAAAAATCCTTAGTACAATCAAATTCTTAGTGTTTACATTTTTATTTTTCCTTAGTTTATTTTCAGGCTGTTTAGTTTATAGGAACCAAAGAAGGTCCATAATGAGATTGATATGTCTACTGAGTCTCTTTCCCCTCCTTTTTTTTTTTTTCCCTTGCAATATGCTTATCGAGGAAACCAAGGTCTTTGTCCTATACAGTTTTCCACTGTCCAGATTTTGTGATTGCATCTTCTAGGTGTTAACATGCTCACTTGCCCTCTGATTTTCCTGTACGCTAGTAGTTAGATCCAGAGCTGTTCTGACCAATAGTGTTATATCATGAGCCACAAATGAAAGTCACATGTGCAATTTAAAATTTTATAGTAGTCACATGTTAAGAAGTAAAAGAAACGAAATTAATTATATTTTACTTAATTTAATATATCCAAAATATCACTCCAACACGGAACCAATAAATTCTTAATATAAATTTACATTATATTTTTGTACTGTCTCTGAAATTCAGTGTGTTTCTTACTCTTAGCACATCTCAATTTGAATGAGCCACTTTTCAACTAAATAGCGGTAAGTGGCCAGTGTCTGCTGTATTTGACACCACAGATAGACGTTTGATTATACTTCAGTTCAGTTACTCAGTCGTGTCCCACTCTTTGTGACTCCATGAATCGCAGCACACCAGGCCTCCCTGTCCATCACCAACTCCTGGAGTTCACTCAGATTCATGTCCATCGAGTCCGTGATGCCATCCAGCCATCTCATCCTCTGTTGTCCCCTTCTCCTCCTGTCCCCAATCACTCCCAGCATCAAAGTCTTTTCCAGTGAGTCAACTCTTCGTATGAGGTGGCCAAAGTACTGGAGTTTCAGCTTTAGCATCACTCCTTCCAAAGAAATCCCAGGGCTGATCTCCTTCAGAATGGACTGGTTGGATCTCCTTGCAGTCCAAGGGACTCTCTAGAGTCTTCTCCAACACCACAGTTCAAAAGTGTCAATTCTTCAGCGCTCAGCCTTCTTCACAGTCCAACTCACATCCATACATGACCACTGAAAAACCATAGCCTTGACTAGACAGACCTTAGTCGGCAAAGTAATGTCTCTGCTTTTGAATATCCTATCTAGGTTGGTCACAACTTTTCTTCCAAGGAGTAAGCGTCTTTTAATTTCATGGCTGCAGTCACCATCTGCAGTGATTTTGGAGCCCCCCAAAATAAAGTCTGACACTGTTTCCACTGTTTCCCCATCTATTTTCCATGAAGTGATGGGACCGGATGCCATGATCTTTGTTTTCTGAATGTTGAGCTTTAAGCCAACTTTTTCACTCTCCTCTTTCACTTTCATCAAGTGGCTTTTTGGTTCCTCTTCACTTTCTGCCATAAGGGTGGTATCATCTGCATATCTGAGGTTATTGATATTTCTCCCGGCAATCTTGATTCCTGCTTGTGCTTCTTCTAGTCCAGCGTTTCTCATTATGTACTTTGCATATAAGTTAAATAAGCAGGATGACAATGTACAGCCTTGACGTCCTCCTTTTCCTATTTGGAACCAGTCTGTTGTTCCATGTCCAGTTCTAACTGTTGCTTCCTGACCTGCATACAGATTTCTCAAGAGGCAGGTCAGGTGGTCTGGTATTCCCATCTCTTTCAGAATTTTCCACAGTTTATTGTGATCCACACAGTCAAAGGCTTTGGCATAGTCAATAAAGCAGAAATAGTTGTTTTTCTGGAACTCTCTTGCTTTTTCCATGATCCAGCGGAGGTTGGCAATTTGATCTCTGTTTCCTCTGCCTTTTCTAAAACCAGCTTGAACATCAGAGAGTTCATGGTTCACGTATTGCTGAAGCCTGGCTTGGAGAATTTTGAGCATTACTTTACTAGCATGTGAGATGAGTGCAATTGTGTGGTAGTTTGAGCATTCTTTGGCATTGCCTTTCTTTGGGATTGGAACGAAAAATGACCTTTTCCAGTCCTGTGGCCACTGCTGAGTTTTCCAAATTTGCTGCCATATTGAGTGCAGCACTTTCACAGCATCATCTTTCAGGATTTGAAACAGCTCAACTGGAATTCCATCACCTCCACTAGCTTTGTTTGTAGTGATGCTTCCTAAGGCCCACTTGACTTCACATTCCAGGATGTCTGGCTCTAGATGAGTGATCACACCATCGTGATTATCTGGGTCATGAAGCTCTTTTTTGTACAGTTCTTCTGTGTATTCTTGCCACCTCTTCTTAATATTTTCTGCTTCTGTTAGGTCCATACCATTTCTGTCCTTTATTGAGCCCATCTTTGCATGAAATGTTCCCTTGGTATCTCTAATTTTCTTGAAGAGATCACTGTCTTTCCCATTCTGTTGTTTTCCTCTATTTCTTTGCATTGATTGCTGAAGAAGGCTTTCTTATCTCTTCTTGCTGTTCTTTGGAACTCTGCATTCAGATGCTTATATCTTTCCTTTTCCCCTTTGCTTTTCACTTCTCTTCTTTTCACAGCTATTTGTAAGGCCTCCCCAGACAGCCATTTTGCTTTTTTGCATTTCTTTTCCATGGGGATGGTCTTGATCCCTGTCTCCTATACAGTGTCACGAACCTCATTCCATAGTTCATCAGGCACTCTATCTATCAGATCTAGGCCCTTAAATCTATTTCTCATTTCCACTGTATAATCACAAGGGATTTGATTTAGGTCATACCTGAATGGTCTAGCGGTTTTCCCTACTTTCTTCAATTTGAGTCTGAATTTGGTAATAAGGTGTTCATGATCTGAGCCACAGTCAGCTCCCTGGTCTTGTTTTTGTTGACTGTATAGAGCTTCTCCATCTTTGGCTGCAAAGAATATAATCAATCTGATTTCGGTGTTGACCATCTGGTGATGTCCATGTGTAGAGTCTTCTCTTGTGTTGTTGGAAGAGGGTGTTTGCTATGACCAGTGCATTTTCTTGGCAAAACTCTATTAGTCTTTGCCCTGCTTCATTCCGCATTCCAAGGCCAGATTTGCCTGTTACTCCAAGTGTTTCTTAACTTCCTACTTTTGCATTCCAGTCCCCTATAATGAAAAGTACATCTTTTGGGTGTTAGTTCTAAAAGGTCTTATAAGTCTACTTAGGGTCAGACTTTTGCCAAGAATTCTTCATGGGTGTTGTGTCCTTTCATTAGGCAGCATAAAATGTTTAGTTTTCTCTTTTTGTGATACTTATCTTAGATACATTAGATTCATTAGAATTGCAAGGTATTGATGGTCTAATTCTATTATCCCTCTTGAATCTTATTATACTTGGAATATTTCTGATAAGAGAAACTTCGTCTCATCAGTGATTTGATTAACTAGTAAGTAAGTATTTGATTTTTTCCTCTTTATTTAGCAGTTCCTAGAGGGTTAGAGCTGTGTGTAGGGCAGGTCACTGGGCTTCAGCATGGAAAATGGGTTGCAGGGCAAGAAGGTGACTGAAGGGGAGTAAGGGAGGAGGTGATTACCTCCAGGTGGCAACCCCAGCCATGGCCACCCCTTGGGCAGCCAGCCAGTTATTGCTGTTCAGTCGCTAAGTCGTGTCCTACTCTTTGCCACCCCATGGACTGCAGCACGTTAGGCTTCCCTTGTCTATCATCATCTCCCAGAGTTTGCTCAAGTTCATGTCCATTGAGTCTGTGATGCTATCTAACCTTCTCATCCTGTGCCACCTGCTTCTCCTGTTGTCCTCAATCTTTCCCAGCATCAGAGTCTTTTCCAATGAGTCAGCCCTTTGCTTCAGGTGGCCAAAGTATTGGAGCTTCAGCATCAGTCCTTCCAGTGAATATTTAGGGCTGATTTCCTTTAAGATTCACTGGTTTGATTTCCTTGCTGTCCAAGGAACCCTCAAGAGTCTTCTCCAGCACCACAATTTGAAAGCATCAACTTTTTGATGCTCAGCTTTCTTTATGGTCCAACTCTTATATCTGTACATGACTACTGGAAAAGCCATAGCTTTGACTACAGTACCTTCTCACCCCTAAACCTCAGGAAACTCCTTCAGAGGCCAATAAGCACCTGTCATCCCCCAGTACTTGCAGGGAACCCTTTCTGCCCCTGCTTGGGCCGGGGCAGAAAAATCAAGGCATCTGGCAGATTTTTGAGAGCAAAGGGTCTGGCTCTGAGACCGGCAAACTTGGAGACAGCTTGTCTATAGCCTTCACTCAGTTTGCATGAGCAAAACTCATAGACAACCTGTGTGTAAAGTAGCCTGGGGTGCCCTCACAACACAGTAGCATCCCAAGAATAAGACACAGTGATTCTGGTTTCTTTGAGGAATAAGGTATTCCCTCCAAGTGAATTAAAAACTTTTTGCAAGTAAATTTTTGAGGAAAAGTTTGTCCCTTAGAGTATCAATTTGTATTCACCTTTGTGAATAATTTCAGTTCAGTTCAGTCGCTCAGTCATGTTTGACTCTTTGCGACCCCATGAACTGCGGCATGCCAGACCTCCCTGTCCGTCACCAACTCCCGGAGTTCACCCAAACTCATGTCCATCGAGTAGGTGATGCCATCCAGCCATCTCATCCTCTGTCGTCCACTTCTCCTCCTGTCCCCAATCCCTCCCAGCGTCAGAGTCTTTTCCAATGAGTCAACTCTTCACATCAGGTGGCCAAAGTACTGGAGTTTCAGCTTTAGCTTCTGTCCTTCCGAAGAACACCCAGGACTGATCTCCTTTAGAATGGACTGTTTGGACCTCCTTGCAATCCAAGGTGAATAATTTACTCCCTTAAAATATTTTATGTGTTTTTCCATCAAACTTAAGTTAATTCATCCTTTTTCTGACTGAGGGCTATCTGAAGGAACAGTACAAGCCATTCAAGCTGAATTTTTTAAGTTGTTTCATTCATTTTTGTGGTGTATTTTAAAGCCATTGTGTCGAGGATCTTGAGTAGAAGCAGGCTGTGTGACATGATTGAGCCCCAAGCTCTTCACAACAGGCAGAGTGACAAATGAGGGTCCTCTCCTTTCCTGCCATGCTCTGGAACCCCAAGGCAATTGGGTTTTGAAGAATGAATGCTAGTTTGCTTCTGTGACAGAAGGAGTCCAGGCCCATGGGAAAACCTGAGTAAGGGGCTGACTTCACTTTCAGAGAAGTGCATGGGCTAAGAAGTCAAGCGCCTTGCCTGGGTCACACAGCCAGTGAGCAGCGGGGCTGGGATCTGAGTTCCTGACTGGCTGTTCTGTGGGGCCGAGGGCTTCTCACTCAAGATGCCCAGATTGCTTCCTTCTGGCCTGTTGGTATCTGCTTCTAACAGCCTGGTTATCCATTATTTCTTTGGATCATTATTTCAACCTTGATTCCTTTCTAATTTGGTGCTGGTACTTTGTTCTTGTTCAGTCACTAGGCTGTGTCTGACTTTGTGACCCCATGGACTGCAGCACAGTCCTCCCCGTCCTTCACCATCTCCCGGAGTTTGCTCAAACTCATGTGCTTTGAGTTGGTGATGCCATCCAACCATCTCATCCTCTGTCGTTCCTCGTCCTCCTGCCCTCAATCTTTCCCAGCATCAGGGTCTTTTCCAATGAGTCCGTTGTTTCCATCAGGTGGCCAAAGTATTGGAGCTTCAGCTTCAGCGTCAGTCCTTTCAATGAGTATTTAGGGTTGATTTCCTTTAGGACTGACTGGTTTGATCTCCTTGCAGTCCAAGGGAAATCTCAAGAGTCTTCTCCAGCACCACAATTCAAAAGCATCAATTCTTTGGCACTCAGCCTGCTTTATGGTCCAACTCTCACATCCATACATGACTTCTGGAAAGACCATAGCTTTGACTATACAGATCTTTGTCAGCATAATGATGTCTTTGCTTTTTAATATGCTGTCTAGGTTTTTCATAGCTTTCCTTCCAAAGAGCAAGCATTTTCTAACATTATGACTTCAGATGATTCTCACTACAGAATCACCATCTGTAGTGATTTTGGAGCCCAAGAAGAGAAAATCTGTCACTGCTTCCACTTTCCCCCTTCTATTTGCTGTGAAGTGATGGGACCGGATGCCATGATCTTTGTTTTTGAATCTTGAGTTTTAAGCCAGCTTTTCACTCTCCTCTTTCACCCTCATCAAGAGGCTCTAATGGCACTTTCTGCCATTAGAGTGGTATCATCTGCATATCTAAGATTATTGGTATTTCTCCTGGCAATCTTGATTCCAGCTTGTAACTCATCCTGCCTGGCACTTAGCATGATATACTCTGCATATAAGTCAAACAGGGTGACAATATATAGCCTTGATGAATTCCTTTCCCAATTTTGAACCAGTCCATTGTTCCATGTAAGGTTCTAACTCTTGCTTCTTGACCCAAATACAGGTTTCTCAGGAGACAGGTAAGATGGTCTGGTATTCCCATCTCTCTAAGAATTTTCCACAGTTCGTTGTGATCCACATAGCCAAAGGCTTTAGTGTAGTCAATAAAACAGAAGTAGATATTTTTCTGGAATTTCCTTGCTTTCTCTTTGATCCAATGAATGTTGGCAATTTGATTGATTTCTGGTTCCTCTGCTTTTTCTAAACCCAGATTGTACATCTGGGAGTTCTCAATTCAAGTACTGCTAATACCTAGCTTGAAGGATTTTGAGCATAAACTTACTAGCATGGGAAGACAGTGCAATTGTCTAATAGTGTGAACATTCTTTAGCACTGCCCTTCTTGGGAATTGGGATGAAAATTGACCTTTTCCAGTCCTGAGGCCACTGCTGGGTTTTCCAAATTTTCTGACATATTGAGTGCAGCACTTTAACAGCATCATCTTTTAGGATTTTAAATAGCTTGGCTGGTATTCTATCACCTCCACTAGCTTTATTGGTAGTAATGCTTCCTAAGGCCCACCTGACTTCATATTCCAAGATGTCTGGCTCTAGGTGAGTGACCACACCTTTGTGGTTATCCTGGCTTTTTTGTACAGTTCTTCTTTATATTCTTGCCACCTCTTCTTAATCTCTTCTGCCTCTGTTAGATCCTTTCTTTTATCATGTCCATCCTTGCATGAAATGTTCCTTTGATATATCCAGTTTTCTCAGAGAGAGCTCTAGTCTTTCTCATTCTATTGTATTTTTCAATTTCTTTGCATTGTTCATTGAAGGCCTTCTTATCTCTCCTTGCTGTTCTCTGGAACTTTTCATTCAGTTGGGTGTAACTTTCCTTTTCTCCCTTGCTTTTTGCTACTCTTCTTTCCTCAGTTATTTGTAAAGCTTCCTCAAATAACCACTTTGCCTTCTTGTGTTTTTTTCTTTTCTAAATATTTGTTTTTTATTTTGCTGCACTGGCTCTTAGTTACAGCCTGCAGGATCTTTAGTTGTGGCATATGGGATCTAGTTCCCTGACTAGGAAGTGAACCTGGACCCCTGCACTGGGAGCATGGAGTCCCAACCACTAGACCACCATGGAAGTCCCATTTTTCTTTGGGATGGTTTTGGTCATTGCTTCCTGTACAGTGTTATGAACCTCTCCCATAGTTCTTCAGGCACTGTTTACCAGATCTAATCCCTTGAATTTGTTCATCGCCTCCATTGTATAATCATAAGGGATTTGATTTAGGTCATCCCTGAAAATGGCCTGGTGGTCTTCCCCACTTTATTTAGTTTAAGCATGATTTTTGCTATAAGGAGCTGATGATCTGAGACATAGTCAGCTCCGGGTCTTGATTTTGCTGACTGTATAGAACTTTTCTATCTTTGGCTGCAAAGAATATAATCAGTCTGATTTTGCTATTGACCATCTGGTGATGTCCATGTATAGAGTGATCTAGTGTTGTTGGAAAAGGGTGTTTGCTATGACCAGTGTTTTCTCTTACCAAAATTTTGTTAGCCCTGCTTCATTTTGTACTTCAAGACCAAATTTGCCTGTTACTCCAGGTACCTCTTGACTTCCTGCTTTGGTATTCTAATCCCCTGTAATGAAAGGGATATCTTTTTTTGGTGTTAGTTCTAGAAGGTCTTGTAGGTCTTCATAGAACTGGTCAACTTTAGCTTCTTCAGCATCAGTGGTGGGGCACAGACTTGGATTACTGTGATGTTGAATGGTTTGCTTGGAAACGAACTGAGATCTGAACTCAAGTACTGCATTTTTGTTGACTACGAGGGCTACTCCACTTCTTCTATGAGATTCTTGCCCACAGTAGTAGATATAATGGCCATTATAAATTAAATTCACCCATTCCCATCCATTTCAGTTCACTGATTCCTATGATGTTTACTCTTGCCTTTTCCTGCTTGACTACGTCCAATTTACCTTGATTCATGGACCTAACATCCCAGGTTCCTATGCGATATTGTCCTTTACAGCGTCAGATACTTCTTTCATCACCAGACACCTCCACAACTGGGTGTCATTTCTACACTTTGGCTCCATTCTTTCTGGAGCTATTAATAATTGCCCTCCACTTTTCCCCAGTGGCATATTGAACACCTCCCAACCTGGGGGCTCATCTTTCAGTATCCTATCTTTTTGCCTTTTTATCCTTTCATGGGGTTCTCACAGCAAGAATACTGGAGTGGTTTGCTTGTACTTTAATGGAGACTAAAGAGAAAGAAGTTCATTAGACTTGTGTTCTGTACAAAACCAAAAGGATAAGAGCCTGACACTCTCCCCCTTGTAGTTCTGGGCTTGGCTGACTAAAGCTATTACTATTTCTTCAACTGACTGTCTTTTTAATCTAGATTCATGACCACTTTTTCTGGATTGCTGACATTGCCAATCTCTAAAATAAAGTGTGGAATTATTTTATAGACATATATATTTTTTAATTCATTTAAAATCCACAAGGCTGAGCTGTCTACCTACAAAACTATAATTAGATATGCTAAGGGTGGGGGGAGGGAAAGAAAGCCTCTATCTGCTTTGAGTGAAATTAAGAGCTCTGGGCACCAGTTCAGGGTTCAGTGAAGCAGCTAGAAGCTGCAAGACAGAATATGTATGGATAAGGTGGCTTAAATAAACTCATCTGCCAGGTGTTAAAAAACCATGAAAATAAGCTAATTAGGTTTATAGACCATATCTCAACAGTGTCTATGCCACCCACCGAAACACTTTGGAACTCTTGATATTTTTTAGAGCTTAGTTTTTCAAAAGAGCAGTTTCACCCTGGATACATTCTCAGTGTGTACAGAATGGAGATCTCCCTTTCAAAGCCTGATGTATATGTTGCAAGAAATCCTTGTTGAATGACTAATTCCTCCCTATGTGTGTCGTGCTTTGTAAAGATCAAGTGTTTTATAAAAATACTAATCACTTACTCTCAATCCAGTACCAGGTTGCAGGGTGGGGAGAATTGTGGGTATCATCCCTACTTAAAAAAAAATTTTTATTGGCGTATAGTTGATTTACAACGTTGTATTAGTTTTAGGTGCACAGCAACGTGAATCAGTTATTAATACATCCATTCTTTATTTTCCCAGATGGGCTGTTAACAGGACTATTGAGTAGAGTTCTCTGCACTATTCTATAGGTCCTTATTACTTATATATGGGCTGTCCTGATGGCTCAGTGGGTAGAAAATCTGCCTGCAATGCAGAAGACAGGAGACATGGGTTCGATTCCTTGGTCAGGAAGATCCCCTGGAGAAGGAAATGGTAACCTACTCCAGTATTCTTGCCTGGTAAATCCCATGGACAGAGGAGCCCGGCAGGCTACTGTCCATGGGGTCACAAAGTAGTGTGTACATGTCAATCCCAATCTCCCAGTTTATCCCTCCCCACTCCTATACACCCTGGCAACTGTGTTTTCTCCATCTGTGACTCTGACACAGATATAAGCTCATTTGTGTCATGTTTTTAGTTTCTACATATAAGTGATATCATATGATACTTGTCTTTTTCTAACTTACTTCACTTAGTATGATAATCTCTAGGTCCATTCATGTTGCTGCAAATGCTATTTTTCATGACTAATATTCATATACACACCACATCTTGTCGATGGACATTTAGGTTGTGTCCGTGTCTTGGCTATTGTATACAGAGCTGCTATGAACATCTAGGTGCATGATTCTTTTCGAATTATGGTTTTCTCAGATAATGTCCAGAAGTGAGATTGGTGGATCATTATTATAACTGTTTTTAGTTTTCTAAGGAACCTCCATACTTTTCTCCGTAGTGGCTGTACCAATTTACCTCCCCACCAACAGTGTAGCAGGGTCCCCTTTCTCCACCCCATCTCTAGCATTTATTATTTGCAGACTTTCTGATGATGGCCATTCTGACTGGTGTGAGGAATCATCCCCACGTGACAGATGAAGAGCCAGATTCAGAGAAGTGGCCGGGCTCAAGTGCTAGAACAGGAAATGGTAGTAACAAGTCTCAGTCAGGTATCCTTTCTGTCACTAGGCGGTGGTCTCCTACAGGACAAAAAGGAACCAACACTGATGGTGTAGGTCCTATACAAACATAATGGCAAGGGCAGAGTTCTCGTTAATTCTTTACAGATCGAGAACTGAGGAGTCCTTAGCCCACTGACTTGACCGGGTTGTAACGTCAAAGTGGCTGAGTTGAGGCATTCAGAATCTAGCTTTTAAAGGATAGATGCTGGCTGCCCTTTTGACCACACAGTAAAATTCCAGGTCATTATTCAGTCCTTACCCCAAAACCATTAGGAACACAAGGACGAACTTCTTTTTCAGACACAGAGTGTTTTTTTCTTCCCCAAAACAAAATGGTACAGAAGATTAAGAAGCGTATCACTCAAGTCCAGGTTCAACTTGGCTGCTAGTTATAATTCACATCTAAATAAGTTACTCTTCTGTCTTCAAGACTGGAAAGGTTACTGGTCAGTCATCCAAATCTCTTCACCTTTTACCCTAAGCCCTTCCTCCATGGGCCTGCAATTCAATTTCTCCTCTTACCTTTCCTCACATCCATTCAGGGCCCAAGCACAGCAAACTCCTTGCAGCTTTGCAAATATGGCTGCGGCCCTGCCCTGCCTCTGGGCCTTTGCCCATGCTGCTCCCTCCATCTGTAATGTGAAGTCTCATACATCTTTCATATGTATTAACTTCACGACCCTTCCTTAATCCTTGTGTCATATAACTTCCTCTGAATCCTGTAGCATGGCTAGACCTCTCTCCATCACAGAACTTATCGCACTGAATTATACTTGTTAATATACCTATGCCACCCTTCCTTCTCCTACTCCCAACTGGAGACTGTAGCAGGGGTCAAGGTTGATTAATCTTCATATAAACTTGTTTAGTCCAGTCCCTTTCAAAGTGGAAGGAGGGCTAGCTCAGTAAATGTGGAATGGCTGGCAGGCTGTTTAAGAATGAGGTTTTCATAGTTAACTCCGCTTCAGTATGAAATTCAAAACAATGAAGAAGACAGGACTCAAACATCACAGGGAAATAACATACACTTTTACTCTCAAAATAAATACTAATCAATTTTATTTTATAAATACATATGCTGACTTTTCTTCCAATTACCAACACATCAGTTTCACATGCCATTTATTATTGGTGGTGGTTTAAAAATTATTTAAATAACCAGCTAGGTCAGGATAAATGGGCACCATTAGAACTGCTAAAAATATAGTTGGATACAATCTTCCAAAACTAATATTCTGGGGGAAAAAAATCTCTGGAATTTTTGAAGTGGGTAAAGGGAAGTAGAGAGAGAAAACACAAGCAAATATTCATCTGATAACATTTGCTGGCTGTTAAGAGTGTCTCGGCTACATGAAAACTGAAAGGGCCCTTAGCAGTTCAGAAATGGACAGGACTAAATTTTCATTTCAACTTATATTCTCAAAGCAATTTTTGTTTTTTTTAGTGGTTTACAAGAATAATTACAAAGATTAGTAGGAGATAACTTCATCCCATATTTTGGCCTTGGCCACTTTAAACAGAGGCAAAATGAATTCTGCAGCCTTGGGAAATGTCAGAGATTTATTCCTGGAGAATGTAATGCTGTAGGATTTACAAATATCCAAGTATGGCAAAAACTGCAGACATCAAACACTCAATGAAAATCCAAAATCTAAACAAACCCATTCCTACAAGTGGTGTTTTGAGGCATAACATCATTGGACACAGTGTGGATCAAGAAAATGTGCAGGTAACTACCCATGAGTTCTGGGTTACCTGATCACATTCAGTGGTGGGGTTCCATGTTGTGGGGCTGAAAGGCTGTGAACCCCAGAGTCAGGGAGTCCATAAATGGGAGACTGACTGACAAAATCCCCGAGCTCCAGGCTCTACTTGGGTTTGTGGAACCTGAGATGAACACTGTAAAACATGGGTGCTCCTATATGTGGTCTGGCTGCAGGGCCTAAATCGAATGTACCTTGTCTTTGAGTTTGGCAGGTCTAAAGGAGTTTAAAGGTCTCTCTCATATCTGAGGAACCACAAATAACATGTGATTCACCTTCAATTGTTCACTACTAACACAGTCCTTCAAAGCCTTTCTTTTGGGCTTGGGAGGTAGATGTTGCTTCACTGGAGGACCCACAGCCCAGTTGGATGTACACCTCAGACCATGTCTAGCTCCACCCTTACTGACTCTAAAATGAATGACAGTACACTGTCAAAGAAGCCATGACCCTACAGAAGGCTTCTGCTCCAGGTTTGGAGTAGTTCCACCTAAGAAATAAGATGGATTTCTTCAGATCAAGTTAAAGCTTTTAATTGCTTGCAGGTTGGGTCTGTCTGTCATGCAATGATTTTGTGAGTTCTTTACATGAAAAAATAACAACATGAACTATTCCATTTAACAATGTAGCTATATATTAAAATTGAGCCCAGGAATGCTTGAAGTATGACAATAATTATGAAACCTATGAGTTAAGTTGTTATGTAGGACGAATGAGCTATTAGCGTACACCTGTGATGGTGTGTTGCTATATACAATATGTAAACTCAAATGAAGTCAACAACATTAGCTTAGATACAGCCACAGGTTTTGCTCAGGCTAGGCCCGTCATGATGTAACATATGGAGATGTAGGTTCAAGAGGAATTTCAAAGCTGGGAAAAAAATCAGGTCAAGTGAAGTAAATTCAATTTTTATTCTTCTATATAATACACGGATATAAGCAGAAAATCTCCTTAAAGAGCTTGCAACCCTGAGGCGATGTCCTTGGGTATATAAAGTATACAGCAACAGCAAATGAAATCTGAGCTCCAGGAATGAAAATGGACTTCAAAAACATAATTTAATATTTATGCAATTGCACACATACCAATAGTATTCTATGCCTCATCTAGTCTCTGCATCCAACTACATCAACTGCCTTGCAGTTTGCACACTGGGCAGCCTGACTCCCTACATATATTTCATCACACACAATGCCTCCTTTCCAGCTGAAATTTAATAAATTAACATGGGATTTACATATAGGCATTTCTATACGGTGAGTGCATTGCCAGAAAGCACACCCAGTTTTTGACAACAGCATCTGCCCACATAAAAACTTTGGCCCCCAGAGGGAACTTGAAACTGTCTGACTATAGTAACCTTGTGGGGAGGGTCCTTGAGGGTCCCCTGGGATCCTTCAGAGGTGAGGTTTTTCATATAATCTGAGGGCTGCTTCAAGGGAAAGAGGTGGGAGGTCATGGCAACTGCATTAAAGAACCAGTGAATGTGATGTCCTCTGTGGTCAGGATGCAAAAGGCACCTACTGCGCCAATGGCATAACAGCTGGGTTGACTGTGGAGCCTGGGAGCAGAGGCCAATGGGCCTTTGTATAGGAGACCATTGTGCTTCTTACACATCAACCTAATGGATGGCCAAAGATCCTTCAGTCAATGGTGGAGACCTTTACTGAATATTCAATTTTCCCAAAAGTTTCATAAACTATGGTGAGGGCAAACGCTATGAGAATCTAAAGGCGAGTTCATTATATTATTTATATATTATCATCTTCCCTCTGAGAATAACATATAAGTGTAAATAAAAAAGCAGACAAATGCCTATAAGGTGACTCAAGCTAGAGAGTGACTTTTGCCTTAAAATAACTGTCAGGCCTGAAAAGCAAAATCTTGCAAGCAAAATCTAACTTTGTCTGGCCCATTGATACACAGTGATCCTGAGTCCCTCCTTGATTCACAAAGTCTATTTTTCTGAGGAATATCCTCCATTAATATTCATTTTCTGTCATAATTACTACAAAGGGTAACCAGTGCAGCTTTATCCTCATTTCAAGCAGACTCCATGCTGGTCCTACCATCTGTCTGCTTGCTTCACTTATCAGAACTCCTGCGTGGCCTGTGGAAACTGGATACATTTTCGTTCAGTGCATAGATCCTTCGGGAGAACTCTTCAAATTCTCCCAGAACTTGTTCATCACACTCCACTGCCACAGCACTGTCCACGGGGATGCAGTTAAATGCTTCCAGCTGATCGCCTGAGGTGAAGCCTGTGGCTTCCATTCCGATGATCTCTTCTGCCTGTTCCACGGTGCAGCAGAGCTCGGCTTCTGAGACTGGATGGAAGCCCCCGGGAGCTGGGCGCCAGACGAGCTGGCCTGCTCACCGGGCAGGAGGGTGCCGTTGATTGTGGGCGGGGGCCCCGAGAGGGCTTGTCCCTGCTCCTGGCTAGTGTTCACACTCATGTGGCCTCCATTTAAGCTGTCGCCCAGATCTACCCCCTTTTTTCTTGTTTTCTTTGGAGAGGTCCAAGGAAGTGTCCAAGGAGGAAGACAGAGATGCTGTCTTTCTGTCAGATTCTCCCATGGAGGGCACAGGGGTCACAGGCTGGACTAGTGCAGAGTTGTAACTGGGGGAGGGGTTTTGTACTGGAGTCTCTCATTCTCTGAGCTGGCCCGTTTCCGGTATCCTTTGTCTGGTGAAGGGATACCCCCAGAGAAGCCTACATCTGCACCCCCAAATATGGAGCTTTGTCTCTTTGGAACAGGGATTGCACTGGAGGTGTGATGTCTGTCACTAGAAGACAAAGGAAAACGAGAAGTTACTTTCAACTTCAGAACTTAGCTTAAACCTTCTGCATCAAGAGACAGGAAATAATATGTTCAAGTTTGAGAAAATACAAATTGACAATACTCAAATCTTAGTAGTAACTGTGCTGTCCAAATGCAAGATACAACAAAGTATTATGAGTTCAGCACTGGGAACTTCCTTTAAGAAGGATACAAGACATGCTAAAATATATGCAGAGGGGAGTGCCCAGGGTAGAGGTCATGTCACATGGGGAGGAGCTGAGGCAACTGGAGGGATTGGATCTGGAAAGAAAAATATATGAGGATGGGATCAAATTCATATGTCGGTAGGGCTACCAATATTCTTGTTTCTAATATTCAAGTCTTATTTTACCATCATAAAATAGATATTGTCATTTGGCAGAGAACTTCAAAGACTTGTCCATGATAACCTCAGCGAGGCAGGGGCAAGGCTGGACTAAAATCCATGACTTATAACTCAATGGTCAATAGCTTTTGCAATAGCCAAATGCTAATTGCCTTGTGTTAAGACAGCTGGCAGAGAGAGGACCAAGCAGATATGTATGTGTGTGTGTGTTTCATGAAAAATTAACTTGGGAAATGACCTCTCCTGTATCATGGTAGTCACACACATTTTGTAATACTTGGTCTTCACCTTCCTTCAGACTTGTTTTCTCAGGAAGATACATTTGGGCCAGCAATAATAATCACTGTTTGGCTGTACAAAGCATAGTTTCTGAAGTAATTTCATATACATCATTTCACTTGGTCCTCACAAAAACCCTGTCAAAAAGCAGCATGCACATTATTACTCTAAATCTGAAATAATACATAATAATTAGTTAATGGAAATGGAGTATCCAGACTCTGGAAATGATGGTCATTTTATGGACTGGTGAAGCCACCCCTGGAGTACTGATCACAGTTCCAGACATCATGCTTGGCTGAAGCTATCAGCTTCAATACAGCTGTATGAACAAACTGGGTCCAGAGACAGAGGGAGGTATGAACACAAGGTCCATGTGACATGTGTTCTTCAGGTGAGGAAACACACAGAGAAATGGCTCACAAAAAGGCAGCTACCAGGCAGGAGCAGGGTTAAGATGTGAAACTACACTCTTCCAACAAATAGCTACTACATGTGCCAGGCTAGGCCTTGGGGAGAGGAGGTAACAGAGCAGGCCCTGCCTCTGAGGAGCTTCCAATCTTAGAGGAGAAAGACAACCTCATATATATACCATACATACTCTTATTATATTTCCAAATTACAGACATGAAAAGTGCCCTGCAAAAGAAGAAAGGATCTAGGGTCCTTCTACCTGTAACCATGGCCACAAACCCGTAAGCCAGCTCCCTGCTCCCTCTCCTTTCAGATTTTTTTCTGATGCTGGCTTATCGCTGTGGTCTAAGCAAAGGTTATTCATCTTGAGAAAAGGCAACCACAAGGTTCTTCTAATCTAGGCACCCACCAGACTCCCTTGCTTGGCTGTAAGTGATGGTGCCAAGAGTGATTTCATAGTTAGGGGTGCTGACTGGGGCACATATAGAACCAGGCAAGTAGACTAGTAAATTACTGTTTTTAGTTCTTAAGAAAAACAGAGCAAAACCTGTTGGCCTTAATCTAGGTTTTCAGTTAATATGTTGTCAAAACTCACAGTAGTGGGATAAAGCTGCACATTTTTGCCAGCCTTGTTGTTTTCACTCTGCTACTTGCTGACAGTACCCCTCTCTACATGATTTTGCAGGGGGCCTAGGTAATCAAACCAAAACAGCATCAGCACCACCCAAAGACAAGTCTATTCTGGGAAGATGGGCCACACTTTGGGTTGCCACCCCACCCAGGAAGGGAGAGAAGCACCAGGTGAGCCTGCCCAGAACACTGATGGTGACAGTGCTGGTATGCGACCCTAGGCCAGGTGCTTAAACTACTCTCGGCTAGGAAGGCTGAAGGACTCGACACCCCGCCTGCCACCATCCGCCCTCCTTCCCTGGGGGACCCTGCTCTGCTTCTCTCAGCTGGGCTCCCGGTGGGCTGATAAAAGGGCAAGAGGAACAAGCAGTGCTCATGACACAAGAACAAAGGGGTTTTTATAGTTGTCTTTGCCTCGAAAGCTCTCACCTTTGCGTGACAAAAAGTAATAGAAGTATGAAATCCCCCAATCCCTCCCTCAAACTGCCCCCAGTTACAGTGCGCAAGGAAGTACCATTTTCTTGAGCATCCAAAACGCTGAATTCTTACACCTGCCCTGTGAAAAGGTAGGCAGGTAGGAGGTTATGTGATTCTTCAAGGTTGCAGAACCCATATCTGACTCCAGAGCCCACACAGTCATTAGCATCCCATGTGGGAAAGTCATATTCAAATTCGACTAACATTTGCTAAGAACCAACGTCTGATATGCCAGCTGTCAAGGCCTTCACATTCAATCCACCCAACCTATAGCTAAGCTCTGGGGCGTTACTCTTATTTTTTAAGTTTTTACTTTATATTGGACTATAGTTGACAATGTTGTGTTGGTTTCGGGTTACAGCAAAGTGCTTCAGTTGCACACACGCATCTATCCACTGTTTCAGGCTCTTTTCCCGTATAGCTTATTGCAGAATACTGAGTAGGGCTTCCTGTGCCGTGCAGTTAGGTCCTCACTGATGTTACTCCTATTCTGATGCGTGGATTCAAAGGCTTTGCTAGATGGAGACTTTGGCATTTGCTGACATCCTGAGTCTGGGATCTTTTCCAGTTTCTCTGAATTTTTATGAGAACTGAGGTAAAGACAGTATCAAATACAATTTAGAAAACCCAAGTTAACAATAAAACATTCCCTCTTAAGAATGGTAAGAAGATGAGGAGGTATTAGACAAATAAGGAAGTCTGCAGGTCTAACGTTTACCCTAACAATCACACAGTCTCCCCCCATTTGTAGCTACGCACCATGAAACTTTTCAAAAATTTTTACTAGTCTTTCTTATGATCTTAAAAATAGTAAGTTGAACAAAAAAGATATATATTTTTTAATTAAAAAAACTTTTAAAAACTTGTTATCTTGGAATATAGTTGATTAACAATGTTGTGATAGTTTCAGGTGTATAGTAAAGTGATTCAGTTATACATATACATGTATCTATTCATTTATCAATTTAAAAGGTATTTTCTTGGTAACTGTGGGCCATCAGTATGAACACGTCTTACTGACTGTGACACAGTAGAGTGACTATGGACCTTTCAGGGGTGTGTTTCTGAGTCTGAAGTCTGCACTCACTTTGTATGTCCTCTCTCACTGTCAGGCTGTTACCTGCGGCCAAGTCAGTGTTTTTGCCTGCAAGGGCTTCTCCTTTTTTGACATTTGTGTCTTATTTGTTCTTATAAGGTAGCTGTCTTGAGAACTGTGTGCAAAGCAAGAATAAATAGGATTTGAGAGATGGACCAGCAGATATCCTGGGTACAATATGCATAATTATATGAGTTTTGTAACATTAGTTTTGGCTGCTCAGGATTAATTTTTTTATTACTTCCAGGATCTTAGCAATGTTCCAAATTTTTAGGATAGCTGAGCTTTAAATAGCTCAAGCATTGAATGACTGTATTAAAATATATACAAACACACATGCATTTTAAATTATTATAATAATTTATTCTCCCTGGACAACTAAAAATATAAACCATATTAAAAACTAGAAATCAGTCAAAAACCTATTGGCCATCAAATAACCACTATTTGGATATTTTCCTTATAGACTTGATTTTATATGTGTATTTAATTTAAAAAAGACACAAAACCAATCAAACAAAAAACAAAATGAAAGTTGTGTTTGCAGTATATATATATATATATACACACACACACACACACAATTCTGTATCCTGTTGTTGGAAGTTATTAAAACCTCTTGGTAAACAATTCTAAGTGGCTACTCCATTAAATGAAATATCAAAAGTTACTTAACCATTTCCTTATGTTTGTGGATTTAAGATATTTCTAAAATTTTATATTAAACCTGTATTTCTGTATAAATATACTATGCATAGGTTTTTAATAAAATAATTTTTAATTTTCATATTTAATAGAAGGTTTCTAGAAGGAATCTTCATTACACGTTTTGGTATTAACTAAATTCTTACCATAAAAAAGGAACATTTCACCTCTACTGTTGCCTAAGAAGAGAAAGATAAATAGCAATTAAAAAGGCAAATGCCCAAAAGCTTTCAGGATTCTTTTTGTCTGATTAGAGTCTGGCTTCATAATTATTTTATCAAGATGGAAAAAGAAGTTGAAATCCTTAGATTTACTAGTTATTAAGACCAATTTTTAAAGGCAATTGACAATTTACTTATCAAATGAAATTCTTACATTATTTAAATTGTGATGAATAACTTATAAATAATTTCTACTCCTGGAAACAACTAAAGTAAACCTGAGTGTTCTGGGGAGGAGCAGGTGCAGCAGAAAATGTGGCATTTCTTAACCCACCACTCCAGCCCCAGGTCCCTTGCTCTAAGGCACTAGATTTGGGGACATAAAGCCTGAGGTCTAGCAATTGGACAGAATCCCCGAAGTTCACTGCACAGTCTCCTTATCACCTGTTTGCTTTGAATGGATGTCTCCTTCTGCTTGGCTTAGGTCTGTACTGGAAACATGACTTTTGGGGTTTAACGCTATAATTAAAAGGAATGTATTAAAAACAACACCCCAAAGATACTGTAATTACAAACATTCTAGGCCATGGTTTAGTGAAACAGGAGATAGACTGAATAACTGAATCATATCAGGGACTGTTAAATAATAATATTCTTTTCTGCTACAAGTACATATCTTAGGATCCACGACAACAGCATGCGAGGGAGAAGCCAAGTGGTTCAGAGTTTAGAGGTCAAGGAGGACAGTCTGGTTTAAATTTGGCTTCTTTGGATCAAGTCTTCTCTGATGTCTCTAAATTAAGGTCATTAATTTCTTTTTCATTCTGTCTTTATTACAGTTATTTTTGTTATCTCTTCATCTATATCCAGAGCTATCTGGAGATAGTAGTGGTTATGAGAAGGGATGCTCAAACGTCTGGATCGGCAACCATGATTGATCCTGTTTATTTGGCGCTATAAATTAAGGCTGAATTCACCACTTATTAGTTATATGACTATAGGCAGTCATCTCTCTGCTCTAGTTTTCTTCTTTTTAAAATAGATTATTGGACTGTGGTAAAGATTAACACACTTCAAACCCTTGGCAGAATGCCTGCCATATATACCGATGATGGTAGTAGCTCTAATTGTGGTTTTGGTCATTATTATTTGCTTCCCTAGGCTCTGGATTCCCAAAGTATCAGCCTCGTTTTACAGAACAGGTTAAAAAAAAACTTAGTTGCCCAGTCGTGTCTGGACTCTTTGCGACCCCATGGACGGTAGCCCAGCTCCTTTGTTCATGGAATTCTCCAGGCAAGACTACTGGAGTGGGTAGCCGTTCTCTTCTCCAAGAATCTTCCCAACCCAGGGATCAAACCCAGGTCTCCTGCATTGCAAGTGGATTCTTTGCCGACTGAGGCCCACAGAAGAGGTAACTGAGACTCAAAGACATTAACATCTTGGACAGAAACAGGGTAACAAGTAGCAGAGGCAAGAGCAGAACCTAGATCTCCTTTCTTCCACTGTTTTCTTCTATACAAAATACTGTTGAAAGTAGGAACAAACTCAGAACTCCTCCCACACACCCGCGTCTCCACTCCTGGGCATCAGGGAGAGCTGCCTGCATGAAGATAAGGAGTCAGGCGAGTATAAAAGAGTGGGAGAGAAAGTACTAAATCAGAAGGTTTATTCTGCTCAGGATGAAACTTCATTCCAGGTTTTTCCTGAGGACATGGGGTGGGGAAGGCTTTGAATCTAGTGGAAATGCTCAAGTGCCTCTATTTACACGCTGCGGGACTTACAAGAGCTCCCCAGAATCCTTTGAGCCACATTCATTGTCTCCAAACCTCTGATGTGTCATTTTTCAGAATACAGGTTCAGGGAAAGGGAATTTTTATAAGAGGGAGAATTTCTCTGCTTCCCCACGCTAAATGAGGAGGACCCTGTTCAGCACTTCAATAACCATTATACACATACCTTGCCATGAAGCTAATTTGGGAGACCGCAGACCAGCTCACAGACTCCACTACCCTTGCCCCAGCACTCTTGCTCCCTCTTCTTTTTCTGTGGGTTTTACTGCCTGAAGCTATAGCCTCTTTTTACAGAAAAGGGACAGAGAGAGAGAAAAAGAGGAACGGAAGCATTGGTCCAAAATGTTCTCATTTCCACATCTCCCGTATATAATACTCCAGACCCTCACGCGTAGCTCTGCCATTATATTAAATATGTGAGCCTGGTGAAGCACTGAACCTATGTTTCCTCTCCTGTAAAGTGGGTATATCCATCTAACAGTTGCTGCAGTTAGGATTAAATGGGATCGGCAAGTAAAATTCTTAGTACAATGAGTAGGTACTCCATAAATTATTAATAACAATAGCAACTGATATTTTATATGAAGTATCTATTAACAGCTTTATACATGGTCTCATTTAATCCTCACATCTCTATGATGTATTAAGAAAATCATCCTCATTTTTGCAGATGAAAAAACTGAGCCACAGAGGTTAGGTAACCTGCCCAAGATCACAAAGAAACTAATTGTGGTTTTTTTTTTTTGGCCACGCTGGGTCTTTGCTGCTTTCTGTGCGAGCTTTCTCTAGTTGCGGGGAGTGGGGGCTGCTCTTCGTTTTGGTGCGTGGGCTTCTCACTGCAGGGGCTTCTCTTGGGCCTTGCAGTGCGTGGGCTCAATAGCTGTGCATGGGCTTAGCTGCTCCACGGCATGTGGGATCTTCCCAGACCCTTGTCCCCTGCGTTGGCAGGTGAATTTCTATCCACCAAAGTCTTAACTGTGTTTTAACAGAGGGTGTCTGACTAAATAAATGCTAATTTTCTTCTTTTTCCCAATCCATAGGACTTGCCACCAAAACACTCTGCACTTCTATATGAGGGAGCAGTGAGACTGAGAATAATGTTTTTAGGTCAAGTGGTTTGATAACTTTTCCTTCTTGCCTACATTAAGTTTGTGGGGGCATTTTTACTTCCTAAGACTTGTTACGCTGTCATAAGAATTGTAATGCATTCTAAGTATCTATTATGAACACACATTCTACCACGAACTGTTATAAATGTGGAGACACAGTGAAAAACGAAATAAAGAAAAGAATGTAAAGATTTTCCACCTCAAGAGCATTCTTGAAGCTGGGGTGAATTTTTAGCTCTCTGAAAAGTTTTTTTCCTCTGTTCTCAGATTCGCTTGCGCTTGTTTTATCTGTCTACAACCAGATCTCACACTGTAAAGTATTAGGCAGGAGTACAATTCACAGATTCAAATATGTGTCTTTCCCTCCTACAAAATGTTTCCTCCGAGGAACATTACTAGATCACAGCTGGTCAAAATGCTAAATCTTGATTGTCTGGAACCTGGCCAAAATCTACAGCTACAACTCGGTGGAATAAGAATACTTAAAAAGAAGGGAAAAAACCCACACTTTTAAATAACATTTGATCTTCTTCTTTCTCCCCCTTGTAGCAAGCTATGACCTCATGGCAGTGAGACCTCTACATGGAGGTGTTTAAGTTGGTTTACAGCCATTAGAGATGTTTGAAGCTCTAGGTCCTCCTCTGTGCCAACAGCATGTCAACTGTGCTAAAAAGCAATAATAGTTTCTCACCTTCTTAAAGATTACTGCTCAAATAATGCAGAGCAGCGACAGGGCTGCACATAGTGCCAAAAGCAGGTTGCCAAGGCGAAGCTAAGGTGGAATTACGTCTTTTGGCAGCTGAGAAATTATGACATAAAGTTAGTTTAAAAAAAAAAACCTCCATAAATTAGGCTACTAACCTTTTTCAAAATCCAGCAAAGGCTGGGATTTATCTTTCTTCTTTTTCTATCTCAGATCAAGTAGAAGCCCAGAGCCTCCTTTTGGAAAAGCCAGATTGAACAGCTAGATCTTATCTCCCAGGAGGTCACTGGAAGTTAATAGTTTTAAGCATGTAAACTCTTGGCCACAGGCAAGCAATCTGAAGGCCTCTCACCATTACAGATAAGTGAAAGTGCTTAATCTTTGCCCTGGATGTTAACAAAAACAAGAAACAAAATAAAAATAGAAACAATCTTGGGCCAGAGCACAGGCTAAAATCTGTGCCAATGGTCACTTTTCCCCTGGGCTCAGCTTAGAAGGCTTCTTGCCAGAGTCTGACTAAATAAAAACAAGAGTTTTAAAAAGGAATAACTGAACAAGGGAGTCTTTAGATTTTATTTAAAGGGAGATCTGACGGAGAGATGATTTTGTGAAAGTTCCACCAGCAAAGGATAAAACTAAGCAAGCTGAAAAACCCATTTTCCAGGCTCTGTGATGTGAGCGGCTCCATGGTCCTGGGCAACAGGGCCCAGCTTGGAAAACAGAGGTCCCAGCACAGGCTATGAACAGAGGCCGAATGGGTGCCCACAGCCTGGAGCCCACCTGGAGGCCAGTTTGGTCTCAAGGCTGAGTTCCTTGGGGTCAGGGAATAAACAGTGATCTGCCACGGAGAGAGACGGTCCCAGGAGCTGAGAGGTCAACCACTGCACTCATCAGCTTTCACTTCTAAGAAATCATCACACAAATAATGTACTGAAATCACAGGCAAGGCAACAAACATTATGAGACTGTAACACAGTCTATAGAAACAGAGGTGCCAGGAAGGTTACCTGATGAACCCTCAGAGTGTCTAGACAGCAGTTGAAATGTGGGAGAGCCATAAGGTGTTTGTGCTGAAAACTTAAAATCTACTTTTGCCAGGGAAACCAGAGTGATAGCGATGTCACAGACCAGTCACAGGAAGAACTTGACCAGCTAAAACCTTGGTCAGAATTTAGAAAGTAGACTTGCAGAGACAGATGCTAAAGGAAGTGTTAGACTCCGGAGACCAATGACAGAATCTGTGAAATTAAGTCTTTTGAAAGACACTGCGAAGCTGAACCACCATCTCATTTCTAATAAGCTCTGACACCAACCGAACCATGAAAAGAAACAACTTCAGTTGTTTGTTATTTTAAAAGAAAAATAGATAGCTTTGCCGCCATATCCAGAGATGCTGAAGGCCTTTGGAAGAAAGGCTTCAATGACAGCCGTCACTGAATCACTGCTTAGAGACTGTGGGACTCCAGGGGTAATGTCTTGGGAAGCTTCTCTCTTATAGCCCTTTGTATTACTATAAGAGGTGCAGTATAAACAGAACATAGCAACACATTATTTACTCCCTCATTCAAATATATGTTGAGTGTCTACCATACACCAGGCACTGTGTACTAGACTTTGGGGATACACCAGTGGTTGAAAAAGCCATGGCTCCTGCTTTTGTGGAGCTTATATCAGAGTGGGAGTGGACAGATATTAATGTGAAAATTACAGACATAAAATGACCACCTCTGACACATGCTGTGCAGGAGCGATCATGGGTTGAGAGAGCTTATAACAGAACTGACCCAGCCAAGGCCAAGATCTGAAGGACCAGAATTCCTCACCAGGTGAAGAGTGGGTGGGAAGGGGAGAGAATCCAGGCAAAAGGAATAGGATATGTCAAGACCCTACATCAAGAAAGAGAACAATGTTTGAGGACCCAAAACATCATCAAGTGAGCAGCAGCCGGCAGAAGATAAAGTGGAAGAGGAAAACACGGTCTAGAGTAGACGATGCAGAAACCCAGAGGCCATGTGTAGAACTTTCTCCTCAAGTCATTAAAGTGTTTTAGGCGAGGGGTATGTATGTCTGTCCTGTCTGTCTAGTGGGTAGGGAGAGAAAGAGAGAGACACTGATCGATTGATCTGTATTTTGACAGGTACACTGACTGGAGCTGGAGAACACATGGGAGAGGGTCTGGAGCGGATGCTGGAGGACTGACCTCAGGCCATGCAGTAGTGCAGGTAAGAGATGACGGAGGCTTGGGCAAGAGTGGAAACGTGTAGCTGCAGACACACAGGCACATTAGGGGAAATCAGCAGAGGTTGCGGAGGTTGGAGTTAAGAGGAAAGGGAGAATCAAACAGCTTCCTGGCCAGTGTGAAAGACTGGATGGAGATTCCATTTGCTGAAAGCAGAGCCCTGGAAGACCATGAGGCTTATGATGGTTCTGGTGGAAGACAGGAAAAAAAGAAACCACACACACACACAGAACATGGGCACAGACAATGTGCTATGAAAATGTCCAGGAGGCAATCTGAATAGAGGTCTGATATCAGAAAAGAGATCTGGGCTAAAGAGTTATACTTGTGCTTCAATTCAGTGTGGGTGATAGAAAAACGTAGTTGTAGATAAGATCAGATCACTGGGCAGGAGTGGTGAATAAAATCAGAGAAAAGAGGGCCAAGGACTGAGCTTTGAGGTGCTCCTGTTTTTCATGATGAGGCAGAAAAAGAGGAGCCTACGAGTGAGATAAGGAGCAGTCAGAAAGGAATGAAGAGAACTAGAGAAAGGTTATGATGACAGGACTCCTGTTCTGGAACCACAGATGCTAAATGATCTCTGTATAAAACATTTTATTCTTTACGCAGCTAGAAGAGAGGCTGTACAGAATAATGGTTAAAGGAGAGGCCCTAAAACTGTTCTTCGGGGATCACATTTTAGCTCCTCCACTTGATGGCTGGGTTACATTTAAATTATTTAAACCTCTCTGTGCTTCAGTTTCATCTGTAACATGAGAGAGGATAAATGGGTCCTAGTTCACTCAATTGTTGTGAGGATTAAATGAGTTAACTAAATAATTCATTCAAAATGCTTTGGGAGGGTACCTGGTTTGCAGTAACAGTCATTTGATATTTCTATAATGATATTACCTCTTCTTATATATACAGTTATCCCTAGCAGAAGGACTATTGAACAAGCATCATATAAAATGACCTTTAACATCTCCAGAGTTGAAACGCAGCTTAAACTCAAAGATCACATGAAGCAGTCAGCAGTACTTTCTAATTCAGCAAAGCCCTGTCAGCCTTCTTGGAAACCTAGAACAGTGTTTTAGATCTAGAAAGATATTTATCTGCTGATACATGCTAAAGGATTCCTCCTGAAAAACAAGACTTCCTGGAACAGGGCATCTCCCCTCTATTGATGCAGGCATAACCATCTTCCCAAAGCCCAGTTCAAGTCCTGCCTCATTTGTTAAAGCCTTCTTCAACCATATGCCAATTTAAAATGACCTCTCTGAACTCCATGATCAATACTTGTAATTATACCATTCAACTGATGCTTAACACGATCACTTGTATTTCAACACATATTTCAGTAGACAGTACTGAAATCCACATTCACTGCCTGGCAATCTGCTAGGCACTGGGAATAAAGAAGCTCATAAAATAAAGTTTCTATCATTAGAGTTTCCACTCTAGTCGAGAAGACAGAGAGTTAGCCAATCACTGGAACACGGGAATAAAGAGGCTCATAAAATAAGGTTTCTATCATTAGAGTTTCCACTCTAGTTGAGAAGACAGAGAGTTAGCTAATCACTGGGACACCACAGTGCTCTGAACACATACACATTTTGTATGACGGAGGGGGAGCTGGTAGTCACCTAGAGGGCTCAGCACAGGTGACTATCTTTGATTGGCCTTTGAAAGATAAGGCAGAGTCAATCAGTCAGGCTGTGTGTGTATATTAAGGTGCAGAGGGATTAAGAAATGAAGGGAAGAATATTTAAGTCAGAATAAAATACATTATGTGTGCAGTCCAAATGTGGAGTCAAGTCTTGTGAAGAGTGTATGGAAGAGACCTGGCCTTCTATGTTTTGAAACCCACTCCTCCACTTTCCAATCTAAGGTAGTACAGAGCACTTAGTAGATACTAAGTGAATAAATCTGTTTTATGAATAAGTGGATTTGATTAATTGTACCAAAAAGGAATACGTTGTTGCTGCTGTTTTTGGGCAATGTGTTAAGAAACATTCAGTTAATGTGAAAGAAAAAAAAAAAGAAGTAAAAAGAGAACACTCTATGGTTACTTATGAAGAACAAAACTTTCTAAAGATACACTTATAGTAAGTCTAATTGATGAAATATTATGCAGACATTAAAATGATGTAAAAATTTGGTAATGGCATTGGTAATAGGCTTAAGATATGACAGACAAAAAGCAGTACATACAACTGCAAGGACTGTGCTTCAACACTGCAGCTCCACGTTACTGAGTACCTGCACAGCGGCTAGCTGGGCTTGAGATGTGCTGTGAATGTATAATACACACTGGATTTAGATGGTTTAGAATAAAAATGGGGTGTAAAATATTAATAATTATTGATCACACACCAATCAGTATTTTAGAATTACAGGAAAACTACTATTAAAATTAGTTTGCCTATTCCTTTTTACCTTTTGCAATGTGGCTGGCAGAAAATGTTTAAGTTTCTACATATGCAGCTCAGACTATATTTCAGTGCTGATATAGATGATATGATCTCAACTGTATAAGTAACACATAGAAAACTAACTTAACAGTGGTTTCCCTCCCTAGATTCTAGAGCTATTGTTTTTCCCTAATCTGTGTATTTTTACATTTTCCAAATTTTATTCATTGATAATCAAAAAGAACGATGATAGAGAAACAAGGCACAAATAAAAACAGGAAAAAAAAAATCTCTATTTGGTTCAAAGACTTGGCTGCTGGATGGTGAGAAAAGCAGCCCGGGGATACCCAAATGACTTTCTCACTGATGGAGGGTTAGCACACAAAGGATGTTGGCCAGCTGTTCTCCATCCTGACTGGAGACAGAGAAAAGCGGAAATGGGTGTTAACCGCAGAAGGGGGCCTGTAAGTTAAATATAGGGAAGAATTTCCTGAAGTGAGGGTGTTTAAATTTTGGAATGAGTTACAGAAGAAGCCTGGTCCCCCAAGGTCTTTTAAAATACTACAGATACCCATATGCCTTGTGTATTCCTGTCTAGAGGCAATGAGATAACTTGTCAAGGTTCCGTCTGAAATAGCTGTCTTAAGAGTAAATAACTCCAATAAAACTTTCTTTTTCATTTATTTTTGACCAGCCTTCACTTTTCATATTAAGGATGCCAGCCAGTAAGGAGTACTTTGAAAGGCACGCCCTCTGATATGGCTACCTTAAGTAGTACTCTTGAAACTTCAAAGACAATGTCATTTGATCTAAATTTAAAAACCAGAGTCAGCTAGATGACACGGTTTTTAAGTCCCTTGGGTCACCTGCCAGAGACTAGTTCTGAATTCAGCATGAGCAAATGATGGAGGGAAGGAGAGAAGATAGATCTGTTTAAAAAAATATGGCTTAAAAACTGTTAATACAGTATAGTGTCTCATTTTCACAGGTGGATGGTTTGGCTTAAAGCTGAACTATTATATCGCTACCCTCTGGTTTTAAAGAAAGATGGGTTCCAAAATTTTCATTATTTTCAGTTGACTGAAAAAGCCCATTTTCTTAAAATGTGTCAAAGTTCTTATTTTCTTAATCATTTGTTCATTAAAAAAACTGTTAAACTTGATTCTATTTATAAAAAGAGCAGAGAATTAGATCAGAAACAGGTGAGCAGAAACACTATCTAGAGATTTCACCAATGAAGTGATACGACCTTACGTAAATCCACCAGTTGCTTCTCCCAAAGTCACATCATTAAATGCTGGAAGGAATCAGAAGTATTCCAGCAAGCTGCAGAGTAGCCAAGGATATGTCTCCTCAGTATTCTAGCATCACTAAGGTCACGGAAATTGAGGCAGCCTCAATAAAAATGGCACGCCTGGCCCTGAAACATCAAGCGAGTCAGTGCAAGGCTGAGCACCATCGCTGTGGAACACGGTCCACTGAGCCCGGGGCTCAGGCTGCGAGTCCCACGTGACAGTGAGACTGAACAATGCAGGAGAATGTTTTTGTAAGTCTTGTTCTCCAAAATATTTAATTTGTCTTATCTACTCATTCAGATTATAAACTAAACAACTGTCAACTAAGCAAAAGCAGGACAAATCTCACACTTTTGAATTTTCTTTCGTCTTTTGAACAGTGCTGTATGCAGAGGAGACCCTTAATGAATTGTTAAATGTATGAATAATACTTATAATATTTTGTATAGTCCTTTTTAGTTTATAAACCACTTGGACAGACATTATCTCATTTGTTCCATACAATGATGCTTGGGAAATCGGGCTGCTGCCATTAACTCCACTGAAAAACTGATACTCAAAAAATTTATGAAAATTAAATGTCAGAGCTGAAGTTGGAGCCTACATTTTCTGATTCCCAAATCCAGTGCTCCTTCCACTGTATTGTGAAGCTTTATAGTCAGTAAAAATTGAGCTTAGAATGAAACATTTCATGTATAAAAGCAGGACAGATGGTTCTGAAATCCTGCTTTAAACATGTTTTAAGCCAACTCATGTGCTCCCTTAGCTTTCTTGTTTCTTAACCAATGCAGTTGAAACATATCACCATTTTTGTTTCTTTCCATCTTGAAGTTCTAAATTCTAACAAAGTTTCAGGACTCTTACCAGTTTCCTATCTCTCTGAGGTAAGTGGGGAAAAATAAGCAACAAAGAATGCCTTCCTGTCTGATTCTGCAGTGTACTTTTCTAGTACTCTGGATTTGACTTTGATGGGCTTCCCTGGGGAAGGTAATAATATGTGTTAGAAATTCAATGGCAGAGAGAGAGAGAAGGGCTGGGGAAGCGCAGAGAAGAAAAAGAATGACCACTAACTAATAAGAGGCAGTCTGGCATGACAAAAAGAACATGCAACTAGGAGTCAGGCAACCGGCGTTGCTGGCCCCAGTTCCATCACTTATTATCATGTGATCACGGCAAGTCACTTCATATTTCCAAGTATGCTGATATGTGAGATAGTGATCATCATCCTTGCCCTGCCTCCTTCACAGGGTTGTTATAAACTTAAATAAAAACATGGTAAATTGTGCAAAAAAGAAACTTTCATTTTACATAACTTCTAACTATAGCTGAGAGTTAACCTAAGAAAATAAGTAACCAAAATAGTAAGCAGGCAACTAGAGTTGTGGGGTACTTTCCTCTAAGTTCAGAGAAAGGTCGTATTAAGTACTTGGGGAAAAGTAGAAGGGAAATGGTGAATATTTTGTATCACTAATGTACAAAGAAGCATGAGCCATTATTAAAAAATGTGATCAAGAACCATGTTCTATACCTATTTGTAAGGAGATGATTGTAGATTTTAAAGGAAAAATAAAATACCTATAATAAAGGATGGATTTAATTTTTAAAAGAGACAACTATGATTTCACGTACCCATGATATAGTTATAATAACACTTACCATTTGTTATTACTGTGTGCCAGGAAGTATGCTAAGTATTTATGTATTTAATCTTTACATCACCTTTATCAGGAAGGCACTATAATCTCCATTTTATAGATACTTTTAAGCAGAGAGTTTAAACTTGCCTGAAGTCACAGAGATAGTGAGTGGTAGAGCTCCTTATTCAAGCCCATAGTCTTCATATACTCCTTACTGGGCAACTGCTTCCCACTCTGGCCTGCCCTGCAATCTTCACGTGCCCCAGGTCCACTAAATGGCATCTCCTTAGTGAAGGCTTGTCCAGTCCTCACCTACACCCGACACCTTACACTGGGAGTAAATGACATCCTTAAGAATGTTCCAGATAACTTCGCCCCCCTTGCTTCACTACTTCACACTTTGTGTTTTCTATCACATCTTGTTCCAATTTCAGTGCCTGCTCATCGCTGCTCAGAAGCTGGAGGGTAAGGCTTGGTGGAGAGTGAGCCTAAGGTACCAGGGGAGGACCTGCTGCTATCTCTGCCTGCTAAGTGAGTGAATGAATGAGGATGTGAGCTGGATCTTGAAGTGAAAGCAGTGTTTGGGGAGAGCAGAGGCAAAGCAGGCAATTCTAGGTGGTGGGAACTTGTCTGAGAAAAGAACTGAGGTCAGAAATGAGGGGGCCTGTCTAGGGGTCAGTTCAGCTGGGGTGAGAGACAGTGGAGAGATGTAATTGAGGACTGTCCCCAGGGCCTGGATGCAGGAGCCCCTCACACAGTCTGTTCACAGCAGCACAGCACAGACTCTCTTCCTCTCAGTGCAAACATATCGTCTCAGTGGCAGCCGTCAAACAGTGGCTCGCGTGTCAGGGAAGCGGTCAGGCTTCCCTGAGCATACTTCAGCACTGGCTGTGCGTGAGCATGTCGAATGGAATCCTGGACCTCTTTCTAGTTAGTAGTAAAAAGAAGAGGAAAAATGGGATGTTTAAGTGGCATGGTGGTGGCTTTTAACCAAACCACTCAAGAGGACAACCTCTGAACTGAATTCTGCTTTTCCAATTTGTGTTGTTTGGCAGTCACAACCAGGTTAGTGATTCGAGGATGAGAAAACGGAGAATTCTTTTGGAAAGGATCAGCATAAAGCGCTGGGAACTGTGCCCCAGGTAACTGTGTTCAGGAGGAAAAGGGGTAGTTTTATGATTAGTCAGGTAAGATGCTTTGATGTTAGATAAGAATTCTGTTCTGTCACGTGATAGAAAAGAAAAATCACAGTCTTTAAGAAACAAAACAAGCTGTCACACAACTCTGAAGCTTACCATAAGGGGGAATTCAGTGACTGCACTAATCGTCAGCCAGTCTGAAATTCTGGACACCAAAAGAACACACAGCCATCTACTTCCACCGGGACCAGTCTGTGAATGGTAACTGCCGCACAGAGGATGGAAGTGTTTTCTTTACAAAAGATGTTAAGAGGCTCCCTTAGGGGCCTGAGTTTTTTTACCCTTTGCCCTAAGGAGCACAGGCTGGGGAGGTAATTCCTCAGTTCACAGCTGCTTTCAGAAATTCTCCGGCTTCCCCTGAGGCTGAAGTGTTTGTTCCAGCTTTGTTTAGGTTTGGAACCTCCAGACTGCCTTTCCACCGCAGTCTTTCCTGGGTTCGTAACGTGGCAGACATTTTGCAGTACTTTGCCTCTGTCTCAGCAGTCCATTTTTCACTACGGCACCATAAAGTGGTGTCTGTTCACTCAGTGTTAACGTGCTTGGCACAGCTGGCATAAAGGAGCACTACACAGATGTGGGAACTGGGGGGCTTAATGGCTTTACCAAGTCAGTACCAGGAGACCTGGACTCTAGTCTTCCTGCCACAGGCTTGCATGGAGCGGCCGTGCTTGAAAAATCATTTAATTTACCTGAACCTCAGAAATGGAGAGTTGCTGGAAATGGTTATGTTTAAGGAGGGAAAAGACAGTCAGGGTGCAGTGAGGAAACACTTTTATGTAAGCATTTTGGGTAAACTATCTAAAGAGATTGCAGAAGAAAGGGATCTAATTTCTAAAGTTCCAGTCACTGGTTATGATTTTGTTTCTTACTCAAAGTATTTACTTTCCCCCCGCCTAATTTTGTATTTTATGTTTTGCATTGTTTTCTTGAAAGGGTTCCCTAATTGCATAAGCTCAGTGTGCCACAAAACCTAGATCCTCTGTTTCTGAAATGAATTTGCACACTAGCCAAGTGGCCTATTCTTTGTCAGTAAAGCTGCTGTGCCTTTTCTAAAGCTGTTCCTGCTATCTGGGGGTGTGGGTATGGATGGAGGTAGGAGAGACAGAAGAGGGAGAGCACATACTTGACAGTGTGTGACTTGAGGAGCCGGTATAAGGACCATATGTGAGAGCACGGGGAGAGGCGGGGGAAGGAAAGAACTTGGATTTTACTCTAGTCACTGGAGCTAGGGAGTGATAAGATACAGCTAAAATTTAAAAAGATCATGCTGGCTACTGTGAAGAATGAACAGAGATGGGACATGAATGAAACCACGGAGACAGACTGGACTAGTGTAGTGCCTGTGTAAGACCAGGTGGCGGCTGGGCTGGGGTGGTAGCAGCAGAGATGGTGGGAAGAACAGTTGGTGGGTAGAGAGAACAGCATTTTTGCTGATGAACTAGACTGGATCAGGGAGGAGTGAAGAAAAGAAGGAAGAATGCTCCTCTGGTTTGAGCAACTGGGCAGACAGTGTGTCATTTGTCGAGCTGAAGGCGGCTAGTGGGAGGGCAGTTTTGAATGCTGATGCTGAGGTGCCTGTGATACTCCCAGGGCAGGTTTCAAGCAGCTCTCTGACTACAGAGCTCACACGAGAGGCCGACACTGGAAACAACGTGAGGAGTCATAGCTTGGAGAAAGCGTTCAAGAGTGGGGCATGAGACCATGTGAGAAGAAAGCAGAGAGAAAAGGAGAGGAGAACTTCAGGCAGAGCTGTGCAGTTCTCCATACTTACTGATCAAAAAAAGGAGGACAAACAGGAAAAACAGGCAGAAAAGAGCAGCTGAGAGGAGGAAAACCAAGGGAAGATAGTGCTGGAAGCCAAGAAAGGAAGATGCATCAAGAAGGCAGGAATGGCCAGCAAGGCCAAAGTCACTAAATACAGACGAGGCTACGGATGAAGAAGTGGCCGCTAGGTTTGGCAACATTTGAGTTTTAGGCACCTACCTAGATAAGAGGAATTCCAGCACACTGAGAGAACTGGAAATCACACTGGAGTGATTTAAGGAGGAACTGGAAAAAATAGAACATAAGTAGACAAAACCCTCTTCTTTCCCCCTCAAAAAAGGAAAACCACTAGGTTTTTCAGACCTTCATGATAGATAATTCCTGTTGTACATGAACTCTTCCAGAGAATGGAAAAGGAGAGTAGAAAAGAAGGAGGAAAGAGCCTCAGTTTATTCTACTAGGCTGTTATAATCCTGTTGCCAAAATCAGACAAAGATTACTGTATACATAGGCTAGCCTCATCTCAGTTTACAAAAATAGAGATTCCAAAATATCAGCAAATCATGGAATCTAATTAAAATGATATAAAAGAACTTATTTACAAAACAGAAAGACTCACAGATTTCAAAAACAAACTTATGGTTATCAAGGGGGAAATGTGGAAGAGAGGGATAAATTAGGGGCTTGTGATTAACATTCACATTACTATAAATAAAACATAACCAACAAGGACCTACTGCATTGCACAAGGAACTCTATTCAATATTCTGTAATAATCTATATGGGAAAATAATCTGAAAAAGAAGGAATGCATGTATAACTGAATTACTATGCTGTACACCTGAAACTAACACAACATTGTAAATGAACTATTAGTCAGTGTGAGTCACTCAGTCGTGTCCGACTCTTTGCAACCCCATAGTCTGCAGCCAGCCAGGCTCCTCTGTCCATGGAATTCTCCAGGCAAGAATACTGGAGTGGGCTGCCAATCCCTTTCCAGGGGATCTTCCCAACCCACGGATCAAACCTGGGTCTCCTGCATTGTAGGTGATTCTTTACTACTGAGCCACCAAAGGAAGCCCAAATCAACTATACTTCAATAAAACAAAAAAGTGCATATGTGTGTGTGCGTGTGTGTGTGTGTAATGGAATACTATGCAGCCATAAACAGAATGAAATAATGAAATAGTTCATTGTAGCAACATGGATAGACCTAGAGATTACCATACTAAGTGAAGTCAGAGAAGACAAATACCATACGAGATCACTTATACATGGAATTTGAAATATGACACAAATGAATTTATCTAAAAACAGAAAGAGACTTACAGACATAGAGAACAAACTGTGGTTGCCAAGGAGGACAGGGAGTGAGAGATGGACGGATTGGGAGTTTGGGATTCGCAGATGCAAACTATTACACACGTTGCTTTTCAGTTGCTTAGTCGTGTCCAGCTCTTTGTGACCCCATGGACCACATACAGCACACCAGGCTCCCCTATCCTTCAGTACTCCCAGTGTTTGCTCAACTCATGTCCACTGTATGTGTTATACGCAGAATGGATAAACAACAAGGTCCTGCTGTATAGCAAAGGGAATTATACTTAGCAGCCTGTAACAAACCATAATGGAATAGATATGAAAAAGAATATATATATATATATATGTATGTATGACTGAATCACTTTCCTGTAAAGCAGAAATTAATACATGGTAAATCAACTATACTTCAATAAAGTAAATTTTAAAAATTAGCAATGAAATCTAACACTATACAAAAAATAAAACATCACAATCAAGTAGAGTATATCCCGGGTGGCAAAGATGGTTTAACAGAAATAGAGTATTATCTCAATAAACATAATAAGCATTTTATAAAATTCAAAATGCACACATTCATAATTTCAAGAAAAACAACTAGTAGAGAGCTGGGAATAGAAAGAAACTTCCTTTTGCTAATAAAGAATATCTATCCAAACCTGTAAAAGAATACTTAAGGGTGAAAAGAAGCGTTCTCTTTAAAGTCAGGAATACGACTACTGCTATTATATCACTGTATCATTAATATCCACTACTGTTGCTCCTCTCCCATAGAACCTAAGAGAACAAGAAGGAATAAAAATTGTAAAACGAGGAGGAAATAACACCATCATTCAAAAACATGATTGTATATAAAGAAAAACTCAAAAGAATCTAAGATAAACTGTTACAATTAATATTTAGTAAGGTTGCTGGATACATTCTCCAAAATACAAAATCAGTGGTGTTCCTTTATACTAGCCACAAAGAAGTTGGATGCTATAATAAAAATTTGTAACAGCAACCAAAATGGTAAGCTACCAAGGACTGAGTATATAATAAAAGATGTGTAAGGCCTTTATGAAGAAAGCTTCAACACTTTGCTGAGGTCTATTTAAAAAAAAACAAAATATATAAAGAGATACCATGTTCACAGAAAGACTCAATATCATAAAGCTGTCAAATCACTCAAATACAATTCATAAATCAAGAAAAGCTGAAAGAGATTTGAAGAAGGACCGTAAGCAGGAGCCTCACCAGGCCAGATATCAAGAAAGTTGGGGAAATTTTCCTTTCCCCTTGCTTTGAAGGGATATGATTTAAGAGTAACACTCTTGGCCTCTCTCCATCCTCCCACTTACTTGCTCTTAGGGGAAGAGGGCCTTTTCTGATTGGTGACTTTACAGGGAAAGATAAAACCTGGGTATTCCTGGCTTAGCCCCATCTGGGTTTCTGCAGGAGTCACCGGACAGTATAGTTAAGGGCTAGCTGCTGGCGGGGAAGCCTGGGGCTCTCCAGTTCACATCCTGATTGCGAGAGTAGGTTTAATTTTGAGTGATGTCTTTGCAAGCACTTTTATAATAGATCTAAAGCTGCATTTTCCAAGTGGCTTTATCAGTAATAAAACTGACATTTTGATTTCTGTTAGTCTGTCTCCTATCTCCTCTCTCAAGTGGTTCCAAATGTTAGGAGGAAGAGAGATGCTCAAATCTCAGTAAGACTTATAGAAATTATACCTTATATTAATTAAAAATATGGTACTAGCCTAAAGATAAGACTATAAACAATGAAACAGAATAAGGAGCCTGGAAACAGATCCATGTGTAAGTTAATTTGATATATGAAACAGACTGATTATCAACAGTGGATAAAAGATAAAGACTCTGAGACAATCTGCCATCTGTACTGAGCAAGATTTGTTTTAGTTGGTTGATCAGATAGTGCAGTGAGGTGCCTCTCTTTTTGATTATTTTAATTTACCATTTGTGTTATAAGACCTTACATGATTTATGTACCTTGTTTCCAACCAGATCACAAATCCCTTGAGGGTAGGGCTTGAGCTCATACTTACTGTTACCTCCGAGTACCTATCATGGACTGAACACTGACAGTGTTAAATACATGCTTGCTAGCTCACTTTTAAAGTAATAGTGGGGATTTCCCAGCGGTCCAGGGGTTAATACTCTGTGCTCCCAACGCCAGGGGTACAGGTTTGATCCCTGGTTGGGGAACTGAGCTTCCACATGCCACATGATGTGGCGAAAAAATTAGAAAGTAACAGTAATAATAATGAGGATAAAATAACTATTATTTTACATTAAAACTTAGTTCCTAGCCTTCATTCCTCAGGGTATACAGGTCTATGTCAACACTAACTTTTTATGATGATTTTGGTATTCTGAGTAGAATTCTTTAAACAATTGTGTATTTGCTTAACAGGAGTCTTGTCTAAAGTCAGACATCCATATTTTTGCAGATCATGAGACAAAAATAAAAAAACAAAGTGATGGTATATCAAAGATCTCACTTTATTATCCTCAAGGCCTATCCTGATGGCACCGAAGGAAATGAAACTCTTATGCTTTCCTCCTCACAAGTCATTTTCCACCCGCCATCTCATTCCATCCTCACCACAAACCAGTGAGGCGAGCAGGGACTGCAGATGAGGAAATAACACTTTAGGGAGGTAGGAGTTTACATGCAGACAGCCAACCAGAAAATTAAAGTGACAAGGTTACATGGATAACGTATTTACCTGAGGTTTTTAAAAACAGGTCATGGGAGATTGTTCACCTATGGCTGATTCGTGTCAATGTATGGCAAAACAAATACAGTATTGTAATTTTAAAAATAAATAAATTTAATTAAAAAAAAAAAAAAAAAAAAATAAAAACAGGTCATGACACTGTACAGGAGGCAGGGGTCAAGACCATTCCCAAGAAAAAGAAATGCAAAAGGCAAGATGGTTGTCTAAGGAGGCCTTCTAGCTGTGAATAGAAGAGAAGCGAAAGGCAAAGGAAGAAAGGAAACATATACCCATGTGAATGGAGAGTTCCAAAGAATAGCAAGGAGAGATAAGAAAGTCTTCCTAAGTGATCAATGCAAAGAAAGAGGAAAACAATAGAATGGAAAGACTAGAGATCTCTTCAAGAAAATTAGAGGTACTGAGGGGACATTTCATGCAAAGATGGGCTCAATAAAGGACAGAAATGGTATGGACCTAACAAAAGCAGAAGTTATTAAGAAGAGGTGGCAAGAATACACAGAACTGTACAAAAAAGATCTTCATGACTCAGATAGTAACAGTGGTGTGATCACCAACCTAGAGCCAGATACCCTGGAATGAGAAGTCAAGCAGGCCTTAGGGAGCAGGACTATGAGCAAAGCTAGTGGAGGTGATGGAATTCCAGTTGAGCTGTTTCAAATCCTGAAAGATGATGCTGTGAAAGTGCTGCACTCAATATGGCAGCAAATTTGGAAAACTCAGCAGTGGCCACAGGACTGGAAAAGGTCAGTTTTCATTCCAATTCCAAAGAAAGGCAACGTCAAAAAATGCTCAAACTACCATACAATTGCACTCATCTCACACGCTAGCAAAGTAATGCTCAAAAATCTCCAAGCCAGACTTCAACAGTATGTGAACTGTGAACTTCCAGATGTTCAAGCTGGTTTTAGAAAAGGCAGAGGAACCAGAGATCAAGTTGCCAACCTCCGCTGGATCACCAGAAAAGCAAGAGAGTTCCCCCAAAAAGAGAAATCTACTTCTGCTTTATTGACTATGCCAAAGCCTTTGACTGTGTGGGTCATAATAAACTGTGGAAAATTCTGAAAGAGATGGGAATACAAGACCACCTGACCTGCCTCTTGAGAAATCTGTATGCAAGTCAGGAAGCAACAATTAGAACTGGACACGAAATAACAGACTGGTTCCCAACTAGGAAAGGACTATGTCAAGGACTATATATTGTCACCCTGCTTATTTAACTTATATGCAGAGTACATCATGAGAAACGCTGAGCTGGAGGAAGCACAAGCTGGAATCAAGATTGCTGGGAGAAATATCAATAACCTCAGATACGCAGATAACACCACCCTATGGCAGAAAGCAAAGAAGAACTAAATAGCCTCTTGATGAAAGTGAAAGAGGAAAGTGAAAAAGCTGGCTTAAAACTCAACATTCAGAAAACTAAGATCATGGCATCTGGTCCCATCAATTCATGGCAAATAGATGGGGACATGGTAGAAATAGTGACAGACTTTTATTTTTTGGGCTCCAAAATCACTGCAGATTGTGACTGCAGCCATGAAATTAAAAGACACTTGCTCCTTGGAAGAAAAGTTATGACCAACTTAGAAAGCATATTAAAAAGCAGAGACATTACTTTGCTGACAAAGGTCCGTCTAGTCAAGGCTATGGTTTTTCCAGGAGTCATGAATGGATGTGTTGGACTACAATGAAAGCTGAGTGCCAAAGAATTGATGCTTTTGAACTGTGGTGGAGAAGACTCTTTTGAGAGTCACTTGAACTGCAAGGAGATCCAACCAGTCCATTTTAAAGGAAATCAGTCCTGAATAGTCTTTGGAAGGACTGATGTGGAAGCTGAAACTCCAACACTTTGGCCACCAGATGTGAAGAGCTGACTCATTTGAAATGACCCTGATGCTGGGAAAGATTGAAGGCAGGAGGAGAAGGGGACAACAGAGGATGAGATGGTTGGATGGCATTACTGACTCAATGGACATGAGTTTGAGTAAACTCCAGGAGTTGGTGATGGACAGGGAGGCCTGGCATGCTGCAGTCCATGGGGTTGCAAAGAGTTGGACATGAGTGAGCGACTGACCTGAACACTGTGATAAATGTTGAACAATTTGCTATGAATGATGGAATCTCTCAACTTAAAACAACAAAATTCATATAGCAAATGAGAAAAAGATCTGGGACTCAGAACCCAGTGCTCCTTAGAACAAACCATGCTGTTCTCAGCTGTCTAACTCTAAAGGCCCAATCTGAATACACATAATTTTGTAAGTTATTGCCTATCATCCAAGGGTTCCAATTACTAAATGACTAGAGCCAACAGCTTCCCTTTTATTCAAGTCAAGTTAGTTATCTAATGTCTTCTTTGCATCAGATGGTCCCTTTCCCTTGTCTTTTGAAGAGGGTCATGTCCATCCTGACAAAGCACTTTTAGGCAGCAGCTTGCCCTTATGGTTACAACAGGCACTGACATCACATGTGAGAAACATTCCAGTACATCTGTTCCTCCTGGTCTCAGACTACATCCTGACAGCCTGACCTATTCCTTGTGTGCTTTCTTCCCTTTATTCTCAACCACTGATCCTGATGTTTTTTTTTTTACTGTCCTTTGCTTGTTCTTTGGAAAAGTCCTGGGGGTTCCATATCCTCCATTTACAAATTACATGGCTGTCCTCCAGCCTCTGCCTCAACCATGCATTCAAGCATTCCTCACCCAGCCAACCTTCCAATGTCTAAACAATATCTCCTTGAACCCACCCCCTCCCATGAGTGCTTCACCCTCTTAACCAGACTGGAGCTTAGACTTATACAGGTATGATGGCTGCCTTTTCTTTTCTTCAGGTATCTCATTATAGAAGAAAACCCAAAAGGCAGGTGTGGAGCAGAAGTCAGGCAAGTTCCTCCAGACCACTATCCACCTAGCAGTTTCTGGGTACGGCAGAGAAAGGTACTTACCACCGGACCATTAGTCCATGCTCCATGAAGTTTTTCAGGTTAGGAAGGGTTTGCCTCAAGTCTGGAGTCCCTAGTCCATGTTGATATCTTAGCTGCAAAGATGGAAAGACAGAATTAAATTCTGGCAGATACTAGGCAATGCTTCCCAAACATGACCCACTAAAGAAGTCGTCCCCCTCCCCGCCTCTTTAAACGCTAACGAGGAAATGTGACTATGAACCCAACACCATCCCAACCACACTTTCTGGATGGTGTTTAAAGAGAGTCTGCTCACTCCCTGCTCCCTTACCTCCTAAAGTGAGAGAAGACTAAGAATGACCAGCTACATGGAATCAGATTATTTTCAAGACCCCTGTAGAGTTTGCTAACATCAACCCCAGGGATGTATACCATAAAACCAGCATTCAAGTACTGAAGGCTGGGATTACACACTGAGCACATTCAGCCCTTCTTTCATTGACTCGACCCTTTGTAGAATCAAGAATAAGGTTCATGTTGTATGTGTCTCTGATGCCCAAGTATCTGATACAATGCTAGTGCTCATTTCATGCTTATTAAACAAATAAAGAGCAAGTCATTTTTGACTGAGGCTGTGCTTTACGTTATTTCTCTTGTGCTTCTAGCTTTCCTTTTCCTCTAGGACCAGAGAACAGAGTTGCTAGGGCCTGTGGCTAAGATCTGCTCTTAGTTTTACTTATTTCTGCTAGAGGCTAATTTTCTACAATTCAGTGCCCTTCTAAGTGTCTTGGGTAACCTACTAAATGGTTTTCATCTGTCTGTTCCTGCCTCCTCTCACTTTGTCTCTAAGACTATTTGCTTCCTCATTAAGCATAATAAAGATCTGAGGTTAAGTATAATGTGCATATTCACACACACACACAGGATATCAAATACACAGTAAGTGTACAACACAGCCCTGTAGAAATGTATTTTTCAAATGACATAATATATATGAAGAAAAGACTTTGTAAACTGCATACTGATGTACATATATAAAGGGTCATCTGCCTTAAAGTTTTGCTTTTTCAGCACCTAATTTAAAAGTGGCTAAGTTAAACTTTAAATATTTTCCTCTTAAAAAAAAATAAAACTACTATCAACAAAAAATCAAAGTGAGTTTTCTTTTGTTTGTATCTAGTACTCAATTGACTTTTCACTTAAGTGGGAGTGAGTGACATTTAACAAAGAGTTCACTCTTACTACACTGAACTTTCAAAGAAAACCCCCAAACCTAATCAGGGCTCTTTAATGGTTGGAACATACACATAAAATAAGGAAGAAGAAACAGAATGTTAAAGCTAAAAGGTATCTTGTTAACCCTTTTCTTGTGCAGATGGGAAAACTGAAGTCCAGAAAGAGGAAGGAATTTATCCAGAGCCACACATTTCAATGGCAAAGATATTATTAGTCACAGCCTCCTTTTCGCAATCCTGCTACTACTCGACCAGCTACCCCAAAGACTGAGAGGAAAATTGGTTAGAAAAAACAAAACCCCAAACCTTGAGAAGACAAAGGGAAAATATTCTTTTCCTTTTCCAAATCTAGCTTGGTGACCTAAATCACCTCCTGAGATTTGCTGACCTTGAATTATAAGATCTCTTCCATATTATATGACATCACTTCTTATATTAATATAAAAGCATTTTTTCCATTCACTGATAAAAGCAAAATGGCTGACATCCCAATATGACATTCCTGAATTCATTGTTTCAATAAAAAGTGAAATTGTTTACACATGGCATGGAAATTTCACCTGTGATTCATACTAAAAAATATTAAATATCAAAAAAATAAAACCACCCCACACTAAAATAACACTAAGCTATGTGTTCCTGAGCCAGTATGTAGTCAACTGCCTGCCCCAGGCCCAACAATGGAAGGTGGGTGTTGAATTCTTTTCAGAGACCACAATGAAACTTTCTCTCCAAGTCTGATTTCGACTAAAAAGGAAAATGTGGGAATTTCAAGCCTCCACCCAAATCTTAACTCCTCATTTGCTGCCTAGCATTATTTTTTATTATAGAATCTTGGGATATCATAGTTTTAAAAGATTATGGAGATCTTTTCCATCCTCCATTTTTTAACAAGTGAAGAAACAAAGATTCAATAGGACAAGTGCCCTGCCCAAGGTCTCAGAGCTGATAAGGGACAAAGTCAAGGCTAGACTCTCAGTAACAACTCTGAATCCTTTGTCATGTCACCCTTTCAGTCTTCAACATATAGAACTAAAATAGAAATTCCCACATAGTACATATATGTTGTTCAGTCGCCAAGTCACGTCTGTCTCTTTGCAACCCTATGAGCTGCAGCATGCCAGGCTTCCCTGTCCTTCTCTTTCTCCCTGAGCTTGCTCAAACTCACGTTCATTGAGTCAGTGATGGCATCCAACCATCTCATCCTCTGTCGCCCCCTTCTCCTCTTGCCTCAATCTTTCCCAGCATCAGGGTCTCTTCCAGTGAGTTGGCTCTTCACATCAGGTGGCCAAAGTCTCTCTCTGTGTGTGTATGTGTATGTAAAAATTTAAAGCAAAGTACACATAAAGTTTTAAGTCTAAACTACTGAAAGGCTTACAATGAAAAAGCAACAGCGCTTTGCTCTTCAGTAGTGACTACTTTTAGTTGTTTTTTCTTTGCCTTCATATTTCTAAATACACTTATACTAATAGTTCTTATTCCATCCTTCTCATTTAGACATCATCTACTATGTTCCTTTTATGCAAAATGAGAATTTAGCCCTTTTATTACTCTTTTCTTAATACATTTTATCTACTTTATTTACCGATAATTACCTACTTTTTATTAAAGAATATGAGGATTTAACTGTCCACTCTCTCAAATACACTTTTCCTCATTCTCTTAAGATATTCAATTATTTTGGAATATAACATTTTTTGTTAAATCAACATTTAGTGTTTACCTTACACCTACAAAAACACTGTTCACTGCTAAGTCGTATAATATACTATTGCTTTTTGCCTTATGTTTGTTTTTCCTGAAATGATAATTGCCATGTACCCCACTTGTTGAGTACCCACGTACCTATACCTATCCCTAGATCCTCCCCCAATTAGGACAAAACCTTAAATCCTTCCAGTCTGGTTAATAAAGACATATAACAACAACCTATCAAGCCCACACCCCATCCCTTGGAGATTATTTCCTGCGGTACCTTCTGTCTGCTCCAACCTGAACAGTTTGTTCTCTAGGCTGGTTCTCTTATTACCTATTTAGAACTTTCTTTCACCACCATCCTAATAATTCTGTTTACAGTCACCCCTCTATATCCCAAAGGGACTGGCTCCAGGAGCTCCTGCAGATACCAAACACTGTAGATGTTCAAGTCCCTCATCTAAAAAAGTGTTGCATGTATAGTGAACATTCAACCCTCCATACCCCATACCCAGGTTTTATGTCAGTGGATACAGAGGGCTGACTGTAATCGTGTTGAGGCTGTTGTTTCCTATATCTCATCACTTGTTCCTTGATTTACTGCCTCATTTTGCTGGAGCACATTCTATAATAGAGAATATATATATTCTCTAGAATATAATAACCTAGTCAGCATATATATAGAATGGACACTCCTGAGGCCTGCCTTTTAGAGAGTGGTCATTAAAACTATCAAGAGTCTAGTGAGAAGGGATTGTTAACTAAAAATGCCAAGTGATACTATGTACGGCATGACAACAGTCTTTGAAAAATATATCTATGCTTACATAAACACAGAAAAAGATCCTGAAGAATAAAGTTCTAACAGAAGTTTTCCTTGAGTGCTAGGAAAATGTGGTTAATCAATTTATTTTTGTACTTTTTTCTATTTTCTGTTTCTTTTATATATATATAGTCCTTTTGTTAAATTTTCTGTACTCTAAACTATGGCATCATAAAATAGTATGGATATATAGGGCTAGTTTTCTTTCTGCTCAATTTTGTTGTGAACTTAAACTGTTCTGAAAAATAAAGGCTATTTAAAAACAACAACAAGGGCCTAGAACACTTAGCTCAAGGATTCAGATTTATCTTCCCTGACAGCACTAAGAATCTACTACAGGGTTTTAAGCAGGAAAGTGAACTAGGAGGCAGCTGTGAAGGATAGATTTAAAGACTACAGTATTCTTTTTTGTGAGAAATCTTACATCAACATTCCATCAAAATCTGCCCTTACGAACTACTATCAATAAATACCACACTTCCCTAAATGGAGCTCCCTCTGTTCTCAATTCTGATTGGGGAAGGCAGATGCCAAGAAACCCAGGCAAATAAAATGTTGCTTTGGGTCTGTCTAACTGCTTCAAATTAGTCTCTGAAATAAACACCTTTTGTAACAACTTCCTACTGCACTACCACCCAAAGAGTCTAAGCAGTTCTAAGTGGAATTTTGGTTTCAATTAGCTTGAATTTCAGCTTCACTCTGATTGGCTTAGGATTCCATGGGAGCTATTAAATTTCTGCACAACTCTATGGTAGGGTAGTAGGTGAAAACTACACGCAAATGACAAATTAGATGGGAGGTGAGGAGAAGCAATGTTCAGTGGTTTCCCTGGAAAAATGAACAAATACTATGGTCTACTAGCAAAAGAAAATCCTTATACTAAAACAACCAGGAGAAGGGGACGACAGAGGATGAGATGGTTGGATGGCATCACAGGCTCAATGAACATGACTTTGAGCAAAGTCCAGAAGATAGTGAAGGACAGGAAAGCCTTGTGTGCTGCAGTCCGTGGGATTGCAAAGAATAAGACGTGACTGAGCAACGAAACAACAATCACCACCACCACCAGGAAGACGTAGCTTTATGGTTATTACTTGAACAAAAATACAAAAGAAAATCAGAGCCAGGGATACACTCAGCCCTCAGCAGACAACTACAGCCATGTCAATTCCATTAACTATCGTTTCTCTATTTTCCTCTCTCACACCACCTTTTTGTATAAAGATACAGTATTTTCTCAAAGCCATATGTGGGGTTCATCTCAAATCACTATACGGACAGATCAACTATGATGTTAGAGCTCTTGTAGTTGAAATTAACTAGTTCATACAGCTTGATAAATGGTGCTCCACTGACTAGGTAAGTCTTTTGCAGCTCTGGAGATCATATTTTAAAATAAAGTGTGATTGTACTTTTGAGAAATAAATGCTGAGTTCTTGTTCTCAGTGAGCATCCTCCTATTGAGCTAAGAGGCCTAATTTAATATCAAAGTGCTCAATTTTATTTTTATTTTTAAACACTCAATTTTTCCAGGCTGGGAAAGACACTGGGGGCTCAAGAATCATTCTGTCATTTAGGTTTTGGCAGGAGAAATTCAGTTTAGACAACGTACACACACTCTCACCCTTCCAAGCCACATGCATCTACACAAGGCCACTTACTGCATGGCTTATTAGTTCCATATGGGGCCTGAGCTAAGCTGCATGGTATGTTTGATACAAACCGTCTGTTACCGTGTGGGAATGTGGATTAATACAATGCTTCAATAAAGGTTACTAAAAGATCAATACTTTCGTGATGGGATTACAATAAATTTGACTACAAAAGAGAACTGGTCTAGAAGAGTTGAAAAATTAAGAAATTAAAAATGCATATATGCATCAAAGACTTTACTTTAGAATTCTGACTTATGTAGTCAAAAGTCTCTATAGGACTAGTTACCAGTGTTTCATTTTTAAATATTAAGGTTTCACTGACATAAAAGGAACTAGATTAAGAGCTTAAAAAAAGGGTACCACCACGTCAAAAATAAAATCTGCCTTCCTAGAAGAAAACACAACTCTTTCAAAGATGTGGAAAAACTACCTAAAGAATATTTAATATGAGCAATAACATTGTTTCTTACAGTGCGTTATTGCAATATACATCTCTAAGGAAAAGTATAAAAACCTGATTATGGGCCACTAGTTGCAAGAACAAACTAAGTACTTTTCCATCCTTATCTATAAATCTTGCCAGTTCTTTTTCCCCAAAATAGGTTATGTTATAATGTAAACACTGGACACAGCTGAAGCCTGCCAGTCTGAGACCTGAAAAGTTTAAAAGTCAGGTCTAAAAACTCTTAAGTCTAGTAATAGAAAAGTTTTTCTATTCATCCTCCCAACTACAGTCAGAATCATGGGATTCATGTTAGAGCATCAGTCCACCTGATTTATTCACCGTGGAAGTTAAGTGAGAAGCTAAGTGGCCAAGCCAAGGGTGAACAGGTGGAGTCCAGGGACCAGAATCTAAGTCTGTGAGTTTAACCACAGGCTCTTTTCTTTTTAGCACATGTTGTATTTATGAGGTACAGGTTATATCTGAGCCAAGCTTAGCATTATAAAATATGTCATATTAAAAACACTTCAATTAAGATGGTCCTTTGCTTTGAATTCTTAATATTTGCTAGAAAATAACTAGGAGCACGATTAAACTGATGCAACTCTGGGGTCAACCTGGTTTGTAAGTGGGGTCTCTGTCACTGCCAGTTTTTAAGAGTTGTTGAAGAGGGTCAGTAAAGCATACTGCAAATGGACAAGCAAAGTACAACTGGAAATTTGTCAAAGGCAGGTAAACCAGACCCTTGATAGTAACTGCAATCAGCTTTAATTAGTGATCATCAAAGAAAGGTTACATTCTCTGGAGGCTGACAGCTATGTGAGTGGATGAACTTATGTAGGATCCATTAGAGCTAATATTCATGATGTCACGTCCAGCAGGCTTCACCTTGGCTCCCTGTCCTCCTGTTAACAGTCTGGTGCACTCTGATTCACCCCAGGCTACCTTATACTGACCTTTGGCCAAATCTAGATTCCTGATTCACTTGAGAGCTAAAACTTATTCCCTAAACTGATCAAATTTAGCCATTTCTGCTTCCAGTTCACTGACTCTGATGCAATCCTGGTGTTAGGAGCTGTATCAGATCAAAGAGATCACAGTCTAACAGGGCAGAGACAGTTTTCTAGAATGTCTTACAAATGGAATCACAGAATATTTAGTGTCTGCTGCCTGCCTTTTTTCATTTGTTTTTGAGATTCATTCATGCTGTTGCCTGTATATGTTCTTTTTCATTGCTGAGTCTGAGTAGTATTCCATGGTATGGATATACCACAAATTGTTTATCTGTATGCTGGCTGATGGACAGTTGGGTTGTCTCCTGCTTTAAGAATTAAGCTGCTACAAACATTTGGGCACAGGTTTTTGTTTTGGACTTATAGTTTTTATTTCTCTTGGACCAATACCAAGGAGTGGAAATTCTGGTTGGAATGGTAGCTGTTTCTTTTCAAAATACCAAACTGTCTTCAAAAATGGCTACACAGTCTTGCATTCCCACCAGCAATGTATGAGTGTGTCATGTCAGTTGCTCTGCATCATCATCAGGAACTGATGATACGTCTTATAAATTCTAGCCATTCTGGTAGTAGTGTCTCATTATAGTTTCAATTTGCATTTCCCTAATGCCAAAGCCTTTGACTGTGTGGATCACAACAAACTGTGGAAAATTCTTCAAGAGATGGGAATATCAGACCACCTGATCTGCGTCCTGAGAAATCTGTATGCAGGTCAAGAAGCAACAGTTAGAACAGGATATGGAACAACAGACTGGTTCCAAATCGGGAAAGGAGTAATTCAAGGCTATATATTGTCACTCTGCTTATTCAACTTATATGCAGAGTACATCATGCGAAATGCTGGGTTGGGTGAAGCACAAGCTGGAATCAAGATTGCTGGGAGAAATATCAGTAATCTCACATAAGCAGATGACACCACCCTTATGGTAGAAAGCAAAGAAGAACTAAAGAGCCTCTTGATGAAAGTGAAAGAAGACAGTGAAAAAGTTGGCTTGAAACTCAAGATCATGGCATCTGGTCCCATCAATTCATGGCAAATGGAGGGGGAAATAATGGAAACAGTGACAGCCTTTATTTTTTGGGCTCCAAAATCACTGCAGATGGTGACTGCAGCCATGAAATTAAAAGACGCTTGCTCCTTGGAAGAAAATCTATGACCAATCTAGACAGTATATTCAAAAGCAGAGGCATTTGCCAACAAAGGTCTATCTAGTCAAGGCTACGGTTTTTCCAGTGGTCATGTATGGATGTGAGAGTTGGACTACAAAGAAAGCTGAGTGCTGAAGAATTGATGCTTCTGAACTGTGGTGTTGGAGAAGACTCTTGAGAGTCCCTTGTACTGCAAGGAGATCCAACCAATCCATCCTCAAGGAAATCAGTCCTGAATATTCATTGGAAGGACTGATGGTGAAGCTGAAACTCCAATACTTTGGCCACATGATGCAAAGAACTGACTCATTTGAAAAGACCCTGATGCTGGGAAAGATTGAATTTGGGAGGAGAAGGGGATAATAGAGGATGAGATGGTTGGATGGCATCAATGACCTGATGGACATGAGTCTGAGTAGGCTCCAGGAGTTGGTGATGAACAGGGGAAGCCTGGAGTGCTGCAGTCCACAGGGTCTCAAGGAGACAGACACGACTGAGCGACTGAACTGAACTGAACAATGAGTAATACCTCGCATCTTTTCATGTGGCTTTTTTCCCCAGCTGTAGCTCTTCTTCTGGCCATCCTGTACTTTCTGTGAGGTTATCACTGATGAATACATCTGATTAATACCCTCTGATTAATCTTAATATCTTTTAATTGGAAACCCTCTAAACCAATACTAGTTTTGCTTAATCGAGCTAGAGTTGATTCTACAACAACACAATCCTATTTGTAAAGAGAAGCCACAGGGAGCATTTAGGTGTGTAAAAGACAAAAATGAAAATGCCATTATAAAAGCAGGGATTCTTTAATAGAAATTGAGGTAAATCTAAGTGTCAGAGTTTTATTACAATAAATAATGCACTTAAATCTACTGCCATAAATTTGATCACACAAGGCGTACAGAAGCCCACTGCAGCATCTCTGCAGTGATGCACAGTGTCCACAAGAATTTGACATAAATATTGGTAGAACTTAGCAGACTGAATTCAACAAATAATTACTGAACTCTGTGTGTGTGTGTTGATTATGATGGAAACAGAGGTATGTATATGGCATTGTTTATAATAGGGGAAATTTGGAAATAATTTGAATATATACCAGTACTTTGGTCAGGGTCTCCGTGGAATGATGATTGTGTTAATGATAATTAAAATAATGCTACAGCTACTAACAAATTTACTAACTAATGTGCCAATCATTATAAGTATTTCACACTATATTATTTCATTCATTTCAGTTCAGTTTAGTCACTCAGTTGTGTCCGACTCTTTGTAACCCCATGAATCACAGCACGCCAGGCCTCTCTGTTCATCACCAACTCCCAGAGTTCACTCAGACTCACGTTCATCGAGTCCGTGATGGCATCCAGCCTTCTCATCCTCTGTCGTCCCCTTCTCCTCCTGCCCTCAATCCTTCCCAGCATCAGAGTCTTTTCCAATGAGTCAACTCTTCGCATGAGGTGGCCAAAGTACTGGAGTTTCAGCTTCAGCATCATCCCCTCCAAAGAAATCCCAGGGTTGATCTCCTTCAGAATGGACTGGTTGGATCTCCTTGCAGTCCAAGGGACTCTCAAGAGTCTTCTCCAACACCACAGCTCAAAAGCATCAATTCTTCGGTGCTCAGCCTTCTTCACAGTCCAACTCTCACATCTATACATGACCACTGGAAAAACCATAGCCTTGACTAGACGGACCTTAGTCGGCAAAGTAATGTTTCTGCTTTTGAATATACTATCTAGGTTGGTCATAACTTTTCTTCCAAGGAGTAAGCATCTTTTAATTTCATGGGTGCAATCAACATCTGCGCAGAGGGTTGAAGAAACTGTGACTTAGAGGTAGAGTTAATAAATGGTAAAGGGTTTCCCTGGCGGCTCAGTGGTAATGAATCTGCCTGCCAATGCAGGAGACAGGAGTCTGATCCCTGATCTCGGAAGATCCCACATGCCGAGGGGCAACTAAGCCCGTGTATGACAACTACTGAGCCTGTGCTCTAGAGCCCCGGAGCCATAGCTACTCAAGCCTGAACGCTCTAGAGCCTGTGCTGTGCAACAGGAGAAGCCGCCATGATGAGAAGTTCGTGCACCGCAACTAGAGTAGCCCCTACTCACCACAACTACAGAAAAGCTTGTGCAGCAACGAAGACCCAGCACACACACACACACACACACACACACACACACACACACACAAACTGAATTTGCATCCCAGGTGTGTCTGACTCTAGCACTCTGAAGTTTTAACCACTTAAGAATGAATACCGATAGTATTTACCATTCAATTTACAACCTGTGCCAGGCACAAAACTTCACTGTTTCATTTAACCTTCATAGTAACCCCATAAGGTAGGTCAAATAATTCCCACTCCACACATGACCAATGGAAAAGGCTAAAGGAGTTGTCTGAATTATCACAGGTAGCAGGCAGAGGAGCTGAGATTTGGATTCAACTCTGACACTTCACATGCCAACACACAGTCTAAATAGTGCTTACAAGTTGGACAGAAAAGATTGTTTTCTCATTTCTCATTTAATTCTAATACTTAGAAAGGGACTTTTAACTCTTTAAAGAAACACATTCCTTCTCTTGATATCAGACATTTGACAACAGTTACATCTCTACTCAGCTGTTGTTTAGTTAAGCTATACATGTTTAGTTGTTTAAAATCTTTGCTTGTAAATTAATCCCTATAGCCTCTTCATCATTCTTATGTCTCTGGACTGCCTCCAGTTTCCCTTAAATAATCTGGCAATGACTGCCCTAAATGGAGCGCAGTTTTCCAGCATGCTCTTTTCTTCCTCTATTGACATTCCCCCTTACAAATAGCAATTTTACTATAATATCTACTTCATGCCTTTTAAGGCTTTTTCTTTGTGGTGTTCTCCTGACCTCATTTGAACTGCATTAGAGTCCAAGCCCATGCATCTACTGTTTAGTCTCTTTGGTTGATCATAAATAACTGTAGCCTCAAAAACAGAGAAGCAAAAACAACCAACCAACCAAACAAAAATCCTTCCAAATGTTAATGAAGTGTCAAGTGCACATTGCCCCTCCAATGGATAGATGCTCTTACAGTCTGGCCTGGAACAATTCTGCTCATCTTTTGATCTCACAATTCATTTAACAGAAAGTATAATTAATTCACTGGATATGTACTGAGTATCTACTACAGGGAAGGTGTGCAACATATGATGGAATATTGCAAAGTGACTCAGGCACGGATGTCACCCTGGGGAGGTTACCTCGTAAATGAATGATAACCAAATAAACCTAGAGGGACAGTCATCTTTCAATGACAGCCTGAAGGGTGGGGCAATAGGCAGAATTTTAAGATTGCCTCTATGACCCTTAGCCCAGAGTTACGCCCCTGGTCATTTTATGTTTATGGCAAAGGGATATTACCTGGGTAGGCCTAATCTGATCACATGAACCTTTAAAAGCAGACTGTTTGGCTGGCAGCAGAAGAGAATGTTCTGAGAGATATAAATTTTGAGAAGGGCTTGACAGAACATTACAGGTCAGAAGACTGAGGCGCTATGTGTGAAGGAATGTAGGCGGCATCCAGGAACAGAAAGCCAGGAACTAAGTCCACTCAGACCTACAGCTGCAAGGCACTGGATTCTGCCAAGAATTAAATCAGTTTGGAAGTAGATTATTCCTAGGCGTCTCCAAGGAGAGTGCAGGCTGACCAACACCCTTGACTTTGGCCTTGCTGGCCCCTGAGCCAACATTTCTTTATAAACCAATCTCTAAACTTATGACATTTGTAAAGATACCCAAAGGATTTTTAGAACTAGATGAAGTATTGCAAAGTTAAGTCTTGTTTTGGTAAATAAAAACAATTCTGTAGTATTTTCTGTATGCGAGGCTCTGTTTTGAGTACTACACAAATACTAACTCGTTTAATCATCATCATAAGAACTGTAACAAAGCATCATCTCTATAAGACAGATGAGGAGACTGAGATACAGAGAGATTCAGTTATTTGCTCCCATAGACCTTACACAATACCTACAATGAGACTGTTAATGGCAGGGATCTATTTATTGTTCAATATGTGGCAACTAACATTATGCCAAGTGATGGTAATTAATCAACTTTGAGAGGATAATTAACAAACTTTTGAGTGCACATTGCAAGGGCAAAATCCAGATTTGCTTATTTGGTTTATAGAGAAATCTCTGTGGGAAAAACTTTCCTGAAGTACTGGGATCTACAGAAAAGAAGTTGAGCTAAGTGGGGTACAAAATGGTAGGAAAGAAGACAAATCAGTAGAGATGGAGGAAAGAATCTAAGTGACACAGGCAGTGAGTAAGTATATTAGATGAGTATATGTGTAAATGTGTGTGTGTGTGTGGGGGGTGTCAATGGGAAGAGGAGCAGATTGGCCAAGGAATCATTTTATTTCATTTCTCACAACAGAGTCTCAATACATTTTTCTTCTTAACAAAGTGCATTGAAAATAAAGTCTCTATAATGTGTTAATCATCTAAGCAGGCATGAACAATTTTGGACAACTGTCCAAAGAAAAATCAGCACAAATTTTAGACTGTATTAAAATCTGCATCAAGAGATTTGGTGAGAGCTCTACTTGCTGTTTAAATATTGCTCTCTGCACTATTAATTAATAATCTTTGAACAGGTTATAACATAAAACCACCTCCTCAAATCAGTTAGCTGTTTCTAAGGATTATTCTAAGGTTATTAAACCACATGATCTTCTGTCTTCAAACTGCCACTTACATGTTAACTTCCGAGCTAACTTCCAAAACTCTTAAATAAAAAATAAGCTAATAAAATATCAATTTAAAATATGTGAAGCAGAAGAGGAGAGGAACTAAAAAGTGAAAAGGTCTTGGGTTGAACTCCAAGTTTGCACATTAACATCTCTGTGACTTTGAGCAAGTCCCTTAACCCCTCTGAACTTCTGGTTCCTGACCTACATAATACACACAACATTTGCTTCACAGGGTTATTGTATAGAATAAATAAACCATGTATGTAAAACTCTTAACACAGTCTGTGCATTATAAGCATCTTAAATTATTAGTTCTCATTCCCTTTCCTCAATAGCTACTGCTAAGAACATTACTGTTTTTTATACTTAACCATTAGCATATTGAAAAGCAGAGACATTACTTTGCCAATAAAGGTCAGTTTAGTCAAGGCTATGGCTTTTCCAGTGGTCATGTATGGATGCAAGAGTTGGACTATGAATTGACGCTTTTGAACTGTGGTGTTGGAGAAGACTCTTGAGAGTCCCTTGGACTGCAAGGAGATCCAACCAGTCCATTCTAAAGGAGACCAGCCCTGGGTGTTCTTTGGAAGGAATGATACTAAACCTGAAACTCCAGCACTTTGGCCACCTCATGCGAAGAGCTGACTCGCTGGAAAAGACTCTGATGCTGGGAGGGATTGGGGCCAGGAGGAAAGGGGGACGACAGAGGATGAGGTGGCTGGATGGCATCACCTCGACGGACGTGAGTTTGAGTGAACTCCATGACAGGGAGGCCTGGCATGCTGCAATTCATGGGGTCGCAAAGAGTTGGACACGACTGAGCGACTGAAGTGAACTGAACTGAATGTTGCACCTTATTTTTCTACTCCATTACTAGTTTTTCTTTCTAACTTTCTTTTGGTTAAGCCTGTATGTTGTTATTTTTTATCTCAACTGAATCAGATGTGTCCTAAATGTAACACACTATAGCCTTAAAAGACAAGACTCATGAAAAAGAAAATATCCAAGGTAAGCAAATATATTCACTACATCTTGAGGATAAGAAATACTAAAAGATTAGAATAAGGGAACTGGAAAACTGGCAGAAACACAAAAGTAGGGTGACAGTGATAGGGTTAACAGGAATAAAGCATAAAACTACAGGAGGTAAAGGGCAGACTTACATTCTGAACCTAAGTCCACCAGTGGTGTGTCTGTATTTAATTATTTAACTGGTTATTTAATTACCACCTATTTGAGCTAGATATGAACTAGCTATAGTAATAATACCAGGTCTCCTACTTTTCATTCGACCTTCACAGTCTTGTCCAGGCACACAGAAGACAAGCAGCTGGAATCCCATGCATTCTGCCAGTAGGTACCGAACACCTTCTATGCACCAGGTCATGGGTTAAAGTTACAAAATAAAGAACAGGGAGCACTTGCTTTTCAGGTAATAATAATATAATGGAAAAGACATTAAAAAATCAGAAGCAAAATATGTTAAAGAATAATAAATATCACATTAGAGAAAATTATAGGGACACAGAGGAAGGAGGCCTGACCGACTCTACGGAAGACAGATCCACCTGGGAAGGAAGTGATAACCGATCCGGCCACACACTGCAAGCTGGATTTTATCAGGAGAAAGAGTAGGGAAACAGTGTTCCAAAGGAGGAAACTGCAGGCATAAAAGCACAGGAGCAGGAGAGAACATGGGAAAGGCATGCAGTCTAGTATGGGAAACAGAGGGGATGATATTAGGGTGAAAACACAGTTACTATAGAAGTAGTGGCCTAGAACAGAAGATCTTAAGTGAGGCTCCAAGCTCTGAGTGCCCCAAAGAAATACCAGATGATTGTGGCTAGGTATGATAGGGAGTTGAACAGTTAAACTGCTCCAAAGCAAGATGGTGGTTTTAAACAAGGAGGAAAAAGTAACGGTAATGAGAAAGGGACAAATTACCCATCCCAACCTCCACCTTCATCACCTTCTGCTCCTGTGGAGTGTCAGGAAACAAGTCTCCGATGGAAGGGGCTCAGATTTCAGTTAAGACAAAGAGAGTTTGTCTTTGGAGGTTTGCCAGGGGCTGGCAAGCCCTGTCTCAAGGTGGCTGGAGGCTCCCACTCAGGTGAAGATGTTCTTGAGGTCTGTGGAGTAGTGCCAAAGGCTCCACTTGGATGGAGACTGTCCCGCTGTTTTCAGCAGAACTGTGGAGAAAATTCTCTCCAGTGACAGCTTCTGGAGCTCTCTGAAGCAGCTTAAACAGCTGACTAAGGGACAGGAAACTGTGGAAAATTCTGAAAGAGATGGGAATACCAGACAACCTGACCTTCCTCTTGAGAAATCTGTATGCAGGTCAGGAAGCAACAGTTAGAACTGGACATGGAACAATAGACTGGTTCCAAATAGGAAAAGGAGGACGTCAAGGCTGTGTATTGTCACCTTGCTTATTTAACTTATATGCAGAGTACATCATGAGAAACACTGGACAGGAAGAAACACAAGCTGGAATCAAGACTGCCAGGAGAAATATCAATAACCTCAGATATTCGGATGACACCACCCTTATGGCAGAAAGTGAAGAGGAACTAAAAAGCCTCTTGATGAAAGTCAAAGTGGAGAGTGAAAAAGTTGGCTTAAAGCTCAACATTCAGAAAATGAAGATTATGGTATCCGGTCCCATCACTTCATGGGAAATAGATGGGGAAACAGTAGAAACAGTGTCAGACTTTATTTTTTGGGGCTCCAAAATCACTGCAGATGGTGACTGCAGCCATGAAATTAAAAGATGCTTACTCCTTGGAAGAAAAGTTATGACCAACCTAGATAGCATATTCAAAAGCAGAGACATTACTTTGCCGACTAAGGTCTGTCTAGTCAAGGCTATGGTTTTTCAGTGGTCATGTATGGATGTGAGACTTGGACTGTAAAGAAGGCTGAGTGCCGAAGAATTGATGCTTTTGAACTGTGGTGCTGGAGAAGACTCTTGAGAGTCCCTTGGACTGCAAGGAGCTCCAACCAGTCCATCCTGAAGGAGATCAGCCCTGGGATTTCTTTGGAAGGAATGATGCTAAAGCTGAAACTCAGTACTTTGGCCACCTCATGCGAAGAGTTGACTCATTGTAAAAGACTCTGATGCTGGGAGGTATTGAGGGCAAGAGGAGAAGGGGACGACAGAGGATGAGATGGCTGGATGGCATCACGGACTCGATGGACGTGAGTCTGAGTGAACTCCGGGAGCTGGTGATGGACAGGGAGGCCTGGCGTGCTGCGATTCATGGGGTCGCAAAGAATCAGACACGACTGAGCGACTGAACTGAACTGAAAGGACAGGACTGTCTCAGGGGATTTGTAACCATCCTCAAGGTTCTGGTTTGTGGAACAGGTTACTGTGGGCAAAGCATGATACAATGTTTACATCTAGAAGATATAAGAGCCCTGGTCAGGCACAGAATCATATGGAGTTGAGCATAACCTTAGAAGGCACTTGCTTTTACCATTTCACAAAACAGTCCCATTTTCTACAGCATCTCTGATAATCATTTAGCTCTAGTATATACACCTCTAATGACTAGATTTTTAATTCACTTCAAGCTTTTCATTTCACTATTGGGCAGTTTGATCTGATAAAAATATTATTTCTCAAGGGAACTAAAAACTCCTGATTTCTTCTGATCCATCATCAAGGTTTAATTTTACTCCTTCTTCCCCTGATAGCCTTTGAAATATGAAGACAGCAATCTTCTTCTCTTGGACATAGTCTTTACTTATGTTCTTGACTTGTTTAGAGTAACAAACAAGTTACATGACAAGTATACTTGTTTAGCATATATATATATATATATATATATATATATATATAAATCATACATTTTTCCAAGTTTATCAGTAACTTCCATTATGATTTTGATCTCTATCAGATTAAGCTGTTAAAAAGACATATTAAATAAGCTTTACCAGAGAAGGAGGCCTTGATTTCCCAATGGATCCTTGCTTTGTCTGTATCTCACTCAGTGCTGCAATATGTGAGAACACCAGCCTTTTAATTTTCTTGCTGAGGTACCCCTATATCAAAACCTTCCCAGCCTCACTCCCATTGTGCAATAGCCTTTCATGTGCTGTACAGTCCAAAACACCTGGAAGTACTTGTCAGTCCTTAAATAAGTCTCAGACTTTGATTCTTTGACATAGCCATGCTTTTGTCATGCTATTCTTTCAGTCTGGAAGGTCTATCCTACCAGAAAGGTCTCCATCTCTGGCTTATCTTTTAAAATCTTATCCTCTCTTCAGACGTAGTCTAAATGTTACACACTGAAAAGCTTACCCTCATTGAACCAGTAAGAAGAAAAATGGGTATCATTCGGTCTTCAGCTTCTGTGTGCCAGGTTCTTTAATACTGTATCTTATTTAAAGTTTATATACCCTCAAAATATTACAGATGCCCCCGGTATTAGTGGGGGATTGGTTCCAAGAACCCTGAAGATACCAAAATCTAAAGATGCTCAAGCCCCTGCATGGGCCCACCATAACCAGGGATGCCAAATCCATGGACATGGTGGGCCATCTGTACTCAATCTTTGCTTCATAGATGAAGATACAAGTTCAGAGGGTTAACTAACTCCTAAAGATTACACAACTGATAAACCAATAAAACTCTAGCCTATCTGATTTAAAGTCATGAATACCAAATAATGCTCTTCCCAAGATACTATTTTTGTGAAGTGTATATTATGGAAGAACATTAGGAGGGGAACAACCAACTTTCTAACCTACTTCATTCTCTCTTTTCCCAGTCTAATGTATGAACTTTCCCAGAGGGTAATAATACCTCATCAGTTAACTTTAAGAAGCACGATGAGTATCTCCTAGGAAAACTGGAGAAAAGTGTTGGAAATTAGTGGAAACATCTCTGAATCTGTAGGTTCTGTGACCTTCTGGATTTTAATTCTTGATCACAAAAGGAAAAACTTTTATCAAAACCTGGCTGTGGCTTTGAGACATTCACTAGTTTTATTTGGATCTCATTCTTCTACTGTTGGAAATAAAATCAAGCTAAATTCGGTTAAAATAAAAATATTTTAAAGTTTGCTGGTTTCTTTTACCTTTATAAAAACTTTTCTCTATTTAAAAACTTTTGGGAACTTGTGGGTTAAGATGGCAGATTGAAACATGTACACTGACTTCTGCAACCTCCTGAAACTTCCATAAAATGTCAGTAATGGGGTTTTCTATCTTTATGCTTCCTTTGTTTCTAATGAGAAGACAGTAATGTTTTAAATTATTATCCCCTGTATGTATTGTGCTTATATGTAAATACAACAAAGAGAGAGCTGCAACAAAATTTTGGAAGTTGAAAAGCAGGATGGACAGATTTTTAGAAAGCTGAATTCTAACTCAGAAGAGGGGGTTTGAGAGGCAATGTGAGCTATAATTCAGTAACAACCTAAGGCTCAGGAATTGGTGGCCCTATGACCATCCTAGACAGTATATTGAAAAGCAGAGACATGACTTTGCCAACAAAGGTCTATCTAGTCAAGGCTATAGTTTTTTCTGTGGTCATGTATGGATGTGAGAGTTGGACTGTGAAGAAGGCTCGCCGAAGAATTGACGCTTTTGAACTGTGGTGTTGGAGAAGACTCTTGAGAGTCCCTTGAACTGCAAGGAGATCCAACCAGTCCATTATGAAGGAGATCAGCCCTGGGATTTCTTTGGAAGGAACGATGCTGAAGCTGAAACTCCAGTACTTTGGCCACCTCATGCGAAGAGCTGACTCATTGGAAAAGACTCTGATGCTGGGAGGGATTGGAGGCAGGAGGAGAAGGGGACAACAGAGGATGAGATGGCTGGATGGCATCACAGACTCGATGGACGTGAGTCTGAGTGAACTCCGGGAGTTGGTGATGGACAGGGAGGCCTGGTGTGCTGCGATTCACGGGGTCGCAAAGAGTCAGACACGACTGATTGACTGAACTGAAGTACTTCTTAAAGTGGCAGTAAAAGTGGGGCTAAAATCAGAAAACTAGGTGATCATTTTGCAATGTATACAAATACTGAATCATTATGTTATACACCTGAAACTGATATGATGTTGTATGTCACTTATACCGCAATTAAAAAAAACAAAACAGGAAGACCAGTTGAAAATCTGTAAGTCAATTATATTTCCAGATCCCCTCTCAATTCCATTGACTGAGGCAACAACCACTCTTACACCTTGGCAAATAAACTAGAATTTTAGATTTTGGAGAGGGAAACATCAACACAATTAAGGGCAAAGGCACTGTACTGGAAACAAGCTGATTAAATGAAAGTATGCATACTGGATGCTAAGGCCTATAGCCCTCTTCCCTTCCACTCTGCTTCCAGAACACAGGCAAATAATTTACAGGTGGATACTGAAAGATCCTTGACAAGCACAAGAGGAAAGACCTAAGAAGAATGACATTAGGTATTCCCCAATGAAAAGAGCCTAGTAAAATCCCCTAAAGTGAACCTCACAGTTAACAAAGCACAAAGAGCTCCCAACGTTTTCTAGTGCTCTCTTCTTAAAAAGAAATATGCAATCAAGTATTATTAAACTTAAGAAATGCTTCTAAGGCAAATGACAATATCAAGGTCAAACTGAAAGCAAAAATAAGAATAAACATTTTGAAAACCATTAATATGCTCAGATGGATAAAAGATGATACTACACACAGGATGCTATTCAGAGAAAAAAAAGAGTTCTTAGCAATTTAAAATATGAAAGTGAAATATGAACAACAAAAAATAGATGGGCAAGACACAAAGTTAAGGGAATGTCTGAGGAGCTAAAAGACAGAGATGGAAAACAGGAGAAAAGAGATAATATTAGAGGATCAGTGCAGAAGATCTATTGCCTAAATACAATAGTAGTCTAGAAATAGAAAATAAAGAAGAAATCATCAATAAAATAATTTGACTTAAAAATTCTTTAAAATATATCTGTTGCTGTTAGGTCGCTAAGCTGTGCCCAACTCTCTGGAACCCCATGGACGGCAGCATGCCAGGCTTCCCTGTCCTTCATTATCTCCCCAAGGTTGTGCAAACTCCTGTTCATTGAGTTGGTATCACTATTTTATATATATTATATATATATTTTAATATATATTATATATTTTATATAAAATATTTACAGCCTATTCCATACCAAGTAAAAAAAGAATAAAGATATTTTCAGTTTTACAAAGTCACCAAAATTTACCTCCATACATCCTTTCTCAGGAAGCTAAAGGAAGACATTTGTCAACAAAACGAGAGTAAACTGAGAAAGAAGACGACATGGAATCTATTCAGAAAATGAATTTCAACACAAGAGAAGTGATGGGAATCCTGAGGATTTTAGTTAAGGCAGAGAGACTGGAGCAGGAGAGATTTCCAAAGATTAAACTGACTTAAAACCTGACAAGCAACTGACTGTATTATCTGACATGTCTGAACATCTTGAGAGGAGATTTAGATAACTGGTGGAGAGTTTGGGGCAGAGTTAGATATAAGCATAATGAAAACTAACCAAAGTAAAAATAAGAGAATCATAAACTTCAAAGAAAGCAAAAAAATATTAGGTAGAAAAAAAGTAATCATAGTATACTGTATGTTTTATCTATGAGGGAACTTTACATAGAACTGGTAGTTTAAATACAAACCCATATTGGTAGAATGGAATATATCTTCAGTAAAGATGTGGTGACAGGGAGCTAGAGTATCATCCTCTACTGAAGGAATCACTGATAATCTTAAAATCCAAGAAGTGATACTGTCAGGTTATTTAGTGACTTGGAGGTAAGCGTCCCCAGCTGCTCGGATGGTAAAGAATCTGCCCGCAATGTGGAAGACTCGGATTCGATCCCTGGGTTGGGAAGATCCCCTGCAGAAGGGAATGGCAACCCACTCCAGTATTCTTGCCTGGAGAATTCCATGGACGGAGGAGCCTGGTGGGCTCCAGTCCACGGGGGTCACAAAGAGTTGGACACGACTAAGAAACTAACACACACACAAGAGAGAATCTGTTAAAATTACTAAAGCAGTTTCCTTTAAGGTGCAGGGAAAAACAATGTTTCATAATAGACCTTACGGAGCTATCTGACTCTCTAAACTAGCAGCATGTATAACTTTTATACAACTCAAAACAGTATTAATGGGCCAGAACTCCAGGGCTGAATTATCTGAAGACACAATCCCTTCCCTTCCCTCTTCAGAGCTTCAAATGGTATCACATCACACATCCTGGTGAGCTGATAACAATCTGCCCTGTATCGCCATTTTAAGTGCACTAGTTGAATTACACACAAGGTCAGTGATTTACTATTGCATCTGAAATGATTAAATAAAAATGTCAGTGAAAGACAAACGATTAGAAAATTCTGATAACACTTGGAAAACATTTGTCAGCTTTCTGTTTGACTAGAAGAGAAGAAGGTACTTAATAACTTCTAACAACTTATTACCAAAGGAAAATGCTCTCTCACTGTATAACTTCTCTTTAATCTCGCTCCACTTCTCAAAGCCCTGCATTATCGTCCCAGACACACGCAAAACCCAGCACGTTTGTAAGAAGTGAAAACACTAATTTCATTTGATACTAATGTGTACCCTACTCTCCTTTCAAATGGCAGGCTTTTCCTTTCAGTGTTGAATTTTTATTCCTTAATTCCCAGAGGATGGTCACTGATGCTTTCTACCTTTGCTCAGTGCATTTTTGGTGCTAGACACTGTCTTGGGAAAAAGGGATGAGTAAATTTTGGTTTCTCATCCTTACAGAGTTTATTAGTCTAGTAGGGAACATCTACATATACAATAAATGACAACAGACATGTAAAAATGTTGATATATTTGACCGAGGCTTTGTTTCGTCTTTTGGCCAGGCTACCCAGCTTGCAGGATCTTAGTTCCCCGACCAGGGATGGAACCTGGGCCCACATCAGTGACAGCACCCAGTCCTAACCACTGGACTGCGAGGCAAGTTCCAAATGAGTATTTTTTTTTTTTTAAGTTGAGCAGGGAGAATAGAAGATGAATAATAACTCTGTTCAAGAAGCTAAAGAAAGGCTTCTAGTAGGAAAGCTGTACAGTGGAGACCGAATGGGAATTCAGCACATGAATGACAGGGGGAGGTATCAGGCAAAGGGGGTAAAGGGGATTAAAAAAAGCAAAAGCAGAAGGTGGGCCTCACCTCAGTGAAGTAGTTCAGCTTTCCTGGCATAAAGGGCCAGTGGCAGGGGTTTTGGGGTAAGTGGCAGCAGAAGGTGAGGCTGAAAAGGGAGGAAGAAGACAGATCATGTGAAGCCTTTGGCATGCTGAAATGTCTGTTTTTGAGGGGAAAGGGTTGTGGGAAGGTAATCTTGGGAAACGAATTGAAGGTTTTAAGCAGGGGGTTGACATGGCCAGATCTGCAAGGCTCACCCCCACCCCCTGCCCTCCACACAAATTGTTTTTTCATTATAAAAGTGCTTACTTGAACACCAAGTATTTGAGCAGGGACTCTACCGTGGAGGCAACAGAGAATCACTTAACAAAAGTCAGCCATTGGTGACCACACTAAAATGGTGTGACCAGTGCCATTACTGACCTGTAAACTTTAACAAACACCAAGTAATATCAGAGTTCAGAGGACAGTACTGGACTAAGCCAGGCCCACTGTGGTGACCATGTATTCAGTAGCATAGAAAAGAATTTATTCTGTCCACTTCAAGGACTGGTGTAAGGATCAAATATAATAATGTACATAAAAAATCTTCTGATAAGGTATCCCAATCCTTCATGTATAAACTGTATGACTTTGGGTAAAGTGTTTATGTTTTCTGAGCTCCAAAATCTTCGTTTGTCAAGTGGGGACAAGGCCATCTATCTCACAGAGTGCCTGTCTGACATACAATATTTGTAGTAGTATCTTAGTCATTTACATGGGCTGAGGAAGTTACACAGTTGGTAAGTATTCACTGAGGACATGAAGTGTACAGCACCCTGACTATAAGCGAAACTGGAGCAAAAATTTAAAACCACCACCAAACTGTTCATGATCATGTCAACTTGAGAACACAGCAACCAGTATCTATTAAGTTTAAAGATTTCTCCAGAATCTCATGCAGGAATTAACCAATAAGTTGGACTTTCTCACTGGCATTCCTATATACCCACACACATGCACAAACATGTGTGCGTGTGTGTGCAGAAACATTAAGACTCACTAAGGAAAAATAAATCTCTCACACTTGAAAATTAAGGAACTGCACAGGCAGCAAATCTCTGGGTGAAGGTGATGCAGTGGGTTATACAAGCTAATAATTTATGTTAGGGCTTCACAAAATGTTGGACACCAGGAAAGGAACCAAAATAAGTCAAATTACATCAATAAAAAGGTATGACTAGCTGTGCTGCCTGGGCTATATGCTCTATCTTGCTATAAACAGAAATGGCTAGAATTTGGATGACTAACTTAAACAGAGCAATAATAAAAACAAAGCACGTTGTAATAGTTGCCGCTAGATCCACAGCCTTGGGGATCAATGAAATAATGCCTGTTGCCTTATATACACAATCTTGTGGGTTTTGTGTTTTGGGGAAAAGTAAGTTCAGATCATTTCTAAACCAGCAATTTGTCTGCCGAGGTTTTGTTGAGTCTGTTATGGTTACGATAAAATATGATCTTTCATATTAAATCACTTATGACCTTGGCAAAATATTACTTTATATTAACTGACTCTTGGGACACTTTAATTTTATGAAACATGCACTTTAGTTTTTAAAAGCATGAAGCAAAACTAGATATTCCTAGTCTACTACATCATGTTAACACATCGTCAAAGACCTGGGAATACATAGGAAAAAAATACACTAAATCTCCATCTAATTAGTTTCAATATGAAAGCGCATGTGTGTGCGTGAATATGAAAGGATGCCTGTGACTAAAAACAATATGCAGCTAATATTTTAAATCCTTAAACATACAAGGAAAAGGTCTGATTGACTTCCTGGATTCATGTCTAAGTGCCCAGCGTCATTCCATGGAAGAAGGTTACCAAAGTGAAAGGTTGTGGGAAAACTCAACACCCACTTTAGGGCAGAGGTCAGCAGCTTTACAGATGTGTGATGACAAGTATTTCTAGTAAACATGGTGAAATGAACCAAAGAAAGATTATAACTCATGCATTAAGATACGGCATCCACAGTTCAAAAAAATGTGTCTAATATTGTTCCAGTAACAGGCTCCAATTTTAAATTGCAAATTCATACCTAGGAGATCAAGTCACCTCTGCATTACTGAATGAACAGGACTTGGAGTTCCCTGAACTGTAAGGGAAGGCGGATTTTGGCGGAGCATCATAACCTGGGGGCTGCAAGGCTGTAACAGAGCACTGGGCAGCAGTAGGCACACGGTGTCTCACAGGTGGCGGAAGCTCGACGAGTATTTGTTGGTAAGACTTAGGCAAAGGGCCTAGAAATATGACAGTGACAAACCGGCCCACTTTGATATCTGATCACAGGTCCTGAAGCTGACAAATGCTAACAGTGCCACTGGCTGTCACTAACACAAGTAACATGAACTACCAGCGCCCAGCTTCTAGTGATTTCCTCTTTAGCAGACACGCAGAAATATGTATAATGAAGTCGTATATACAGTGAAAAAGAAAATCTGATTTTTATAAGGCTATTACATTTTGGTTATATTTGACTAAAGTCCAACACTATTCAAGGTGCCAATATGCAATAAATAAGGAGCTTGTGCTGGAATTTAAGTAAACATACTGCTTCCTTCCTTGTCTTGATATGAAAAAAATTTGCATTTGAACTAAGTAGTGGTTTATTGACATCACTGACTTACATCTGCTATGATGAACAAGATGAAGTCGCTCAGTCATGTCCGACTCTTTGCGATCCCATGGACTATAGCCTACCAGGCTCCTCCATCCAAGGGACTCTCCAGGCAAGAATACTGGAATGGGTTGCCATTTCCTTCTCCAGGGGATCTTCCCAACCCAGGATTGAACCCAGGTCTCCGCGTTGGAGGCAGACACTTTAACCTCTGAGCCACCAGGGAAGCCCTAGTTCCTTATTTTGCTGCTAGTAACATACTGGTCTGTAGAACACACATGAGTAGAACTGATCCAGACAACATCAGCACATTTGCTACTCTAACGGTGTTCTTCTATGGAAAGTAAGTTAGAAAACCATCACATTCTAGAAGGCAGAAAAAGAACTAATATTTATTAAGTATTATCATGTCCCAAGGTTTTAAAATACATTATTTAACTTTATTTAACCTATACAATAACACTGTATTGGCAGTATTACATTCTGAACTGAGGTGTTAAACTTATCTGAAGTCATGTAAGTCATAAAATGTGTCCCTTAGATCTTCTGCAGCAGGGGATACATAGCAGGCTGATGGCTCCAGCTACTGCACCTCTGGATCCTCAATGCATTCATGCCAAACTTCACACAGGCTGCTCCCAGCCAATGATATGCACAGCAGTGGAGCTAAGGTAGGGTAAAACATGGGACTCTTCCAGTGAGCAGCTTTGGCTTGAGTATTTCACATCAACTTAGACCTGAGTTGTAGTCTAAGAGTTTTCCAGCTCAGTTCTCCTTCCTTCCTTCTTCTACAAGTATCATATCTGCACTGCAGTCTGAAGGCTCTTCTCACCCTTCTCTGCTCCTTCTTTCAATAAATCATTTGTCTCTCTAATTCCCTCTTGAAGTCTGCTTCTTATTAAACCCAAACTAATGCAGCACCAGTAAATGTGGGTACTAGTACTGAACCATGTGATTATTTGGGGGAAAGAGAATGTTAGTACAGATTTAAATATAATGAGTCTAAGATATTGTGTTTTACTCACCATAGAGGAAGTCTGATGTAAGGAGCAAATTAAAAAGGCTGCCACTACCTAACTTTCTCTTTCTGCACCTGGGATAACAGACTAAGAGTGAGGACCAGACCAAAGGTAGAAGGTAATAACGCCGTTGGTAGTGAGACGAACAGAAGTGTATGTGCTAACAGATCTGCCAAATTGCTACTTCTCGTCATTATTCATTTCATGTTACCAGCTTTGAAAAACAGTAATAGCAAAAACTCAAAGCAAAACAAAAGGTACCAGCTGCTGCTGTAGGGCTTGAAGGCAGTAGTTTATGGATTTCTCAAATGGAAAGTCGTATTAGCAACTTTGCCAAATGTCTCAAATGCATGTGCTAATGAATGGAAATGAAGAGAGATTTATGGAGTATCTATTTTGGTTAAGGGAATTCACCAGAAGAGTTAGATTTTATACACATGTGGACTGTTTTTCATACAGGGCATCTACTTTTATACCCACCAGAGCCTAGAACAGTACATTCAATTAGTACTTTTTGACTGGCATATTCAAGAGGGACACAAAATCCTGTATACACTCTGAGTTTCAAATTAAAATTAGAAAACCAAGATAACTTAAAGATAAATTATAGGGAAACTAAGATAATATACTTTATTTAGAAGAGGTGATTATATAAGATATTAACTTACTTTAAAAATAAATGGTATATGTATATTTTAATGGCTATATTTTAGAAAGAGAGAATAAAAATGTCAACGTAATAATGGATGACTTTGCTTTTCATATCTTCCACATCTTGCCAGAGTAAAAGATCGTAGACCATTACTAAAAGCTTTGCATTCTCTTGTACTTTTAAATTCAGATATTAATAACTCCATTACAGAAATAAATAAAAAAGCACTGATGGAAGATGTGAAGTGCATTAGTGTTTATGTTATCTCTCTCAGGATGAATTTAATGGGTACCTTAATAAGGAGATATAAACTAATGTCACTGATTAGGAAATACATCCACTCACATCCTTTAGTAGCCTCCAATGGGCTTGATGGTGATGTCTGAGTGGAATTACTATAAAGCAGATGATGAATTAGTGTTGGGGCAAAGGGATACATAAATGTGCCTCAGAGATGAAACAATTATATTTTATATCATAAGTTAAAGGTCAACTCTAAAGACAGTACAGTCAGTCCTAAAAAGGGCTAACCAATTTGGCTAAGCCCACTGCTCAGAACTTGCTGCAGCTAAGCTGTTTTGATAGCTGGGCCACAAGTTTCCTTGGCTATAATAACCTGAAAGTAACATTTATGTATTTTAAGTCTTTTTGATCTCTTAAATACCATGAAGTGATGTTTATCAGAATTTTTTTTAATACACGGGCACATTCCACATAGATGATTTCACTCTCAGGGGACTTTGTCATTATGAAGCCTTATTAAAAGAAGGTGAAGGTTCACAAGCCTTTAGAAGAACCTTAAGTGACATTATAAACTAAATCTAAAACAACTCTTTTTTTTGAGGCGGGGAGGCTTAGCTAGACAAAGTAATTTCGTTTTCATGAGAGTTAGTTTAGTTGTCACAGTCCAGCAAACTCTGGATAAAGTGACCATCACAACTAGTATGTAAAAAATGTAGACATTGTTTCTTTCACTTTCTCTTCTAATTAGGTTCAATTTTAACGCTGAGTGCAGGGGCTTGACCTACAAGTGGTAAATGCCCAAACACCCACAAACTCATTTACTACTAGACACTTGGAAATCTTTCATACTTTAAGGCACTAAGAAACGATATCTTTAAAAAGAAAAAAAAAAAAAAGATATCTATCCAAAACTCAGTTTATTCATTTATTCAGAGCTTATTTTCATATTACATATTTTTAAATGTTCACAAAAGTTGTTTTCAATTTATCTTACCACAACATGGAGGAGAAAAAAAAGGTCAAAACTAGTTCATGCAGATTTCTTTCACTGATTTATTTAAAATCTATTAAGTGATTTATTTGAAATTCCTCCTCTACCAAGGAGTTATTTACTCTAAGCCTCAGTTTCCTCATTTGTAAAATAAGGATAATAATAAAGCCATTATTGTAAAAATTAGAAAGAATAAAAAGTGCTTTGCATATAGGTAAAATCAATAAAAGCAGAATTCTTATTTGTGAAGCTAAGACAAATAAACTTCCAAGTGCTCTATTTCAAAATTTTTTTTCTTCTGGTTTATGACAATGACTATCCAGTCCTTTGCACTGGCAAATATGTCTCAAAGACTATAAAAATGGTGTCATTTATACTTTTTTCCAGCAGTGCCACATGGCTTGCAGGATCTTAGTTCCTTGACCAGGGACTGAACTCAGGGCCCAGAAGTGAAAGCGCTGAGTCCTAACCACTGGACTGTCAGGAAATTCCCACATATATACTTTTTAAATTGCTGTTTTCCTATAACTGTTTAATTTCAGATACAACATACAAATAGCAAAATGCCTTGTTTAAAGGATCATTAAAAGCAAACCCCTGTATACCCAGGACATAGTCAAGAAACAGGATGCTGGAGCCTTACAAGCCCCCTGTGACCCCTTTCTCATCACAGTCCCTTCTTTCTCTCAGAGCTTGTCATTTTCTATGCCTTTTATATAGTTTTCATCCCTAACAATATAGTCTAATCTTGCCCATTTTTGAACTATACATAAATAGAGTAACTCTGTGGAGATTCTCTTTTGTTTTGCTTCTTCTACTCAATTCAGTTCAGTTCAGTTCAGCCACTCAGTTGTATTTGACACTTTGCAACCCCATGGACTGCAGCACATCAGGCCTCCCTGTCCATCGCCAACTCCTAGAGTTTACTCAAAACTCATGTCCACAGACTCGGTGATGCGATCCAACCATCTCATCCTCTGTCGCCCCTTCTCCTCCCGTCTTCAGTCTTTCCCAGCATCAGGGTCTTTTCAAATGAGTCAGCTAAGTGACTCTCAAGAGTCTTCTCCAACACCACAGTTTGAAAGCGTCAATTCTTTGGTGCTGAGCTTTCTTTATAGTCCAACTCTCACATCCATACATGATTAATGGAAAAACAATTGCCTTGACTAGATAGACTTGGGTTGGCAAAATAATGTTTCTGCTTTATAGTACGCTGTCTAGGTTGGTCACTCCAGTGTTCTTGCCTGGAGAATCCCAGGGACGGTGGAGCCTGGTGGGCTGCCATCTATGGGGGTCGCACACAGTCAGACACGACTGAAGTGACGCAGCAGCAGCAGGCTGGTCATAACTTTCCTTCCAAGGAGTAAGCATCTTTTAATTTCATGGCTGCAGTCACCATCTGCAGTGATTTTGGAGCCAGAAAATAAAGTCTTCTACTGTCTCCCATCTATTTGCCATGAAGTGATGGGACTCTGGATGCCATGATCTTCGTTTTCTGAATGTTGAACTTTAAGGCAACTTTTTCACTCTCCTCTTTCACTTTCATCAAGAGGCTCTTTAGTTCTTCGTTTTCTGCCGTAAGGGTGGTGTCATCTGAATATCTGAGGTTATTGATATTTCTCCCAGCAATCTTGATTCCAGCTTGTGCTTCCTCTAGCCCAGCGTTTCTCATGATATCCTTTGCATATAAGTTAAATAAGCAGGGTGACAATGTACAGCCTTGACGTCCTCCTTTTCCTATTTGGAACCAGTCCGTTGTTCTATGTCCGGTTATAACTGTTGCTTTCTGACCTGCATACAGATTTCACAAGAGGCAGGTCAGGTGGTCTGGTATTGTCATCTCTTGAAGAATTTTCCACAGTTTATCGTGACCCACACAGTCAAAGGCTTTGGCACAGTCAATAAGGCAGAAATAGATATTTTTCTGAAACTCTCTTGCTTCTTTGATGATCCAGTGGATGTTGGCACTTTGATCTCTGGTTCCTCTGCCTTTTCTAAAACCAGATTGAACATCTGGAAGTTCACAGTTCAAGTACTGCTGAAGCCTGGCTTGGAGAATTTTGAGCATTACTAGCGTGTGAGATGAGTGCAATTGTGCAGTAGTTTGAGCATTCTTTGGCATTGCCTTTCTTTGGGTTTGGAATGAAAACTGACCTTTTCCAGTCCTATGGCCACTACTGAGTTTTCCAAATTTGCTGGTATACTGAGTGCAGCATTTTTACAGCATCATCTTTTATGATGTGAAATAGCTCAACTGGAATTCTATCACCTCCACTAGCTCTGTTCATAGTCATGCTTCCTAAGGCCCACTTGACTTCACATTCCAGGATGTCTGGCTTTAGGCTGGTGATAACACCACTGTGATTATCTGAGTTGTGAATATCTTTTTGTATAGTTCTTTTGTGTATTCTTGCCACCTCTTCTTAATATCTTCTGCTTCTGTTAGGTCCATACCATTTCTGTCCTTTATTGAGCCCATCTTTGCATGAAGTGTTCCCTTGGTATCTCTAATTTTCTTGTAGAGAGCTCTAGTCTTTCCCATTCTATTGTTTTCTTCTATTTCTTTGCATTGATCACTAAGGAAGGCTTTCTTATCTCTCCTTTCTATTCTTTGGAACTCTGCATTCAAATGCAGAGTTTTCTCCTTTGCTTTTGATTCTCTTCTTTTCACAGCTATTTTTAAGGCCTCCTCAGACAACCATTTTGCTTTTTCGCATTTCTTTTTCTTGGGGATGGTCTTGATCCCTATCTCCTGTACAATGTCACAAACCTCCGTCCATAGTTCATCAGGCACTCTGTCTATTAGATCCATAGTTCATCAGGCACTCTGTCTATTAGATCTAATCCCTTGAATATATTTCTCATTTCCACTGTCTAATGGTAAGGGATTTGATTTAGGTCATACCTGAATGGTCTGGTGGTTTTCCCTACTTTCTTCAATTTACGTCTGAATTTGGCAAGAAGGAGTTCATGATCTGAGCCACAGTCAGCTCCCAGTCTTGTTTTTGCTGACTGGATAGAGCTTCTTCATCTTTGGCTGCAAAGAATATAATCAATCTGATTTCGGTGTTGGCCATCTGGTAATGTCCATGTGTAGAGTTTTCTCTTGTGTTGTTGGAAAAGAGTATTTGCTATGACAAGTGCGTTCTCTTGGCAAAACTCTATTAGCTTTTGCCCTGCTTCATTCCGTACTCCAAGGCCAAATTTGCCTGTTACTCCAGGTGTTTCTTGACTTCCTACTTTTGCAGTCCAGTCCCCTATAATGAAAAGGACATCTTTTTCGGGTGTTACTTGTAGAAGGTCTTGTAGGTCTTCATATAACCTAGAACTTCAGCTTACTCAGCCTTACTGGCCAGGGCATAGACTTGGATTACCGTGATATTGAATGGTTTGCCTTGGAAATGAACAGAAATTATTCTGTCATTTTTGAGACTCTCATGAAAGTACTGCATTTCAGACTCTTTTGCTGACTATGATGGCTACTCCATTTCTTCTAAAGGATTCTTGCCCATAGTAGTAGATATAACAGTCATCTGGGTTAAATTCACCCATTCTGGTCCATTTAGGTTGCTGATTCCTAAAACGTCGACGTTCACTCTTGCTGTCTCCTTCTGTTTGATGACTTCCAATTTGCCTTGATTCATAGATCTAACATTCCAGGTTCCTATGCAGTATTGCTTTTTACAGTATTGGACCTTGCTTCCATCACCAGTCACATCCACAACTGGGTGTTGTTTTTGCTTTGGCTCTGTCTCTTCATTCTTTCTGCAGTTATTTCTCCACTGATTTCCAGTAGCAATTTGGGCACCTACTGACCTGGGAAGTCTGTCTTTCAGTGTCCTATCTTTTGCCTTTTCATACTGTTCATGGGGTTCTCTCAACGTTAGGTTTGTGAAATTCATCCTTATTATTGCATATAATTATGGTTTCAGGCCTGCACAATATTCCATCACAGAAATATATCATGATTAAGGGTAACCACATTGCTGACAGATTTTCAACTCGTTTCCAGTCTTCAGCTATTATGAACAGTGATGTCAAAAACATTCTCATACGTATATATTCAGTTTCACTGGAAAATGCCAAAGTGTTTTATAAAATAATTTTATCAGTTTACACTCTCATCACCTCTACCTAACTAATTTATTGTGCTTTTTAAAAAAAAATCATGCATGTGCTCAAAACAAGATTGGGAGGAATCAAAGAATTTCCAGACGAAAAAGAAGAGGTTATTTATTTCAACTTCCTTATTTTATTAATAAAAGAATCTAGAGCTTATAAAGATTAAGAGACTTGCCTAATATAACTGGGAGGCAATTCTTTGCATAGAGGTTACTGTACTAGAGCTCTAAGACACTAAGCTGCCTTGCAAAGCAGTCTGGAAAGAAAGAGATACAACCATCATCTATACATGTGAAGACAGTGGGGACACAAAAACGTTTTGAAGCTGTTTAGAAAAACAAGTCAAAAACAATGTTCTGTTGAGTTTTGTGAGCCTCATTATATAAATAAGGACACTTAGACTCGGGAAATCTTAAGACAATACCACGATTATCAAGCAACACTCCCGTAAGAGAAGCATGTAACACAATTTTAGCCTATATATAGGCAGTTTTCTTACCCCTACAGAAAGGGTAAATGTTTGGTGTCTTAAAAATTTTTATTTTAATAATTGTAATTGTGGAATATGTATTCAACTCTCTATCCTCCTTTCTTCACTAGTAACAAATGAATCTTTTGGTATTATCTAATCTTCATAAAACTTAGTGACTATGGATGTTCCTCAGTTTATCTAACTTACCCCTAGACTGTTGTTTTCAGTATGATAAATGTCTTTTAACTGTTTCCAGGAAGTTAGAATTATTTCCTTATGATAGAATTCCTAAGAAGAAATTCTTAAAGTTGAAAATTCTTAAAGTTGAAAATTATGAGCTGCTTGTGTGAAAGCCCTTTGGAAAACTACAAAGCACTACTCAAATATATGGTGATATTATCATTATTATTATAAATTCATCTTGTACTTGACTTATATCGACCCATTTTTATATGGCATGTTACTCCATAAATCTCTGGTTATTTTCTATAAACAAAATTGCCAACATATACCGCTTGTAAATTATATCTTAGAGAATCTTAAAATCTTTCTGATCATGTTGGGCTAAGTCAAAAAGCTTGAAGGTGATGATTAAAAGAAAACAACAACAACAACAACAACTGTATTTCCCAAAGAACTTTACACATTTATCTAGTGTAATACAGCATCAGGATGTATAGATCTACACACACATCTACTATCCTATTAGTGTAATACACTGTAATTACACTGGCTAGAGGGTAAACCAGGTTTAATAGAGTCCTATTCATCCTTACCTCCTCAATGCCCAACCCAGCACCTGGGCACTGATACAGAGTAAGTGATCAACCAGCAATCCTTGGAGCCACAGAAACACCAAGAGAGGAAATAGAAATCATTATACCAGTCATAGGACTCATGAAAGAAAAGAAGTATGTTAGAGCAGATGAAAAGTGCCAGAGAGGAAAATAGTGAAGAAATGAGTTAGACAGCAGGAGTTGGGATTTTAGATGATTCTTCTAAAAGCTGTCTTCAGTCCAGCCTTTGTCCTAACTGCCATAGATTGCTTTTTATACAGCAGGGGAACTGACACTCCTAGAGAGGACTGGGGGAAGAAAGAAGGTTAAAACAGAGAAAAACTGACACAGATTTGTGACTCAGTGAATTCTTCACCCTCACTTGCAAGGCCTATGTATTATTTTCTTATATTATTTTGGGAGTTCTACAGTCCACCCATAATTTTTTTAGAAGGCATATTTATCAAAAAGTACTGGTGATTCACCAAAGAACTTTAAACCTCAAATATATATATATATTTATATATATTTATATGAAATATATATATTTATAGGGTTGGCCAGAAAGTTCATTTGGGTTTCCTGTACCTATCTTCTGGGAAAATCCCAATTTTTGACCAACCCAGTATTTAAAAAGATATATGAAATGCCTGAACGTAACATTCACTAATAATCAGAGCTACAGATAAAAGCAGAGACATTATGTTTCTTCTCTCATATTAAAAAGATTAATAACAAACAACATCGGCAAGAGGATAAAAACAGATATCAAACTTTAAAATTTATGTATTCTTTGACCTAGCAATTTGATGCTTATCTTAAGGGAATAACTGAACACAGGTATAACTATCTAAGAAGATAGATGCTTCTCTCACCATAATGTGGTTCATGACAGGCAAATCTTGGAAATCTACTGCTAATGTCCAGAGAGTACAGTGTAGACAACAAGATCTTATACAACTGTATTCATCAATATGAAACTATCTTCACAATATACTAAATGAAAAAAGTAAGACATACAACAGAATGCATGATGTGAAATTGTTTATGTAAATTTTAGCTGTTTCATTTAGGCATGTATATTTGCATAGATGTTTGGAAAGCTGATCACCAAGAAACTACAATGTTTATCTCTGAGTAATAGAATCCAAAGTGGTTTAAATTTTTTCCTTAATCATTTTCTGTATTTTAAAAATAAATTCATACTGAGATTGAATCATTTGTATAATTTGAAAAGTTACTTCTATTTTGGAAAAAAAAAAAAAAGTATTGCCTTAACTTGAAACAACTAAAAGCTCACTACACTGAGAGTGAACAAATTATCGGAATTTTCCTTCCCTATAGCAGTATTCTCACTGATGCAGCTAAAAAGGCAACTCCTTTACCCTTTCACTTTTAAACTTTCACTTCTTCACTTCATTTCATATCTGTGGAACCTGGAATTTCTTGATCACAAGGATTACACTGCACTTTGCATTTTATTTATTTTGCAAGCACTTTTTTTTAAAACTACTTACTCTGTTTCAGGCACTCTTCTAAATGTGTTCCAGGCACTATTATAAATGCTTTAAAAATATCATTTAATCCTTACAGCAACTCTGCTAAGTCACTTCAGTTGTGTCCGACTCTGTGTGATGCCATAGGTGGCAGCCCACTAGGCTCCCCCATCCCTGGGATTCTTCAGGCAAGAACACTGGAGTCGGTTGCCATTTCCTTCTCCAATGCATGAAAGTGAAACATGAAAGGGAAGTCGCTCAGTCATGTCCGACTCTTTGCGACCCCATGGACTGCAGCCTACCAGGCTCCTCCATCCATGGGATTTTCCAGGCAAGAGTACTGGAGTGGGGTGCCATTGCCTTCTCCAATAACAACTCTAAGAGATGGGAATTATAATTGTAGGTATTATTATCCCTATTTTACAGATAAAGACACTGAAACACAGAGAGATTAAGTAACTTATCTAAAACCATATAGCTAGTGATAAATAAGCATTTGAAATTTGTAATCTAAATCCATAGTACTTGCTCTTAAATATTCTTAAATATTCAAATATGCTGGATTTTATTCATTTTATTCTAGGATTTTGACCTTTCCCTTGATAAATTTACACTAATTAGGATACTAATTTTATCCTCCCTGGAAACCTAAATCAGCATATTTTAAAATGCTTTTCTCTATTAGATACCAAAATTTACATATAACAATTTTTTGAAGTTCATTTCTTTAAAAGCTTAAACCTAAGCTATGCTGGTCTTTTTGATGCCAACTAAAATCAGACCAAATTCACTTTTCATATATATTATTTCCTGTAATTCATTTCATGAGGCTTAGCCATAAAAAATAGTTAGAATTTATATTCTACCTTCTCTGAACTAAGCATTATGTATTTCATTTCAACTGAAGTGCATTCTTTAAATATTTTTCTCCCAGCAACAAATGTCACTCATAGTGGTATCTTGGAAAACGCTCACGTCATTACTGAATAAGCAACCTATTTCTTAATTAAATAAAATAATTTACCTGCTTAAAATATTAAAATATGCAAAATAAGGAGCTAAAGTGAATTTTTAGAAACTAGGACAAAAGAGGAGATAGAAGGTATAAAAGATGTTAAACCAAATGAAGTGCTAAACTTATACTTGGCTCTTAGGTGGCCTCAGACAAAAGGGAAGCCTGTTATTTAATGTTTCTTTCTGTCTGATAAAAGAAAGGCAGCAAGTATGATCCCCTGAACTTTACAAGTCAGATGATTAAGGTCTGAATTTCTTTGCTTGCCATCCAGAGACTCAGTTTATCTAAATGTAAAATGCAGACAATAATACTGACAATTTAGGGCTTTTTAAAAGGACCAAAGAGGTAATATAAGTAAAGTAAGCTATATGAATGTGAGTTAAAACTGTTTCATTTTTCATTTGGATATTTTTGGCATTGGGCTTCTAGTTTCAGTTTAAAATACATGAAAATGTCCAATGGATGAAAAAGCAAATTATTTTATCTTGTTAATTTATCACTCTCAGCCTCTCAAAGTACAGTGATCAAAGTCAATACATCATTAAAAATGTTTAGTAAACTGGTTAATTGTCAATATGATTCTTTAAAGAAATTAATACAAGAACATTTAACCAATCACTTGCAAGTATATAAAGGTAGTATGTGATCCCTTAAATATAGAATGGAACTTCTGAAAAATAACTATACACACTTTCTACTTCAATTAAAGCTTCCATTTAGAGATAAATCAAGATACATTTAAATATATATTTAAATACACACATATTTAAATAGAATAAGTTCATTACCTATCAGTTTTAAGGAGGAAAGAACAATCTCCTAGTTGATGCATTCACCACTCATTCTTTCAATAAATATTTACTAAACATGCCTAAGGGAGTTCACATAGACCAGTTTTAGTCCCAAGTATAGCAACTGTTAACAGTATGGTGCCAGGGCTGAGGGTGGTCAACCAAAAACACTTTTCCTGTCCCCACTAGTAAGGTAACCTATTCCAGCCAGGTTGGCCTTGATACACCTTAAATAGGCTTCCCTTTGCACCTCTGCCCCTCCTCCTCGCTCACTAGCCAGATGCTTCCTTCCTTGAATTTCCAGTTCAGGTGCCATATCTTTCTACTGAAGCATTCCCGTTCTGTATCAACCTAACAAGAATAATGACAACACAAAGAACAAAAAATGGCAGCTACTATTTATCATGTACGCTTTCTGCAGATGACGCCTGAGCTACATACAAACGTAGCCCTCACTGTTTCTTGTCCCTGCAACAATCCTATGGGGGAGCACTCAGTCTCTACAGAGACAAGGGAATGGAGGTGCAGTGAATTACAGTACATGCCCAAGTCCATCTGCTCAGTGGAGCGCACATCCACGTGTGCAGGGCTCTCCCTGCTGGGCCAGAACCACACCTGGCAAGAACTTCTCCTCTGACAGGGACCACTGCATGCCTTGTACGGTTTACATAGTGTGTGTATTTTTTCTTCCTGAATATAAACATCTTGGGGATAAAATCAGCCTCTCAGGCCTTGCACAGCTCATTCAGATATTTTATCGATATTACATACATAACACAAAAATGTGATGGTTCTACTATTAAAAAGAAACAAAGCCCACCAAGGAACACTCAGGAGTAGAGTTCATCATTATCATCTTTCAAACTGAGGATCTGACTGAAAATCTGCTTTGTCCACAGCAGTATGAAGCTTGTCTGAACTGATTTACATGAAACAGTGTAAAGCCCAAGGAAAATCTTAAGAGATAGGATTTCTGTCACAATAAAGTATTTTAATATCTACCTTACTGTATCTATTATAACTGAAAATATCAAAACAACTTTAAGTGCTAATATGGTAACAATATTGAAGAAAAACAGGGAAGAACAAATATCCAAGATTAGAGGAACAGTTAAATGAATTATACATTATTATATGCACACTATGCACACAAATGAAATATTACATATTAAAAATACTGACTTAGCTTTTAATGGTTTGGGAAAATGCATATGTCAACAAAAGAAAAGATGTTAAGCACTATATATAATGTTATCCCAATTATAAAGTAAAAGATAAAAAAGTTTGAAACATCAGATGGTACATGTAAGCTATAGACTATTTTAAAAATTCTGCTTTTCTATCTTTCGTACTTTAAAAATTTCTACAATTGAAATGTATTATTTTTGAAAATATCTTTTAAAGAAAAAAGATATGGTATCATTAGCATAAAGACAGACATATAGATTAATGGAACAGAATTTAGAGTTCAGATACAAGTCCTTATAGTTAATTAATTTTCAACAAAGATGCCAAGATAATTCAATGGGTACGAGTAGTCTTTTCAACAAAATTTTCTGGGCTAAATGAATATCCACATGCAAAAGAATAAAGTTAGATCCCTTCCTTACACTACACAAAAAAAATTAATTCAAGATGGACCACAGACCTAAATGCACAAGCTGAAACAACACAGAAGAAAACCTGAAAGTACTTGGGCTAAGGTTTCTTGGAAATGACATCAAAAGCACAAGCAAGAAAAGAAAAAGTAGATAAAACTGGACTTCACTGAAACTAAAGACGTCTGTATTTCAACAGACACTATCAAGAGAGTGAAAAAGACAACCTGCAGAACGGAAGACTATAGTTGCAAATCACACATCTGAGAAGGGACTTTTATTTAAATTATATAAAGATCTCTTAAACTCAAGAATAAGGACAAATTACCCCATTTAAAAATGGGCAAAGGGTTTAAACAGACTTGTCTCCAAAGAAGATAAACAAATGTCTGATGAGCACGTGAAAAGATGCTCAACATCATTAGCCTTTAGGGGAAATTCAAATCAAAAACAATGAGATACCACTTTATACCTAGTAGAAGGCTGTAATAAAAATGACAGAAATTAGAATTTTAATACATCAATGGTGGATATGTAAAATGGTGTAACTGCTTCTAGCACACAGTCTAGCAGTTACTCAAAATGTTAAACATAGTTACCATATGGCTCAGCAACTCCACTCAAAACATGTCCCTACAGAAAACTTGTACATGCATACTCATAGTAGCATTATTTATAACAGCTCCAAAGTATAAACAATCCAAATGTCTATCAACTGATGAATGGATGAATAAAATGTGGTATATCCATATACATCTTTGAATTGCCAAAATGATTTGTTAATAAAAAGCAAAGAGCAAAACTGATGCATACTACAACATGGATGAACTGTAAACCTATCCTGAGGGAAAGAAACCAGTCACAAAGACCACATACTGCATTCTATCCCATGAAATGTTCAGAAGAGACACAGAAGTAGATGGTGGCTGTCTAGGGTTGGAAGTCTTACAGGAACAGGGTGTGACTACAAATGAGTACAGGGTTTCTCTATGGGCAACGAAAATATTCTAAAACTGACTGTGGTGATAGTTGCATAATTAGTTGAATTAAAAAAACATTGAATTATATTTTAAATGGGTCAGTTGTATGGTTTGTGAATTGTATCTCAGTAAATTGTTGTTGTTTATTTTTTAAGATATAGGACTTTAAAAGTTTCTACTCTGTTACTGGCAATTTTGTAGGCAGCGGTGGGGGGGTGGAATTTTGACTATTAAAATATTCTTGGAATTTAAATTCTTGATTCCAAGAAGAATTAAGAAAATAGAAATGCATTTTCTCCTCATGTGTAATATACACTGATCTGTATGTTAAAGAAATAGACGTGAATTTAAGCCGCTGGGTAAACTGGCACTGATCCCTTCTAAATAGCTCTTCACCGTGGGCCCCATGAGTAGCCAGGTCTTACAGAAAGGCTATGTCCCTGGCAGAAGAGAAATTTCCAACTGTTTTTGGAAGGAGAAGCTACTTTTACTTTCTATGAAGTCTAAAGTAAACTGAGAAAAAGAGAGGTAATAGGATAGAAAGAAGAGAGGTCATGAAATCTCCAGGATCTAGTCCTAGTTCTACTGAATTCCTGATCTCAGAGGTCTTATATGTAAAAGGCAGATAATTGCCCGTGCCTTAATTACCTCATAGATTGTTATAAGGCCCACATTAAAAGGAAAAAGAAGAAGAAACAAAGTGGGCTATTGTTAGATCTGTCCTCAGATTTGATCTTGAATTCTGTTTGCCAGTTTCTTAAAGCTAGACCTGGTCAACGTACTTCATAGAGTATGAAATGAGAATCACAGGTTTAAGTATACCAAATGCCATTGAAATCAATACAAGTGTATATCATGGTTAGTATTTGTAAACTACACCCACAAAATGTTACTCTTAAGTTTCCTTGGACATTCAAGAAAGAAGAGAAGAAGCCTTGCTTTCAGTTCAGTTCAGTCGCTCAGTCGTGTCCAACCCTTTGCGACCCCATGAATCGCAGCACGCCAGGCCTCCCTGTCCATCACCAACTCCTGGAGTTCACTCACACTCACGTCCATCGAGTCAGTGATGCCATCCAGCCATCTCATCCTCTGTTGTCCCCTTTCCCTCCTGCCCCCAATCCCACCCAGCATCAGAGTCTTTTCCAGGCTTTAAGAAAACCCCCAAACAAGAGCAACAGAGGAGAATCCACTGATAGCTGCTGATCTGATGACTTGTACTGCACATATTACTGGAATTCCAAATTTGAGGTCTCTTATATAATGTTTCCACATTTGGAGAATTGACACAAGTGTCTTGGTTTATCAGACTATGAGCAACTGAGGTTTCTGGGACAGTGGTTCTCAACATTTTTGGTCTCAAGACCCCTTTACTCTCTTAAAATTGAGGACTTCCAAAAGTTTTTGTTTAAATAGGTCCATATCCAAATATTTACCGTATTAGAAGTTAAAATTGAAAACAGCATTTAAATATTTATTAAATCATTTTAATAAAAGAAATCTATTATTTGTTAATATAAATAACAATTTTAATGAAAAGCATATTTTCAAAGAAAGAAATTTAGTGAGATGAGTGACATCATGTTACATTTTTGTGAGTCTCTTGCAATGCCTGCCTTAACAGAAGACAGCTGGATTCTCATCTATTCTTCTGCATTCATTTTGGTACCACATGTTGTTTCATGAGAAAATGTAATTTGGCAAGAAAGGAGAATTTTAATAGCCTTTTTCAGACAACTGTAGATATTCTTCTCTGATACTATCTCCATACTTAACAAGCAGCAGTTTTTAAAGGTTAGTAGCAATATAGAATCTGAAGCCTTATCAATATACTTTTGCATCTGTTAAACAAAATCCATTACGCTTTTTGCACTGTGAAGAGATCTTTACCTGTACATGACTTCAGAGCAACATACACTGGTCATTTTGAAAATACTGGCTCATTGACTTATATAGATTTTCAAAGCTTATACATTTATTATAAAATATTTCAAAATCTCATCTGTTAAGTATGACTACCAACTTCACCAAAAACATCTTTAAGAAATGGGAAGCTGTCAAGGTGTCAAGGTCATGGTGGCAAATGCAAGTTTCCCAACATACTATTTTCATTCAAAATCTTGAATTTCATCATCAGTTAATTTCCTTTGAAACGCTCACCTCATTCATTTTTGAAAACAATGTCTGCCAAATACCTAAGTCTGTACAGTTGGCTGTTTATTAGACAATCTTTCAAAATGTTGCTCCATGAAAAAAATCAGCTAATTAGCAACTCAATTGTACAAGTGCTTTATGCCTATTTTCCTCTCTATCACACAGAATATTTTAAAAATATGTACTCAAGGGTCAACATTTAATACAATAAAACTTTTACTGCTTTATCAAGGATATTCTTGACATTACTCCTTCAACTATTTCTTCTTTATTTTGTATTGGCAATTTCTTCATTTGATCACTCACATTAGCATATAAATATGCCTTGATATTTCCCATCTTAAAAAAGAAAACACACCAAAAAGGTTCCACATCCCTCCAAAACCAAATTAAAAAAAAATCAAAATCAAAAAATCTCCCTTTAACATATAATCTTTTCCAATTATGAACTCATCTGTCTATCTCACTTCAAAAAAACACCTCAGAAGGGCTTTCTACAATCAATGTCACCTCCTCACTGCCTATTCACTCTTTGATTCCTCTACTAAAACTGCTCTTGTTCCCAAGGCCACTGGATACTTCATCTCATAGGAGGAGTTCATATAGATGATTACTCTTTCTTTCCAGAAATTCTCTTAGTTACCAAATTATTACTTTCTCCTGGTTTTCCCTCTATCCAACTGGCCATTCCTCTCAGTCTTTGCTGGCTCATCTTCCTCTAAACTTCTAAACCAGAATTCCCAGGGCTAAATCCCACTGTATGCTTCTGTCTGTGTCTGTCTCTCTCTATCTGGACCTAGCGCTGCACTCTCTTCCTGGTTGATCACACTGGTACCATGAATTTAGACGTTACGTTTATATTGATGATGGCCAAATCTGTACCTCTAGTACTGACTCCCACCGTAAGTTCCAGACTCATATATCCTGTTGCTTACTTCAAGACTCTACTTGGCTTTCTAAAAGGCACCTCAAGTTTAACATTTCCAAAGCAGAACTTTTGGTTCTACCAAACCCTGACTCCTGGACCCTTCTCCATCTCAATAAACAGCATTTTCATAATCTAGCTGCTCACATATAAAACCTAGGAGTCATTCTCGATTACTCCTTTTTCCAGTCTCCCACATTTAATACATTAGTTCATCTCCCATAATATACTGGGATATATAATATTAGTTTCAGGTATATAACACAGTGATTCACTGTATGTATATATTGTGAAATGATCACAACAATAAGTCAACATCCATCACCACACATAGTAGCAAACTTTTTTTTCCTGAGGTGAAAAATGTTAAGATATGCCCTCCCAACAACTTTCAAATATACAATAAGGTATTAACTGTAGTCAACATGCTACATTATACATTATATCCCCAGGACTGACTGACTTTATAACTGGAAGTTGGTAGCTTTTGACAACCTTCACCCAGTTCTGCCACCTCCTACCCTCACCTGTGACAACCACCATGTAATATGTTCTTTTCACCTATGAGTTTGGGCTTTTGTGTTGTTGTTGTTAATTCAGGTTTCACGTACAAGTGAGATCATATGCTATTCACTTCATTTAGCATGATACCCTCAAGGTCAATCCATGTTGTTGCAAATGGAAGGATTTCCCTCTTTTCATAGCTGAATATTCTAGTGTGTGTGTGTGTGTGTGTGTGTGTGTGTGTGTGTGAGACTGTGTGCATGTTGTTGCAAATGGAAGGATTTCCCTCTTTTCATAGCTGAATATTCTAGTGTGTGTGTGTGTGTGTGTGTGTGTGTGTGTGTGTGTGTGTGACTGTGTTTGCACACACCACATTTTATCTGGTCGTCTACTGATGGACACAAGTAACTTCCATGCCTTATTTTAAAGGGGCTCCCCTGGTGGCTCGGATGTTAGAGTCTGCCCACAATGCAGGAGACCCAGGTTTGATCCCTGGGTTGGGAAGATAACCCTGGAGAAGGACATGGCAACCCATTCTAGTATTCTTGCCTGGAGAATCCCATGGGCAGAGGAGCTATTTTAAATAATGCTGCAATAAACATGAGGGGGTGTAGATATCTTTTCAAGTTAGTGTTTTCATTTTCTTTGGACAAATACCCCAGAGTGGAAATGCTGGGTCAAGTGCTGCCCTTTTCACTGTGCAGGGGGATGACAAGGGTCACTTGGATAATTAATATATGTATGTATATTACAGACTGTAAAGCTCTCCAAAAAACATTATAATTTTGATTTACTAATCTGGAAACTAAAAGCAAACTACTGTGCTATACAAAAATACTAATATAATGTCCTTATAAACTTACTGACAATTATGGCAGGAGTTGGTTTCTTAAACCATGTTAATTCCACTGTACCTCAATTTTGCCAGGTCCATTTCTATAATGTTACAGGCTGCCCAAGAGGGAAGACTATTTCCAACCAAAGGGGCTGGCACTTGAAAAATATTAGTAAATGGTGTTAAAAACAAGGCACTTTGCTTTATTCACTTTTAATACCAACCCTGCACACACACAACCCTTTAGACAGCAGTGACAGGAAGAGGGCAGGCAGGCCTTACCAATCCTCTCAGCTCTTCAAACAACACTTGAGGATTTCTACTTGAAGGCCTGTCTTTCTAAGCTTGGGCTTTCAAAACTTGGGCTGGACCAATCCCAAATACTGAAGTAACAAATATTACTAAATTCTGTCATTTCCTCTACCAAAAAAAGTGATTTTACTACTACTTCTGGTTGTGATGAAAGGTCCTATTGACTATTCAAACCCTCAACCAAGTTATGGATGCAGTATTAAATGACTTCACTCCTTTTTCTCTGGCACTTTAACACATGCCAGTGCTTTCATCCACCTCCACTAACGTGGCTTATAAATTACTGAGGTGGGGTCGTTTTAATAGTATGATTTGTTCACATCTCTAGAGATGGGGTAGAAGTGAGACTGGCTGAGAAGACAAACTCCCCTTTGACAACATGTATTGGTGGATGTATATGTGTGTGTGTGTGTGTGTGTGTGTATAATTAACCTTCACAAGTTGGAAGTATCTTATTAATATAATACCTGGTTATGAGCCATAATAATTATGGTTCTATGAATTCTTATAAGCTGAAATGTAAGAAAGTGATGGTAGTAAGGCTAAAGACAAAATGGCGTTAACGTGAAAAAAGTTGAAGGTCACAAATTTGTTGAAAGTTTCTTTCTAAACTCTCAGAAGAGGCCTCATGAATGAACTATGAAACCTAAGAAAGTCTGTTTATAAGAAGTTTATTGTCGTCTCCTTTTAAAACTGCCATAACAGTGATGAAAAAACACCAGAGAGCAAGATACTTGCTCCCTATGGAATCAGAGTGGTTAACCCATAAAACACACACACAAATGTACTACTTGCTGAACTTCAGAGGATAATGTTGCAGAAGATACAAAATTAGTAGAAATAATCCATTTTTTAAACATAGAAATAAAACTAGCTCAGCATACTTGTGGCTTTAGCTCAGTTAAGGATAAAATTAGAAGTGCTCTAAAGTGAGGCCCGAACAGTGCTGGAGTGGAGTCTGATGAAGAGGGCTGGCTGTCCCCAGTTTTCCATTGCACCTAGTCAGCCTCCCTCTTGGTCTTGTTCTCAAAGGAGGCTATTCTTAGCACCCCCTTTATACCTTACTTTGGCATTCCTGTTGGACCTGAGAAGAATTAAGTGTGCATGTCTGTACATGCATGCATGCATGCGTGCCCATGTGTGTGTGTTTGAAGCTGGGATTTATGAGGAAATCCAGGCATTTCAGTCCTAGCCTTAATTAGGAGTAGGTTTCACCTGGAAACTTCTAAAACTGACTTAGGCCTTACGTGTTTAAAGCAAGAAACAGAAAATAGGGCAAAGAGAGAAGAACATCTGAACTCGGATCAGAACTTAATTCTACTAAATAAGGACAACCTTCCTGACATCCTGACTCCCAGACTCTGGACCCCAGTGTCCACAGGCTCTTTTCCACCTTGGCTGACTTCACTGGAGGTGCTCTCTAATTTACTTAGATCTCTTCTCCCTTAACGCATCCTTAGTCTGGCCACTGCTTGACAGTTTTCATCTAAACACTACATCCTCTGTGGTATGACAGCTGTCATTAGTAATGTGAGCTACACAGACTTGAAATTAAGGTCCTGTTTCTTCGACTGAGATATTCTGCCAAAACTGGAGGGAGGGAAAGCATCAGCTGTGGGAAGAATGGCACATGGAAAGATGAGTCATGGGCTAGAGGCTGTGAGCAAGGCTGCTTGTGCCTGGAATGAAGAACATGAGTTGGATGGCAGTAACAGTAGAGTGTGAGGTTCTAAGCAAATGATTAATCAATAACTGAAAACTAGAAATATGATTCAGTATTGGAAAAGTTAGGAGTCTAATAAAAACCAAATTAAAAAAAACAAACAACATTAAACTGAAGTTAGATGACAGGAAGAAAGGCAAAGGTGACCACATTCGGAAGAATAATTCTAGATCCATCAGAAATGAATATGGGAATTGTTCAGTGAGTCTTTAGAATCATACAGATAAAAAGCAACTCAGTTCATAAAAACAAAAACATCGTAAAACTTATTGCTTCTATATAAAAGAAAGGTCTGAGGATACAGCTGATAATGTCTTTAAATAACAGCCAAAGAGTGGGATCTCTTCCACGTGACAGTCCAACTGGAAGGATGTCTGAATAAAAACAAGGCACTGAAGCTGATCTTACTCTACAATTGGAAAATTTATGGCATGTTACCTCTTGAAGTAGAGCCATGTGTGCTAAGGAAATGTGGTATATTTGTTTCAGGAAAATGTAAACCCAAGCACCCAATAGCCTTTCTATGGCATATGGAAAGATATTAAGTGAGATATGAACAGGTATGACATTGGGAGAGCCACAAAAACCCAAGATGGGCTGGAAGGACCATGTGCTTGGACTTTTCTTTGGGGCCTTGGATAACAGGTGAGGAGACTGTCAGGGACTTGCCAAAGTCACGAAACTTTTACTCCATAAACAACTCCCTATGCAAAATGAGTTCCTAGAAGTGGTCTAAGAGAAGAAAGTTATGTGAGAAGAAAGCTATTACCAGTCAAGCTGCAGAAGCAAGAGGTTATAAAGCCCACACATTCAATTACAACCTACTAGCCTGGAGAATCCCAGGGACGGGGAGCCTGGTGGGCTGCTGTCTATGGGGTCGCACAGATTTGGACACAACTGAAGTGACTTAGCAGCAGCAGCAAATAACAACGCAGTAAAGGGTTTCTGAGTTTAGCAGGAGGAATTCTATTTGTACCCATTGTTTCTCTGTAGTATTTATAATGGCACAGAAAAATACTGTGGCCAAAAAGAACTCTGTATTATCATTGTAACAAGTTAAATAAGAGTACACTGTAGAACTTATTCATAAAGAGGGTTAGCAATCCAAGAAAGCAGGCTGCCATGTGCCAAGTAGGAGATACGCACAGAGGGGTTACTCACCTGTGCTATATTTTTGTTCAGAAGATAGACACCGTAATCAAACTGCAACTTCTCTCCTCCTTTTGGGTATAATGGAAACCTAAAAAGGTAAAGAAGGGTCAGAAGTTTTCCAGAACTGGAGTAAAGCAACTCCAGGTAGTTGACAAAGGTGGAAGCTTCTTGGATATAGCATAAATATCTGAAAATTTGGACTACGCTACTTATACAGTCACTGCAACCTATTATCTTAATATCTTCATAACATTAGGCAGATCAGGATGATGGCAGTTTTGTTTCAAAGGAAAAATTGAGTTAAGTCTTGCAACAAAGGACTAATAAATAAGATAGTGATCCACCAATCTCAAGGAGCTGAGGCCTCTATGTCTCATATGTATATAGTATAAACTTACCACCCGAAGATTAAGATCCTAGAATTTTTTTCCTTTAACACTTTGTATCTGACATCTCAACTTCTATTAAATTAAGAAAAAAAAATCACACTTGAAAGCAATATATAAGCTGTTTCTTCTGATATGGTTAGTCAAATCAACAGCACCAGTGAGCAAAAATTCATCAAGAATTCATTTACATTTGTATGGAGTGCTATTTGGATGTTACTTCTTCAAGGTAATGTACTCATGCCATAGTGTTCTTCTAAAGCTTTCCATTTTAACCTGACTCACTGAAGAAACAAAGGCATGAGATCTATAGATCGTTATATAGGTGATGAGTTATTTTAGGGAATAAGTTTAATTCATTATTTTCCTTTTTCTACTCCTATAAATGAAGAAGAAAAGGTATGTATCTATGTTCTATCATATTTTTTCCTGGTTCTCCAGACAAATACATTTTAACCTCTGCAATAGATTTCTCTATAGACAGATCAATCACAACTTAAGTATGGTCAAGAAGAAACTTTACTGTCCTTAGTTTTGCAATATATTATTATTTTAATCTTATAGAAATAAATAAATTACTAGATAAGTTTTAATTTCAATTGTGGCTAACCTGTCTGAGAAAAAGATACATTCCATAATGCTTGAAGGATATAATGTTTTCTAGGGAAAATAAAAGAAAGAAAACAGAATTTAAAGCCTTATATTAAATTTTCAAGTTGCTGATATCATAGTATCCAAAAGGTAAATTTGCTACACTATAAAATTATAGGCACTAGGGAGCAAGCCAGGTCTTGAACTGTCTTTATGCTCTACAGTGGAACACCAAATGCTTCATACACCCATCAAGAAGATGTAGTTTTGTATTTAATTGAAGCTATAAAAAAATAAAGTAGGACATATGGTTTGGCCCTAAATTGAGATGCATTCAAAATTATAGCAAAGCAAAGTCAGGATAAGCAAAGTGTAACACACCAGGCTTTTACAGGGTATCTGGGAATCATTCAAATTTGTATGGAATAGTCTGCAAAGAAACCACCTAATTGAAAGGATATACCAGCACAGGGGTATTTTGAAGAAATCGACTAGAGTCCTCAAGCTCTATACTGTACAGCTGTTATTCTATCAACCACTACATGTAGACCATCTGCACAGCTCTCCAAACCCACAATGTAGCTCCACTTTCAAGTTATAAATGCTAAACTGTTTCAAATGTTGGAAAATAAATTGAATTAAGCATACACTGAAAACCAAGCCTCTAAATCCTGAAAAATGGATGTTACAACACTGACTTTATTACTTCATTGGGATTTCTTCATAAAAAGAAAGAGCCCCAAGGTGTGCATGTACCATTAAAACAAATCTAAAGAGTGAGTAGAGCCAAAGATTCAAATAGGGAAATTGTAAGACAGATCAAATATTAGGACAGAGTTCCCATCTTATAGTGCTTTCAAATTCTTAAAAGGTCATGTCATGTTGAACTATCACATAGTACATGGATTTATAGACCTACTAACAGGCAACCTAGGAAAATGAAATCCATCTAAAAGGGTAAAACCTATTACCATCAGGACATAAGATACGTATCAAAGGCATTTTAATTCAACATACATAGAGAATCTCACTAGCAAACGGCACGTTTAGACAGGAATGTGGTCCTTTAAGTACAAGAAAAATGCTCTTAGCACAAATAGAACTCATGTAAGGGAATATTACATGAAATGACTAGAGGAACAACTATATATTTTCTATTATTATACCTTTACAAAAATGCAATTAAAATGCACAATATTAAATTCTTTTTCAATTTAAATTATATTGCCAAGTTGTATAAAAAATCCACTGATTCTACATGGTAAAAATCAATGAATCAGAAAGCAATAAATAGATTATCTGTGAAGATGGCTTAGCACTCTTTAGTACCTAGTAATTTCAGTGTGAATAAAGAATTATGACATGAGTACTATAAACCTAATTTGATTCCAGGCTGTATTAACAGAAACAGAGCGGATAACCAGGGCACGTGCTGGTGTCAACCACTTTGTACTGGCTCAGACTATATGGACAGATTTATGTTCGGTTCTGGGAGTTAAAATTTCTTTTTACAAGTATACAGATAAATAACTGGGAACCTTTCTAAAAGGTTATGTTTCTTACAGGTTTTATAATAATCTCATTTGACTATATAAAGCATGCAGTGAAGTAGGGTGGTCCAGTGATTTTGTTATTTAAAAAAACTGTCCTGCCTCAGTCACCTACTTAGTGGAAGAGATATGACCTCAGCATTGGGTCTTCAGTTATAGACTCAGTGTTCTTTCTCTGGGTCTTTTGGAGAAGAATACCCAGGATGATTGGAAGAACAGGAAACATAGGAGTTTTGAGAGAAATGGTTGAAGGAACCAGAGGTGTTTAGCCTGGAGGACAGAAGTGTCATGGACAACAAATGAAGGACTTGCAGAGAGAACGGGGGCTGGTTTGTTCTCATGGCCTCAAGCAGGAAAATCCGAAGTTAATGGTTAAAAAGTTACAGGAAAATGGATGTTACCACAGAATTAGTTAAAACCTAAACTATCTTGAGTAGAGGCAGCAATTAGAGGCTGAGCAACAAATAATTATCATATGATGAGCTGCAGTGGCTCTGGCGGAAATGGCCAGGGAGCCTGGTCCCTGTTGACTCCACGCTCCCCTTGTTGCTGCTGAAGTGGCTCAGAATCACCCAATGTTGGTGGACCTCCAAAGTGGGGAGATGTACAGTGGGCACCTGGTGAGCTGCAACAACTGGATGAACATCAAGTTGCAGTGAGGTGATGTGCACATCCAGGAACAGGGGCAAATTATGGTGGGTGCCCGAATGCTGTGTTCACAGTAGCACCATCAAGTACCAGCACCTCCCTGACGAGATCTTCGACATGGTCAAGGGGGGAGGTGGTGCCAAGGGCCGTGGCAGCAGTAGCTTCAGCAGCAGAAGGGCCCTGGCAAGGGAGCCGCTGGGCGAGGCAGGATCCCAGGCACTGGCTGAGATCAGCCGGAAAAACAGAGAGGCAGGCAAACAGTGAGCCAGCTCTCTTCCCCAGAGACTGAGCCGCCATCAGTGGGCTTCTGCTCCCACCCCCAAGGCTGCTCTTCTCCTCTCCAGGTCATGAGTCTCTTCAGAACAAAAAGAGGCAGGTGTCGTGAGAGGACCACCCCTGGCCTGTCATCTGTCATCTTCCTCCTCTTTTGTTAGCTCAGAGTTCTACAGTTGGGTTTCCCTTGTGGCTCAGGTCCGCCTGCAATGCAGGAGACCTGGGTTCAATCCCTGGGTTGGGAAGATCCCCTGGAGAAGGGAAGGGCTCCCCACTTCAGTATTCTGTCCTGAAGAATTACATGGACTGTATAATCCTTGGGGTCTCAAAGAGTCAGACACGTCTGAGCAACTTTTATTAAGCACAGAAATGTTATTCTGTGATTCTGGTTTTGTGAAGTTATAGCCAAACTTGATTTCTGGAAGACTCTGTGTTTAATGCATCTTTAAGGCCTCACTCTTGTTTTAAGGTCAGGCATTTTCCAAACAGGTTTGTTTTGTATTTTGTAGTATATGCCTGCATGGTGAACAGCTGGGAGGTTTTTATTTTAAGCTGTTTGCATTGAGACTGACAGGCTGGAGAATTTCTTGAACACAAACCCCAAAACTGCCTTTTCAAAATGAACCCAGGCAAACCTTTGCTTCAGAAGCTGTTGTGGGGGATGACATTGGGTCCTGTCCCTTTGCTTCCTCTCTCCTTCTGTGTAATAAAAATAAAAACAAATGCAGCTACAAAAAATACTAACTATGCATTCAGAGGCCTAGGGTGGCTGAATGGTGGCTGCCAAACATGTCCATATGTGGAAACCCACAACCTGTGAATGCAACATTATTTGGAAAAAGGGTAAAAGTCTTGAGAGTAGCGTATCTCTGATTATCCAGCTGGGCCCTAAATCCAGTACCTGTCCTTCTAAGGGATGTACAGAGGAGGGACGTAGAGAAGAGGAGATGGCCATGTGAAGATGGAGGCAGAGATCTGAGTTACACAGCTACAGGCCCAGGAATGCCTGGAGCCAGAGCTGGAGAAGGCAAGGAAAGAGCTCCCCTAGAACTTCCTGTGCCTTGATTTCAGACTTCTGGCCTCCAGAACTATGAGAGAATAAATATCTGCTACTTTAAGTCACCAAGTCTGTGATAATTTGTTACAGCAGCCCTAGAAATTAACACAGGGGGAATCAAACACTGGATGGCCCATTGCACTTGATGAGATATAATATCTCATTCATCTCCAAGATCCTGTAGTTCTTAATATGCCAAACTAAATATACTGAATATAACTTCACATTTCCCTCCAGAACTGAGAATATATTTCAAGAGTATAATGCCATAGGGTCATCATGATAGGCATCAGCTAAGGCTGCAAAGAAGACCTACTGAAGTGTCAGCAAATGAAATGTGAGAAAAACAGATTCCTATGTATGTGCTGAAAGTAGGAAAATTTTTAAAATTTATATATACACAAATTTTATATACATCTTCAAATTACTTTATGTGTATGTGTATATGTATATTAAGAATATGCTGCACTCAATTTGGAAAAAAATTATGAAATAAATTTATTTTGAATCTTTTTTTCTAAAAGATACAATTGTATTAAGCCTTTTCCTCTCCTCCCCAAGCCAGACATTTATAAAAAGGATTCCATATTGGTTACAGTTTCTCAGCTTCACCTTTGGAGTCCCACAGCCATGTCTGGCTCTTTGATGGCTCTGTTGAGGATGAAGATATGGCTATGGTTAATTCCAAACCTTTATTGTGCATATTAAGGTCACTTCTGCTCATTGTATGTATAGAAAATGTGACAACATGTCCTCAATATGTTCCAAGGCCAACAGTTTTCTTCAAACTGAACTTACTTTCTCCCATCTAGGTCAGTATCCCCCACAACTTTCTTCAGTTACTCAGGCATTTGATTTTTATTCCTTTTTGCATTTTATGTATGCAGTTCAACAGGTCCAAGAGTCTTTTGTGTGTGTGTGAAACAGTCTCCTCTCTCTGTTCTCATCACTCTGGAAAGTTTCTCTGCCTCAGTTTCAAGGCCTCAGTGATCTGACTTGTTGCAGGATTTATCTGCAACCTTATCCTGTTCAAGTGTGTTCCTCATAGTCTCATGAACACACCAAGCTCCTTTCTTTCTACCTTTGCTAGAAATGCTTCTCTCTCTTTCCTTCCACCTGGCAGAGTAAAAGAGACTACTGTATTTGGTTTTTCCACTGAGTTTTATCACTAAAGTTTTATGCATAACTCATTTCAAGTTGGTGATAATACAGAAGAACTGTAAGTTGGGCCAGAGGCACACAAGATGAAAAATGGCTAGAGAATGTGAGGGAAAAGGAAGAGGAGACAAAGTGAGCAAGGTGATGGGTCTAGATCAAACCAGGTTTCACAGGACAGAGTAAGGACTTTGGTTTTTACTCTGAATGAGAGGGGAAGCTCTGAAGGTTCTGAAAGATGAATTTCTCTCAGAGAAGTAAGTTCATTTGTACCCTTTTTATTTTAGATTCAACATATAAGAAATATCATATGATATTTGTCTGTGTCTGACTTACTTCACTCAGTATGACAATCTCTAGATCCATCCATGTTGCTACAAACGACATTATTTTCTTTTTTATGGTTGAGCAATACTCCATTTTATATATGCACCACATCTTCTTTATCCATTCCTCTGCTGATGGACATTTAGGTTGCTTCCATGTCCTGGCTATTGTAAACAGTGCTGCAGTAAACACTGGAATACATGTGCCTTTTGGAATTATGATTTTCTCTAGGTATATGCCCAGGATGGACTGCTGGGTCCTGTGGTGATGGCTTTGGTTAGGGTTCCAGTAGTCAAGAGGAACATATATGAAGAGACTTGAGCTACAATTTGTAGGCAGAATGAAAGAACTTTGTGACTGATGGTTGTGACAGTGGTGAAGAGAGAGGGGTCAAAGATGACACTTTGGTTTCTCAGTAGAGTGACTTAGGCAGACAGTGGTGTCTATGAACTGAGACAGGGAAGGCTGAAGAAAAGCAGGTAATACATACTATTCATGTGTACAACATATATAGTAAATTTTACATAAAATGTTATACATAAAATTAAGAGAGAAATTTCGGGTAAAAATATCAGTTCTTCTTTCAGTTGTGTGCTCAGTTGTGTGCACCTCTTTTCTACCACATGGACTGTAGTCCACCAGGCTTCTGTGTCCATGGGATTCTCCGTCCATGGGATTCTCCAGGCAAGAATACTGGAGTAGGTTGCCATGCCCTCCTCCATTAAAAAGAAAAAAATCAATTAAAGAATTACAGAAAAACTTAAATGGAAACTAAAGTCACAGGTATGAATGAGATGGCCTAAAGAAGTCATGGAGAACAGGGTTGTTTCAAAGGCTTAAGAATATCAACAAGAGATGAAAAGTAAAAAGGGGCCTGAGAAAGACTACTCAGAAGGATTTTGAGGAAAACCAGGTATCTCACCAGAAAAGCACAGAAAAAGTGTTAATTTAAGAAGGAAGATATCAGTTCAGTTCAGTTGCTCAGTCATGTCCGACTCTTTGCGACCCAGTGAACTGCAGCATGCTAGGCCTCCCTGTCCATCAACTCCATCAGTAGTCAAATGCTGCTGACGGTTCAAGCCAAACAGACATGAAAACACGTCTATTGGATGTAATTACATGAATTCACTGGTAGGTTGCTTTCGTAATATGGTAAACACAAGTTTAAATGAAGCAGTAGGAGATGAAGGAAGACTGGTGTTAAGCTCAGGGGTGATGAGGTGAGGAAATGGAGATGATGTGAAGTTTGGCACAAACAGAGAAGAGCTCAGTAACTAGAAGGACATGGTCAAGCGTAGCAGGATGCCCTGAGAAGGTGAGAGGGGACGGGCTCTGCATCCTACAGGTGGGGAGGGCCCAGGAGGAGGATTTGCCGAGGACAGCAGGTGGGCCAACTCTTCCCCTATAATAGGAAGGATGAAAGAAAGTGGTCACCGTAGAAACAGTTAACTCATTCCACAGTTTTCCACTGCACTCACACGGTGTGCCAGGTGTGGTGTTGACAACGGAGCTTCAAGCACAGTGGAGCACACAGACACTGCTCACATCATCACACTATCAAATACAAAATTTATAAATCAAACACTCTGAAGGAAAGGAACACTATTCTGGGAAAGAGGTGGACAAAGACTGAGAGAGTCAGGGAAGAGTTCTGAGAAAAAGTGATGTTTTAGCTGAGACCTCAAACATGGGTCTAAGGGGTCTAATGGAACTAAGGGAACTAAGGGAAAGAATGTTCCAACGAAAGGAAGCAGCATATACAAAGACGCCACCGAAGGGGGCAGCGTGCTCTACATGGAGCTGAAAGAAGGCCAGCGCAGTTAGTCTGAGGGGAGTTCTGGCAAGAGAGGAAGTTAAAACTGGATAGGAAAGTGGGTTATGCAACGGTCTCAAGACCATGTCAGGTCACAGTCTGACTTTTTTTCCCCCTAAGAAAAATAAGAAACCATGGAAGGATTTCAAACAAAGGTGTAACCTGCTCACATTTTCATTTGATGTGTTCCTTCTTTAATCAACTCTTTCTCCTTGAACTTTACTGACAACAACGGATTAACATTTTGAAAAAATATGCTGACTGCAAGTGGCGGATGGTTTGGAGAAGGTGAGAGACTCTCCTGTGGCAGTGACCTTGGTGAGAGATCATGGGTGCTTGGACTAATGTGGCAATGTTGGAAATGGAAAAAGGAGACTAATTTGGAAGATGTTTAAGAGATAAATCATAAACATTTGGTTATGGTTTGGATGTGAAAGGTGATAAAGAGGGAGAGATCATAAATCAATAACTCAATGTTTTGTTTTGGATGAAAGTTTGATCAAATGGAAGAACAAGTTGAACAAAGAAATATAACAGAACCACTGAGCACTAATGAGAGCCCAGAAGTGGCCATTAATCAGGAGTTTAAAATGAAACTATTGTGTAACCCTCTACACATCTGCTTGCATGCAGCAGGTACAGAGAAAATGGACAGCAAGGCTACAGGGATGATAAGAAGTCACAGTGGGGCAAGACAAGGGTGTTACTAAAATAATGGGAAATGTAATGTAAACTGGTCATGAGAAACACTGGGCTGGATGAAGCACAAGCTGGAATCAGGATTGCCAGGAGAAAGATCAGTAACCTCACATTCGCAGATGACACCACCCTTATGGCAGAAAGTGAAGAAGAACTAAAGAGCCTCGTGATGAAAGTCAAAGAGGAGAGTGAAAAAGTTGGCTTAAAGCTCAACATTCAGAAAACTAAGATTATGGCATCTGGTCCCATCACTTTATGGCAAATAGATGGGGAAACAGTGGCACATTTTATCTTTTGGGTTCCAAAATCACTGCAGACGGTGCCTGCAGCCATGAAATTAAAAGACACTTACCCCTTGGAAGGGAAGTTATGACCAACCTAGATAGCATATTCAAAAGCAGAGACATTACTTTGCCAACAAGGGTCCTTCTAGTCAAGGCTATGGTTTTTCCAGTGGTCATGTATGGATGTGAGAGTTGGACTATAAAGAAAACTGATTGCTGAAGAATTGATGCTTTTGAACTGTGGTGTTGGAGAAGACTCTTGAGAGTCCCTTGGACTGCAAGGAGATCCAACCAGTCCATTCTGAAGGAGATCAGCCCTGAGTATTCACTGGAAGGACTGATGCTGAAGCTGAAACTCCAACACTTTGGCCACCTGATGCGGAGAGCTGACTCATTTGATAAGACCCTGATGCTGGGAAAGATTGAGGGCAGGTGGAGAAGGGGACGACAGAAGACAAGATGGTTGGATGGCATCACCGACTCAACGGAAGTGAGTTTGGGTAAACTCCGGGAGTTGGTGATGGACAGGGAGGCCTGGGGTGCTACAGTCCGTGGGGGGTTGCAAAGAGGCAGACGCGACTGAGTGATTGAACTGAACTGAATGTAACTGGATAAAGAGGACATGTCTGAAGGTCACCAAGAAGAACAATGAACAGGAGGCTTACAGGCTGAACAAGCCAAGGTAGTCATCAGAGAGCAAGATGCTAGAATCAGATTCTGAATATGGACTAAGAGAAATGATGACCTGATTCAGAGTTTAACCATGGGAGTAAATAAAAATGATGGGACACAAGAGGTCACTAGTGCCAAAGATCAAGCAAATGAAAGGCCAAGGTGTCGAATGAATCATCTATTTGTGTGTTAATGTCATCCATCATAACAAGCTTTTCAATAGAAAGAAAAACTGTTTCTCTTTCCTATGTTATCTGTGTACTTTGTTTCTCTGTTGTCAAAACACATGATGAGTAATGGAGTTATAACAGAGACTGGCAGGGGAAAAGAGCATGTCTCAAAGGAATAGGTTTTTGTATGTTTGCTTTGCCAACAGGGTAAAGAGGTTAGAATCTAGAAAAAGCAATGAGGAGCATGAAAACCCCAGTCTCATCTCCTGAATCTGAATATACCTACTAGCATATAAAAAATTAACAGCTACCAGTAGGTACCCATGGGTTCTTCAGAACATCAGATTCAGCTAGGGAAAGAGGCCAAATTCCCTGAGAAGAGAGCCTGAAGACACAGGAGACTTTGTTGATTTTACAGATGCACTTTAGAGGAAGCAGCTGGGACACTAGATGGCTGGGTCAGGGTCAACAAAGTAGAGGGCATTTTGAAGGCAATGGAGACGATTACAAAAGGTTTACAAGTATTTTGATGGAAGGTTGAGGTATTCCCATTTGGTAGCTTCTATTTTCTTTATAAAGTCAGAAATGAGATGCTTTATCAAGAATGAAAGGGAAAATTGCAGATGGGTAAACACAAGAAGAGGCTTGAGACAGTCAGAAAGAAGGAGAACCAGATATCTAGGATGTATCAGTCCAACTGAAATAGACGACTCTGAATTTACAGTGTTCAATCTTTCCAACTGTTCCATTTTTTTTTTCCTGTAGGTAAGTGGGTTAAGGATGATGGAGTAAGGATATTTAGGATACTGAAAAGAGACAAACTATAAGCCTGAAGCTACGAGGTTAATGACAGTGGCCTAACAAGGGCAGGATGATGGAGGCAGTCTCTAAGAAGGTGCATAAATCTCAGTAGGCTTTTAAAATGATAATAGATTAAAAACAACAAATTTAATGCCAGTGATAAAATAATCCTGGGGGGAGGTGCAGAATCTTTTGTTGGTCTAAGTTCTAAATAATTGCTGAAGTGACTGTTTGGTTTCAATATAAATACAATCTTCAAATTAGGACGTTTTCATTATGCATATGCTAATATTAAACTTTATATCAACATGAAAGTTAATCTGAAGAACTGCTTCCAAGCTTTCACTGGACACAGTCTGTGTCCCCAGACTGTCTGGTATTACATATTCCTATGCTTAAACAGTAGCTTCAAAACAAACAATGATATAGCAATGTTTAATTTTTCTTAGTTCTGAACTATTTTTTTCCTGATGTAGTTATATAAGTTTTAGTTCAGTTCAGTTCAGTCGCTTAGTCATGTCTGACTCTAAGGTTGTCCAGATACAAAAACATTTACAATCAGCCTTGAACAAGGTACAGTAAAACACAAACCTTTAAAATTGCTCTCTGAAGATGGGTACACAGAAATCATATTCAAAAGAAAAAGTAAATACATATATATATGTATATTTTTTCAATAAAAGAAAATTTTCTGCTTTTCTTTTTTGGCTATTATCATGTGTGTCATTTCATGATTGTTACTGAAAATAATTTTATCATATAGAGAAAAGGGTATTGAAAATGATCTATTCTGGGGCTTCCTTGATGGTCCAGTGGTTAAGACTTCGCCTTCCAACTCAAGTAGCGCAGGTTCAGACCCTGGTCAGGAGCTTAGATTCCACGTGCCTCCAGCCAAAAATCCCAAAACGAAACAGAAGCAATATTGCAACAAATTCAATAAAGATTTTAAAGCGGTCCACATAAAAAAAAAAAAAAAAAGATCCACTCTAAATGTCAAAACATGTGGTATATGCAACCGAGAAGCGGTTTTGACATCACCTGGGCTTCCCTGGTGGCTCAGAGGGTAAAGCGTCTGCCTGCAATGTGGGAGGCCTGGGTTCAATCCCTGGGTTGGGAAGATCCCCTGGAGAAGGAATGGTAACCCACTCTAGTACTCTCGCCTGGTGAATCCTATGGATGGAGGAGCCTGGTGGGCTACAGTCCACGGGGTCGCGAAGAGTCGGACACGACTGAGCGACTTCACTTCACTTCACTTCTTCACACTCAGAGACATGGGAGGTAGAGGAAACAGTCTCCTCTTGAAAAGACTCCAGGGTGATACTTTCAGAGGAGAGACAGTGATTTAACTTACATCAAGCAGTTGTATACTACAGTTATATAGTAAAGAGGTTGAAAACTTGTATATATTATAATCACTGAAGAGTGATATCAGAAAACACAGCAAAGATCTCAGAGAGAAGTGAGAAGAGGGATAATAGATCGGACAGAGGGTAACAAAAGTAAGTCCTCATAAAAGAGTAGGAAGAAGAGTGATCTTCCCCTCTCCTCCTTTGGGGAAAGACAAGAAAAATAGAACATATAATAGGAAATCACATATAACTGTGAAAAATTAAATTAAATTTGATATAATAGGTAGTAAAATGCCATCACAAGTTTTTAAAGGAGAAATCATGTAATGAAAAGATTAACATCAGATTATTCCTTTGCCAATATTAAATATAGTTCTTTAGACAGAGCTGTACTAAAAAGAGAAGGGAATTTCAGGGAAATAGAATTCCAAATAATTTCAGTAAGAAGGTTAAAAATAATCCCAATTTTTTAAAAACTTGGTAAGTTGCAGGGTTGTGGAAACTGTTAAAGAATTCAATATCAATTTCCTTGTAGAAACTTGCCAGTTTTTCCACACCCTTTTAGTAACTGTTGAAAAATAGTCTATAAGCAAATTTCAATGAACAGAGAAAATTAAAAGATGGAAAGCATGTCTATTTTAATAGCTATTTTTATAAAATAAAAATTCTGCCAAGTAAATCAAAATCACATTCCACAACATTAACAGCCATCCTGCATTTGCCCAGGTTTAACAGCACCTGTTTCCCACAAAATTTGTAAAGGCTTTTTTTTTTAATCCTACAATTAAGCATGCAAGGTGCATAAACCTACCATACTTGGAAATGCCAAGATGTTTCCATATGGAAAATGAATTTGGAAGAAAAACCACTCTCCATTTTAAATTTCTAAAGACGACTTCACAATGTGTGCATATAATATAGGTTTGTTTAAATGTAACAGTGCAACTAATGGTGTATGCTCTGTAAGCCACTTAGGTGCTCAACTTTACATCAGAATTATTTATTTAATTATAACACCTATTTCTGGGAGGTGAAGAAAAGTAGAAGGGGGATTTAGGTGTAAGAAGTTAAGGCTTTAAAGTCAAGAAAGGTATAGGCTCAGCCCCCAGCTTTGTGACTTAGCTGTGTGAACTTGTGCATATTACTCCACCTGTTTTTAAATCTCTAAAATGGGTTTAAAATTCCAATCTTTCAGGACTGCTATGAGAATTAAACTAAACAAAAAAATCTAAGATCGGGCATGGTTACCAGGATTCAACAGGCATTCAATTATTATTACTAGGCTTTGCCTTCTCAGTATCTGTCTTTAAGTGCACAAGATACTATATTTTATTCATTTCTGAATATTTGTTATTCAATTTGTTCTCTTCTAAAATCACAAAGCATTCTTATTCCCCCAGTACTTTCAACCATACATTTTAGTTGTTTATAACAAATTTGTCTTATTTCCTCTATTAAAATGTAAGCTCCTTGAGGACATGGGTGTTAAGTTCAGAGTCTTACCTACAGAAGGCACTCAAGAAATATCTGCAAATAAATGAATAAATCAAAGAATAAATTCAAGCATTAAGTACCGACCAACAAATATCTGTGACATATAGTCCAGTAAATTTTCCAAAAGATAAGATTTTAAAACTCAGAAATATTTTTGTCATTCACTGTTTCTTTCTTAACTTTAATATACCTAGACATCCAACTCTTATTTTTAGAAAGTGCCCTGAGTTTTGTTCAAAAGAAAAATTCCTTGGTGGGGAGGAAATTTCAAGTTACAGAATGAGGTTTGCTGTGCATTAATAGGAGGCAATGAACTCAGCACGAGTGAAAGAGCCAATGAGCACTGCCAAAACAACAGCGATGCTGATGCCGGAGTTTACTAACTGAATACCTGTTATGCAGTAGGTGCTGCACTTAGCACACATTAGCCATACAACACCAGCACTTGTTCTACAGGCACTGTCACTGAGGTGCTCAAGGTCACATGGTCTTTCCTAACAACCAGCTACAACCACAGATCTTACTCTCCTTGACCTCACTTCTCTGCCCCAAGCTGGGATTATTTCTCTCTCATGTAGAACGCTGTACACTCACCAACATACCACCTTCAACTTTGCATCTTGACTGCAGGTTTATTCCTCTTTATCTTCCACTAGAATGAAAACTGTGAGCCTAAGTCACCTTAATACTGCATCCTAGCTCTTAGAACATAATGTCTGGAACACTTTTACTTGTTTAATATAAGCAGGCGTGAATGAACGGATGAAATGGTGGAGGCAGAATTACAACTGGTTCCTATCTGACTCCCAATCTTATAATTTTTTTCTTTTCTTAAATTTTTGGCCATGCTGTGTGACATGTGGGATCTTAGTTCCCTGACCGAGGACTGAACCTGCACCCGCCACACTGGAAGCATGGCGTCTTCACCCCTGGGCTGCCAAGGACATCCTGACTCCTAAGCTTAGACTTTAATTCTACACCATGGTCCCCACCAACACCCCCGCCTAATAATAATTCCATTTTGTAAATTTGTATTATTTTGTAAACTTCACTTATTCAAGATTTTTATAAAAATTTGTGGGACTTCTTCAACTCACAAATCAGATGTTAATGAAGCAAATTATTACCAAATATACCAACTGATTTGATAAGCTGGCGCCATGAAAACAAGCAAATCTAGTTATTTCATATGAGAATATTCTGGGTTTAGTTAAGTCAAAAGGCAGAGATATTGACACCAATAACCACAGATCTTATTATAGTCCAAAACACAACTTCTAAAATTCTAGTAACAATATCACATATATTTATTATTTTGGAGACTTATACAAAGCAAAGTAGACAAAAGGCTTGGAAATAAATCCATGAATTTTGAAATATCCACTTGATTTCACTAAACTCATTTTTCAATAACTGTGTGCATAAATCTGTTAACTACGTAAGTTTAAAGGTTAATTTAAGATGACTTATTAGAAAGCCTAAAAACTTCTTGCCTGCTTTCTGGATGTCAAAGCTCAAAATTACATACATAAGTTAGCTAGTCAGTTTTCTAGAATGAATATGCTCTCTACAATTCCATATACTTAGTATGTTTGACAAAGACGTAGCTCTTGTTTTTTTTTTTTTGCAATTATAAAATTGCAAAAGGAATCACCTCAACTCATCATCTTACCCAATTTCAACACACAAAAGGAAAATTTAGAGGCCTCTAAAGTCATTCTGTTTAAGTATGGATTTCACAGGAGGAGGAAACTTGAAGGATCATTGATCTGGGAGCAACCGATGCTAACATCTAGGTTGTCATAATCAATCTGCTTTAATTATCAACAAGGTTTTCCCATTTCTGACCAGTCATTTGGAGCTGACCTCTGACAAGTACTTACAAGTCATCGAAATCTCATTTTATTTTATAGCCTCATATTTGTTATTGGGCTAATCTTTACCTGTTCTACATCACACAACAGCTTAAATATTTGAATGGCCCAGCAATAAATTTCCATGGTCCCCCTGGGTCAGTCAGATGTTAGCTGTTAAGTAAAGCTAAAAGGATCTATGCTTCATAAATTTCCTTCAGGGTCCACATTTGCTCTTACAGGCTAGGCTTTCAAGCCCAAACATCTTTATAGCTTTGTGCAGTGATTTATTAACTCCTCCTTGTTTTTATCCAAAAGATCAATCACATATGTATCAATAAGCTGGTGTGCTGGTGACTGCTTTTTATTGTACATATAACCACCTGCCATTAATACAAACTCGAGTCTAAAGCTTTTGTAAGCTCTTGCTGGATTTTAACAACCTTCACCTGTTTCTAATTTGGTACAAAACATATGGTTTAGCTCTGCTATTTCGTTCTAGGCCAGCCTTTCCTCTTATGGACCCAACAATATAAAACAAAACAAATCCAGAGTACAGAAACTGAAATTTGGAGGATGTTACACACACACACACACACACACACACACACACACACACACACACACACACACACACACACACACACACACACACACCCCACACCACACATACACAATATAAAACAAAACAAATCCAGAGTACAGAAACTGAAATTTGGAGGATGTTCACACACACACACACACACACACACACCCACACACCCCACACCACACATACACAATATAAAACAAAACAAATCCAGAGTACAGAAACTGAAATTTGGAGGATGTTACACACACACACACACACACACACACACACACCACACATACACACCCCGCACTTACTTGCCCCATTGGACCCAACAATATAAAACAAAACAAATCCAGAGTACAGAAACTGAAATTTGGAGGATGTTACACACACACACACACACACACACACACACACACACACACCACACATACACACCCCACACTTACTTGCCCCATTGGACCCAACAATATAAAACAAAACAAATCCAGAGTACAGAAACTGAAATTTGGAGGATGTTACACACACACACACACACCCCACACATACACACCCCGCACTTACTTGCCCCATTACTTCTGAATAGATCCAGAGCACAGAAACTGAAATTTGGAGGATGTTACACACACATACACACACACACCCCGCACTTACTTGCCCCATTACTTCTGAATAGCACTTTTGACAAATAACAGGAATGAATTATTTTACAGTTATGAAATTATTACATTTCTTTTGCAAATAATTAGATGTGTTACTCTTGAGGTTTCTAAGAATTATGTTCAAACTGCAAAAATGGTGGTCTAGCCGGCAACAGCCATATCTAGCTGCTTGTGTGGTTAGGGAAGAGAGTATCCTATCTTTTTATTAAGGAATCGACCCCTGGCTAGGTGAAACCAAATTTCCCTTTTTCTCTCCTTATCCCTCTCTAAATGAGACCAAAAGTTTAAGAGGCAGGGTGCCGGCAGCTCTCTCAGAGAACTACCACCTAACCCAGCATGGTAAAGTCAATACTAATATTCAGTGTGTCTGGCTGATAGGATATGGAGGAGTAAATCTTCAGGAAAAAAATGACTAATAGGAATGACTAGGAAAGGCAGAGCAGTCAACACAGCCTCCCACGGCTCTACCAGACGTTCCTATATAGCTACATTTGCAGTCATGGTGGGACCTGACAACACGGGCCACAGGCGGCATTTAATCTCCCACTCAATCCTCTCATCCTGAGGCCCACTGCAAACACTCAATCCACTGAAGCCCCCCCGGTCCCGTCAGAATGCACGGTGCTTTAAGATGTATCAGTGTTTATCCTTCATTTGGAAGCACGTACTCAACGTACAGCTTTGCTTTACAATCATGTATTTACATGTCTCTCTCTTGTACAATATATTATATAACAGGCACTGAATAAATGCTTGGTGGATTGCATTAAATTGGTTTACAAATAAAACAGGTTTTGTACAAATAAAGCATACTTAAAATTTTATATTTATTTATTAAGATAATACATGTACAGGGTTTAAAATGTCAATTGCTCTACAAACCTTACCTCTACCTCAACTCCTAAACCCAATGCTTTAAGCTGCTTTTAAAAACTTTACCCTACACAAGTATATAAATATAATTAATATCCTATATTCCTGTTTCATGATTCTCTGGCTTTAGAAATAATCTATTGACAACCTACTGAGGAAGACGAGAATTTCTCTTTTACACATTGCTTCCACATCTCTTACCGAAACACCCACACTTTTTAACATTCTCTCAACAGGGTCAACACCAGGTTTTCTTTGGAATTCCCTGGTGTTCTGGCGGTTAAGACTTGGTGCTTTCACTGCCAGGGCCCAGGTTCAGTCCGTTAGCTGGGAAACTAACACCCCACAAGCCACAGACTTCCCTGGTGGCTCAGGCGGCTAAGCGTCTGTCTACAATGTGGGAGACCCGGGTTCGACTGCTGGGTCGGGAAGATCCCCTGGAGAAGGAAATGGCAATCTATTCCAGTACTACTGCCTGGAAAATCCCATGGACAGAGGAGCCTGGTAGGCTACAGCCCATGGGGGTCGCAAGGGGTCGGACACGACTGAGCGACTTTACCTTACTTTAGCTTACCTTACCACAAGCCACATGTGACCAAAAAACAAAACCATACCACAGTTTGGGGTGAAATTAATATGCAATGTTACAATATTATAACTATGTAACTATTAAGGAAACAGCAACCCACTCCAGTACTATTGCCTGGAAAATCCCATGGACAGATGAGCCTGATAAGTTACAGTCCATGGGGTCACAAAGAGTCGGACATGACTGAGCGACTTCACTTTCATTTTCAACTATTACTTTGGGTTGAGTCATACAATGAATAATACTTATATTTTCTTTCTTTTCAACTTGGTTCTTCCTGGAGTTCAACAACCATCTAGTTTCTTCATTGACTGATGTAGTGTGTGTTTGTTACGCAGTTGTGTCTGACTCTTTGTGACCCCATGGACTGTAGCCCAACAGGCTCCTCTGTCCATGGAATTTCTCAGGCAAGAATACTGGAGTGGGTTGCCATTCCCTTCTCTAGCTCTTCCCAGCCCAGGAACAGAAACCAGGTCGCCTGCACTGCAAGCAGATTCTTCACCGTCTGAGCCACTAGGGACGCTTCATTGATGTACCTCTAACTAATTCATACCCTGACTCACTGAAAGCAGTGGAAACTTCCTCAAAATGTAACTGACTAAATCAGACAATTTATCCACTTCACTCTTTGCCTGCCTGCTCTGTAGGCCCGTTGAAGAGCTGGCCTTCTACAGTTTCCCTTCACCATCATTCTGAGAGCCTTTTGCTTCTCTGCTGTTCTGGGCGAATGACGTTGACCTTTCACTTGGTTTGTTCCCTTGTATTAGTAGAGCACATCTTTCAGGAGTTCCCTATGCAAGGTGTGTAGGTTGATGTTTTCTAGGATCTCTATGTCTGAAATGACTTTTCTACCCTCTTACCTGATTGATATTTAACAGATACAGGCGTACCTTGTTTTTATTATGCTTTGCTTTATCATGCTTCACAGATACTGCATTTTTTACAAATTGAAGGTTGTGGCAACCCTGCATTAAGTCTACCAGCACCCCTTCTTTTGGACAGCATTTGCTCACTTTCACGTCTCTGTGCTACATTTTGGTAATTTTTGCAGTATTTCAAATGTTTTCATTATTTTATTCATTATGGTGATCTGTGATCAGTGATCTTTGATGTTACTATTGCAAAAGATTACCACTTGTTGAAGGCTCAGATGATGGTTAACAATTTTCAAGGTATGTACATTGTCTTTTTAGATATAATGCTACTGTACATGATAGACTACAGTATAGTGTAGACCTAACCAAAATCCCTGCAGATGGTGACTGCAGCCATGAAATTAAAAGACGCTTACTCCTTGGAAGAAAAGTTATGACCAACCTAGACAGCATATTCAAAAGTAGAGACATTACTTTGCCAGCAAAGGTTCGTCTAGTCAAGGCTATGGTTTTTCCTGTAATCATGTATGGATGTGAGAGTTGGACTGTGAAGAAAGCTGAGTGCAGAAGAATTGATGCTTTTAAACTGTGGTGTTAGAGAAGACTCTTGAGAGTCCCTTGGACTGCAAGGAGATCCAACCAGTCCATTCTGAAGGAGATCAGCCCTGGGATTTCTCTGGAAGGAATGATGCTAAAGCTGAAACTCCAGTACTTTGGCCACCTCATGCAAAGAGCTGACTTATTGGAAAAGACTCTGATGCTATCTCATAGGGCATATTAATAGTCTTAAAATTTTTTTTCCCTTTTATAATAAATCAAGTTTATTGAGGTATAATTGATATGTAACATTATATTAGTCCAGTTGTAAAGTGTTAGGTACTTATATATTTTTCAGTTTTTTGTTGATCCCTGTTCTTTCTTCCTTCCACATTTCTTTGATTATTTTAGCTTCTGTATTTCAAAAGAAATACTCTTTTGAATAAGAGCTCTCTCCAAATATCTGATGATCCTTGGTTGACCATTCATTTTAAAAGTGAGGCACTAAAAAGTGACTGAAAGTTTGCCACAGGACTGGCCAAGTGGCAAGTCTTATTACTCTGGGGTGGCCAGCTAAGGCTTAACAGTTTCACTGGAACACATAAAACTGTAAGGAATTGTATTTACTCTTGTGAAGTGAAAGTTGCTCAGTCGTGTCCAACTCTTTGCGACCCCATGGATTGTACAGTCCATGGAATTCTCTAGGCCAGAATACAGAAGTGGGTAGCCTTTCCCTTCTCCAGGGCATCTTCCCAACCCAGGGATCAAACCCAGGTCTCCCACATTTCAGGCAGATTCTTTACCAGCTGAGCCATAAGGGAAGCCCAAGAACACTGGAGTGGGTAGCCTATCTCTTCTCTAGTGAATCTTTCCAGTCTAGGAATCGAACCGGGGTCTCCTGCATTGCAGGCGGGTTCTTTACAAAAATTTCTCTTCTTAGTTTGGCAACTCTGCCTTTATTTATGGTGGCTGCCCCTAAATCCAGGGTTAGTCTAGTTCATTCAATCTCTTAAGAATAAACCTCATATTTTCTGCAGATGTAGGGAGAGGTAATTGCATGAGAATGACATTATCATGGCACATTTCTTTCTTTTTTAAAACCTTTTTATGTTGTACTCGAATATAGCTGATTAACAATGTTATGATAGTTTCACGTGAACAGTGAAGGGACTCTAAAACAGGCGAGAACACACTGACTCCTAATCCAGACTTGAGCTTTTGGGATTTTTGCAGCAAGAATCAGGGTTGCTTCCTAGCTTTACCCCTTGCATGCTCTTAAATTTTTCCAGTTGGCTAAGCAGGTCAGTTAGAGAAGGCAATGGCACCCCACTCCAGTACTCTTGCCTGGAAAATCCCATGGACGGAGGAGCCTGTTGGGCTGCAGTCCATGGGGTCATTAGAGTCGGACACAACTGAGCGACTTCACTTTTCACGCATTGGAGAAGGAAATGGCAACCCACTCCAGTGTTCTTGCCTGGAGAATCCCAGGGATGGGGAAGCCTGGTGGGCTGCCGTCTATGGGGTTGCACAGAGTTGGACACAACTGAAGCAACTTAGCAGCAAGTAGGTCAGTTGCTACTCCCACATCCATTTTCTGGTTTTCACAAATTTTTGTTGATATGTCCTTTCTCTTGAGGTTGCCTCTCATATTCTTTTCATCACTACGGGTTTATGCCTTTAAAATTTTAATCCCCCTTTTTTTTAGTGTCACTTAGGGAAGAAAAAATAAGCACATCTGTTCAGTTAGAAGTTTAAAGTTCATTATTAACAATTAAAATAGCTTTTATCTGTCATATTTTTGTGCTGTGCTTTATACATATAATCTAATTTTTAAAACAACCCTATTGCAGAGATGGGTGATCATTACCCAATACTCATTCTCTTTTTCTGTGGTTAGCAGAACCCCTAAACGTTAGTAGTTCACTCCAGAAGAAACATATTTCTCGGTCTCTTGTGGAGACTGGAGAATGTGGAAGTCTTTAGATCTTCAGAGAAGGGAAGAGTGCCCTTTTCTTGCTGGTTAAATAATGACTGACAGTCCAACAACCATTTTGTTTGATGAGAGCCATAGCTTGGGGATGGCAGAGCATAGAGCTTGAAGGAGCCTGGATTTTCTGAAGCATTTATGGAACTTCATTCCAACCTTGGATTACTGATTCCTGGATTTTTATGTGCAATAATAAAATTTTATATGCTTAAGTCATTGTTAATTTGAGGCTTCTGTTATATACAGACAAACCCCAAACCGATATCATTTCCCCAAAATGAAGCTTGGAAAGTGATTTGTCCAAGATTAGGATGAGAAAGAGGAGAGCTAACTCAGGTCTTATACCAAAGTCCATATTTTAACCACAGGCTTTCTTCAAACCTTTCTTCAAACTACTGTATCTTAGAACCAGATACACATATATGTCACAATTTGAGAATTGAATTTGATTACTATCCCACAAAAAGTAATGTAAATGTATGAGCCAGAGTTCTGCTCACTCTTACACAAGAGGTAAGAATAACTTTTCTGAGTTTTACTTAACTACATGATAGGAAAATATGCTTTTGAATCACGCAAAATCAGTTATGTGTTTTTCACCAAATGTGGTTATCATGTTAGAGATGACCTATCTAATTGAAAAGGTAGACTATAGCACAGACAGAAGGGAAGTTATCGCAGAGAATAATGAAGATCCATATGGAAGATCCCATGGATGAAGGAGCCTGGTAGGCTGCAGTCCATGGGGCTATGAAGAGTCAGACAAGACTGAGTGACTTCATTTTCATACCAGTTATTAAGCAGTTCATAACTGGTTTGCTGAAAATACTTCCCAGATGCCCCTCAACTGATAATAATTTCCATGTCTTTGTTGATGATGCATATATAAATCATGTGGCACTCTTCTATTTTAAATTTTAAATTGTAGAATAATGACCAAATTACTATACACCGCTACCTATTTTTTAAATTTTTTGCCTTTTCGTTAAATGAAGTATTTACAGATAAAGTAAGCCTCCTTTGTTCCCTACTCCTACTATCATTAGTTAGGACTCTTTCAACTTCAACTAACAGAAAATCCAAATTAACTGATTTGAATAAAAGGATGGAGAGAGACTAAGTTCAGTTCAGTTCAGTCGCTCAGTCGTGTCTGACTCTTTGCGACCCCATGAATCACAGCACGCCAGGCTTCCCTGTCCATCACCAGCTCCTGGAATTCACCCAAACTCACGTGCATAGAGTCGGTGATGCCATCCAGCCCTCTCATCCTCTGTCGTCCCCTCTCCTCCTGCCCCCAATCCTTCCTAGCATCAGGGTCTTTAGTTTCAACTAACTCAGGAACTTGATAACTTTATCCAAAACCCAGGCTTTCCCATCCTTCCACTCTGCCACTATCTATATATATTACTAGCACCCCAAGTCATATCTGGCTTAGTACATAAAACCATTCCCAGAAACACCTCAGAAAACTTGCTATAACTGTGACAGAGCTTATGCATGGAACCAAGCACTGGTGATGGAATGGAATTACTCTGACTGGTAAAAGCCAGTTCTAATTTACTCCCTGGGGTTGAGGCCCAACTTCCATATAGCAAAGGAAGAGAAAGAGTAACCAAACTGATCTCTGCTGGTAAGTAGGAATCCAAGAATGGCTGTGGGCAGACAAGCAACTGCACCTGCCACGGCTCTTCTCACAAGTCACTAGCTTTATAAATCTGGTGAACATCTATATACATCACTTTTATACTCTTAATTAAAATACAAATGTTTAAATCAATAATGAGAGACCATGTATATCATTCTGCAACTCACTTTTCCCCTCAATATTTTTTTTATTATAACGGGAATAACAATAGCATTAATCTCATATTGCTGTTGTGACAATAAATATATAATTATATAGGTAAATAATTTTCAACAGTATCTGAAACACAGCAAGAGCAACTATAATTTTCTGAGTGATTACTATTGCTGTTATTAATCTCTGTATTCCTAGAATAAAGAATCTATTCATATCTATGAATAGATTTGAATGGGTTTTACTGTGTGCATTTGGCTAAACTGGAACTATTTGCCGGAATACTATCACCCATGTGGATCCAGGCTAGAGCTGAACAACAATTGGTGTGAGATTTGGAAGACAGAAGTGAGGCAGCAACCATTAAGCTCTGAGGCGAATGGTGGTTAGACCCAGTAAGAGACAGCCATCAGGTCGCCTGTGGATCTACCTGGTCTTTGTGCTCTGCTCTGCATTGAGATCTTGTTCCCAGCTGCTGTTGCTGCTGACAAACAGTGACTCCAGGACCACTAACAGATGCGGCGGAAACAGTCTTCCATAGATGTCTGCTCACCTGCTCTCCTTTGGGTTCCACTCAGCAGCTGGTTAGATCTTGCTTCCCGTTTCCTGGCCTAAGCTGTCCACCTGCACCAAGCTCTGTAGAACTGGTTAGTGACTTTCTCTAGTCTTCCAACTCTCCCTTTTGGACTCTTCTCCAGCTTCTCCTACAATTTTATATCTTACTCCTATAATAATTCCCTTATACCATAATATTCATAGTGATTCTGCTTACCTAACTGAAATCTGATGGAATTAATATCCTTTCATAATCCTTTGATTGAGCTGTTTACCTTAACTACTGAACCAAAAGCTTTTAATGTTGTCTGAGTCCCATCCTTCTTTCTTTCCTTCCTTTCTTTTGCTACTTATATGCTAAAGTTTTCACTCACTAACTTATAAAAGGAATTTTTTTTTAACTGTATCTTGGTAGGAAAAAGGGATCTCCAATGATTTTCTGGACAAAAAATCAAAGTTTCCAAAAAGTACTTGACTATCCTATTTATTTTTAGCCAAATTAGTTTCTGATATACTTTCACATAAATCAGAGTAGCAGACGACCTAGTTAAACCAACTATATATATATATATATATGTATATTCATTTATTTATATCTTTCATGTCCTTCATTATCATTTTTATAATGCTTTACATTTTTTATTGATAAAGGTCTTTCACACTTTTATTAAATATATCACAAGGTACTCATATGGTACTCACTTTCTATTTGGTTATTACTGGTATATAAAATCTTGTTAATTTTCATGTTGATCCTATATCCAACAAATATGCTAACTTTCTAATTCTAATAGTTTACAGATTCCCTCACATTTTTTATATTATAATATTCATATCAGTAAAAATTTATCCATTTAAAATATTTATACCTCATCTATTTTCTTTATTAATTACATAGACCAGGACGTCAAGTATAACATCTTATTCTAAAGATAATAACTAGCATCCTAATCTGCTTTTTTACTTTCATGGAAATAGTTTCATTATTTAACCTAATATTTGCTATAGGTTTGATAACTATTCTTTATCATTTTAAGGAAATTCTATTTTTTTTTCTAGTTTTACAACAACTGATACTACTATTTGCAGTCATTTGAGGTTTTACTAAATGCCACATATATTTTTCATATATTGGCTTATTTAATCCACACAGACTTGTAACCAGGTGGATACTATTATTATCTCCATTTTACAGACAATAAAGCATTGGGAGACAAGTAATCTGTCCAAGGTCACATAGTGTAGTGGTTTCCTATTATTGTTTTAAAGAAATATTTTCCTATTATTGTTTTAAAGAAATATAAAACACTTACCAGATTAAAACATGTATTATAAATCTTAAAAGTTTTCATTACAAGGGAAAAATCATGATTTTGTATGGTGATGGATGGTAACTAGCCTTACTATGATGATTAATTTTCAGCATATACAAATATTGAATCATTATATTGTATATCTGAAACTAATGCAATGTTATAGGTCAATCACACCCTAATTTTTTAAAAAAACTACTCATTTATCACTCATATATTCTGTAGGTCAAAAGTCTATACAAAACATAGCTAACTTTTGTGCCCAACATCTAACAAGTACAAAATCAAGACCCTGGCCAGGCTGTGCTCTCGTGTATAGCTCAGCATCACTCCTCACGCTCACTCAGTGTGTTAGCAGAATTTAGTTCCTGTGGTTGTAGGGCTGAGCAAGTTCCTTGTCAGGCGGATTTCACTCTCCGCTCTTAGAGGTTGCCTCATGTCTTAGCCACATGGCCTGCTCCATAAGCAGTTGACAACATAGCAGTCTGCATGGCTGCAGGTTAGCAAGGAGTATCTGTCACTACTTCTTGGCTCTTTTGGGGGCCACCTGATTAGGTCTGGCCCACCAGTTAATCTCCTTTAATACTAACTTAAAATTCAAACTATTAGTGGCCTTCATCACGGGAGTGAAATTCCATTATATTAATTCCATTCATTCACTCCATTATGTAAGTCCTGTCACACCCAAGGAGAAGGAACTGCACAGGGCATGTATATCAGGAGAGTGGGAACTGGAATGCTGTTTTCAACTCTGCCAACTGGACACAGTAAATAAGAGTCTGGATTCAAACTGATGCCATGTGGTTCCACAGTTTATGTTCCTAATCAAAACCTATTATTGTCTTTCTAAATAAGTGTTGAATTTTATTGAATGCTTTTCCTGCATTTATTAAAATAACTATATGATATTTCTCTTAATGAGTAAGTGATGTAGAAGACTTTGGGACTGAACCATGGACTCTTCTGAACTGCTAGATTCACTTGCATGCATTTTAATTTGTATCTTTGTATTTATGTCCATAAATTAGTTTGTTTTTCATATTGTCCTGATCAGGTTGTTTATTAAATGCCTTCAAGGCAGAAGTCTGCTTACCATGCCTCTTTAGGTTATTGCTGTCACTCAGTTTTTGACCTAAGTATTCCTTATTTTAGTGTTAACTAATAGATACTTTTAAGATTCTTTTTTAATACTACATTTTCAGTGTTGGTCCAGATCTAGTTGCTCATGTCTGACTCTTTGTAGACCATGAACTGCAGCCCGACAGGCTCCTCTATCCATAGAATTCTCCAGGCAAGAATATTGGAGTGGGTAGCCATTCCCTTCGCCAGAGGATCTTTCAACCCAGGGACTGAACCCAGGTCTCCTACATTGCAGGCAGATTCTTTACCATCTGAGCCACCAGGGAAGCCAAAAAAAAAAAAAAAAAAAAAAAGATTGCTACGTGTGTGAATTGCTCAGTCATGGCCAACACTTTTGCAACTCCATGGACTATTTAGCCCACCTGGCCTTTCTGTCCATGGAATTTTCCAGGCAAAAACATTGGAATGGGTTGACATTTCCTACTCCAAGGGATATTCCAGACCCAGGGATGGAACCCACGTCTCCTGAATTGGCAGGCAGATTTTTTACCTCATTTCACAAGCTAGCAAGGTAATGCTCAAAATCCTTCAAGCTAGACTTCAACTGTACGTGAACCAAGAAGTTCCAGATGTACAAGCTGGATTTAGAAAAGGCAGAGGAACAAGAGATAAAATTGTCAACATCTACTGGATCATCAAAAAAGCAAGAGAGTTCCAGAAAAGCATCTACTTCTGCTTTACTGACTATGCCAAAGCCTTTGACTGTGTGGATCACAACAAACTGGAAAATTTTCAAGAGATGGGAATACCAGACCACCTGATCTGCCTCTTGAGAAATCTGTATGCAGGTCAGGAAGAAACAGTTAGAACTGGACATGGAACAACAGACTAGTTCCAAATACAGAAAGGACTACATCAAGGCTGTATATTGTCACCCTGCTTATTTAACTTATTTGCAGAGTATATCACGCGAAAAGCCAGGCTGGATGAATCACAAGTTGGAGTCAAGACTGCCAGAAGGAATATCAACAACCTCAGATTTTCAGATGATCCCACTTAATGGCAGAAAACAAAGAGGAACTAAAAAGCCTCTTGATGACGGTGAAAGAGGAGAGTGAAAAAGCTGGCTTAAAACTCAACATTCTAAAAATCTAAGATCTTGGCATCTAGTCCCACCACTCCATGGCAAATAGATGGGGAAACAGTGACAGATTTTATTTTCTTGGGCTCCAAAATCACTCTGGACGGTGACTGTAGCCATGAGAGTAAAAGACGCTTGCTTTTAAAAAGCTGTGACTAACCTAGACAGCATATTAAAAAGAAGAGACATCACTCAGCTAATAAAGGTCCATATAGTCAAGGCTATAGTTTTCCAGCAGTCATGTATGGATGTGAGAGCTGGACATGGAGAAGCAGAGTGCTGAAGAATTGATACTTTCAAACTGTGGTACTGGAGAAGAATCTTGAGAGTCCCTTGGACATTAAGGAGATCAAATCAATCAGATAAGGAAATCAACCTTCGATATTCACTGGAATGAACTAATGCTAAAGCTGAAGCTCCAATACTTTGGCCGCCTGATGCAAAGAACTGACTCACTGAAAAGACCATGATACTGGGAAAGATTGAGGGCAAGAGAAGAGGGCTACAGAGGATGAGATGGTTACATGGCATCACGGACTCAACGGACATGAATCTGAGCAAACTCCAGGAGATAGTGAACAACAGGGAATCCTGGCATGTTGCAGTTCATGGGGTCACAAAGAGTCTAACATAACTTAGTGACTGAACAACAACAACCAGTTATATTCTATGATGCTCTGGAGACAGGTCCTATTCAGTTTTCCATCTTTCCATCTCTTTATAAATCAATTTTGTTATATTTCTAAAAATTTCCACTCTTATTAAAAGCTGTCCATAGTATGTAATGATTTTTTAATCTCTACTGTATCTATAAGTGTCTCCTTTTTTGTTGTCATAATTTTCTCTATTTTTACTCAACCACTTTTAAATAATATGTCACTGCCATTCCCTCTAATCTCTATTCCTAAGATTGCTATTAGATCCATGTTGATACTTTTCTATTAAACCCTATGCCCTATAATTTGTTTCATATCTCTTTATCTCTTTGGACTGCATAATGAGTGATGTTTTCATTTCTACTTTACTGTTCACAAAGTTTCTCCTTAAGTATGTCTAGTCTACTATTTACAAAGGTTTTAAAATAGTTTTTCTATGTTTTACGAGTCACAGCTACCTTTTTCTGTCTCATAGACTCTCATTTTTTTCTTTATGGATGCTATTTCCTCCTTTGTTTTTGGAAATTCTGAAATTTTTAGAAGTCCTTTTTAAAATATTATTATTTCCTTAGGTGTATATTCTCCTATTTTTTACTTTTTTCCCTTTGTATATCCATGGATTACCCCCTTTGGATTTCCTACCCTCAGGATAGTTTATAAAAGATTAGAGTATCAAAAGAGATGACTGAAAGAGCTATAAACGATTTAACCTTCAGTAAGTGTATGATTCTTAGATGAAGATAGAGATTGGGCAATCTTCAAGTGTATCTGTGCTCACATTGATTTTTAGTGTCTTCCAGGAGTTCAAGTGTTCGAAACACAATAGAGAAAAGAGGAATCTTTTCCTCAAAAGACATCTGGTGAACATGATGATTATCTGAGTTCTAGGAATGGATTTTTTTCTAGGATTATCTGATGTTGCTCTGTGTATACACATATACACTCAGGTACACCCATGAGTGAAACACTGATAACACTGAATCACTGATAATTTAATATTTATAGCTTTTATTTCACTGGCTAGTTTTGAGTGAGTAAACACTACTATTGTTCCTCTGAATTAATCCTGTCAAACAAACAGGTCCTGATGTCAGTGTATTTTTACAGGGAGTGAATACTGGGTCATTTAAGCATAATCACGTTATTTTCATTTGAAAGCCAAAAAACTAAAATAGATGTTCTCAGTTAGTAATTTGTAAGTTGGTCCTAAAACTTTAAAAAGTACTGTCTAGTTAATAATTGGGCCTTTACTCTTAGTGACAAAAATGACTGTTGAAATCAATTTCATCACAAACCACCAATCAACCAGCCATATCTTTCTCTGTTCAAAATCAGATTTTTTTCCCCCACTCTCCCAGGGATGAATCTTGCAATGTGGTCCTAAGACAGGGGCATACCAGGTAAAGAAAGGAGTGTTACTGAATAAAAGGACCAACACAAATTAGATAATAAGCTGAGCTAATACACTCTTTTAGTCTGTATCTGCTCTATAAAAACATCTAGCCCTTATAGAATTGATTTTAAACTAAACATTTATTTTAAAAAAAGAAAAAAGATGGTTTTAACTCTTGACGTTGCTCATTACTACAATTCAAATACCTAGAAAAATGCCTGTTGGGCAGGATACACTTGCTAAATATTTGAAGAATGAGTGGACAGGTGAGCAGGTTAATTTCACTGTTTATAATTCTGATAGTATGAACTTTTTGAATTAGTATTTTAAAAAAAATTTGTTGGAGTATAGTTGATTTACAATGTTGTGTTAGTTTCAGCTGTCAATCAGCAAAGTCAATCAGTTATACCTATACATATTTCCACTCTTTTTACATTCTTTTCTCATACAGACCATTACAGAGGACTAACTAGAATCCCCTGCGCTATACAGTAGGCTCTTATCAGTTACCTATTTTACATAGAGCAGTGTGCATATGCAGAGAAGGCGATGGCACCCCATTCCAGTATTTCTGCCTGGAAAATCCCACGGACGGAGGAACCTGGTAGGCTGCAGTCCATGGGGTTGCGAAGAGTTGGACGCGACTTCACTTTCGCGCATTGGAGAAGGAAATGGCAACCCACTCTAGTGTTCTTGCCTGGAGAATCCCAGGGACGGAGGGGCCTGGTGGGCTGCCGTCTATGGGGTCGCTCAGAGTCAGACACGACTGAAGCGACTTAGCAGCAGCAGCAGCAGCAGTGTGCATATGTCAGTCCCAATCTCCCAATCTCTCTCTCTCTCATACCCTGGTAACCGTAAGTTTGTTTTCTACATCTGTAACTCCATTTCCGTTTTGTAGATAAGTTCATTTGGACCTTTTTTTAGAATTCTATTTATAAGTGTTATCATATTTGTCTTCCTCTGACTTACATCACTCAGTAGGACAATCTCTAGATTCAACCATATTGAATTTGATAACACAAATACTATTCCAAATTGCATATTAAAAAGACAGATAGGCTCCCCGAACGATACAACATGAGAAGGGAAACTTCTCCAACTAAATGTGACAACCTGTATCCCCTTAGGATGGAATACTGCTTAGCATTCCTCCTAGAAGTCTCTGAAGGAAAATTATATGTGATTTACCAAATTCCTCTTTAACCAACTTATGAATCAATCATTTTGTGATTTATGCAGAGATCACAAATCATATAGGAGCCAAAAAAATAATAAAATAAATTCCTGACTCTCTCACACTGAACACGATTTAGCGAATTCAGTATTAGGAGGTGAATTCTAAAAAGTTTTTCCTCTAGTAACCATAAAGTCAGAAATGACAAAATTATGCTACTGCACAGTCAAAAATAAATATCCCCTCTATGGGATATCTTACAACAGAAGTTGTCTCAATAAATTCAGTCATCATCTACAAATTTTAAAACGGTTATCAAACTCCAAGAGACTTGGCACTTCTCAGTAGGTTACCAACCTTACATTTACACAAATTAAATGACATGCTCCTGTACGCTTACTGGTGTTTAATTAACTTACAGCAGTAAATTTCTATAACTAACTACAGTTAACACTTCTACTTTGTTCATCACTACACTCGCCACATCATGAACCTGGGAGTCATCATTTATATTAATGGGAGTTACTAACAAGCAGTATGAGAAGAATTAATTCTTTTGTTAAGTTTTAAAAAGGTTTCCAATAATATAAATCAGTAGCACTCAAAATCTGAGGCATGATTATCATCAGTATTTGCTCAAAAGGAAATACAGAAAATTACTAGTATAAATGAATATGAATCAAGAACTGATGTATGAAATGATATGAATTAAAAAAAAAAACCCACTGCATCAACCCTGTGCAAGGAATGAGAAAGGAGAAGCTGTATACAAAGCAACACATATTCTAGACTTAAAGAAAGTAGCTTTAAGAAAATTAGAAAATAATGTTTCACCGTAATAGAGACCCTGAGAGAACAGTACAAAAGGATAGAGGCACTTAAAAAAAATTAAATACTAGCTATATAATTGTGAATAACTCCAACACAGAATAACTGAAGTAACCAAGAAATAATTTACATAATTATCTATATAATATAAACGCAATAAATATTAGTAGACTATATATATGCAAAAGCTACTCAAGAATCTAATATATAAGCAGGAGTGAGTTTGTTAGGTTGAGAAAGGTTTGTGCAGATTTAACTCTATTATCAAACTGCCCTCTGAAATATACAAACTAATTGAAACTCTCACAATGGACGAAAGTTCCTTTTCTTCTATATGCTTACCAAATTAGGTACTAAACAGACATTCTCTTTTTGGCCAGGTTGATTGATGTGAAATGGTTCTCTTGTGGAGTTAATTTGCATTTTCCTGATCACTAGTGAGACCGAGGAATTTTTTTCTTATGTTATTAGAAATTTAGGTTTTGTTCTTCTGTAACAGTTTCCTAGTATACTATGTCCATATTACTATGCGGTTGACTGCTCCTTTTCACATTAATATATAAAGGTTTTTCTTATGTACCTTGAATACTGATCCTTGGTTAAATCTTTGTGACATAAATCTCTTCTCCTGATAGGTGGCTTATCCTTCTATTTTGTCTTCTTTTGTTATAGTTAAGTTTAAAAAATGAAATCAAATACATGTATCATTTCCCATATTAAGGTATGTATATTTCTGTGATTTATAAAGAGATCTTTTCTGAATCAGAAGGCATGGGCTTTTCAAATTTCTCATTTCTACTTACTATTATCACTCAATATATAAATATTTACTGAGTGACTATTATTTGCAATGTTAATTTTATATAAATTCTCTCTTTAATTCTTCACATTTCTCTAAAGCCATTATCTTCATTTTCAGATGAGTACACTGTGACTAGTGAAAGCGAAAGCCTCTCAGTCATGTCCAAATCATCACCACCCCATGGATTATACAGTCCATGGAATTCTCCAGGCCAGAATACTGGAGTGGGTAGCCTTGCATTTCTCCAGGGGATCTTCCCAACCCAGGAATCGAACGCAGGTCTCCTGAATTGCAGGTGGATTCTTAACCAGTTGAGCCACAAGGGAAGCCCACACTGAGACTAGTGAGGTGAAATAAACTGGTTCAAGATACGTCTGACACCAAAGTTCTTTCAGAGAAGTGAAAGTGGAAAGCCATGGTTTCTCCTTTCTTAAGTTTAGAATACTTTTATTATTTATGTGCAATATAGTTTATCCCTATTAAAGAATTATATATGCAAGTGAATATATGTTTAAGTCAAAGTACTCACATATTTATTATAAACACTCTGTAATCCAGAACACTTTATATATTACTATGCTTTGAATAAATGAACATCTGTATATTGATATTTAAACACTCAAACCTAATCATCTTTGGAAGTAATTTTCATTCTTATGTCCACTAAGGATTGAATTATTAATTGATTTTTCTTTTATTTATGCCTAAGAGAAAACTGCTGAGCAATGTATAGTGAAGTCATTCACCAGGCTGAGTGAGAAACTAGATGCTTTGATCAATGGAAAGGTGCAATACCTATTCTGTGCCGGGTGTGTGTGTTTCCGCTGTTATCTAGTCTGCTTGGGCAGCTTCCAAGTCTCTTCCACACTCAGTGGCTCCAACATTTAGGACTACCTCCTAAAACATACCTTTGCTGACTACTCAACTCAACCCCCTGTATTTCTAATGCGAGCCTTAGAATGCTGAGGATAACTGTCTACTGACTTGCTCTCCATCCCTGATACCACTTTGACAGCTGAGTAATTTTACCTAATGCCAGCATCTTGTGCAGCGACAAATATGTACTAGGCCTCAACGTATGGTTTGACTTCAGTGATGTCACCTTTTGTAATTTATCTCTTGTGATTTAACTATATGTGAATTAACTTTCATATCAATTTTTCAAGGAATTAGAGAAGAAAAACACTCTGAAAATCAATTGATTATTTAATCTGATTCAGAGGTTACATTTGGTGATCTTATAACTAAATTATTGTAGGGAGAGGTATAAAACATGGCAGTGAATAGAACTATGTGGGTCAAAGAATTATATCAATTTGTTGTAAAATATACTATTGTCCAGGGCATAAATGTTACCCCTAGAAAACTGTCTGCAGAACTATTATCCTAAGATACTTTGGGAAGTTAAAATAGTTCATATATACCTAAAAATAATTTTCTTACTCCTTCTATCCATTTTTTTCTTCAGGAAACCAAAAAATTCCACAAATCATTTAATCCAAACTTTCTGACTTGATAAAATTATCCTCCATATCCCTTGTTTGCCTACCAAAAATCAAACATAAGAATTAAAGGAGGACTTCCCTGGTGGTCTGGTGGATGAGAATCTGCCTGCCAATGCAGGAGGCAGGGGTTCAATCCTTGTTCTGGGAAGATTCCCCATGTCACGGGGTAACTAAGCCCATGTGCCGCAACTACTGAGCCCACACGTGGGAACGACACAAGCCCGCATGCCTAGAGCCTGTGCTCTGCAACAGAGAAGCCACCGCAATGAGAAGCCCACCCACTACAAACAAAGAGCAGCCTCTGCTCGTCACAACTAGAGAAAGCTATGCGCAGCAACTAAGACCCAGCACAGCCACCAAAAAAAAAAAAAAAGAATTAAAGGAAAGAAAGAGCTACTTTCAATGTAGTCTCTTTTGAAAGTCGCTCAGTCATGTCCCACTCTTTGTGACTCCATGGACTATACAGTCCATGAAATTCTCTAGGCCAGAAAACTGGAGTAGGTAACCATTCACTTCTCCAGGGGAATCCTCCCAACCCAGGGAACGAACCCAGGTCTCCTGTACTGCAGGCAGATTCTTTACCAGCTGAGCCACCAGGGAAGCCCCAGTGTACTATCAATAAAGTCTTCTTTATTAGAGTAAATGATTAATTCATATCAGAACCCAAAGCATCTATGCTGTCATATGATACACAATAATAACAGACTGGAGAAGGCCAGTCCATGCTACCTGGAGAACTCAGTGAGGCTCTGGGGACGTCCTGTTGAGAAACACTGGTCTCAGATATTCTAATAATGTAGCAATCTTTAACCCATGACATAGCCCACGATTAACTAAATATATTATTCCTCTACCTTCCCTTTTTCTCCAAAGCATTACATCGAACCTCTTTTTACTCTGACTGGAATACACTGTGAACCAGAAAAGCAGTAAGTTCAACTTTGGGTCACATGTCAGAGTCATCTGGTTTTCTTTTTATTCCACTGACTCATTACATTACTGTATTTTAATTTAGTTGGTTGCAGAAAGCTGAGATGACAATAATACTAGAGAAGACTTCCTCATCCAGATAATAACATCAGCACTATAAAAGCACACTTCATTAAAAACAACACACCCAACAGTGTGCTCTCAAGTATCGGCGATGAAATGGCTGCACAATTACTTTTGACTCGTTTTCTACATTTCCCCTCTCTCAGTGGAATGCCTAATCTTCATAAGGTGTTCATTTCCTGTTTCACCCAGCAACCACCTTCTGCATTTTTATTCTGTTGATCTCTCCTGCCTAAATTTCCATGGGGATTCTTCATTTAAAACACACTCTTTGCTCTCACTCCTAAACACAACCCCATCAGCACTGCTGCCTGTGCCTTGGATTACAACAGGCACTGAAGTTAATAGCTTCTCGGTCCTAAGGGAGTGTATGAAATAAGGACTGTCCTGGCCAGAGCATCTAGAGTTAAAACTATGGGCTAGAAGGTGGAGTGTCAGATTACTTAATAGCATTTGCAAAAGTAACATCCCTTTTGCTCTCCTAATTTGACTCAAAAAATATTTATTGAGTGTTTACACAATACAAGGCTCTCGGTAAGGCAACGGAATGACTTTCGTGCCAAGTAAGATGCAGTTTCTACACTGAAAATATTTTAGACAAGAATAAAACAAATACTTGTATCACTGAATTGCTGTTAAAAAGAAATGAGAACATATATCAACACAGTTCATTTCCGAGGTACTATATAGAGAGAATTTTTCATAGGATTACAGAAGGCTATTACAGTCCATCAAACTACGGGGAATTAAGAAAGACTTTATGAGGAAAATTTTAGATAATAAGGGAAAGGCTTTAAGTACAACCACAATTATGATCCTAGAGATGGCTAGGGAAGGCATTCTAGATAAGTAGAATAGTAAGGACAAGGAGTATCAAGTGGGAAATAATGTGATGTGTTTGGAAAACAACAGTTTGACTGAAGCACATGTCAGGAACTGAGAGTACACTGGGACAAGACTGAAAAGAGTAAGTAGAGGGCCGGTTTGGGAACGGTTGAATTACTTGAACATGATCTACATTTCTTTTAAGAATAAGGGCTTCAGCGTTTACTATACTGAAGGTTCGAAACACAGACACTTACTTGACTCATTAGTGTATATAAGGCAGTAAACCCCTGAGTAGGTGAAGAAAAAGAGACAAGCCTTAATATCTGCAATAGTTTTTTTTTCCCTTGTGCTCTGGGAAACTTCATTAGTCCTCTCCATTCACACCGCTGACGGAAAGATGATGTACCTCCTGGTGTTAGAAAAGAAAATCTAGTACTATGCTATGGGGCCTGCATTTTAAATTTTCCTTAACCTTTTCTTGGGCTTCCCTGGTGGCTCAGTGGTAAAGAATGTACCTGCTGATGCAGGAGCCATGGGTTTGATCCCTGGGTTGGGAAGATCCCCTAGAGAAGGAAATGGCAACTCAGTCCAGTATTCTTGCCTGGGAAGCCCATGGACAGAGGAGTCTGGCCTGGTGGGCTACAGTCTATGGGGTCACAGAAGAGTCAAGTCAAACACGATTTAACAACAATAACCTTTTCTTAGGCCAACTTTCCCTTTAAGCACCTAGAATTAGCGAAAGAAAAAGAAAAAGAAATTACACAGCTGCCTGGAATTCCTGTTGCAAAGCTCAATGTATAGGTAAGGGTAACTGGAAAATTTTATTGAGCATCTTCTATGTGCCAAGCCCATAGTCCCATGGACGGAGAAGCCTAGTAGGTTACAGTCCACGGGGTCGCAAAGAGTCGGACATGACTGAGCGACTCCTTCCTTCCTTCCATCTTTCCTTCCTTCCTTCCTATGTGCCAAGCACTGTGCTTCATTTAAACCTCATGATAACCCACTGCCACAGATATTATGCCAGGTGAACCAAGAAATGGAGGACATTTCCCCAGTCACTCTTGATTAGACGTGAAGTCCCAATGTAACTTCAAAGCCTTAAGTGATTAGAAATAAAAAAACAAAATGAACAAAAAACTGCCCAGTTGAAATAAACTGAGGAAAGGGAGAAGAAAAGAGAAGCATTGTGCACTGTACCTTTTAGAGAAAAAAAATTATGTCAAAGTGAAGCAACAGATAAATAAGATTTAAATAATTAATGTTTTCAATAAGAACTTAACATGGGAACTCCATATAATATACAGCAATTTACATCAAGGCATTTTTCACCAGTGAGCTTTCCCTAAAAGGAAAGGGCTATTTCAGTCTCACAAATAGCCCCTTTTTGATAAATACACTTCTTCTACCTCCTCTGTTGTTGTTGTTTAGTCACTAAGTTATGTCCAACTCGCTTTTGCAACCTCACAGACTACAGTCTGCCAGGTTCCTCTGTCCGTGGGATTTCCCAGGCAAGAATAGGAGTGGGCTACCATTTCCTTCTCCAGGGGATCGTCCCAACCCAGGGAGCAAACCCACATCTCCTGCACTGGCAGGAGGACTCTTTACCACTGAGCCACCAGGGAAGCCCTTCCATTTCCAAAAAATGTTTGCTTAAAAATACTTCACTTACAACTGATACACCGTCTCTTGGGCTTCATTTCCTCAGTGGAACAGATCAAAGTGAAGGCTCAGTTAACTTCTTATATGACCTTACTTCATTGTTCAACCTCTTTCTTCATTTGTGAAATGATGGGTTGAATCATACGACCTAGGAATATTTTGTCTGGTTCTAAAACACAATGTCTACAGTTCAGCATGTACAGAAACATTTTTTCCCGTCTATTTCTGTTTTACAGTATACCCTTAGGTAGTTACAATGGAGCTGGACTGAAGACATTTGGGAAAGCTTTCACATGAACAGCAACTTTTCAACTTAGGACACATTCCTGTAATCAAGTGGAACACCTGAAAGAACTAATAATTCTATTCATTTCAGTTATATTAGTCACCCTGAAAAATATTTGTTTGATTATACTTCTAAGTTGCACAACAAGAAAAAAATAGAAAACCACAGCATTTGGTTCACCCACTGCCTCAAGTCGTAACAATCATTGTTCAATTTAAAGATCTGAGGTCTGAGTTTCTGAGTACTTTAAATGCCAGTATCTGAACAACAACCTATAATAAAATGAAGATGAAAGGTTACAAAGAGTATTCTAATTTATAGGATAAACAGAAGAAGAAGTTGAAAATTAAAGCCACAGAATTTAAGCCTAAGCATGATGTGAAAATCTCCCATTTCTGGAAGGAGGCAATCCAATTTAATTGGACACCATGAAAGTAAATATGACAATTTAGTGAAAATGGTGACCACTTCTGAACTCTTCACATTAAAACAGCTTGATTAGCAAACAGAAGCTGAAAATGTTTACAGGAAAGAATTTTTATAAAGTAAGATGTGTCCACCGGTGTTTAAGTACGCATTAAGCAGGTGAAAAAAAGAAGTGAGGAGTCAGAATTATAGCTGTCTGAAAATTACAGCAGTGTGAAAACATTTATGCCTTCAATACATGCCAATGAAATCCCAAGGGCCAGTCACTATGGCTATGGAGAATTTGCTGCTGCTGCTGCTGCTGCTAAGTTGCTTCAGTCGTGTCTAACTCTGTGCAACCCCGTAGACAGCAGCCCACCAGGCTCCCCCGTCCCTGGGATTCTCCAGGCAAGAACACTGGAGTGGGCTGCCATGTCCTTCTCCAATGCATGAAAGTGAAAAGTGAAAGTGAAGTCGCCCAGTCGTGTCCAACTCTGTGCAACCCCATGGACTGCAGCCTACCAGGCTCTTCCATCCATGGGATTTTCCAGGCAAGAGTACTGGAGTGGGGGTGCCATTGCCTTCTCCATGGAGAATTTGCTACTTTTGCAAATAACATTCAAAGTATTTTAACTGATTCAAGGAGATGCCACTAGAAAAAAATTCTCATTATTTATTAACAGGGCAATGCTACCAGGTCAAGAGACAGGCTGTAGGAATACAGAGATAGGAATCAGTCTGATCACTGTCACTTGCAAATTCCTTTGTCCCTTCCCCTTGGACAAAATGCAACCTGGTTATGCTGAAGGGGAAGGTAAACATCCAGAAACATCCAGACATGCCCAGGTGGCTGCAAGCGGGCTCAAGTCACAGACTTGGGGACTGTCTGGCCAGTTCCTTTATAGATAAGTATGCATGATCGCCACATGCACCCACTCACAAAGAGAGGTGGCAGATCATTAAAACAGACTATGCCTTCTCTCATGAGCAGGAGATCCATATGCAGTGAATATGGTCTGGGCCCATGAATATCTGATTTTGGATATATCACAATTTCTTTGTACTGTAGAATTTTTTTCTGTTTTTAAAAGAAATCAGAATCAATCAGGTAAAAAGGCAACTCCTGGCCTTTTAGTCAAGATCTTCCACTGGAATAAACATAAGCACAAAAATATCCATGAAATGGGAAAAGCAGCACTAACATTTCTCTCAGTTTCAATAATTCCACTAGAGGAAAAGAGTTGACCAGCTCTTAGAGATCTGTAAAAACCTTGTGGTGGACAGGCCAGGAAGTTTCAAAAGTGCCTGACAATTTACACCACTCCCTGTTTCTCCTTCTGAGAATAAAACAAAAAAATCTCAGACATCTTTTGAGGACTTGAAAAAGCCAAATGCTCTGACCAGCTATGTCCTAGCTCAATGACTCTTTTGCCACTCTATTGTGAATATATTACCTAATATTAGGTAATAGGAGAGAAATAACAACGACCAGCACATTTTATTTCAAGAGTCACTTTAAAATATACTTTTCGGTCCTCAGTGAAAAAGAAATAAGGGGTAAAAGAACATTGCAGCTGGACTATGACTACATTCCTTTGTGTTTTGTGGTCTGAGCCTCAAAATGAAATGCAGCAAAGATTGCAGAGTTTCCCTTTACAGTGTGCAGGTGCATAAGTAATAGGTTAGGCAAGGCATCAGTCCAGACCTGGGCTTCAAACAGATCAGACAAAGGGAAAAAACCTAGTTTAGTGAAAGTAGCTAAACAAGACTCTCAACCCTAATGTATCACATGCCCATAGCGAGAGCAAACAGGTAATCAGAGAGGGCAGAAGCTGAGGATTCCTAGGCCTATTACATTAAATATAATTTGTCCAATGAATGATTTAATTCCTATTTTCTCATGAAGACCTGATTCTACCTAATACCCTGGAAAAGTTCACATCAAAATCAACACACTCTTTCAGTGATCCAGGCTTATAATAACTGAGAGGTTGATTCAATCAACAACCATAATTAATAAATGCACTTGTATTTAGAGATATATTTACACATCAATACTGTTCCAAAAAGGATCTGAGGTGCTTTACTGCCCCAGAGGAAAATATTTGACAGTTCATAAAATATAAGACAGCATCAACTGTGAACTGAATTATTAGCTTATGTACCAATAAGAAAAGATAAAAATATCCTTTTTTTTTTTTATACGATAAAACACCATACCTATCATGCCATTAACTGGAAGATATATCTCATTTTTAGCAATATTAGTAAGATGTCAAAAGTACTTACATTAGAATCAATAAAATACATTTTTTTGTTTCAGTAAAGTGGGGAAGACAGAGGTAGAATATAAAATTCATTCACTAAAAAGCAATTCCTGTGGTTCTCCTGGCTGCCAAAGGGGGGAAGCAATGTAATCACCTAAATCTAACTGGCCTTCCCAGACTGCTTAGGAAAATCACTCAGTCAATAAACAAATCATCACTACTACTCACACTGGAGCGTACACTACATGGAGTGCCCACATGCTGAGCTGCTCCTTCACAAATTAAAGTGCACAGCTGATCTGGAGAAAGAGTATTTATTATTCTGAGGAGTCACCCTCCTTCAAGCTCCCAAAGTAATTTCCTACATAACTATTATTTTAAGGCAGATAATTATGAGCAAATTTGATAAAAATCTGAAGAGATACATAATTTTATTAATATGGAGCCAAGAGAAAGTTGGGAGGGGTGGGCATTCTCCACAGAACTACAAGGTTATCTTTGTGAAAGATATATCTGGTTATGGTATTCGCTCTTAAAATCACCTAGGGGATCCCTTCATCCCTTATAAGTAGTATTTTTCATCATTACAAGAACAGAAGGAATGATATCAGCAAAAATGGTAAAGTAGATCAAAGGACTTGTCCCTCTAGAGAAACACTGAAAAAAAGAAAATCAAGCAAAAACTGTCCATCAAAGGTTCACAACTGGCTGAACAATCAGTCAAGAAAAAGGAAACTCATAATCAGAAGGAACTCTTTGCAGCATTTTTACTTATCCTGTCCCTCACCTCCTCTCCAGCTCAGCAGTGGTCCTACAGACAGCAGACTGCCAGTGTAAGGCCCTGACTCCTGATTCTTAAGGGAGCAGAGCAGATCTTTTTTTTTTTACCAGCACAGTAAAAATTTGTGTTGGTTTGCCCTAACTTGTCTGGGGGCAACCTGAAGGATGAATGCAAGGCACTTGCTTTTGTTTTGCCTAGTCAGAACTCAGAGTAAAAACAGGACAATGTTCAAGAAGTAAGGCAAACAAACAAAGCTAACTACTTCCTTAGGCAAAAGATTGAGGCTGAGACACACAACAGACTGTCTAGTCTGGGAGGAACAGCTGGAGAGAACTTCTGGGGAGAGAACAGCTGGGGAGAACTTCTTTCAGAAATTAGTGTATTCAAAAGTATACCCACACACTGTGGAATCAGAAGTTATGGGGGAATGTAGCGGGTGCAGCCACTGGGCAAAACAGTATGGAGATTCTTCAGAATACTAAAACAGAATTGCCGTATGATTCAGCAATCCCATTCCAGAACATATATCCAGAGAAAAACATGGCTTGAAAAGATACATACACTGCAATGTTCATCACATCATTGCTTACCATAGCCAAGATAGAGATGCAACCTAAATATCCACTGACAGATGAATGGATAAAGAAAATATAGTACATATAACAATGGACTATTACTCAGCCATAAAAAAGAATAAAATAATGCCATCTGCAGCCACATGGACGGACATGAAGATTACTATACTAAGTGATATTAGTCAGACAAAGACATGTAGCTTATGATATAGCTTATATGAAGAATCTTAAAGAATGAACTCTGGTGCTGGAGAAGACATTTGAGAGTCCCTTGGACTGCAAGGAGGTCCAACCAGTCCATCCTAAAGGAGATCAGTCCTGGGTGTTCATTGGAAGGACTGATGCTAAAGCTGAAACTCCAATACTTTGACCACCTCACGCGAAGAGTTGACTCATTGGAAAAGACCCTGATGCGGGAGGGATTAGGGGCAGGAGGAGAAGGGGATGACAGAAGATGAGATGGCTGGATGGCATCACTGACTCAATGGACATGAGTTTGAATGAACTGAGTTGGTGATGGACAGGGAGGCCTGGCATGCTGTGATTCATGGCGTTGCAAAGAGTCGGACGTGGCTGAGCTGAGGGAGTGAACTGAACTGAACTGGAAGAATGATACAAATGAACTTATTTATAAAACAGAAATAGACTCACAGAGAGCAGACTTATGGTTACCAGAGTGAAGGGTCAGGGGAGGGATAGATTAGGAGTTTGAGAATGACATGTATACACTGCTATACTTAAAACAGATAACCAACTAGGACCTACTGTATTCTGTAGGGATATCTGTTCAGTATTCTGTAATAACCTAAATGGCAAAAGAATTAGAAAAAGAATAGATACATGTATATGTTTAACTGAATCACTCTGCTGTGCACATGAAACTAACACACTATTGTTAATCAATACTCCAATACGAAATAAAAATTAAATAAGTAAAAATTTTAAAAAATACAAAGGATGTTGTATACATGCTCAGAACAGAATGCATGCTCAGAAAAGACCTGAGAAGACCCTAGGCTTCCACCTCTGGCTAACTGCTATGCTTACTATAAGAAGTGAAGGCTAAGGCCTTCTGGTTGAAATGAAAGGACACTACACAGTTCCTGAAACTGAACAAAGAAACAAAGGTCTCCAGTGAAGATAGCTACACAGGTAAACTAAAATAAAAAAGATAGCTGTACGGGCACACAATGCATCAAGATGTCATCAGTGACAATAAGAACCTACAGGTGGGGGAGAGAGGCATAGAGGAGCAGAGTTTCCACATACTAATGAAGCGAAAGTGAAAGTGAAGTTGCTGTCATGTCTGACTCTTTGTGACCCCATGGATTGTAGCCTCTGTAGCCTACCAGGCTCCTCTGTCCATGGGATTTTCCAGGCAATAGTACTGGAGTGGATTGCCATTTCCTTCCCCAGAGGATCTTCTCGTCCCAGGGATCGAACCCAGGTCTCCCGCACAGTAGACAGACGCTTTACTGTCTGAGCCACCAGGGAAGTCCCAAAGAAGCTAAGTGGCTATTATTTCAAAGTAGACTGTTATAGAATGTTAACTGTAATCCCAGAGTCACCAATAAGAAAGTATCTTAAATACACTGAAAAAGAAATGAGACGGGAATCAAAATAGTACACTACAAAAAATCAATTTAATATAAGGGCAGTAATGGAGGAAAATGAAGCACAAAAAAGGTCTAAGAAATATGGGGGTGGGGGAATGGCAGAAGAAGTCCTTTTATATCACAAATTATGTTAAACAGAAGTAAAGGAAACTCTTCAAACAAAAGGCAAAGATCTGCAGAAAGGAATTAAAATAAAATGATCCACTATATACTGCCTATGAGTCTCATTTTAGATCCAAAGACAAATAGGTTCAAAGTGAAAAGATGGGAAAGATATTCCCAAATACAGTAACCAAAAGAGAGCTGAGAGGTCATGCTAATATCAGGAAAAATAGTTTTTAGGTCAAACTTGTTTTCAAGAGGCAAAAAGTTCATTACATAATGATAAAAGGGTCAGTTGATCAAGAAATAGTATCTCAAAACATATGCACCAAATGACAGAGCCCCCAAGTAAAAGAGGCAAACATTGACAGAACTGAAGGAGAAATAGTCCTACAGTAATAGTTGGAGAGTTTAACACTCCATTTTCAGTAATGGACAGCATAGCTCAACAGAACATCAATAAGGACATCTAAGACTTGACAACACTATAAATGAACTAAACCTAACATATATATGGAACATTACATCTAACAATAGGAGATATTTTCTTCTCAAATGCATGTGCAACATTCTCTAGGACAGACCATACATCAGGCAACAAAACAAGTCTTAATAAACTTAAACATACTGACCTCATACAAACTATCTATTTCTCCATCACAATGGAATTAAACTAGGGTTCAGTAACAGAAGGAAAACTAGAAAATTCACAAATGTGAAAACCAAACCCTTTTAAAACAACCAATGGGTTAACTGAAGAAATTACATGGGGAATCAGAAAATACTTTGAGATGAATGAAAATAAAATGCAACATGCCACAATTTATTGTGGAAGTAAAGTTTAAAGATATAAACTTTGAAACTAAAAAGAAAGCTCTCCTATTAGTAACCTAACTTTACTTCTAAGTAATAGAAAACTACCCAAAGCTAGCAGAATGAAGGAAATAATAAAGATTAGAGTGGAGATGAAAAAGAATACAAAAATAAAATCAACAAAATTAAAAAGTGAGTTCTTTGAAAAGATCCATCAATTCTTCTTATTCTAGATAAATTTTCCACATCAATAAGCAAATAAAAAGACACAAACAGCTAAAATCAGAAATGAAAACAGACATTATTAAAGACCTTACAGAAATGAAAAGGATTATAAAATAATACTATGAACAACTATCACCAACAAATTACATAACCTAGATGAAATGGTATTGTTCTTGGGAAACACACAAATTATCTAAACTGAGTCAAGAATATATTAAAAATATGAACAGACTTATAATTGAATCACTAATCAAAAACCTCCCAACAAAGAAAAGTGCAAAAATCACATGGCTCCACTGGTAGATTCTAACAAACATTTAAAACAAGAATTAACAGCAAACCTCAAACTCTTCCAAGAAAGAAGAGAGGGAATACTTCATAATGCTTTCTATAAGGCCACTGTTGCATGCATGTCACTCAGCTGTGTTCAACTCTTTGCAACCTGTGGACTATAGCCCCCGGGCCCCTCTGTCTATGGGATTTCACAGGCAAGAATACTGGAATGGGTTGCCATCCACCTTTAGGGGCTCTTCCTGACCCAGGGATTGAACCTGCATCTCCAGCATCTCCTGCACTGGCAGGTGGATTCTTTACCATTGAGCCACCTGGGAAGCCCCGATACTTTCCTCACAAAAGCAAATTAAACTTGAATGGGTCAATTTTGCTATCACTAGCAATTCTGTCTACATTTTTTAAAAAGAAATGGAGCACTACACAAAGGATATACAAAAATTACCACAATCTAGGTCACCTTTTATATTTTTAATACACTCGATGCTTCATACTGGCCCAATGTTAAAAGTATACTGTAAAGGGATACTTACTCTCTCTCCTTTTCAGTCAGCTTGTCATTAATATTATCTTTGATTGTTGATCTAGATCCCTTATGAATTACAGGATATCTGAGGGGTACTTGTAGGAAAAAGGAGATCATGGATACCAAATGTGCAGTATAACCAAGGGCAACAGCAATGCTCCCATCATCTTTTGCTGTTAATTCAAAAACAGAGAAACAGAAAACAGCTATTTACTTCATAAATGTAGCCACAAGATCATAACGAATCAATTTCAAGAGAGATTTTACAAGAGATAATTGATAAAATATTATTCACCTATCTAAATTATATGATTTTACACACACCTAAATAGATTAAGAAGATCTGAAATTTCATCTACTATATTTAGAACTATTTCCCAATAATTAATGTGGTGAGATTAACATTTGATATATAATCTTAAGAGTTTTTAGTACAGTCAAGGCTTCAATACTTTCTTCCCCAACATTTTTAATGCCAAAAATAATACTTGAGTCTATTATACAATGTGAAAATTAGTTTCAGAAATTTGAACATTGCATACTATATAAACATCATACATTTTATTCATTAACTTTACCAAGCAAAAGAGTTGTACTGTTATACTACTGTACAACATTATTAATTCAAGGTGAAGTGAAATAGCATAGCACATCCTTATAGGGTACATTCTCAATATTCATAAAGAGAGCATTGTTTAAGTCAGTGATGTTTGAGATAGGATAGAAAAAAAAAGTGTTTTAAATAGTAAAGGTAAAAAAACCACATTGTTCATATATTAATACATCCTCTTGATGTAATTTCGGTGGAAGTAAGTATTGGAAAAGAATACATGTATCCTACAGTACATGTCTTGTAAGAAATCATAGATTTTTAACTCAACATCTAGATTTCTGCTACTGCCTATGAAGTAATAATCATTCAAGTATTCAGAACTGAGAATAATATAATAAGAAGTTTGAAGCTTGCCCCAAGGGAGAAAAAAAAGTAACTGCTTGGTATGTGATGTTCTTAAAATACTTTAAAAGTTCTCTCTCTCTCTCTCTCTCTCTCTCTCTCACACACACACACACACACACACACACACACGGATTTAACACATACTTGGAATACTTCTGGTGACAGAAAGGCTAAAATGATTGAGATGACCTTGGCTTGAGTATTTCCTGATTTCTAACAGTAACTTTAACTTCAATTGTTAGTAATATTTCCCACATTCTTCTTTTATATTTAAACCTGGTTATCTAAGCACTATCTTCTTACTGTACAGGAAAGCCACTATTGCCATATACCACTCAGTACATTCTCCACACTTGACTACCAAAACAGATTCTTTGATCATACTGTAAAAATAGGTAACTTTTATTGTACCCTTTTTTTTTTCCTGCCAGGAATTGACCATGGTGCTCTATTTCTGGCAGTCACTCATTCATCAAAAATTAATAAACTGGGCATGTTTTATATGCTATTTCTTTCAATTTACAGATGAAAAAATAAGGTTCAAGAAGTTAAGGAACCTGTTCAAACTAATACAGCAAGTATAGCAGTTGACCTGACACCAAGGCCTTTGTCTTTAAGCACTCTACCATACTGTTGCAGAACGTTACTGTGGAATACATAACAATTTTAACTTGGTAGTCGCGAAGCATATGACACATGTTTATTATTTTAGTTTCTTCACTCTTTTCTAATAAGTGCAAAAAACACATAAAAGTCTGTGAATCTTTGGTGACATGTTCTCTCAAATCAAATTGATGAAAAAAAAATCAAACAGCATTCCTTTCATCTGACTATTGGCCCTGTCTTAACTAACTAGAACTATTTTTAGAGACCATGTGCTCCTGGTTCAGTCCCACTCAAGTACCTTTAGTACTATAATACTTTACTTCTGTGGAAATATGCATATCAGATTACCTTAGAGACTAAAATTATACTGTAAATTCATCACAATATAATTTAATCATCATATAATAATCAGAACTGGGAGAAGCCTTAGAAATCACTGAATCTGATGCTACTAACTTAGAAATGAGAAAAATAAGATTCAAGTGGTATAAGTGAGTTAGTCAAAGCTATATAAGTAAAAACTATGAAAGCGGGAGTAAGAGACTGTATCTACACCCCAGCCCCTTCAAGTATCTATCCCTGGAATCACAACTGGGACAATGGGTTCCATGAAAGAGGTTGCTGAATCCCACCTCCTGTTTTCTTTAAGAACAGGGCTTACTAAATTTAAAATATTCCTATTAGTACAAGCACTTGGTCTTTAAGAATCCTCTTTTGAAGGGAGAGGAAAAGAGGAAGAAAAAGAAAACTTTCAGTAAGTAATAAATAATAAAACTAGATTAAGTTTGGACTTTCTTTTTTGTACTTTGGGATTCCCAGGAGGTGCAGTGGTAAACAATCTGTCTGGCAAGCAGGAGAGGCAGGTTCGATCCCTGTGTCAGGATCGATTCCCTAGAATGGAAAATGGCAACCTGCTTCAGTATTCTTGCCTGGAAAATTCCATGGAAAGAGGAGCCTGGTGGGCGAGAGTTCATGGGGTTGCAGAGTCAAACATGACTGAGTGACTTAGCACCCAAATGCATATGCGCTTTATACTAAGCTTTTACTTTTCTATGTGACCTATAGAAAAGGATTTGAAAACTTCCAAAAATCAGAGGGCCTCTTAGCCTGCCAAACAGGTCAAATGCAAACTATGAATGTTTAAAAAACCTATCCAATATTAAACATTCAAGCATCTCCACTTTTCCATATTACTAAAGGGTAATACTAAAGCATTACATTTGTCTATTTCAAGGACTATATCTATGTAAGTAGTAAAAGAACAGAAATTGGTCTTCTAACATTACCTCCTTTCAATAAAGTAAGTTTGCTTAAATTAAACATAAAAGGGCATCTCTAAGAGAATCCTGTATACATACAACAAAAACCAAAAGAAATAGTGAAAACTTCGGTAATACTGGAAATCAGCTTTGATTCTGGTTATTCACACTCACCATTATTTCTACCACAAGACTCCCCCAACTTACCCATTAAAAACCCTAGGGTTGCTTCCTATTCCAGGCCATAGTGCTCAGTCACAGCCTCACAGTTAAACACCATGGTGTTGGATTTCCAATATTGAAGCTTTATATTAAAAAGCATTTTAAAAGGACCATGGGTGAGGCATTACAGGGCCCATGGGTACTCCAATACCCTCGAAAGGAAAACCACCTCCTGGTAGGGAAGTCACTTTCATCACCCCAAGACCACTGAATCTCCAGTGGGAAAATGTGAGCTCATGTGGTTAATTATGGCTATTGCTGGCCACGAAACCTCAGATGTCACATTCTGTTGCCAATCACTTTAGCTAAAAAAACTGAAAGGTTTAAGGTTTCCAGCAGTCCAAGATCTAAAAGACTTTTTACCTGCCAAAGCCAAAACCTGGCTCTCTGGAGTGTGCTTTTCCAGGAACCATTAATGACGTCCCTAACACCTGATGCAGAGCAGAGGCTTGTGTTCCTTACGCTGCTCTGTGGGTTAAAGAGGTCACACGTGACAGGCTTGTTGGTGAAAGAAGCTAGGGGGAATGGGAAGGTTCAGGGAAGAACAGGAATAAGCTGTTAAGACTCAGGTAAAGGAAAAAAGCCCTGATTAAAATAATGTTTTAACGGGCTTACAAATAAAACAAAATTCTGCAGTTTCCTCACAATAAATATTTCCTATTTGTTTTTTTAAATGTAGGTAGCTACATTTACTTGGGGCTGTAGTAATTTTTGTGATAATAAATCTTTTATATAATTTGTCTTTTTTTTTTCAAGCTGAAAAGACTTAGACATGCATTTATTTTGGTTAATTAAGATAATAATGTGGATCTGATTCACATTACATTACAGATCTTCCTCAGTTTACAATGGGTTTACATCCCGATAAATTCATTGCAAGTTGAAAATCTTGTAGGCTGAAAATTTTAAATGTTTTAAAATATCTAACCTAGTCTTGCCTAGTCTATTTTAAGCATGCTCAAAACAATTACATAGCCTCTTTTATGTAATTTTTATGATAATAGATTCCACAAACTCACAATGGCCATGACAACATTATAAATTAATTTAAATGTCTCTTTGACTTACATGTTGGACAAACTATTAATATTCAAATGCATCCAAGTACAATAAGTGATCTAAAAGCTCTTACCATCCTGCCTTCCCAATCACTGAGGCAGCTGATTTGGTAAGGAACCAAGCACCCACTGATCCAGACAGGACAAAATATTTAAGACTCTAATCATTGCCACAGCATCTATGGAATCATTCCATGTTCTCAATGAGACAGTGTTTGACATATGGACTCTCCTTTCCAAGAAATCATGCCTGCATAAAGGGATACAGACACAGAAGGAAATCTGGGTCTCATTACCACAAAAGGCTGTGTTATAGATTACTTAAAAACACACACAAACAGTTTTTTCCTTTTTTATTTGGATGAGAAATGTCCCAGTCAATGGAACTCAAGTGAATACCCTTCACGGGACAACTTTCCCCACTTGCGTCCAGGTCTCTCTCCCATATTCTAACAGAAACTTACCCAGTTAGAAAGAAGAACACAACAGATGCTGGGCCACTAGGCAAGAGTTTCCCAAAGAGTATGAAGCCAGGCACTGCAAGGCCTATCCCAGCAAACCTTCATGCATGTAGCAGAACACCAGTTTAGATTTCCGCCACTAGTCTTACTAAGCATGCAGCTTCTACAGAACACTAACAACTTGCTAGATGTCTGGAAGAGGTCATTATTCAAGACAAGGAGGAAAACTGCATCATGACAGGAGTAACGCGGGCCTTAAAATCAGGCCAACCAGGGAGGACTTTAGTTCTGCCACTGGCTAGAATGAGTCTTCGGAAAAATTAACTAATCTCACTGAGCCTCAATTTTCTTGTCCTTAGGAAAAAAAAAAAAAAAAAAAAAAAAAAGAGCTGAGTATAATTTTTTTCCCTCACAGAAGAAATTGATTCTCACAGTGGCGGGAATTAAGTAAACAAGACAGCATCATGTGTGATGTTCCATGTTACATATTTCAACTCACTGAATCTAAAATTTGCCATCCTTCTATCAGCAAGGTAATACTATTTTATCTTTAAAAATATCTCAGGTATCATCTTCTCTGTAAGACTTCCTGGTAGATCTGATTATTCCCATTTCTTTAAGTCCCACATTACCTGGTATAAACTTCTAAGTGCCTGACACAGAGTACAAATTCAAGAGGTGTTTATTGATTGGCTTGATTACCAGTTAACCTCAAGTGGACTGAAGTTTCACTGAGGTAGGATCAATGCCTTAGTCACCTCTGCATACCCCCAGCACCTGGCACCATAAATGACACACACAAGGCACGCAGTAAATTCAAAAGTACATGGAAGTACCTTGCAGAATGCGAACATAGATTTTAAAGTCCAATACTACCACATGTGCTTCTTAAAAACTAACTCCTACACGTTATGGTACGTAAATAGGGCCTTAGAGTAAAATTAAACATTTACTTCATTTTTTTACCAGTAAAAACTGCACTAAAAGATAAACTAATTTTTTTAGGGGAAGAAGGAATGATTCAGCTTGTATGAATAGACAGGGAACAAAAGCTGGGAAAAATCAGGAAATAAATCAACTCCAGAAAACAAAAATAGAATCAAGGAACATTCCAGAATGAATTGAGGTGATACTCTAAAACCGGTAGTATCCCTGCTTCTCTTGGTGCCACCTCTCAAACCATTCTATATGTAGCAGCCAGAGTGACTTTTAAAAAACATCAGTTCGTATCATCCCCCTTCTTGAGGCTCTTCAGGGTTTCCCACTCCACTGAGAATAAAACAGAAACTCCTTTCAGTGGCCTCAAGACCCTGGCTGACTCTCCTACATCTACTGATGGAATTCTTCTCTTTTCTCACCCTGCCCCAGCCACACAGGTTTGCTCTGGTCTGTCCTTCCTTCCTCTCTCTGGCAACTAATTCCAATTATATTTATTGAATGCCTTCTACAGGAAAAGCTCTTTCAAATGCCAACTCATTTAATCATCACAATGAACTGAAGATGTAAATATTACCTCATTTTACAGGTGAAGAAATTCAGTTCAGTTCAGTTCAGTTCAGTCACTCAGTCGTGTCCAACTCTTTGCGACCCCATGAACTGCAGCACGCCATGCCTCCCTGTCCATCACCAACTCCCAGAGCCTACCCAAACTCATGTCTATTGAGTCGGTGATGCCATCCAACCATCTCATCCTGTCGTCCCCTTCTCCTCCTGCCCTCAATCTTTCCCAGCATCAGGGTCTTTTCAAATGAGTCAGCTCTTCGCATTAGGTGGCCAAAGTATTGGAGTTTCTGCTTCAACATCAGTCTTTCCAATGAACACCCAGGACTGATCTCCTTTAGGATGGACTAGTTGGATCTCCTTGCAGTCCAAGGGACTCTCAAGAGTCTTCTCCAACACCACAGTTCAAAAGCATCAATTATTTTGTGCTCAGCTTTCTTCACAGTCCAACTCTCACATCCATACATGACTTAAGCTCTGAGAAATTACATGATTTTTCCAGAATACACGTATCTTCTCCCAAGTCCTTAACCTGAATTTTTTCAGATGTATCAAGCCAATTCCTCAGATCCTCAATCATGACGCCCCCCTCTTCTAGAAATTCTTCTACCCCAGCTGTAGTGGGTGAAGTGAAAGTCAATCAGTCGTGTATAACTCTTTGCAACCCCATGGACTGTAGTCCATGGAATTCTCAGGCCAGAATACTGGAGTGGGTAGCCATTCCCTTCTCCAGGGGATCTTCCCAACCCAAGGATCGAACCCAGGTCACCAGCATGGCAGGGGGATTCTTTACCAGCTGAGCCACCAGGGAAGCCTGGTTCCTTTCAGCCTTCAAATTTTCTGTTAAACATTTCTCCTCAGGGAGATCTTCTCTGATTCTTTTATCTACAGTGAAAGTGACAAGTGAAGTCGCTCAGTTGTGTCCGACTCTTTGTGACCCCACGGACTATAGCCCACCAGGCTCCTCTGCTCATGGGATTCTCCAGGCAAGAATACTGGAGTGGGTTGCCATTTCCTTCTCCACGGGATCTTCCAGACCAGGGATCGAACCCAGGTCTCCTGCATTATAGGCAGATGCTTTAACCTCTGAGCCACCAGTGAAGCCCTATAGTAGGTTTCCCTATTCTCTAAGATAGCATACTCTTTTACTAAATACTTGTTAAATCCTTCTTTTCTTATTTATTGTGTTTATTTTTTATCTCCTTTAAGAGATTGTATGCTCTATGAAAGAAGAGAATATATTTGCTTTTTCCATCATCATATCCTCAAAGCAGCACATGCCTGGAATTTAGGTGCTCAGTTGATATTTTTTTTAATGAAAGAATATTCTGTATTCCTACAACCTGGCCCAGGACTCAAGGTACTTATTAGGTTTATTAAATAAATGAAAGAAAGAAAGAATGGGGAAGAAGATGTGTCATGAACTTCAAGACACCATGACCTAAAATTAACACCAAAGCACATGTTATGACTTACAGAGATGAGTGGGAACACTGTACAACAGAAAACAGATGAATCCCAGCAAGATCATTACCTAGTTTTGTGGTCTTGAGCAAGTCACTAAATAGCTCATTCACACATTATAAAATGAGATTATACCACCTTTCTTATTGGGTTATTTTGTTTTCGGAAGGATTAAAGATAAGGCTAAACGTCTTGTTCTTAAATAAAATCTTAACAATCATGTAAAGTATGTAGTACATGAACTAACGTATTCTTTATGAACAACTCAAAGCTTAGATGACTTGGTCCAAAATACATGGTTTCTAAAAAGGGAACCAGGATTCAAATACAGGTCTTCCCATTCCTCTTTTAATCACTTAAAAAATTTTTTTAATTGCAGTATAGTTGAATGGTAGCTCAGTTGGTAAAGAATCTGCTGCAGTGCAGGAGACTCAGGCTAGATACCTGGGTCAGAAAGATTCCCTGGAGAAGGAAATGGCAAACCACTCCAGTATTCCTGCCTGAAAATCCCATGCACAGAGGAATCTGGTGGGCTACAGCCCATGGGGTTGCAAAAGTCAGGCACAACTTAGCAACTAAATCACCACAATAGCTGAATTTACAACATTGTATTAATTTCTGCTGTATAGCAAAGTGACTCAGTATATATATATATATATAACTACACACACACACACACACACACACTCTCTTTTTTGTATTCTTTTCCATTATGGTTTATCAAGGATACTGAATATGGTTCTCTTTCCTATACAGTGGGACCTTGTTGTCAGTTTGCATCTACTAACCCCAAACTCCCGCTCCTACCTTCTACCATCCCTTTCCCTCTTGGCAACCACTAGCCTATTCTTTGGAGAAGGCAATGGCACCCCCACTCCAGTACTCTTGCCTGGAAAATCCCATGGATAGAGGAGCCTGGTAGGCTGTAGTCCATGGGGTCGCTAAGAGTTGAACACGACTGAGCGACTTCCCTTTCACTTTTCACTTTCATGCACTGGAGAAGGAAATGGCAACCCACTCCAGTGTTCTTGCCTGGAGAATCCCAGGGATGGGGGAGCCTGGTGGGCTTCCATCTATGGGGTCGCACAGAGTCGGACACGACTGAAGCGACTTAGCAGCAGCAGCAGCAGCCTATTCTCTATGTCCCTGATTCTAGTTTTGTTTCTTAGCTAGGTTCATTTATACCACTTTTTACATTATGTCCCAACTACTTGTTGTAAAGGACAAAGAAAGTAATACACTAAAGCAGTCTTAAATGTTAAAGAATCACAAATAACAGATTTTTTACAGGGAAATATAAGGAAGTCCCAATAAGAACTAGTAATGCTCTATTCTGGAATAACTTATTCCCAAATAGATTAATGCGCTAGCTTTGGGTATAATCTATAGAACTTCTTAGTAGTCAAAGCACTGTTTACATTAGGAGAAAAGAATCCACTCTGCTAACAATAAAACTCATCTTTCTACCCAAATGTCAAATTAAGTTCTTTTCTCTGGCATACTGGTAAAGAGATTAGGAAAAATATTTTAAAATACAGCTATTACTGTGAATGCTATTTGTAACATCTTTAATGGAAATTTCTTTTAATTAAAGAGAACAGAAATGACAGTATAACAAGTTTAACCTATGGGAGTGGGAATGTCACAGAATTTAATTTTCAAATACATTTTATGTCAGCAGAAATATAACTTTATAAACAGAGCAGACTAAGGTTTACGCTTTGCTCCCAACACAATTTTTTCATGAAAAGTCAAACCAAAAGGACAGGAATATTATTAGTATTCTTGAGAAGCCTACTGTTTGATTTTCTTAAACCCCACTCAAAACTATTTTAACTTTCAAATAGAAAGTTCAACAATTTTCCCCCATGATTAGACCAAATATCCTCTTAAGTCTTCCATCAGGGAAACTGAATCTATTTACTTATAATTGGGAAGGGACAGGAGGTTCCAAAACTTTTTGGAAGAAAGGACAGGCAACCACCATTTCAAGATATCTCTTTTCCTTGCAACACACCCATATTTTATACCAAATCTTTAGAAGTAAAAAGAAATAAAATACCTTGGAAGTCCTCAGAATTGGGCAACTTGACACCACATACAAAGTAATCTTTATGGTCATTCTGTGAATATAACCAAAGAATGAAATTAATTTTATGTATAAACAAAGAAGCTCTAAATCTAAAAAATTTAGGTGTTAATTCAAAGACAATACTATCATAGATATAAAATATTACCCTAACTGTTGAAGCTGAATACATGATGATTTATTATACTATTATCTGTATCTTGATATACACTCTAAATTTTCTATATAATACATTTAAAAATGTATCTAACAAGAAGTCATGTAAAATTTTAATCATAAAGCTAACTATTCTTTGACCAATTCAAAGCTATCAATGAGAATTTTTAAGTAGAATTAACCAGAGTCTGTGAATAATCTAAAATCCTATTAGCTTTCCTCTCAGAAAATTAGTCTTTTAAGTCACTTTTCATTAGAAAGAAAACAAAACCACCAAATTTAGCAGATTTAATTCTCTAAAAAAGAATCCTAATAATTTACATTTGTACTTACTCTAAGAAACCAAATTCAGAAACTTAACATCTTGACAGCTACCACAGGAATATCTTAAGTAATACTAATAAATATAAATTAATTAGTGGTTATATATTTGGAGCAATGTGTATTTATCTGCATGCATGTCTCAGATAAGGTAGAAGTTGATAATGTGGTTGAGAGAAAAAGTCCTAAAGAAACCAGAAATAATTAGGCATTCTTTCAGGTGAAGATGAGTTCACTCCACCACTCAATTGACAGAAAAAAATAAATAAACTAGTGAAACCTAATGCCAACTAATTCTAAATCTACTTTTTAAATAAATATTAGCTTCTGAATGAATAATAACAGCATATGATTAAGACTACAGCAATGATGTTTTCTTTGAGAGGAAATTTCAAATAGAAATCTCTTAAAAAATTTTTTCCCCCAGAAAATCTGAAACTTACCAAATCAATAGGGTAAATGTAGGAAAGCTCAGATAGTAACTGCCTGCAACGAATTGTCAACTGAGCATTAGTCTTCAGAAAGAGTTCTCTAATGAGGAAAGAAAAAAAGCACATTTGTTAAAAAAGCAAAAAACAAACACGTTTGCTTGCTTTGTAACAGTTATTTCCAACTAACTGACACAGAGAAAAATTAAATGATCTGCACTTGGCCACAGAAATTCAGAAGCAGAAGCAAGAATAATAGCTAACATGAGTCCTGACCTATCTCTATATACCACCAATCACCCTATCTATCTAAGGAGGCCTATTGTATGTATCCAGCACCATGAAAAGAGATGTAAAACATGCAAATAATCATTGGACACCTACTACTATATGCCAGGAGCGTTACAAATGGCTTTAATTATCATATCAATGACAATTTATTTGGTTGATATTACTATACCTATTTTACAAATAAGAAAACAAGATTTAGAGAGGATCAGTAAACTGACCAAAATCTCATTTAAACTGAGGCTAATTTGCAGGAAATATACATATGGTATTTCCTCAAAACAGCATTCTACTTTCATTTACAACTACAGATGTTATAACCACCTCAAAAAATAACCTGCTGTCATATTACAAAAGTAAAAGAATAAAAAGGACAAAGCCAAAAGGTGTGGCATGAGATGATGTCGCTTTTCCTTACACTATTTAAGAAACATGACTAACAGTAAATTACCCATAGAGCATATTACCTGCTCAACTGTCAACAATTAATAAGGAAGTAATTTAGGAAACGCTCTAGGTTAGAGTGGAACACAAAGCAGTACAATGCAAAGAGAGCTGAAACTTAAAGGCATCTAGTTCTGCTTTCCTAGTGAACCAGGCAAAAAGTAACCACAGCTTTGCCTTCCTATCTGCAAATTGAGAGGATTAGATTAGATGATCTCCAAGGTTCTTTCCAGGTTTCTTAATTGCTAAAGTTTCTTAAACAAAAATGCACAATGGGATGACTTTCCAGTAAAAGTGAGTGAAGATGAGAAGATCAGAGGTGGCAACAAGTTAAGCATGTGCTGCAAAAAATAAAGGGAAAAACTATTAGCATTTGTTAAATGAATGTCATGGAGCAACTGAAATTAGCTACAGTTCTATCTCCAGTACATGTGCAATCGGTAGTGTCTGACTGCTTGAGACCCCATGGACTGTAGCCCGCCAGGCTTCTCTGTCCACAGAATTCTCCAGGCAAGAATACTGGAGTGGGTTGCCATTTCCTACTCCAGGGGATCTTTCTGACCCAGGGATCGAACCTGCAACTCCTGCATTGTAGGCAGATTCTTTACCCCTGAGCCACTGGGAACCATTTTATATTGGACAGTGAAGGAAAATAATCACAACTTGTTCTTAAGAAGAGAAAAAAATAATGGTAAAATATTATTTTAGGAGAAGTCTGCTAGCAACATGGAGAATGAGCTGGACAGCTGGAGAGACTTATGCTAGAGAATCTGAGAACTGCTGAGGTGAGGCACGTGAGCTAACAGGAGTAAGACTGAAGAACCTACTAAAGAAAAACTGTAAGCTGCGCTAAACGTAGAGGACTGGAAGAGAAGGAGATTCAAACATGAAGGCATGGTACTGACGCCCTGCAATCTAGAAGAACAGTGTTCAGGCTTCCGATTCGGACTACGAACTAGGCGCCCTTACAGGGCCTCTGGCACAGTGCATGACACAACAGGGGCTGAATAAATGAAAGTGACAATGAGCCTATTAACCGGCACTAACACTGGCAGCTTTAAAAAAAACACTCCATTTCTAAATCCTCTCCTAAAAGTAAACGCAACACTCCTAACCACCACTCCCAGTGTTCCGCTTACCTTTTGCAGTGCACTCCTTTCTCAACTCGTTTAGGGATTCCTTTTGGAGTTGAAGCTTGAGGTGCTCAGCTGAAAATGTACTTCCTAGAGAGAGATGAAAGGAGACAATTCCAGATGTAACACTGCAGACAGGACTGCCCAGTCACAACCAAACAGGCAGAGCCCAGTCCCCTGACTGTGAGAGGGAAATAAAAAGAGTAAAAGGTAAAATGAGGATAGAGGACTTTCGGGGGATTAACCAGAATAAAATTCCAATTGCTTCCATTTTTGTACAGTCTCTAGGAAGAGTTCAAGATTCCCTACCTATAGATTTCTGGGTTGCTAATCAAGAAACCCCAATGAGATGTTCAAAATTCAGACAACTTCACTAAAAAAATTAAACCTGGCTATGAACTCTGGGTGTTAAGGATGATTTACTAAAAGTTAATCAACTGTAACAAATATACCACTCTAGTAGGGGAAGCTATGCACAGGTAGGGTTTGGGAGTATATGGGGAATCTGTACCTTCTGATCAATTTTGCTATGCACCTAAAACTGCTCTAAAAAATAAAGCTTATTTTTCAAGTGGTTAATTTCTTCTCAACCACAAATAATACAGAACATTGCTGAAAGTATAAAAAATAATAGAGCAGGAAAAATTACTTGCATATGGACTACTACAATATAGTAGTTCATAAATTAAGTTTTTATCATGATTCATCTTATTCATATATTTAAATGGCTTTAGTTACAATCATAGTGTGCAGGAAATATATATTCTGATTTTTCCAAATTATGTCTCAAGCATTTTTACATGTTGACAGATAGTCTGAGTTACAATGTTTAATGGCCTGTAAAATATAACTCGATCAAAGTTAATTAAAAGAACAGTCTACATTTTAACTGATAGTTCAATACCTCAATTCCATTATAGGACATTTAATTTCCTCTAAGTATTTGCATGGCAATGAATAATATTTGTGTATATATGCCTAGTCTTCAGTGTTTATATTAACTTTGGGACTTCCATTTTCATTTATGTGATCATAAAATCCTTTTACATCTTCTTACTCTAAAAAATGATCCTGTCTCAGGTTCTTGATAACCAGGCCTGAAAATTCCAAAGGTCCTAAAGCACAGAAAAACAATCTTAGATCCTGACATACTAAGTTCCAGATCTTAAAAAGGAGTGTAGTTCCAAGAACTGTGATTAACAGGAAATGGTAGCTGAAACTCTTCTGTACATCTCCTCTAAGGAAGAAGCAGAAGTAGATTAACTGATCAAAATACAGTTTAGACTTGAGCACTAAAATCACCAACCTAAGTAATTTTATCAACATATGTCTAAGCACCCTGTTCTCTCTCAACTATATGTTAATGACCACTAAGTTACTAACTCTGCTCCCCAGACAGAACTTAATCAAGAAATACTACTTATCTTCTTAAGCCCCAATATAATTCCTCCCCAGATTTCGCTCTCAACAATTTCAGAAGACACTCAGATTGACAACTTCCACCTCTCACCTCACGTAATTTTTCCAGAAAGCACATGAATTCTTCTACTATTATACAAATCTGCAATCTTATTCTTCGTCCCAGATAAAAGGCTGCCTCAAGTCTAGTGAAATCACAAATAAGGCCAAGACAGATGTGAGTTTTGAAATGCAAATGTTATACACCCCTTTAGCTTTGAAGCTCTTCAGAACGTATTACATGACCAAAACAAAACAAAAACACTTGCAAAATAAAGAAAATTAAAAAAAAAATACACTAGCCAGCTAACAGATGGGGTAAAATGTTAACAATGGGTAAATCTCGGTGAAGAATATAGGCGTTCTCTGTACTCTTCTTATTCTTGCAGTTTTTAAGTCCAAAATGATTTTCAAATAAAAGAAGAGTAGACCCAAACCCAGAAAAATGTCTCCTACAAGGCTTTTCCACAGGCTTTAAAAGAACTAAGGCTTTAATATATATGGAATTTAGAAAGATGGTAATGATAACCCTGGATGTGAGACAGCAAAAGAGACACAGATGTATAGAACAGTCTTTTGGACTCTGTGGGAGAGGGGAAGGTGGGATGATTTGGGAGAGTAGCATTGAAACATGTGTAATATCATATGTGAAATGAATCACCAGTCCAGGTTCAACGCATGATACAAGGTGCTCGGGGCTGGTGCACTGGCTAACCCAGAGGGATGGGATGGGGAGGGAGGTGGGAGGGGGGTTCAGGATGGGGAACATATGTACACCTGTGGCAAATTCATGTCAATGTATAGCAAAACCAATACAATATTGTAAAGTAATTACCTTCCAATTAAAATAAATAAATTTACATTAAAAAAAAGAACTACGACTTTAAAACACAGAGGCACCATCTAAGGCACCATCTTTCCACGTTTCTGTTAAAGGTAATATACCTCTCATCGGTTACATGGTGTTCTCTGGAACAAAACTGAGTGAGACTGGTTTAGCTAGGCTCAGGTAGAGAAGAACCAAGTATCTCTAAACATTTGCATGGCAATGACTGGTATTTATGCGTAGTCTTTTGTGTTTATATTAACCTTGGAACCTCAGAAAAGTCAATCTAAGTTCCAAAGTCACTTCATGAGAAGTAGTAACAAAGAGGCAATGACGTTCTCAATCTCTTCACATGTTGTTCAGGTTATATATTACCAGCCTGAATACTACACAATTGGTGTTGTGTTCTCCCAAGGATATTACATATCTAGAAGCAATGATATCCATCTTTCAGACCACAGATATATCTTGCTTCTCATCTGATTTTCTCAAGATTCAGCACTGACTGGTATCTTCTGCTTGAATCATTCTTTACTGTAATTGTAAAATAATATTCACATTCCAGTGACCTCTCTATATTTATCAGTTAGCATTCAACATTCTTCTCTAAACAATAGGCCTTCCTCCTCCATTAGCTATCTATATCAATATGGAACCATGAATTTTCTTTTATTTTTCAAAGATACAATTCATTATTGTATTTAATTATTTTGGTGCTCAAGTGGTACCAGATTTGATCAGCCTTGCTTGAGTGGCCTTCTGATGTCGTGTGATCATGCTATTCAAAACATTACCTTACTTATTATCATTTTAATTGCTGTAGGATCTGTACTGATATTCCCTCTCTCATTCCTGATACTGTTAATTCATGCTTTCTCTCTTTTTACTTGATCAGTCTGGCTAGAGGCTTATTAATTATATTCATCTTTTCAAAGAACACCTTTTAGTTTCACTGACATTCTCTACTCTTGTTTTCAAGTTCACTGATCTCTGACTTTAATTATTTCCATCCTTCTGTTTGATTTGGGTTTAATTTGCTCTTCTTTTCTAGTTAAGATGTAATTTTAGGTTACTAAATGAAGGACTTTCTTTTCTACTATAAGTATCAAATGGTATAAATTTCCTCTAAGCTAGCATCTCCTTAGATGTTGATATATTTTCATTCAGACAAAAGTATTTTCCAATTTTCCTTGTTATTTCTGCTTTGACCCATGATATGTATATGTATTGTGATACACAATACTTTGCATTATTTTGATTATTTGTATTTATTTATGACACCAAATCTGGCCTAACTAAATATCTCATAAGTACTTGGGGGAAAAAAAGCATATTCTGCTTAATTAGGCCAAGTTAGTTGATTATGTTGTTAATGTCTTTTATCCTCAGTACAGAAATTACTGAGAAATGAGTGTTTTGGTTACCAACTACAACTGTGTATTTAGCTGTATCTCCTTTCAGTTTTTGCTTTATATATATACATACATACATACATACATATATATATATATATATATAAAAGCTCTGTTGTTATATTCATACATATTTAGAATTGCTTTATCTTTTCATGAACCAGTCTCTGCACCATAGTGTAATATCCCTCTTTATTGCAAGTAATATTCATTGTTCTGAAGTCAACCTTGCCTGTTAATAGAGTCACTTTGGCTTTCTTTTGGTTGGTATTGGTATAGTGTACTTTTTTATTCTTTTACTTTAGTCTATTCAGTTCAGTTACTCAGTCGTGTCCAACTCTTTGCAACCCCATGAACCGCAGCACGCCAGGCCTCCCTGTCCATCACCAACTCCCAGAGTTCACTCAGACTCACGTCCATCGAGTCCGTGATGCCATCCAGCCATCTCATCCTCGGTTGTTCCCTTCTCTTCCTGCCCCAATCCCTCCCAGCATCAGAGTCTTTTCCAATGAGTCAACTCTTCCCACGAGGTGGCCAAAGTACTGGAGTTTCAGCTTCAGCATCATTCCTTCCAAAGAAATCCCAGGGCTGATCTCCTTCAGAATGGACTGGTTGGATCTCCTTGCAGTCCAAGGGACTCTCAAGAGTCTTCTCCAACACCACAGTTCAAAAGCATCAATTCTTCGGTGCTCAGCCTTCTTCACAGTCCAACTTTCACATCCATACATGACCACAGGAAAAACCATAGCCTTGACTAGACAGACCTTAGTTGGCAAAGTAATGCCTCTGCTTTTGAATATGCTATCTAGGTTGGTTATAACTTTTCTTCCAAGGAGTGTCTTTTAATTTCCTGGCTGCAGTCACCATCTGCAGTGATTTTGGAGCCCCCAAAACAAAGTCTGACACTGTTTCCACTGTTTCCCCATCTATTTCCCATGAAGTGATGGGACCAGATGCCATAATCTTCGTTTCTGAATGTTGAGCTTTAAGCCACTTTATATTAAAAATGTCCTTCTTATACATAGCATTTAGTTGGGTCTTTTTTATCTTTATAAAATCTGAATAATCTTAATTGTGGTATTTAGAACATGTATACTTAATATAATCACTGATACATTTAGATTAAAAACTACCACTTTATTAGCTATTTTCTTGATGTGTTCCTTGATGTTCACTTATTGTTTCTTCATCCCTCTTTTTCTATGCTTTTGGATTATTTTTTTATTCCCTCTTTCTTCATTATTGGCTTACTCTTACCTTCCCCTAAAATTTCTAGTTGACTCACTGGAAAAGACCCTGATGCTGGGAGGGATTGAGGGCAGGAGGAAAAGGGGACGACAGAGGATGAGATGGCTGGATGGCATCACCAACTCGATGGACGTGAGTTTGGGTGAACTCCGGAAAATGGTGATGGAGAGGGAGGCCTGGCATGCTGCGATTCATGGGGTCGCAAAGAGTCAGACACGACTGAGCGACTGAACTGAACTGAAAATTTCTAGTGGTTGCCCCAGAGTTTACAATATATAACTTTAATTAATAAGTCTACCTTCAAATAAGATTAAATCACCTCATGCAGAGTATAAAATCCTGAAAACAGTACACTCCCAACTCTTCTCTTCTCCACTCTTAAAATACTTCATAAATTTTACTTTATGCCTGTTATAAACCCCAAAACATTGCTGTTGCATTAGAAAAATCAATCGCCTTCTAGAGCAACTAAAAATAAGAAAAACTGATGAATCTATTTGCATAGCAGCAATGGAGACACAGACATTGAAAACAGATTTATGGATATGACTTGGGGAGGGAGGGCAGAAGGAGAGGGTGAGATGTATGGACAGAGTAACATCGTAACATGCATTACCATATGTAAAACAGACAGCCAATGGGAATTTGCAGTATGACAAATACTCAATGACAACCTAGAGGGGGTGAGATGAGGGGGAAGTGGGAGGAGACATGAGTAGACCCATTCACACTGATGTTGGGTAGAAACCAACATAATATTGTAAAGCAATTATCCTTCAATTAAAAATAAAAGTAATAAGAAAATGTCTTTATAATATCTTCCTTTCAACCATTTCTGGATCTCTCAATTTTTGTGTGTAGAGCCAAGTTTCTGTATGGTATTATATTTCTCCTGCTGAAGAAGTTCATTTACTATTCCTTGAAGTATAAGACCACTGATAGTGAAATAATTTAGTTTGATGTGAAAAATCTCTTTATACTTCAGGTTAGATAATTTCTATTTACCTATCTTCAAATTTACTGATTCTTTCCTCAGTTGTGTTGAATACCAATGAGTCTGTCAAAGGCATCCTTTATTGGTGGTGTTTTCGGTTTACAGCCTATCCATTAGACTGTTTCTTAGTTTCCACCACCTCTCAGCTGAAATTTACCATCCGTTCTTGTAAGTTACCTACCTTTCCACAAGATTCTGAAGCACAGTAACTATATTTATTTTAAATAGTCTTGCTGATAGTCCCATCACCTAAGTCCCCTCTGAGTCTTTTTTCTGTAAACTTCTTCCTTTGTCAACATTTTGTTGTGGGTAGTGCTGGTAGCAGTGGTAGTGAGGAATTTTTGTTTTGCTTTTTTGTCTCAAAATTTTTAATACTGAACATTATTTGCAGGGCAACAGAGTCAAAAAGGACGCGCTTATTCTTCTGTTAATTGGAGGCAATTCAGTCAGGAATTGAGCTGGATCTGAGTTCTGCTACTGACATGCATGACATTCTTCAGATTTCTTCTAATCTGTCCCTTCGGGGGTGGGGGTGGCAGTGGTGAGATGGTCTGACATAGGCTCTTTCTCAATGGGACGTACTATTCCCAGACTTAGGTACTCCCTGGGAATCAGCACCTAAGTAAGGCTGCCTCACCATGTTCTTGTCTCTCCTCAAGTGGTAAACTAGAGTGGCTTGTTATTCTGTGCATTCTAAACTGGCTGGGGACGAAGGGAGGGAGTTCCTCTATACTCTGGTTAAACCAGGCCATACTCTGTGTTCCTGGGGAGGGCTTTCTCACTGATTCCGGCCCTCCCCTAGGGACTGACTGCCTTGAAATCTTAGTACTTGGATAGTTTAAAAAAAAAAAAAAAGTTACAATTCTGTACATCATCCAGCTTTCTGTTGTCAGGATGGAAGTGATGCTCCTTCCATCTTTCTACTTCCCAAACAGAGGCTGGAAGTCAAATCTGAGGATATCAAGTTTATTTAAAGCTCTATTCTTTGTATTTTCTGTTTCTTTGAGGTCAGCTACTCTGTTTGTTCAATTTGGTCTCATTCAGTGTTTTCCTCAAATATCTGATGACCTTTATTTTCCCCTTTAAATCCATGAATAAGTGATTAGATTGGTTAAGCAATAGGAAACAGTGTAGGTTTCCTTTGAAGCTATAAGGCCTCATTTAAATGAAAGACTTCACCTCTGAATGGCAGCTCAGTGAAGTGGGCAGGTCATGCTAACAATTAGTTTTCCTTCAGGGTATATATGCTGAGAGAAGGTAGTACCTTTCACTTTAAACCACTGCAACTATCAAATAGGGAGAACTTTACTTTGGGATTATGTTACTTTAGGGTATTCCAGTCTTAAGTAGAGCTGCTTTTCATCTTTTCCCTCTGGGTTGGTTGTAAAATTCCACAGTCAGGCTTTGCTCTACTTTTCTATGCCAAAATCTCATACCATGGGACCTAACCAGGTCAGGAATCCATTATGTTAAAAAGTAGTTGGAGTAAATGTTATAGGAAGTTACTCCAAATTCACAAAGAAAATGAGACAGTAGACTGTTACCCTAATTACTGCTCCATTATTTCTGATTTCCATACTTGGGAGTTGAAAGTTGAGGCATCTGAGAGCTCTCACTGCCTTTCCAGAAACTCCCACTGTGTCATTTGTGTTCCAGGCTGCAGTTTTCCTCTACTCTAGCTTATTCATCAATACAACCCTACTTTGTGTATCTGAGAATTATGTAAAAAATCTTTGCTATTCCAGTAGTACGCTCTTTCATTTTCACCATTATCAAGAACTTGTTTTTTATGCATGTATCTTTATCATTATATCAATAAGTCATTGAGAGAGAGAGAACGTAAACGCATGGCTTGGTTTATCACACTTCAAAACTGCTTTTTGAAGCCCCTGACCCTATACATGCATACACTATGGCCTCTCTGTTCAGCAAGAACTCAAACCAAGCACTTTAATTTTAATAACCAAATGTCAACGCTGTCTTCTATAAAATGAATAGCTAAAGAATATGAATCTTGATTCAATCAACAAAACAAAACAAAGACTCTTTAGGCTCTCGCTCACCAGAGAATTTGGTCTCAGACTGGCTAGTGGCCAGCTCCTGTCAAAATTACAGTTAAAATCAATAAACTGTCCTTCTTCTGAGTTTTCGGCATTGGGGCAGATGACCAAGAAGCAATATACTTCAACCAGTTTAGTTTTTCTCCCCACAGAAATGCCTTTTCTGTACTATGATTTATGATGCTGCCCTTCTCAAGGGTTAATAGATATTTCTTGCTGAAACTTTTGCAAAATTGCAGTTGACTGTCATTTCATTATGATATTTAATATCTAGCACATAAGACACTAGATGCTAACTTTCTCTTGGAATTTAGTGTCCAGAGAAGATTTTTTTCTACCTAAAGAACTGATATACTTCCTTGGAACAGGCAATAGGAAGCAACTGATACCTTTCATAACTCTACACAACTGGCTTAATAGCTAAGAAGGTTGGAGCTAATTTAATGCTTAAAAACAATAGGCAGATCCTATGGGAAGCAGTGTACTATAATGGAAAGTCTGTGGGCTTAGGAATATGAAAAATCTGGGTTAAATTTTACTTTAGGGACTCTAAACAAGTGCTAACTTCTCTGAAGTTCATTTTCCTCATCTTTAAAAATGGAGTTAGTTTTACTTTTACTGAGTATTTGTATTCTCTCAACCTGTCCCCATGAAGCTCCAAGTAGATAAAGTATACAACCAGCTTGATTGATTTTACTTAAAAATAATCATCACTAAGCATAATCAGACACAACATCCAACGATTCTATTACAATTTCCTCCTTAACTGCTTTCTCATTCTTGGAGAGCACTACTCCATACATTACCCAAATCCTTACAACTCCTCTAAATCCTATATATTAACTACCTTACCTCATAAACCTGGAAATAATAGAGAGATTTCTTTATAATCCTACCTACAACCCAATATGAAACTCGGTGGCCCCGATGCCATTTTCTTAGCTTTCTCCTCCTATTCAGTAGATAAGGAAAATATCTTCACTTACACTTTGAATTTCTTCTTTTCCAACCCCATGTCATGCTACTCTCTTCCTAATAAATTATTTTCCAACAACCGTGGTCTCCCCTCTGTTCAACAGTACAGGTACTTCGTATGTCCAAGCATTTCACTTGCCATTCCCATTGCTAGAATTCTTATCTTGTAAGATGGAGCTCCTCAAGCAATTCTTTCCTGAGCAATCTTTGTAAAAGCAGTCTCCCAAAGTTCTCTTCTATCACCACAGCTTGTTTAGAATCATTCTCACAATCTGATATTTACTTTACTTGTTGGTTTCTTATTTATCATCTTATCCACTAAGTAACTTTCCAAAACTGGAAGTCTTAATTCTTCCCCTTTCTCCCAATATCTGCTTCTCTCCAGTATTTGTTTTGATGAATGGTTTAATTACCTGGCCAGCTGTCCAAATCAGAAATTGGAAAATATCTAAATCTTTCTCTTTCCCTCTCTCCTCCCATCCACTAAATCATCAACAGCAGAGTCCATCATTAAATATCTTTGAACCCACAGATTCCGTCCTTCCTTTATATTTCCAAACTGTTTAGATTTTAATTCTGTACTGCTTAGATTACTGTAATAATTTCCATTATGAAAATTCCTTGCCCACAACTCTTCAAAGAGAACTTTCTAAAACCTACACCTAATCTCCATTCTGTGTAACAATTATCAATACAGTCTTGTTCACTTTTTCCTTTGAGAAATTTGCTTATTTCAACAGATCTCCAAACTTTTTGACATAATTTCCTTTTATGTCATTTTTTGGCTCTTCAGCCTCTCTTAGGGACCTTTACTCAAAGGTTAGTTGATCCTTTATGGAATTAACTGAAATTCGCTAATCAACTTCCATGCCTCTGTGTTACTGTTCCCTCTACCTGGGAAGACTCACCTTCTCCCCGCAGCTATCAGCTCAAGTGTCACCCACCTTACATGGAGTTCTGATTTTCAGATGCTCATCATCTGTGTTCCTACGGTATTCTCTACATATTTCTGTCATGTAACCATCACATCCATCCTTCTGTTTCCATCATCTTATATAATGCCTGGTTCCTTTGGCTGCTCCAAAAATAAAAGTAGACATGTACATCCACACACACTCAATGCCCGTTCCACGTCCTTTACACGCCCTGTGATTGATCTCGTTTTACTTCTGTGTTGAAACATCTGATTGTAAGTGTATTTTTTTGTAAATGTAATTTCCAATGCTTTTGAGGAGCAAATAGAGAAAAAAACGACGAGAAACCAAAACAAAATTCTGTCAGATGGTTTACTTCTAAACATCTTTATCTTCTATTGCAAGAGCGGGAGATTAAAATATGTTAGTCTGACTTTCTTACAATCCAGTTAAGATATTACTGAAATAAATCATTACAAATACATGGCAAATGAATCATTCTGAAGAGAAAATCTGAGGTTTACTAAGAATCTGCCTTTTTCCTCCCCACCACAAAGCTGTTTGTCTTTTACTGCCCTTCACAAGCTACACACGATGCCAACAACTAAAAATAAAGAAACCTTAATGAATCCTGGGAAAACTGCCTTTGGGCCCCAAAAATTCTGAAAGGCAGTTATTCATTTTGAAGGAAATTTGTTTAGGAATTCTGTCAGATGGCTATAGGAAATCAGAACATACACACAGATGAATAAAATTTAAAATTTGCCATCATTTCTAATAAACGTATCTTGAATTACAAAGTTTGTGAGAAGCAATTTTTCAATTTGTGACCTTATGACCTAAGAGGAGAAAATTGTTACACAATGCTTAATAACGTCTTTGTAGATTCAAATGGAAATCTATGACCTTTTAATGAAAGCTAAGGCACCAATTTAAGCATACTGTCTGCGGCCTTGCCTACTGGCCCAGTGGTTAAGAATCTGCCTTCCAATGCAAGAGACACTGCTTCAATCCCTGGTTGGAGAACTAAGACCCCACATGCTGTGGGTTTAGTTGTGTGGGATCTTATTCCAAGGAATAAGGACAACCCAAGGAAGTCCATGTGCCTTAAAATCCTGCATATTTCAATAAAGATAAAAAAATACCACATGCCACAGCTAAGACCTGACACAACCAAAAATAAATAATACATATATATATTTTAAAAATCAAATACACTGTGTGATACTTCTTTTATCTGAGATGCAGGCCAATTGATTTGAGTGACCAAGCAGAAGTTAATTACATTAACTTTTTAGTAGTTTAAACATACAGTACTCATGTATGGATGTGAGAGTTGGACTACAAAGAAAGCTGAGCACCGAAGAATTGATGCTTTTGAACTGAGGTGTTGCAGAAGACTCTTGAGAGTCCCTTGGATAGCCAGGAGATCCAACCAGTCCATCAGAAAGGAAATCAGTCCTGAATATTCAGTGGAAGGACTGATGCTGAAGCTGAAACTCCAATATTTTGACCACCCAATGAGAAGAACTGACTCCTTGGAAAAGACCCTGATGCTGGGAAAGATTAAAGGCAGGGAGAGGAGAAGGGGGCAACAGAGGATAAGATGGTTGGATGGCATCAACGATGCAATGGACATGAGTCTGAGTAAACTCTGAGACCTGGTGATGGACAGGGAAGTCTGGCATGCTGTAGTCCATGGGGTCGCAAAGAGTCGAACATGACTGAGCAACTGAACTGAACTGACATGCACACATACACATATATATAACTTTAATTACTCAAATTTCTTGCAAAATGATAATAATTACAATTAATAGAAAACTTCATATAAATCATGTATTTTGGCAATACAAGATCAAAATTTTTTTATTAACTACAATTACCAGAGGAATTTCTTTCCAGATCTGAACAATGAAATCTGACATTTCTGATCTCTTCTACACACAATGTTACTTTGGTTCTTGCTCATCAAAACATATTAAAGACTGTAAAACAGGAGTTGAGTAAACATCTACTTCTGCTTTATTGACTATGCCAAAGCCTTTGACTGTGTGGATCACTGTAAACTGTGCAAAATTCTGAAAGAGATGTGAATACCAGACCACCTAACCTGCCTTTTGAGAAATCTGTATACAGGTCAGGAAGCAACAGTTAGAACTGGACATGGAACAACAGACTGGTTGCAAATAGGAAAAGGAGTATGTCAAGGCTGTATACTGTCACCCTGTTTATTTAACTTATATGCAGAATACATCATGAGAAATGCTGGACTGGAAGAAATACAAGCTGGAATCAAGATTGCCGGGAGAAATATCAATAACCTCAGATATGCAGATGACACCACCCTTATGGCAGAAAGTGAAGAGGAACTAAAAAGCCTCTGGAGAGCGAAAAAGTTGGTTTAAAGCTCAACATTCAGAAAACAAAGATCATGGCATCCGGTCCCATCATTTCATGGGAAATAGATGGAGAAACAGTGGAAACAGTGTCAGACTTTATTTTCTTGGGCTCCAAAATCACTGTGGATGGTGACTGCAGCCATGAAATTAAAAGACGCTTACTCCTTGGAAGGAAAGTTATGACCAACCTAGAAAGTATATTCAAAAGCAGAGACATTACTTTGCCGACTACCATCCAGTCAAGGCTATGGTTTTTCCTGTGGTCATGTATGGATGTGAGTTGGACTGTGAAGAAGGCTGAGAGCCGAAGAATTGATGCTTTTGAACTGTGGTGTTGGAGAAGACTCTTGAGAGTCCCTTGGACTGCAAGGAGATCCAACCAGTCCATTCTGAAGGAGATCAGCCCTGGGATTTCTTTGAAAGGAATGATGCTAAAGCTGAAACTCCAGTACTTTGGCCACCTCATACAAAAAGTTGACTCATTGGAAAAGACTCTGATGCTGGGAAGGAATAGGGGCAGGAGGAGAAGGGGATGACAGAGGATGAGATGGCTGGATGGCATCACTGACTCGATGAATGTGAGTCTGATTGAACTCCAGGAGTTGGTGATGGACAGGGAGGCCTGGCATGCTGCAATTCATGGGGTTGCGAAGAGTCGGACACGACTAAGCGACTGAACTGAACTGAACTGATAGCTAATGAGAAAACTCCAATAGGTCATTCCCACCAAATGGCTTTTCATTAACGTATGACATCTACAGAAACATGTAAGTCAGAGAATCTTTCCCCCTCCTATCTTTTATTGCTGGGAAATTTATCATTAGCATAAAACTCCAAAAATTAAAGAGATTCATCCAAAAGATAAATAAATCCCTAACCTTTCTGCCAAGTCTATCTCCTAAAATAACTAGAATCTCGGAGATGTTAAGAAATCTTGACTATATAATCCAAAAGTTTGTTTGTCTGTTAAAAGGAAATAAGCCCCCCGACCCAAAGTTGGATGACTTGCCTAAGACATACAGAGAGACTGGCAGACCTTTCATCCAGATATCTTAGTTAATTAAGATATAATCAAATTCAAGAAATCTTTGGGGAAAATTCACTTTACTCATCTTGTAATAAAAGGAATATAGCAGAACAAAGTTCTCCATCTAATAGAAAAATCAGCAAACTATCAGTTTGCTGATATACTAGAGGAAGCAACAATGATATTAATATTTACTAGAAACAAGACAGGCTTTGGATGAAATAAATCTAAATTTGAATCTGGATCTATTATTTATCCATGCCACCTTGGGAAATGTTTCTAAGTCCCAGCTTTCCTCATTTGGAAAAGGGAGTAAAAATTATTATCTCTTAGTATTATTTTAAGAATTAAAAGATAATACTGTAAGTGAAAAAAGATCTGGCATGTTACACGATTTTAATAAAAATTACCTGCTTCACAGTATTGTGTAGGAATCAGATTTTGTAAGGTTTTAGATAGCATGGAATGCTAAGAAAAGCAAGAATCTGGAGACAAAGGGTGTGCATATACATTTCAACTCTGCTCTTGTTTTTACCTCGCTAAGGCAATGGCACCCCACTCCAGTACTCTTGCCTGGAAAATCCCATGGATGGAGAAGCCTGGTGAGCTGCAGTCCATGGGGTCGCTAAGAGTCGAGCACGGCTGAGCAACTTCACTTTCACTTTTCACTTTCAAGCACTGGAGAAGGAAATGGCAACCCACTCCAGTATTCTTGCCTGGAGAATGCAAGGGACGGGACGGGGCGGGGCTGGTGGGCTGTCGTCTGTGGGGTCGCACAGAATCGGACACAACTGAAGCGACTTAGCAGCAGCAGCAAGCCTCTTGCTTTCTCAGCATCTTATGAAATGAAGTAATAATACTTGCTAGGGAACTTTAAGGACCAAATATAACCATCCTTGTATAAGCTGAAACACTCTAGGATTCTGGAGGGTTTAGGAACTTCTGCCTTTTTCTAATAAGAGAAGCAAAAATAATGATAACTACAGTATTTCCTTTACCATGTGAAAGTGATAGTTGCTCAGTCATGTCAAACTCTGATATTTCCAACTTGTGGTCCACAGTAACTTCCAGCTGGGTCAGGAACTGATCTTTTCAACATTAATGTTTGTTAATGTATATATTTTCATTTCCAGCAGATATTTAGTTATGCTGTTTAATTAAAGCAGATTTCCCCTCTTTCAGTTCAATTCAGTTCAGTTCAGTCGCTCAGTCGTGTCCCACTCTTTGCAACCCCACAGACTGCAGCACGCCAGGCCTCCCTGTCCACCACCAACTCCTGGAGTTCACTCAGACTCACGTCCATCGAGTCCGTGATGCCATCCAGCCATCTCATCCTCTGTCATCCCCTTCTCCTCCTGCCCCCAATCCCTCCCAGCATCAGAGTCTTTTCCAATGAGTCAACTCATTGGCATCAGGTGGCCAAAGTACTGGAGTTTCAGCTTCAGCATCATTCCTTCCAAAGAAATCCCAGGGCTGATCTCCTTCAGAATGGACTGGTTGGATCTCCTTGCAGTCCAAGGGACTCTCAAGAGTCTTCTCCAACACCACAGTTCAAAAGCATCAATTCTTCAGCACTCGGCTTTCTTCACAGTCCAACTCTCACATCTATACATGACCACTGGAAAAACCATAGCGTTGACTAGGTGGACCTTAGTCTGCAAAGTAATGGCTATGCTTTTGAATATGCTATCTAGGTTGGTCATAACTTTTCTTCCAAGGAGTAAGCGTCTTTTAATTTCATGGCTGCAGTCACCATCTGCAGTGATTTTGGAGCCCCTAAAATAAAGTCTGACACTGTTTCCACATCTATTTCCCATGAAGCTTAGAGAATGGTAAATGAGCACTGCTTTGACTTAAAGTCACCAGCTGTGTTAGCTCCTAACAAGGGAGTCAGTGTGTTCTTTAAAGCTAGGCATTGACTTCTCTTCTTTAGCTATGAAAATCCTAGAAGGCATCTTATTAAATATGGATGTTTTGTTTTCACTAAAAATGTGCTGGTTAGTGTCGCCACCTTCATTCGTTATCTAACTAAATCTTGTCGATAACTTGCTGCAGCTTCTACATCTGCACCTGCCGGTTCACCTTGCACTTCTGTTTTTCAGAGACAGCCTCTTCGCTTAACTTAATGGAGTAGTCTCTACTAGCATCAAGCATTTCTTCTGCAGCTTCCTCACCTCTCTCAGCCCTCACAGAACTGAAGGGAGTTAGAGCCCTGCTCTGGATTAAGCTCTGGCTTAACTGAATTTTGTGACTGATCTGACCTTCTAACCAGACCTTAGTCTAAAACTTTCTCTATATCAGCAATACAGCTATTTAACTTTTTATCATCCGTGTACTCAATGAAGCAGCACTTTTAATTTCCTTCAAAAACTTTTCTTTGCATTCACAGCTTGGCTGTTTGGCTCAAGAGCCTAGCTTTCAGCCTATCTTGGCTTTCAACATGCTTTCCTCACTAAGCTTAATCATGTTTAACTTGATTTAAAGTGACAGACATATGACTCCTCCTTTCACTTGAACATTTAGAGGTTACTGTCAGGTTATTAGCTAACTTAATTTCCAGTATTATTGTGGCTCAGGGAATAGGAAGACTCCAGGGGAGGGAGAAAGGGAAATGGCTAGTCAGTGAAACAGAACATACATAACATTTATTAAGTTTATTGTCTTATATGGGTCTGATTTGTGGTGTCCCTAAACAATTATAATTGTACATCAAAGATTACTAATCACAGATCACCATAACAAATATAATAATAATGTAAAGTCTGAAGTATTGCAGTTATCATAGGATCTAGCAATACTACTCTCAGGTATATTCAAGAGAAATAAAAACATACTTCCCTACAGTTCGTAGAAGCACTATTCAGAAGGACAAAAATGGAAACAATCCAAATTTTCATCAATGGATGGACGCATAAATAACATGTAGTATATCCATGTAACTAAATTTTATTTTAAAAAAAGTAGTGAGGCATGCTAGAACATGAATGAACCTTGAAATATTACATTAAATGAAAAAAGTTGATTACAAAAGACCACATACTGTATGAGTCCATTTATAAAAGTTGTATAGAAAAGACAAATTTATAGAAGCAGAAAACAAATCAGTGCTCACTTAAGATTTGTGAAAGGGGGCATGTGGATCAACTGTTTAATGGGTACACATTTTCTTTTAGAAGAGACAAATTGTGATCATTGTACAACCCTATGAATAAACACCAAAATACTGATTTATACACTTTTAAATGACCTGCTTGGTATATGAATTAAATCTCAACAGAGCTATTTAATAGACTGTTTAACAGAGAAAGCAATGGCAACCCACTCCAGTACTCTTGCCTGGAAAATCCCATGGATGGAGGAGCCTGGTAGGCTGCAGTCCATGGGGTCGCTAGGAGTCAGACACAACTGAGCAACTTCACTTTTCACTTTCATGCACTGGAGAAGGAAATGGCAACCCATTCCAATATTCTTGCCTGGAGAATCCCAGGGACAGGGGAGCCTGGTAGGCTGCCGTCTATGGGGTCACACAGAGTTGGATGACTGAAGCAACTTAGCAGCAGCAGCAGAGCTGTTTAAAAAACTTTTCATAATTTTTTATGAAATGTGAAGTGTATGTGTGTGTGTATGTACACTTTATGTATCAATTTCAAAATACTTCAAAAAATTTTAAAATTTGTTTTAGTAAACTTATAAAAGATCACTACTTAAGCCCACGGTGAAAAAGGAAAATTGCTGAACGTGGAGGGTAGGCAGTTTGTCAGGTATTTCACTCACCTTTGTCCTGCAAGGCAATCTGCTCTTTATGCAGCAAGACTCCCTCCCGTCCCAAAGCTTTCTTCTGTCTTTCCAGTTCATTTCGAAGCACCAAAATTTTTAATTGCAGGCACTCACTTTCTTTTTTCTAAATAATTAAAAATACAGGTAAATTTATGAATATGAAAGTTATGACTAAATAACAACATGCACAATGTTTCAAATGTGAGTGGTTTAAAGCACTTTAATACTCATATAACTTATAGATCTCTTGAGTGATTTAATTATCAGCATCTGTCATTTTAATGGAATGAATACAGATGTAAGCAAAATGCAGATTAGAAATAAATCTAAGGCCTGGGAACAGTTCTTTCTAAAAGACACTATAAAATATCTCAGGCCTCTTTCCTGACACCACAATGCAATATGACACAAGTTAATAAAAAAGGGGGTTTCCTTGGTGTTTCAGTGGTTAAGAACCTACCTTGCAAGGCAAGGAACACTGGTTATATCTCTAGTCCCTTCATGCCTCAGAGCAGCTAAGTTTATGCACCACAGCTACTGAGCCACGCTCTGGAGCCACAAGCCACGACTACTGAAGCCCGTGCGCCGCCAGCAAGAAAAGGCACCTGATGAGAAGCCTGCACACCGCAACCAGTGAGCAGCCCTGGCTCACCACAGCTAGAGAAAGCCTGCACACGGTAACGAAGACACACCGCAGCCAGAAAGTAACTCAACTATTCTTAAAAGCCCTACGAGAATTAGAAATTAGACTGATATTGAATTAAAAACAATAACAATAAAGAAACAGAGTTTTCAAAATGTTCAGCACAGTTACCTTAGGACCCAGCGTTGTACCCAACAGAGTTAAAAACACGTCCATACAAAAATGAGAATATGACTGTTAGAGCAGCATTACTCATAACAGCCAAACAGTGAAATCAATCCACACGTGCACTATCTGATGACTAGATAAATAAAATGTGGTGGATATACAAAGGAATACGATTTGGCAATAACAAGTGAAGTACTGATATATGCTACAACATGGATGAATCCTGAAAACATACTAATTGAAAAAAAGCCAGTTTTAAAAGGCCACAGACTCCCATTTATACAAAATTTCCAAAATAAGCAAATCCACAGAAACAAAAAGAAGACTTCCTTCCTTACCAAGCTAAACTAAAGGTGCTCTAATCACCCACAGATTTTGGAGAAACCCAAGTAGGGATCTGGTGTGTTCAATCCATCCAAACAGTAACTAACCAAGCCACACCACAAGGGGAGCCTGGAGCCTCCTTAACGGCTGTAACAATGCAACCCTCTTCTTCCCTACTGGGTAATATCAAAGGCAGCCAAGTAGAGAGAACTTTCACTCCTAGGCAGTGGTATTGAAACCACCCTATCATCTACATGGGCAGCTAGAACTCCCATCCTTAATCAACACTGTCAACTCCTTTTGCATGCGTGCGTGCGTGTGCGCGCACACACACACACACACTCCCTCTCTCTCTCACACACACAGACAAACACACACACACCTCTGCCACATGGGTGTCAATGGAAGCTTCTTGGGGAGCTTGGACTTCTACCTCAACTTGGGAGGAATGAGATGGTTGCTCTTCCTTCCTCTACCAGAGGTGTCAGAGAAGTCAGGTAAAATAGAAGATTTAAATAAGATCCAGAGACTCATAATAAATACCCCAAATGTACAAGTTTCAATGAAAAATCACTCATGATATTAAGAACTACGAAGATGTCAAAGTAAATAAAAAGGATAATCAATAAAAGCCAACACTTGAGACAAACAGAACATATAATTACCTGACAAAGATCTGAGAGTAGCTATCACAAAAATGCTTCAATAGAAATTAAGAACCTATATGGGAATAGAATCTTAAAATGAGTGGATGTATGTATAATTGATTCACTATGCTGTACAGCAGAAATTAACACAACATTGTAAATAAATTATACTCTAATAAAAATTAATTTGAAAAAGGAAATTAAGAACATGCTTGAAACAAATTAAAACAGAACATCTTGATCCCCCCCAAAAAAGAAAATCTCAATAAAGAAAGTGAAAACCTAAGAACTGAAATTTAAAAACTCAATGAATGAGCTCAGAAGAAGAATGTAGGAAACAAAGAAAACAATCTTTAACCTGGAAGAGAGCACAATAGAAACTACCCAGTTTAAACAACAGAGATTCAAATGACCAGAACTGCAGGAATCTGCGGAATGATACCAACTTGTATCATCAACTACCAGGAGGAAAGTAGAAAGTGGGCAAAACGAAAAGCACTTGTAGAAATAACGGTTACAAATTTTCCAAATTAGGCAAAATAAATCTGCCAATTCAAGAAGTTAGTGAACTCCAAACAGAATAAATTACATGAAGAAAATCACAACGTAAATGAAACCAAAAGCTATGTTTTTAGAAAGGTCAATATGGATAAAATTCTAGCCAGGCTAACCAAGAGAAAAGACAGAAACTACTAATATGAGAAATGAAAGAAGGATCATCACAATGATCTCATGGATATTAAAATAGTAATTTAAAATACTCTAAACAACTCTATGCCCTTAAATTTGATAACTTAGAAGGAATGGATCAACTCCGTGAAAGACAATCTACCATAACTCACACTGCTGCTGCTGTTGCTGCTAAGTCGTTTCAGTCGTGTCCGACTCTGTGCGACCCCATAGACGGCAGCCCACTAAGCTCTTCTGTCCCTGGGATTCTCCAGGCAAGAACACTGGAGTGGGTTGCCGTTTCCTTCTCCACTGCATGAAAGTAAAAGTGAAAGTGAAGTAGCTCAGTTTGCCCGACTCTTAGCGACCCCATGGACTGCAGCCCACCAGGCTCCTCCGTCCATGGGATTTTCCAGGCAACAGTACTGTAGTGGGGTGCCACTGCCTTCTCCGATAACTCACACTAGGAGAAATAAAAAATCCACACAAACATACACACACACACTTCACAGTAGGAGAAATAGTATATATATGCACACACATATATGTATATGTATATATGTGTGTCTATTCAGATTATCTATTTCTCCCAGTGTGAGTTATGGTACATTTTATATATATATATATATATATATATTTTTCTTATATATAAGAAATTAAATCAATAATTAATAACCTTCAAAAACATAAAGCACCAATCCTGATGGTTTCACTGATGAATTTTACCAAACATTTAAATAAGACTTTCCTTGTGGCTCAGACAGTAAAGCGTCTGTCTACAATGTGGGAGAGCCGGGTTCAATCCCTGGGTCAGGAAGATCCCCTGGAGAAGGAAATGGCGATCCACCCCAGTACTATTGCCTGGAAAATCCCATGGACAGAGGAGCCTGGTAGGCTACAGTCCACGGGGTCGCAGAGTCGGACACGACTGAGCGACTTCACTTTCACTTAAATAAGACATAATACCATTTTTTGAAAATTTCTCCCAAAAGTTCCAGAAGAACTTCCTAACTCATTCTATGAGGACAGCATCATCCTCACATCAAAATCAAAGACATCACTAGAAAGGAAAATTACAGACAAATATTTCTCTTAAACACAGGTGCAAAATCCCCAATAAAATACTGGCAAATCAAATCATCTATATATATAAAGAATTATACCATGGCCAAATGAACCGTATTCCAAGTATACAAGACAAAGGTTCAGCTTTCAATAATCAATTAATGGATTCACCACATCAACCAGGCTAAAGGAAAAAAACACATAATCATATCAATAGGTACTGAAAAAGCATGCAACAAAATTCAACTAGAAGTAAAAAGAACTTCATCAATTTAGTAAAGAATACTTGCCAAGAAACCTACTAATATTTGCCAAAATATTTAATGGTGAGAAACCAGATACTTTCTTCCTATGCTGGAGAACAACACAAGGATGTTCCCTACTTTCACCACTCTCTTAAGCATGTACTGAAAGTCCTAGCTAAGCAATAAGGGAAGAAAAGGAAATAAAAGATATATATACTGGGAAAGAAGAAATGAAATCATCTTTGTTTACAGATGGTATGACTGTCTATGCAGAAGATTCCAAAGAATCAGCAACAAAAAGAAACCAAAAAACCAATCTAAAACCTCCTAAGAACTAATAGGTGACTATGAAGAGCAAGGTTGCATGACATAGTTTCAATACACAAAAGTCAACTGCTTTCTTACATAACAACAAAGGATAATGGAAACTTGAAATTAAAAACACAGCATTGATTATATTAGCATGCAAGTATAAAATACTTAGGGATAAATCTAACAAATTATGTAGAAGAGCTACAAGAAGACAACTACAAAACTCCAAAGAAAGTAGTCAAAGGAGACCTCCCTCCCAAAAAATGGAAAATATCTATGTTCACAATAGGAAGATACTGTTAAGATATATCAATTTTTCTCAACTTGATCTGTAGATTTAGCAACATTCCAGCAAATTATGTTGTGGATCTCAACAAACCGATTACAAAGTTTAAAGAGAAAAGCAAAAACCCAGAGTCACCAACAAAATACTAGATAAGTACAAAGTAGGAAGACTGACACTATCTTCGGTTACAGTAATCAAGACAATTGGGTATGGGAAAAAGAAGAGAGAGACAAATCAACAGAACAGAATACAGAGCCCAGAAATATGGTCCCCAACTAATCTTTGAGAAAGGAATAAAAACAATTCAATGGAGAAAGGCTAGCCTTTTCACCAAAGGGTGCTGGAACCACTGGACACTCACATACAAACGAACAAAAACAAAATAAAAATTTAGATACAGACCTAAATGTCTCACAAAAATTAACTCAAAATCAATCACATAACTAAATGTGAAATAAAAATTACTACAACTACACAACTTTTAAAGGATAACAGTGGAGAAAATCCAGGTAGCCTTAGGCTCGGAGATGATTTTCTAAATACAACACCAAACAATGAGCCACGAAGGAAGAAACTGTTAAGCTGGACGTCATTAAAATTAAAATTTGTGCTTTGCAAAAATGACTATTAGTAGAATGAAAAGAGAAGCCACATACTGGGAGAAAATATTTGAAAACCAATTATCTGATAAAGGAACAGAATACAAAATGTGCAAGAACACTAAAAACTCAACAACAGAAAAATAAACAACCCAAATAAAAAAACAGGCAAACAATCTGAACTATAACCTCATCAAAGAAGATGTAGAGCACATAAAAAGCATAATAAAGTAAATAAGCATATGAAAAAGGTTCTCACTATAATAAGTCATCAGGGAACTGTAACTCAAACAACAATTAGATACCACTACAAACTATTGGGGCTTCCCTGGTGGCTCAGACGGTAAAGCATCTGCCTGCAATGCAGGAGACCTGGGTTCGATCCCTGGGTTGGGAAGATCCCCTGGTGGAGGAAATGGCAACCCACTCCAGTATTCTTGCCTGGAGAATTCCATGGACAGAGGAGCCTGGTAGGTAAGCTACAGTCCATGGGATCGCAGAGTAGGACACAACTGAGTGACTTCACTTTACTTCACACAACTATTAGAATGGTTTAAATCGCTCATGCTGACAATACTAAATGTTTGTAAGCATGTGGAGCAACAGGAACTTTCACTCATGGCTGATTGATGGCAGTGCAAAATGGTATCGGCATTTTAGAAGATGGTCTGGCAATTCCTCACAAAATTAAACATAGGTTTACTATATGATCTAAAAACTGTGTTTCTAGATATTAACCCGAATGAGCTGAAAACTTGTGTTCACACAGAAACCTACACATAAATGTCTACAGCAGCTTTATTCAAAATTGCTAAAACTTGGAAGCAACCAAAAATACACCTCAAAAGGCAAAAAGATAAACTGTGGCATATCCAGTAACAATGAAGCATTATTCATCAAAAAAAAAGAAAGAAATGAGCTATGAAAAGCTATGAGAAGACACGGAGGAACCTTAAATGCATATGGCTAAGCTCAACATTCAGAAAATGAAGATCATGGCATCTGGTCCCATCACTTCATGGGAAATAGATGAGGAAACAGTGGAAACAGTGTCAGACTATATTTTTGGGCTCCAAAATCACTGCAGATGGTATATTGAAAAGTAGAGACACTACTTTGCCAACAAAGGTCTGTCTAGTCTAGGCTATGGTTTTTCCAGTGGTCATGTATGGATGTGAGAGTTGGACTGTGAAGAAAGCTGAGCACCGAAGAACTGATGCTTTTGAACTGTGGTGTTGGAGAAGACTCTTGAGAGTCCCTTAGACTGCAAGGAGATCCAACCAGTCCATCCTAAAGGAGATCAGTCCTGGGTGTTCATTGGAAGGACTGACGCTGAAACTCCAATACTTTGGCCACGTGATCCAAAGAACTGACTCACTGGAAAATGATACTGGGAAAGATGGAAGGCAGGAGGAGAAGTGGACGACAGAGGACAAGATGGTTGGATGGCATCACCAACTTGATGGACATGAGTTTGAGCAAGCTCCAGGACTTGGTCATGGACAGGGAAGCCTGGAATGCTGCAATCCACGGGATCAGAGAGTCGGACACGGCTGAACAACTGAACTGAACTGATGTTACATCCTGAAAAAACGCAAAACTGTGGAAACCGTAAAAAGATCAGTGGTTGCCAGGTGTTCTGAGGGAGAGAGAAAAGGATAACCAGGTGAAGTGTGGGAGATTTTTAGGCCAGTGAAGTAATTCTGTATGACACTGTAAAGGTAAAAACATTGTGCATTTGTCAAAGCTCAGAATTATACAATACAGAGTGAGTCCTATTGATTCAACAACATTAACAAATGTGTCATTCTAACACAAGATGTTAACAACAGAAGAAATGGGAGTGGGGAGCTTTCAGTACTTTCTGCACCATTTTTCTGTAAATATAAAACTACTCTAAAACACAAAATTCATTTTTTAAAAAAGTGATAGAACTGTACTTCAAAAAAGTCAATTTTACTGAATCTTCATTTCATAAAACAAATCCCAGACACATTCTACCAAAGAATCAATTAAGTTTGCTAAATTAAGTTTACTTATTTATCTTTCCATAAAAATATTCCCTTTTAAACCTACAAAATCATGCTTTAAACTTAACTTGCCTCCCTTTTAATCCAAATATTGCCAGAATTTGCATCCAGATAAAATGTGAAATCCTATCCCCACAATGAACATACACCTGCCTGCACATGTTTGCATTGACACACTATCACCACACTATGTGTGTATGTGCCCTTCTCTCTTAAGTCTGTATCCAGTGTCAAGAATACGGTTTTCATGATTTTCTATGACAAAATTCTTAACTAAATGGTCCTTTTCCCAAGACAAATACTAGGTAAAATTTTAATGGGGAGAAAATACAAAATTAATTCAGTAAACTGAATAGATTACTAAGCCCTGGGATGAGCTGGTGGAAAACTTTTAAAAGAAAAAACTCAGCGTCTCCATTTGATTCCCAGACAATGAGAAAGCGCGGGTACTCAGTGAGATGAGTGCTGGTGTGGCCTTGCTGGGGCAATGGGCATGGAAAATGACTTTTGGTAATTGTGTGGAAACTACTTTACAGCTATCATCTCTCACCCAAAATGCTTTCTTCCTCATCTCTGAAATACTGATTCTAAACAGATGGTATGATCATCTCTTAAAGACATTCAAGCCAAGAAAACAAGCAGTAAAGCTTATTTCCAATCATTATTACATTTGACTGGAAAATTTTATGAAATATATGACATTTCTAGGCAATTTTTTTTCCTAAACAAATCAAGTATTTATGGAGGGCCTGCTACGTTTTTTTTTTTTTTTTAGATAAATGAGAAATGGTTTCTGCTTTCTAAGAGTTTGGGTCTAGTGGAGACCAAAGCCATTTTGCCAACTCCCTGTAAAAACAAAAGTCACTGAGGACACTTAGAAAGAGGAATCAAGAAACAATCTGGGTGTCTTTGGTAATCCAGTGGAGAGATCAGTGTTTTCATATCACTGAGGGAAAAACTATATAAATTTTTAGGAACAATCATTTTCTCCAAAGAGTGCTCATCTTCCTTAACTTAAATTTTTCCACAAAATATATAAACTAGATTCTACCTATGTAGAGGAACAAACTAGATAAGAAAAACAACTCTTCAGAGAACACAAGGATATGCATAAGCAGGACAGTTAATCTGCTCTTATTGCAGGGTACATGCTCAGACTGGGTTATATTTACTAGAATCAAAGAACTAAAGGTACAAGTTGGTCTAAATACTAAACTAATACAGGAAGGCATGTGTATAGTATGTTTGTGTCATCGTCCATGTGCAAAAACTGGCCCATTTACAGAAATAGATCAAGTCATTCAAAACCAGAATTGTTGGCTCTAACTTCTGATGAATAAACAAACCCCACCCAAGTGGAATATGGTTCTGGTTCCTTTCAAATGAACCAAAGCACTAAAAGATCTTAATGCCCCATAAGTATCTTCTAATGGGTTTCTGTGTTCTACTTACTTGTTAACTCTAAGCACAGATGTCATAAGTGCATTACTAATGCATCATTTTTAATTGGATATTAGTGTTTTTATATAACACTGTATCTAATCTGAAAATCACAGAATATCCATCTATTTGTAAGCACACACACTCCTTTTTATGCATCTTTATAAAGAAAGCGATGGGCAATGTTAAAGATTCATTTCAGAATGACAGACCAATCTGTAAATGACATATTAGACAATCTTCTTCACATAGATTACACTGGAGCCAAAAAGGCTTAGGCAAAAGTTGTCAAAGCAGGGTCCAGGAAACATGAGGGTTCCTAAAGGACCATTTCAGAGTCTGTGAGATCAAAAATATTTTCATAATACTACTAAGCTGCTATCTCCCCTTTTTACTCTCATTTTCTCATAATTGTATAGTTGAGTTTTCCAGAGTAAGATCTGTGATATCACAACAGACTGACTGCAGAAGTAAAAGTGCAGATTCAGCTGTCTTTTGTTAACCCACACATTATCAATAGATATACTCTAAATTCTTTGAGATCTTTAAAATTTTTAGAGTATAAAGGGGACTTGGGTGATTTAGGGCATTATTCATCTGTATTAGTGTTTCCACCAAAAGTGGAAACAGCAACCTGAAAAAAGTTTTAGATCTATGGCAGTTGTCCTGTAAGTTAACAAATTTGCTTCAAAATGTCACTTACAGGTTATTTCTATTGTACCTATCCCTACTTAACCACTAAGAAAGTGTAAAAGTTTCCATAGAAAATATTTAATCCAACCCAGTAATCTCATAGACTCAGTAGCAACATCAGACCTAGAACCCAGGTCCACCTAAGAAGATAAAGTGGAGTGAGTGAAAGTCACTCAGTCGTACCCAGCTCTTTGCAATTCCATGGATTATACAGTCCATAGAATTCTCCAGGCCAGAATTCCGGAGTGGGTAGCTGTTCCCTTCTCCAGGGGATCTTCCCAACCCAGGAATCAAACCAGGATCTCCTGCATTGCAGGCAGATTCTTTACCAGCTGAGCTACCAGGGAAGACCAAGGAGATAAAGCAAATATATACATAATAATAAAACATAAGGAGTTCTGCTTTTGATATAAGAGAATAACACAGTTTAACAAAATATAAGTTTGACCTAACAAACTGGTCCTCCTGCAAGTAACTGCTATAGCTGTTAGGTAAAATGCAAAAAGCTACTATTTGAGGGTTCTAAATATTGATCAGTGGCAGGCAGATTTGGGGATAAACTCAGAACCTGGTGACACTCGGGGTGAAATGCCCTCTTTCTGTTACTTTGCTCAGAGAGTGAAACACCAACAGAAAGACTACTACCATTCTGTCAACAGGAACGAGAGAAAAGAAATTAGGCAATCCAGGTCACCAGAGTGGAGGAAGCTGGAGAATGGGACACCTCTAATTCTGTGTAAATTCAATCTGAGGAGTTCTCTGGTGGTAGAGTGGATAAGAATCAGCCTGCCAATGCAGGGGGCACAGGTTCGATGCCCGATCTGGGAAGATTTCACATGCCACATGCAGGGCAACTAAAGCCCATGAGCCACAGCTCCAGAAGCTCACATCCTCTACGGCCTGGGAGCCCCAGCTATTGAGCCTGTGTGCTGCAACAACTGAAGCATGCCCAGGCTCCACAACCAGAGAAGCCATCACAATGTGAAACCCATGCACCGCAATGAAGGAGCCCCCACTCACAGCAACTAGAGAAAGCCCAAGCACAGCAACAAAGACCCAGCGCAACCAAAAATAAACTTAAAAAAAAATTTAAATTCAACCTGAATCCTAAATCATATAGGCATGAGACAACAGACAGCAGCTGTGCCTAAGGATGAGAGTACTGAACTGAAATCTAAGGCAATGTCCACTGCAAGCCTAGCCAAGTTAACTACCTGCTGAAGTGAAAACGTCAATATCTGAAGCAAAGCAACCAAATCCAGAGATTCCACAAAACTACATCCACAATGTCCAGGGTGTGCAACACTACCCAATACACAAAAAGCCAGGAAAACGTGACTTACTCTCTTGGGAAAAGACTATCCACATATGCCAACTCTGAGACGACCCAGATGTTAAAGTAATCAGACACAGACTGTAAAGTCACTATTATAAATGCACTGTGCTTAGTTGCCCAGTCGTGTCTGACTCTTTGTGACCCCATGGACACATGGGGTTGTCCATGGGGTTTCTGCAGGCAAGAATACTGGAGTGGGTTGCCATGCCCTCCTCCAAGGAATCTTTCCCACCCAAGGACTGAACCCAGATCTCCAGCACTGCAGGCAGATTCTTTACCACTGAGCCACCTGGGAAGCCCACTATTATAAACATGCTAAGTAGAAAAAAAAAAAGGTAAATATTAGGTTGGTGTAAAGGTAATTACGATTTTGGATCCTGAATATCATCGTAACTAGGCTCAAACACATCTTTATTAATCAAAATAGGAAACATTACCATCAACACATTTTTGCCAATGAGAAAGAAGTTTGTTTATCCTGTAGTATAAAGTATAAAAATCCTTGCTTCAGGAGTCAATTAACTCCTGGAAAGCATTTTCTGCATTCTGTTGGTTATAGAAGCACTTTCCCTACAAAATGTTGTTGATATCTGGAAGAAGTGGTAGTCAGTTGGCTAGAGCGCAAGTGAATATGGCAGATTAGGCAAAACTTCATAGCCCAATTCGTTCAACCTTTGAAGTGCTGGTTGTGAGGTCAGGCATTGTCTCAGACAAGAACTGGACTCTTTCTGTTGATCAGTGCTGGCTGCAGGCATTGCAGTCGTCAGTGCATCTCACTGATTTGCTGAGCATACTTCTCAGATGGAACGGTTTCACTGGGATTCAGAAAAGCTGCAATGGATCACAGAGGCAGCAGACCACCAAACAGTGATCGTGACCCTTTTATTGGGGCGAGTCTGGCTTTGGGGAGTGCTTTAGAGCTTCTTCTCGGTCCAGCCACAGAGCTAGTCGTTGCTGGTTGTCCCATAAAATCCATTTTTGGTCACATATCACAATTTGATCAAGAAACGATTCATTGTTGCATAGAATAACAGATGACACTTCAAAATGACAATTTTTCTGATCTGTGGTCAGCTCAAGAGGCACCCACTTATCCAGCTTCTTCACCTTTCTAATTTGCTTCAAATGCCAAATGGCCATAGGATGATCAACGCTGAGTTCTTGGGCAACTACCTGTGTAGCTGTAAGGGCATCAGTTTCAGTGATCCTCTCAGTTAGTCACTGTCAACTCCTGATGGCCGATCACTGCGCTCTCCATCTTCAAGGCTCTCATCTCCTGTGCAAAACTTCTTGAACCACAACGTCACTGTATGTTAGTTTAGCAATTTCTGGGCCAAATGCGCTGTTAATGTTGTAAGCTGTCTCCACTGCTTTCTGACCCATTTTGAACTCAAATAAGAAAATTGCTCAATTTTGCTTTTTGTCTAACATCATTTGCAAAGTCTAAAATCCATATAAAATAAACAACAATAACTCATTAGCAAAAACATAAAGCAAGAAATTCACATTAAAATGATGTATAATATAATGACATTTAAGAATATGTATCAATATCAAATGGAAAATTTCAACAATGCAAAACTGTAATTACTTTTGTACCAACCTAATATTTTCATACTGAGTAAAAAGACATGAAATCTTGGCAGAGTGAAAATGTTAAAAATCCAGGTGAATTCTGCTACTAGTCAAGATGTAGTGGGCCAAAGGAACACTGCCTAACTAATTTTACCAGGCTACCATAATCCTAATACCATTCTAACAAATACCATTCTTATAACACTGCATCCCAATATCCTTAAGGACGGTAGGCACAAAAACTCTTAAATTATTACCAGATCAAATCCAGAAAGATAAAAAAAAAAATTACACTGTATATTGTAACCATTGGTTTATTCCAGAAATGCAATGTTAAACACTTAAAATTAAATCAATGCAGTTCACAGAATCAACAAGAAAATGTCATGGTCATTTATTTCAATAGATGCAGAAAAAGCATTTGATAAAATTCAACATCCGTTCATGACAAAAATTCAGAAATCAGGAATAAGAGGGAACTTCTGAAAACCAATAAAAGGCATTGCTAACCTTATACTTAATGAAGAAAGCATGAATCATTTCCCCTTATGATTAGAAAAAGTACAGGATCTCCTTTGAATCACTTTTATTCAACACTGTACTGTATGTCGTGCTGCTGCTGCTGCTAAGTTGCTTCAGTCGTGTCCAACTCTGTGCGACCCCATAGCTGGCAGCCCACCAGGCTCCCCCATCCCTGGGATTCTCCAGGCAAGAACACTGGAGTGGGTTGCCATTTCCTTCTCCAGTGCATGAAACTGAAAAGTGAAAGTGAAAGTGAGGTTGCTCAGCCATGCTAGACTCTTAGCAACCCCATGGACTGCAGCCTACCAGGCTCCTCCATCCATGGGATTTTCCAGGCAAGAGTACTTGAGTGGGGTGCCATTGCCTTCTCCACTGTATGTCCTAGTTATTGAAATAAGGCAGAAAATTTAAGTGCATAAAGTAATCCAAGTTTGCAGATATGATTGTTTATATAGAAAATCTGAAGAAATCAACAAAATACTAAAATTTAAAAGTTAATAAGATTGCAAGATGCAAGGTAACTAACTTAAACTGAATTGTATTCTTATATATTTGCAGTAAACAAATGAGAAACAAAATTTCAAACATTCCCACTTACAATAATGCCAAAAACAAATTAAAAGCCTCCCATAAAATTCTTAGGAAAAACACGAATAAAAGATGCCCAGAATCTGTGCAGTGAAAGCTGCAGAATATTATTGAGAGAATTAAAGAAAAATAAATAAATAAATAAAAGAGATATATGCCATGTTCATGGACTGGAGAACTTGATATTGTTAAGATTGCAATTCTCCACAAATTGATCCACAAATACTGAACAAACTTCCAGTAGGCTTTTCCTTTTTTGGTAGAAAGTGATAAGTTGATTCTCAAATTCACTTGTAAATACAAAGAACCTAGAAAACCCACAGGAATTGTTCAAAAAGAACCAAGTTGGAGAACTTACTTCATCTGGTTTTAAGATGACAAAGATATAATAATATAATAGTAAGGGTGTTTGGTATTGGTAAAGGGCAGACTTATAGATCAATGGATGAAAATAGAGAATTCAGAAATAAATGCACTTATATATGGTCAATCGATTTAAGACAAACTTTCAATTAAATTAAATGGGGAAAGGAAAGACTGGTCAAGAAATGATGCTAAATCAACCAGACATTCATACAGAAAACATTACCCCACTTAACTCATTAAAACAACAACAGCAACAACAACAACAACTTAAGATGGATCATAGATCTAAATGTAATGCCCCAAACTATAAAATTTCTAGAAGAAAATACCAAAGAAAATTTATATGACTTGGGGTTAGGCAAAGACTTCCTAGAAAGAACACAAAAAGCCCTAAACACAAATTTTTTTAAATGCACTGGATTTTATCAAACTTTAAAACTTTTGCTCTTTAAAGCATCATTAAGAACACAAAAAGGCAAGCCACAAACTTGAAGAAAATATTCCCAACACACATATCAGATAAAGGATTTGTATCCAAACACACACACAATGCCCACATGGTCTTTAACCACAACATATGAAGACAAAAACCTATTTGAAAATGAAAGGGAAAATATGACCTCCTTACCAAGTACACAAGAACTAAAAAAGTAAGCAAATAAATTGTGCTAATGGTTTCTCAGTATCAGAAGAAGATACTACAATAAGCACAATGAAGGGAAAGACCAGAATAAACTCTGGAGTTTGAGTTGAGTATGCAGGTATGAACTCATGTTAATTTTAATACAGAGAGACAGATATCTGTGTATACCAGTTCTGTCCACTGAGAGGGCCTAGAAGCAGTTACAACTCCACTGCAGTGGCACACCCGTGCCCGATCTTGTTTCTAAATATCATTATTCAGTGAAATGAACGCGACTCCTAGGAGAAATGGCAGAGTCTAGGGCTGAGACCGGGAACACATAGTGCGAGAAATTAACAATCTGCTCTAAAAAGCAAAAAAACATAAAAGATGAGGGCAAAAAGACACAGAAGCCAACTTGAGAGAACTCTCAATGCCACAGCTGAAACAAGAAAAAAAATAACATTGTAGCAGATTGCAACCTAAAGCATAAAATATATAGATAAAATCCATGCTAATGATTAAATAATTGAATAAATAAATAAATGAGTGTGGGAAGACGGGACCAATCTTTCTCACAAAGAATTCCAAATAATGTGTTAAGACTGTCTCCCCTCCAGGAGGTGGAGCTGAAGTCCCTTCTTCTTGAGTGGAGGCCAGGTTGAGTATCTTGCTTTCCAAAAACTGAGAACAGAAAGAGAACTTTGGAGTGCATAAACGTAGGCAATATTAGTTTTAACCAAGGGATCAAAGTTACTATCAGCAGTGATTAGTCATGATTTAAAAGGAGGAAAAAACAGAAAATTGTCAAAAATCAGAGAAGCCTAGGAAGTCATGATGACTAAATAAATGTGGTGTCCTGGACTGGATATTGGAACCGCCCCCAAAAATACATTAGAACCGAGTTTAATTGCAACAAAACATCAGACAAACCCCAATCAAGGGATATTATATAAAACAGCTAACCAAGTAATCCTTAAAACTGTCAAGATCATTAAAAAAATCAGTTTGAAGAATTTTCACAACCAAAAAGAGTCTAACAAAGCATAACTACGAAAAGCAATACGGTTTTCTGGATGGGATTCTGGAACAGAAAAGGTACATTAAGGTAAAAATTAAGGTAATCTGGAAGGAAAGGCAATTTGACAAAATCTAAAACATTTAAGCAAAAGAAATCAAAATGATAACAGCAGAAATTTCTTAGAAACATAATTAGGTGCCACCAAAATTATGTTGGACATTGATGACAAGATGCCAAAGTTCAGAAAGTATGAGCCTAATATCTTCTAACAGTTAATTATACCTGATCTTAGAAGGTAATCTAATTTCTTTCTACATCAAATATGCCTTCTGACTATATTTATACTTAGACTAAAATTAATTCTTATACACTGAAAATGAATGGGTTGAAGAATAAGGACCTTGGGCCAATTTGGAAAAGGAATGAAGCAAAAAAGGTAATAGTAACGGCTTCTAATTTATTACAGATAAATCTCACAGTAGGTAACAAACAAATATTACCTCTTGAAAAAGTCAAGGAAACCAAAATTTCTGACTCTGTCTAGTGATCATAGGAAACTTGCTTACTTTCTTTAGGTCTCATTTTTCTGTTCCTTAAAAAGATATTACACTAGATTTATTCTTACATTCAAAAATATTTACTGAGCACACCTACTGTGTGTCCACCACTACACTGGAAAATACAGCCATGAGGAGAAAAAAAAATAGACAAAACTCCCTCTCCTCACAGAGTTTATAGAGACAAAATACATATGTAAAGTGTATAGCATGTTAAATGGTAATACTTTTATTGAGAAAATCAAAGGAGGGAAGGGAACAGAATGTACTACTCGGGTGTGGTTTTAAGTGAGGTTATAATGGAACTAGATTTCTAAGTTCATTTTCAGTTCAAAAATTCCATGATTTTGTTCTATGTTGACTAGGCCGCATAAAAACACACAGTGAACCTCTGAACCTGAGCTCTTTAAACTCCTACATTCTATCATCTTGCTCTGCATGTCACCACTTATATTTTAGAAAAATAGGATTAAACATACATTTTTCCATACTGAGACAAAGCATATGCTGTCACTTAATGAAATAAGTAATTTCCCAGTCTTGCCTTGGGAGAGGAAAATAAGAAAAAACCTAGCAGTTTCTCACCAGACAAAGGCTCTAAAAATGTGGTATTTTTGTACACTATAGAAAGGATTAAAATTAGCTATTTTTTCCTCTACCTCCAATATATTTGTGGCCTGGAGTTTGGCCCTTTTGGGGGCCTGAGTTACAGGAGGAGGTTTAACAGCTTCTCCAAAGTGGAAGATTTTCCACAGGCAAGAAAAGTCACATGAATAACAAGTATTATTACAATAGTTATTGCAGCTACTACGTTTTGCATGCCGGCCATGTACAGGCACAGAACTAGCCATTTTTTATATTAGATTCAGTTACATGACACTGCCATTTGTAGGTCAAAATCATCAGTTTTATATAGATTAAATACTTTATCATCCACTAATTTAAAATTCCATGAAAGAAAACCTGTGTAGGTTAATTGCTTTTCTATAGTTAATCTCCTGAATAATTATGTCAGGCAAATCTTACAGGTAATGGAACTTTTGTTTGGGGACAAAAAGAGCGTTTGCCAAATTGGTAGTGCTGTGAATGACAGCTGGAACATACTGCCTATTCACGTTACTGAGTTTGTGCAAACAAATAGGTTTTTCCTTCAGACTTAATTTGAGAATCTGTTTTAAGTACCATTACCCATAGCATGGGCTTCCCAGGTGGTGTCAGTGGTAAAGAACCTGCCTGTCAGTGCAGAAGACATAAGAAACACGGGTTCAATCCAGGAGTCAGGAAGATCCCCTGGAGGAGGGCACAGCAACCCACTCCAGTATTCTTGCTGGATATTCCAGACAGAGGAGCCTGACGGGCTACAGTCCACAGTCTTGCAAGGAGTAGGACATGACTAAAGCTACTTATTGAATGCACTCACAATGGCAGCACAAATTGCTTCAAAAGCTATCATTAGCACTGTGACTTCACTTCGAGCGAAGTTCCATCTATTGGTTATACTCACTATTCTACTCAAAAAGAATCTTCATTCCACTAGGAAGAGTATAAAGCAACCCCCAAATTATGCTAGTATCTTAAATCTGTCTATTTGGGTTAGAATTTCTATTCTTTGGAAACATCTCTTTAACAGAATCTTTCCTAAAAGAGAAAGCTAAACTGCCATAAACTAATTTACTAAATTCAATCCAAATAATTAAAAACATTTTAAAAGCAGATTAGTCTCTATATTTTTTTTTCTTCTGGCAGCTATTTTTCATTCATTATATAGTTTGTACAGTTTGAGTTCATATTTATGAGCCATTACTAAAATAGCTTTTGATTATCATTTCAATCAGCACAAAAAGGCACTTTGTATCTTACACTATTAGCAGATGTGAAAGTTGATTTCTAACATTTAAATACTAACAGAAGTCTCACTGAAACATTAAGGGGAAAAAAAGAAAAAACTACCTGAAGGTTTTGGAGGAGTGGAGAATGAAAGAAATTAATACAAGAAGAATATGATGATCACACTTAGAAATCAAGGAATTTAAAGATGTTAATATATAAAAACCTACCAGCCCATTGCTTGTAGATGTGAGTCTTAGTTTTTCTTCAATTTCCTTTCCAATTTTCTGAACAGTTACCTGAGTCTGTTTAATTGCACACTGGGCTCTATGAAGCCTAAAAATAAAAGTTGTAGAAAAATTTAAGTGAGTTAACTATAAACTCAACCCAGAGCCACAGGCATAAATGGAACAAAATGAGAACAAAGATTCCAAGATAAACAGAATAATGAACTCAAACTGATCATTTCACAATTCTCTAGCATATTTACAACAGGGAAATAACAGGGGTTACAGAATGTTCTAAAAACACCCTTTCTATGCCCTCCTGACTGCCTGTGACATATTGAGAGCTAAAATGAAGAACTCATGGGAATCTGAGAGACCTTAGAAGATAATCTGATTGAATCCTATCACTTTAAAGATAGGAAACTTGAGGCCCAGAGATATTAACTGCATTAGTAAAGGCACTAAAAATATCACTGCTATGAAGACTATTACTTAAGAGTATCCAGAAAGAAAAAAAAAAATTAATGATAATTCCAAGCAGACTGAATTAAAGCAGCAGACCTTTCAAAATAAGGAGCACTGAAAAATTAAGAGCTATTTTTTTTGTTTTAATTATGGGTTTGTGCTTTTCTTGGTATCTGTCTTCAAATATAGCTTATATATTTTGTGTACATGTACCTATTTAAAATGTTCAAATAATTCACAGATGATATGATTTTCATGTAGAAAATCATTAGGAATCCACAAAACAACTACAAGAACTAATAATATTACAGACACAAGTTCAATAAACACCCAGTTACATTTCTGTATGTGGGTCAATAATTTCACAATTACAATCATAATCACAATAGGCTTTGTGTGTGTGTGTGTTTCTTCTTGTAGAAATTAAGAAGCTGACACTACTAATTATATAGAAAAAGAATCTAGAAGAGATAAACCAATCTGCCAGATTTCAAGACTTCCTTTTATATAAAGCTACACAATTAAACAATATGGTACTAGTATAAGGATCAAGAATGGGCTTCCCTGGTGGCTCAGACAGTAAAGAATCTGCCTGCAATGCAGGAGATCCCAGTTCAGTTGCTGGATCAGGAAGATCCCCTGGAGAAGGGATAGGTTACCCACTCCAGTATTCTTGGGCTTCCCTAGTGGCTCAGTTGGTAAAGAATCTGCCTGTAGTGCAGAAGGCCTGTGTTCAATCCCTGGCTTGGAAAGATCCCCTGGAGAAGGAAACAGCTACCCACTCCACTATTCTGGCCTGGAGATTCCATGGACAGAGGAGCCTGGCAGGCTACAGTCCATGGGGTCGCAAAGAATTGGACATGACTGAGCAATTTCACTATAAGGATCAAAAAATAGATCAATGGAACAGAATAAAGAGTATACAAACAGACCTACGCATGTATGGTCAATTGGTTTTGGACAAAGGAATGGAGGGAGACTAATGGAAAAGGAAAATTTTTTAAACAAATGGTGCTGGAAACACTGGATAAGGAAAAAATGAATTTCATTCCCAACCTCACAGCACAAAAAATTAACTCAAGAATATCATAGTAAATATAAAAGCTAGAATCATAAAAACTGTAGAAGAAAACAACAGAGAAACTCTTGCATCCTTGGGATAGGCAAAGATTTCTTAGAGAAGACACAAAAGCACTAACCATAAAATTAAAAATGAATAAATCAGGCATTGCCAAAATTTAAAAAAAAATCTCTGTTCATCTAAAGATGCCATTAAGAAAATATAAAAGCAGTCCATGGACCAGGAGAAGATAATTACAAAACATCAATTCGACAAAGTACTATGCTTGGAGTATATAAAGAATTACATATCAGTAACAAAGAGAAAACCTAATTAAAAATAGGCAAAAGAGTGAAACACTTCACAAAAGAAGATATAAAAGAGCCCGTGCTCTGCAACAAGAGAAGCCACTGCAATGAGGAGCCTGTGCATCACAACTAGAGAAAACTCACATGCATCAGTGAAGACCCAGCACAACCAAAAATAAATTATGAAAACTCTAAGAGAGAAGACAATAAGCATAGGATAATGTGCTCAAAATCTTAGTCATTGTGGAAATTCAAATTGAAATTGTAATGCAATACCATTTCATACCTGACAGGATAACTAAAATTAAAATAACACCTAATGCTAGAAGGATGTGGAGCAACTAGGACTTGCACGCACTGGTGGTAAAATAGTGTCATCACTTTGGAAAACTATTTCTTAGAAAGTTATACAAGCATCTAACCTGTGACCCAGTATTTCTACTCCTTACCATTTACTCAAGAAATATAAAAAGATATTCACAACAAGATATTCATAAGAATGTTCACAGAAAACAACCCAAACGTCCATCAAACAAGAGAATTAATAAGCCAACTGTGGTATACTCATATAATGAAATTCTACTCAGCATTAAAAAGGGACACAACACTGATATACACAACGATATGAATGACCCTCAAAACATTAGGTTGAGTGAAAAAACTCAGGAACAAAAAAGTACATGCTACATGATTCCATTTAAACAGAGTTCAAGCACAGGTAAAACCAATCCACGATGACAGAAATGAAGAGTGGCTGGTTGCCTGTGTCAGGCAGGACTGACTGGGAGAGACCAAGGGGGAATAAAGCCACTATCCGAAGTGGTGGAAATGTTTCATCTCTTGGTTGAGGTGAGAGGCGCACAGGTACACACAGAATTTAAACTTGAGATCTAAGTATTTCATGTAAGGAAGTTTTACTTCAGTTTTTTAAATGAATAAAACCGGTGAACTCTCCTAATCTGAAAGCTACCCTATAAGGAGGATGTTAATTTTGTGAGGGAGTTGATAACATCAATACCTCTGCCAACATTATTATTATGACACCTTGCACTAAAGAGAGTCAAGACATTATCCGCACTTTCAGAAACCGCCTGATAGTCAGTGAGGACTTCTCAGGTGACCTAAAAAGGAGCAACTCTTCTTAGACTGCTCATGAGGCCAGTTCTTTTGCAACTTCCTCGAGACCCCAAAGGAATCCAGTAGAGGAGACTATTCTCCATCCCACTGGCTCTTGCTGTGTGTGTAGGTGTACACTCTCTTAAGAGCAATATTCTCCTATAAAAGTGACTAAAGAAATATGAAACCAAGGAAAGGCCCTTGGTGACGTGGCCCAGCCTCATTTTCTGCTGTTTTTACCTTGCACACACACCTCCAGCAACACTGAATGACTAGCAACTCTCCAAACACATCATGCCATTTCTTCCTTCTGTACCTTTGAGTGAGCTGTTCTATCTGCCTACAAGGTTCCCTCACTCTTAACAGACAAGTACACCCCTAAATCCACTAAGTGGCAGCTCAGGTATATATTCTCCTCCAAAGGCCTTCCCCAACTATCCCAGACAGGCAGAGGTACTTCTTCCTATGGGGATCCACGGCATCTTACAGATACTAACACTAACAAAGATTATAGAACCACATTTTACAGCAACTGTCTATTGCCTTTTCTATTTCTTTACTAGATCCTTCTGAGAAAAAGAAACAAACACGTTTTTTCATTTGCATTCCCAGTGCTTGGCACAGAATGTAGCACAAAACACACTGCTGACTGAATGTCGACTGATGCCTGTATATCAAAGTACAGTCCCCAAATTTTGATTACTGGGAAAGATTGAAGGCAAAGGAAAAGAGGGCAACAGAGGATGAGATGGTTAGACAACACCACTGATTCAATGGACATGAATCTGAGCAAACTTCAGGAGACAGTGAAGGACAGGGAAGCCTGGCGTGCTGCAGTCCATGGGGTTGCAAAGTGTCGGACAGGACTTAGTGACTGAACAACGGATATCAGTGAAAGAGTTAAAAGATTAAAGTGATAGTTTTCTATAACTTCAAAATATATTCAAAAGAAAAATCACATAAATTAAACACCATTCATTCTGGCAAGAAACAAGCAATTTCTACTAAAAATGTTATCAGAATTCTAATTTGATAGGCATTATCAACCCAGAGTAGAAATCAACAAAATAACCTGTTACTTTAAAAGGAGGGAAAATGCTGCCTAAAACTCACTAGTACTATGCAAACAACCTTGTCAAATGGTAAAGACTTTAAAAATAAAAATGATTCATGACCATAATTAATGTATGACTTCAACTATTTGGCTCTCACTGCCCCAGACGCTTTCTGATCTTACCTTAGGGGCTTAAAACACACAGACAGAGTCACATTTCCTCCAATCTTCAGTGTTATCCAAACAGACTTTCAGAGCCCCTGCTACATCAAGATGGAGCTAATAACGTCCCCCCTTTCAAACTCAACAGAAGAATAAAAGTTTGACATGTTTTAGGTTTTCAAACATAATATGGGACATCCTGATTCCCCTGGGGGTGAAGAGGTGAAGAACTGACAAGAAAAGAAACAACTGCTGTACCTCCAAACCAACTGCTTTAGCCAGTTTCAGAGGAATGCCTCTTGATTTTGTGAACTGTAAAATGGTACTATATAGAAATATAAACCATCCAGTCATCTGGGTGGTAAGTCAATATCAACACGAAGACTATCAAGTAGCTGCTTGACAGGTATTCTGGCTAGAGCAAATAGATACATGTTATCTGAATATGTTTTGAGATAATAGCAAAATTGAAAGCGTGCTAAAATATAATGTTTTGCAGCTAGATTTTGCTGTGAAAGTAAAGATACACAGAATAGAAGGTATTATGTCAAATAAATACTGAACTCATACCTAGTAGATATTAACAATCATCTCAGCAAGGGAGAAGAAGGAAACAAGTTTTTGTTGACTTAGTATTGATCATATCCCATCTAAATACTGCATTCAATTTTAAGATATTGAGTGACAAATTAGAGCAACTAGAAAGTCAGTGAAGTATAGCTCCCTATGGCTTGCAGGGAGAGATGAAAAGGTAAAGAATACATGGGGAAAACAGGATTCTAGTCAGAGAAATAGATATTTTATCAATAATGATTTTGTTTTCCATATGAAGGAGGTCAGATTTTTATTTGTGAGGTATTAGGAAACTATTAAAAAGTTGTAAGCCAAGAAAGATTTAGTTACATTTGTACTTTAGAAAGATCTTACCTTCTGTAACTAGGTTACTGGGATACAGAGAAACAGACAATAAACAGGAAGCTAGTATGAGGTTACTTTAATAGTCCTACCAAAAGTTTAGGCACTGTCCGAAACTAAAACAGGAACAGAATGGATAATGTAGATGTGAAAAGTTAGAGAGGAGATACAAAAATGATGCCTGAAAACAAACCACCAACATGAAGAATGCAAGAGAGAAACTGTCACCACAGATCCTAAGGACATTTAAAAGGAATTAAACGAAACTATGGACAATATGCCAATATATTTAACAACTTAGAGGAAATGGTTGTTTAAAAACCAAAAGTTTCCAAACCAAACAAATGAAACAGAAAACCTGAATAGCTGTTATCAGTTTAAAAAGCTAAATTTATCATTAAAAACCATCTCACATAGAAAACTATATTCAGATGGCTTCACTGATGAAATACTAGCCTAACAAAAATCTTTCAAAGAAGAAGGAACGCTTCTGGACTTGTTTTAACAGGCCAGGATAACCTTGATACCAAAACATTACAAGAAAATTACAGACAATACAAAAATCATTATTAATAAAATTAGCAAATCAAATCTAGAAGTATATGAAAAGATAATACATCTTGATCAAGTGGATTTATCTGAGGAATACAAGGTTGACTTAACATGTGAAAATCAATTATGACAGAATGAAAGACAAAAAGAAACCAATCATTATCTCAAAAGATGCTGCCCAAAGGGCATCTGATAAAATTCAATACCTAATGATGTAAAACAAAAAACTCTCAACAAACTAAGGAAAAAGGAGAGCTTCCTCAATCTGATAACGGGTTTATACAAAAAGTCTGCAAGTAGTAACTGATTGAGTTCAGAAACAAGAAAAGATGTCTATTCTCACTATTCTATTCAACACTGTACTCAAGATTCAAGCCACTGTAATAAGCCATTATTAAAAAGCCATAAACAGAGGAGAAAGTGAACTCGCTCAGTCGTGTCCGACTCTTTGCGACTCCCATGGACTGTAGCCTATCAGGCTCCTCCGTCCATGGGATTTTCCAGCAAGAGTGCTGGAGTGGATTGCCATTTCCTTCTCCCGGGGATCTTCCTGTCCCAGGAATCAAACCCAGGTCTCCCACATCACAGGCAGACGCTATACTGTCTGAGCCACTAGGAAGCCACCAAACAAAGGAAAGGAAGAAGCAAAAATATCTACTCACAGATGCTATACGATTGTGTACATAGAAAAAAAAATTTAATTTACAATCAAACTAATAATAAACTTAGCAAGAGGGACTTCCCTGGTGGTCCAGTGGTTCAGAATCCAACTTGCAATGCAGGGGATGTGAGTTTGATCCTTGGTTTGGGAACTAAGATCACATATGCTAAAGAGCAACTAAGCCTGTTCACTGCAACTGCTGAGCCTAGGGGCCACAACTAGAGTGTCCACAGGCCACAACTGAAGATCCTACTCGGAGCAACAAAGACCTCACAGGAAGCAATGAAGAGCTCACGAGGGCAACAATAATGCAGTACAACCAAATACATTTTTTTAAAAATAAGCAAGATTGCAAGATTCCAGGTTAATACCCACAAATCAACTGGTTCAGTTCAGTCGTTCAGTTGTGTCCAACTCTATTTTTACATAATTCTCAACAAATAACTAGGCACAAACCTAGTAAAAGATCTGAAAAATCTGTACACTGAAAACTGGAAAACACTGCTGAGAAAAATTAAAAAACACCTAAACAAATATAGCCAAGTACTATTTCAAGGACTGGAGGTGAAGAAGTCAAGGCTCCTGCACTGGCAGGCAGGTTCTTTACCACTGTGCCACCTGGGAAGCACAGAGAACAGTATGGAGATTCCTTAAAAAACTAAAGCTGTCATATGATCTAGCAATCCCACTCCTGGGCATATAACCGAAGAAAACTCTAATTCAAAAAGATACATGCACTCAGTGTTTTCAGCAGCACTCTTTACAACAGTCAAGACATGGAACAACCTAAATATCCATCAGCAGATGAGTGGATTAAGAAGATGTAATACATATATACAGTGGAATATTAAGCAGCCATTAAAAAGAATGAATGCCATTTGCAGAAAAATAGATGGGCCTAGAGATTATCATACTAAGTGAACTCAGAAAGACAAAGATAAATATCACATGATATCACTTACATGTGTAATCTAAAAAGAATGATACAAATGAATGTTATTTACTGAAACAGAAAGAGTCTCACAGACACAGGAACCAATCTGTGGGTTACCAAAGGGGAAATGGGATGGGAGGGACAAATTTGGAATTTGAGATTAACAGATACACACTCTATATATAAAATAAACAATAACAACCTATTCTATACCACAGAGTAAATAACTCAAATGTCCATCAACAATATAATGCATAAGCAAACTGGTTTTTCACAGAAAAACCACTCACAGCGATAAAAAGGAACAAACGATTGACCTAGTTGTCTGATGAGGTTGTCTAATGAGGCCTTAAACAGTTTAGAAAAGAAGAGAAGCTAAAGGCAAAGGAGAAAAGAAAAGGTATGCTGATTTGAATTCAGAGTTCCAAAGAACAGCAAAGAGAGATAAGAAAGTCTTCCTCAGTGATCTGTGCAAAGAAATAGAGGAAAACAACAGAGTGGGAAAGACTAGAGATCTCTTCAAGAAAATTAGAGATACCTAGGGAACATTTCATGCAAAGATGAGCACAATAAAGGACAGAAATGGTATGGATGTAAGAGAAGCGGAAGATATTAAGAAGAGGTGGTAAGAATACACAGAACTATACAAAAAGTTCTTCACGATCCAGTTAATCACAATGGTGTGATCACTCACCTTGAGCCAGACATCCTGGAATGTGACATCAAGTGGGCCTTAGAAAGCATCACCACAAACAAAGCTAGTGGAGGTGATGGAATTCCAGTTGAGCTATTTCAAATCCTAAAAGATGATGCTGTGAAAGTGCTGCACTCAATATGCCAGCAAATATGAAAAAAATCAGCAGTGGCCATAGGACAAGAAAAGATTAGATTTCATTCCAATTCCAAAGAAAGGCAATGCCAAAGAAAGTTCAAACTACCACACACTGCACTCTTCTCACACGCTAGTAAAGTAATGCTCAAAATTCTCCAAGCCAGGCTTCAACAGTATGTAAACTGTGAACTTCCAGATGTTCAAGCTGGATTTAGAAAAGGCAGAGGAACCAGAGATCAAATTGCCAACATCTGCTGGATCATCGAAAAAGCAAGAGAGTTCCAGAAAAACATCTCTTTCTGCTTTACTGACTAAGCCAAAGCCTCTGACTAACAAGTTTGTTGTGTGAATCACAACAAACTGTGGAACATTCTTAAAGAGAAGGGAATATCAAACAACCTTACCTGCCTCCTGAGAAATCTGTATTCAGGTCAAGAAGCAACAGTTAGAATTGGACATGGAATAATGGACAGGTTTCAAATTAGGAAAGGAGTATATCAAGGCTATATATTGTCACTCTGCTTATTTAACTTATATGCAGAGTACATCATGTGAAATGCTGGACTGGATGAAGCACAAGCTGGAATCAAGATTGCCAGGAGAAATATCAATAACCTTAGATATGCAGATGATACCACCCTTATGGCAGAAAGCAAAGAACTAAAGAGCCTCTTGATAAAAGTCAAAGAGGAGAGTTAAAAAGTTGGCTTAAAACTCAACATTCAGAAAACTGAGATCATGGCATCCAGTCCCATCACTTTAAGGCAAATAGATGGGAAAATAATGGAAACAGTGAGAGACTTTATTTTGGGGGCTCGAGAATCACTGCAGATGCTGCAGCCATGAAGTTAAAGATGCTTGCTCCTTGGAATAAAAGTGATGACCCACCCAGACAGAATATTAAAAAGCAGAGACATTACTTTACCAACAAAGGTCCATGTAGTCAAGGCTATGGTTTTTCCAGTAGTCATGTATGGATGTGAGAGCTGAACCATAAAGAAAGCTGAGTGCTGAATATTATTGATGCTTTTGAACTGTGGTGTTGGAGAAGACTCTTGAGAGTCCCTTGGACTGCAAGGAAATCCAACCAGTCCATCCTAAAGGAAATCAGTCCTGAAAAAGCACTGTAAAGACTGATGTTGAAGCTGAAACTCCAATACTTTGGTCACCTGATGTGAAGAACCAACTCATTGGAAAAGACCCTAATGCTGGGAAAGATTGAAGGAGAAGGGGATGACAGAGGATGAGATGGCTAGATGGCATCACAAACTTGATAGACATGAATTTGAGTAAACTATGGGAATTGGTGATGGACAGGGAAGCCTGGTGTGCTGAAGTCCATGGGGTTGCAAAGAGTTGGATCGAGCGACTGAAATGATAACTGATCTATACAACAATATGGATAAACTACAAAAGTATACCATATGGTTCCATTTATAAGAAGTTCAAGAACAGGAAAAGCTAATAAATGAGGAGGCAATAAGAATAGTGACTCAGCCAGGGGTTGGGGCAAGGGTGTAAGAATGACTGGCAAAGTGATATGAGGGAATTTTCCTGGAGAACGAAAAATATTCTATATCTGCACTGAATGATGACAATGCGGGTGTGTATATTTGTCAAACTCACCACACTGTACATTTACATTCTCTTTATTTTATATAAATTATACTGCAAAAGAAAAAGAAGAAAACAATCAATGATGTATGGCTTGGGGAACCAGGAAAAGGGTGGTAGTATTTATTGAAAGGGAGGATGGGGGATGAGCAATTTGAGAGGAAAGTTCTACTTTCAGTTTGAGGCGCCTGCGTAACATCTGAGAAGAGGTGTTGACTATGGGTTGAATATAAGGATCTGGAGCTTAGGAGACAGATCTTGGCTGGAGATAAAAATATGGCAATCATTAACACACAGATGGCTATTAAAGCTATGAGAGTAATGACATCATTCTGTAAGACTGTGCGAATGAGAGAGAACAGAGCCTAGAACAGAATTCCGAGGAACATCAATTTTTAAGGGATTAGAAATAAAGAAATAGAAGCTGCAAAAAGTTCTGGCCCACAATTCCAGAGAAGCAGAAGGACAGCTGGGAGAGTTGGTGTTACAGCAGTCAAAGGAACAGACTGTCTCCAGGAGGTAATAATCACTGTCATAAAGTCAAGTAACCTGAGACCTAGACAGTATCTACAGATTTAGCAACAAGAACTTGATTAAAGCCATTTCAAATCTGTTCAACTCGCTCTATGCCTACTGCCATCATCATCTTCTGCCCAATGAATAGATTCCTAAATGTTTCTTAAATTCAGCTCTTGCTCTTCTCAATTCCAATCTCAACTTGGTACCAAAGGTAACCCTGCTCATCATTTGATCAGTACTAATTGTTGCTTAGGGGATTCCTAGGTGGAACAGTAGTGAAGAAGCCACCTGTCAATGCAGGAGATACAAGCAACATGGGTTTGATCCCTGGCTCAGGAAGATCCCCTGGAATAGGAAATGGTAAATCACTCCAGTATTCCTGCCTAGAAAATTTCATGGACAGATGGAGCCTGGTGGGCTATAGTCCATGGGGATGCAAAGGGTGGACACAAATGAACGACTGCACACACACACACACACACACACACACACACACACACAACTGTAGCTTATCTGCCCAGTCTGTAGAATGTCTGCGTCACAGAGCTATATCCACAGTCTGATATCGCCACGTCACTATGCATCTTGTAACGTGCTGACAATCTTTCTAGATCAGGAAACAGAATATGAAGACTAAAGACTGTCCCAACCAGCAACATAGTCCAGTACTCCAGGTTTCTTTTCTCACAGGTTAAGAGAGATAGTAACCAAGTTCTCTGTACACTGCAATTACAGAAGCTCTAATACATGTCTGTAATTAAACTCCCTTAGAGACAACTATAGAAACATTACAATCTATAATAAAAACTTGCAGTTTAAAAGATTCAGTTCAGCTGCTCAGTCATGTCCGACTCTTTGTGACCCCATGAATCGCAGCATGCCAGGCCTCCCTGTCCATCACCAACTCCCAGAGTTCACTCAAACTCATGTCCATCAAGTTGGTGATGCCATCCAGCCATCTCATCCTCTGTCGTCCCCTTCTCCTCCTGCCCTCAATCCCTCCCAGCATCAGAGTCTAGTGTTGTATAATACAGCTAGGCTTAACTACTTTACCTTTCTTCATATCTGATAGACATGAAATGTTTTATCCAGGATCTAAATTATAGCTAGTTTTAAAAGTTAGGGCTTGATTGTCATATATATATATAATAACATATAGTATAGTTATATATATATATATATAACTATATATAGTTCCTTCTCATAATACATCTAAAGGTAATTAACATATATGAATTTCTAGTCATGCTTATATTACCTTCCATCAATGATAAAAGGATTTCTTTGAAGGATTTTGACTGAAAAGGCTATAAATTTTTCCAGACTAAATTCTCAACATTTGTTTTTAGAATTCTAGTCAAATAAATCTGGATACAACTGTCATGAATCACCACAATGCTCCAAACTTCTAACCTAAAAAACCCCACAAAATTAAACATAGTACTGTCTTAAGCTACCAAATTTACTGTAATTTATTACCCATCAATAGTAAATTGATACTCTCTTCCAACCAAATCTTGTCTACCTAGCTTTCAGGGTCAGCTCAAATGTCATTTCTTCATTATTTCATTTACAGAGCACATTATCACATTAGTCAAGATAATACCTGCACTTGATAAATCTTTAGCTTAATCTTGTGTCTGATAAGACTCAACCCATATTTTAATTTATTCATTCATCCTCTCTTCACACTGAGCACTTTCCATGTTGCTAATACTGAGTCTGGTGTTGAGATTTAAGTCACTGGAGACTGTCTCTTCAGAAACAGACTGTTTATTCACATATTCCGGAGAAGGCAACCGCACCCCACTCCAGTACTCTTTGCCTGGAGAATCCCATGGACAGAGGAGCCTGGTAGGCTTCAGTCCATGGGGTCCCAGGGCAGTATTGGAGAAGGCAATGGCACCCCACTCCAGTACTCTTTTGCCTGGAGAATCCCATGGACAGAGGAGCTTGGTAGGCTTCAGTCCATGGGGTCCCAGGGCAGTACTGGAGAAGGCAATGGCAACCCACTTAAGTACTCTTGCCTGGAAAGTCCCATGGACGGAGGAGCCTGGTAGGCTGCACTCCATGGGGTCGCGAAGAGTTGGACACGACTGAGCAACTTCACTTTCCCTCTTCACTTTCATACACTGGAGAAGGAAATGGCAACCCACTCCAGTGTTCTTGCCTGGAGAATCCCAGGGACAGGGGAGCCTGGTGGGCTGCCGTCTGTGGGGTCGCACAGAGCTGGACATGACTGAAGTGACTTAGCAGCAGCAGCAGCAGCATTCACATATTCAGTCAACACACACTTTAGTGCCTAAATGTGAGCCCATGCCCTGTGTCAAGTAATGCAAGTACACAGATCAGAGATACACCTTATATTCATAATGCACAAACTCTGGAGAAATGGGTATGTAAACAATTATAATAGTGTGATACTATGGCAGAGATATGTACAGAGTGACAGCTGAGCAAAAAGGAGAGGCACCTGTTTAAGGGGGTTGTGTCAAGTAGAAATACAGGTCTTCTCAGTTCAGTTCAGTCGCTCAGTAATGTCCGACTCTTTGCGACCCCAAGAACCACAGCATACCAGGCCTCCCTGTCCATCACTAACTCCTGGAGTCCACCCAAAGCCATGTCCATTGAGTCGGTGATGCCATCCAGCCATCTTATCCTCTGTCATCCCCTTCTCCTCCTGCCCTCAATCTTTCCCAGCATCAGGGTCTTTTAAAATGAGTCAGCTTTTTGCATCAGGTGGTCAAAGTATTGGAGTTTCAGCTTCAACATCAGTCCTTCCAATGAAAACCCAGGACTGATCTCCTTTAGGATGGACTGGTTGGATCTCCTTTTAGTCCAAGGGATTCTCAAGAGTCTTCTCCAACACCACAGTTCAAAACCATCAATTCTTCTAGGAAGAAGTAAAAACTAAGCTGATATTAAAAATAAGAGTAGAATTAAAAACAAAAGAAGGCTGCAAGTACCTTCAGCAAGGCTAGAGCACATGGCTGTATGGGAGAGGATGGCAAGAGACGAGGGTTTAAAGGTAAGACAGAGGTTAGATTATGAAGGCTTGGCAGATCAGGCTAAGGAGTTTTATTCCCAAGCCATGGGATAAAGTTTAAAGTGGGAGACCTGATCAAATAAATGTTTTAAATTTAAGGCTACTTTGTCTGGGAATTCCCCGGTGGTCCAGTGGTTATGACTCTGTGCTCTCACTGCCTTGGGAAACTAAGATTCCACAAACCAAGCAGTGGGGGAGGGGGAGGCAGTGGAAACTACTTGGGCTGCAGTGTGAAAAGACCAGGGTGCTGCCTAGTACAAAATGACGCAGAAATGCCTTTAAGAGGAAGAATTCAGGGAGAAGCGCAGAAATAGATACTATTTGATAAGGCTACCCCTCATCTCAGTTGCTGTCCTCCTTAATAACTCTGGGAGCATAGCTCTATCTACAATTCATATTATGCTGTGATCATCTGTATACCACCTTTCTCCAGCACTGGATTCCATACTCCTGGAAAACCTAGACCTATACCTTACTAGTGTTTGTGCTCTTGAGCTTTCCCACCGTGCTGATACAGGCCTCCAATGTGCAGTTTCCCTCCATCCCTCAGGAGTAGGGAGGCACCTATCTCACCCTTTCTCTTAAACTTTTTAAGCATAGCAGATGACATATAACAGATGGCTATTTGAAGATTTCTTCTGGTTCTGTTTTTCTCAGATTCTATGACATATTTGTTGACTGATATTTACTCATGTTTTCCTATAAGTGTATCAATCATAGAGAAATTCCTGGAGAACTGCCTTGAGAACTTTTATTATTATTATTGCACTGTGTGGCTTGTGGGATCTTCGTCCCAGATCAGAGATAGAACCTACGTTCCCTACAGTAGAAGTGTGGAGTCTTAACCACTGGACCTTCAGGGAAGTCCTAAAAACATTTATTTAAAGTTTACAGATCATATAAGATTTGAGTACAAATTTTTCTGATTTCAGAAGACCTCTAACAGAGTGCTTTTCCAACAGAGTCTTCTCCTTCACCACAGTTCAAAAGCATCAATTCTTCAGTGCTCAGCTTTCTTTATAGTCCAACTCTCACATCCACACAGGACTGCTGGAAAACCACAGCTTTGACTAGATGGACTTTTGTCAGCAAAGTAATCTCTCTGCTTTTTAAAATGCTGACTAGGTTGGTCATAGCTTTCCTCCAAGGAGCAAGCATCTTTAATTTCATGGTTGCAGTCACCACCTGCAGTGATTTTCAGTTCAGTTCAGTCACTCAGTAGTGTCCGACTCTTTGCGACCCCATGAATCGCAGCACACCAGGCCTCCCTGTTCATTACCATCTCTGGGAGTTCACTCAGACTCATGTCCATTGAGTCCGTGATGCCATCCAGCCATCTCATCCTCGGTCGTCCTCTTCTCCTCCTGCCCCCAATCCCTCCCAGCATCAAAGTCTTTTCCAATGAGTCAACTCTTCGCATGAGGTGGCCAAAGTACTGGAGCTTCAGCTTTAGCATCATTCCTTCCAAAGAAATTCCAGGGCTGATCTCCTTCAGAATGGACTGGTTGGATCTCCTTGCAGTCCAAGGGACTCTCAAGAGTCTTCTCCAACACCACAGTTCAAAAGCATCAATACTTCGGCCCTCAGACTTCTTCACAGTCCAACTCTCACATCCATACATGACCACAGGAAAAACCATAGCCTTGACTAGACGGACCTTAGTGGGCAAAGTAATGTCTCTGCTTTTGAATATACTATCTAAGTTGGCCATAACTTTTCTTCCAAGAAGTAAGCGTCTTCTAATTTCATGGCTACAGTCACCATCCACAGTGATTTTGGAGCCCCCAAAATAAAGTCTGACAGTGTTTCCCCATCTATTTCCCATGAAGTGATGGGACCGGATGCCATGATCTTCATTTTCTGAATGTTGAGCTTTAAGCCAACTTTTTCACTCTCCTCTTTCACTTTCATCAAGAGGCTTTTTAGTTCCTCTTCATTTTCTGCTATAAGGGTGATGTCATCTGCATATCTGAGGTTTGATATTTCTCCCGGCAGTCTTGATTCCAGCTTATGTTTCTTCCAGTCCAGCGTTTCTCATGATGTACTCTGCATATAAGTTGGATAAGCAGGGTGACAATATATAGCCTTGACGTACTCCTTTTCCTATTTAGAACCAGTCTGTTGTTCCATGTCCAGTTCTAACTGTTGCTTCCTGACCTGCATACACATTTCTCAAGAGGCAAGTTAGGTGGTCTGGTATTCCCATCTCTTTCAGAATTTTCCACAGTTTATTGTGATCCACACAGTCAAAGGCTGTGGCATAGTCAATAAAGCAGAAATAGATGTTTTTCTGGAACTCTCTTGCTTTGTCCATGATCCAGGGGATGTTGGCAACTTGATCTCTGGTTCCTCTGCCTTTTCTAAAACCAGCTTGAACATCAGGAGTTCACGGTTCACGTATTGCTGAAGCCTGGCTTGGAGAATTTTGAGCATTACTTTACTAGCATGTGAGATGAGTGCAATTGTGTGGTAGTCTGAGCATTCTTTGGCATTGCCTTTCTTTGGGATTGGAATGAAAACTGACCTTTTCCAGTCCTGTGGCCACTGCTGAGTTTTCCAAATTTGCTGCCATATTGAGTGCAGCACTTTCACAGCATCATCTTTTAGGATTTGAAACAGCTCAACTGGAATTCCATCACCTCCACTAGCTTTGTTTGTAGCGATGCTTTCTAAGGCCCACTTGAATTCACATTCCAAGATGTCTGGCTCTAGATGAGTGATCACATCATCATGATTATCTGGGTTGTGAAGATCTTTTTGTACAGTTCTTCCGTGTATTCTTGCCACCTCTTCTTAATATCTTCTGCTTCTGTTAGGTCCATACCATTTCTGTCCTTTATCAAGCCCATCTTTGCATGAAATGTTCCCTTGGTATCTCTAATTTTCTTGAAGAGCCCCCAAAATAAAGTCTCACTCTTTGCATTGTTTCCCCATCTATTTGCCATGAAGTGATGGGACTGGATGCCATGATTTTCGTTTTTTGAAAGCTGAGTTTTAAGCCAGCTTTTTCACTCTCATCAAGAGGCTCTTTAGTTCCTCTCTGCTTTCTGCCATAAGGGTAGTATCATCTGCATATCTGATGTTACTGATATTTCTCCCTGCATTCCTAATTCCAGCTTGTGCTTCCTCCAGCCAGCATTGTGTGTGATATACTCTGCATATAAGTTAATAAGCAAGGTGACTATATACAGCCTTGATGTACTCCTTTCCCAATTTGGAACCAGTCTGTTGTTCCAGGTCCAGTTCTAAATGTTGCTTCTTGACCTGCATACAGATTTCTCAGGAGGCAAATAAGATGGTCTGGTATTCCCAACTCTAAGAATTTTCCACAGTTTGTTGTGGTCCACACAGGCTAAGGCTTCGGCATAGTTAATAAAGCAGAAGTTGATGTTTTTCTGGAATTCTCTTGTTTTTTCTATGACTCAGCAGATGTTGGCAATTTGATCTCTGGTTTCTCTGCCTTTTCTAAATCCAGCTTGAACATCTGGAAGTTCTCAGTTCACATACTGTTTGTTGAAGCCTAGCTTGCAGAATTTTGAGCATTACTTTGCTAGCATATGAGATGAGTGCAACTGTGCAGTAGTTTGAACACTCTTTGGCATTGTCTTTCTTTGGGACTGGAATGAAAACTGACTTTTTCCAGTCCTGTTGCCACTGCTGAGTTTTCCAAATTTGCTGCCTATTGAGTGCAGCACTTTCACAGCATCATCTTTTAGGATTTGAAACAGTTCAGCTGGAATTCAATCACCTCCACTAGGTTTGCAGTGATGCTTCCTAGAGCCCACTTCACTTCACATTCCAGGATGTTTGGCTCTAGGTGAGTGATTACACCATCATGGTTATCTGGGTCATGAAGTTCTTTTCTGTATAGTTCTGTGTATTCTTGGTACTTCTTCTTAGTATCATCTGTTTCTGTTAGGTCCAGACCATTTCTGTCTTTTATTGAGCCCATCTTTGTATGAGATATTCCCTGCTACTGCTGCTGCTAAGTCACTTCAGTCGTGTCTGACTCTGTGTCACCCCCACAGATGGCAGCCCACCAGGCTCCCCTGTCCCTGGGATTCTCCAGGCAAGAACCCTGGAGTGGATTGCCATTTTCTTCTCCAAGGCGTGAAAGTGAAGTCACTCAGTCGTGTCTTGACTCCTAGTGATCCCATGGACTGTAGCCCACCAGGCTCCTCCATCCATGGGATTTTCCAGGCAAGAGTACTGGAGTGGGGTGCCATTGCCTTCTCCTAGGGTGCCATTGCCTTCTCCTAGGAATCTCTAATTTTCTTGATGAGTTCTCTAGTCTTTCCCATTCTACTAGTGGATCCTATGTTTTCCTCAATTTATTTGCATTGATCACTTGGAAAGGCTTTCTTATCTCTCATTGCTATTCTTTGGAACTCTGTATTCAGAGAATGTATCTTTTCTCCTGTGCCTTTCACATCTTTTCTCAGCTCTTTTAAGGCCTCCTCAGAAAACCATTTTACGTTTTTGTATTTCTTTCTCTTGGGGATGGTTTTGATCACTGCCTCCTGCACAATGTCACGAACCTCCATCCATAGCTGTATTGCAAAACTCAGACTTAAATTGAAGAAAGTAGGGAAAACTACGAGACCATTCAGGTTTTATCTAAATCAAATCCCTTACAATTATACAGTGGAAGTGACAAATAGATTCAAGGGATTAGATCTGATAGACAGAGTCCCTGAAGAACTGTGGACAGAGCCAACCCGTAGTACTCAATAAATATACGGCAAGTAAACAGCTGAATGAATGAACATGTTGAACAAGACTAGATAAAAACAGAGGGCTTCCCTAATGACTCAGACTGTAAAAAATCAACCAGCAATGTGGGAGAGCTGGGTTTGATCCCTGCTTGGGAAGATCCCCAAGAGGAAGGCATGGCAACCCACGCCAGTATTCTTGCCTGGAGAATCCCCACAGACAGAGGAGCTTGGCCACAGTCTGTGGGGTCACAAAGAGTTGGACACAACTGTGAGATTAAGCACAGCGCAGATTAAAACAGCCCTACGCTATGCCATTAGAAATTTCCCTCTAGGCTGATAAGTCATTAAGCGTTACAAATCTTCCTATCTTTACTATCATCTAGCTTATCCTTCTTATTTTGCTCCCTGAGCTTTTAATACATAGCCTGCCAAAGACACTACTAGAGTTATTATCTGGATCTACAAATCTACTTACCCTTTCAAATTGGACACATTAGTCTGAGTTAACTTTCTGGGGAAAGGCTCATTAAAGGGAAGGGATTTAAGCTTCAATCTGAAGGAAGGGTAGGTAGACAACTGTATGTAAGAGAACAGTCATTTAGGATATTGGGAATAGCTTTTCAAAGTCATTAAGGGAGCAGAGAGCATTGCATGTGAAAAACAGGAATAGGTAGCGTGCTAAAGCAAAGGGCACATGAAAGCAACATCACTGAATCTGGGAAGGTTGATCAGAGCCAAATTGCTGTGGACTTTGATCACCTGAGAAATCTTCTGTATCTTCATAGCACCTACAGCAGTCTAGGACACATGGGAATCACTAAAATACTTGTTGATGGGTCTACTAAATATGATAGCCGTCCTAAAGACCAGAGGTCTATAAGCTTGCTTCTACATTCCTCCGTCTAGACTGTGCATATAGTTGAGAAGAATACACAGTCTCACTGTAGTGGCATTAAATAAGACAGAACACTACTGCTACTTATGAAATCAGCATACTCTCATGGAAAAGTAAATGGTAGCAGCGTGGGTGGGAAAGTCCTACTGAAAAGAGAGTAGGTGGTGTGAAAGCATGTGATAATGACTGTGTCAGGTGTAACCAAGAAGTGTCCTCAGAAACTAACGAGCAGCACTAATGATGTCAAAGTTAAAGAACAATAATCAACTCTGTGAACTTACAATTTACATCGCAAAAACTCACTTCAGGCAAGACAACCACAGTTGGCCTAAAAGCAGGCTAAATCATTCCCAGATCTTTTTCATAATATCATCCATGTGCTAAAATGTAAGTTTAATTTAAAATATATTCATTGTACAACAGACATATTTGAAGAAGTACATACAAAGGCACTTCAAAATTAGAAACAAGAAAGAGGGCAAACTAGGATACAGGCAAGGTTTTAAAACTTAAAAGTAATACTATATATGACTTCATGCCAGTAAACTAAAAAAAAGGAAATGGTTTTCTAGAAAACTATTAATTACCAAATTGTCACAACAAGAGATTAAAAATCTGAATAGAATAATAACCATGAAGAAATCAGAAAGGTAACCAAAGAGTAATACCTTGTGGAGGCAGAGAGACCATGGGCCCTGATGGTTTTATATATGAGAACTACCTCACATCATGAGAAAATACAGAGCTTCTCTATTCACTTTAGGCTAGTTTACCCTTTACCAGTTTTGATTTGAACAGGAACAGCACACATAAAAATAAAACTAATTGTCTGTGCCTCAATTATAAAAAACTGTAAAGTATAAAATATTAGTGTCAATAAATACATCATAAGCAAGTAAAATTTATCCCAGGATAATACAGATGCTTTAAAATCCTTAAGGCTGGGTAATTCATTACATTAATAGAACAAAGGAAAACAAGAAACACTGAACTTGTTCCCGAGAAAAATCCTTAGCTATACTAGACACAGAAACTTTCTTATTTGATAAAAGAAATTATCAGAAAACTCCAACTTATAACCAATGGTGGAATGTCAGAATATCAAGGAAGCCCTCTGTGGCAAACTGAATTTTCCATATGTGACCACAATAATATCTCCCATCCTGCAACGGAGTCTTCGTATTTCCCCACAAAGAGGTGGAATCTATTTCTCTGCTCCTTGAATCCGGGCAGACTCTGACTGCTTCAACAAACAGAATATGGCAAGAATGACCCTCTGCTACCACTATCTTCAGACATAACCCTTGACTTCTACTTCCTCTCTCTCAACACTCACTCTGGGGCAAACCAAATTCCATGTAAGAAATCGGACTACCCTGAGAATGCCATATGTGAGGAAGCTGGACATGCACAGAAGTACTTGGAGAAAAAGAAAGATGGTTGGCCAGTCTCCACTGTTCCAGCCATCCCAGTTGAGACACCAAATATGTCAGTGAAGAAGCATCCATTACACCCAGCCCAGGTCAATCTTCAGATGACCCCAGCCACAGCTGCCATCTCATTACAATTACTTGAAAGGTCTCCAGGGAAAACAACCAAGCTAAGCTTAATGACATCCCACAGAACTGTAAGGATCTGAGGATAATAAATTGTTGTTTTCAACTGTTAAGTTTGGGAATGTCTTGCTATGTGATAACAGAATACTCACTGTGGAGGGCTTAGCCAATGTAACAAGGTACAAAATGCAAGACGAATACACTTAGAAAATAAGAGACAAAACTGTCACCATTACAAAGGATATTATAACTTATACAATACACCCAAGACAAACTTTAGAATAAAAGACTTCAGTAAAGTAACTGAATGCAAAATCAGCATGCATAATCTAGGATGTCTTTAATTTAAACAGCTGCTCCATTAACTTTGTATGATATGCTGAATAGCCCAATTATCTCAATTGGTGGAATCACTGTACCAGTGCAGTATTAAATATAACTGCCTTACCACAACTGTACTGTTTGGCTTTGGTTTTGGCTTATGGACATAGATTGTATCTTTAATGCTGGTCAACCTGCTTATAAACTTAAATGCTTGATTGCAAGAAAGATGTGGCAAGAAGAATGTATTTGAAGTAGTATATATTCATTCCAAAAATACTATCCAAATCTCATCACTCTCTCACTTTCAGGCCTCATTAAAAATAAGCCACTGCCTCGAGATAGCCTATCCCATCAAATTAACACTTCTGAGTGTGAATTTCACTATCCTGCACTTTATACACAAGATGTCCCTTCCATTCCAGTAGACTCTTCTTGCTATATAAACATCCCTTCATCCTTATTACATGCTCTTTACCACTCCATAGACCCTCAAAATTCTTCCAATCCAAGAGCTTTCTTTATTTCTTCCCTGAAGACTTCAGGGAAATCACACTGTCTTCTTTTCCTACATCTATCCTGTATTATGAATAAAACTGTAATACTGTTTGCTATGAAGAATTTATAATGACTCACTCGTGAGTGTATAGGCTAGGCATGACGACTCCTATCAGTTATATTAGGTTATCATAAAGCAATCATTGCTGCTGCTTCTTTATCAATGCATGGATCATTTAACCTGCAAATAAATATGAATTTTTTTCACATTACCTTTTCATTTTTCATGTCCAGCTTTAGTAATATGTATAACATCTACACTGGTTTACAGCATGTAAGACAACACTGATGCGGATACTGACAGATGATTCATTTTGAAAACAGACAATGTAAACTTACAGTATCAATATATACAATACAGAATTGTAAATGTATTACCTTTTCCATATGATTTTAAGGATGCTTTTCTCTAGCTTACTTTACTGTAAGAAGATAGCATATAATACATATAACATCCTAAATATGTGTTAATTGACCATTTATCTTACCAGTAAGGCTTCCTAGCCAACATTAGGTTACCAGTAGTTAAGTTTTGGGAAACCAAAAGTTATAGGCAAATTCTCAACTGCATGAGGTTAGCATCCCTAACCCCTGCACTGTTCAAGGGTCAACTGTAACTAGGAAATCTCATTGTCAACTAAGGTCATCTTTATGGTCAAAGGACCATGATAATGTTAGTATTCAGAGCTATTTTAGAGGTCTTTTAATTCAATGCTCTCATTTCAAATATGTAAATGGAACCCCAGTTCACTAAAGACATCTGCCAAAATTGCAAAATCACATCAGTCAGAAAGGAGAAACTGAAGTTCAAATTTCTAACTTCCAATTCACTTTTCCACCTTCTGTACCACACTGCCTTGTTATCCTCTTTGTCACATCGGCATGCTATATTTATACTTACACAAAAGGTCTTATTTCTAGTATTAGAAAGTAAAAATCCGAAATGTTTCCCTACAATCCTCTATTGCTAATACATAAGATTAACTCTGCTCATTTGGGTTTTTAGTACAGTATTTCAGAATTGGCTTTAAAAATTTCTCCATTTGGCCTAATATCTGAAGAAAATGAGCAAATACAGAGTTCCTTATAAATTGGCAGTTTTGTTGCAGCTTAAACTGGACACAAATCAAAATTACTGCCGTATCTCCAAAGACATGCTCCAACTAGCACACTACTACTTAAAACTCTGGAAGTCTGTTCCAAAAAGGAAACCAGCACAACTCTCTTTTTTCATCCTTTTTCTTCCCATTGGATCACCAGTTCATTACTAGTCACACATTTACAAATGTTTCGTAAGTCTTTTAGTCACTGATAAGCAAAAATCCTGATGCTGGGAAAGACAGGGCAGGAGGAGAAGAGGATGACAGAGGATGAGATGGCTGGATGACATCACTGACTCGATAGACATGAGTTTGAGCAAGCTCCAGGAGTAGGTGATGGACAGGGAAGCCTGTCATGCTGCAGTCCACAGGGTCGCAAAGTCAGGTAAGACTGTGGGACAGAACTGAAGCAAAAACCATCTGAAGAGGGTGAGACTTTATAGTATTGTAGTCTTTAGTCCATAAGTTCATGTGGCCTCCTGAGTTCTACACGGTACATATGAATGTATGTATGTATATATGCATGTATGCGTGCGCGTGCACATGTGTGTGTATATATATATATATATATATATATATTTTTTTTTTTTTTTTTTTTTTCTTTGACGCTAGTGGTAAAGAATCTGCCTCCCAATGCAGGAGATATAAGAAACGGAGGTTGAATCTCTGGGTGTGGAAGATCCCCTGAAGCAGGAAATGGCAGCCCACTCAAGTATTCTTGCCTGGAAAATTCCATGGACAGAGGAGCCTGATGGGCTATCATCCACAGGGTCAAAAACAATCAGACATGACTGAGCAATTAATACACACACACACACACACACACACACACACACACACACACACACACACACACACACACGTAGGGATTCATATACAGATGCGTTACTACAGTGAGAAGGAAATCCAACTGGAAGCTAAAAGATCTGATTCTACCTCAGTTCTACCAATTTAAGAGCTATGCTTTTGAGGATATTAAACAATCACTCTATTCATCTCTAAATTCTGAGTTCTCTACGGAAAGGGATCAGATTATACTAATCATTTTAATTTCCACTCTGATGTCCCTGGTCCATAGGAGGCTTTCCGTAAGTTTGGCTCAATTCAAATTTGAATGGGAAAAAAGAGGAAAAAAAAGAAAATGATACAGAGGTAGCAAGGTAGGATCCACACCTTGTATTAAAGTGGAGTAGAAGGTCTTTTCTTTACCCTGAAGTTATTACTAAAATGGTCTTCAGGAAATCAAAATCCTTAGGAACAGCCTAACTTATTATACTTCAAGCCAAGAAAGAGTAACAAAGACTACATTCACTCTCCCATCTAAAACTACTAAAATAAAAACTAAGAACACATGTGAAACAGTGGTCTTAAGACACTGCACATCAGGAAACAAGGGACAGTAATACCTAGAAATATACAGTGAGCCCTGTGATTGCCCTCAACTTACTGCCTAGAGGAATAGATGAAAGCACAGGGAGGGAGATATCTACAGAATAGAGAAATCTACCTGAGTTAAAGAGAAAGCTGAAAGTCCAGAGGAAACCACACATGCTACAACTCTCAGCACATAGTGCTGGAGAAGAGAAAGCCCAAAGAGAAAATTCCAAAATTCCAAAATCTGTAGAATATTTAAGCATTTAGCTGTATACGAACCAGTGAATCATCTGAGGAAACTACTCAAGACCAAGGTGGGAAAAATGTCACCTAGACATCTCTAGAAAGGACTAGAAAAAAAGCAAGCAGAGACTGCAGAGGGCCAGGAATGGTGCCTATTCCTTCTAGAAATGGTATAGCCCATAATCCATGGGCCATTCAATAAAGTACTGGGAATAGTATGTGGATAAAATCAACGCTGGACTAAATGCTATTTTAGTTCAGCCTTACAAAACTTAAAAACAAGACCTGAATGGATGAAAGCTTTTCCAAGTAACACAACTATCTCTGAATAAACCTCAAGAATATTACAGGACTACAAAAATAACCCACAAACAAGTAGGCAAATTTACAATGTCTGCCAACCTATCCAAAATTTCCATACAAGCAAAGAAGAAAACAGAATTCAAAATAAGTAGCAGTATCAATCAATTGATCAAAATTGATGCAGAATTAACAGTGATGATACAGTTAGTACAAGGCCACTGAAACACTTATTACAATTACAATTCGCGTGTCCAAAAACTAGATAGAAAAGATTGAACATGTTAGAGACATGGAAAAATTTTAAAGACCCAAACTGAACTTCTAGAGAAGAAAACTATGATGTTTGAAAAGGAAAAAAAAAAAAGTAGATAAAGAAATTAGATATTAGAAAAGAACAGCTAAATGTCTATGGACACTTGAATGGGAAATATTTAAAATGGAAAAGAAATAAGACTAAACAAAAATAAAACAAAGCGTCAATGAATGGTGGGACAATTTCACAAGATCTTATATATATATATAAATTGTAGTTCAAGAAGGAGAAAACAACAAAGAGACAGAAAAAAATATTTGAAAATTAATGCCTGAAAAATTTCCAAATTAGATGAATATTCAGTTCAGTTCAGTTACCCAGTCGTGTCCAGCTCTTTGCAACCCCATGAATCGCAGCACACCAGGCCTCCTTGTCTATCACCAACACACGGAGTCCACTCAAACTCATGTCCATTGAGTCGGTGATGCCATCCAGCCATCTCATCCTCTGCTGTCCCCTTCTCCTTCTGTCCCCAGTTCCTCCCAGCATCAGGGTCTTTTCCAATGAGTCAATTCTTCACATGAGGTGGCCAAAGTACTGGAGTTTCAGCTTCAGCATCAGTCCTTCGAATGAACATCCAGGACTGATCTCCTTTAGGACAGACTGGTTGGATCTCCTTGCAGTCCAAGGGACTCTCAAGAGTCTTCTCTAACACCACAGTTCAAAAACATCAATTCTTCGGCACTCAGCTTTCCTCACAGTCCAACTCTCACATCCATACATGACCACTGGAAAAACTATAGCCTTGACTAGACGGACCTTTGTTGGCAAAGCAATATCTCTGCTTTTCAATATACTAACGAGGTTGGTCATAACTTTCCTTCCAAGGAGTAAGCGTCTTTTAATTTCATGGCTGCAGTCACCATCTGCAGTGCTTTTTGAGCCCCCCAAAATAAAGTCTGACACTGTTTCCACTGTTTCCCCATTTATTTCCCGTGAAGTGATGTGACTAGATGCCATGATCTTAGTTTTCTGAATGTTGAGCTTTAAGCCAACTTTTTCACTTTCCTCTTTCACTTTCATCAAGAGGCTTTTTAGGTCCTCTTCACTTTTTGCCATAAGGGTGATGTCATCTGCATATCTGAGGTTATTGATATTTCTCCCCGCAATCTTGATTCCAGCTTGTGCTTCCTCCAGCCCAGCATTTCTCATGATGTACTCTGCATAGAAGTTAAATAAGCAGGGTGACAATATACAGCCTTGACGTACTCTTTTTTCCTATTTGGAACCAGTCTGTTGTTCCATGTCCAGTTCTCACTGTTGCTTCATGACCTGCATATAGGTTTCTCAAGAGGCAGGTCAGGTAGTCTGGTTTTCCCATCTCTTTCAGAATTTTCCACAGTTTATTGTGATCCACACGGTCAAAGGCTTTGGCATAGTCAAGAAAGCAGAAATAGATGTTTTTCTGGAACTCTCTTGCTTTTTCAATGATCCAGCGGATGTTGGCAATTCGATCTCTGGTTCCTCTGCCTTTTCTAAAACCAGCTTGAACATCTGTAAGTTTAGGAAGCAAAGATCCAAGAATGCCCAACAAGTTCCAAGGATAAGAAACACAAAGAAAACTACACCAAAGCACACCAATCAAATTGCTCACAGCAATAATAAAGAAGAAATCTTAAAAGCAGCCTGAGAAAATGACATAAAGGGGAACAAATACAAGAATGACTAATTTCACATCAGAAACCGTACAAGCTAGAAGACAGCAGAGTAACATCTTTAAAGAATTAAAAGAAAAACTTAACTCAGATTTCCATACTCAGTGAAACTATCTTTCAAAAACCAAGCTGGTATAAAGACATTTTCAGACATACAAAAGGTGAAACAGTTCAATTACCAGCAGAAATGCACCATAAGAAATGCAAAAGGAAATACTTCAGGCATAAGGAAAATGATACCAGATGGAAATGTGGATCTACATTTGAGGACGAATAGCATCAGAAATGATAGCTATGTGGGCAAACATAAGATTGTTATTATTTAATCTTTTTAAAAGTTAATCAACTGTTTAAAGCACAAATAATAATAATGTATCATGGAGTTTATAACATATGTAGAAGTAAAATATATGATGAAAGTAACAAAAAGGCTAGTAAGAGAAAAATGTAAGTCACTGATGTGAAGTCCTTAATACTGTGTGTGGCACAGCATACCATCACTTGAAGATGTATATTATAAGCTTAAAAGAATCAGTCATATAATGAAAACAACTGGAGCTGAGAAGCCAACAAAGGAAATAAAATTTAAAAATAAACACATAAAGAGCGACTAGTAACAAGAACAGATGGGACAAATAGCAGATTTAAATTCAACAAAAGCAGTAATTAATGTAACTTAAAAACAGTCTGAATACACCAATTAAAAAGTAAAAATTTAATATTGGATAAAAAAGCAGGACACCTTCATGATATTTTCAAGGAACTCCTTTTAAATATAAAAAAATATTAAAAGGGTTAAAATATAAAAAGCAAATAAGTAAAAGATGTACCATGTTAACACTTTTCAAAAGAAAGCTGAAGTAGCTATATACTTAGTATTACACAAAGTTGACTTCAGAGTAAAGAATATTACCAGGAATACAAAGACACTATCATCATGATAAAGTCAATCTGTCAGGAGAACATAACAATTCTAAATGTTTATGCACTTAATAGTAGTTTGAAAATGCATGAGAAAAATGTGATAAAACTGTTAAGGTGAAACAGACAAATTCACAATTTTAAGAGAGTATTTTAACACTTCTCTGAATAAGCAATAGAAAAAGTAGGCAGAAAACAAGTAAGCACATACAACATTTGAACATACAGAACACTCTTCTCAACAGCAGCATACATATTCTTTTCAAATGCACATGAAATGTTTAACATTAAAGAACATATTCTGAACCGTAACACAAGTTTCAATAAATTTAAAAGGAGTCTGGCCATGCAATGTTAACTTCTCTCATCACAATGGAATGTAATTAGAAATCAATTTTTTTCAATCTGGAAAACATGCAACTATGTGAAAGCCAAATAACAAACTTCTAAATAACCCATGAGTCAATGAAAAAAAAAATCAAAAGGAAAATTATAAAGTATTTTTAAATTAATAAAAATGAAAACAAAATATATCAAAATGTGTGAAAAACAGTTAACTTCCTCCTTAAAAATTTACAGCACTAAAACTATCTATTAGAAAACAAGAAAAACCTCAAATTAACAACTTCAGCTTTCACCATGGGAGGAAAAAAAAACCTAGAAGGGCAAATTAAACTCAAAGATAGCAAGAGAAAGGAAATAATAAATTCAGAACTAATATCAATGAAACAGAAAACAAAACAGAGAAAAGTCGATGACATCAAAAGTTGTTCTTTGAAAAAAATCAATAATATAGGTAAACCTATAGTTAGATCAACCAGGAGGAAAAAAAAGACTTAAATTACGAGTAGTACTGACCAACCTAGATAGCATATTCAAAAGCAGAGACATTACTTTGCAGACTAACGTCCACCTAGTCAAGGCTATGGTTTTTCCAGTAGTCATGTATGGATGTGAGAGTTGGACTGTGAAGAAGGCTGAGCGCTGAAGAATTGATGCTTTTGAACTGTGGTGTTGGAGAAGACTCTTGAGAGTCCCTTAGACTGCAAGGAGATCCAACCAGTCCATTCTGAAGGAGATCAGCCCTGGGATTTCTTTGGAAGGAATGATGCTAAAGCTGAAGCTCCAGTACTTTGGCCACCTCATGAGAAGAGTTGACTCATTGGAAAAGACCCTGATGCTGGGAAGGATTGAGGGCAGGAGGAGAAGGGGACGACAGAGGATGAGAAGGCTGGATGGCATCATGGACTCAATGAACATGAGTGTGAGTGAACTCTGGGAGATGGTGATGGACAGGGAAGCCTGGCATGCTACGATTCATGGGGTCGCAGAGTTGGACACAACTGAGCGACTGAACTGACTGACTGAACTGACAAATAGAAGTAACAGTACTACAGATCTTGTATATATTAAACTTTACCACTCAGACAAATGGACAAATTCCTTGAAAGACATAAACTATCAAGACTCACTCAAGAAGAAACATAACCTGAACAGAACTATACCTAAAGAAATTTTAATTAAAATTTTTCTACAAAGAAAATTTCAGGGCCAAATGGCTTTACTGTGACTTCTACAAAACATGTAAAGAAGAAAAGAATACCAACTCAATACAATCTCTTCCAGAATACTGAAGAGGGAATATGTCTCAATTCATTATATGATCCCCTTAAGAGGAATCAAATATTGATGGACATTTCAATTGTTTCCAGTCTATGGCTAATGCAAATAAATATTTTAAGACCATTTGTATACAAATATGTATTTGGACATATGCTTTCATTTCTCTTGAATAAATATCTAGGAGTAAAATGGCTGGGTCAAACAGTAGGCACACATATTGTGGAATATTCGTACAATGCAATACAACTTAACAACAAAAAGAAATGAACTGTACTGATACACACAACATCACAGATGAATCTCAAAATAATTATCTTGAGCTATAGGAAGCTGACAAAAAAAAGAATATACACTATATGATTATATTCATTTAAAGTTCTAGAAAATTCAAACTAATCTATGGAAACAAAAAGCACATTAGTGGTTGCATGGAGATGAGGAAAGAATGAGTGGGCATGAGGGATTACCAAGAACATCAGGAAACTTTTAGAGCTGTTGGATATGCTCATTATCTTAATTTTGGTGATAGTTTCATGGAAGTTCGCAGACCAAAACTTTTCAAACTGTGCACCCCAACTATGTGAAATTTATACGTCAAATATACTTTAATATAGCTTAAAAAAAAAGCCCTTAGCACCAGAACTCAAGAATCTTCATCTCCATTCATTCTTATACAGGTACACAGCTAGGCCCTTAGATAGAGATACTATGGTATCTTCCTAAAATCCACAGTGGAAAATTTACCAAGTATTTATTAGACACCCTCAAACATTGGCATACACTCATTCTTTCAATCAATACTTTCTCAGAACCTAAAAGGCAGTACAGTGCTGAGCTAGATGCTAATAGTACAAAGATGAATTAGACTGCTGTTCTCCAACAATCTCTTTTAAAAGATTTAATTAAAGTTTAATGATATTAACAAGCAGCAGTGAACTTCCTCATTTTCTGGTCCCTTATTCATAGACAAAGAACAGGGATGCACATACATGTTGGCTATTCATGTCTCTCTACAAAACTGATGCAACATTCTGCTCTGGATCACAAGGCTGGTAGGGAACTTTAGAATTACTACAGATTGTCAGAGCCTGATCATGGTCACAGCAGAGTCCAAATAGAGGTTAGGAGGATGATGACTTATTGCAGAAGACAAAAACCATGGTATCCACATGGTGATGGTGGGATGGCAGTAGCAACAGAAGATGATTACATATAGAGGAAACTGACCTAGCAAGTAAATTGAAGATAATGGTAAGCCAGATTTTCATTTTTGGAGAAGGGAATCACAAATACAGAAAGAAACCTAAAATGAACCTGTGGTATTGGATTAGAACTGAAGATATCTATGTGAACTCATAATTATTTTACATAGATAAGTAGATAGGTAGGTAGGTAGGTAGACAGAAAGACAATATAACAGTACAAATGTGTGTGTGTGTGTGTGTGTGTGTGTGTGTATACACACACCCATGTATCTCCTAGTTCGAGAGGACCTGGGGCAGTGATAACTCAGGTGCAAAAAACATACACAGACTCAGATCTTGGTTTCTAAAAAACTGTTCTTCACTAAAAGAAATCAAAGCTCCTTGGAGAGGAGGAGAAATTCTCCATATTCTCCTTGGAGAAATGACTAATTTTTATGCAGGGCAAAGGGAATATAAGCCTGGAATATTCTGTGCCAGAAAGTAAAGATGGACTCAAAGAGTGATGGAAATATGTCGTAAGAAAATGCAAGCCAGCTTGAAAAGGTTCCCCATAGCCAAACCTGCAATAATTTGAGTATTAAAAAAATAGTAGTTATAGTAACAGATTATTACTCATTGGATGAAACAGGAATCATGAATCCATACTCATGTAAATAAATAAATGAGGAAGAGAAGAAAGCTGCTTTCCCTTGAAGCAGAATGTCAATGGATGAATATAGAAGAGATGATAGAATTATAAAGCAACCATTTGGCAACCATCACGTTATAATTAATTCAGCCAAGAAACATCAAAGTATGTTAAAACTGATGGGTAGAAAATGAAATAATTACATAATTTAAAAGTACCTCCCACAAAAACTTTAAGACTGCAAAGTCAGAAAGGGTAACTTCACAGAGGTGAGACGTGGCAGACACCACTCCAACGAAGCGTTCACAGTTCACATCACTAGTAATGTGGCAAATCAAAATTGTGTCCTGCTTGAGAGGATGCAAGAACAGCACAGCATCACTTGTATAATATTCCCTCTAAAAATATATAACCTGAAAAGACTTCCCTGGTGGTCCAGCGGTTGGGAATTTGCCTGCCAGTGCAGGGGATGCGGGTTTGATCCCTGATCCCGGGGGATCCCACACCCTGGGAGGCAACTAAGGTCATGCCCCGAAACAACTGGAGCCCGTTTGCTCCAAATACTCAAGCCTGCACACCTAGAGCCTGTGCTCGATAAGAGAAGCCACAGCAATGAGAAGTCCACACACCACAACAAAGAGTAGCCAGCACTCACCACTACTAGAGAAAGCCCATGCACAGCAAGGAAGACTCAGCACAGTAAAAGAAGGTAAGAGTGAAAAAGCTGGCTTAAAACTCAACATTAAAAAAACTAAGATCATGACATCCAGTCCCATCACTTCAGGACAAACAGATGGGGAAAAAAAATGGAAACAGACTGGGCTCCAAAACCACTGTGGATAGTAACAGCAGCCACGAAATAAAAATACACTTGCTCCCTGGGAAAAAAGCTATGACAAATCTAGACAGAATATTAAAAACCAGAGATATCACTTTGCCGACAGAGGTCCATATGGTCAAAGCTATGGTTTTTCCAGTAGTCACGAACAGATATTGGGAGTTAGACCATAAACAAGGCTGAGTGCCAAAGAATTGACTCTTTCGAGCTATGGTGCTAAAGAAGACTCCTGTGAATCCCCTGGACAGCAAGGAGATCAAACCAGTCAATCGTAAAGGAAATCAGTCCTGAATATTCATTGTAAGCACTGATGCTGAAGTTCCAATACTTTGGCCACCTGATGTGAAGATCTAACTCATTGGAAGAGATTTTGACGCTGAGAAAGACTGAAGGCAGAAGCGGGCAACAGAGGATGAGATGGTAGGATGGCATCATCAACTCAATGGACAGGAGTTTGAGCAGACTCTGGGAGATAGTGAAGGACATGGAAGTCTGGCGTGCTGCAGTCCATGGTGTCACAAAGAGCTGGACATAAGTGAGGGACTGAAGAGTCATTATCTAAAATTTACCAAATAACAGAAACAAAGTATATTAGTTCAAGTTTTTACCATCATAAAGAAAAACAGTGTGTTACAGATGGTTGTTGCTAAGCAGAGAGACTGGGGCAAGGCTGGGATGGGTAAAACAGGAACTTTTACTTTTCACTTGGAGTTTGATTTTTAAAATAAGAATAGTATGCAGGATTCACTTTAACTTCTTAAAAGAGGTAGAGAAGGGGATAGCAGAGGAAAGAAAAGGAAAGAATGTCTCACTTCCTCCGGGAAGTTTTCCATGACCAGCTTTTCTCTGTGTTCCCACGAAATGAAGCATGGGACACTATCAGAGCATTTAATACACAGTACTGTGTTTCTGGGTATTGTCTGACTAATCCATAGGTTGAAATCGCCTAGAAGACAGGGTCCGGAGAAGGCGATGGCATCCCACTCCAGTACTCTTGCCTGGAAAATCCCATGGACGGAGAAGCCTGGTAGGCTGCAGTCCATGGGGTCGTGAAGAGTCGGACACGACTGAACGACTTCTCTTTCACTTTTCACTTTCATGCATTGGAGAAGGAAATGGCAACCCACTCCAGTGTTCTTGCCTGGAGAATCCCAGGGACGGAGGAGCTTAGTGGACTGCTGACGGGGTCATATCTTACTTACATTTGCATCCCCAGCATGTAACTTGCACAATAACTAGTAGAAGAGCAATAAATTAGCTGTTGAATGAATGAACAACATATGAATGATGGTCACAGTAAATAAAATTAATAATACCAATTCTCTACTTAGAAAACAGCATTAAAACAAGAAAACAAAGCAAAAAAAATCATAAAGCAAGCACCAACATTTACAGTTGTGTCATGCTATAATTCACACACAAAAATTTCATTTTGAAAGGCAATTTGATGGATTCTCAGGAAATGTTTAAAGGAATTTAAAAAGCAAACAAAAGGGAAAAACTCCAACCCCAATACCTTGCCTTTTCCATTTGCTTTCTATCAAAAGCCCTTTTCGCCACCTCTTACGAGTTGTCTAAATTCAGCATCAAATATGAGCTGACTTGCAGATGCCAGCACATACTGTGCCTGTTGAGAATATTTTTCAAAATGGTGAATTTATTTATGCATAAACAATGTTTCAAGTCTGTTCAAGTGACTCCACAGAGTAATTCCACATGACAACTTTTTCTACCATCAAAATCTACTTATATTAAAAAGAAAACCATAGTTTAAAAACAAGCACTGAGAAGCTATGGTTTCCAAGGCTACAGGGGACAGCTCAATGTTGAAGCATCAAAACTGTAATGCTTAACACACTTTGAATAAGTATATTTTTTCTCTGACCAATTTTAAAACTTTCTTTTCCTGTCTGCTCTATATAAAAACATCTTTATAATAATAGTTTACCATACAAGGAATTGCTAACTTAGACATTCATGTTTAGCCTTGAAAATGTAACATTTGATTTCATTGATTTGAAACATTAGATTTCACCAGTTTTGCTGCTGAGCTACAAAGTCTGAAAAAGTGTTAGGATTATATGGTCCTTCAAGCAAATAATAATTAAAAAAAAAAAAAGAATGGAATTGTCATAAGGTCTATGAAGTATGAAAGATTCTCATAAAGCGTATAAATTCTACTAAAGCAATGTATCCTGTTAGAAACAGCAAATAAGGGCAGAAGAGCCCTCAAGCTTCTGGAGGGGACAAAGAAAGTGATGTGCACCTTAGACAAGTTATTGAGCCTTCCTAGGCCTCAGTTTCCTCATTTGCTTACTACGCTGAGTTCTTGAAAGGATTAAGTAGGTTAACAAAATAGGTACAAAACCTAGCACAATATTTGCACATGACAGGCATTCCGCCCTCCCCACAAAGGAGCTAGTGCTGAGGAGATAAAGAACCTTTAAAAAAAAATAATAAAGCAAGGTTAATAAAACTAAGTAACCAAGGCCCAGAATGCTTGATAAGTGCAATAAGGGCACAGGAAATGAACTGAGATCCAAGAAGGCTTCCCAGAGCAGAGGAATGTGATTTACATCTGGAAGAATTTATTTTACGAGTCAGGCAAGCACTCCCTATCTTTCTACATGCTGTTTACCCGGTACAGTCTTCTGTTCCTTGTATTGCCTGACAAACTTCTATTTATTCTTTATTAATTTAACACCTATCATGTACTAGGGAATAGGCTAAGCACCAGAGGCTCTAACAGTGAGCAAGATAAGCTAGACTCCTTCTCCACACAAAAGGTACAACCGACGGGGGAAAACAGAGTAATTAAACAGGCAGTTATGTCACCATGTAAAGTTTTATAATAGAAGACACCACAGTGTCTCCTTCCTCTCCTCCACCAATACACAAAATGACGACGCAGTGCTAAGGCCAGGATTTAGATGGTGGGTAGAAGGATGTGAAAAGGCAGAAGAACCAGAGATCAAACTGCCAACATCCATTGGATCATCGAAAAGCGAGAGAGTTCTACTTCTGCTTTATTGACTATGCCAAAGCCTTTGACTGTGTGGGTCACAACAAACTGTGGAAAATTCTTAAAGAGATGGGGAATACCAGACCACCTGACCTGCCTCCTGAAAAATCTGTATGCAGGTCAGGAGCCAGACATGGAACAACAGACTGGTTTCAAATGGAGAAAGGAGTATGTCAAGGCTGTAAATTGTCACCCTCCTTATTTAACTTATATGCAGAGTACATCATGAGAAATGCTGGGTTGGAGGAAGCACAAGCTGGAATCAAGATTGCTGGGAGAAATAGCAATAACCTCAGATATGCAGATGATGCCACACTTATGGCATAAAGCGAAGAACTAAAGAGCCTCTTGATGACAGTGAAAGAGGACAGTGAAAAGACTGGCTTAAAGCTCAACATTCAGAAAACTAAGATCATGGCATCAGGTCCCATCACTTCATGGCAAATAGATGGGGAAAAATGGAAACAGTGACAGACTTTATTTTCTTGGGCTCCAAAATCACTGCAGACGGTGACTGCAGCCATGACATAAAGACACTTGCTCCTTGGAAGAAAAGTACTGACCAACCTAGACAGCCTATTAAAAAGCAGAGACATTACTTAGCCAACAAAGGTTCATCTAGTCAAAGCTGTAATTTTTTTCCAGTAGTCATGTATGGAATTGAGAGCTGGACTACAAAGAAAGCTGAGTGCTGAAGAATTGATGCTTTTGAACTGTGGTGTTGGAGAAGACTCTTGAGAGTCCCTGGGACTGCAAGGAGATCCAACCAATCAATCCTAAAGGAAATCAGTCCTGAATATTCTTTGGGAGGACTGATGCTGGAACTGAAACTCCAGTACTTTGGCCACCTGATGTGAAGAACTGACTCATTGGAAAAGACCCTGATGCTGGGAAACATTGAAGGCAGGAGGAGAAGGGGACAACAGAGGATGAGATGGTTGAATGGCAACACCGACTCAATGGACATGAGTTTCAGTAAGCTCCACGAGTCGGTGATGGACAGGGAAGCCTGATATGCTGCAGTCCATGAGGTCACAGAGTCAGACACGGTCAAGTGACTGAACTGAACTGAAGGTAGGAGGGAAAGATTTGAGGGCAGAAGGAGAAGAGGGCATCAGAGGATAAGATGGTTGGATGACATCACTGATGCAATGGACATGAACTTGGGCAAACTTTGGGAGATGGTGAGGGACAGGGAGGCCTGGTGTGCTGCAGTCCATGGGGGTCGCAAAGAGTCGGACACAACATGGCGGCTGAACAACAAGGTAGCAGGCTCCAGTAGGCCTACACCACCTACTCTGCGTCAGTCTTTTTCCAGAGAGCTGCAGTGATGGCTCTCTTCCTTTGGGTATCTACTCATAAAGCTGCTCCGATCTTCATTCTGCTATTGTTTACTGTGTGCAGAGCTCCTGCTGGAACTGAAAAGGAGGAGTGACTGACAGAGTACCACACGGCCCTATTAACAGCAGGTTCTCAGTAAAGGTTTGCTGCTACTGACATTTTATTTCAAATGACTGACCAACATTCTTTCTTCAGATCACTGGATTAGTAAACCCTGCACCTAATTCATCCTAAAATTCTCAACTGTGAAGTTTATCGCACAGCATGTTCTATAATTTATATGGATAATATATAGTAAAATTCTTTGTTGTTAATATTCTTACATACTCTTATAATCATGCAATCATAATTGTTTGATAGTCACAAATGTTAGAAGGACCATAAATCCAATCTAATAACATGAAAAATTTCAGACATCTCCCCAGAGGGACACTCTAAAAACATCTGACCAGTCATCCTCAAGACCATCAAGGACTATCAAGACTATCAGGGAATTTCTTGGTGGTTCACTGCTTAAGGATCCATCTTGGAATGTAGGGCATGTGGGTTTCATCCCTGGTTGAGAAACGAAGATCCCACATGCTGCAACTAAGAGCTGACACAGCCAAACAAATAAATATTAAAACACACACACACACACACACACACACACACAACCTATCAAAACCATCAACAACAATAAGTATCTGAGAAACTGACAGCCAACAGGAAACTCGGGAGACTCAATGACTAAACACAATATGGTATCCAGAATGGGACCCTGGAAGGGCATCTGAATGAACTATGGACTTCAGTTAATAATATACCAACAAGGGTTCACTAAATATAACAAATATACCATTGTGAGACAACAGAAAATATATATATTGGTCTCTGCCCCTGGTTCCTGACATAGAACTCCCCAAAACGCTTGTAATTTCCTAAATGACAGATGCACCAGGAGCATCTTTTGTTCTAATATTTGGTCCTTGACCCCAATTCTTAACACACAGGTGCTAAATCCTTTGGAATCTCCTGAGTGATAGCAATGTCTTTTGTTCTAATGAGGTGAGTCGACAGGCTGCTGGATGGGGGCTGGTCACCAAGAAGGCCAAGTCAAGATTAAAAGCTTGGAATTTTTAGCCCTGTCTACCATTCTCCAGTAAGCAGCAGAGGCTGAAAACAGAACTAATTAATAGACCATGCCTAAGTGATGAGGCCTCCATAAAAATCCAAATAATACGGGGTTCAGAGAGCTTTCTGAGTTGCTGGGAGACTGGGGCACTAGGAAGGGCTTGGAAGCACCCACCACACCTCTTCCCACATACCTCACCCTACGCATCCATTCCATCTGGATGTTCACCTGTATCCTTTATCATAGTCTTTTACAATCAACCAGTAGTCAATCAGTAAACTGAGCCTTTCTAGCAAATTGACCTAACCTGAGGAGGGTGTTGTAGGAACCTCTCCTCTGATTTACAGCCAGTTGATCAGAAGCGAGACTGGTGTCTCACTGATTGGACACGAGACTGGGGTCTGAAGTTGGGGGCACTCTTGGGGAATGAGCCCTTAAGCTGTGGGATCTGTCCCTGTCTCCAGGTAGACAGTGTCAGAATTAAGTTAAGCCCCAGGACATCCAGCTGGCAGAACTGCTTGCTGTGAAAAAAAAATCCACTGATATGGTATTAGAAATATTGTGAGTGTAGTGGCAGTGGGAGAGTAAAAGGAAAATAGGAAGAGGACTGAGTTTTTCCTATTCAACCACACTTGTGGATGATAATAAGAGAAACTAGGTGCAGGGTATGTAGAACATGTGCTATCCTTCAGTGTTTCTGCAAGGCATTTTGCAAAATAAAAACCGCCATATTCAAAAATGAAAACAAAGAACAGCTAATTTTTCAGAACATCAAACTCAGGATGTTTACAACACCATTGTAAAAAAATCAATACCTAAAATACTATTAGAATTAGCCAACAAAACCTGAACAAACAGTCCTTTTTATTTTAAACAAAGAATATATTTTCCCAAAAAGTTCTGCCAGATTGTAATCAACCCTAACAAAAATACAACCATCCCCTGCAAGAACAACAATCCCATATTTTGCCACTGAGTCTGTTTCCTGATGACTTACTTGACAAGATGTTCTTTTCAAATATCAATTTAATCCTCTTCCATGAATGTTTGAACTGATGTCATAGTTCAAGCTGAAAACTGAGCCAAGTGGGCTGTCCCAAGTTCTAAACACAGAGAAAAAGCAGGACACCTGCAAAGACGTTTTGTGCCAGCTACACTGTGGTAAGAACAGGTAGCAAAACTCATGTCCTCAGAACCTCGACAGCAATTATTCACATTATCTTGGAGCACTTAAGATTTACTACCTCATGCGACCAGGTAACTCTTCATACACTTAGATATATATACATTTACCCAAACTCTTTATGAAAACAACAACCACTTTTCCACTTTTTGTACCCAAGGTGTCTTGCATGTGAAATTGTATAAATTCTATAGACAAATGAATTGCCAATAGAATGAAATGAAAATCAACAGTTTAATCAGAGACATTTTTAAACTATGGTGAAATATACATAACACACAACTAACCATTTTAAAGTATACAATTCGGTGGCATTTAGTGCACTCACAGTATTATACAACTATAATCATCAACTCTTAGCTCAGAGATAACTGGATTCAACTATATCCCTGTCTGCCCACTCCCCAACAGCTAATAAATATCAATTCCCTTCCTCCTTTACTACATACTGGTTTTTTTTCCTTATATCATTCTGTGATCAAATTAGTTTGTGATGGTGATGGCAGCAGGCAGACATCCACTTCAGTGACAGGAAGCTCCCCCAGAGGAACACTGTCATCTGCATACCTCTAACTGCTGAAATGTACTTTCTTATACTGAGTCAACATTTGCCTTCCTTTAGCTTCCACCGGACTCACACAATGCTGCCTCTAGCAGTCACCGCTACGACTGTCAAGGCCAGTTACTTTAAGTCTCAGTTTCCTCATCTGTCAAAGTGGGAATAATGGGGACTGTTCTAAGAACTAAATGAGCTCAAGTGTTTTGTTTTTTTTTCTATACCCTATGTAACACTGAGCGTGGGGATGGAGCAGATGTCTCCTTTGTAACTCGGCTGCTTTGCAGACTACTGCTTTCCTCCCCTCCTTAAAACCTTCAGTCCTTTCAATGCACATGTGATTTTGCTGCTTTCCCTTCCTGCTGCTCTCATCTGCAGTCCTCCCATCCCAGCTTAATAACCGAAGATTTTAACACCTGACTCACCATCCTCTCTCCACCACTACTCCTGCCATGCTTCCTGATGACTTTTATGTCCAGGCAATATTCCAACCTCTCAGATTATTGACCTCAGTTCAGTTATTCTTTTACTTTATATCATAATTAATAACTGCATCTTTAAACCCCCAACTTCAAGCAGCCCAAGTGCTAACCACTGCTCTCCATATTTCATTCCAACAATTTGTTTCCATTATCGGAATTTCTAATGCATTGGTTCTGTATCTCTTTTTCCACTGATCATCACTTCCCTCGTGTCCTCACTTCTCTTCTTATCCAGCTTAGAGTCCATGATCCACCATTATAAGTCATTCATATGGACCTCTTCTTGCCCATGAATTTACCTGGCAAAACTCTAATTCTGGTTAAACTGTCTTCACCTTTGCACTCAAGAGGCTGAATACAGCTGGTGAAAAAAACCATGCTGAATGTTCTCCCTTAAATGTATAACCAGTGTATGGATCCTGGACCAGAAGCATCGGGTTCACGGGGGACAGTCAGAGATGTGAATTCCCAGACCTTTCCCAGAACTAATGCATCAGAACTTCGTGGGGAGGCCCAGCTATCAGTGTTGCACCAAGCCCTCCAGCTGATTCTAATGCAGGCTTAAGTTTGAGAACTATCAGGCCAAGTTAATTCACTCTCATTCTCCAAGATGATTTTAAGTCTTCTCTTATCTCTTCAAACTTTATACAAACTTTCCACCTTCTGACACCTGACGGATGACCCTACTGAAAAACAGAAGCAATCAGAGGACAACTTACTCATTCTCCCATCACCAAATATACCATGTGGTTCTGTGTCTATACCCATATATTCTGCCTTTCCCACATGTATACACCCCTCTTTTACAAGGCCTAACCATCTACTCATACACAGGATTCCACTATCTTTCACTTATCAAAGCTTTTCATGCTTGTTATTATTCCCTCTGTTTCTTGGGTATCCAGCTTTTCCTTTAGCACATGAGTATGCTGACTTGAGGGACATGAGTTTGAGTGAACTCTAGGAGTTGGTGATGGACAGGGAGGGCTGGCGAGCTGCTATTCATGGGGTTGCAAAGAGTCAGACACATGACTGAGCAACTGAATTGAACTGATGCTAAATACCTTCCACCTCAAAACAAAAAGACTCTTCACTTGACCCCTCATCGCCTTCCAGCTTTAGTACCATTTTCCGGCTCCTCTGTACAGAAAAACTTCACGGGAACAGTTTATACTTCTTGTCTTCATTTCCTTACTCTTATTCTCTCCCTAAACAACTCCTGCAACATCACAAAAACTGCTCTTACAAATGTCAAAGTGGAGCCCCCAACTGCTAGATTCAGTTTTCAATTATCAGTCTGCTTCTTACTCAATCACAGCATTTGATTCAGTTCTCAATTCCATGAAAATATTTTGGCTCTGGGATGCCACATTGTCCTAGATTTCCCCCAGACCTTATTAGTTGCCCCTACTCCTCTGCTATATTCTCCTTTTCCAACATGTTGGAGAATCTTGAACAAAGTCTGGAAGGTAGAAGGTGGGGAAGCCATTCTTCCAGGAGCAGTGACAGACCCTCTCCAGTAGGAGTTTCTGCAGCAGTCAGTTTCCTCGTTCAGGTGTCTGGGGATAAGGGGTGGTTACTTCACTAGCAGCAGTTCTGTGAGCGCCAGATCGCCACTGTGCTGGGCTGACCTCAAAGCCTAGTAGAAAGCAGTGAGTCCCTGAAGCTGAGCAGCCCCCTGACGTCTACTCCTTCAGCCTTCAAGTGATTCTATAAATACCCACTCTCTGTGTGAAATCTCTTCCTGACAAAAATATCTAGAGTGGTTTGTTTCCTACACTGAACCTTGACTGACGCTATTCCTAAGTTCAAATCTCCAGCATAACCAATTAGCCCTGAGATCAAAAGTGCACATCCAAATGCTTTAGTACCTCCACCTTCGTGACTGATACATATCTCAAACCTAATGTCCTAAATATATTCTCGATTCCCCATGAGCTCATCCTCCTCCTCCCCTACAAATCTCCCTCATTTTCATAAATACCATCACAATTCACCTAATTGCATAGATTAAATATCTATACATTATTTTTAAGTCCAGTTTTTCTTGAATGCCCACATCTAATCCATTACCAAGGCTTGTTAGCTCCAACTTCAAGCTATGTCAGGAACTGGACTACTTCTCTTCATATACCTCAACTGCTATCAGACCAGCCTAAGTCACTCTTGTCTCTTGCCTGGATAAGACAATAGTCTCTTAACTAATCTCTCACTCCTCTCCCTCCCCTCAGTCTATTCTCCACGCCAGAGTCACTTTCTTTAAATAAAAGTCAGATCATATCTCTCCCTTGGCTCCAACCCCTCCAACATCTTTCCATCATACATGGAAAAAATGTAAACTTCTACACAATCTGGCCTCTATCAGCTTTGTTCACTATGCTCAAACCAGACTGACCTCTTAGCTTGCACTTTCAGCAAACCCAAGTTCACCGCTTTCTCAAGGGCTCTTACATCAGCTATGCCTGCTCTCTGGGATGTTCTTTCTAAAGATACCCACACAACTTGCTGCCTTATCTTTTCCAAGTCTTGTCTTCTCAGTGAAGTGTTTCCTGACCACTCTATTAAACTAACCCATCCTACCATCCCCAGGATACTCTACTGCCATAGCACTATCACTATTCTACCCACAGGAACACTACGCCTACATATTTTTTTCTTCAGAAAAAGCCCAAATTCTTTACAACGTGGGAGGCAGCATGGAAGAAAGAAAAGAAAATGGAGGAAAACCTTTGACTGGCTGGTTCTGTCACAATGCAACGTTAGGCAGGTCAATTTCCCTTTCTGGATCTGTGTCGTCATTAGAAAATAGGGATAATAAAGAATAACACCAATCACATACACTTGCTTCAACGAATAAAAGAGATAAAGCATATAAAGTGCTTATCTGACAGATGGTACATATTCAATAAATATGTCTATTTTACTATTATTACCCAACAACTGTTTGCCAAATTAACTAAATAACTCTTTAAAGACAGCAACTATACTCCCGAAGTTCCCTCTTCTCCAAGCTAAATATCCTCTATTCTCAACTATTTAAAAACCCTTCATTCACCCTGGCCATCTCCCTTGGCTCTTTCTTGTCAAAGTAAACTGGGATTCAAATTAAACAGAATATTCCAAATATGACCTAATGAACACAAAGTCCAGGAAGACTAATTATTACTTTGCTTGATCTGGGCATTTTAATTAATGCAACATAAGATAATCTTAACTCCTTTTTGAGAGCTGTTGAGTCAATTTCTTGGCTTATACTAAATTTTTCATACATTTAAATCTCCAAATGTTCTCCCCATATGTTCCCCATAAGGTCAATTCTACTCCAAGGTTCATATCTGACACTGTCACTAGAATCAAAGAGTTGGAGATTAAAAAGAAAAAGAATCAATGCTACCACAGAAATCATTTCACCTCAAATTAGTATGCTTCTTCAGAGTTGGAATTTAATGGTTCAGAGCTTGAAAACAGAAACGCCAACAAAGAAACATCACTGCATCTATTCACTCCACACTGTATTGAAAGAAGAGGAGTGGAAGAAGTCCCGTGGTCATAGAGTTAGAGAGACGCTCCTCAACAACGAACTTACAGATTTTAGTTAACACTTCCAGCCTGGGGAGGCACAGAGGCACAGAATCTTGAAGGCTCTTAGGAGAGCTTATTATGATATGAAAGTCTCCATTGTGCCAGGGCCAGAAGACTCTCTGAGAAATTTCTGGCCCATTCACACCCAGTGCACCACCAAAGAAATTTTATCAGAAGGGGCATAGGAGCTATTAGGCAGCCTCAAGGAATTTTTCCACATGAGATGAAGAAATATATTGGAAAGGTCTTTGCCATAATGGACCAGGACTCTGAATAATACACACTAGCTCATCTTTTTTAAGTTGTCATTTCACTTACCAGCAAAACAGAATTATAATAGTAGCATAGCATTGTGAATATTATAAATATATATATATGCTAAGTTTTTAGCATTTAAGTATTTTTCATATTTGAGATAATCAAATAGCATTTTCTTTCCCTACCACCTGTGAAGGCATAGAAAAGGGTGGGATTATAACTTTTTCCTACAATATCAACAAAACATTTACAAATTATTATTACCCTCTCAATGAATCTAAGACTCCTTGCTTGCTGTATCTGTTAATCTGTCCTATTAGAGTATAAGTTCCCAAAGTATGAATCTGGCTTCTCATATCAATGGAGTACTTCCAGCCATAAAGAATCATAAGAATGAGGTTATTATAATGGCTACTCTTCTCAACAGATAAACATGCTGAGTCTCATATTCTGTTCAAAGGTAAACACCCTACCTTTTAATATAAAAGTTACTTTATGGGCCAGGTAATATCCCGATGAGCATAATGTATTAATTCTCCTAAAATCTCTGATAAGTTCTCTTAATAAAACAGCATGTAAAAATCAAGTTATGGGTGGGGTAGGTGTTTAATGGTAACTGGTTATTTTTATTGGCAGAGATATCAGGGTGAAATCACTAAACCTTGGAAAGCTGCCTTGGAACATGCCTGGCACCAATGGGAAAGTAGAAGTTACTAGGCAGCTATGAGGGGTGTGATGGTAAAGCTTTAATTTGCAGTGACATCTTAAACAAAGCAGTCTTAGTAAAGTAACCCTGTGCAATCAAGCCAGAATTGAAGGACAGAGAACATCTCTTGGGCAGAAGCCTATTCATATATTTAACTGCCCTCCCAAGGATGCTCCTTACCTCTTTATACTGATTTTATACACCTCTTTCACCATTCTAACAATATCTGATTGAATCTGGCTACTGCTCCAAGCCAGAAATTCTGAACATTATTTTGGGGAGGCTCATTTATTTTATCTATTGTGTTGCTACCTCTGTTGAACATTCAGTCCACTAGAGAAAATGGGCTTAGCAGCATGAACAGCCTACAAAAGGTCCTAAAGACCATGAGACATATCAGTAACTCATGCTGCTGCTGCTGCTGCTGCTGCTGCTGCTAAGTTGCTTCAGTCGTGTCCGACTCTGTGTGACCCCACAGACAGCAGCCCACCAGGCTCCCCGCCCCTGGGGATTCTCCAGGCAAGAACACTGGAGTGGGCTGCTGTTTGACTACTGGTTAACTCATTCAATAAACTAGTTAATTTACCACACACAACACCTTTATGGGACTTTCATTAGCAAGCACTTTGTCTACAATGAAGTATTTAGATGTTTTATAGTAAATATATACTATAATTGTGGAGGAACATATCCAAGATTAGTATTAATTATCTTAGAAATGGTGACTTAAAACTACCATTTAAAAAAATTCCTCAAAAAATTTACCTATTATTCAGTGATTATCCAACTAGATTGTATTTCATGCATTCATTTAATAATTTATCATTCATTCAGTTAACAAATATTTACTAGCATCTACTCTGAGTTAGGCTGGTGCTATATATGCTGGGGACAAAATATAAACCAGAGCTCTCAATTCCCTACACTTATGTATTGGTCTGTGTTCTCCATTCTCATCCTGAGAAATATTTTAAAGGCAAAAAGTATATCAAAGATTTTGTTTCAGTTCACACCCAAAAAAGCATTCAACTTCTGCATTAGAAAGCATTCCTGTCCAATAATATAACTAAATTTCTAACTGGTTTCTGGAATTAATTAGAAAATCTGCTGTAAATTGCTGAAATGATTAAAAGAATTACAAAATAAAACTATATGTGCTGTTTCAGCAATAAATTTAAATATCTAGAGGAAGTACATGGATTCCTAGCAAAAAATAAACTATCAAGAATAAACCATGGAGATGTAGGATAAAAGAGAGCAAATAGCACCAGAAGTATGAGAGTCAGATTTATTATCATACAAGTCACCTGAACTAGATGATTTAATAGCTAAATTCTCTAACAAACGTTTAAAGAATGAAAAATCCCAAAATCACTTAATATGTTTCAGTTGATTATGATACTAATAGCTAACAAATATAGTATTAACTAATTTGGGCACTGTACTAAGCACTTGATATTAATTCACTTAATCTCCCAACAACCCAATGAGATTATTATCACCATTTTACAAAGGAGGATAACAGAAAAAGATGAAAAGCTTCCCAATTCAATTTCAGGATCTCAGGAAAGATGATTACCTATCACACCTTCCTTCCCACCCCCTGAAAAACAACAAGTACTATATATCAATCTCACTTGTAGTAATGATCAAAAGAATAAGCTATAACTAATTAGTAATACAATACCAAGAAATCTACATACCTTTTGCAACTTTAAAGAAAAACATACAACATTATTAATATTAAAGGCAATTCCAAAAATTCAGCATCTATTGCTTTAAAAAGTTAAATAGGAAGAATTATCAAAAAGATTTTCCAAAATTAACAGAAAATATTCTGAACAGAAAAATAGTGATCATTTTTAATTAAAACAAGAATTAGACTAAACTGCTCACTATTTCCATTACATTTCAACATTAATTTTAAAGTTCTAAAAGGTGTAGTAAATGCAGTAAAGACAAGAAAACAGTATAAATATTCCAAAAGAACAGATAAATCTATTCTTTTATTAATAATGTGTATATGGCCAAGAAAATCAGAGATCTTTCCTTAAAAAACAAAAAAACTAACTTGATACCATCACTGAATATGGCTTTTAAAAAATTATAGTTTTTCCCTATAACAGAAATGAGTATACAAGAATGGAAATGGAAAACATTAAAGAATTGTGTAAAAACTATAGCATACCTAAGAACAAACTTAATGGAAAGGCACATGACCATATAAAGAGAACTATAAAATCTTACCAAAGGATTGAAATAAAATTTGAACAAATATAAGACATATCATGTCTTGGATGGGAATACTAACATAAAAATGACTCTTTGTGACCCCATGGACTATACAGTCCACGGAATTCTCTAGGCCAGAATACTGGAGGGGGGTAGCCTATCCCTTCAGAACATCATCCTGACCCAGGAATCAAACTGGGATCTCCTGCATTCTTCACCAACTGAGCTAACAGGGAAGCCCGCATAAAAAATGACAGCTCTCACCAAATATAAAAAGTCAATGAATATAAAAATTCCCGTTAGAATTCAAGAAAGTATTTTTTTTTTTAGAATAGGATAAAATAGCCTTAATGTTCATATGGAAGAATAAAGTTCTGAGAATAGCCAAAAATAGTATGAAAAAGAAGAGTAGCAAGAGGGGTACTTGCTTTACTTGGTATTAGGATACCAAAAACCACTGTAATTAACCTGAAATTGGCAAAGAACTACACAAAAGGATCAGAACAAAGGGGAGTCCAGAAATGAACCCCAGCTTATACGAGCTTTTAGTATATGACAAAGGTGGTACCTAAATTCAGTAAGAAAAGGAAGCTAGTGGCACAACTGGACATCCATCTGTAAAGAAAGTGAATTTCTATCTCAATATAAGGAATATCTACACAATATATTTAAGAATAATTCCAAATTGTATTAGAGATTTAATTTTAAAAGTAAAATAATATAAACCTCAAAAGAAAACTTAGAATATGTACGTAGAGCTAAGACAGGAGAGGCTTTTAATAAGGCAACTATACTCCGATGTAAAAAATATCTATTTTTTTTTAAAAGAGAGATACTTCTCAAACCAAGACACAGGGCCCAGAAGACATCCAAGGAAAACCAAAATTATATGATATTACAAATATATAAACATTTTGTATAAAGTATACTAACTCAAGATGTAACTGAGCGATTTGGGAAAAATACCAAGGACTTGTAAAATTATATGAAAAAACACAAGCAACTCAATAAAAAGATAGGTAAAATATTAAGAATAGGTAAATTCACAGAAGAATACTGGATGGCTAACAAATCCAGGATATTCACTTTCACTTGAAGCTCAGACTAAGCACTGGTACTGAAACTCATAAAAATTAAAGTAACACTGAGGTGTTATACTCATTAAATTAATAAAAATCACAGGAAAAAAGAGGCCAGCAGGACTTCAAGGTAAAGAGGAAAGTCACATATTATATGTACTCTTTGGGGAAACAGTATGCTATTTCCTAAAATTAAAATTATACATGTCCTTTGACTTAGAAACTCTACTCCTAGAAATTTAATACACAGAAACAAAAACATCACAAATATAAAAATATATACATATATAGATACTTACTCCAGCTTTTTACATAACGGCAAAATGAACAAATAAAAAACAGAGCCAAAGTAAATATTAAAATCTATCCATAGGGTGATGACTGAAAAATATAGTACAACTCAACATGGACTATTAAGAAATCATTAAAACAGTGAACTGAAGAGATTTGTACATGGAATGTTAAATAAGAAAACAAAAGGTAGAGTTAAGCATATATAATATCCACTCCAATTTTGTCAAACAGCAATTAAAAACAGATATATACATAATTATGCATATAGTGATATCTATGACCTATACATAGAGATCATGGGAAAAAATATGAAATAGATTCACGACAGATTGTTAATATGGGTACAGAAGTGACTGGGGTCATGTCAACATGTGTTCTGTGTTTGGATCGTATCTTATTCAGTTCAGGCTGTTGTAACGAAATACCACAGACAGGGTAAATTATAAACAGAAATTTATCTCTCACAGTTCTGGGGCTCAGAGGTCTATGATCAAGGCACCAGTTTGGTTGGTATCTGGTGAGAGCCTGCTTCCTGGTTCACAGTTACCTTTTCACTACATCACATGGAGAAAGGGATGGGTCTCCCTAGGGCCTTTTATAAGGGCACTAATCCCATCTATGGGGGCTCTGCCTTCATAACCTAATCATCATCCAAAGGCCCCCACATCTGGGGATTAGGTTTCAATGTATCAGTCTGGGGTGGGGGTGGGGGGCCCCAAACATTCAGTCTACAACTGGTGGTTCTGGTAGTGAGGAAAAGAGTTTAAGGAAGACGACAAGCCAAAAACTAAAAAGAAATTACTCCAGACTTTGTTTAAAATTCTATCAGTATTTTTGTAAATATATATGTGCCTTTCTGTGTGTGTATATAAAGATGAATAAAAATAATATGTGCTATTACACATAAATACCAATTTTGTTTAAAACTTAAATATCTAAACATTTTTTAATATCTAACTTTTTAATTTTAAATTTTGATTAAAAACCTTCCTAAATCTTGTCACATATCACAGCTCTCTTCTGTACACTTTAACAAGGACTACTTTATCTTCCACTGATGGTTTGGTATCAACATAGTATAATGGAAGAACGCACATGCGCTCTTCATTCAAACCTGCTTTAATACTTACTTATCTTGTGGTGCTAGACACACACTGATCTAAGCCTCAGTGTCCTCGTGTGTTTAATGGAGAAAGCATTAGTGAAAACTAACATGGGACAGTTAATAATTCTCATTATTAACTTCAGTCAGGAACTACAGTATGGAGCTCTACTTGGGTAAAGCTGCTCACACAGAGAAGAGAGATGCTAGCTATGCCTTTCTTCACTTGGTCTGTCTCTCTTCACAGCTGGGCTATTTCTATTTCTCCCTGCCCTCCTTTTATATGAAGTAGTGACAGAGGGCTATTTACAAATCCAAACATAGTGAGTATAAAGACAGCACAGTAGCTAATATGATTTACCATTCAGTTACACTCCAGAAACAAAGAGTAAAGCACAAACAGCAAACTGCCAGATTCCGCTTCTCCTCGCTGTCAGTGCGTCTACCTTAACAGTAACCCTCTTAATTCCCCTCATTTATCAAAAATGAGTGCACAGACACTGGGTGTAGTGTCTACCAAGAGCAGAAAACTATACGAATCTTAGGACATAAATTTCGTGACATATTTTGCTTGCAATCAGGTTCTTAATTATATTCTCTACACTTGCGCTTACCTCTTAGGGAAAGACATCATTAGGAGAGGAGAGAGGAGAAAACTCTCCCCGCAACCTAAAGGCTGGTCATCGCATTCAAAACTTGAAGATCATGAACAGTTACACCCTTACATATGTCATCCTCCCCGTTTTCTAAACATTACAGCAACAATAATTTATTTGATATGAGCATTTCCCTTCTATAACTGAAATTCTGTAGGAGAAAGTATTTTCTATCAAAGTGGGTGGGGTGGGGATATGGCAACAATTTACCAGATAAAGATCTTCCCCAAAGAATCTGCATAAGGAATACGACCATAAGTCACAAAATCCTGAAATCGTTATGTTGAAGGCAGTGGTAGAAAGAACAGAGGCAGCTGAATCCTTATGGACCTGATTGTATTTTCAACACTTTTTTGATAATGGTCAAGAAATTTTTACAACTCTCAGTTTACCAGATACAAACCAGAAAGAGGAACAACAGAACCCAGTTCCCTATAACCTGAAGAACAGTTTGAATTGATCAATTAAAACAGCATTTCTTATCTGCTAAATATACTTGATATGTAGCTGTTATAGGACTAATACAAGGATGAACAAAAAGAAGATTCTTGTCTAAAGGAGCTCTCAATTTCTGGGTGCTAAGCAGAGAGCAAATCAGACAATGAAGAACTAATTCCAACAGTGCACGCTCAGCAAAGGCTAGCTGCTAGTTGCTACTAGCTACTAGTAGCAGGAGGACTTGAAAGAAGAATATTAGTTCCTCTGGACTATTTAGAACCATGTCCTCTGAATACCAAATTAAGAAGGAAGGACTTTATCCTCTATGTGAGAGCTCAAAGATTTCTAAACCAAATGAGAGACAAAACTGATATATCTTTGATCATTCTGGCAGCAATGTGGCAGAGGAACTGTACTAAAGCCGTGTGAAAAAAATAAAGTAATAAAACACGCTGGTTATGAATACAAGCTCAGGAGCTAAACTAGGTTTAAATACAGACTAACATGAACCACCTGTATAACCTTGGATAAGCTACTCAACTGCTTTGTGCCTCAACTTCCCAGTCTATAAACAGGACTAAACATTTCTAACCACATGGGGTTCTTATAAGAATTAAAAGAGTCAATTCATATAAATCACTTAATATAGTTCCTAACACAAAGGAAATGCTCAATCAATAAATCTATTAGGACCTTCTGGTGGTCCAGTGGTTATGAATCCACCTGCCAACACGGGGAACATAGGTTTGATCCCTGATCCAGGAAGATCCTGCATGCCGTGGAGCAGCTAAGCCCTTGTGATAGTTACTGGGCCTGTGTGCCTAGAGCCTGTGCTCCACAACAAGACAAGCCACCGCTATGAGAAGCCAGTATGCCACAGCGAAGAGTAGCTCCTGATCACCGCAACTAGAGAAAGCCTGCACAACAACAAAGACCCAGCACAGCCGTAAAGAAATAAATGATTTTTTAAAATAATATCTATTAATTGCATGAAAGAAAAACTGAAAGTAAGAAGATCAGAGGTCAGGAAATAGTCCAGGAAAACAGAGGTGAGAACAAACAAGGGTATGCTCACTAGTGTGCCTAAGATGCTCATGATACTAGTAGAGAAACCAGGGAAAACAAAAGGAAGAGAAAGATCAAGCCAATGTATGTAGATTAAGCCAGACATGTTACAGTTGAGGTTCCTATAGAACATGAAAGTCTGCTTGTCCCTGGAAACTACAGAGCAGAAATCCCAAAGAAAACTTGGAACTAGAGACATAGTTTTGAGAGCTATTAACATGTGGCTGTGGTGGTTGAAGTTGTGGTAATGAAAAAAGAGTCCTTAGGGAGAAAGAGTAATGCAGGATCCACAGGACCAAGGGCTCTGGGATCACAACAAAATCCACAGCATCTCCAACATGATGTGAGTAAGATGGAGAGGAGAAAACACAGTCCCATGAAACAACCCCACCCTTCAAGTAGTTTTCAGTGCCATCAGGGAGACAAGACATGCACATGTTAAACAATTTTTATCATGATTGTTAGAGGATTAACAAAAGTAATTCCAAAACCACAGGTGGTAGGCATTAGAATGGCAAGAACAGAAAGGGAAATTATGCCAAAAATTGTAAAACCTAGCAGTAATATATAAAGGGAACACTGGCATACAGAAGAAAGCTAATTTCAACGTGGAAGAGTCAAGGGGAAAATGAAGAATATTATTTATTGCATGTCTACTATGTGCCAGCAACTGTCCTATGATCTTTTAATCTACACTATCTGCTTTACGTCTCATAATATGTCTATGAGACCAATATTCCCCCATTTTACAAGAACAGTTTGAGGCATACCAAAGTTAGGAAACTTGCCCAAAATAACTTGGCAGTTTAGGACTGGAACCTAGATGAAGGACCTAAGCCCATGGTTTCTGCACCATATCCCCATTTATTAAACTGGTAAAAGGAGGACATGTCGAAAGAGAAAGAAAAAACAAGAAAACTATACTCAGAGAAAACAATTAGTCTCGCTTAGTTCAATACAATAGTTACCTTTCTGAGAAAGTATGAAAGGGAAAACAAAACAAAACAAAAACGTTTTTAAACACTAACAATAATCTTTCAATTCCAGAGGACAGGTAGGATTATAGCCATCTGCTTGCTTCCAGTCTTGCCCCTCAGGGCTCTTCCACTCTATCATCATGGTTAGAATCAAATCCACACTCCTGAGCATGCCACTCCTCTCCAGGCAATCTTTCAACAACTCCCCATCACCAACACAGTAAACAAGAAATACATTTTAAAAATCAACAGATCCCGAAAGAGAAAGCTGTTTACAGACTCATTAACCTAGAAGGAATACTAATAAAGAGAAGGAAAGTTAACTTCTAAATTAAAGGCTCACTTATTCATAAGTCTACTTTTCTCACTTCAAAACTGTAAAATAAAGAAAATTTCAAATGCCAGTTAAAGAGCAACATTGACACCTTGTGGTGAACATCCTAAAGTATGAAATGTGACAATAAGTGAAGGGTCTCCTAATTAAATGTCTGCTTACATGAAAACTAATGCTTAATCCAGGGATTTCCAAGGGTTAGGAAGCAGAAGTCAGTTACCATCACACATACTGAATGTAAATTTGGAAAGAGCTGCTCTTTCTTTGGTAACACTGGAATTCATCTAAATTCCTAACTGTTGGCAGAAGAGTAAAACCTCAGGTCATTGTTTTCCTACAAAATGTGGTACAACACATCCCTCAGAAGGGACTATAATGGGTCATAAATGCTCCAAAAGCAGCCTTTACTTAGTCAAGATTTCCTATTTTTTTGTATGACATTTACAAATAAAAGGTGGGACATTATCAATTCATAGTAGTTACCAACACAAAAACACAGTGAGAGTTACTAACAGGAGATGTGGGTTCTAACCGTGACTCCCAAACAGTACTGAGAATTTTGTGGAGTAAGTCATATTAAAAATCCAGATTCTGTATTTTCACATAAAATCACAGATCAAGAAGTAACAATTAAAAAAGAAACAATCAGGAAAGGAAAAGGTATATTTTTAAAATTACTCCATGCAGGAACAATGCTGCCTGACTAAAGGAGGGGAAACAATGAACAAAATTGATTAGCACCACATTAACTTTCTCTGCAATCACTTTATATATATTTCATGGTTAAGAACAGTGGGAAAAGAACTTTTAATCGAGCAGATACATGACAATTATTCTGAATCGTGTGAATTAGCAAAGACAGTTTCATCTTACTCATTAACATTGACAAGTACAATTTAAAGTTTCTAGCTCCAGAGTAACTTTCCGGGTTCAGCCAATTTACTTGATAGACATTAGATTTGGTTCAGAAAGAAGTATATCTGTGTTACCAGCTACAAATGATTTACATAAAGGTAATGAGCAGGCAATTATTAACAAGGTTATTCAAACTGCTGACACACCTAAGGAATCTAGAAGGCATTCCAGAAGTGAAACTCCCTGACATTTCATTGCAAGATCAGTGTTAATTAACTGAGCAACTACCAGACTACTTTCACGATTTTGCATTTATGGAGGGCTCTATGACTTTCAGAAATCTTCTCCATCATTATGCTGCTGCTGCGGCTGCTAAGTCACTTCAATTGTGTCCAACTCTGTGCAACCCCAGAGACAGCAGCCCACCAGGCTCCCCAGTCCCTGGGATTTTCCAGGCAATAACACTGGAGTGGGTTGCCATTTCCTTCTCCACTGCATGAAAATGAAAAGTGAAAGCGAAGTCGATCAGTCGTGTCCAACTCCTAGCGACTACAGCCTACCAGGCTCCTCTGTCCATGGGATTTTCCAGGCAAGAGTACTGGAGTGGGGGTGCCATTGCCTTCTCCAATCATTATGCTACATGCACCCAATAACCACCAGTCTAGGATAAGTCAGAGCATGAAAAGGGTTTGCAAATTTTGTTTGCCAGAAAACCTTCATACCAATCTCCAGTCTGGCTCTTACTTGGTCTGTGTCCCCTCAGCTAAGTACTGATAAGTAACTGACTGCCCCTTGGCCTCAGCTTCTACATGGAAGACAAAAACTAATCCCTGATGTGGGAACACAGAAAACTTCTAGGAGAAAAAGGTAACAGATGTGAAAACGCTTGTAAATTAAACAAATTGTAATACCACTTTTAGGACATCAAAGAGGTTAAATGAATTAGGATAAATCAAGGATAATTAAAGTCACAGGCAAGTCAGTCAACACATTCTCCACTATATCAAGTTGATTCCCAAGATTCCACAGTCTTTCTTCAGCTCTTATTCTCCTGGATCATTACTGTACAGAGCCTTCAGGAAAGGAAAACGTAGTTTCTCAGTCGTGTCCTGACTCCTTGCGACCCCATGGACTGTAGCCTACCAGGCTCCTCTGTTCATGGGATTTTCCAGGCTAGAGTACTGCAGTGGGTTGCCATTTCCTTTTCCAGGGGATCTTCCCGACCCAGGGATCAAACCCTGGTCTCCCACATTGCAGGCAGACGCTTTACCCTCTAAGCCACCAGGGCCTTCAATACCCCTTAAATCTCTATTTTCTTCGATTCTAAGATACTACCTTTCCCAAATTCTCTTCTTCTCACTGACTGTATTCCTTTTGCTTTTAACTTTACTGATTTCTCTAATAACATAATAAAATCTCACACTTCAAAATATCTTTAAACACAAAAGTATCTATAACTCTCATTTTACTGAGGAAAATAAGCTAAGAAATATTAGTGGCTTACTCACAATTCAAACTATTTCTGTGCATCCCTCTTTTCAATACTTAAAACTCAATGTAATCCATACTGAATAGGCTCAAAAATAAGAGTGATCTATTTTGACACAATTTGTTTTCTATCTCTACCGTTCAATTACTAAATTCTGTCCATTCTGGTACATATCCTAAAAAGTCAAAGTATCTCTCAGGTAAAAATGAAAAGACATCAAATGTGTGTGGTTACTTTAGTTGAAATAATTGTCTCCTAAGAGCAATTTATATAGTCCATGTGACCAAACTCTCTATCATTCTGTATAACAGGATTCAAGATTTGCAAAGGAAAGGCTCATTTAATAACGTTTACAAAATAAACAACCATCCAACTGGACAAGGGTCCAATCATCTTTCTGGACTCTTCCTCCAGCAGATATGTAGAGGATGTCTAATGGTCTGAAATTTATGATGTGTTATATAAACATTAGGAAAAGACTGCCAAAATCGAGTTTCAATGAACCATCTGTCTGAGTAGGGTGAACACAGGTTGAGTGTCACTGTTAACTTTATTTTAAACTGCATTTATTTTGGTAGCCTGCCTCCTGGGAAAATGTCCTTGATGATCTACCACACTGAAAATTAAAACCAAATTTAAAAATCTTACAAAATTAAGCCGCCCAGACATTAGGAAAATACAGAGCTGAGGCAGTTAAGCCTCTGAGCACATGAGCTTTTCGCAAAGCTCTTTGACTTGCCAAACATGATTCTTTTACAGCAGGTCAAAACTCTAAGCTATGTCTAGGGCTATTGGACAGCTTTTCTAAGTAATGGCATCATTGTTAAATTTTTGATAAGTCTAAATTTTATACCTCTGGTTTCTGCTCTTTATAGTACAGAAGACTGGAAACAGCTCATGTCCCTACTTTAAGATCATTAGCTTCCAATCATTCTCTCCCACTGTCCACAGGAAAAAAAAAATGGCATTTGAAAGGCTTTGTAAGAGAGATAAACTTAAATAACTGTAGCTACAAAATTTATGAACCTCTCACTAAAAATGCTAAGTCTAAGTAACAGCTTCTAAAGCTCCCATACATTTTCTCACACTGAAATGTCACAAACTCAGAATGAGGAAGATTCTTTAGAAAACGCAAGAGGACTCTAAGAAGTTTCTTACCGCAGCAAAGAGAAGACATCATAAGAATTGCGAACACAGTTCTGATCCACCTGAAGAAGAATATTCTTCTGAGCATTTGAATAACCCTAAAAGATATTGATCAACAAATTAATCAAAGTAAAACAAAATACGTGTCCAAATTAATCATGATGTTTGTCTTTTTAAAATTATGATTTAATAGAAACTCAGTAGGTTCAAATCATTAAGAAATTAGAAAAAAATTAAGAAATACTTTCACATAATTGAAGTTTAACATTTTAGGCAAGTGAATTTAAAATAAATTTCTTCTAATATTTTCCCACAGAAACAATGTTTCACATTATAAATTTTGGTGAACTTCCCAGCGAAACCCCAGAAGTCTTTTTAACGTATTATGTGGCTGAAGAAGAGTATTAACAATAATATTTCAAGTATGCCTAGCCAACATATGTAATGTTTTTATGGGAGAAAAGGCATTCCAAGTTTTAATTAGGAATACTTGAAACAAATATTTCCACTCAGTAGTGTTAAGGTGTTGGGAGCAAGGATGGTTTCTACAGCGAACACAGCACAATTCCTTAAGAACAGAACAGCTATCTGGCATTTCAGAAAAGCAAAGTAAATAGTAGTTAAGAAAAAGGACTCTGGACCCAGACCACCTGGATTAAGATTTAAACACTTAACACACCAGTTCTGTAACCTTAAGCAAGGCACCTAACTTCTTTCAGTTTAACTTTGGTTTCTCATCTATAACATGGAGATGATAATACTATCTACCTCACAAATTGTCATGAGAATTAAAAGAGCTAATATTTATAAAATCAAAGGTATGTATAAGCACTGTATAAATGCTTCCTATAATGCTAAATAAGCATTTTCTAAAAATTACATTGCTGTAGATATTAAAAGTTTATTAGGAGAATATTATGAAGAACTTCATGCTAACAAATTTGAGAACTTAGATTAATAACACAAATTCCTTGAAAAACTACAACATGCCAAAACTGATGAATAATAGTTGAGTAATAACTCTGTAACTATTTTTAAGTGAATAAGTAATTGAAAAATCTTTCCACAAAAATAGTCTTGGTCCAGGTTGCTTCACTGAATTATATCAAACATTTAAGAAATATCATCAATTTAGTACAAACTCCTGAAACAGAGTAGAAAGGAACAATTTCCAACCATGTTACTGACACTAAACCTTATCTCTCTCTCTCTCTCTCTCTCTCTCTCACACACACACACACAAGTCAATATCCTCATGATTACAGACACAAAAATCCTTAGCAAAACATTAGAAAGTTGAACCAGAAATACATTATAAGGATAAAAGAACAACACTTTATTTTGACTGAATTTATTTTAAGAATGCAAGAGTGGTTTAGTATTTAATATCAATCAATTAGCAAATAAATGAAGCAATCATTATAAATCTACCTTTATGGGGACACAATAATAAAGATGTAATGTGATGATAAAAATGGGGAACAGAGCCCATAGAGAAGAGAAGTTTTATATAATACTAAAACTAATATTAACTTTAGCTAAACTTACAAATTAAGATGTTAACTATAATCCTTGGGGCAGCAACTAAGAAAATAACTAAAAGATGCATAGTGAAAGAAATGAGAAAGGACTCAAATGTTACATGAGAAAATAACTAATACAAAAGAAGGTAGTAATGGAAGAAATGAGGAACAAAAAGAAATAAGAAAACAAATCAAAGAATGGCAGAAGACCTTCCACCTGTAATTACAGTGCTAATTAATTAAATAACACTACAATCAAAAGGCTGGAGAAGGAAATGGCAATCCACTCCAGTACTATTGCCTGGAAAATCCCATGGACAGAGGAGCCTGGTAGGCTACAGTCCATGGGGTCGCAAAGAGTTGGACACAACCGAGCGACTTCACTCACTCACTCACTCACTCACAATCAAAAGGCAGAGACTGGCAAAATGGATTTTCTTTTTAATGATCCACAATATGCTACCTATAAGAGATACACTTTAGAATCAAGAACACAAAGAGGTTGAAAATGGAAGGATAGAAAGATAATCTATGTACATAGTAACCAAAAGAGAGCTGGCATGTGTAAACTAATATCAGACAAATAGACATTAAAACAGAACAAGTGACCAAAACAGACATTACGCAGTTTTGAAAGGATCATTATAAACATATATGGACTTAACAACATATAACAAAACATATGAAGTCAAAACTACAAAAACTAATATGAGAAATAGCAGAAGTCAACATCCCACTTTTAACAATGGATAGCACAACCATAAAAAAGAGGAAAGAAGGAAACAAAAAACATCAACAATACTATAAATCAACAAGACCTAACAGATGTATATAGCATGCTCCACTCAACAATCATACAAATATCCTCAAATGCACAAAGAATATTCTCTAGGATAGACCATATGTTGTCACCAAAAATCTCAATAGATTTCCAAACACTGAAATCACACAAAATATCTCTTCTGATCACAATGGAATGAAACTAAAAATCAGTAACAAAAGGAAATTTGGAAAATTCACAAACTACAAAGTAAACATCATACTCTTAAATAGCCAGTGGGTCAAAGAACAAATCATAAGGTAAATTATTAAATGCTACATTGTATAAAAATACAACATATCAAAACATAGGATACAGTGAAAAAGTGCTCAGAATGAAAAGTGCAGCTGTAAATATTTACATTAAAAAGAAGAAAAAGGAGAGAGTTCGAAGGTAATCTTCCACCTTAAGGAACAATAAAAGAAAACCTAAACCCCAAGTAAGAAGGAAGCAAATAATAAAGATTAGGGCAGCGATCCTGGTGGCTCAGATGGTAAAGAACCTGTCTGCAACATGGGAGATCCAGATTTAATCCCTGGGTCGGGAAGATCCCCTGGAGAAGAGAATGGAAGCCCACTCCAGTATTCTTGCCTGGATAATTCCGTAGGCAGAGGGAGCTTGGAGGGCTACAGTCCATGGGGTCACAGAGTCAGACATGACTGAGCAACTAACCCTTTCCATGAAATATAGAATAAAAAACAATAGAGAAAAATCAATAAAACTTAGTTCTCTGAAAAGGGCCAATAAAACTGACAAACATTGCTGCTGCTGCTGCTGCTGAGTCACTTCAGTCGTGTCCGACTCTGTGTGACCCCATAGATGGCAGCCCACCAGGCTCCCCTGTCCCTGGGATTCGCCAGGCAAGAACACTGGAGTGGGTTGAAATTTCCTTCTCCACTGCATGAAAGTGAAAAGTGAAAGGAAGTCGCTCAGTCGTGTCTGACTCTTCGCGACCCTATGGACCGCAGCCTACCAGGCTCTTCTGTCCATGGGATTTTCCAGGCAAGAGTACTGGAGTGGGGTGCCATCACCTTCTCCAGACAAACATTAAGCCAGCCCAACCAAGAAAAAGAGGAAAGAACACTCCAATCACTTAAAATCAGGAATGAAAGTGAGAACATTACCATTAATCTTATAAAGATAGGAAATATTATAGAAGAATACTATAAGAGCTTCTTGATGAAAGTGAAAGAGGAGCGTAAAAGGTCGGCTTAAAACTCAACATTCAGAAAACTAAGATCATGGCATCTGGTCCCATCACTTCATGGCAAATAGATGAGGAAACAGTGGCAGACTTTATTTTGGGGGCTCCAAAATCACTGCAGATGGTGACTGCAGCCATGAAATCAAAAGGCGCTTGCTCCTTCAAAGAAAAGCTATGATCAACCTAGATCACATATTCAAAACCTGAGACATTACTTTGCCAACAATGGTCCGTCTAGTCAAAGCTATGGTTTTTCCAGTAGTCATGTATGGATGTGAGTGTTGGACTGTAAAGAAAGCTGAGCACTAAAGAATCGATGCTTTTGAACTGTGGTGTTGGTGAAGTCTCTTGAGAGTCCCTTGGACTACAAGGACATCCAACCAGTCCATCCTAGAGGAAATCAGTCCTGAATATTCACTGGAAGGACTGATGCTGAAGCTGAAACTCCAATACTTTGGCCATCTGATGTGAAGAACTGACTCACTGGAAAAGACCCTGATGCTGGGAAAGACTGAAAACAGGCGGAGAAGGGGACAACAGAGGATGAGATGGTTGGATGGCATCACCAATGCATCACCGACTCAATGGACATGAGTTTGAGCAAGCTGTTGGAGTTGGGAAGCCTGGTGTGCTCCAGTCCATGGGGTTGCAAAGAGTTGGACATGACTGAGCTACTGAACTGAACTGATGAACAACTGTATGCCAATAAATCAGGGAACCTAGATAAAACGCAAATTCCTAGAAAAACAGAAACTCCCAAGTGCAATTCAGGAAAAAAACGGAAAATCTGGACAGATCTACAAATTGTCAGAGTTTAGCTAGGCTACTCCGTGGTACCACCGCCTTGGTAGCCATTTTGTTTGGCCAAGCAGCCTTTCGGGACCTTACACCAACACTAGACCCCTCTTCAGGGAAGTGCATGCCTTAGATTGCAGGGTGCAGTTACAAGCAAATGTAGATTCTGTTAATACTTATGATCAACAGTCTCCTCTGCATCCCAGGACCTGTATGCTCTACATGCCCCTTAGATAAAAATCCCCATGGAGCTTACCAAAACCCTGCTCTTTTGGTTTGAACTGAACAACCCAGCCCAAGCCCAGGAACCCCAAAGCACTCTACATACAGATTCTAATAAAGACATGTGTCCCAGACCTTCCATTTCTGTCTGCACTCTGCCTTGACCTCCCCATGTGGCCACTTCAAAGCCTTCTCTATAATTCCTCCAGAATCTATGAGTAACAAATGTCTTTATTTCAGTTTCTCTTGTGGTTTTCTGTGCTCAACAAATGTTAATTTAACAAAGTTATAACAAAACTAAAGAAGTTAAATCAGTAATCATAAAACTCCCAGCAAAGAAAAGCCCAGAACTGCATAATTTGGCAAAATCTACCAATCATTTAAAGAAAAAAAAAACACCAATCCTTCTCAAAATCTTCCAAAAAATGATAAAGGAGGAAATACTTTTTAACTCATTCTGAGACCAGTATTACCCTGATCCCAAGCCAGATAATAACATCACAAGAAAACTATAGACCAATATCCCTTATATATATAATATATAACATATATATACACATTATAGAGAAAAGAATCCTTAACAAAATACCCTTGAACAAAGAGGGGTGGGGCCAATGACCCCTACATGGCTAAAAATCCACATATAACTTTACAGTCAGTTCTCTGTATCCACAGTTCCATATGCACTGTTCTGCATCCATGGATTTGACCAACTGTACATTATGTAGTACTGTGGTTCAGAGTTATTGGAAGAAAAAAAACCCCACATATAAGTAGCCTTGTCCAGTTCAAACACATGTTATTCAAGAGTCAAATGTATTAGCAAAGCTAATCTGGTCTAGCAATTCTACTTCTGGGAATATACCCAAAAGAACTGAAAGCAAAAACTCAAAGAAAGAGAAATTTGTACACCCACGTTCATAGGAGCATTATTCACAGTAGTCAAGGGGTGGAAGTAACCCAAGTGTTCATCAACAGATTAACAGATAAAATGCGACATATTCATATAACGGAATACTAGTTATCCTTAAAAAGGAAAGAAATTCTGACACATGCTGTAACACGCATGACCCTTTAAGACATCATGTTAAGTAAAACAAGCTAGTGACAAAAGAACAAATTTTGTGTGGCTCCACTTATATAAGGTACCAAGAGCAGTCAAATTCATAGAAACAGAAAGTAGAAGGGTGAGTGCCAGAGACTTGAGGAGGGGGAGATGGGGAGTTATCACTTAAAGGGTAGGCAGAGAGTGCCAGTTTCACGAGACAGAAGGAGTTCTGGAGAGGGACAGTGGTGACAGCTGTAAAACAAGGTGAATGTCCTTAAAATGGTTAAGATAGTGAATTTCATATTATGTCTATTTCACAATTAAAATAATTTTTTAGAAAAAGATTTATACACCAGGAAAAAGTGGTAAACAAGGTGAATGTCCTTAAAATGGTTAAGATAGAGAATTTCATATTATGTCTATTTCACAATTAAAATAATTTTTTAGAAAAAGATTTATACACCAGGAAAAAGTGGTAAACAAGGTGAATGTCCTTAAAATGGTTAAGATAGTGAATTTTATATTATGTCTATTTCACAATTAAAATAATTTTTTAGAAAAAGATTTATACACCAGGAAAAAGTGGTATTTACCCAAGGTATGTAAAGGTGGTTTGATAAACGAAAATCAAGTCAACACAGCATATCAAGTTGAACGATTCATATTTCCCAATTCAATATTTGCTACAAAGCAATACTAATCAAAACAGCGTTGTACTGTCATAATGACAGACATATACATCAATGAAATAGAACCAAGAATACAGAAATAAATTCACCTATCTATAGTCAACTGATTTTAAACAAAGGTGTCAGGACTGAGAAACAAGAGTCATTTCAACAATGATGCTGAAACAACTAAATGGCCACATGCAAAAGAATAAAGTTGGACCCATTCCTAACGCAGTATACAAAAACTGCAACTAGGATTAAAGATAGAAGTGTAAAAACTAAAACAATAAAACCATTAGGGCACTTAATGGTTGCCAATCCTAGTATACTGCTGTTGGGAACATAAAGTGGTTACCAGATATGGAAAAAAGTTTGGCGATTCCTCAAAAAGTGAAGCATAGAATTACTATATCATCTAGCGATTCCACTCCAAGATATAAAACCAAAAGAACTGAAAACAAATTCTTGTACATAATATTCACAGCAGCACTATTCACAACAGCCAAAAGGTAGAAACAATTCAAACATCCATCAGTGGATGAACACTATATAACCTCGGAGGTTATCTACAAAACCTCATATTTGCCAATGGATTCTTAGACATGACACCAAAAGCATAAGCAGCAAAAGAAATAATAGATAAATTGGACTTCATCAAAATTAAACTTCTGTGCAACAAAGGACACTATAAAGAAAGTAAAAAAAAATCCAAAAAAGGGAGAATATTTTCAAATCATGTACCTGATAAAGATCTAATATCCAGAATACATAAAGAAGTCTGACAACCCAACAACAAAAAGACAATCCAATTATAAACTGGGCAAAGGTCTCAAAGAGACACTTTTCCAGAAAAGATATACAAACAGCCAACAAGCACATGAAAAGAAGCCCAATATCACTAGTCATTAGGAAATGTAATTCAAAATCACAATGAGATTCCACTTAATATTTTGTAAAAATAAATAGATAAATAAACAAACAAACAAAATTTAAAATTTGGAAAAAAAAACAAAAAATAATGTTGGTAAGGATATGGAGAAATTGGCAACCCTAGTATACTGCTGTTGGGAACATAAAGTGGTCAGCAGCTATGGAAAAAAGTTTGGCAAATCCTCCAAAAGTGAAGCACAGAATTCCTGTATCATCCAGCAATTCCACTCCAAGGTATAAAACCAAAAGAACTGAAAACAAATTCTTGTACATAAATGTTCACAGCAGCACTATTCACAACAGCCAAAAGGTAGAAACAATTCAAACATCCACCAGTGGATGAACAGATAAACTAAATATGGTATATTCATACAATGGGATATCACTCAGCCAAAAGAGAAGCACTGACACATGCTACATTTGGATGCACCTCAAAACCACTAAGCAGCCAGACATGAAAGGTTACGTATTGTATGATTCCATTTATATTCTATACTCAGAATAAGTGAAACCATAGAGAGAGAAAAAAGCACCCCACTCCAGCACTCTTGCCTGGAAAACCCCATGGACAGAGGAGCCTGGTAGGCTGCAGTCCATGGGGTCGCTAAGAGTTGGACACGACTGAGCAACTTCACTTTTGCTTTTCACTTTCATGCAGTGGAGAAGGAAATGGCAACCCACTCCAGTGTTCTTGCCTGGAGAATCCCAGGGACGGCGGAGCCTGGTGAGCTGCCGTCTACGGGGTCGCACAGAGCTGGACACGACTGAAGTGACTTAGCAGCAGCAGAAGCAGAGAGAAAAGCAAGCTAGTAGTTGCTGGGGGTTGGGGAACACTAAATGGAGAGTGAACGGCTTAATGGCATTTTCTTTTGTTGTGATAAAAATGTTATGCAACTTGATGGAGATAGTGTTTGCACAACATTGTGAACGTTCCCAATGCCATTGAATCACACACTTCAAAATGCTTAGCGAATTCGCTGGTGGTCAGTGGTTAAGACTCAGTGCTTTCACTGCTGGGGCCTGGGGAAACTAAGATTCCACAAGCTGTGCAATGAGGCCAAAAAAACCCAGCAACAAAAAAGCATAAATTCATGTTATATAAATTTCAACCCAATTAAAAAGAGAGGAGCTGGCTATGAAATAATCTACATATCATGAGGGCAGCTGAAGAGAAAAGACAGAGACAGGAGATAATCCTATAAATGAGCTACAAAAAGACACCAGAAATAAACTTAAGATTCTTAGGAGAAATGATTGGCGACACTCCACTTAGCTGTTTTTATTTTATGCAAAAAGCTGCCAAACATCTTTTCTACTAAAAACTTATCCACACACATACAACTAAACAACACATTATAGCAAGAACTCTAGGTCTTAATCCACTCTGCCTGTCATGGAAGTGAAGAAAACCATTTAAATCCTCTAGGTCTTAGTTTCTTTAACAATAAAATGAGATGAGACTACTGCTAATATAAACAATGAACAATAATAGCCAAACACAAAAGTACCGTGTGTGAGCATTCACAGTATTCCAGGCAGTGTTGTTTTTCATGTTAAATGAACGTTTTGATATTAACATTAAAGGTAAACATACATAATACTCACGAGACCCTGTGAAACAGATACTATTCTTATCCCCACTTTAAAGGTAAGGAAACTGAGACACAGGGAGGATTAAGTGGAAGAGCCATGCAGTCTGGCTCCACAGCTTGTGTTCTTAATGACCATGCTTTACTTGATCTCTAAGACCTTTTCCAGTTCTCAAATTCTGGGTCCATGTATATTTAAGGCAACTCAAGGACATTATTAAACCCTTCTGCTTCAGTCACAACTCAGCAATTAACATTCTTGAAATATGCTAAGAGCCTTGCTCTGAATGACATCTAACGTCACCAGATGTGCAATCCTGACAGACCTCTGATGAAGGATCATAATGGAAAGAAACGGCTCATTTGTATCTGGTTATCTGTGTGAGATACTGCCAAGTGCCAAAGAGCCCCAAGGAGATTTACATGTCACTCAAAATTCTCCTGAAGCCAGGCCTAACAATTCTTTTTCAAAGAAACAAACAGAATAGGCACCAGTCTGGGTGAGTGCCTATTAAACTGCTCAAGGAAACAGATAATTTCACATACCCAAAGACCAAAAGTAATTCCAGGCAGATGATCAGGTGTGTTTCTAGATCAGTGATCTACAAACTTTCTCAGTCAGCGGCCAGATTGTAAATATTTAAGGCTTTGCAAGCCACATCATCTCCATTGCATACTTTCCTTTGTTTTCGCCTTCAAATTCTTTACAAATGTAAAAACCATTCTTAGCTCGCAGGCCCCATAAAAACATGTGGGGACTGTAATTTGCTTATCCATGTATTAGATCACTGATTAAGTCAACTTTTAAAATGTGTTACTGTACGTTTTGAGAGTTGTCAGTTACTAAAACAATCAAAGACAATCCTTTATTAAAACTATAAAAGTTCTACTAAAATAATCCAGTGGACAGGATAACTGTTTATGAAGAAGCAAAAAGCAATAGACACATATACAGAGTCATTTCAGTGTTTACTGAATATCTAATACATACAAGATGCCAGGCAATTGCTATCATCCTTATAAAAGTATACAACCTAATAAAGTATATAATCCAGCTTAAGGTTCCAAGTGAAGTGAAACTGCTTGTAAGAAAGGTTAAAAAGCAAAGCTATAGGAGTTCCAATATGGTAAAGATTCCACCTAGTAGAAGCAGAAACATCAAAGGCTGCAGGGGTAGCAATACTTGGGATAGATTAACAAAGTACAGAAAGCTGAATGGCAGTGAAGGAAAGTCCCACACAGACTGAACACCTTTAGCTGAAGCATGGCAGTGGGAAAACATAAGCTGTATTCAGAGAAAATTAAACAGCGGTCCAATTTGTTCAGCTCCAGTGATGTCAAAATTACTTGGAACACCAGAGGGGAAAATAGTGGGAGATACAGCTATGTGACAAGGTTGAGAGGGCCAGACACAGAAAGCCTTGAATGTCATACTAAAAAGTGAGACAACCTTCAAAAAGGACTCATGAAAAGTTTCCGACAGTGTAGGACAATGATCAAAGCTGCATTTAAGGAAGGTTACTCTGGTAATGACACACACGACAAACCAGAGGAAGCAGAAAGCCCAAACACCCGTTAGGAGGCTATTTTAGAAATCCACATGTACTAGAGGGAATGAGAACTCAAATTCTGAAGAATAAAGGAGACAGACAGAGAAAAGAAGTAAAGATAAAAGCAGAGATATAGCCAAAAGTACTATACCACTGACTGAATTTAGGCTGATGGAGAAAAGGAAATTAGGTCAGAGATTTGGCCACATCTAGCAGACCAGAAGTAACTCCATACAACCTTTAAAGCAAAGGAATTTTAAAAAAATGAAAGTATGCTTTAGGAATAAGATTAATCAGGCAGTGGTGAATCAGACAAAGCAGATACAAAGAGACCAGAGCCACAGACTCGCCAGGAAACTACTGCAGTAATCCTGCCTTATGAAGGTGCCAAGCTGAGCTTGGATCATGGCAATGGATATGGAAAAGCAGCCAAAAATGAGTGATTTCAAAGGACTCAAAAGAGTCCAGGAGCTGAATGAATTGAATGGATAAAAGAAATCAATCAAGGCTAACTGCAAAATTTGAGACCTCGATAAATGGAAAAAATAGTTAAAAATGCACACACACACACACACACACAAAATCTGGAAGGAAGAGCAAACCTGGAGAGAAAATAAAAGAGATCCATTGAAAATATAATAATTTGCAAACGGAAGAGGTCTATGAAGAAGTGGTCAGAAACTATTTAAACACAGATGAACAAGAATTTTGAACAAGATGCTATACAACTGATGACAATGAAGCAGTGAATCCCAGCAGAGTTTTAAATGATCTGCTACTACATGTTCATTCACTCATTCAACAAATATTTACTGAATTACTACTACATGCCCAGCACCGTACTAAGCAATAGGGATAATTCATTTATAGACACTGTCCCTGCTCCTACACAGTGCACAGTCTAGTGAGAGAGTTGAGCAAATGGGTAATCAGAATATAACTAGTTAAGGACCGTGACAAGAAAAATGAAAAGCAAGGTTCTATGAGAGTACATAGAGGGGTGTCCAAACTGAACTTAGGGGTATGCCACAGAAAACCATTCTGTGGAAATGAGGTCTAAGCTCTAAAACTGAACTGGATAAATTTTAGCTTTTTAAGACACTGTTATGGGTGAGGTGCTTCAAAATCAAGAATTAGATCACTGTAAGACCTTACAAGTCCATTAATTACTCTGAAATGACTTGAATAAGAGGGACATGATGAACATTTTAGAAAGATAAATCTGGCTCCAATGTCAAGAACCAGGGAAGAAACAGATGTTTAGCAGGTATCTCAAGTAGTGATTCAAAAAGTAACTCAGAAAAAGAGGGGAGCGTTTAGGATGACTCCCTGCTCTGACTTGAGAAAATGCATGGCCAACAGTACCATGCGCTGAACCAGTGAATACAATAAGGGAGAGGAGACTGAGCTCAGTGCAGGAGCGCTGGGGAGGAAGTTTCTAGCGTTGGGGAGGAAGTGTCTCTCTGAGGGCTGGACAGCATCACCGACTCCACAGACCTGAGTCTGAGCAAATCCGGGGAGACACTGAAGGACAGGGAAGCCTGGTGGCCTGGCGTGCTACAGTCCATGGGCTCACAAAGAGTCACACGTGACTTAGCTATTGAACAACGATGAGTCTCTGAAACACTCAAGCAATCTGACTCAAGTCTAGATATATGGAAGTATTGACTGGAGAAGCAGACTCGCGAGAGATCTGAATCACCCAGACACAATGTGTTGATGAGAAGACAAAAGGTCTGAGTGGAAGCCTGAGGACAACACCTTAAAGGCCCCAGCAAAAGCCTGCCCCATGGGACTGATGGTAGACTATACATGGGAATATATGTGTGTGTGTGTTCAGTCACTCAGTTGTGCCCGCCTCTTTGTGACCCCATGAACTGCAGCCCACAGGCTCCTCTGTCCATGCGATTCTCCACGCAAGAATACTGGAGTGGGTTGTCATTTCCCACTGTAGGGGAGTTTCCTGACCCAAGGATCAAAGCCATGCCTTCTGCACTGGCAGGCGGGTTCTTTACCACTGCACCACCAGGGAAGCCCTAGTAGACTATATACATTTTTAAAACTGTTAAGTGAGCTCTGCAAATAGCCCCTCTTCTATTTACTTAGGGAGAGTAAGGAATCATAATGGACAAGGGGAAAAAACCACCACCTGTGGCTCATTCTACTCCTTGAGCACATTTTCAGATATAGTGAGTATACTTTTTCAAAATTTAGTATTTATTTGTACAAGGACAGGGAAGCCTGGTGTGCTGCAGTCCATGGGGTTGCAAAGAGTTGGACACGGCTGAGTGACTAAACAACAACAATTTGTACAACTCCTAAAATGGCTACCTGAAGACTCAAAAGAAAGCCTGTGTTCCTATGTATGTATGTCAGTTTGGATACTAACAAACTTTTAAGTGTCACTAAGGTTTAAACTGAGAAAAATGTGCACATATCTCTGTCAAGCACCTTCAAACCTCAGACACTCACTGCCACTGAGCTCTGACGAATCCCAGATGCTGAGCTGCTAAGGAGGGGAAGTACGTCTGCTTCCCGACACTGAACCTCAGCTGAATATGCAGATTCCCCCAGATCGGGTCTGAGGTTTGAGACAGCATATGTTTTCTTCTCCTTCAAAACAGAAGCAATGAAAATAAGAATAATGCTATTAGGCAAAGGTATACAGATCCTCAAACTATATTCTTTTTTTTTTTCTTAATTCAAGTCAATAGGGATGAAGAGGTTCTTCTTCACAAGTGTGAACTGAAGGTTCACACTTCAGTTATTTAAACTACCCTCAAAAAATGATCACAAACATAGTCAGTCACACACTCCAAATATGAAATGGATTAATGTCACCAATACAACTCCGTAAAAAGAGGGTTGACAGTGACCTTGCTGAAGTAGCCATCCTTCAAGAGAAAAGTGTACTACAGAACAGAGACAGGACCCATGTGTTCCTAGTGGACCTCATTCACTCAAGAAAAATATCTTCTAAGCAAAGTCTACACTAAATCCTGGGACTAAAAGAATGAGTAGGAGACAACCTCAGCCCTAAAGAAGATTACACTCTAACAGGAGGAAGGACATACACACAGTTCCTATAATTGTGAGGAGAGAAGTGAAAGGGAAGAGAGGCAACAGTGATATCATGCTAACTAGGCAAAAACGTCGAAGAAAGCGTTCCCAGCTTTCTAGAGAAACCATTTAAATGGAAACTGACTCCCAGAGGGGAAAGTTAAAAAAAAAAAAAAAGTCAAGAATGCCCTCACTACAAATCTAACAAAGAATAATAAAGATGAGTTTACAAAATTTAAACAAAGTTTTCAACTCTCTGAATCCCCTAGTGAGGATGAGTCTGGAGTTCTGTTTCTGTTTACTTTCTAAGAAACTAAAACATCTACATGAAGAGCCATGCTTGGCTTTGAATATTCCAGTATTAAAATTCTGAGAAGCTCAAAAATTGTGCTAAGGAGACAAGATCCTCCAAATTCGTAACAGGAAACGTGGCATTTTCCCAGATTATTCTCTGGCTTCAATGAAGAGAGAGAATGGGGACCACACTGCAGCAGCAGGATTTATAAATATGAATTACAGGATGAGATGATTTTCCAAACATCTGTCAGAAGCTAATCTGATCCAAAAGAAGAGGGGGCGGGGGTAAGGAGAGAGACTCTGAGGAAAGCCAAACAGACTAACATGTGGAAATTTTGTGGACTTTGGTGGGTTGATGGCTTCTTGGGCATTGCATGCCCACTCTACAACGACACATACCCAAAGTCTGTACAATAATATACTTTATACCATTCAGATATAAATGAATGGTATATAAATTCATTCATTCAGATATAAATCAAATGGTCCTCATGTGATCCAAACAATGCACATAGTAGATATCTCTAGGTAAATGTAAAGAAAATGACGTGGTTCTCTGACATGCTCTGTGAAGTAGGAAGAAATCTAGAGATACCACATAGCATAGTTGGCAAGAGGCTTTTGAATAAATAAGACCTGGTTTCAATCATTGTTCTGCTACTTACTAAGTCAACGCTATGGTTTTTCCAGTGGTCATGTAAGGATGTGAGAGTTGGACTCTAAAGAAAGCTGAGCACTGAAGAACTGATGCTTTTGAACTGTGGTGTTGGAGAAGACTCTTTAGAGTCCCTTGGACTGCAAGGAGATACAACTAGTCCATCCTAAAGGAGATCAGTCCTGGGTGTTCACTGGAAGGACTGATGCTGAAACTGAAACTCCAATACTTTGGCCACCTGATGCAAAGAACTGACTCATTGGAAAAGACCCTGATGCTGGGAAAGATTGAAGGCAGGAGGAGAAAGGGACAACAGAGGATGAGATGGTTGGATGGCATCACCAACTCAATGGACATGAGCTTGGGTAAACTCCAGGAGCTGGTGATGGACAGAGGCCTGGCATCCTGCGGTCCATGGGGTTGCAAAGAGTCGGACACAACTGAGCAACTGAACTGAAGTAATCCTGGATTAGTAGTAGAACGTTTCCTTCTAGGATACTGTATCTATAGAATTATGATAACTACCTCATGGAGCTGTTATACAGATTAAATAAAACATGAAAAGTAGACAGTATAGTGTCTGACATACAGTAGGTACTCAGTAAACAAAAACTAGCAATGATAATTTTCAAAAGTTCCATATTCACCTGAGTAATACTGTTTTTAGGATACCACACCAGCTCAAATAATTCAGAAACAAGATTTTACCCTTGTAAATCTTAAGCCTAGGACTTAAACTGAGCACAGATACCTAGAGGTTTTATTAACAAAGTTATTAATTAGAAATAGCCCCTTAAAATCTGTCTGGTCTGTTTCTTGTACTACATAATCTGCTTGAGGGGGCAGGCTGGGAACAAAGCTCTTCAAGGAAAACTGAATAAAATATGTATAAGAATGAGCTATTTTTTGTGATCCTCCAACCTTCACTTGATGACGTACTGAGAGATCTGAGTAGAAATTATACCATATCCCTTTCTCTGTTGTTAAAATATCGTCAGTACTTGACACACTTAATCCCCACTTCTGAATGTTCCGCTTGAGTACCGTGTGGGACGTGCTTTGGAAACAAGTTAGCATCATGAATTTGACCAGCAAGAGGTAACAGCCATCTTTTTAATTTCTCAGTTCTGTAAAGTTAACTACACAAAAATCTCTTTCCAAAGTTTCAGCATCTTCAGTTTGAAAACAAAAATACTAAATACTTTGCCCACCTGAGTTGTCATAACTTAAAGACAGTATCTTTAACAGCATTTAATCACACAAATAAAAGGATGGAAGAAACCTCAAAAAGCACTTAAAAGAAGAAAATCATCTATTCATCACTATTACACAGGTGACATGGTATGACGAAGAGCATATCTAGAAAGATACAGATCTATGTTCTGATCCTGGTTCTGCCACTAACTCATCCTGATTTCCTGATCATTCATTTATTCCCCAAATACTTACTGTTAACTGCTAGATGCCTGCAGCTGCTACTACTACTAAAACTTCCAATAGCAGTCGCTCTGCCTTCCCTACAGAACAGAGTAAAATAATTTATAGAGCTATGAAACTATATGATGATTTTTATATTGCATTTGATATTATTATAGCTATGTCTAAGTTACCACCTAAAGCATGAAACTACTCTCCATGTCAAGTTCAAGAGGCTCTCTAAGTCTCAGTTTCTTTATCTATGAGATAAGAGTGCTGAGTTAAATAAGCCTAATATTCCCTCCAGCATTAATCAGCTGATAAGAATTTTTTTAGTTTGAAATGAGGAACCTAAAACTAAGACAGCTTAACTGATCTGCTCCAGGATACACAGTAGCAGAACAAAACTGGGATTAGAAATCATGTTTTCTACTTAGCAGAATTATCATGCCTTGAACAGTGTAAAATAAGGAATTCCCATTTGTACAGCCTCTGAAACTTGCTGTTGTCCCTAAATCTTCAATCTCAGTTCGACTATGTACTTGAGATGATCAACTCATGTGGTTACATTTGTGAAATTAATCACCAAACTGTTATTTCAATCTCGTGAGTGTTTTACTCCAAAAAGATTTGATCCTTTTATTTGGATCCTTGTTATTCAGTCACTCAGTCGTGTTGGATTCCTTATGACCCCATGGAATGCAGCACACCAGGCTTCCCTGTCCTTGACTATCTCCTGGAGTTTGCTCAATTCTACTCCGGCTTCAATTTTTTTTTCCATTAAAATGAGAATGCATTGCCATCTACTGGACTCTGAAGACATTGCTGCTACAGTTTTTTGTCTGAGAACAAGAATTCTTAACAATATAAAGCTTTTTATACTTTATCAATAACTTAATAGTTATTATAACAATATAAGTTATATAAAAATAAAACTCTGAAAGTTGAGGCTAGGGATAAGGTAGGGTAAGAGAGAAAAATACTATCCCTTTGAGATTTTTCATCTCAATTATTGCTATGACAGTTCTAAATATAGCAAGCATTCACCTACATTTGTTAACAAAGTGAGCCCCTCCTACATGCCAGGCACTGTTCAAGGGACACAGCTGCTGACAGAGAGGTAAGTATTAGAGAGTAATCCCTCTTTTCATATGGTGGCTCACAGGTTAAAGCGTCTGCCTTCAATGCGGGAGACCTGGGTTCAATCCCTGGGTCAGAAAGATCCCCTGGAGAAGGAAATGGCAACCCACTCCAGTATTCTTGCCTGGAGAAGCCCATGGACAAAGAAGCCCTAGTAGGTTACAGTCCACGGGGTCGCAAAAAGTTGGACACGACTGAGCGATTTCACCTTTAGAGACCTCTGAGTAGTGGTGTCCATACTGAACTTTCCTCATGTGCCAGGCTCATAATATGCATTATCACCTTTAATATTCAAAATAATTTATGATGAGGAGGAAACTGTTATCTCCACTTACAGACAAAAAACCAAACTCAGAGATGACTCAGTTTGCCCAAAATCTCTCTCACGGGTAAGCAGAAGTGGTGCCTGGAATTCAACTTACATCAATCTGACTCTGACACCCATATTCTTAACCACTCAGTTCAGTTCAGTCACTCAGTCATGTGCGACTCTTTGCGACCCCATGAATCACAGCACGCCAGGCCTCCCTGTCCATCACCATCTCCCGGAGTTCACCCAGACTCATGTTCATCGAATCCAGCCATCTCATCCTCTGTTGTCCCCTTCTCCTCCTGCCCCCAATCCCTCCCAGCATCAGAGTCCTTTCCAATGAGTCAACTCTTCGCATGAGGTGACCAAAGTACTGGAGTTTCAGCTTCAGCATCATTCCCTCCAAAGAAATCCGTGTCCATTCACTCAAGCAGCTGTCAGCATTCTTCCAAAAAGAAAAGTTGTTGCCAAAAAGAAATTCAGATAATGATAATTTCACATGTCTGTATTAAAGGTAAAACTCCTGCACAGGGATCTGAAAAGTTTCCGGCTTACTGGATCAAGAGCTGGCCCAACAGCCTCTCTATTGGAGGAGCCTCTATTCCCCATGCTCCTCCAACTGCCCTCCTAGTAGCAAAATCCACCTGGGAAACATCTCTCCTGGTCACCTAGCCTGATTCACAGACCCTTTCCTAAGGTTCTCTTCGAATCAGTTACAGTTCTGCTATAACTCACTGTGTTAAGATCCAAACAACTGACAACAAAAATAATATTTCAAAATAAAACTATTTGTAAATTGCAGCTGTTCTGGAAAAAAAAATACTACTTTATCTCAGGTAAAAGAATAAATGTTGGTGAGTCTGCACCTAACATTTCCACATCCCAGAGTACTTAGTTTAACAATGGGCGTATAGTAGGTACTTGGTATGTACTGACAGAAAAAAATCATGAATCAAGTTTACAACTAAAAATAGATTTTTATTATCATTTATTCAATTACTTTTTGTCTGCATTGCTGTTCAATATGTAAGAGTTTAATTTGTATGCCAAATAAATGGAACTTTACTACACAAAATTAACAAGGTGTCACTTCCTAATAATGCCAGCAGAAGTTACTGAATGAAGGATTCAGACCCACAGTATATATTTTAGTCAAAGATTTTCAAATATGTTAAATAGTTTCCAAACACATCCCTGGAAGTGAGAATGAATACTCATCCAACATAGTAAAAAGCTGAGATATTTACTAGATTCCCAACAACACAACAGAAATGAGTAAATCCTTTTTGAGAAGCAGATAAAAAAGGCAAAAGTTTTGAGCAAATAAGCTTCAACTTTTAGACCATGGTTGAAAAGTTTAGACCACAGACTCACTTATAGCCGGACATCCTAGAATGTAAAGTCAGGTGGGCCTCAGGAGGCACCACTACGAACAAAGCTAGTGGAGGCGACGGAATTCCAGTTGAACTATTTAAAATTCTAAAAGATGATGCTGTGAAAGTGCTGCACTCAGTATGCCAGCAAATTTGGAAAACTCAGCAGTGGCCATAGGACTGGAAAAGGTCAGATTTCAGTCCAATCCCAAAGAAAGGCAATGCCAAAGAATGCTCAGACTACCGCACAATTGCACTCATCTCACATGCTAGTAAAGCAATGCTCAAAATTCTCCAAGCCAGGCTTCAGCAACATGTGAACCGTGAACTTCCAGATGTTCAAGTTGGTTTTAGAAAAGGCAGAGGAACCAGAGATCAAATTGCCAACATCTGCTGGATTATCGAAAAAGCAAGAGAGTTCCAGAAAAACATCTACTTCTGCTTTATTGACTATGTCAAAGCCTTTGACTGTGTGGATCACAATAAACTGTGGAAAATTCTGAAACAGATGGGAATACCAGACCACCTGACCTGCTTCTTGAGAAACCTGTATGCAGGTCAGGAAGCAACAGTTAGAACTGGACATGGAACAACAGACTGGTTCCAAATAGGAAAAGGAGTACATCAAGGCTGTATACTGTCACCCTGCATATTGTCACCCTGCTTGTTTAACTTCTATGCAGAGTACATCATGAGAAATGCTGGGCTGGAGGAAACACAAGCTGGAATCAAGACTGCTGGGAGAAATATCAAAACCTGAGGTATGCAGATGACACCACCCTTATGGCTGAAAGTGAAGAAAAACTAAAAAGCCTCTTGATGAAAGTGAAAGAGGAGAGTGAAAAAAGTTGGTTTAAAGCTCAACATTCAGAAAACAAAGATCATGGCATCCAGTCCTATCACTTCATGGCAAATAGATGGGGAAACAGTGGAGACAGTGGCTGACTTTATTTTTCTGAGCTCCAAAATCACTGCAGATGGTGATTGTAGCCATGAAATTAGAAGACGGTTGCTCCATGGAAGGAAAGTTATGACCAACTTAGACAGCATATTGAAAAACAGAGACATTACTTTGCCAACAAAGGTCCGTCTAGTCAAGGCTATGGTTTTTCCAGTAGTCATGTATGGATGTGAGAGTTGGACTATAAAGAAAGCTGAGCACAGAAGAATTGATGCTTTTGAACTATAGTGTTGAAGAAGACTCTTGAGAGTCTCTTGGACTGCAAGGAGATCCAACCAGTCCATCCTAAAGGAGATCAGTCCTGGGTGCTCACTGGAGGGACTGTTGTTGAAGCTGAAAGTCCAATACTTTGGCCACCTGATGTGGAGAGCTGACTCATTGGAAAAGACCCTGATGCTAGGAAAGGTTGAGGGCAGGAGAAGGGGATGACAGAGGATGAGATCGTTGGATGGCATCACCAACACAACGGACATGGGTTTGTGTGAACTCTGGGAGTTGGTGATGGACAGGGAGGCCTGGCGTGCTATGGTTCATGGGGTCGCAAAGAGTCAGACATGACTGAGCGACTGAACTGAACGGAACTGAACTCTAGACCATGGTGGCTAAAGATACTTTAACATGCACAGAGGAAGAATTAACAGCAACATAATCATCAAATGTGTTTCTGGTTATAGATAACGTAAAAGACCAGGAATGCTGAAGAACTGGTCAACAAAAACTTTAGTCACTATTTTAAAAGTTGCTTTAAAACATGCTTCCTTGTGATAGCTTCACAAATAACCTTTTATCTTCCATACAGAACACACATTCTTAAAGCCTTGCTGCCTTAGAATACTTTAATCCTTCATGAAATATTTCAGCCACAGATATTCTATCCGTATTCGCTGACTGTGATTACAGGTATATCTGGACTTATTCCTGTCACTGTACCACATGCTTCTTTTTCCTATTTGTTTTCTTTTTTGTTTTCCTTTTCTGGCTCCTCTCAAGTTGATAGAGTTTGCTACTCCTTATATTCCCCGTTTTCCCCTCTGCCAATTAAAAATCTATATTGTTTCTAGTATTTAGTAGGTATCTTGACATTTTTACCATGCACTTAACTACAAGCTATTATAAGAAATTTTAAACTTGTTTACTATCTCTAGCCTCCTCTGGAACATATCAATGAGTCTTACTCTTACAAAAGCCTCCCTCCCCTTATCATTGTTGTCTAGAGCAAACATAGTCCTCACAGTCTCTGTGGAGAAGGGTCAGTTGCTTTTCCTTCAACCCACTGTGAGCTGATACTTTAATAAAATACAATAAAAGGCATAATAATGTCAAATGGCTATAAAAGTTTAAAAACATTTACTTTTACTTTTTATACTCGGCTTACCACAGACTGGTGGCAGTTCTAGACCAGCTCTGGGCCACTTTGAACAACAGTGGTGATCTGTTTTATCATTTATGGTATAAATTAGTTTTTGTGTGTTTTTGGTTTGTCAGTAGTTAGCCAAATTCACTGTTTTACCACTTTTTATACACTCTGCTATAACTTGCTGCTATCCCACATCTTCCCTTTGGGATCAATTCTTTATCTACCACATTCAGTATAGTTAGAAGCAATAAACCTTCAGTCTTCAGGTACTTAAAATTGTCTTTCTTTCACCCTCACTCTTTGCTGAATGTTTACCAGAAATAGAATTGTACGTTAACAGTTAAAAGCACTTTGAAGATACATTTCTTCTTGAATCTTCTGTTGCTGATGAGAAGTCTGCTGTCAGTCTAATTTATAGGTAATATTTCCTTTCTCTCTATGAGCTTTTAAGATTTTCCCTTTTAAAATTATCCTTAAAGATGACTGGTGTCCCTAAGATATCTTTTTCAGCCTCCTTTTGTAATAGGGAGAGCTCTATCTCAGGTTTTTTTGCGCATTTAGTGCTCATTTTGCCCAGAGAAGCCCATCTTTCAGCCAATTATATCAAATGCTTCTGCCCACTTCTTTGTGCTTGTATTCCATTTGTTTCAGAGATGTTTATTATCTTGTTTTTTGTTTGTTTTAGCAAAGAATGTCTCTTTAAACTTCTCTGATTTCATTGATCACTGTCCTTGGTTTGGTTCAAAATCAAACCAAAACAAAAACCTCTCTTTCTTTAGCCTGAGATTCCACAAGAGATTTCGCTCCCTTTTCCTTATCCATCTCTCACCATTCCTTCTCTGCCACCTTTACAACATCTCCTCCCATATTTGTCCTTTAAAATTGGGAGATCCTCAGGCCCATTACTAAGTCCCTTTTTTCTCACTAAGTACTGCTTGTCCTTGGTCTATCTTATCTGAACTCATGATTTCAGTAACTATTTGCCATTGTTATACCTCACTATTTATATCTCTATCTTGCTTCTCTCCTCTGAACTCCAGATTCATATAATCCAAATGCCTCCTTTAAAACCTACACAGAGCTATCTTGAGGTATTCTCAAAGTCTATATGATCAAATCTCAACTCACGATCTGCCTCCAACAAAGCTGTCTTCCTCCAGTTCCTTAGCTGTCTCAGTGCCTGCTACTTTTACCAATCTGGTTACTTCATCTAAGCCAGAAACCCAAAGGCATCCTTAACACCTTCTTTTTCCTCTATCCTCTACCCTAAATTTAAACCAAGTCCTAACGATTTTACCTCCTAAAACTTTCCTAAATCTATCTGCTATTCTACCATAACCCTGTTCCAAACTATCAAATCTCTTACCTGATACACTTATAAGTAAGATCCTTCTTACTGTCTTCCCACATACATTCTTGCTGCTTCTAAAATCAGTCCTTATAGCAGCCAGAGTGAAAGTGAAAGTGAAGTCGCTCAGTCGTGTCTGCCTCTTTGCGACTCCATGGACTGTAGCCTATCAGGCTCCCTCCGTCCACGGGATTTTCCAGGCAAGATTTCTGGAGTGGATTGCCATTTCCTGCTCCAGGGGATCTTCCCGACCCAGGAACTGAACCCAGTCCCCTGCACTGCAAGCAGACGCTTTACCGTCTGAGCCACCAGGGAAGCTCTGGTGAAATTATTAAAACACAAATCCAATTATACCTCTGCCAGAGTAAAAACCCTTCAACACACTTCACTGCTCTTAGGATAAAAGCTTTTAAAAGGTTCTGTTATGTGGTCTCTGACTACCTTGCCAGCCACATCTGGTATCACTTTCCTTTATTACCCAGACCTTCCTTCAGTCCCTTAAAACTCACCACTTCCTCTAGCATTCCATGGCCTTCCAATATTACCCTGCTCTACTCAGAATGCTCTCTCTATTCAGCCCTCACTCTCTCCACATTGTTCAGTTTCATTCATCCTCAGGATTGTAACCTTAAAAGTCAAGCCCGAAGACCTTTCTTGGGCCACTAGAGTAGGTAAGATCATCACACGCTTTTATAGCACTTGCCACCATTTACATTTATATAGTTACTTGTCAGGTTACTTTACAGTGTGTGTTTCCTCCATACACTCCATGACAGCAGGGAAACCTGTCTGCTCACCACTGTACCCTGAACACTTAGAGCACAGTAGCTGATGTAAAGCAGGTCTTCAGTAAATAGCCACTGAATGGATGCAGCATTCTAGCAATAGCACTTAAGATCATCAAGAATTAGGAAACATGATCACTAAGGAAATCATGTAGAAACTCATTTCACTGGTTTGTGGCCAAAATTAAATAGGATAAAAAAACATGAATCACCTGACAGGGTACCACAGAGAGTAGGCACTTAGTAAAAATAAATTCCTTCTCCTTTCTCTAATCACCTTTAGATACAGAGACAGCAAAGACTATAATGTAACTGACTACAATATAACCTGCCTCAGGATTCTTAACTTTATTCAAAGCTGTAAAAGATATCTGAAACATTTAGTGAAACTGTATTACATTTAATCAAAAGCCACTATTCATTCTTTTTTAATCCCTAAAGAATTGTTAGAAAACAGCCAGTTGAGATTTTCTTTTAGGAAAATTAATATAATATGGATTTAGAAAAGATGTACGGGTGCAGTTACAAAATGAGTTTTCACTCGAAGCTACACTAAACAACAAACTTACACTTAAAACATGATTCTATTTACACAGAGCTTTTGCCTGATGTATCAATGCACACCTCACAGCATCATGCAAATGCTCTTACCTTATGTTCAAATGGAGCGCCATAATAGCCATCATTCAGCCCAAAAATTATTTCATTCTGGTTACGGGCATGGATCTAAGAGAGGAGGAAAATACATTATTAGTTCATCTCATTCCAATCAAGTTTTAACGTGACTAGAAAATGACAGGACCTACTTCAGTGTTGAAAAATAATTGGCTATGTCTAACAAGCCAGCAGAAAACAAAATGCATATCATAGGACAAGGTAATCAATTTAGAGTTTCCTGTTTTAGTCAAAGTTCTCCCAAAAGCATCACGTGCGATCACAGGCACCATCATTCACACACATTTTCCACAAACACTTCTTGAGGTTGTTACAGAAAGCAAATTCCTTAAGCACAGGGGATTAAGAGGCATACTATACATTCTTTAATCTCAAAGAAAACACAATCCAGGACTTCCCTGGTGGTCCAGTGATTAAAAATGTATCTGCAATGCAGAGGACATGGGTTCAATTCCTGGTCTGGAAAAATTCCATATGCCTTGAGGCAAGTAAGCCCATGCACCACAACTGCTGAAGCCCATGCACCCTAGAATCCGTGCTCTGCAATAAGAAAAGCCACCCCAACAAGAAACCCAAGCACCATAATGTAATAGAGTAGCCCCAATTGCCGCTGCAACTAGAAGAAGCCCATGCACAGCAACAAAGACCCAATGCAGTCAAAAATGAATAAAATTTAAAAAAAAAAAAAATAACAGTTCAATTAGTCTGTCAATGCTTTAGATAAAAATGAAGTCCTAGAAAAAACATAAAAGGTTAATACTATTTTTTATCTTCAAAAAGACAGTAATATCTAATCCCCAAAACCTTTAAAAGTCTAATTATTTTCTGCCAACTACTGTTTCAAATACAACTGATTTGAGCTTCAGTCAGTGTTACTTCAAATTAAACTTCATCTAAAAAATGGAGGAATAAAACTTTCAAAATTGAAGAAGTAAGAATTTTTAAAAGCTCAAAACAGCATGAAGTCTATAAAAACAAATTTGATTACTTGATCAGAAAGAGTTGTGGCTAACATGTTTTTTAATTGCTTTTGCAATGAGGAATTAAAGTGAGGGTTCAAGTGGGGGAAAGAACAAAGACTACCAGAACAGAACATTTCATCTTTTCTTTCTCTAGCTAGAGATATAAAGGCCAAAGTCAGCAGCAGAAAATTCCTGTGAACATTTACCTGACTTCCATACCTGTCATATCTGTTACTAAAGCGGAATTAATCACATGCTTCCTGTTAGCCTATATCTTTACTCAACTGAATATAATGATACCAAAAGATGGACCTGCTATAATAAACATAATGAAAACTATAAACCAATTTTAAGAAGTGCCCCATTTTATGACAGAAAAGGAGAAAGCACTGTGAAATCAGTTTCAAGATTAGCAGAAACACAAACATTTTACAAACATAAAATATTTTATACATATATATACCTCGAGAGGAAAAAGATTAAAATCATATGCATCAAAATGTTCCCAATGGTTGATCTGAACAAACATTTCACACACAAAAAAAAGAAAAAGGGGGGGAGGACTGAGAACAAATATACATTTTCTTAATGTAAAACATCATTTCATTAGAGAAATCAAAATTACGATGAGATACCATCAGAATGGCAAAAATTAAAAAGACTGACAATAATAAGTCCTTACAAAAGTAATGAACTTTCATACATTGCTAATGGGGAGGCAGAATCATAGTTACTTTGGAAAAAGTTTCACAGTTTCTTACAAATTTCAACACAGCTCTTACCATTAGACCCAGAAACTCCATTTATTCAAGAGAAATGAAAACACGTCAACATAAAGACCTATGTTTAATTATTCACAGCAGCGGTGGTTACTTCATACATCTGTCAAATGCATTGAAATGTATACATTAAAAGGATAAATTTTATTCCTTGTAAATTTTACCCCAAAAACCCTAACTTGTAAAAAATTTCATTCAAAAGTCATTCATCCTCTGACCCTATGCAGACTTGTCTTAATACCACTTAAACGTACTCCCGTAGCTCTCTTTGCAGGTATTTATCTATCATCAGTTTACCAGGTCCTAAGAACCAGATTTATCTTATTCATCTCTGGATCACTGACACTAAGAACAATGCCTGTTAGAAAGCAGATGACCAATCAATAAACCTAAGTGATTCTGGCTATTAACCTAATACAGCTTAGCCTTACTTTCCTCTAAAAAGCTGTAACTCTATTATATCTGATTTTTAGTAGTGTGTTGTTATATCTATTTCATAGGTGACTTTAAGTGTCTAATTGGCTTAGAAAAATGTTTTCCCTTTCTCTTGTTCTCTGCTATACCAACTTTGTAAGAGGATACATGAATGCTAACTCTCTGAAAGTAGGGTAACTTAGACCTAAGTACATTTGTGTATTTTAAGAAGACAACCAACTAAGGAATGTATGAACTGAAAAATATGATGAAGGCCATCTTCTCTGGCCAAAAAAAAGACTCTGCGACAAGCCTATAGCTCTGCAATTCTAATGTTAAGAAGCACCACCCCATACAAAATGTAAACAGGTGCTTAGTATCAAGTGCATAGGGTCTAGGCACAAAGAGCCAGCTACAGCATGTAGGAAGACAGAAAGAGCATGTGCCCCAGGGCCTTTAGCCAGGCCAAAGGCAGCAAGCATTTGGGACTAAAAGAAGGACCCTAAGCCAAAGTCATTACTTTATGAGTTTTAATTAAGATCAGACCTAAAACAGAAGGAAAAAAATATAAAGATAAAACAGAATTTGGAGCAGGTTAGAATTTAGTAAAGGAAAGTATTGCATGCATTGTTCTGGTCTCTATCCAAGAACACAAAATAAACTATGGTGTGCAAAATAAGGGCAGAGTTGTTTTGTTTTGTTTTGTTTTAACCTGAAAAATAGAGAACTGTCTAAGAGAAACATACCAGATGGTACATACTGAATAAATATTAAGAAATATGAAGGATGTTTGCAGATACGACTAACATTTTAGCATTGCCTTTCTTTATCAGTAGTCCCATAGGTATCACAAAACAGAAATGGCGTTTATTCCAATGTGGGATAGGTAGTTACCAAGGACTACATGTATACACCAGTGTAGTACAGCAGAAAGAGAATGAATTTTTAAGTCAGCCAGGCCTCATATAAACTCCAGCTCCACCTATCAGAGTAATCTTGATCAGTTTCTTAAACTCTCTGAGGCTCAATTTTCCCATCAGGAAACTATGGGCAATAATATCAGCTTTCACAAGGTTGTCAAAAACATTAATTGCAGTTACTTATGTCTGGGAAAGGCAAATAGGTTTCATTTCATATGCAATTCTGGCATACTGCTAGGTGCATTCTGGAACACTGTGTTACAAAAGACTGCACAGCTACTTCAGAGCTCAGATAGCTCAGTCAGCTACATCACTTATGGGGAATGGGTAGCAGTAGAGAAGCCAGGCATTTGTCACCTCTGTGTTCAACAAACAGTAGCTCCTCTTATTCGTGGAAAAACTCTACTCTACTGGTCATAAGAGAGGTGTTTATTTTCAACTTATTTTTCAGATTCTAGGGAAAATATCCAGCAGGACAGAAGAAGCAGAGTTCTATAAGAAAGCATATTCTTTCCTACTGCCCACCCCACTCAAAATCCTCTTAAATTAGCAGCTTAAAGCAGTTCTTCACAAATATTTTCAGTTATTTTTTAAACTTCTCAATGACTCAAATTTCTGTAATTAAGTAAACAATCATAAAAGGTCTCTCTTTATTAACAGAAAAATATAGAATCTGACAATTTAACAAAAAAAAGCTAGATGGTTTCTTCGGAGAGGATAACTACTTGAAACTGACAGTCTAAAAATTACCTGCTGACCCAGGTATTTCAGCCCGTCCAAACAGACTTTCCATTCAATCAACAGCTGGTAGATGTCCTCCTTTCCACCCCATATCTTCACCACAAAACAAGACACAGATGTATCCAGACGGTCTGGAATTATTCCAAAATCAAGACTCCGCCATGTTGGATTCTGTTAATGGAAATGAAAATCTGCTTTAGGAAGACCCTAAATGTTTACAGTTATTTCAGTTAGGTTGTATATCATTCTGTTTTTTAACCAAAAGAACTCATATATTACATTGCAAACTTAAGTGAACTAAGAAGACATTCCAATTAGCATGAAGAGAGTGATACTGACTCTTTTCAATTTCTCTGTTTATTCATTATAGTCACTAGAAAGAGCATGTATTCTAGTCTCTAATTAACATGGCTTCCTATGGTAATTCATTTATTTATTCCACACAATACACAACCAATAAGAAACAACATATAAACAATGCCCTCAAAGTACCTCCAACTTATTGCTGGATTTAAACGTCTCTTTAAATAATTACACAGTTTCATGAAAAGTCCAATATTCAAAAGATTACAAAGTGGCACAAGAGGGATTAATAAACTATGAAGGAACAGGGGGAAAGAGGGCATGCAGGCCATGAAGCTTGGCTTCTACAGGACAAATAATATTTCACCAGGTTGAAATAGGGAATTCCCCAGCAAAATAAGGGCTCAGAGGTGTGAAAGAGTACAGTGTGGTCAAGTAACTAAGGTCAAGCAACTGCTAGAACACCCAACACGAGAGTGGCAGGCTGCAAAGCTGGAGAGACCAACAGGAGACTTCATGCTGAGGAGGTAGTTTACTGTGTACAAGATGTGGGGACATTGAGAGGTTTTAAGGTTAAAAAGACAAGGTCAACTTTATGCTCCGGAAGAAGTTTGTTTTCCATTCAGATAGTTGAAACATTCTCTGAAAAGGGAAAAAATTAAGGGACTTTAATATTATCAATAGACATGAACTACAATGCATCCATTACTTACTTTTAATTATTTCCCTACTTTTTAAAATTCTTGTTTCAATTTTTATGTGGAGGATAATTGCTCTACAATATTGTGTTTGAATCAGCCAGAGGTATGCACATGTCCCCTCCCTCTTGAACCTCCCTCCCACCTCCCACACCAACCCACCCCCTCTTCTGGTTATCACTGAGCACTGGGTTTGGGCTCCCTGCCACACAGAGCAAATTCCCACTACCTATTTTACATATGGTAGTTTTTCAGTGTTACTCTTTCAACTCATCCCTCCCTCTCTTTCCCCCACTGTGTCCACAAGTCTATTTTCTATGTCTGTGTCTCCACTGCTCTCCTGCAAATAGGTTCATCAGTACCATCTTTCTATATATATACACATTAATATAGGATATGTTTTTCTGATTTATTTCACTATGTGTAATAGGATCTAGGTTCATCCACCTTATTAGAATTAACTCGGATGTGTTCCTTTTTGTGATTGAGTAATATTCCATTGTATAGATGTATCACAACTTCCTTATCCATTCACCTGGTGATAGACATCTACGTTGCTTCCATGTCCTAGCTACTGGAAATAGTGCTGCGATGAACACTGGGGTAATGTGTCTTTTAAAGAATCCACCTGCAATGCAGGAGAGCCTGGTTCAATTCCTGGGTCGGGAATATACCCTAGAGAATGGATAGGCTACCGGTCGGGAATATACCCTAGAGAATGGATAGGCTACCGGTCGGGAATATACCCTAGAGAATGGATAGGCTACCCACTCCAGTATTCTTGGGCTTCCCTGGTGGCTCAGATGGTAAAGAATCTACCTGCAATGCAGGAATCCTGGGTTCAGTCCCTGGGTTGGGAAGATCCCCTGGAGGAGGGCATGGCAACCCACTCCAGTGTTCTTGCCTGGAGAATCCCCATGAACAGAGGAGCCTAGCGGGCTGCAGTCCACAGGGTTGCAAACAGTTGGAGATGACTGAGCAACTAAGCGCACACAGCACAGGGTATGTGACCAGCAGTGGGACTGTTGGGTCATATAGTAGTTTCATTCCTAGTTTTTTTAAGGAATCTCCATGCAGTTCTCTATAGTGGTTGTATCAATTTACTTTCCCACTAACAATGCAAGAGGGTTCCCTTTGTCCACACCCTCTCCAGCATTTATTGTCTGTAGATTTTTGATGATGGCCATTCTGACTGGCATGAAATGATATCTCATTGTAGTTTTGATTTGCTGTTTCCCCTACTTTAACTGCTAGGGCTCTCATTACTGAACATAACTCTAATTAATCTCATTAAATTATCAATTTTCATATTATATAAATCAGTAAATCAAAAGCCCTCATATAATGGTAACTAATCTTTGCTTTGTGACATTTTCCTGACCAAAGTGGGGAGGCGACAACAGCAGTATTTTTGGTTTACATATTGATGTATGTGTTTTTGTGAATTTAACTGCTGACATTTCAGGAGAGGGAACATGGCTTCTAGTTTCATGGTGTTTATGTCTGATCTTTTTCACTTGTATGTATTTTGCTTGTATATTTTTTTTTTCTGATTTCCCTGTACTAAAATAAAAGCTCTGACAGACAGGAACATTGCTCGATTTGTTTACAAGATCCCCAAAGTTTGAAAAGTACCTGGTATGTGCTCAATAAATATTTGCTGAGTGAGTGAATGAATGCCCACTTAACCAAAATGGATGTCTGAGGACACCAAAAGATAATCAATAAATAGCATGATGGTAACACAATAAGCTTGCTGTGCAGTTTTATACGGATCCCCTAGCATCCATGAATTTCAACCTAAGATCATTAGAACTCCATTCTCATATGACCCCCATCCCATCTCTATCCCACCAAAATTGTTTTAGCAACCCTGCTAAATAGGGGTAGTGTGCTTAGTCGCTCAATGTGTCCAACTCTGTGACCTGTCAGGCTCCTCTGTGGGGATTCTCCAGGCAAGAATACTGGAGTGGGTTGCCATGCCCTCCTCCAGGGGACCTTCCCAACCCAGGGACTGAACCCAGGTCTCCTGCATTGCAGGCTGTTTCTTTATCGTCTGAACCACCAGGGAAGCTCAAGAATACTGGAGTGGGTAGCCTATCCCTTCTCCAGGGAATCTTCCCGACCCAGGAACTGAACCAGGGTCTCCTTCATTGAAGGCAGATTCTTTACCAGCTGAGCTACCAGGGAGGCCAAATAGGGGTAGAGTTTCATTTAAATATGGAGATGAACATTAAGGTCTAGGAATAAGTAGGCAGACCTGTACCACAAAAATGCTCAAGAAAATTCTTTACACTGAAGAAAAATGACACCAGACAGAAACTTGGCTCTCTAAGAAGGAATAAAAAGCACTGGCAATGGTAAAGAGTGAGTAAATAAGAAAGGCTATCTATTTTTCGTATTTTATTTATATCACATATGACTGCTTCAAGTAAAAGGTATAACTGTATAAAGAGTTTTATAACATGTATAGATTCATATATACTAACGTAAGAGCACAAATCAGAGAAGGTAGATGACTGGACTATTCTGTTGCAAGGTTCTCCTGTTTACATGAAGTAGTTAAAAGTACATACAGCAATCTTAAAGTAATGATTTAAAAAGTAATGCAAAGAAGTACAGCTGAAAAGACAGGGCAAGAATGTAAAACAATATGAAAAAAATATATATTCTATGATGATTTCATTTATATGAAGTTCTAAAACAAGTAAAACAAATCTGTGGTGACAAATGACTTCCTCTTGTAGGGAGATGGGTTTCTAGGCACAAGAGAACTTTCTGGAATGATAGAAAAAATATATATATCTTGACAATGTAGGTATACACTTACCAAAACTCAGCAAACAAAATAGTTAAAATTTGTGCATTTCACTGTATATGACTTTTACTTAAGGAAATAGACTCTGAACTCCAAAGTATAGGTTTGCTTCTTACAGTGGTAAGGATTAGTAATTCTGAGGACACTTTTTGTGAATTCTAAGCATGAGCAAAGATGTGGAGGTCAGTGGAAGCCAGGTTTTTACTGTCAGAGAATGGAGTCACAAATGAATTGAGAGTTCAGCTGGACTGAAATTGGAGATATTGGTATGAATGAATGGTTTTTAAAAGACAGAGCAATAGATATATTGTGTGTGTGCATGTGAGTGTGATTTCCTAGCTCAGTCCCTTAAGAAACGCTAGAAGTAATGAGCACACTAGTAACAGTGAGCATGCTCAGATCTTGCTGTCTATTTAGCAATCTCAAAAAAAGAGAACCAAGGGTTCCTTAGGGAGAAAACTGATTCCAGAGCTACGGCAGGAAGGGTACAACACGAGTCTGGAATGTCTCAAGCCAGAATGTCAGGAAGTATTTATTCAATGATGTGGACATATCAAAAGGACACAGGAATCAATTTACAGGGCTCTCACTAACCAAATGTGGGATAATGTGAGCAGCAAAAGAAATTATACTAATAGAATATAACCTACCGAATAAAATAAGAATCTTTGAGACCATGATGATACAGATTAATAATTAATTAAATGGGAGAGAAAGTTAAATTGCCAACTAATAAATAACAAAAGGAAAGATGGAAATTAGAAAATCACCAATGGATGCTAAAACTGGTAAGCAAACAGCTGATAAGAAGCAGGATAGATGTATAAAAGTCTCAAAGTTTCTTCCACACAAATTACTTATTAATTATAAGTGGAAAAATTATAACTCCTCAGTGGAGAAACCTGACAGGAATTTCCTTAATCAGGTGACAAATTGGGAAAAACCAGCGACAGGTACCTCTTAAAACAAAGCACTGGAAAGGAAACAGCACTGCAGGTATAGTTTTCCCTCAAAAAAACATAACCTGGATCCAATCATGAAGAAACATCAAAAAAACTGAAAGAGTATACAAAATAATTGGTCTGTATGGTTTTAAACTGAGGGACTGGTTCCAAATTGAGAAAGGAAGAGGTCAAGGTTGTATACTGTCACCTTGCTTATTCAATTTATATGCAGAATTCAGTCAGTCGCTCAGTCGCGTCTGACTCTTTGCGAACCCATGAAATGCAGCACGCCAGGCCTCTCTGTTCATCACCATCTCTCGGAGTTCACTCAGACTCACGTCCATCGAATCTGTGATGCCATCCAGCCATTCATCCTCGGTCGTCCTCTTCTCCTCCTGCCCCCAATCCCTCCCAGCATCAGGGTCTTTCCCAATGGGTCAACTCTTCGCATGAGGTGGCCAAAGTACTGGAGTTTCAGCTTCAGCATCATTCCTTCCAAAGAAATCCCAGGGCTGATCTCCTTCAGAATGGACTGGTTGGATCTCCTTGCAGTCCAAGGGACTCTCAAGAGTCTTCTCCAACACCACAGTTCAAAAGCATCAGTTCTTCAGCCTTCAGCCTTCTTCACAGTCCAACTCTCACGTCCACACATGACCACAGGAAAAACCACAGCCTTGACTAGACAGACCTTAGTCAGCAAAGTAATGTCTCTGCTTTTGAATATACTATCTAGGTTGGTCATAACTTTTCTTCCAAGGAGTAAGTGTCTTTTAATTTCATGGCTGCAGTCACCATCTACATTGATTTTTGGAGCCCCCCAAAATAAAGTCTGACACTGTTTCCACTGTTTCCCCATGAAGTGATGGGACCAGATGCCATGATCTTCGTTTTCTGAATGTTGAGCTTTAAGCCACCTTTTTCATTCTTCTCTTTCACTTTCATCAAGAGGCTTTTTAGCTCCTCTTCACTTTCTGCCATAAGGGTGGTGTCATCTGCATATCTGAGGTTATTGATATTTCTCCCGGCAATCTTGATTCTAGCTTGTGTTTCTTCCAGTCCAGCATTTCTCATGATGTACTCTGCATATAAGTTAAACAAGCAGGGTGACAATATACAGCCTTGACGTACTCCTTTTCCTATTTGAAACCAGTCTGTTGTTCCATGTCCAGTTCTAACTGCTGCTTCCTGACCTGCATACAGATTTCTCAAGAGGCAGGTCAGGTGGTCTGATATTCCCATCTCTCTCAGAATTTTCCACAGTTTATTGTGATCCACACAGTCAAAGGCTTTGGCATAGTCAATAAAGCAGAAATAGATGTTTTTCTGGAACTCTCTTGCTTTTTCCATGATCCAGCGGAGGTTGGCAATTTGGTCTCTGGTTCCTCTGCCTTTTCTAAAACAAGCTTGAACATCAGGAAGTTCACGGTTCATGTATTGCTAAAGCCTGGCTTGGGGAATTTTGAGCATTACTTTACTAGCATGTGAGATGAGTGCAATTGTGCGGTAGTTTGAGCATTCTTTGGTGTTGCCTTTCTTTGGGATTGGAATGAAAACTGACCTTTTCCAGTCCTGTGGCCACTGCTGAGTTTTCCAAATTTGCTGGCATACTGAGTGCAGCACTTTCACAGCATCATCTTTCAGGATTTGAAACAGCTCAATTGGAATTCCATCACCTCCACTAGCTTTGTTCGTAGTGATGCTTTCTAAGGCCCACTTGACTTCACATTCCAAGATATCTGGCTCTAGATTAGTGATCACATCATCATGATTATCTGGGTCCTGAAGATTTTTTTGTACAGTTCTTCCATGTATTCTTGCCACCTTTTCTTAATATCTTCTGCTTCTGTTAAGTCTATACCATTTCTGTCCTTTATCGAGCCCATCTTTGCATGAAACGTTCCCTTGGTATCTCTAATTTTCTTGAAGAGATCTCTAGTCTTTCCCATTCTGTTGTTTTCCTCTATTTCTTTGCATTGATCACTGAAGAAGGCTTCTTATCTCTTCTTGCTATTCTTTGGAACTCTGCATTCAGATGCTTATATCTTTCCTTTTCTCCTTTGCTTTTCGCCTTTCTTCTTTTCACAGCTATTTGTAAGGCCTCCCCAGACACCATTTTGCTTTTTTGCATTTCTTTTCTGTGGGGATGGTCTTGATCCCTGTCTCCTGTACAATGTCACAAACCTCATTCCATAGTTCATCAGGGACTCTATCTATCATATCTAGGCCCTTAAATCTATTTCTCACTTCCACTGTATAATCATAAGGTATTTGATTTAGGTCATACCTGAATGGTCTAGCGGTTTTCCCTACTTTCTTCAATTTAAGCCTGAATTTGGTAATAAGGAGTTCATGATCTGATCCACAGATATGCAGAGTACATCATGCAAAATGCCAAACTAGATGAAGCACAAGCCAGAATCACCGAGAAATATCAATAACCTCAGATATGCAGATGATACCACCCTTATGGCAGAAAGCAAAGAGGAACTAAAGAGCCTCTCGATGAAAGTGAAAGAAGATTGTGAAAAGGCTGGCTTAAAACTCAATATTCAAAAACTAAGATTAAGATCATGGCATCTGGTCCTATCACTTCATGACAAATAGATGGGTATACAATGGAAATAGTGAGAGACTTATTTTCTTGGGCTCCAAAAATCACTGTGGATGGTGACTGCAGCCATGAAATTAAAAGACACTTGCTCCTTAGAAGAAAAGCTATGACAAACCTAGACAACATGTTAAAAAGCAGAGATATTACTTTACCAACAAAGGTCCAATAATAGTCAAAGCTATGGTTTCTCCAGTAGTTGTGTATGGATCTGAGAGTTGGATCATAAAGAAAACTGAGCACGGAAGAACTGATACTTTTGCACTTTTTGAAGAAGAAGAATCCTGAGAGTCCCTTAGACTGCAAGGAGATTAAACCAATCAATCCTAAAGGAAATCAGTCCTGAATATTCACTGGAAGGACTGACGGTGAAGCTGAAGCTCCAATACTTTGGCCACTTGATATGCAGAACTGACTCATAGGAAAAGACCCAGATGTTGGAAAAGACTGAAGGCAGGAGGAGAAGGGGACGAAAGACAATGAGATGGTTGGGTGGACATCCAATTCAATGCACATGACTTTGGCAAGCTTCAGGAGTTGGTAATGGACAGGGAAGCCTGGCATGCTGCAGTCCATGGGGTCGCAAAGAGGCGGACATGACTGAGCGACTGAACTGATGGTTCTAAACGCTGAAGTCAGAACACCCCCAAAAGGCTAAAGAACTGTCCAAACTGAAGAATAAAGCAACATGACAACTAAAGACAAAGTGATTCTAGACTGAGTCTTGGAGAGTTGACAACACCTGAATAAGGACTAGGAATTAATTGGTGGAAACTTAAACTGGTACAGCCACTTGGAAAACACTATGGAAATGACTAAAAAAATTTATAACAGAACTCCCATATGATGCAGTAATCCCTCTTCTGGGTAGATACTCAAAGGAAATGGAAGTGTCTTAGAGACAGGAGCCCTCCCATGCTCAGTGCAGCATTATTCACAACAGTCAAATGCATGTGCAACCCAAGGGCCAATCAGCAGACGAATACATAAAGAAAAAGTAATGCATATGTGTGTGGAACATCATTCAGCCTTAAAAAGGAAATCTTGCCATTTGCAAAAGCATGGATGAACCTGAAGGATAGCATGATAAGTAAGATAAGTCAGAAACAGAAAGTGAAATACTGCATAATATCACTTACACGTGGACTCTAAAAGTCAAACTCATAAAAACGGGTGTATAATGGTGGCTGCCAGGGGTTGAAGGTTGGGCAAAATGGGGAGATGTTGGCCAAAGGGTATAAGGGTGCAAAGTTTCAGTTTTGCAAGATGAAATCATCTTGGAAATCAAATGTACAACATGGTGACTAAAGTTAGTAACACTATATTGTATACCTGAAATTTGCTAAGAGAGTACTAAGCATTCTCACTACCAAAAAAAAAAAACCACACACACACACACAGTTAACTATGGGAGGTAATAGATAATATTAATCAGTTTGATTTTGGTCACTATTTTAGTACATGTATATAGGTATATATATATGTATAGATAATATATATATACCTGTATATATAGATATATATATGTGTGTGTGTGAATATATATATGTACAGATAAACCAAAATGTCATGTTGCATATCTTAATACACAATTTTTGTCAACTATACCTGAGGGGTAGAGGATGAAGAACTGTGCTTAACTGCACTGTGTCAATGTTATACTTTCCTGATTTTAGTAATTTTAATGTAATTATATAAGATGCCCTTGTTTGTAGGAAATATACACTGAAGTATTTGATATCAGCAAACCCTTCTTTGAAGGTGAAAGTGAAGTTGCTCAGTCATGTCCGACTCTTTGTGACCCTATGGACAGTAGCCCACCAGGCTCCTCTGTCCATAGGATTCTCCAGGAAAGAATTCTGGAGTGGGTTGCCATTTCCTTCTCTGAAGGTAGTCAATTATTTAAGAAGCCAAAGTTATGCTTAGATAAATTTATTGAAAATATAGGCAATAAAGAAAGACAAAAATATTTTGAGTAAAACAGATGAGTTACTATGAAAGAGTAAGATCAGATTTCACACATGACCCAAGGAATGAATGGAAGGCAACCATCCATTTCTGATAATGGCAAGCTAGATGGTCCTCCCACTGAAAACAATTAAAAATGCTGGCTAAAATATAACCACCATCATCACTAAAGATTTTAAAAGCCAAAAAGGAAACCTAGAACCCGAAGAAATAAATGTAAATCTAGAGGACTTTTCCCTTAAAGGAATTTGCCAACGTATATAAACTTGAAGCGTTGGTTTGGGTAGTCTTAAAGAGAGACAAGAACATAATTCAAAGCCCAGACCCAGGTATCAGTCAGGTCTACGAGAAGTCCTCCGCACTGAGCCTGAACAACAAAAGGGCTACATACTCACAGGCACGAGTGAAACCACAGAGTAGAGTAGAATTCAACAAGCCAACTGCACAAAACCTGAGATAATCAAAAACAGGCAACATGAAGAAAAGACTACTTAAACTACCAAATAGATAGTTTAAGAATAGATCTCAAAAACATTTTTTTTAAAAGCCAAATCCTTGCACAGAATGTGTTTATTTTTAATTGACACTAACTGGCACTGTTTCTCCAGAGCAGGCACTTCATAAAAATATAAATTGAGGAAAAAGAATATCAGAATGGCCAATAAACACTAAGTGATCAATGAGAATGATACATGAGGAAATATAAATTAATTCACAATACAATACTATTTATTTTACTATATTATTTTTTATTTATATTTTACTATATTATTTATTAATCCTGTATGTACGTGTCCTTTGGCAAGTATGTGTCTCTATTTCTGTTAGGTATCTACGTAAGAGTGGAACTAAGTGCTGAATCATAGGTGTTTTCAGCTTTAGTAGGTACTGCATCTTACAAGGAGGTACCTACAGAGATAAAGACAAAGCTATCTCTTCCTGATGTCATTTTGGGTCCTAAAGCCTGAAGACAGGAGTTGGAGGATTAACCACCATTTACTTCCCCTACGTGTAAGGTCATCTCTCAACTAAACTCCATGTGCTCTGGAATATGAAATAGCGTAATTTCAAATTCTCAGCAGAAAGAGCAGGAAAGAACCACCCCGTTCCAAAATGAAAAAAAGAAAAAAAAGACCTCATGAATGTATGGTCCTTAAATATGAAGGGCCATATTTAAGGGGTGGGATGATGGGCACAAAGAATACTTCATTCTAAAACTAATTAAAAGTCTTTGGAAAGGAGAATAGTCTTTTGAAGTTGTTTCTCTGGCTGAATAGATAGCCTGAGCCAACATTTTAAACCAAAAGAAGATTAATATAGAACTGTTGTCAATCTTCTCATTACAATGACCTTCCTTTATAATTTTATAGAATAGCTGCCAGACAACAACCAATCATTTGTGAACTGGTCCACTCAGATAGATATGGTCTGCCACATATTAAAGACTCCACTGCCTAATAATGTTACTGTAAAGATCTAGATGATTTTCTACATTTAACCTATACATATAAGCCCATGTCTAGATGGAACAAATTATTTAAGTACTAACATCATTTAGGGACCTATATCTTATTCACTGAAAGTACAGTGGCAGAATATTAGAATATTTATAGCTTTGAAAAGTTCACCTCCAGGAGAATCTAAAATTATTATTTATTACCTGGCCAATTTCTCTAAAACACTGTTCAACTGATATTTATTAAAGGAACACATATATAGAAAAGTTTCAAAACACAAACAAGTTGTCACTATTTTATCACTCAAAAACAAATTAGTCACAAGAAACACAATGAAGAATTAATAAAAGCTGTTCCAACTTCCCCAAAACATACAAGATAACTCTCAGAAATGGCATACTAAATTCATAAGCAGTAATTATTCCCCAGCCCAAAACTTTCTCTCCTTGTCTCATTCACCTTTATTCATCCCTCATGTCTCAACTTAGGAATTACTTATTGTAAGAAGCCTCTCGTAATCACCCTCACCAAACTAAGGTAAATGACATTCCTACATGTTCCCAAAGAATCCTATTCTTCCCTGGTCTTATAATTGCATGATGGTGAAGTTTAACACAAAGCAGCATAAGATGGCTAAGCAAGAGGATCCAACTCCCTTCTCTCTCACTCTAGCTCGCATGCGCTCGCTCGCTCTCTCTCTCTCTCACACACACACACACACACACACACAAATGAAGTGTTAATTCAGTTCAATTAGAACATACACTTCTGTGACAACCCCTCAGGCCAGTAAACTCATAAAAAATATTTATATTGTCCAGTCAATTTTTTCCCAAAGATTTTAAAATATCTCAGGCACTCTCAATTCAAACAGAAGTTTTGGTTCTGATAACTGTCACATGCTTTCCCTAAAAGCACATGCTCTAAAACTTTGTTTATTCAATTATAAGGCCTATCACACTGACCTCTGTTAGACCTCTAAGAGACATCTAACCAGCAGAAGGGAGTGTGATGTAAGAGGTGGGGGGCCACGATGCTGTGAAAGAGATGGATTTCCAAACACATAGGAACTAGCTATCGCTCTTCTTCCTGCCAGCATGAGATTTTAAATTTTCTAATAAAAAGAAAAACTTTTTCGTAAAAAATAAAATACGCAATAATTAACTTGATAATTGTTAAAGATGGTGCACATGGTTTCACTGGGCTTCCCTGATAGCTCAGTTGGTAAAGAATCCACCTGCAATGCAGGAGACCCTGGTTCAGTTCCTGGGTCAGGCAGATCCGCTGGTGAAGGGATAGGCTACCCACTCCAGTATTCTCAGACTTCCCTTGTGGCTCAGCTGGTAAAGAATCCGCCCGCGATGTGGAAGGCCTGGCTTTGATCCTTGGGTTGGGAAGATTCCCTGGAGAAGGGAAAGGCTACCTACTCCAGTATTCTGGTCTGGAGAATTCCATGGACTGTATAGTCCATGGGGTCTCAAAGAGTTGGACATGATTGAGCCACTTTCACTTTCATGTGGGTTCATTAGCCAATTCGCCTCTACTTTTATGTATGTACAAAACCCAATTTAGAGAATTTAGTTACTTCCATTCTTACCACTTCAATTATTTTAGTTTTTAATTAGCCAATGGCCCTTCAATAATGTTAAGAATATTAATTTTCCCCTGAACCAAAATCAATAAATAACTAGTTTGGAGGGTATGGTTAGCTGAACCCTGAGATAAGAAAGCTGAATTATACACTCACCATTAATTGCTAAATGCTAAATATATCTGAGAAGAAATCAGGACTCTGACATATAACTTGGAGACACAGCTCCACCATCTAGCCTGTCAACAGTGGATTATTCTAGTTAATGCAATAGATGCTGGACTTCACTGTGCTAGGAACATTAGACAACAGAAAAATAAATAAGCTGGGGGTCCTTGTTCACTAGCTGCCCTCAATTTTGTGTTACCTCTCAAAAACTCCTTCCCATGCCATCCACCCCTTGACTACTATCTGCTCTCTCTCCAGGTCACTTCCTCTGCTGTCCTGATCCTCAATTCCTTTCTCCCTGTCTCTGTCAAGCTTGTCAAAATCTCAAACCACTCAATCCACTCCAGCCATACTAACTTCTTAGCCATCCCTTGAAAACCTCAAGTACACGCCTAGCTTCATGGTTTCCTACTTCTTGGCCTGGAAGTCTTTCCCTCTTAGATACGTCATTGCTGTTGTTCAGTCACTAAATCGCATCTGACTCTGCGATGTCATGAACTGCAGCACACCACCTTTCCCTGTCTACCACTATCTCCTGGAGTCTGCTCAAGTTCATGTTCATTGACTCGGTGATGCTATCTAACCATCTCATCCTCTGATACAAGGCATGTTCCCTCAGTTTTTTCAGCTGTCTGCTCAAATGAGACCTTTCATGTGACTACCACAGAAATTCAGCCACTACCCCTGCCAGATACTTCACTACACTGCTTTATTTTACTCAATTATATTTATTACCATCTAACAGGTTCCAATTTACGGACTTCCCTGATGGCTCAGATGGTAAAGCGTCTGCCTACAACGCAGGAGACCAGGGTTCAATCCCTGGGTCGGGAAGATCTCCTGGAGAAGGAAATGGCAACCCACTCCAGGATTCTTACCTGGAAAATCCCATGGATGGAGGAACCTGGTAGGCTACAATCCATGGAGTTGGAAAGAATCAGAGACGAATGAGCGACTTTACAACACACAAACACATTCCAATTTATCATCAATTCTAACAAGTATTTTTCTTCCATTGTAAGATAAATTCTGACTTTCAGTTCAGTTCACTCACTTAGTCATGTCCAACTCTTTGTAATCCCACGAACTGCAGCACACCAGGCCTCCCTGTCTAGCACCAACTCCCAGAGTTTACTCAAACTCATGTCCATTGAGTCAGTGATGCCATCCAACCATCTCATCCTCTGTTGTTCCCTTCTCCTCCCACCTTCAATCTTTCCCAGCATCAGGGTCTTTTCAAATGAGTCAGTTCTTCGCATCAGATGGCCAAAGTATTGAAGTTTCAGCTTCAGCATCAGTCCTTCCAAAGACTATTCAGGACTGATTTCCTTTAGGATGGACTGATTGGCTCTCCTTGCAGTCCAAGGGACTTTCAAGAGTCTTCTCCAACACCACAGTTTAAAAGCATCAATTCTTTGGTGCTCAGCTTTCTTTAGAGTCCAACTCTCACATCCATACATGACTACTGATAAAACTACAGCTTTCATTAGACAGACCTTTGTTAGCTAAGTAATGTCTCTGCTTTTTAATAAGCTGTCTAGGTTGGTCATAAGCGTCTTTTAATTTCATGGCTGCAGTCACCATCTGCAGTGATTTTGGAGTCCAAAAATAAAGTCTCTCACTGTTTCCACTGTTTCCCCAACTATTTGCCATGAAGTGATGGGACCAGATGCCATGATCCTAATATTCTGAATGTTGATTTTTAAGCCAATTTTTTCACTCTTTTCTTCATTGTAAGATTTTTCTTCCATCTTCCATTGTAACATTTTTCTTCCATTGTAAGATAAATTCTGACTTTAGAAATGTCAAAATCAGTAAGGTCCTGTACTCATTGACCACTAGATGGCAGTCATCAGTTCAGTTCAGTTCAGTCACTCAGTCGTATCCAACTCTGAACTGCAGCATGCCAGGCCTCCCTGTCCATCACCATCTCCCGGAGTTCACCCAAACTCACATCCATCGAGTCGGTGATGCCATCCAGCCATCTCATCCTCTGTCGTCCCCTTTTCCTCCTGCCCCCAATCCCTCCCATGATCAGAGACTTTTCCTATGAGTCAACTCTTCGCATGAGGTGGCCAAAGTACTGGAGTTTCAGCTTTAGCATCATTCCTTCCAAAGAACACCCATGACTGATCTCCTTTAGAATGGACTGGTTCGATCTCCTTGCAGTCCATGGGACTCTCTAGAGTCTTCTCCAACACCACAGTTCAAAAGCATCATCAGCTGTCACTATCTACACGCACAACCTTAATAATAGTTGTCTTTTTGTGTTTTTTTTAATTGTAGTGTAGTTACTTTATAATGCTGTACTTTCTATTGTACAGCAAAGTAAATAAGTTATACATATATTCCCTATGTTTTGGATTTCCTTCCCATTTAGGTCACCACAGAGCACTGAGGTCCCTGTGCTATACAGGGACCTCATTAGAATACAAAGCAGTATATAGGTGTTCTTAATATCAATTCTTTTAAGTTATTGACACTACTGACACTACATGTGCTTAGTCTGTCAGTTAAAAATCTCTTGATTTAAATTGAAACAATCCTATATATAATATCAATAATTTAAATTCAACACATTATAAAAATATCAAGTATTCATAATAATGTGGAATAACCAGAAAGAACTTTCAGAGACTGCTAATGAGAATGTAAACAAAATAATAACTTTAAACTATTTAGCAATATATACTAAAGTTTATAATATGCATATGCCCAGCAAGCCCACTTCTAGATATATACGCAACAGAAATGCATACAAATATTCAGCCAATAGATATATCCAAGAATATCCATAGCAGTACTATTCATGTTAGCTCAAATCTAGAAACAAGCACTTCCCCCGTAGTCCAGTGGTTAAAGACTCCACACTTCCACTACAGGGGCACAAGTTCATTCCCAGGTCCGGTAACCAAAATCCCACATGCCATGCAACTTGGCCAGAAAACAAAACCAGAAACTAACCAAATTCCCAGCAACAGAAGAATGGATAACTTCTGGTATATTCACACAACGAAAGACAAAAGAGAAAACAAGTATACCTCACAATATGAATGACTCTTACAGTTAAGACATCAAAGTCAGACACAAAAGAACAGACACTATATGATTCCATTTCTACAAAGCTCACAAACAGGTAAATTAATTTATGGTGTTAAAAGTCAGAAAAGTGTAAGTCACTCAGTCATGTCCAACTCCTTGCAACCCCATGGGCAACACAGGCCATGGGATTCTCCAGGCCAGAATACTGGAGTGGATAAGTTGTTCCCTTCTCCAGGGGATCTTGTCAACCCTGGAACTGAACCAGAGTCTCCCACATTGCAGGCAGATTCCTTACCATCTGAGCTACCAGGGAAGCCCATGTTAAAAGTCAGAGAGGAGTAGTAACTGAAGACGGTGTATGGGGGCTTCTGGGCACCAAAAATATTCTATTTCTTGATCCGGCTACTGGTTACCCTTAATCTGAGAAAATTGAGTTTTCACTATAGTGAAGGGAGTAGAATAAATCGAGGAGTCCTTCTACTCTATTTGCTCCCTAAACCTACCCTCCCCACCTCTCAATTGTCTGTAGACCATTTCTGTCTCCAACTGAGCCAGGATAGGAGCAGAAACGATATTTAGCAGCTCCTATATGTCAGGCTTCCCTGGTGGCTCAGCTGGTTTTCCCAGCAGTTCAGTGGTCAGGCTCTCACTGTTGAGGGCCTGGGTTCAGTCCCTGATCAGGGAACTAAGATGCCCCAAGCCACGTGGCATGGCCAAAAAATAAGAAAAAGACAACAGCCTGATGAAGAGGAAAGAGTAGTAGAGACTTGAAGATGGAGGGCCTGGATTTGAGTTCTGGTCCTACAATTGTGTGTGACTCTGCAAAAGTCAGAGACTCTCTGCATGTCAGTGTCTTAAGATCTACCCTGTCTACAAGTTGCTCTAAGGATCAAAACGAGATAACATATGTAAAAGGATTCTGTAAGGATAACACATTGTGGTTATCCATTTATTCATCTAACAAATATTTACTGAGCATCTACAATATTCTAGACTCTAGGGTTTCAAAGCTGAACAAGACTGGCAAGGTCCCTACTCTCATGAAACTTCACATTTGAAAGTGGGAGACATAATAAACAGATAAATGGGCAAGAGTTTCCAACAGTGATAAATGCTCTAAAGAAAATAAAACAGAGTGATGTGAAAGAGTGGAAAGGGAACTACTTTAGATGGAAGAAACAGTCATAGAAGGCCAGGCTGAAGTGACATAGCTCAGACCTCAAAGCATTCTTCAGCCAAGTGAAGAATCAAGGAAACAGGTGCTGTAGGCGTAAGAACAAGGCAAGTTTGACATGTTTGAAGCACTTAAAAAATGAGGTAAGCCTGGAACACAAGGCTGAGTAAGAAAAACTGTTGCCATACAAGGTTGAAAAAAGTGGACAGGGGCTAAATCCAATATGGCTGGATTGCTATAAGAATATTATCAGTACCATAAAGCTTTTCTTTTTATTAATGTGGCCAAATTGAATCATCATGCAAATATCTAGTGCACCCTTTTGCAAAAGTAGGACATCTCCAACTTTCTACTTGAGCAACTCTATGGCCAAAAAATAAGTGGAAAGATCCTACACAATGGCCCTAGCCATAAAATTCTTAAGAACCAATACAAAAACATCCTTTATTATGGTGTTTGGAAAGTCAAATAGTCAAAAACCTCAAGAGCAAACAGAAATGACAGAATTATAGAATGATCTGAAAAAAATCAAAGGTTTTTAACAGAAAAAGTATCACTGCATTCAGCAAATATTTATCAAGCACCGACTTTGTGCCAGACATGCTCTAAGTACTAGAGATACATCAATGAACAAATCAGTAAAGATTTAAGCAATAATTGAGCAGAGATTTAACTGTAGAAATATAATACCAGAACTGAACTTCAATTTATTTTATGTCTCAGCATTTTCTAAAATAGGAGTCATAGGCTTAGTCCTATGCACCTGTCAGAAAGCAAACTTACCAAGGAATTCTTAATCACTTCACTCCTATAAAATTCTGGAAAAGAAGAAAAAGAACAATAAGTGATGTGTAAGAAAATAAGCTAACTCTTAATCCTATAGATTTTTTAACATATGCTCTAGTTTAAAAAAAAAAAACCACAAAACATTTTCAAGGGTCTATTCTCTCTATATATTTATCTGTAAAAATTAAAATACAGATAATTATTAAATTAAAGTTTTTTAATTGAGGCAGAGGTGATTTACAATGTGTTAGTTTCTGGTATATAGCAAAGTGATTCAGTTGTACACATACAAATATTTATTCTTTTTCATATTCTCTCCCATTACAGTTTATTATAGGATACTGAATATAGTTCCCTGTGCTACACAGTAAGACCCTGTTTAAAATTTAAAAGTTTTAAAGGGAAAAACACTGGTAAAGAAAGGTCAAAATCTATTAAGATTTAATTTAGTTATTTTTCCCTGACTGGCTCCTTTTACCCCAGAGTCTAAGGTAAGGCCTTAAAAACTCAGACTTTATTCCCCCTTAACTACTGCCATTGTCTAAAACCAGTTCCATTCGCTCCATTTGTCTCAAACATCTCCAATGGTCATCCATTGTAGTATTGTGGAGAGAACACTCATCTAGCAACCAGGGAACCAAAGTTCTAGCTCTACATGTCATTAACATTCTGCTCTCATTTCCTTGGGCCCACTTCTTCATGACACTTTTGACAATCAGACTAGTAATCAAGGCCTTCTGTAACCACTAAAATTCCATGATTCCACACACCTTCATTTATACTGTAAATGTTACAAAACCTGAAGATACAATTAAAAGAGAGACTGTGTCAGAGGTTCAATGAAGATACAATCAAAAGAAAGACTGTGTCAGAGCTTCAAACAGACATTCCCAAGAACCCTTCGATGTTGCCTCTGTTGTCTCTGCCGAAGTTACTCTGTGATGCTCTGTCAATGCAGACCCTACTAGAACTCTGTACCCGTGTGCTGCTAGAGGGCAAGATTCCCCATGGGTGATGCACGTATCACTGATACATGAGACGACTTTAGGAGATACACGGATAAACTTTACTTTCTCCTAACACTGAAATTTACGACTCATATACCCAACCCTTAACAGTACGCTCCATAAGGGCAATAGCATTCGTTTTGTATAACTGCTGTCTCCTCAACATGTAAAACTATTCCTGGCACAGAGTAGGCACTCAGTAAAATTTTGATTGAATCAACAACTTCACAGATTGTGGAAAAAATGGACTTCTTAAAATATATTCAGTATGTAGCATTAGAGATGAAATTCAAAGAGAGTGAAACTTGCCAAAGTAGTCCACAAGACTGAAGTGTGGGAATCATCAAGCAGTAAAGGAAAAGTGGACCTGGATATAAAGTTCTTATGGGCAAGGTCTTTTGGTTAAAGTGTTTCTTCACAAAACATAGCATCTATACTATTCTATGCTTGTTTTCCCTTAAAAAATAGTAATAATGATAATCATCCTATTTTGTGGCTAAATAGCCACAACATACTAATGAAAAAAACAGGTTTTATGAGAGAATTTACCACAGGATCCAAATTTTTACAACTACATGAACAACATTTATCTTAAGTGATAGGGTTAGGCTGCTTATTTTTATTTATTGCTTGGCAGTTTTTCAATTTTTCTATTTTGAACAATTACTTTAAATAAGAGAAGGGATAATTCTAATTGTTTTTAAAAAGAAACTTTTCAAAAAAATTTTAAAAATTTAAAAAAAGAAACTTTTCTTGATGAATATTTAAGTTACTGATAGCTTTTGGATATTTCAAGTAATATTATATATAATCTTTGAAAGATATATATTCTAAGACACATGAATCTATAAGACAGACTTCAAGTGAAATTGCAAGATAAAAGGAAAAAAAGCTTGAATTTGATAGATATTGCCAGATTGTTCTCTATAAACATTGTACCAATTTATAGTCCCACTTAACAGTAGGCAACCCTACACCTTTTTTTTTTTTTAAATTAGTTAATCACTGGCTGTGCTGGGTCTTCATTGCTGCATGCGGCGTTTCTCTAGTTGCGGAGAGTTGGCCCTACTCTAACTACGGTGCACAGGCTTCTCACTGCTGTGGCTTCTCTTGTCACAGAACACAGGCTCCAGGCACTTGGGCTTCAGTAGTTGCAGCACACGGGCTCAGCAGTTGTGGCTCGCAGGGTCCAGACTGCAGGCTCAGTAGTTGTGGCACATGGGGCCTAGCTGCTCCATAGCATGTGGGATGTTCCCAGAGCAGGGATCAAACCCATGTCCCCTGCACTGGCAGGTGGATTCTTAACCACTGGACCACAAGGTCCCCCCAACCCTCAGTATTACTCTTTTCATTTTTTCCCAAACAGTTAACCAATGCCAATCATAAATTGGCTACATAAATGTACATACGTATGTATGTGCATGTGTGTGTATATATATATACATATGTTCTTTTCTAATATGCATACATATATCCTAATTCATTCCCAATATGCTTCTGGGGGAAAGTTTTAGGGCTAAAATTGTGTTGCTTGTTATTACAAGCTACTTTCACTTAATATACTTTTGTATTGTCTAAATTTGCTCCAAGTATGTAATATTTTTTATTTTTATTTATTTTTTTGGTAATATTTTTTAAAGCAGTGGAAAAAAATTAAAGCTATTCCTTTTGAGAGAATTCCTCAGCTTAATCTGTAAAGTGTCTAAATTAGTCTCCAACATATGTATCTCCAGCTCTAAAAAATGAACAGCATTATTATTTTTTCAAAACTTTGCTGACTAGCTATATATATACATAAATGGAACTAAACAATTTGCTTTCCCCATTAGACCCTGAAAATGGACTTGCTAATTTTAAAGGAGAAAGGTCAACAAAGGAGCCATAGAGTTTGGAAAGGAATCGCTGAATCTAAAGGAACTTCTAAAGTGTTTAAATGTGGGCATACACTGTCTACCATTCTACTATACTTTGACTGTCAATGAAATCAGCAACATGGTGCACAACAGAATAGTGAATTTAGGGAGAATTTAAAGTGAAAAAAACAGTTCCCATCCCCAGTGCACCATGTATAAGTTTAACCCTGCACAAGTCAATTAACTTTCCTGGGCCATAGTTTCTTCACCTTTAAAGGAGAATGACACCTGGACAATAACAGGGTTGTTATGAGGCTCAAATGAAATACCGTATTAACAATACTTTATAAGCTATCATTGTTATTAATATAATTCTACGAATTTTTATTAATTCAACTTGAAAAAAACTATTAGACAAATTTTCAAAAAGATATCATGCAAGACTAGTTCTACATGAAAGGGACTATTAGATACAAATGCTTCTCTATCCATGCTAAGACCTAAACAAACAAAGCAAGCAGAGATTGCAAAGCATGGTTTCAATGGGATGTCAAAACATGCTATTATATAGCATTCCATTTATTTAACAAATGCTTTTTTAGTATCTCAACCTCACTCAGAAAAGAAGAAACAAACTTAAACTCTACTATGAAACTATTTTTCAACTATCAGATTGGCAAAATTTCATAAGTTTGATTGTACAGTCTGCTGGTCAGGCTGTAGGGAAAACGGTACCCATACACAACAGATGAGAATGTCAACAAGGACAATTTTGTAATACTCGTACGTCCACTCTGGAATTTACCCTAAAGCCTTACTAGCACTCACACAAAATAATATATACCAATGAAACTGTTCATGGCAATGCTGTGTATATAGCAAAAGACCAGAACAACTAAATGCTCATCAAAAGAAGTCAGTTAAATAAATTATGGCACAACTGTTCAATGCAAAACAGAAAAAAAAGAAAATTAGAGAAGCTCTTTATGAAATAATATGGGAAGACATCTAAAATATATTAAGTGAATAATGCAAGGCACAGAAACATATATATACATATACAATTGGTACAATTTTTACTCACAATTGCATAAAGAATCTCAGTAAAGATAAGCCAGGGTACAGCAAAAAACTAGCAAGATGGAACAGGCGAGAGGAAGATTTTAATATAAACCTTCATATATATATTTTGAGCCATGGACTGTATTAGCTATTCAAAATCAAATGAAACTATCTGGGGGCTTACTTTGTGCCAAGCATTATTCCAAGTACTGGAAACAGTGCAGTGAACAAAACTGACCCAGAAATTTCTACTCAAATGGAGCTTATATTAGTGGAGAGAGACGTGCATTAAGCAAATAGGTAAACATACAGTTAGGCCAGATGACCTGGAGTATTGTGGAGAAAAATCAAACACAAAAGACGGGGAGAAGAGTCACAGTTTTTAAAAGGGTTAGTCAGTGATCAAGCAGAGTTTCCCTGGGGAAACATCTGGAGTGAAGACCTGAAAGAAGGCAGAGGGGCTAGTCATGTGGCCATCAGGAGGAGAGTCCGGGCAGGTGCCTTTAAACTGAAGCCAAGAAAGGCAAGGGCAGTAGGCATGGAACAGAGAGAACTAGAAGAGGAGAAAGAGGTAAGAGCCGAGAGGTGACAGACGGCCAGTTCATGAAAGGCCTAGGAAACAAAAAGAACTTTAGCTTTTACTCTGAATCCAACAGGAAGCCACTGGAGGGTTTGGGGGAGGAATAACAGGATCCTGACTTTAACAGGATCTTGGTTGAGACCACATTGAAAAAAAGAGTGCGTGGGCAGACAGACCTGTTAGAAGTCTACTTCAACAACTCATGCATGATAGTTTGGCGGTAGTAAGAAAAGAGAAGATTATAGATATATATTGGTAGGAAAAACCAAAAACATCTGCTAAAAAATTGGGAATGGAAAATAAAAGAGGACAATGCAGGGTGATTCCAAGGTTTCTGGCCAAGCCAATGGAAAGAGTTGCCGTTTTCTGACAGAGGGATGAATACAGGAGACAGATCAGAGTTAGAACATCAGACTCACTGTTGAATCTGTCGAGCTTAAGTCACCTCCTAGGCTCCAAATGGAGATGCACAGTAGGCAACTGAATACATGAGTATGAGTTCAGGGGTAGGCGAAGCTAAAGAAACACATTTGAAAGCTGTTAGAGTGACAAGGGACATTGAAACTATGACACATGCATGAGACCAGCAAACTGAACTATGTAGAGGTCGTCTTCTAATGCATCAAAATAACTGGTTGGCATTGCAGGAAAGCACAGGCCCTCACATTTCATGGAGGTGAAATAACTATGGCTGAAGAACAAACTTGATTTTACAAAACTTCAAGTTTAAGAAGGAACCAGGATTAGAATCTAGTTCCTCATCCATTGACACAAAGCTTTGTTCTCTGAGAATGCAATAAATGGTGTTCAATTTGAACTACCTGAGAAATAGACAATCTCATAAGAGCACTAAAAAAGAGTGTCAAAAATTTTAAAAATTCACTCATAACTTCTTATGCTCTGCTGTGATTTCAGCTGAAATAAAAGAATAACTAAGAAATCAGTATTTCAGATATTCTTCCAGTTCAAAAAGAAAAAATTTATTTTTATACTGAGAAATGATGCCACTAGGCAGGTGGTACAGGTGGCTTTTAAAAAGAGCCCACAGGCCTTCCATTGTGGTCATCCTACACCAAGGGCCACATGATGATCATGCAATGAATATTCACGTTTACCATCACAGCTCCAAGAAGACAGTTCAGTTCAGTCACTCAGTCGTGTCCCACTCTTTGCGACCCCATGAATAGCAGCACACCAGGCCTCCCTGTCCATCACCAACTCCTGGAGTTTACAGACTTATGTCCATCAAGTCGGTGATGCCATCCAGCCATCTCATCCTCTGTCGTACCCTTCTCCTCCTGCCCCCAGTCCCTCCCAGCCTCAAGGTCTTTTCCAATCAGTCAACCCTTTGCATGAGGTGGCCAAAATATTGGAGTTTCAGCTTTAGCATCAGTCCTTCCAATGAACACCCAGGACTGATCTCCTTTAGGATGGACTAGTTGGATCTCTTTGCAGTCCAATAGACTCTCAAGAGTCTTCTCCAACACCACAGTTCAAAAGCATCAATTCTTCAGCACTCAGCCTTCTTCACAGTCCAACTCTGACATCCATATATGACCACTGGAAAAACCATAGCCTTGACTAGACGGACCTTTGTTGGCAAAGTAATGTCTCTGCTTTTTAATATGCTATCTAGGTTGGTCATAATTTTCCTTCCAAGGAGTAAGCGTCTTTTAATTTCAGGGTGGTATTAATTAGGCTTTCTAAGTAAAGAGTTTTCTGGCGCCTCCTATGGCAGTGAAAAGTTACAGAGCCGAACATTCGGCCCCAACAAGTCTATTATATCAATAGACTTCATTCAACCATGACATTCTGGAGCACAGGGAAGTTTCAGAAATCATCAATCCTCTCATTTTAGAAATAAATTAACAGGACACAAGAGGAACTAATGCCACAGACAAAGGGCTTGCCAGTCAGTGACAGGCTCAATACCACTACTAGACACTGGACTTCCCTGTGGTCTGAAACCAGCTAGTCCCTTATTGTGTTAATAACCATTTTATTGAAATAACTTCAATAAACAGTCCAAAAAAAACACCCACAACAGAAATATTCCATAATAACTTCTAAGCTCAAGATATAAAGTGAGCTAGAGAGGACAAGAAAAAGAACAACAACAAAAAAAACCACTTTGTTTTCACTGTCTCTCTTGGACAAGTTTTTATATTGTGGTCATCAACCAGTCCCATGACTACTCTTTTTAGAAACCACTATTATGCCTGTTAACATAACAATTCCAATAATAATTGCTAACATTTACCAAATACTTAAAATGTACTAAGTTCAATGTCAGTAACTATAATCAGAGGTAACACTAGAGCAAGAACACAGAAGTTCTAACAAAGACAACCAAGAACTGATTATATGGAAACCTATGAAAAATGTGAAGTACTTTGGCACTGTCATATATTGCTAGTGATGAAGCCGATTAGTGAGCAGCAGACCAAATGTAATAAGATCTGCAAAAATATTTATACCCTTAGCACAAACAGTGACCAAACTGTTTCATTTTTCTTCTGGACACATAAGACAATATTTTCCCATGCCCTGTTCACCTAAAAAGGATGATGTAACTGATATATGGCGTATGGAATGTCATGGAATTGATGTGGAACATTTCCATTTAAAAATCTCCCTCAAATAATCCCTCTCTCCTTGCCATACCAGAAGCATCACTCCAAAACAGAGGCAGCCTCGATACCTGAGCCACCAGTCAGAGGAGAACCGCCAGGCTAGTATCTGATAAGTAACACCCACAGTGAACTTTGTTCCGTTGCTCGGTTGTGCTGACTCTTTGTGACCCCATGGACTACAGCACGCCAGGCTTCCCTGTCCTTCACCACCTCCAAAGATTGTGCAAACACTGAACTTAGTGTTTAAGAAATTTATTATGCCAAGACACTGAACGACTCATAGCATTTGTTATAGTAGCTGGAGTTACTCGTTCAGATCAATACAATTGTTTTAAAAATATGCAGCGGTTAGAACGAAACCAAAGAATGAAATAAAACTGTAAAAATGGTGGAATTTACAGTCCTTGTTTCTTTGTCCAAACATTACATAGCAAGCTATTTCAGCAGATAGTATATACACTGGTATATAGTTGGTATATAGTTACAAACTGGTACATAGCTGGTATACAGTTACATACTAGCTGAAATAGCCAGAACTAATATCAATGTAGTTTTAATCCTAATGCAATATTCCTGCCATTATACCATTTTTCCTCTTTTACAGTTTCCAACATAAGTCAACTGATTATGTCAAAGTGTCTTTTGCCCAATATGTATTCAAAAGATGCTTGTGATTCTAAATCAAATATCTGATGTCCTCTTAGAATCATCACTTATGGAAGAATCCACATTTCAGTATGAGGAAATGAATTCAAAGAAACCATGCAATTCTAAAAATGAGCCCATATACACAAAGAATGACAGATATGATCAGATATGAACTAGGTCCAGATTTTACCACAAGACTAAAGGAACCAATTATATTTTAAAGACAAGCAAATTAGTACTAGATACTAGACTCAAGTAACTATTTCAAATGACAGCTACTAAATAAACATTAACATCCATAAAGGAATGATAAATTTATCATTGTAAGGCTCAGCTATCCAAGACATGTTTCTTCGATATACATAACAATTGCTTAAGAAATGTTTTCAGACAGCGTGACAACTTAGTTTTCTAATAAGCAATACTAGCAAGAGATGCAGAGACTCTTTTGTGTTACAAAAGAATAAAAATGAGATCTAACGATCTGTGGGTGGCAAGTCCAGATCCTCTTACCTTTGTATACCTTTTCAGTGCTACACAAGTGGAGTGTGAAGTAGGTGTCAAGGAGCTGATGGCCACTCCTGTTGACAATGTTCCGGGCAGCAATGCTCCGAAGATGTCTAAGACGACGCTGAAACACACAGAGAAACAAAAGAAGAGGAGCATTCAGTTTTTTCCTCTTCTAAAACCTTTTAAAAGCTACAATTCAAAGATAAAATTTAGTAAGTTGTCCCAGTCATTTATTTGTTGAGCCAGGAACCTTAACCCAGTCTTTTATTTATGTCTCAGCATCTCTTCTGTTAAATAGGAGTTATTATTGCCCTATATCATTTACAAAGCTGTTGGAAGCATGAAATAACAGAAATGAAATATTCTTGAAAAGTATAAATATTATATAAACCCTATATACATGTAGCATAGCATCAGTATTTCCTGGAATATTAACTAAGCAGTAATTTGCTTTTTTCCCATCAGAAAGATGCTGGTAGAGATGTAAAGTCCAACTTACACCAATACAAAATTAGCAATTATTACATACACACACCTGTTGCTAGTTCAGTCTGATGCCAGATCATCTGTCACAACCAAGAAAAGAAGACAAAGATTAAAAAAAAAAAAAAAGAAAAACAGTAACTCACTGTTCACTTCATCAAGCCAGTAACCCAACTGTTGTCAGCTTAAATTCCTACTTAACCAGCAGTCAACCAGTCCCTATTATTTCATCAGGCCTCCCTCCAACTAGGATGCAAAAATTATTTGAAGTCCTACGTGTTGGAAATGCAAAAGCTCCAAAAGCAACAGGAGAAATCAACAAAAATATAAGATGCCTAAGTGTTAGTCACGCAGTTGTGTCCAACTCTGCGACCCCATGGACTGTAGCCCGCCAAGCTCCTCTGTCCATGGGATTTCTCCAGGCAAGAATAATGGAGTGGGTAGACATTCCCTTCTCTAGGAGACCTGCTCAAACCCAGGATCAAACCCAGGTCTCCTGCACTGCAGGCAGATTCTCTACCACTGAGCTACAGAGTACAGAATACCTTCAGATACCTTAAGAGACAGCCAAATCGTTTCGCAGCAAGAGAAAAGTGGGCAGTGAAGTCTGGGCATAGCAGATTCATTCTCAATAGCTAGTCTTCTGTGTTAGTTGATTATTTCAGAGACTGAAAAATAGAAACCAACTGCTCAGTTTTAAAATATCCTTAAAGCTTTCCCTTTAGGGCGAAAGACCACTTTGCTGAGTTAAGTCCATCATCAATTACAGGTGCAGTCAGCCAGCAAAGCACAGTTCTTCCTTTCCATGTACACAGCAACCTAATCCTTTCTCCCAATCTCTTGGATAGAGAAGGTTATTGTCTAATAAATTTATTTAACATTCTAAGTATGAAAAACCCGAAATGTATTTATAAAAATCTCCTAGGGCTTAGTTTAAAAGATTTATATTTCTACAATCTGCCAAAGGTTTCCATTTCACACCCGAGATTACAGCGACTATTTCCTCCAACCATATATTTTTCATTAGCCGTCTGAGTCAAGATTTTAAATTGACAGGAACCACTAATAGCCTAAATACATAATAATCACATCTATTTTGCCAAAAGATTCCAATCTTGGTCCTCTATTCAAAGACTTGAAAATATTACCTAAAGCCTCCAGCATAAAGTACAAACCTCCCATTATTCCCTTCAAAGCCTTGCACAATCCAACCTCTCCATACTCGATCCTTACTTCCCACTAGATCTTCCACACACCTAACCCCCAGTCACAAGTAACTGCTTACTGTTCCATGAAAAAGATCATGTAAGATCCTAGATCCAAGTTTTTGCCAATGCTAGCTCCTCAGAGCTATCTATTGAGATTATCATACAGATTTTATCTTTCAATTTGTTTATCTGATGTATCACACCGATTGATTTGCGTATACTGAAAAATCCTTGCATCCCTGGGATAAACCCCACTTGATCATGGTGTATGAATCTTTCAATGTATTGTTAGAGTCTGTCTGCATTTTGCTCAGGATTTTGGCACCTATGTTCATCAGTGATACTGGCCTGTAATTTCCTTTTTTGTGATATCTGAAGCACTAAGATAAGTATTTTCATTACACTATGCTTAACTAAATACAAGATGGTCTCAGCAACTGGAACAGACAAAGGAAATCAACTCTCGGGTAAATTATGAATGTAATCTTGGTGAAGGCAGTAAATATACACGGGGACCTCTTGTGCCCTTTGTCTTGGTTTCCTCTTTAAAATATTCATTCCAATTTTATCATAAAGATTATTATTTTAAAAATATTAAACATGCGAAATGCCAGGCTGTATGAAGCACAAGCTAGAGTCAAGATTGCCAGGAGAAACATCAATAACCTCAGATACGCTGATGACACCACACTTATGGCAGAAAGTGAAGAAGAACTAAAGAGCCTCTTGATGAAAGTGAAAGAGGAACGTGAAAAAGCTGGCTTAAAATTCAACATTCAGAAAACTTAAGATCATGGCATCTGGTCCCATCACTTTATGGCAAATAGATGGGGAAACAGTAGAAAGCGAGAGACTTGATTTTCTTGGGCTCCAAAATCACTGCAGATGGTGACTGCAGCCATGAAATTAAAAGACACTTGCTCCTTAGAAGAAAAGCTGTGACCCAACCTAGACAGCTTATTAAAAAGCAGGACATTACTTTACCAACAAAGGTCCATCTAGTCAAAGCTATGGTTTCTCCAGTAGTCATGTATGGATGTGAGAGTTGGACCATAAAGAAGGCTGAGCACTGAACAACTGATGCTTTTGAACTGTGGTGCTGGAGAAGGCTCTTGAGAGTCCTCTGGACTGCAAGGAGATCCAACCAGTCCATCCTGAAGGAGATTAGTCCTGAATATTCATTGGAAGGGCTGATGTTGAAACACCAATACTTTGGCCACCTGATACTAAGAGCTGACTCACTGGAAAAGACCCTGATGCTGGGAAAAACGGAAGGCAGGAGAAGGGAACGACAGAAGATGAGATGGTTGGATGGCATCACCAACTTGATGGACATGGGTTTGGGTGAACTCCAGGAGTTGCTGATGGACAGGGAAGCCTGGCATGCAGCAGTCCATGGGGTCACAAAGAGTTGCACACAACTGAGCAACTGAACTGAAGTGATACATGTCCAGACAATTAACAGTCAAGAAGGTCTTGGTATGACCTAGGTCGTGCAATGAACCTGAGTGGCCTGGAACCCATAGTGGATTCTGACACCCACCCATGAGATGGTGGCAGAATACAGAGCACTTCAAACCTAAGACTGGACCTGAGAACTGAAAGTGGGGGTCAAATCTTAGCAAGTGCTTCTGGACTACAGCAAATTCTCAGCATTTACCTACCTTTAACTGTACCAAGGTATATCAGGCACCAGGAATTGAGGGCCTGGAGGCAACATCGAGCATAAATGTACTGCTTTAGACCTTGTCTAAACTGAGATGGCTGGATGGCATCACCAGCTCGATGGACTGAGTGTGAGTGAACTCCGGGAGTTGGTGATGGACAGGGAGGCCTGGCATGCTGCAATTCACAGGGTCGCAAAGAGTGGGACACGACTGAGCGACTGAACTGAAACAGAATTAAATATCAGATTCTCTCTTCAATGGCCCATCCAAAGATAAATTCAAATCTATCTTATGATCTAAACTTGCTCAAATGTCTCAGAAAAGTAAAAATAGTAAGTAAAATTTATGCCAACTTTGGAATTACTCTTTGTTTTTGGCTGTGCTGGCTCTTCATTATTATGCATGGGCTTTCTCCAGTTGCAGCATGTGGGATTCTCACTGCGGAGACCATGGGCCTGGAGCACAGGCTCAGGAGCTGTGGCTGACGGGCTTAGCTGACCTGTGGCATGTGGAATCCTCCTGGACTAGGGGTCGGACCAGTGTTCCCTGCACTGACAGGTGGGGATTCTTAACTGCTGGGCCACCAGGAAAGTCCCAGATTACTCTTTAAGATAGCATTCCATCCGCTTCTTAAACTGCCCAATCATCTCACACTTTCTTAAAGCTTTAAGCATTCACAGTTAAAAAGGCTCTTTGCATCTCTCTCTACAGCAGCAGCTTTAGGCAGCCAATTATACGCTAAAAACATCTATTCCCAAAGTTGAATAGATTTTAATTTATAAGTTGGAATTAAAATGGCTTTAAAGTCTTTGAAGCACTACCTAAAAACATTCTATATCAAGGTTAAAAACAATCAGTAAAATAAAATCTTATTCAGCTTTTATTTGGAAGATTGATGTATTACAGCTAGAACACAGTTCTGCTACCTGAAATGTTGGCAGTGGGAAAGAAACCAGAATGATCCTAAATCCCTCAACCTTTTATTTCTTTTTAAACAAACCTCTCAAGTATAAATTCTAGAATAAGACTTAATTGGCACATTTTCTAGATTTGAAACATCTGCTTAAATAAACAAGCTTTACACTAGTATGATTGTAAACTGATGCCCCTAAAGAATCTAAAAGGGTTGGATTTTCTTGTTAACAGTACTGATGTTCTTAGGCAACTGCTTTGAAACCTGAGTGAAAGTCACTCAGTCGTGTCCGACTTTGCGATCCCATGGACTATGCAGTCCATGGAATTCTCCAGGCCAGAATACTGGAGTGGGTAGCCTTTCCCTTCTCCAAGGGATCTTCCAACCCAGGGATCGAACCCAGGTCTCCCGCATTGCAGGCAGATTCTTTACCAGCTGAGCCACAAGGGAAGCCCAAAATGTAACAGTAGATTAAATAACTTTTTTGCCTTTTAAAATTTCGCTGATTTATCTTGCCCAGCATCTGTTTGGTTTAAAAATACAAACAACAACAAAAAAGAACAAAAACATCTCAGATATTCCTCTGCAGAACTACCCTCCTCTGCTATCAATCTACTGTAGAATTAACTCCACTTCCAACTCCAAGGAGGACCATGTGACTCAGGTCAGGTCAGCCCTGATCATTCCCTCTCCCTGACCATAACAACACAATTAGGATGCATGGAAAACCTAGAAGTCGTATTAAATAGTCAATTAAATTCTTTCCTCCCACTACTGGCCCAGAACCTGGAAGGACATTGGGCCAGAGATACTGGCTGTCATCTTTACATCATATTGAAACCTGAGATGAAAACTGCAAGAGAGCAGAGTTCAGAAATGTGGAGAAAGACAGAAATAAGGTATTGCAAGAGTAGGCTAAGAGATACAAGCTACTATGTACAAAATAGATAAGCAACAAAGATACAGTGTATAGCAGAGGGAATTATTACCATTATCTTGTAACAACTATTCATGGAGTATAACCTGCAAAAAGCAGAATCACTATGCTCTATACCTGAAATTAATATTAAGTCAACTATAATTTAAAAAAAAGTCTTGCCACAAGAATTTGAGTCTCTGTTAGTACCACCAAATCCTACCTAAAATGAGAATAATGACAGACACCAACCCTGTCCTGATAAAACTGTTGAAGATTACAACTAGAGAACACTTATAACTGTTTATCAAGAACTTTTCCAACTAACAGGTTAGTAAATAAAAAGTAACATTCTAATTTAGCTGCAAGGTACAAAGAAATGTTTCATTTTGTTAAACATCCCCATATTTTAGAAAATGGTAATTTCTGATGGGTCAATCCATTTTTATTGATACAATTTTAAACCTCATCCTTGGTGACAGCAAGTCAAAACACCACCTCAGAACTAAAAGAAAACCAAAGCAACTTTTAGTTGTAAAGTAGGCCACTAGTGTTCCATGTTCTTCCCAAATGTTACCTTTCCTTTGCTGGTATCTAAACTTGGTCATGGGGTCACAAAGAGTCGGATACAACTAAGCGACTGAACTGGACTGAACTGAACTGAACTGAAACTTGGTCTGGCTCCTGAGGTACAAAAACGACCAAAGAGAAATGTGATGTTCCTCCTCTCTGCTGGAGAGTGACTCAGGAAGGCTGATGATGACTATCCTCCTCCTTCCCTGCACTCCTTGCTTATTAAAACAAGAGTAACTGTGTGTCTTGCTATATCCTGCCCATTGTGCCAATTGTCTCGCTGTTCACTGAACCCAGGGTAGGCAAGGCGTGAGCGAGGAAGCAGACAGGAAGAAGCTGAAAGAAGAAGCAAGGAGCCGTAAGAACTGCGAACATTCTTTATTTGCAGCAGCAAAGCAGACATGCTTTATCCTCCAATGGCTGCCGCTACAAGATGCAGCAAGGGCTTTTCAGGTGGTGCTTATAGGCATGATGCGCATGCCCAGTGCTATAAATGATCTCAGCTGTTACGTAACCATGCATAGTCACTGTTACAGAATGTGGGGCCAAAGCAAGGGAACATGGGGCGGAAGTGAGAGGGAGCTGGGCGAGAGAGCCTGACCACCGCCATCTTGGCTAACTGCTCTTTCCCAACACCGTGGTTCTTAAATATAATGACTCCACAAATCTCCATCACCAAACTAAACTACCACCCCATATACACCTTTTATGGCTCCCAAGACCACAGTGAGGTATCTTCTAAGCAAATTTTGAGTCTAATATGCGTAATTCTACCAGAGCTCTTACAAATCAACAATATAATCCATAAACTATAGTCCTATAGAAAAGGGGGCAAAGGATATAAAAAGGCAGACCATCAGAAAAGCAATGGAAATGGTCAGTAACTATATGAGAAGATGTATAATCCTACTCATAAAGATATGCACACCAAAACAAATAGTCCAGCTTATGGAGACTGCAGTTACCCAAGAATGGTCCCACCAATACATCCCATCCCACACGCTCGCTTCCAGTGTGATGCTGCCACTTCTCCTTTACGCAACGAGGTCTATGTTCCCTCCCCCTTAAATGACAACAGGCCTGTGACTATGGCGGAAATGATGTCATGTGACTTGTGAAGCTGAATCACAAAGTTACCTGGACCTCTTTTTTGGATGCTCTTTCTCAGAATTCAGTCATCCCTCGGTAAGGATCTCTAGTCTTTCCCATTCTATTGTTTTCTTCTATTTCTTTGCATTGATCATTGAGGAAGGCTTTCTTATCTCTCCTTGCTATTCTTTGGGATTCTGTATTCAAATGGGTATATCTTTCCTTTTCCCCTTTGCTTTTCACTTCCCTTCTTTTCACAGCTATGTGTAAGGCCTCCTCAAACAGTCATTTCGCTTTGGGGCATTTCTTTTTCTTGGGGATAGTCTTGATTCCTGTCTCCTGTACAATGTCACGAACCTCCGTCCATAGTTCATCAGGCACTTCTGTTTATCAGATCTAGGCCCTTAAATCTATTTTTCACTTCCACTGTATAATCATAAGGGATTTAATTTAGGTCACACCTGAATGGTCTAGTGGTTTTCTCCACTTTCTTCAATTTCAGTCTGAATTTGGCAATAAGGAGCTCATGATCTGAGCCACAGTCAGCTCCCAGTCTTGTTTTTGCTGACTGTATAGAGCTTCTCCATCTTTGGCTGCAAAGAATACAATCAATGTGATTTCGGTGTTGACCATCTGGTGATATCCGTGTGTAGAGTCTTCTCTTGTGTTGTTGGAAGAGGGTGTTTGCTATGACCAATGCGTTCTCTTGGAAGAACTCTATTAGCCTTGGCCCTGCTTCATTCTGTACTCCAAGGCCTAATTAGCCTGTTACTCTACGTGTTTCTTAACTTCCCACTTTTGCATTCCAGTCCCCTATAATGAAAAGGGCATCTTTTGGGGGTGTTAGTTCTAAAAGGTCTTGTAGGTCTTCATAGAATTGTTCAACTTCAGCTTCTTCAGCATTACTGGTCGGGGCATAGATTTGGATAACTGTGATATTGAATGGTTTGCCTTGGAAATGAACAGAGATCATTCTGTCGTTTTGAGATAGCATCCAAGTACTGCCTTTCGGACTCTTTTGTTGACCATGATAGCTACTCCATTTCTTCTAAGGGATTCCTACCCACAGTAGTAGATATAATGGTCATCTGAGTTAAATTCACCCATTCCAGTCCATTTTAGTTCGCTGATTCCTAGAATGTCGATGTTCACTCTTGTCATCTCCTGTTTGACCACTTCCAATGTGCCTTGATTCATGGACCTAACATTCCAGGTTCCTATGCAATATTGCTCTTTTCAGCATCAAATCTTGGCAGAAAGTAAAGAAGAAATAACGAGCCTCTTGATGAAAGTCAAAGAGGAAAGTGGAAAAGTTGGCTTAAAGCTCAACCTTCAGAAAACTAAGATCATGGCATCTAGTCCCATCACTTCATGGCAAATAGATGGGGAAAGTGGAAACAGTGGCTGACTTTATTTTTCTGGCTCCAAAATCACTGCAGATGGTGACTGCAGCCATGAAATTAAAAGATGCTTACTCCCTGGAAGGAAAGTTATGACCAATCTAGATAGCATATTACAAAGTAGAGACATTACTTTGCCAACAAAGGTCCATCTAGTCAAGGCTATGGTTTTTCCAGTAGTCATGTATGGATGGACTCTAAAGAAAGCTAAGCACAGAACTGATGCTTCTGAACTGTGGTGTTGGAGAAGACACTTGAGAGTCCCTTGGACTGCAAGGAGATCCAACCAGTTCATGTTCATGGGAAGGACTGATGTTGAAGTTGAAACTCCAATACTTTGGCCACCTGATGCGAAGAACTGACTCACTGGGAAAGACCCTGATGCTGGGAAAGATTGAGGACAGGAGGAGAAGGGTACGACAGAGGATGAGATGGTTGGATGACATCACCGACTCAATGGACAGGGGTTTGGGTGGACTCCGGGAGTTGATGATGGACAGGGAGGCCTGGTGTGCTGCGGTTCATGGGGTCGCAAAGAGTGGGAAATGACTAAGTGACTGAACTAAACTCAGTGAGGATGCCAAGCAGCCACATGTTAAAGGCTTGGCAGGTGTTCTCCTCAGTCCCAGCTGAGAGTCCAGCTATAACCTGACACACAAGTGACCATTTCAGCACCCAGCAGTTGAGATTCCAGAAACGACATCAAGTAAAGCACAGACAAGTTATTCTCACCCATTCTGAAACAAAACTTTTCATGAGCAAAATAAATGATGATGTTTTAAGCCACAAAATTTTTTGTTTGTTTCTCAGCAATATAAAAACAAAGAAATCTATTAACCAAACAGTTTAGTTTCTGTCAGGGTTGATACTAGTAAGGAAAATGATGTTGGGGAAAATATAAACTGATCCATTTTGGAAGGAGGGTGATTTAGCAACAATTACCAAAGTGTATATAATATTTGACCAAGCAATTCTACAAATCACAAAAACGTGTGCAAATATTAGTTATAAAAGCAAAAACTGAAAAACCACTCTTAAATTGTGGCATATTCATACAATGGAAAATTACATAACTATTACAAAAACAAAGTGATAATATGAAACACAAAAGAGCAAAAAATTTAAATGTGGACATAAATACTACTGTATATCCTGACTGAAGTAGATCAAGTGTTGGTCAACTTGTTTTAAAAGGTTCCGAAAGTAAACATTTCAAGCTTTTCAGGATGCGTTCTGTCTCTGCAAATTCTTTGGGTTTAAACATGTTTGTTTATAATCCTTTAGCCACGTCAAAATCTTTGGTATTTCATCAGTTGTTACAAAAACCAACGACCATTAGCCACAGTTTGCTAACCCTTAACATAGAAAATCACTGAGTTATGAGACTTTTTAAAGTAGAATTTGATTTGAAAAAGTAGTCAGACTTGTTCTGAATATCTTTCCCCTTCCCTGTTCTCAATTCACTTCCTTTTCAGATCAAGCCTTTACTCTCAGCATGGGACCAGGCTAAAGGGCATGGAAGAATTAAGGCCCAGGTTAACTCAGGTTACTGCCACTTTGGCACACTGTTTTGAGGGGCAACAAAAGCAAACCTGGGAGAAAATGTTTTCCACATTTCCACAGACGGTAAAAGTGCTGAATTACCAAATCAAGAATTTAAGCTTGATAAATTAGGTCAGTCGTTTTAAAACAAAAAAGCCCCTTCTATATTACAGAATTCTATTTTGTCTAATCTTTTGATCCCACCTGAAAGACTCATTGTGAAAAGTTTTGAAAGAACACAAAAATGCTTTAAAACTTGGGGCTACTGGATAGAAAGCAAACAAACCATCAACTCTAAAGTCTCATAAAACACTTTATAGCTCCTGTTCCTAATTGAGAACTTTCTCTGACATAAACTACACAACCTTGGACCCAAAGCCCTCATTTTGACATTAACTCTCCTCTCACCCAAATTCAAGTAAGTCCTAGAACTTAATTCAGTCACTTACTAAGCACTAACAGCCTTCTCCACAAGAAAAGACAAAATCTATCTATAGCTCTGAACTTTCTATACTTCTTAGACATTTTGACTCTGGCTTGGTTTTGTTTTGTTTTGTTTTAAATCTCCATCCTATTCACCCCCAGTCTCGGGGGAAAGTCCAAACTCGCCCTTTCCCCCATGACTCTTGAGTAGAGTTGCTCTAAGAAACAGGTCTTTGCAGTGACAGATCCAGTATTGTTCTTGGTGAGTGTCTCTCTCATCCTCCCTCTCTTATTCCCCTTTCTTCTATTTTCCTTGCCAGACTATGCTAGGACCTGTGGGGATACAAACATGGGATTCCCTAGGTTCCGAGTACGTAATATTGCTAAAGAACTGGAGTTTGTGCACACCAAAGAAAGCTAGTCTGAGGTACAAGTATCCAGCATACACTTTCAAAGAGCATTTAATTAAAGAACCGTTACTACAGAAATGTAAGACCGAACAAGACAGACACAGAACTAACTACACAGGATGACCAGGAGGATAAATACTGGAAAACAGAAGACAGCTTCAGTGGCCCAGGTACAGACTGACATCATGCTTGCAATCTGCTTCAAAATAATCGGGGTGAGGCGAGCAGTTAGGCATATAGATAAAAAGAGACCTACCATGAGGTGACAGTTATTGATGGTTATTACCAATAACAAGTAATAGGTACTTGGGAGTTTATTATCCCATCCTCCCGTATGTATGCATTTCAATATACATTGATACATAAAATATACATATAGAGACTTTATTATTCACTGAAATTTCCATAATAAAAAAGTTTTAAAATAGTATCAATAAGAACAGAAAGGATAAGACTATATAGGACCTCAAAGACAAAATTAGGCTTAATGGGGATACTAATTAGATAACGGATACGGTTGAGGACAAACAGAAGATTGTTAAAAGAAATAAAGGAGTTAAAGGATCCCTAGAGAAATAAGAATGAATCAATAAAAGTGCTAGGACAACAGAGTAGCCATCAGTAAAGGGAAAGGGAAGGAAAGAAAAGAAATATGTAAATATATCAAATTTCAGATGGCTTTAAAACATTCAAATGTAAATAATTAAAGCATAATAAAAGTTCCAAAAGGAACCAAGAAGGATTATTTTATAACCTCAAAGGTCTAAGAATGACATAAAACTCTGAAGCTATAAAAGAGGGGAAAAAAATCAATAAAATTTCCTACAGAAAATGTTTTTAAATTATGCATGACAAAAACTATCATATGCAAACTCAAAGAAAAAAATCAACCTAACAAAAAAATTTCAATTCTTATAACAAAGACGATTTCTCTAAAACATAAAGAGTTCATATGGGAATCCCCTGGTGGTCCAACGGTTAAGACTCAGTGCTTTCATTGACAGAGGCCTGGTTTTAATCCCTAGTCAGGGAACTAAAATCCCACAAGCTATGAGGCACAGCCAAAAATAAAACCGTTCACAGAACAGAAAGCCCAACAACCCAACAGAAAAACTGATGAAGAATATTAACAGATTAATTCACAGAAAATACGAACAGCACTTAAGAAGAGATTCTCAACCTCACTCATAAGAGAAATGCAACTTAAAACTACACTAAAATTGGCACAGATCACAAACTCTGATAACATATTCAGAGACAGGAAGTGGCAAAACAGACACTTTGCTGAAAAAAGTATAAGTGGTCAAACCTCTAAAAGATGGCACAATTACAAATGCATATATGTTACCTCCACACCTGTATCAGATATAAATATGATATATGTAATATGATACTAGCAAAAGCTGGAAATCAGTTAAATGTTCATCAGTAGGTGACTACTGATGTGTATATATATTTCCTACATTGGAACAGTATCGGACCATAAAGAATAAATTAGATAGCAGCTTTCTGAGCACTGATATGTAACAATTTGTACAATACACTATTAGTTTTTTTAAAAAATAGTACAGTTTATACATTATGTTTAACAAGTTATCATTTGTGTTTAACAGGAAAAAGAATATAATTATGTAATGATAGGAGAAGCATAAAATATAATTGATAACACGGGTTGTCCAAGCGAAGGGAAAATGGGTATTTGGGACACAGAGTGGTATGAAGACTCTTCACTGCTGCTAAGTCATGTCAGTCGTGTCCAACTCTGTGCAACCCCACAGACGGCAGCCCACCAGGCTCCCCGTCCCTGGGATTCTCTAGGCAAGAACACTGGAGTGGGTTGCCATTTCCTTCTCCAACGCATGAAAGTGAAAAATGAAAGGGAAGTCGCTCAGTCGTGGGGTGCCATTGCCTTCTCCGGAAGACTCTTCACTGTATTCTCTTATATACTACTGAGTTGTAACCCATATGAATATATTATGTTTTTTTAAATAAAACTAAATTTACATTTTTAAAAAAGAGATGGCAACCAACCCTGAAGCCTGGGTATCTATGACAGCCATTACCAGAAGCGGTGTGACATCGTGGTAAGAGAGTCAGTAATCCTGAACTCGAGGGTGGTTCTAACCACTTACTAGGGCTTCCCTGGTGGCTCAGTGGGTAAAACGTCTGCCTCCAATGCGGGAGATCGGGGTTCGATCCCTAGGTTGGGAAGATCCCCTGGAGAAAGAAATGACAACCCACCCCAGTACTCTTGCCTGGAAAATCCCATGGACTGAGAAGCCTAGTAGGCTACAGTCCGTGGGGTCACAAAGAGTCGGACACGACTGAGCGACTTCACCTCAGTAAGCCACTGAGTCCCTCTGAGCCTATTTCCTCTTCCATAAAATAGAAACACTTCCTGCATGCTTACCTCTGTGGGTTATTTTAAGGATCAAATGAAATTATGGATATAAAAGCTCTCTGAAAAATTAAAGTATTTTGCAAATATAAAGTATGAACAGAAATACGGATGTCAAGAAGGGGATGTGATTAGTGTTAAGATGACAGATTGATTTAGGCGTTTTCTAATCTGAAATAAAGAGACAGATTTAGAATTTATCTATCTAAATAGAGGTAATAAAGTCACAAGAGTATAATATAACAGATCTCCAAAGATTTATAGAACTGAAAAGGATCCTGAAAGTCATCTAAACCCTGGCAACTTGGAAACACGGAATTTCAGGTTCCACTACAGACCTGACTCAGTCAGAAACTACATTTTAACAAGCTCCTCTGGTAGTCTGTTTTACTAAGTATTAATCTAAGCCATTTTACTTATTTTTTAGACAATAAAATTAAGGCCCTAAGAAAACAGGCCCACCCATGTTTACGCTGTTAGTGAATAGCAAATTCAAGATTTGCACCAGGTCTGATCTCCTAGGCTATGTGTACATGTGTGCACGTGCACCATGCACGTGCTTCCTTGTTTCAAAACCTTTGAGACATCCTTGCCAGGCAGATATTCCATGCCCCAACTTTCATTTCAGATCAGCGATCCAGCCCATCAATTCTTCCTTCACAGTATCTCTGGCATATGTTTCTTCTTTTCCACACTTTTCAGTTATTTTCCTAAAGCTATCGTTGCTTATACTATGAAAAAACAGCTTCCTTTTTGTACATACATAGACTTCCTCTTCTGCAAACAAGAGCTCACTTACAAACTGTAAGTTCTATACAATTCTTTAAGAAAGTACAACCTATGATGCTTTTTCTTGGGGAGGAGGGGCGGGGTGGCCAAGACGAACGGTATATAGGATCTTAGTTCACCAACCAAGGATTGAACCCATGCCCCTACAGTAGAAGCACCGAGTCCTAACCAGTGGGCCACCAAGGACTGACCCATTATGTATTAAATGTTAACATACTAATCACAGGCAGAATCTATGTTTAAAATCTACCAAGACTGGCAAATTGTAACTTCATAATTCTAACTCAGAAACTTCATGTTTTCATTTCCATGATTTCTTCCCATTACCCCTTCCTCTTTGCCCCAGAACTAACCCAGGCTTCGTTTATCTAATAAGGTCTTCCCACTGTAATCAAGCTTTACTAAGTAAATCCAAAGGCCTTAAATCTTCTTTCCAGTACCATCTTTGATCCCAATCTGTTTCAATAAACTCACAATATTCACAAACATCCTCATGTCTTCATAATTCTCTCCCATACACTGTACCCTAAGAAACCAAAGTATCTGAACATTTCCTGAGCACTCATGATGTACCAGGATCTACACAATGAAATAGAAGACAGAATACTTCTGACTGCCTCTTCTACACAAATTCAGTAAGATTAAGAGCCCTGGTCTCTGCCCCATTTCCACATCTACACCAAGAAGCTTTGACTTTTTAAGACCAAATAATATGGGAAGACTATGACAGATGCTCAGCCACAAGAGAAACAGATGAACGGGCAGATTAAGCCACCTATAACATGAGGACTAGCTGCTGTGCAACAGCCAGCACACTGAAGCACTAGGGTAAACAGTTCCAGAGACTACCAGCCACAAATTGAGTTCAATTAAATCAACCTGAGAAAAACAAAGGGCATGTGCTTCAGTCCAAAATCAGATTGTGAGCTAGTTACTCCAATTTTATCAAACACTGGTTTTGTGTTGTGGTATAAACTTAGCTTAGGTTTGATTCCCAGTTCTGCTATCTGACTTCAAAGTGAAAGTCACTCAGTTGTGTCCAACTTTGAAGTCCATGGCATTCTCCAGGCCAGAATACTGGAGTGGGTAGCCTTTCCTTTCTCCAGGGGATCTTCCCAATCCAGGGATTGAACCCAGGTCTCCTGCACTGCAGGCAAATTCTTTACCAGCTGAGTCACAAGGGAAGCCCAAGAATACTGGAGTGGGTAGCCTATCCCTTCTCCAGGGGATCTTCCCGAGCCAGGGAATCGAACCGAGGTCTCCTGTACTGCAGGAGAATTCTTTACCAGCTGAGCTACCACTTGGGTATGTACTGAATCGCTCACCTTCAGACACCTCATCTGTAAAATGGAGCTAGTAACAGCTTCTACCTGAAAGAGTTGCAATGAAGAATAAATGAAAAGAAAGTGAAAGTGTTTGTCACTGGGTCATTGCAACCCCATGGACCGTAGCCTGCCAGGCTCCTTTGTCCATGGAATTCTCTAAGCAAGAATACTAGAGTGGGTAGCCACTCCCTTCCTCAACCCATTCACTTCTCCAGGCGATCTTCCCAACACAGATCCGCACCTCGGTCTCCTGCATTGCAGGCAGATTCTTTACTGTTTGAGCCACCAGGAAAGCCCTGAAGAGTAAATGGAAGAACTGCAAAGAATGAAGACACAGTACTGTCACATATGATAGTTCAATAATATTACCATTATCACCAATCACCGTACAGCTGCTTCAGCTTTTAGTGGTCAGTTTACCTGTAGCTTCAAAATCTATCCACCTAGCCAGAGCAATACAGATTTATGAAGGTAGAGATAACAATGAAACTGGAAAACTATGTTTTAAATCCAAAAAGCTAACAGAGTGCGGTAGTGGGAAAAGCTCTGAATTTAAAGCCAAAATAGCTGGAGCATGAACTCTAGATCTTCGCTGTTCTTTTCTGGGCCTTGATTCTCTCACCTGTTATGTAGGGGAGATGGTTCTAACTACTGTGGCTAAAAATACTATGAAAATGGTTCTAAAGACATTAGCTACTAAAAACAGAAGACAGCATGACATAAGACAGAAAGGTAAGGACATATTTGTCACAGCTCTTGGCCCTTTTGTAGCCTCAATGACCATACGCTCCTTAAGAACCAGAACTGTCTTTTTATCCCAAGCACAGCTACACAGATATTCAATACATGTCTGCTGAAAGAATAGAGAAATGATGAATGATGACTATCTCACACTGCCTCACAGCTCAGGCCTCAGTCTCCCCTTATTTAGGAACTTCATCAGCAGTCTTCTCCTCACCATTCTCTACTCAACCACTTTTCTCATCACCAGTCTTTCCTTGAAACTATCCTCTCATCCTCATAGCACAATGCCAAGGGTAGATGGTAAATGTGGAGAAAGTGCTGAGAGCTGGGAAATCAGTTTTACCACAATCATGGCAACAAGATTAGCTCAGACAAAAACCATCAATGGATGATAAACCTCATGGGGTGTGGCAGGATATATGCATGGTCTCAAAGTGTCTCCCCGAGAGTTTGTTTATTAGTTAGTTGCAAGGGCAGACACACATAAACAGAATTACCTGTTTGAGAAATCAGATAAGATCTTGACCAAGTGTCCAAAATAAACATCACCAGTAAGGGACAAATGGACATCACATGCCTCCAGAAGTGATACCCTATGAAGGACACATCGCCACAAGAAAAATTTCAGTTGAGAGGATGCATAATCTGAACCTAACCATGAGGAAATACCAGATACACAGAAAACGAACAGTCTACTTTAAAAAGGGGGGAAGCGGTCTATCTGTATTATGACACTGACACTAAAAAGAGACAAAGGAAAGTTGCAGAAATGTTCTACCTTAAAGAAGAGATAAAACAATTAAATGGAATATCTGACTCTAGACTGGAGAAGGAACTGGTGAAGGAAATTTTCTATTAAAGACATTATGGGATCAACTGACAGAATATGAACCACTGATTAGATAAAAAGCATTATATCAATGTTAATTTACTGAAACTAAAAACTATACTTTGGATATAAAAGAGAACACACCTATTCTAGGAAATATACACTGAAGTATTTCAGGTCATCAAGTATGTAACTTCAAATGATTCACATACCAAAAACCTTACCTATATCTGTATACACCTAAGAAGGGAGAGCTTGCAAATGATAAAGCAAATGGAATGTTAACAATAGATAGTTCTGGGTAAAGGGTATAAAGGTGTTCTTGTATAAGTTTGCTTTTGCAATTTTTCAATAAGCTTGTAATTCTCTCTAAACAAAAAGTTTAAAAAAGCAAAGAAAAAGGACTAGCTTGTACTAGCAGTAAGACCAGAAAAGGTATAAAAGATATAAAAGGGAAGAAATAAAACTGTCTTTGTTCAACAGATGATATGATCATCTATGTAGAAAATCTGAGAAAATCAACCAAAAACTCCTGGATATACCAGCAACAAACAAGTAGAATTTGCATTTAGAATCATAATATCATTTACATTAATGCCCCTTCAAAGTGAAATCAGTCACATCGGTGAAAGTTGCTCAGTCACGTCTGACTCTTTGAGACCCCATACAGTCCATGGAATTCTCCTGGTCAGAATACTGGAATAGGTAGCCTTCTCCAGGGGATCTTCCCAACCCAGGAATCGAACCCAGGTCTCCCACATTGCAGGCAGATTCTTTACCAGCTGAGCCACCAGGGAAGCCCCAAATGAAATACCTGTGTATAAATCTAACAAAACAGGAACAAGATCTATAGGATAACTATACAACTCTAATGAATGATAGCAAAGAACAACTAAATACATGGAGAAACATTATATATTCATGGATAGGAAGATGAAATATTGTCAAGATGTCAATTCTTTCCAATTTGATCTATAGATTCTAATGCAATCCCTATTAAAACTCCAGCGAGTTATTTTTTTTGTGAACACTGACAAACTGAATAAACAAGTAAATCAAAGGAGCAGAATAGAGAGCTCAGAAAGAGACCACATAAGTATAGTCAACTGATCTTTGACAAAGGAGCAAAGGCCATACAACAGAGCAAAGATGGTCTTTTCAACAAATGATGCTGAAATAACTGGATTTCACGCAAAGAAAAAAAAAGAATCTAGACACAAACCTTACACCTTTTACAGAAACCAACTCGAAATGGACCACACACTTAAAGGTAAAAATGCAAAACTATAAAATTCAGAGCAGATAACATAGAAGAAATCTAAGTGACCTTGGGAATGGCAACTACTTTTCAGATACAATACCAAACACTCTCTCCATGAAAAAAATAATTGATACATTATACTTCATTAAAATTTAAAACTTCTGTTCTCTGAAAAACAATGTCAGAAGAATGAGAAAGCAAGCCACAGAGGAAAATATATGCAAAAGACACACCTAATAAAGGACTGTTACCCAAAATAGATAAAGACTTGTAAAACTCAACAACAGAAACACAAAAACCTGAATCAAAAATAGGCCAAAGGCCTTAACAGTCACCTTACTAAGTAAGATACATAGGCAGCAAATAAACATATGGAAAGAGGTTCCACACCATTTTTCACTAGGAAAATGCAAACTATAACAACATGATACACCTATTAAAAAGCCAAAATCCAGAATACTCACAACACCAAATGCTGACAAGGATATAGGACAATTTTCATTCACTGCTAGTGGGAATGTGAACTGGTACAGTCATTTTGGAAACTTCTTATAAAATTAAACTTGTAACACAAAATACTCTTAACATACATCACAGGAATTGCGCTCCTTGATATTTACTCAGAGGAGCTGTATGATTCCAGCTATGACATTGTGGAACAGGCAAGACTTAGAAGACAGTAAAATAATCAGTGGTTGCCAGTGTTAAAAGACAGGGAGGTGTAGGTATAGTGCAGAAGATTTTTCAGGTAGTGAAACTACTCTGCATCACACTACATTGGTGAACATATATCATTATATGTATGGTCAAAACCAAGAATATACAATACCAAAGGTAATTCAGTTCAGTTGCTCAGTTGTGTCTGACTCTTTGCAACCCCATGAACCGCAGCACGCCAGGCCTCCCTGTCCATCACCAACTCCCGAAGTCCACCCAAACTCATGTCCATTGAATCGGTGATGTCATCCAACCTTCTCATCCTCTGTCGTCCCCTTCTCCTCCTGCCCTCAATCTTTCCCAGCATCAGGGTCTTTTCCAGTGAGTCAGCTCTTTGCATTAGGTGGCCAAAGAATTGGAGTTTCAGCTTCAACATCAGTCCCTCCAACGAACACCCAGGACTGATCTCCTTTAGGATAGACTGGTTGGATCTCCTTGCAGTCCAAGGGACTCTCAAGTGTCTTCTCCAACACCACAGATCAAAAGCATCTTCGGCGCTCAGCTTTCTTTAGAGTCCAACTCTCACATCCATACATGACTACTGGAAAAACCACGGCCTTGATTAGACGGACCTTTGTTCACAAAGTGATGTCTCTGCTTTTTAATATGCTGTCTAGATTGGTCATAATGGTTCTTCCAAGGGAGTAAGTGTCTTTTAATTTCATGGCTGCAATCACCATCTTCAGTGATTTTGGAGCCAGAAAAATAAAGTCAGCCACTGTTTCCACTGCTTCCACATCTATTTGCCGTGAAGTGATGGGACTGGATGCCATGATCTTAGTTTTCTGAATGTTGAGCTTGAAGGCAACTTTTTCACTCTCCTCTCTCACTTCTATCAAGAGGCCCTTTAGTTCTTCTTCACTTCTTGCCATAAGGGTGGAGGTAAACCCTAGCGTAAACGATGAACTACACTGATGATGTGTCAATGTAGTTCGTCAGCTGTAAGAAATGTATAACTGCGGTGGAAGAAGTTGCTAACGGGGGAGGCTATGCCTTCCCAGGTGGCTCAGTGGTTAAGAAACTGCCTGCAATGCTGGGGACCGCGGTTCCATTCCTCAGTCGGGAAGATCCCCATGGAGAAGGAAATGGCAACCCATTCCAGTATTCTTACTTGGGAAATCTCAAAGACAAAGGACCCTGGTGGGCTACAGTCTATGAAGTCACAAAAGAGTCAGACACAACTTAGCAGCTAAAAACAAAAATGTACATGCAGGGGCAGAAAGTATTTGGAAAATCTCTGTAACTTCTGCTCAATTTTGCTGTGAACCTGAAGTTGCTCTAAAAACTAAAGTTTATTAAAATAAAAAAGTCCTCCCCTCTACCTTGAGGACAATGTCCAAATTTCAAAGTAGTGCATACATGGCCCTTTATAATTTGATCCCAAACTACACCTCTCCAGCTTGTTTCCACCATTCTCCTCCAAGAGCCTTAAACTCCAGCCTCGTGCAATTTATCTGCCATTCCCTTCTACACCTACTTACCTTTCTGCTCAAGCTGGTGTCTTCGCTTGACTGCTTTTCCTACTCTCTTCCACCTCAGCATTTAATTCAAACCATCTCTTCTATTACACTAAAACGGTCTGCTGATGAAGTTGCCTTAACCATTAGATTACAAATCCCTCCAGGACAAAGACAGTGCCTCATTTATCCTGCATCCTCAGAGCCTGACAAACAGCAGTAGTAGCAGCAGTGACAGTAGCAGCTGACATTTCTTAAGCTCTGAGCAGTTACTACACACCAAGCACCTTTGCAGGCAAACTTATGACCCACATAATTCTTTCAACAACCCTACAGGATAGGTATTATTCCGCCCTTTTGATCTGAGCCTCCCAGAGGCATAGAGAGAATAAGTAACTTCCAGACTGCCAAGTAGGAAGGATTTGAGTCAGTATTTAAATCTAAGCATCTGGCTCTAGAAAACAATATTCTTCACTACTGTGGTACACATGGTAGAAACTAAAAAAAAAAAAAAATCTGTTAAACAAATGGTAGTGTACAACAGAGATGAGCACATTATTTGTGGAATGAAAATGATAGGGACAAAAAGGAAAGCAACTGACAAGTGAGGAAATGGAGGCACACAGAGGTTCAAGATATGTAGATACAGATAACCCAACCTTCTCACTGTGAAGTCAAGAACCAAAGACCAGAACATGTGCTTTTCCCAAAGTGACCTTAGTTATACTCAGAACCAGCCTTACAAGTCTTCCTATCATACCATACTAAGGAAATAATCATGTGCTTTTGAGAATTTGTAAAACCATATTCAGAGCTATTCTGGTACTCCAACAACAAGAGAAGATGAAAAAGAAGTACACCAGAGTCTAATGCAGTATTTGGTTCACAGGAGAGATTTAATATCGAATTAAAATTTCCCATTTTGTAATAGATTTTATGTTTACTTCTAAGTACCAACTTATTTATTTTTATTTTTGATATAGTATCTAAAATGTACTATATATTTTACTAGTTTATTAAAGAGGGTCTTGATAAGGTAACCTTTTCTTGAAAATACAAGGTAAGAATAGTGAACAGTAATTTTTAGTAATTTTCAGGTAGTTTCAAAACATCCAAATTTGTGAAAAAATGCAGTTAATGTACAATTAAGAAATTCTGCAATTCTAGTGTACCCATGTAATAATTAGATTGATTTCTTCTGGTAGAAATACGTGAATATCATATGTAAACCAGTCACTCCAGAGCACCAGGACAATTGTTATTAACAGGACAATTTTTATTACTTAAATACCTTCCATGTAGGATAAACTCCATTCATGAAAACAAACCTGAAATACCTACATCATATACATGATGGGAGCAATGCTAATCCACAATGAGTACAGTCCTGTCAAATATCCTGGACCTTAAATGAGCACCCCACAGCTTACCTGCCTAGGTTGCTTTGTGATCTATTTTCAAAATGAAAAATTAGAAAGTCTTCCTCATGTTGTTGTTTCTCATATATACCCTGATAGTAACATTTTAGTGGATGAAAGCCCTGCCAGTTTTCTAAATGACGTTATTCTTTAAGGTGGGCAAAATTTTAAAACATAGCTTTTTCATACTCCTAAATTATTTTCATGTTGTATTTTTTTTTAAGTTTAGTTTTCCTGTATTAGCTCTTATACAAAAAGAGACTGGAATTGTGAACGGTAAATTTCAGATCCTCTGAAAGACATAATTAGATTGAAGGAAACAAGACATATAAATTGCTAATCTCATATTTAACATAAATCAAAGGAGCTACTTTATAAATATATGTTGAATAAACAGATTACTCAGTTAATTTCTTCCACTTCTGCACTTGCAACTATTTACTTTTGACATAGGCTAACATGGACACATGAATTACCTGTAGTCCAGTAAAGCCCTCAGTTAAAAAAATACAGTCACGTTAAAAGAAAGAGGACAAAGTTTTTCCAGAAAAAAAATATATATAAAAGTCTGATTTCCATTCTCACTCATTTGTATCTTCTCTTTTTTCTTACCCAGGAAGCTACTGAAAAAAGCCAAAGGTAGCCACCACCTTCAGCTTCCTTGTTTTCCCTATTATTTTCAAAAACATCTGAGGGCATCTGGTAGATACTGTAACAACCATGGTGGGGAAAAGAGCCAATGGATCAACAGATTCATCAGTACTGGGTTCTGCTGCTGCTGCTGCTAAGTCGCTTCAGCCGTGTCCAACTCTGTGTGACCCCATAGACGGCAGCCCTCCAGGCTCCCCAGTCCCTGGGATTCTCAAGGCAAGAACACTGGAGTGGACTGCCATTTCCTTCAAGTGAAAAGTGAAAGGGAAGTCGCTCAGTCACATCTGACCCTCAGCAACCTCACAGACTGCAGCCTTCCAGGCTCCTCCGTCCATGGGATTTTCGAGGCAAAAGTACTGGAGTGGGGTGCCATTGCCTTCTCTGGTACTGGGTTCTAATGCTCAGCTTTTCTCAGCTTCTCAACCAATAAATGCACTTGACTCCAGTTTTTGATAACTAGTAAATGACGTCTACGGCAGTCAGCATAAATAAAATGTCTGACAACAGAAAACCCATGATTACCAGATGATTGCTGTTTTAGAAACTTGAAGAGGTAAAGAATCAAGACTTCTTAAGTGAGATATTCAAAAAGGATAAGCATGGTAAGTACCAAGGGACAAAACAGGAAGACTGATCACTCAAATTACAGAGGGACATTCCAAAGTTTCACTAATACACATTATAAAAGGGGACAAGAGGATGCAGCCCAAGACCTTAGCCTGCAAAGTGAAGTAAGTTTAAAATACAGTCTTTCCCACATTTTCCTTCTAGCCTAAAATTCCCAAAGTCGTAGGGATAATGTGTCAACCCCAGAGATAAGTTTAAGAAACAAATTCTCAAAACACAAAGCCAAGCAGAGTGAAACTGTTCAGTCACAGGATCTGGTCATGTCTCTGCCACTAACAGGAAGAGCAGGGCACTCAAATCACATTTGTTAAATTAATACTCTTTACTGACTCCTTAAGGATGGAAATAAATGGAGGGACCAAATCTCTGGCCAGGGGAATAGTTCACCTCTGAGGGCTTCAGATTTTGCATCTATAAAATTCTATGATTCAAAATTCATGCTTTGATCTTAAAATAAGATGCACAACAAGGTAGTTGCTGTTTAGATCCTAAATTGCATCCAACTGACCCCAGGCTCCCCTGTCTATGGGACTTCCCAGGCAAGGACACTGGCATGAGTTGCCATTTCCTCCTCCAGAGGATCTTCCCCAACCAGGGATCAAACCCACATCTCCTGCATTGCAGGCAGATTCTTTACTGCTGAGCCACCAGGGAAGCCAGAAAACAAGGTCAGGTAATATTAAACCAAAAGGGTATAATACAAATATGTTTTTGAAAAAAATCCCAATGTCAAGTTTCCCTTCTCCATGTGCTCCTCTACATATATGATCTAAGAAACCAAGTCTAAAATACAAGACATTTAAAAAACTTTCACTGAGACATTACTGATGCCATTAAACCTAAAGGTATAAAGCCTAAACTGTTTCAACCCCTCTCTTAATATCTATCTGTCTTTAGTTTTTCTAAATCACCCCTAGTTTGTACCTGCACTCCTTAGAGCACATTAAAAATGACAAGTATTTCTTTTTCCTCCAGTAGCGATATGTCTACTGATGAAAATACACATATTATCAAAAATGTACATTTGGAAACTATGAAAACCTAACTTTTTCTTCATTTTATTACTCATTCAGGACCAGCTTACTAGTTTCAATTCTGCTCTTGCTCTATTTCCAGTCAGTTTCACTTCTGAATTTTCTGCCACAAAGCTAAGAATTGTGACCTAGTAGATAAATTTTAAAGTTAACACTGAATAAGAACACAGCTTTTCCTTTCAAAGGAAAATTAAACATTTTTACCAAAAAAAAAAAAATTAAAACCTTAAAATTCTAATGGCATTTTGTCACATAAAAATAATGATTTGGGGATGCTGGTATTTTGTTTCTGAAGCTTCCTCACAGTTTTGTTTACAACAAGCAAAGCAGTTCAAAAGTTGCCATTATTTTCTTGTACAGCTATGTAACACAACTATATATTTGTTTCTGAGTCACAAGGAGCTCAACAAATATTTGTGGAGGGAATAAAAATATATAACATTGCACAGGGCATATGTTCCCAATAAGATACAGCTTTCTCTCTGCCTTCAGTGGCCTTGTCAAGGAAAAAGATCTTTTGAACACATAATAAAAAGATGATTAAATCAGACAGGCAAAAGACATCTAACAAACAGAAACATCAAGGGAAAATAAATATATCACATACAGCTAAATGAAGCTTCTAGCATTTCTGCTTTTAGCAAAATTTTGTGCTTCTAGCATTTTTTCTTGTAGGTGTTTCAATCCCATTTCCTTCCTTTCTTTAGGCTGTTAAATTCTTCAAAGGAATGATTCATATACAAATAAAATTTTAAAATAAAAAGTATACTGAGCTCCTATTACGTAATCAGCGCAGTGCTGTGTACAAATGCTGTGGGAAATAAAATAAAAAGCATGATTATCTCAAACCTTGAGATAACTTCAAGCCTCTGTTTTTAACCAGAACCCAGCAAAGAATAGGTATCTATGGTAAGTGGGAATCAAAGACCTACCCTTAAGTCCCTGTGGTGACATCCTATGTGACTCTGAGAAAGCTGCCCAGACTTTAGTTTCCTCATCTGTAAAACAAAGTGGTTACTGGTAGGACTCTCCCATGCAGAAGAATTCCAATTAATTTATGTAGATACTCTGCCCTCAAGGAGTGAAGGTGAAGTCGCTCAGTCGTGTCCGACTCTTTGTGACCCCCCGTGGACTGTAACCTACTAAGCTTCTCCGTCCATGGGATTCTCCAGGCAAGAATACTGGAGAGGGTTGCCATTTCCTTCTCCAGGGGATCTTCCCGACCCAGGGATCGAACCCGGGTCTCCTCAGCCACCAGGGAAGCCCGCCCTCAAGGAGGGGGAGCATCAGTTCTCACTCCTCAAGTGTGGACTGGATACAGTGACTTCCTCCCAAGGAGGACAGCATGGAAGAACAAGTGGGAAAGAGTAATCTTACAGCGGAGAAACCGACAAAAAACAGCCTCAATGGTGATGACAAAGGTTAACATCAGTAGGGATAAGTCATGTTAATAGTATGTACATTTGATATAGTAAGATGAAAATAGCACTTTACCTATCCAGGTTTTCTCCCCAAAACCCATAAGCCCAATCTAATCATGAGGGAAAAAAAAACAACACAATTCCCATAGAAAGGCATCCTACAAAATACCTCAGAAGTACTCAAAACTATCAAGGTCATCAAAAGAAGCCTGAGGAACTGTTACAGCCACGGGGAGACCAAATACAGTGTGGTGTGCACGATGAGATCTTGGAAACATGTATTAGGTAAACATTAAAGACCCATCAACAGATGAATGGGCAAACAAAATGAGTATTTAAACACAATGGGACACAGTCAGCCTTAAAGGAAATGAAATTCTGATACATGCTACAACATGGATGATGGTGAAAACATTATTCTGAATGAAATAAAAAAGCAAATATTGTATAATTCCCTATATGAAGAACACAGAATAAGCAAATTCATAGAGACAGAAAGTGGAACAGAGCTTACCAGGAACTGGGGGAAGGAAGAATGGGGAGTTGTTTAAAGAGTTCAGTTTCTGCCTGAGATGACGAAAAATTCCAGAAATGGATAGTAGTGATGTTTGCACAACACTGAGGATGTACTTAATGCCATTGGATTACACTTAAAAATGATTACAACAGAAAATTTTATATTATATATATCTTACAACAATTTCCTTTGGGGATCTTTTTATGTGGACCACTTTCTTATTATAAATTTTATTTATTTTCAATTGGAGGATAATTGCTTTACAATATTGAGTGGGTTTCTGCCATATACCCACATAAATCAGTCATAGGTATACATGTGTCCCCTGCCTCTCGGGCCTCCCTCCCACCTTCCCCGAACCTTACCCATCTAGGTTGTTGTCACAGGGCACAGGGTTTGACCTCCCTGTGTCATACAGCAAATTTCCACTGGCTATCTAATCTTGCATATGGTAATGCCTATGGTTCAATGCTACTCTCATTTCGTCCCATCCTCTCCTTCCCCCACTATGTCCTGATGTGGACCATTTGTAAAGGCTTTTATTGAATTTGTTACAACACTGCTTTGTTATATATTTTGGTTTCTTGGTCTCAAGTCACGTTGGATCTTAGCTCCGCAACCAGGAATGGAACCCTGCTTTGGAAGGCCAAGTCGTAACCAACGGACTGCCAGAAGTACATTCAGCCAGAGAAATCCCAACACAATTTTTTAAATAACAGAAATTTGATAAAATAAAGGCCTTAGTTAATAATAACATATCAATACTGGTTCTTCAATTGTAACAAATGTACCATATTAATGAAAGATGTTAAGAATAGAGGAAAATGGGTATACAGTATGAAACCTTCTGTACTATCCTCAATTTGTCATAAATCTAAAATTGTTCTAAAAAATAAAATCTATTTTTAAAAATTCAAGGAAGCACTGATACATAATAGTACTACTACTAATATATAACAACACTAATATACCCACTTCCTTCCAAAAACAATGACAAGAAAAATGCTCTTTAAATGAATGAAAAAGTAATCAGAAAAATTAACACCAGGGACATAAAAAGCAAGTCGCAAAAGAAAATGCTACACAGATCTATGCAAAAATATTGAAACTCAGACTCCCTGCTTGACCAGTAGATAAGAATCCCCCTGCCAATGCAGGAGACACAGACTGGATACCTGGTCCAGGATGATTTCACACGCCTCAGAGCAACTAAGCCCATGAACCACAACTACTGAGCCCACGTACCGCAATGACTGAAGCCTGTGAACCCTGGAGCCCAAATGCTCCACAAAAGAGAAGCCACCGCAATGAGAGGTCTGTGGACCACAACTAGAGAATAGCCCACACTTGCTGCAACTAGAGAAGGCCTGAGCGCAGCAATGAAGACTCAGCACAGCCAAAAGTAAATAAATAAAAATAAATATATTGAAACTCATAGTGTTGTGTAAGGATAAATGAGTTCATTGTCCCCTTCTCTTCCTGCCCTCAATCTTTTTTGAGGGCAGGGGGAGAAGGGGGGCAACAGAGGATAAGATGGTTGGATGGCATCACTGACTCAATAGACAGGAGTTTGAGCAAACTCCAGGAGAAACTGAAGAACAGGGAAGCCTCGCATGCTGCAGTCCACGGGGTCACAAAGAACTGGACATGACTCAGCAAGTGAACAACAAAACTTTGCATAGTGTCTGCATACAATAAATGAAGCTACTAAAACATTAATAATTAAAGAAACGCAAATCTAAATAAAATGTGTGTGTGTGTGTGTATATATATATATGGGTGGTATATATGTGCATATTTATATGTGTAAGTGTGTGTATACATATTCTTCAACTGAATGATTTCAAAGATACTTGTATATGGATATTCACTGCAACAATGTAACACAGAATAACTGGAAACACCAAAAACCTATTAATGGGGCTTAAACAAACATCATCAGTCACTTACTAGCTCAGTCAACTAACTCTTTGAGATACCAAGGACTATAATCCGCCAGGCTCCTCTGTCTGTAGGATTCTCCAGGCAAGAATACTGGAGTGAGTAGCCATTTTCTTCTCCAGGGGATCTTCCTGACCCAGGGATTGAAACCTCATCTCCTGCATTATAAGGCTGATTCTTTACCACTAAGGCACCTGGGAAGCCCCTAAACAAACATAACTAAACATTATTATACAAAAATGTGGTAGATGTAGGTATACTGACTATGACAACTGTCTAAGAAAAGTAATAATGAATTGTAAAGTTATTTTAATGGAAGGGATTAAACTAGGTTAGGACTATGCTGCTGCTGCTAAGTAGTTTCAGTAGTGTCCAACTCTGTGTGACCCCATTGACAGCAGCCCACCAGGCTTCCCCGTCCCTGGGATTCTCCAGGCAAGAACACTGGAGCGGGTTACCATTTCCTTCTCCAATGCATGAAAGTGAAAAGTGAAAGTGAGGTCGCTCAGTCGTGTCTGACTCTAGCGACACCATGGACTGCAGCGTACCAGGCTCCTCCGTCCATGGGATTTTCCAGGCAAAAGTACTGGAGTGGGGTGCCACTGACTATACGTATATGCAAAATGTTTATGTATGTAGTGACCCTAAAAGGGTCACTATGTATGTGTATGTGCTTAGTCGCTCAGTTGTGTCCAACTCTTTGTGACCCCATGGACTGAAGCCCACCAGGCTCCTCTGTCCATGGGATTCCCCAGGCAAGAATACTGGAGTGGGCTGCCATGACCTCCTCCAGATCGTCCCAACCCAGGGATCAAATCCAGGTCGTCTACATTTCAGGTGGATTCTTTACCATCTGAGCCACCAGGAAAGCCCTAAACAATCACTAAAGAGCCCCCCAGCTCTAAGTATCTGAGGAATGTAGTTAGGTTATACCCAAAGGAGGAAGCCTTTGGGGGAGGAAAGAAACGCTCTCAAACTTTTAAGGACATAAGAAATACCTCTATCACAAAACACAAATTTTTATTTCAAAATGCCTAAACCTAAGGTGTTATGGAAGTTACTCTCCAGATGAGCTTACATTCACTGCTGCTACTGCTAAGTCGCTTCAGTTGTGGATTACAAACCTCAACCAAAAATTAAAAAAAAAAACACAAATCTTCAAAATGCATGACTAGTTCATGCTTAAATTACAGGTAAAGTAAGATCATAAAGAAGCAAAAGAAGAAAAATTAAGTAGCAGTCCCATCTGACACAATTAAGTAGCGATTATGCACTGCAGTTAGTACTCATACACATAAAGATTCAGGATTTATGCAGTTAACTAGATTTTTTTTTTTTTTTTAAGAAAAGTGGATTAAAATAAAAACTATTACTTAGCTCTTATAGTTTTGTGGGCTTTCTTTGAGCCAAAACAAGACAAATCTTTTTCTGGAGGCAGACGGGGGTAGGGGGAGTCCAACACTTTGGGAACTAAGATATAGTAAACTAATATTTTAAACAATACAGCCATTAGAATCAGTGGTACTTAAGGAAGACTGAGATGAGATAAATCAGTAAGTAATAGAAGGCATACACTCTCAGTTCAGTTCAGTTGCTCAGTTGTGTCCGATTCTTTGCGACCCCACAGACTACAGCACGCCAGGCCTCCCTGTCCATCACCAACTCATGGAGTTTACTCAAACTCTTGACCATTGATTGAATCGGTGATGCCATCCAATCATCTCATCCTCTGTTGTCCCCTTCTCCTCCTGCCTTCAGTCATTCCCAGCACCAGGGATCACATGCACTATTCAGTCCATGGAATTCTCCAGGCCAGAATGCTGGAGTGGGTAGCCTTTCCCTTCTCCAGGGGATCTTCCCAACCCAGGGATCAAACCCAGGTCTCCCGCATTACAGGCGGATTCTTTACCAGCTGAGCCACAAGGGAAGCCTAAGATACTCTCTATCCTAAAACAAAAATATATCCTAGAACTGTAGTTTCCAACCAAAAGTAATTTTGCTCCCTGTAAGACATCTGACAACATCTAAAGACAATTTTTGATTGTCAGGCCTGAGATGGCCCTGCTGGTGTATTGCGGGTAGAGGCCAGGGAAGTGATGAAATACTTTATAGACCCACCAGCCAACCCAAATGTCAACAGTACTAAGGTTGAAAAGCTCTGCCTTAGAAATAGGCTGGGGGTAGTGGGGAAAAACCACTGAATGTGTGCTTGGAAATAATCAGTTTTATCGTGAAAATCTTAAATCAACAGGATCTTTTTATGTTTAAAAATACTGACATCTCATCAAATGGCATGTAATCTATTAAAATGACACATTTTTCAAAGTGTTATTTAAAAGAAAGTTAACTGGATTTCCAATTTATCTAAAGCTTGAAATTCTGCAAAAGCCATAGGCAAAAAAGACAATAATACTAAAAAATGTTTTTACATATACACACATTCTCTGACTCTCACAAACAATATTGAGCAAAAGAATAATACCTTTTGTGTGATTCCATTTATAAACAGTTTCAAGAACAGGCAAAAACTTTTCTCTTATACATCAGAACAGTAGTTCCTTTGGAGAGAAAGGCAGACATGGGAGAGGACATGAGGGGGACTTCTGGGATGGTAATAATTTTGTATTTTTTTTTTATTAAATTTATTTATTTTTTTAATTACAATACTGTATTTGTTTTGCCATACATTGACACGAATCAGCCATAGGTGAACACAATCTCCCAATGAATTTTGTATTTCTTAATCTGGGTAGCACTTACATAACTTTGTCTTGTGACAATTCACCAAGCTATGTACTAATAACTGGTACACTTGACTGTATACCGTAACACTTTAACAAAAATGTTAACTTTTTAAAAATGTTATATATCCTAAAATCTTGAGCATTTTGACCCAGAAAGCAAAATTAATGTCAGGAGCAAAAGTAAAAGTGCTTTTGCTGTACAGGCTGCCTTCCAAGAGTTCAAGAAGGACGACACCCCCAGAAAGCTGTAAATACCATACTCGGTGTTCATACGGCATTCAGCCGTACACTTAAGCCACTATATATCCCTTGGCACAAACCCCAAAACTGGACAAATGCTTACAAATGCAGTTGGATTTACTCCTTGGACAGTTTGTTTGGACTATTTCCCCCAACGTTAAACTGGGAACTGTTATCAGAGAACAAGCTCTAAGAAACAAATGATGCTTTCTCTTTCGAATCCCAGTTTTCCAAAGGTCTCCCAAACTAAACTTCTCTTGGCTCCTCCTTCAGGATTTCTGCGCCCATCACTGCCTCTCCCAGTATCTACTCTCACAATCCACCAACACGCACACACACGCACACACACACACACACACACACACACACACACGAAAATTCACATTAATGCTCATTCCAGAGGCTAGTCTCCCTCTCCCCCAGAAACCCTGTAAACACAATCCAAACTTCACTACCCTCAAATTCATATTCTCCACACACTTTCCCAACAGCACCACAAAATCAGGGCCCATGCCCTCCCAAGTATCTTAAATCCTCTCTCCCACCGCGCTAAAAGCCCTTGCTTCTGCAAACAACTCAGCTCATGGCCACCGCTATAGCTCGGATCTCCACCTTTCTTGCCCTTTAGCAGCCTCCACATCCCCACACTTTCCTGTATTCAAAACCAGCCCATCTCCCGTCCACCCTCTGCCCCCAACCTCTGTTCTCTCCTGTCTGACTCTTTTCTAAGACAGGGATGGGGAGTTGGTGGAAGGGTGTAGAGGAAAGTACTCTGTCCCACGTGAAAACAGTGGAGAAAAGACTGCTCAAGTCTGCAGCACAACCACGTGCCGGGACTACAGTCAGAGGCTGGATTCTGAAACCCAGCCTCACCAATTACTAACTGCAAGGCTTCGGCCAGGCGATTTTACATATTTAAATCTCCGTCTCCAGAATTACAAAATGGAGCTAATAAACAATAGCCACCTCCCAGAGTTGGGAGATTGAATCAACTCCCAGCCAGCTGAGCACTTGGCACAAACCCAACACGGTAGACTCTCAACAACTGGCTGTTTTTCTTAGGTCCTCTTTGTGGATGGGAGAAAATGAAAGGTACCTTCGTTCAGTCTCTTAAATGCAAAACTTCCTGCAAAGTCTCTTCCTGGGGGATAGCAAGAAGGCAAGGGAAAGACGTACTCTACAGATAAGTCTGTGATACAAAGAGTTTTGTCAGGTCCCCAAACTCGGTGTTCTCTCTTTATTATCTGCTTACAGTGTGGATCCAAGTTGGATCCAAGGAGCTCTGCACGCCTTGGTAAAGGATGGGGAAGACGTGAATATGTTCTGTACGTTAAATATTCTTTCTTCCACTGTTAGAAGGAATGTAGCAGCACCCTTCAAACTGCTAAAGTGCCTTCTTTTGGGGGGGTCGAAGAATAGGAAGGAAACCCGAAATCCGAAAGGATTTTTCTTGAGAAGTTTATAGAATACATCATAATAAAAGATTAAAAGCAAATGCGGGAAACCTCATTTCTCCTGCAGCAGAGAGCACCAATCGGTTTGTCAGCAAGTGAATGAGTTAAAAATGAAAAAGCGCTTTCCCCATCTCTCCTGGGATACCAGGGCTTCCTCGGGTCCCTTCCCAAGAGGGATAAAGCGGAGGGTCTGCGCCAGGGAATCCCCAGCTTCCTACGGGGGAGAGGCGGGGCCGGGGAGTCCCTTCCTGTCTCTTCCCAACCCATCTCCTCCAGTAACGGGATGTCTCCTGGGACTCGAAGATCCCCCGAGAGATTCGGCCATCCCTGGATCCCTCCCCTCCCAAGACCTCTGGACAGCCCTCCTCAGTCCTCGGAGTTCTCCCCGGCCAATTCTCCCGGTCTCCCGGCTGGCACTGGGTCAGCCCGCGGCCCACGGAGATCCCTCACGGGCCTCCTCCCGGCCCCTACAGAGCGCCGCGAGCCCGCGAGGTTACCTGCTGAGACGGCAGCTCCACATGCAGGGCCCGCGCAGCAGAACCTGGAGGCAGCGCGGCGGCCGGGCCCGTGGGCGGCGGGGGAGTGGGCCCCCGACCGACGCTGAAGCGTTCATCTTGACCCAAGGGCCGCCAAGCGGCGGGACCGACGCTCCTCCGGCATCCGCCACAACCGCCGAGTCACGACCCGCCGAGACCCCGCAGCCCAGAAACCAACCAACCTAGAGGCTAGACCGTTCTACCCCACCTCCAGCCGCCGCCGCTGGCTAAGGAAGAGCCATATTACCGCAGTGCAACCCCCACCACCCGCTGAGACCTGGCTTGCCCATTGGTTCAGCTTCCATGGGGGCGGGACCAAACGACAAAAAGAGGATGCGCTATTGGGCAGAAGATTTGTCCGTCGCCAGCAGAAATAGACAGGGGGCGGAGGGACCCGGGGATGGCCTAAATTGCGTCTGTCAAACCGGGGTGAAACCTAGGGAGTTGCTTCTTTTTCCCCAGTCTAATTGGCTCTTTTACTACCACAGGGCGGGGTCTCCTGGAGGAGCCGCAAGGACCATTGCTCGAGGTCGCCGTCAGTTGTCGGTAAAGGAAAAGAGGGGCGGAGTCCGACTAGGTAGACCGGCGCCTGGACTCCGGTGTCACGTGCAGGAGGCAGGAGAGTCACCTGATTAGTGAGAGTCAGTTTTGGGAGCCACTTCCGCCCTAACCTAGTTGCCATGGTAACCGGCCTCCCGAGGAGGGCGGGGACCCATTTGGCGCCAGCTGGGGCACGATGGTCTATCTGTCTGTAGTTGAACATTCCCTGGACAATCTTTTCCTAAGGGCTTCCACCAACGTGTGAGGATTGAAAAGGAATACTTTATGGTTCGGCAGAAAGCCACCACGCAGGATGCCCTGAGACCAGAAACTTGTCGGGCAACGCCGCCAGCTCCACCCACGACCAATTCCAACTCATAAGTCCCCGCCCCCTCCTCATACTTCATTAACTGGTAGGATGAGGCAGGCACTCAGGATGCTGTTTCACTTATGTGAGTGGGTTGTTTATGCTTTCCCTGGAAAGCCTTTGCTATGTACTTTGCTCCTCCTGACTAATGCTTACTTAGCCATCAAATTTCATCTTGTGTTGGGATCCCAAAAAGGCTTCTCAGACTCACTCTGGGACCCTGCGTTAGAAAACTTGCCTCTACCACATTTCTGATTATTCTATTGCATTCAATTGTATTTTAATAAGTGTGTAACACACTTGGACAGTCACATATATCCTTCTCGCAAACACACACTGCTAATTTCTCAAGCAAAAGAACCTTCTCTGATTCATTTCTGGATTCTCAGTACCTCGCAGAGAATCAGGACATGAGTTTTTGAAGCAAAGGCACAGATTAAATGTTAAATGACACCTCTTCCGTGAAGACCTCCTTGGATTATAATGATAGCATCTATTGAATTGTTTCTATAATAAATATCGAGTCATTCTTCAGAATAATGATCTTTTACCTCCTTTGCAAATTTCTCCAACACCCTGACTGATACAGCAGAAAGAACAGAGTATTTTAAGCTCAGACACAATAGGAATCAGAAACTTAGAATCCTGGCTCTTCCAGCTCTGTGTTCCTAGGTAAGCCAGTTCCCTTTCTCAACTTTAGTTTTCCCACTTGTAAAATAGTAACAAGATTGCTTTGAGGAGTAAATAAGCCACTGTAGACATAGTGCCCAGTGTGGGGCCTGTCATATTATAATTGCACTGAAAACATTTAATAAGCATGCTATCTTTCAAGGGTATTTGGGGGAATTTTCATATTGTTTTATTTCCTTTTTAACAACTATAGAATGTATGGTAATGTTGCCTGAAGACACTTTGGATCTGATCCCAGAGATGGCTAATATATGTCACACTGTCTCCTGTTCATGCAGTCAGGTGTTTGCTGAGATGGTACTAATTGAGAAATCCCAAATCTCATCAGGTTCCACCATCTGCTGGAATTTCATAGAAGACATTTGTCTGTTTCCAAGCTATATTAGATTCCTAAAGCTGATGTATCCAATTACTACAAACTAAGTAGCTGAAAACGACAAAGTTATTATTTCACAGTTCTAGAAGCCAGAAGCCCCAAATCAAGGGGCTTAATGCTGGGTCTGGAGAAGGCAGTGGCACCCCACTCCAGTACTCTTGCCTGGAAAATCCCATGGACGGAGGAGCCTGGTAGGCTGCAGCCCATGGGGTCTCTGAGAGTTGGACAACTCAGTGACTTCACTTTCACTTTTCACTTTCATGCATTGGAGAAGGAAATGGCAACCTACTCCAGTGTTCTTGCCTGGAGAATCCCAGGGACGGGGAAGCCTAGTAGGCTGCCGTCTATGGGGTCGCACAGAGTTGGACACGACTGGAGCGACTTAGCAGCAGTAGCAGCAGCAGTGCTGGGTCTGAGAAGGGAATGTGGGAGCCAGAAAAGACACTCAGATTTCACAGGTGAGATGACATTTAACCTGGGTATTGGAGGACCAATAAGAGTTCACAAGCAGGGAGGGATGAAAGGACGTTTCAGTAGAGAGAGCAGGAGTAATTTTCCACAAGCCTTTACTCTGCATGAGGCAAATTACTGGATACTGGAAATACAGAACTGAAGTAAATAACCCTTCACAGACGTTTCCATCTACATGCCACAAACCCTAGGAGAGCTGGCACTCACCCCTAGGGACATGGCAGAAAACTGAAATAGCCTGCTGAGTACGTGTTCAGTAAATGCTGCCTATCATTACTTTTATGTGGACTATTCATTCTAAAGACTCTTGTATTATTTTGGGTCTTACTTCATCATATGGCTGTACTTGTTTCAACATTAAAATATTTTTACTCACTTAGAATCGAGTTAGTATAATATTTATAGAGTGTTATTTATAGTGTTCTATAGTAGAGAAACAAGTATTCAAGTATGCTGCTGCTAAGTCGCTTCAGTTGTGTCCGACTCTGTGCGACCCCATAGACGGCAGCCCACCAGGCTTCCCTGTCCCTGGGATTCTCCAGGCAAGAACACTGGAGTGGGTTGCCATTTCCTTCTCCAATGCATGAAAGTGAGAAGAGAAAATGAAGTCGCTCAGTTGTGTCCGACTCTTAGCGACCCCGTGGACCGCAGCAGGTATAAGGCGCATGAATTTAAAAGGTGGCCAAATACAAGATACATGCTATGGTAGAAGAAACATCAAGGTCAAGTGGTAATGGACTAACAGGCTCTACAGGAGCTGGTGGGCAAGGTCAGAGCAGGCTTCACAAAGGTCTTAAAGGTTGATTAGAAGTTTGAGAAGGCAATGGCACCCCACTCCAGTACTCTTGCCTGGAAAATTCCATGGATGCAGGAGCCTGGTAGGCTGCACTCCATGGGGTCGCCAAGAGTCGGACACGACTGAACAACTTCACTTTCACTTTTCACTTTCATGCATTGGAGAAGGAAATGGCAACCCACTCCAGTGTTCTTGCCTGGAGAATCCCAGGGACGGGGGAGCCTGGTGGGCTGCTGTCTATGGGGTCGCACAGAGTTGGACACGACTGAAGTGACTTAGTCGCAGTAGCAGCAGCAGAAGTTTGATAGGTAAACAACAGATGGTTAGAGCCATTTGGTTCCGGGGTGGCTCCTGTTTTAACAACCAACTAGTACCATGTTGGGTACTAAAATCAAAATAGTTTGTAGAACCAAAAAGCCAAACTTGTCTCAATACACTTTGCATCCACTTCCTCCACCCTCTTCATTCTACAGATCTCCTGAGTGTGATGCATTAGGTAAATAAATGCAAGACAGAGCAGACTGGTATTTCTATGTCTTGAATCTAATTAAATCTATTCTTTTCCTTTCAACAGAGTCCTCTCTCTTCCATTCACTTACTTATTTAGTCAAGGACCAAACCTTTACCAGGTGTCCAGCCTTGTTACTACATTGACAGAAATCATGCAAATAGAATCTCTCACTGCAGGGAGTTTGCAGATAATTTCAGCACAAAATGGCAAGTGCAATCATTGAGATGATAAAGTATAATGGAAGCACAGAAAAGGACATTGCTAACTGCAGTGTGTTGTGCGGGAAGGTTTTCTACAGGAGAAAGAGCATTCTAGGCAGAAGGAAATGAGCAAAGGCACTGGGGCAGAAGACACAGCGTTTGCACAGTCAAGCACGGCTGAAGCCAAAGCTGCCCGGAGGACAGGCTATCAAAGGAAGGTGGGCCAGGTGAAAAGAACCTGACCACCAGGCTAAGGAATTGAGTTTAATCTTAGGCAACAGGAAGTTGTTTAGAAAGATCCTCAGGCAGCCTTGGAGATGCAGCTTTGAAGGGGGAAGGACTAGAAGAGCAAGACTCTTGCAGAAAGTCACGGGAGAATTGTAAAACAAAAGGTCATTCCCCAGAGAGCCTGTACACACCCAACAAACCTGAAAGGCAAGTCCCCAGGCAGCATTTCTCCTCCTTTCTCAACCCTTCAAGGTCATTTTTCTCCAAAGAGGCTTCCTGGATGTAAGCTAATAATGGCTACCTCCTCTACGTTCCCCCAGCAGCTGCCTGACCTCTTAGTGCAGGTGTTCATATGCCTTGTCATATACTGAGAGGTTTCTCTTTGTTTAGCCTATTCCACCCTGGACTCTTGTTCTTGATTTCTTTCTACAACCCTGAAAGGTTGTTGTTGAATCACGACGCCGGGATTCTTGGCCCCCGGAGGAGAAGAATTCAATCCGGGGCCAGAGACGAGGCTGGATCGCTCAGAGCTTTTGTGTAACAAAGTTTTATTAAAGTATAAAGGAGATAGAGAAAGCTTCTGACATAGGCATCAGAAGGGGGTAGAAAGAGTACCCACTTCTTAATTTTAGCAATGAGTTTATATATTCTCCAACTAATCCAATGAAGGTCTGGAGGTTGTAAAGACCTCACCAGACCTACTCCCTAATTAACGTTTTAAGATAACAGAATTAGCCAGAAGGTTTAATCCAGAGACTGTCCTCAGGCAGAATACATAATACATTGCTGTTATATAATCCTTGTAAAGAGAAGGTTTAATCCAGAGACTGCCCTCAGGCAGAATACATTGTTGTTATATAATCCTAAGGAATGTAGAGAAATAAGTTTGTCCTTTCTTCCTCCTTGAGAGTTCCAGACCCCTCTCTCCTTGGGGACCCCTAGACTTCTTATCAACCTGCCTAGGAAGTGACTCTCTCAACCCCAGCATCCTGACACAGGGGCTCCATCAGCTTCAGTGAGCAAATGACTGCCTGAATAAAATCATTAAATGCCTGAATGCTTGAGTAAGTGAATGTTTGGATGACAGGGGCCTCATACCCCCCCACTGGACACAGCCCCAGAGAGAGGAAATGAGCTTGTCCAAGGTCACTTGAAATTTATAGCAAAGCTGAGACAAAGACTCAAACCTCTTGCCCATGAGACTAGCACTTCTTCCTAGGTTCCAGTGGTTTTCACAGTGTCACAGACTATATTATCACCAACTGAGAGCACATGAGCTGGTGAATTTATAGGCCAGCCCTGGATGACACACACTGGATCCAAATGAATCTAACCCAGGGGGCTGATTTAGCCAAAGTCCCCACAGAAAGCTTTCTTTGGGAAATGACTTTTACAATGAGGTCTGAAGGATGAGTAGGAGTTAACTGGGCAAAAGAGGCTAGTGAGAGCAAGAGGAGCAATTTGAATAAGGAACAGCCCGAAGGAGCTAAAAGGAAGGCCAGGTGGGAGTAGGCAGAGAGAGGCAGCCAGTGTGGAGGGGAAGGAGAACACTTTTGGAAAGAAATTGTTATTTCAAAAATAAGAGAAAATCAAAGACTGCCTTTAATTTCTTTTACAATTTCATGTTGCTTTTACGCGTAATTTCATATGGCAGAAGTGGCACTATCTTTTAGGTGCTCAGAGTTTCTGGAGTTTTAATCCAGCCTGATGGCACAGAATGAAGTTGGAGGGAGATTCTGGCAGGGGCCAGACCTGCCAGGTGTTGCAGCCCCAGCGGAGTCTGACTTTGCTTGAGGCACATAGACTGAAGGATCTAAGCAAGGGGAGTGACATGATCTAATTCACATTTTAGAAATGCTGCTCCTGCTGCCAGCTCAAGAGCAAATTGAAAACTGCACAACTCAGATAGGACTGCAACCCAACTGAAACCCGGACTGGGACTTGAACACACCTGATCTCAAGACTTAATGAAGCTCAGGTTCTTTGCATCTCTGAGCAGAAGGAATTCAGGGAGAGACAAAGTGATAGGTAAGAAGTGGATTTATTTAGAGAGAAATATTCCATAGACAGAATGCAGTTTGACTCAAAAGGCAAGAGCGGCCCGGGAGAAGCCCCCCACAGACAACGTGTAGGCCATCTCACAAATCGAGAAGCCTGGAAGTGTGAGGTGGTTATGAAACAGGAGGGAAAGGGGCAGGGCACAGCCTTTAAAAGAATGGCATAACCCTTGAGGATACGACATAAGCTGGTTAGCACTAACTAGGTCCAAGATGGTAGAACATCCAACTTCTGATAGACCTTGAGCCTCAGTATACACTCATCATAAAACATCAGCAAACTAAATTACACACCCACAGTGCCATGACGGTTCTAAGACCAACCACAAAGGTCAAAAAGTGGACAGTGGCCCCATTCCTGGAAATCTGCATCTCGTCTCCCAGCACAGCTGGAATACTCCTTCCACTCATTAGCCTATGAAATCACCCACTCCTATGAAAGCTGACTGGGGCTTTCCAGGTTACTCAGTGGTAAAGAATCTGTCTGCAGTACAGGAGACCCAGCTTTGATCCTGGGTCAGGAAGATCCCCTGGAAGAAGAAACGGCAACCCACTCCAGTATTCTTGCCTGAAAAATCCCATGGACAGAGGAACCTGGTGGGCTACAGACCATGGGATTGCAAAGAGTTGGACACAACTGAGCACTCACACCTAAAAACTGACAACCTTATACCTTGGGGCCTCTCTTGCCTTCTGAGATGGCCAACACTCTTGTCTGTGGAGTGTGTATCTCTCTATATAAATCTACTTCCTATCTATAACTTTGTCTCTCACTGAATTTTCTGCAATGAGAGATCAAGAACCTGAACTTCATTAGACTAGGTGTGTGATCTCAGTGAAAAACCCATGGGTTCAAGTCCCAACCTGAGATGCATGGTTTCACCAAGATTCTTTGGCTAAGTGAGTGATCAGGGTTGGGCCAGAAGAAGTACAGGATGATCCTAGACCTTTAGCTGTGCCATAAAGTAAAAAGTACTCAAAAAAAAAAAAAAAACCACACACACACACACACAAAGGAAGAGAGATGTCAAAGGGACACAGAAGCCAATTTGAAAGGACTCTGACTGGCTCAATCTGGGGGAACTTGAACATCAAAATGAATGATAGAATGGCCTATATCCCACTAAATAAAAAATAGGTATTCATGAGTTTTTATTGCTATAACAAATGTCTCATTAGGAAAAAGATATTACATGGTGATGAAATAAAATGTAAAATAAATATTACATGGTGATAAAATAAAATTTTATGGCAAAGTAAAAGTGTTAGTGGATAGTTGAGCCCACCAGGCTCCTCTATCCATGGAATTCTCCAGGCAAGGATACTGGAGTGGGTAACCATTCCTTTCTCTGGGGAATCTTCCCAACCCAGGAAATGAACCTGGGTTTCCCAAATTGCAGGCAGATTCTTTATCATCTGAGCAACCAGGGAAGCCTTTTTTTTTTTTTTTTTTTTTTTAATAGCAAGATAAGAAAAATTTAAACAAAATGTTCTTTTGAAGGACTTAGGTTAAAATTTAAGCCCGGAAGGCAGGCTGTGCCTCAAAGAAAATAGCTTACTCCTTATCTGGTGACTCAGAGCCTCCTGACCGATTCTTAACAGATAACTTATGACCTGGACAAGGAAACCCCTCCCAAGAATGTATCTCTCTGTCGGACTTTTCTGGGTAAAAATTGACCAAATGCCGCAGGGTGATCAGCCAACCGTTTCAACTTAATTACCTGCAAACTTTTCCCACCAATCAGATGTATCCACCTCACCTATGGCCCCTACTTCATTGTATCCCATACCCTGACCTCATCCCCACCTACCTGTGATTTTTTTGTATAAAGTCCCTCACGACTGGCGTTCGAGGTTCACTCCTCCTAAGGAGATCGAACCCGGCGCGCCGGCCTAATAAATCCTCTTGCTGATTGCATCGAATTCGAGTCACTGTGGTCTTTGGGGTGACGGTTCCCGAGAAAAGGCCGCGAGGTCTTACAATACCTCCTAAAATTCTTATGAAAGTGAAACTGTTAGTCACTCAGTTGTGTCTGACTGTGACCCCTTGGATGGTAGCCCACTAGGCTCCTCTGTCCATGGAATTCTCCAGGCAAGAATACTGGAGTGAGTAGCCGCTCCCTTCTCCAGGGGATCTTTAATTTCTTATATAAGAGCCACAGGAGCATCTTTGGTTATAATATTTACTTTTTTCCTCAGTTCCTGATAGGGATTCCCTGATAGCTCAGCTGGTAAAGAACCTGCCTGCAATGCAGGTGACCTGGATTCAATCCCTGGGTTGGGAAGATCCCCTGGAGAAGGGAAAGGCTACCCACTCCAGTATTCTGGCCTGGAGAATTCCATGGACTGTATAGTCTACAGGGTCGCACTAAGCGACTTTCTTTCACCTCACTCACTCAGTTCCTGAACTAGCTTCCAGAATATATACAAGCAATGGAAATGGAAATGGAAATGGAGATCTTTTGTTTTCATAACAAACCCCATTCAACCACATGTTAATAAAATGGCTTTTGGAAAGCCCTTAAATAACCTAAGGTTGGCAGTTGCCAGGGGAACCAAACCTGATTAGAGGGAGGGGACTTTTAGACCCCTCCCACCCCAGACATCTGGGGAGGGGAAAGGCATGAACATTGACTTCAATCAATAATAGCCAATGATTTAATCAATCATGGCTGTGTCATGAAGCCTCCATAAAAACCTGAAAGAATGGAGTATAGAGAGAACACAAGGAAGTGATGGGATGCAGACACACAGATCTTGGAAGCTCTGCATTCCTTCCCACATACCTTGCTCTATGCAGCTCTTCCATCTGCTATTACTGAGTGATATCCTTTTACAATAAACTGATAATCTAGTGAGCAAATGTTTTGTTGAGTTCTGTGAGCTGCTCCAGCAAACTAATGGACCTCAAGAAGCATTTTGTGGGAACCTTCAATTTATAACCAGTTGGTCAGAAACATAGGTAACAACCTATGCTTGCTATTGGCATCTAAAGTATGTGGAGGCAGGGTGGGGAGGCAGGGGTGGGAGTGTGTGTGTGTGTGTGTGTGTGTGTGTGTGTGTGTGTGTGTGTGAGTGTGTGTGGGTGGAGGGTTGAGAGGGGTGCTGGGCTGAGCCCTTAACCTGTGGGAGCTGATGCTATCTCCAGGTAGATAAGGTAAGAATTGAGTTAAACTGTAGGACAACCAGCTGTTATCAGATAATTGTGGGGAAAATCCCCATACACTATGGTGTCGGAAGTGAAGTAGTGATGCAGTGTTGAGAGCACAGGAGAAACACAGGATTGCATTTTTCCTGTAGAATGAGATTTAAATAACATGTGAGTCTGAACTTGATTCTTTTGCTAAAATGGGCATATTAAGACTAACGGTGATGTCCTTGACTAACCTATGAGGATTGTATTTCTGGATTAATTTAATGGCCTTCATGATTTTACTGTAGTATTTGTCTGTAGGATAACGTACTTGTTTGGTATGATGTGGTATCAAGTCTGCAACTTACTCTCAAGTGGTTTTGGGAGAAAATTTTTTTTAATATTTTGAATTTTTTTTTGAATCGTACTTGCAACTTTTTTGTGAGACTGTTTTACATAAAGTGATAAAGAAAATGTTGTGATGTTCCTTGCATAGTAACTACTTTCTATAAACAAAATGAAAGTGAAAATGATTTTTCACAACATTTTGGTCGTTAAAGTTTATATTTAAAAAAATTTAATAACTTATCGAGAGTTTGATATATGCCAGGCATTGCTGTAAGCAGTGTGTGTACCCTTACCACCGTGCTAGAGATTACAGAGGTAAGGCAAGAGTTCTGTCACCTGCCTAAGGTCACATGTTTTGAGTTTTGAACTGGGATTTGAAAGCCGTCTAACTCCAGTGTTATTAATTCTACAGTTTTCTACCTCAATAAAAGAGTATTACAGTATCTCCTGCATGCTGCCAAATAAGAGTTCTCATGTCGCAACTAAAGATGCCATATTGTACAATCTTAGACGCAGCATGCATGCTAAGTCACTTCAGTGGTGTCCGATTTTGCCTGCTCCTCTGTCCATGGGATTCTCCAGGGAAAAATACTGGAGTGGGTTGCCATGCTCTCTTGTACGGGATCTTCCCAACCCAGGGATTGAACAGGCATCTCTCATGTCTCCTGCACAGGCAGGTTCTTTACCACTACTGTCACATTGGAAGCCTAAGACTCAGAACAACCAAATAAATAAATATTAAAAAATATATGTGTGTGTGTGTTTAATCCAAGGAAAAAATAATTTGCATTGGTTTTGATGAAAGTGAAAGAGGAGAGTGAAAAAGTTGGCTTAAAGCTCAACATTCAGAAAACTAAGATCATGGCATCTGGTCCCATCACTTCATGGCAGATAGATAGGGAAACAGTGGAAACAGTGTCAGACTTTATTTTGGGGGCCCCCAAATCACTGCAGATGGTGATTGCAGCCATGAAATTAAAAATGCTTAACTCCTTGGAAGGAAAGTTATGACCAACCTCAACAGCATATTCAAAAGCAGAGACATTACTGTGTCAACAAAGGTCCATCTAGTCAAGGCTATGGTTTTTCCAGTAGTCATGTATGGATGTGAGAGTTGGACTCTAAAGAAAGCTAAGCACAGAAGAATTGATGCTTTTGAACTGTGGTGTTGGAGAAGACTCTTGAGGGTCCCTTGGACTGCAAGGAGATCCAACCAGTCCATTCTAAAGGAGATCAGTCCTGGTGTTCATTGGAAGGACTGATGTTGAAGTTGAAACTCCAATACTTTGGCGATCTCATACAAAGAGCTGACTCATTTGAAAAGACCCCAAAGCTGGGAAAGATTGAGGGAAGGAGGAGAAGGGGATAACAGAGGATGAGATGGTTGGATGGGCATCTCAATGGGCATGGCTTTGGGTAGACTCCGAAAGTTGGTGATGGACAGGGAGCCCTGGCATGCTGCAGTTCATGGGGTCACAAAGAGTCAGACACAACTGAGCAACTGAACTAAACTGAATTGGTTTTCATCAGAAGTAATTTGAAATCTCAAAAATCATTTGGCATTTTAGAGCTGTGAAAAGGTGCTTTTAAATGTGCCTAAGTCCAATGTTAAATTCACCCATTCCAGTCCATTTTAGTTTGCTGATTCCTAGAATGTCGACATTCACTCTTGCCATCTCCTGTTTGACCACTTCCAATTTGCCTTGATTCATGGACCTAACATTCCTGGTTCCTATGCAATATTTCTCTTTACAGCATTGGACCTTGCTTCTATGACCAGTCACATCCACAGCTGGGTATTGTTTTTGCTTTGGCTCCCTCCCTTCATTCTTTCTGGAGTTATTTCTCCACTGATCTCCTGTAGCATATTGGGCACCTACTGACCTGGGGAGTTCCTCTTTCAGTATCTTATCATTTTGCCTTTTCATACTGTTCATGGGTTCTCAAGGCAAGAATACTGCAGTGGTTGGCCATTCCCTTCTCCAGTGGACCACATTCTGTCAGAGCTCTCCACCATGACTCATCTGTCTTAGGTGGCCCCACATGGCATGGCTTAGTTCCATTGAGTTAGACAAGGCTGTGGTCTGTATAATCAGCTTGGCTAGCTTTCTGTGATCATGGGACAGGTGAATTTAACTCAGATGACCATTTTATCTACTACTGTGGGCAGGAATGCCTTAGAAGAAATGAAGTAGCCATCATGGTCAACAAAAGAGTCAGAAATGCAGTACTTGGATGCAATCTCAAAAATGATAGAATGATCTCTGTTCATTTCCATGGCAAATCATTCAGTATGACGGTAATCCAAGCCTATGCCCCAACTAGTAACACTGAAGAAGCTCAAGTTGAACAGTTCTATGAAGACTTACGACACCTTTTAGAACTAACACCCCAAAAGATGTCCTTTTCATTATAGGGGACTGGAATGCAAAAGTAGGAAGAAACACCTGGAATAACAGGCAAATTTGGCCTTGGAGTACGGAATGAAGCAGGGCAAAGGCTAATAGAGTTTTACCAAGAGAACACACTGGTTGTAGCAAACACCCTCTTCCAAAAACACAGGAAAAGACTCTACACATGGACATTACCAGATGGTCAACACTGAAATCAGACTGATTATATTCTTTGCAGCCAAAGATGGAGCGCTCTATACAGTCAGCAAAAACAAGACCAGGAGCTGACTGTGGCTCATATCATGAACTCCTTATTGCCAAATTCAGACATAAGTTGAAGAAAGTAGGGAAAACCACTAGACCATTCAGGTATGACCTAAATCAAATCCCTTACGATCATACAGTGGAAGTAAGGAATAGATTTAAGGGACTAGATCTGTTAGACAGAGTGCCTAATAAACTATGGATGGAAGTTCATGACATTGTACAGGAGACAGGGATCAAGACCATCCCAGAGAAAAAGAAATGCAAACAAGCAAAATGGCTGCCTGAGGAGGCCTTACAAATAGCTGTGAAAAGAAGTGAAAAGCAAAGGAGAAAAGGAAAGATATTCCCATTAGAATGCAGAGTTCCAAAAATAGCAAGGGGAGATAAAAAGCCTTCCTCAGCCATCAATGCAAAGAAATACAGGAAAAGAACAGGATGGGAAAGACTAGAGATCTCTTCAAGAAAATTAGAGATACCAAGGGAATATTTCATGCAAAGATGGGCTCCATAAAGGACAGAAATGGTATGAACCTAAAAGAAGCAGAAGATATTAAGAAGAGGTGGCAAGAATACACGGAAGAACTGTACAAAAAGATCTTCATGACCCAGAGAATCATGATGGTGTGATCACTCACCTAGAGCCAGACATCCTGGAATATGAAGTCAAGTGGGCCTTAGAAAGCATCACTATGAACAAAGCTAGTGGAGATGATGGAATTGCACTTAAGCTCTTTCAAATCCTGAAAGATGATGCTGTGAAAGTGCTGCACTCAATATGCCAGCAAATTTGGAAAACTCAGCAGTGGCCACAGGACTGGAAAAGGTTAGTTTTCATTCAAATCCCAAAGAAAGGCAATGCCAAAGGATGCTCAAACTACTGCACAATTGCACTCATCTCGCATGCTAGTAATGTAATGCTCAAAATTCTCCTAGCCAGGCTTCAGCAATACGTGAACCATAAACTTCCAGATGTTGAAGTTGGATTTAGAAAAGGAGAGGAACCAGAGGTCAAATTGCCAACATCTGCTGGATCATGGAAAAAGCAAGAGAGTTCCAGAAAAACATCTACTTCTGCTTTATTGACTATGCCAAAGCCTTTGACTGTGTCAATCACAATAAACTGTGGAAAATTCTGAAAGAGATGGAAATACCAGAACTCCTGACCTGCCTCTTGAGAAACCTATATGCAGGTCAGGAAACAACAGTTAGCACTGGACATGGAACAACAGACTGGTTGCAAATAGGAAAAGGAGTACGTCAAGGCTGTATATTGTCACCCTGCTTATTTAACTTATATGCAGAGTACATCATGAGAAATGCTGGACTGGAAGAAGCACAAGCTGGAATCAAGATTGCCAGGAGAAATATCAATAACCTCAGATATACAGATGACACCACCCTGATGGCAGAAAGTGAAGAGGAACTAAAAGCCTCTTGAAGAAAGTGAAAGAGGAGAATGAAAAAGTTGGCTTAAAGCTCAACATTCAGAAAACAAAGATCATGGCATCTGGTTCCATTACTTCATGGCAAATAGATGGGGAAACAGTGGAAACAGTGTCAGACTTTTTTGGGGAGGGCTCAAAAATCACTGCAGATAGTCATTGCAGCCATGAAATTGAAAGATGCTTACTTCTTGGAAGGAAAGTTATGACCAATCTAGATAGCATATTGAAAAGCAGTGATATTACTTTGTCAACAAAGGTCCATCTAGTCAAGGCTATGGTTTTTCCTGTGGTCATGTATGGATGTGAGAGTTGGACTCTAAAGAAAGTTGAGCACTGAAGAATTGATGCTTTTGAACTGTGGTGTTGGAGAAGACTCTTGAGAGTCCCTTGGACTGCAAGAAGATCCAACCAGTCCATTCTAAAGGAGATCAGTCCTGGGTGTTCATTGAAAGGCCTGATGCTGAGGCTGAAGCTCCAATACTTCGGCAACCTCATTCGAAGAGCTGACTCACTGGAAAAGACGCTGATGCTGGGAGGGATTGGGGGCAGGAGGAGAAGGGGACAACAGAGGATGAGATAGCTGATGGCATCACCGACTCCATGCACTTGAGTTTGGGTGAACTCCGGGAGTTGGTGATGGACAGGGAGGCCTGGCGTGCTGCGGTTCACGGGTTCGCAAAGAGTTGGGCACGAGTGAGTGACTAAACTGAACTGAACTGAACTGAAGTCCAATGCAATATTATGTTAAAAAGTAGGAGATACAATTGTATGTATGCATGATAAAAATATGAGATGAAAATACACAAACTCTTTAAGCAGTAAATGGTGAAAAATAGCTTGAGAAAGATTTTACAAGGAAGAGAACAGGATTATGTAAAAGAAATTTAGAAAGTGTACTGGGAAAAAGTTTGTTATAAAAACTGGTTGAAACAAGGATGTCAGTTCAGTTCAGTCACTCTACTGTATCCAACTCTTTGTGACCCCATGAACCGCAGCATGCCAGGCCTCCCTGTCCGTCACCAACTCCCGGAGTCTACCCAAATCCGTGCCCATTGAGTTGGTGATGCCATCCAACCATCTTCTCCTCTGTCGTCCCCTTCTCCTCCTGTCCTCAATCTTTCCCAGCATCAGGGTCTTCTCAAATGAGTCAGCTCTTTGCATGAGGTGGCCAAAGTATTGGAGTTTTAGCTTCAACATCAGCCTTCTGGTAAACACCCAGGACTGATTTCCTTTAGGATGGACTGGTTGGATCTCCTTGCAGTCCAAGGGACTCTCAAGAGTCTTCTCCAACACCACAGTTCAAAAGCATCAATTCTTCAGTGCTCAACTTTCTTTAGAGTCCAACTCTCACATCCATACATGACCACAGGAAAAACCATAGCCTTGACTAGATGGACCTTTGTTGACAAAGTAATGTCTCTGCTTTTGAATATGCTGTTGAGGTTGATCATAACTTTCCTTCCAAGGAGTTAGGCGTCTTCTAATTTCATGGCTGCAATCACCATCTGCAGTGATTTTGGAGCCCGCCAAAATAAAGTCTGACACTGTTTCCACTGTTTCCCTATCTATCTGCCATGAAGTGATGGGACCAGATGCCATGATCTTTGCTTTCTGAATGTTGAGCTTTAAGCCCACATTTTCACTCTTCTCTTTCACTTTCATCAAAAGGCTCTTTAGCTCTTCTTCACTTTCTGCCATAAGGCTGGTGAAATCTGCATATCTGAGGTTATTAATATTTCTTCCAGCAATCTTGGTTCCAGCTTGTGCTTCTTCCCGCCCAGCATTTCTCATGATGTACTCTGCATATAAGTTAGATAAGCAGGGTGACAATATACAGCCTTGATGTACTCCTTTTCCTATTTGGAACCAGTCTGTTGTTCCATGTCCAGTTCTAACTGTTGCTTCCTGACCTGCATATAGGTTTCTCAAGAGGCAGGTTAGGTGGTCTGGTATTCACATAGCCTTCAGAATTTTCCACAGTTTATTGTGATCCACACAGTCAAAGGCTTGGGCATAGTCAGTAAAGCAGAAATAGATGTTTTTCTGGGACTCTCTTGTTTTTTGATGATCCAGCGGATGTTGGCAATTTGATCTCTGGTTCCTCTGCCTTTTCTAAAACCAGCTTGAATATCTCTGCCCAAGGAAGGGTGTATAAAACTGAAAAGTGAATCTCACTCAGTCATGTCCGATGCTTTGTGACCCCATGGACTGTATAGTCCATGGAATTCTCAGGCCAGAATACTGGAGTGGACAGCCATTCTCTTCTCCAGGATATTGTCCCAACCCAGGGATCGAACCCAGGTCTTCACCAGCTGAGCCACAAGGGAAGCCCAAGAATACTGGAGTGGGTAGTCTATCCCTTCTCCAGGGGATCTTCCTGACCCAGGAATCAAATTGGTGTCTCCTGTATTGCAGGTAGATTCTTTACCAGCTGAGCTACCACGGAAGCCCTTAAGGGGTGGGAGAAGATCCACCCCCTTATTTTTCTCCTCTTAGTGACCGCATTATAATCTATTAAGTGAGTATTTATTCTACCTTCTCAGAAATATTAGAGAAAAGTGTCAGTTGCAGCCCATTCCATGTAAAGAAAAGTGGAATGTTTTACTGATGAGAAGACCAGACTCTGCCATCCACTGGTGTGCCACCTCTAATACATTGAGGGTCACTGTGTTAGTTTAAGCCATAAACTGGCTGGCTTAAAACAGCAGAAATTTATTCCCTCACAGTTCTGGAGCCTGGAAATTCAAAACCAAGGTGTTCGAAGTGCTATACTCCCTCAGGACAACAATCTCTCACCTCCTCCAGCTTGTGGTGGCTCCAGGTGTTCCTCGGCTTGCAGCTACTTAACTCCAGTCTCTGCTTCCATCACATGGCCTCAAACCTTTTCCCTGTCTCCTCTTTCTTTTACTTTTAAAGACACTTCTCATAGGATTGAGAATCTTTCTAGATAATCCAAGATTATCTCATCTTGAGATCCTTAACTTAACTATATCTGCAAAGAATTTTTTCCAAGTAAAGTTATATTCAGAAGTTCCAGGGAATAGGGCATGTCCATATTCTTTTGTGGGCAAGTATTTAACCCACCACACCATTCATATGTAAGGCCTGCCCCTTTTTTCTCTCAGGCCAGCCTGCCCAAAAGATGGAGAAATTAAGTTGGTGTTAATCTAAACTAGACTGTTTCAAATTAAGATGTTAATTGTAATCTCCAGAGTAACCACTAAGAAAATAACTCAAAAATATACAGTAAAAGAGAGAAGAGAATTAAAATAATGTATTAGAAAATATATTTTTAACACAAAAGAAGGCAGGAATGGAAGGAGAGTGAAAACAGCAAAATGGCAGATGTAAATCCTACCTTAGTAATTACATTAAATGTAATTAACATTCCAGATGGCAAAAAGTAGAGGTATGTATTTTAAAAGTCCAACATTATTATGTCTACAAAAACACAATTCATATTTAAAGACACAGACCAGTTGAAAGGGAAAGGATAAAAGATATTCCATGCAAATAATAACCTAAAGAGACCTGGGCTATATTACACTAATACAAGCTACACAAAACCTATTTTAAGAAAACTGCAAACACCATTGAAAGAAGCTAGAGAAAACCTAAGTGAATGGGAAAACATCCAGAACACTTAAAATTGTTAAAACGGCAACATTCGCCAACTTGATCTGTCCCTTCAAAGGCAATCGCTATCAAAATCCTGGCTGCATATTTTTGCAGACATTAATAAGCTGATCCAAAAATTCATGTGGGCTTCCCAGGTGGCTCAGAAGGTAAAGAATCTGAGTACAGTGCACGAGATGAAGGTTCCATCCCTGGGTCAGGAAGATTAAGGGAATGGCAACCTACTCCAGTATTCTTGCCTGGGAAATCCCATGGGCAGAGGAGCCTGGTGGGCTATACAGTCCACTGGGTTGCAAAGAGTCAGACAGGACTGAGCAACTAACTCTTTAACTTCCCAAATTCATATAGAAATGCAAGAATAATCAAGAATCTAAAAAGATCAAAGGTAGGACTCACATTTCCTGATTTCAAAATTTATTACAAAGCTAATCAAGACAGTGTGCTACTAGAGTAAATAAAGAAATATAGATCAGTGGAATAGAACTGAGAATCCGGAAATAAACCCTTACATTTGTGATCAATTGATTTTGGACAAGAGTGCCAAGACAGTTTTATGAGGAAAGAATGGTCTTTTTAACAAGCAGTCCCAGGATAACTGGATATCCACATGCAAAAAAATGAAGTGGGATCCTACCTCAACCATACACAAAAATTAACTCAAAATGGATCAGAGATCTAAATATAACAGCTAAGGACTCTAAAATGTTTAGAAGAAAACATAGGAGTAAATCTTTGTAATCTTAGATTAGACTGTGACTTCTTTGATACAAAAGCACACACTAGAAAAAACAAAACCAAAAATAAACAGAAAAAAACCCCCTAGATACATTAAATTAACTTTCATGCTCCAAAGGACAAGTATTATGTCTGATTCATGAAACATGCTGCATCACAGATGTACCTCGAAAACATTATGCTAAATTAAGGAAGTCAGACACAAAAGGCCACCTACTGAATAATTCCATTGACATAAAATGTTCCAAGTAGGCAATTTCATATAGACAGACAGTATGTTAGTGATTAGTCATTGGCCAGGGGCTGACAGGAGGGATAGCAAGGAGTGACTGCTAATTATGGGGTTTCTTTTGGTGGTGATCAAATTGTTCTGAAATTAGAGCAGTGTTTGATGCACAACTTTGTGAAAAGGGTGGGCTTTATGATATGTAAGTTATATCTCAAAAAAGTTTTTATTAAAAAAAGAAATGAGGAAGGCTGGCCACTTTGCTGCAGGAACAGTGAGGTAGAAAGAGGCCTGGAAAAAGAGAGTTCAGTTTAATCGGTTTGGGAGACCCAGTAGAGGTGTGATGATAACGATGACCACAGCTATTATTTCCTGTTGAGGGAGCAGGATGAATACTTTTTATTTATGTATCATATATTTAGATACATATTATCTTACTTATTCAGGAATATAGATTATTCCCTTTTACAGATGAGGAAGCTGAGGTTCAGAAAGGTTAAGTCATGTGTGTTATTAGGGAGGAGAAAGGAAGGGATGGTTTGAGAGACAGAAGTGTCACCTTCAGCATCAGCAGGCAGTTTTGGAATGGGGCAGGGAAGGGGGAGGAGAGCTCACTAGGTCCAGAGGCTGTTTCTGCTTTAGCGGGCAGTACAGACATCTAGAACCCAGACAGGGAAAAAAAAAGGAGGCAAAGGTTTTTAAAAGATAAGTGCTTCACGTCTGTCTCTGCCTCCCTTTTTATATAACAAGCACCTAAGAACAGGGGACATTCAATGTGGAAGCTGTTTATTTCCTGCCGGGAGGCATTTCGCAAATGTTGATTTGCTGAGTAAGAAGGGGCAAGTCTGTTGGCGTCTTTGGTTCTAGTTTCTCCGATTAGGAGGAATTGCTCATGATGAATGCTAAATTGCTATCTCTGAGCTTTTGAGAGTCTGTGATTGTACTTATCTCTGGCTTCTAGCTCCAACCTGGGGGCTAAGTGTCAAAATTCAAAAAGGAAGGAAGGAAGGAAGTTGGGCAGCGTTTGCCTCAGACCTAGTCTCAGTGCCCCCTAGTGGCCATATCTGGGAACAACAAGCAGAACTTTGGAATTGATCTTCAGGCAGAGGGCATCACCGACTCAACGGACATGAGTTTGAGCAAACTCCAGGAGCTGGTGAAGGACAGGGAAGCCTGGAGTGCTGCAGTCCATGGGTCGCAAAAAGTCAGACACGACTGAGCAACTGAACAACAACTGAGACGACAGCCCCACTCCTGCCGTCCATAGGCAGTGGGTCTTCTGGAAAAGGAGATTCCAGCTCGCTCTCTTAAGGTAACAACTCCCAGCCCAAGGCAGTGTTCATAACATTTACCTAGGATACCCCACACACAGCTTAGAGTGAGGCTAGCCTCTGCTCTGCACAGGTGTCTCCTAGACAAACACCGTTGCTATTTGCAGGGGATTGATTATAGGATCTGCTACCCCTATTCCAATCCCTCCCCAAATGAATAATATTTGAGGATATTCAAATCCCTCATAAAATATACAGCAGTACAGTTGGCCCTACATATCTGCAGACAGGATCCATGGATATGGAGGGCTGACCATACGTTGCCCCAGGTGAAGATGGCCCTTCCAACATTTGCAACCTCCTTATTGCTCGTGTTCTTAAGTAGAGATGGTGGAGTTTCTTGATGCAGAGTAGGTATTTAATTTCCACAAAATTAATGCTGAGAATACTGGGCTGTGTTTATAGGGGTAGCCTAGCTTAGTCTGACGGAGCCTGGAAAATCCCATGGGCAGAGAACTGCAGTCCATGGGGTCGCGAAGAGTCGGACACGACTGAGCGACTTCACTTTCACTTTTCACTTTCATGCATTGGAGAAGGACATGGCAACCCACTCCAGTGTTCTTGCCTGGAGAATCCCAGGGACAGGGGACCCTGGTGGGCTGGCGTCTATGGGGTCGCACAGAGTCGGACACAACTGAAGCGACTTAGCAGTAGCAGCTTAGTCTGAAGCCAAATGCTGAGGGTCATGGCTAGCCTCAGGCTGGGGCTAGTATGGGAGATGCATCAGAAAACAGGCCTTTTCCCGATCCTAAAGGCAATGTCTGTTCTCTAACCCAGGCTCAGTGTCCTGAGGCCTAAGACCTGCCCGGAGCCACAGAATCCAGTCTCTGTTGGCCCCTGCAGAGTACCTCTTCTCTGTCCTGCCTGCCTCCCCATGGAAACACTCCAGAGAAGCCAGCTCCCTGCCCTTCCATGAGAAGCCCCTTGCAGACCTCTCTACCGTCACCTCTAGGTGGTTCAGATCAGTAGCCTCTCTGGTCTGCACTTTGCTGCTTTGCCCTTCATGGCAAATTTCCAGTCACCCATTAAGTCCCAGCTCAGGCTGGGCCCCCAGCTCACCAAGGACCACCAGAGTTGGACTAGGGGCCTCTCTGTCACAGCTCTGACCACTCTGAGTATCCTCAGCTGTTTCCAGCGTTTGTTTCTGCTCCCAAGCTCATAGCTTCTGGCAAAGAGAAATGGTCCCTGAGGTAAATGGTTGGGACAGGCATTGCATGCGTGCATGCTAAGTCGCTTCAGTCTTGTCAGACTCTGTGCAACCCTATGGACCCTCAACTTCCAGGCTCCTCTGTGCCTGGGATTCTCCAGGCAAGAATACTGGAGTGGGCAGCCGGTCCCTCCTTCCGGGGATATTCCAGACCCAGGGATTGAACCCATGCCTCCTGCATTGGCAGGCAGGTTATTAGTGCCATCCGGGAAGCCCCAGGACAGGCGTTAGGCAGTGGAAAATGAGAAGTTCCCTTAGCTCAAGTGGGAAAGAGCCAAAGTATTTGGTACTCATTGAACTGAATGGAATTAGAATAGAGAGCCAGCATCTTGTGAGATCCAGGTGTGCATGAAATCACTAGGTGCCAGCAGGCCAGGCCTTAGTTGTGGCATAACTAAGGCCAGAAGCAAGGAGCATGGTTGAGTGATCCATATGGACCTTTCTAGCTCAGCTATTCCAGGACCTTACTGCAGGACAGTAGCCTTTCCCAGGGGAGGTAGGCAGATGTGAAGGGGGCTCCAGTGAGCCCTTCCCCTGGTGTTCACTGTGTGTTGTGTAATCCTCACAAGTACGAGCAGGACATAGTGACTTCCATCTAAAGAAGAATATGGCAGAAGTGATAGGTTGTCACTGCTGAGATTAGATTATAGAAGACTATGGTTTCTATGATGCTGAAGCTGAAACTCCAATAATTTGGCCACCTGATGCGAAGAACCGACTCATTAGAAAAGACCCTGATGCTGGGAAAGATTGAAGGTGGGAGGAGAAGGGGACGACAGAGGATGAGATGGTTGGATGGCATCACTGACGCGACGGACATGAGTTTGAGTAAGCTTTGGGAGTTGGTGATGGACAGGGAAGCCTGGTGTGCTGCAGTCCATGGGGTTGCAAAGAGTCAGACACAACTGAGTGACAGAACTGAACTGTTTGCATTCTGGTTCTTCTTGCTTACTCTCTCTGATGCAGCCAGCTGCCATGCTGTGAGCTACTCTACCAAAAGGCTCATGTGGCAAGGAACTGGGAGTGGCCTCCAGTCAAAGCCAGTGAGAAGTGAATCCCACCAGCCGTCAAAAGAACGACCCTGGAAGTGGATCCTCCCCAGGTTGAGCCTTGGGATGACTGCAGCCCAGCAGCTACCTTGACTACAGCCTTGTATGAGACCCTGAAGCAGACCCAGCTAGGCTGTACCTTGATGACTGACCCTTAGAAACTGTAGACAATGTTGTTTGCAGCCACCAAGTTTTGGAGTAATTTATTACACAGCAATTGATAACTAATATACCACAAAGGGCCATGTGGGCTGAAAGTGGGAGAGGGCCCAGTAGGGAGCCCAGCTGTGGCAGTGGTCTCCCCAAGCACCAGCAGCAAGATGCTGATGTGGCCCCAACGATAACTCATAGAGGACACTTGTTTTCATTTATTCATTTAGGAATATACAAAAGTCTGACATGGTATAATGATCTCATCAAGAGAAAACAGAGTACACAGAGGACTAGTTTTCCTCCCTTGGCCCCCCACTCAGAAAAGGCACAAATATATGAGGTTTGGGTTCGGGCAACTTCTGTTCTGGTACCAGTCTACTGCTCAGGTCCCTCTGTAAACAGGAAAGGGGACCTCTTCCTCGCATCCACTACTGAGGATGTGGGTTAAGCAAAGTGAGGCCACTGGGAAGTTTGTGATTTAGGCCAAGGCAGGGTCTGTGCTGGGTCCATGTCATTAGCCCCTGAGGAAAACCAGTCACTCCAACTAGAACGTGATGGGGCCAGATAACCTAAGAGATGGTTCATCTGGACAGCTCCATTCTCCAGCACAGGAACATTGCCACCCTGATCCTCTCTTTGGAGGCCAGTCCAGGCAGTCCAGGCTCAGATTTCAGAGACTGGGGCCATGGAGGGTGGCAGAAAGGAGAATCAAGCTTGAATATTCCAGATGCTTATCCCTGCGCTCTTCAACATGGGAACACCTGTTTCCTCTGAGTCTTCCCTTGGTGAGAGGGTTTAGTCCTGCAGTCAAGCGTTGGGTAGCTGGGCATAGAGATGTTTGTATAAGAGGAGGTTTCTGCCCCTCATCCCTCAGAGCCAAAGGGCAAATAATCTAACTGGCCCAAGTCGCTAATGACTGTCCTTCTTCCCCAGTTAACCAGGACTGAATTTTCTCTGTAATTTGGGGAAGGAGAGAAGAGGGGTTGTGAAACCACAAAGGCCCACATGTGGCAGGCCCCACCTGCAACAGGACAAACTGGAAGTGAGAGCTTGAAATATTCCCTTACTCTTTCTTAAAAAAGACCTAACATTGTAATGGTTTAACAAAATTATTATAATTTCTTTTAAATAACCCACAGACACCCATGACGCTTCCAAATTTACAGAACAAAAAGCACTTGAGAACTTGGTAGAAAACGATTTGCAGCTGGCTCCTCCCAGAAGCTGGCCCCTGCAGACAGGCTCAGTTCACCTCCAGGACCTCCGTCTCCGGGAGGCCGAACTTGGTCTTATGCTGGTCGAAGAGCTTCACCAGGGCTTCCATGTACATGGCGTGGTACAGATCGATGTCCTGCTGGGTCGGGTGCTCCAGTTTGGGGATGGTAATGGGCTCACCCACTGCAGGGAGGGGGCAGAGGCCTCTGGTTAGTCAGTGCCATTTGGCCCACCCTCCCTGGGCATTCACCACGATGCTCTTGGCGATGACCTTGTGCTACGAGCCAGCCACGTGCCAGAACTGTGCTGGAAGTGCTCCATTTCAGGTTGTCCCTTTCACAGGTAAGAAGACTGGGGCCCAGGGCGATGGAAGGGACCTGCCCAAGGCCACCTAGCCACTAAGCAGCAGGCGGGATTAAGTCCAGCTACACTCACTGCTCGCAGTACTTAGTTGGAAGCTCCTGTGAGAGGTGTGGGATCCAGGAATGGCTTTGCTTTTGCCTGCTCTGGGCACATCACTGCCTCTCTGAGCCTTAGTTTCCTCACTGATCACAGGGGGACCCTTCCTTACAGGGCTTTGCTGAGGATTCTGTGCAATAATGTGAAATGCTATGAGAATTGTGCTAAGGGCAGGAGAAGGAGAAGGGGACCACTTTCACAAATCCATGCATAATTTTATTTTTTGTCATCCTCCTGCTTCTTCTCTGTACCCAGCTCATCCTGAGGTCCTATCAATGCTATTTCTGAAATTTCTTCCAAGTTCATGCACTTCTCTTCCATCTCTGCTGCTATTCCCTCTGTCCAAGCCAACGGCTACTACAAAAGACTCCAGACTGGTCTTGTGTATTCCATTTTTGTCCCTTCTAACTCCTTTTTCTAGGGCTTCCCTGGTGGCTCAGCTGGTAAAGAATCTGCCTGCCAATGCAGGAGACACAAGAGACGTGGGTTTGATCCCTGGGTCGGGAAGATTCCCTGGAGAAGGAAATGGCAACCCACTCCTGTATTTCTTGCCTGGAAAATTCCATGGACAGACGAGCCTGGTTGACTACAGTCCATGGAGTCACAGAGACGGACAAGACTGAGCAAACAGGCCTTTTATAACTCCTTTTCTATTCAGGAGTCCCAAGGATCACGTTAAAATGCAAATCTGAATCTCCCTTCCCCCAAACCCTCAAGCAATTTTCCATTCTTAATGGAGAAGGCAAAGGCAACCCACTCCAGTACTCTTGCCTGGAGAATCCCATGGACGGAGGAGCCTGGTGGGCTGCAGTCCATGGGGTCGCTACGAGTTGGACACGACTGAGTGACTTCATTTTCACTTTTCACTTTCATACACTGGAGAAGGAAATGGCAACCCACCCCAGTGTTCTTGCCTGGAGAATCCCAGGAACGGGGGAGCCTGGTGGGCTGGCGTCTATGGGGTCTCACAGAGTCGGACACGACTGAAGCAACTTAGCAGTAGCAGCAGCAAGGTTAAGAGCAAACTCCTTCACCCTGGGCACCAGACCCTATCCTTCTTCAGCCACCCTGTGCATGGAAATGTTCCTGCTGTCTCAGACCTGGTGTGGTATATAACAACAGTCAAGAGTGAGTCTGGGTCATGGGATTTAAAATGCAGGAAGTGGATCTCTTTGGAAAAAGTACAAAGCAAAGTTTCTGGCCCTGATAACAACTCTAAGTATTTATGTGAGCTTTGGCCCCTGAAGTCCATGGCTTGTGGCCTCCATGCTCTTGTGTGAGTTCTGGACTGTGAACCATTAACAGACAAACACACACTCCTACAATAGATAATTCCGTGGAATCCTCTAAACTGTCTCATATAAAAGCAACACAACCTGGCTGGGGGTGAAGCACAGCGTTTTCTGCTCCACTTCCCATAGACTTCTGCTCCAATCATATTGACTTCTTTCTGTTCCTCAAAAATCTATGCGATCCTGCTGTGAGAACTTCATTTAGGCTATTGTTTCTGACAAAAAGCCTCTTCCTCTTCTTTTTTCAGGATAATTCCTATTCAGCCGAGAGTGTAAGAGTCACTCCTCCCTGAGATCCACTAGGACCCTCTAGAGCACATACTTCTCACACCCCGTCGGTCTTTACTGTAAAGGGGTCTTCCCTGATAGACTCATGATCTGCAAACACAGAACTACTGAGTCCTGCTTTCTCGTCCAGACAGCTTAGTTCATGGTACTGGAACTATCCCCCATCTCCCACCCACACCCATCACTGCTATCAGCACCCAGACAGGTCCACGTCCTCATGGTTTAGAGCACGGACATCAGAGCCAGGGGCCTGGATTTGAATCCTAACTCTGCCACTAAACTAGCTCTGGCACCCGAGTTTAGGGGAGCTTACCGACAGTGGTGATGGGCTTGGAGTAGGGCACCAGCCCCCAGGTGTCGGAGGAGAAGAGGCCTCGACCATGGAAGATGCATGGGGCGAAGCCGATGTACTTCTGGAACTTCTTCTGCACCCATCGGCCCCAGGAGCCCTCCTCAAAGATCACCTGCTTGTACACCTCATTCTCCCCAAAGGAGTAGATGGGAACCAGGTCGGCTCTGGAAGAGAGAGGCCAGGGTCTGTTTTGGCCCGATGACTGGCTTCAGTCCCCCTGGCAGCCCCAGAGGCCCCAGACACCAGTCAAACTGCCCTCCCTCAGGGCTGTACTAGAGTCCCCTTAGGGCCAAATGAGGACAGGGCCCCTGTCTCTGTTGGCGGGTGGGGATCATGTCAGGGTTTTATAACGTGGCCCTGACCAGGCCCCTTAGCCTCACTTGGTTTTCTCAAATGGAAAATGGGGATGGCATTCCTGTAAGACTTTGCAGGATCCAACAGGGCGGTAGAAGTAAATGTGCTCTAATGAAGTGTGCTGAACAGGTGGCTATATAGAATGTGCCCCTGGTTTTCTAGAAAAGGTCACAGAAACCCAAGCTTCCCTGCTCCTCTCTGCCTGTCCTCAGGGTTACTGCTCCAAGAAGCCTTCCTTGATATTTCCAGCTACACACGATTCTCCTTCCTGGCCTTCTGCTCTCCTAGCTGTGGGACAGGCTTTGGCACAGGACACACAGTCCTGCCTTTGGGCCTGGCGGGCCTCTCACCCCACCTGCTGGGGCCCAGGAAACTCAGGCTGCATTTTTGTCCACTCAGCTGCCCTTGGCCTGAACCTCAGGTCTCCAACGTCCCCTTCCCCACGGATGGTTAACTCCCTTCTCTGCCTTCCTAGAGTCTGGGTCCTGCCTCCAAGAGGCAAGGAGCTGCTGCCCTGGGCTGAGCAGAGCTGTGGTGGGGTGTGGGCATGCGTGTGCACACACGTGTTCTGAGATGCACTCACCCATGGCGCAAGGCCAGTTTCACAAAGCCCTTGCGATTGCGCAGGGTAACTGCATTCTTGCCGGGCATGGAGCTCAGGGACTCAGCCGCGCCCCCCACCACGATGATGATGGCATTGCCGCTCCCATTCTTTGAAAGCAAGTAGTCTATGGTGTCCCGGTTCACTGGACAGATGCCTGGGGAGTGGAGCGGGGACACACAGTCAGGGATGGACTTCCTACCTTCTGCACATGGTCAAATATAGACAGAGCCCTGGATTTGGTTCCCAGACCTAGCCCAGCCACTTAGAAGAACAGCCCCACATAAGGCATTCTATTTTCTGAGCCTCAGCTTACTTATGTGTAAAATGGGGATGACACGGTTATTTAGGGAATGCGTTCATTTGGCAAACATTCCCTGAAGTCCTAACTCTGCTGAGTGGTGCCACGTGCCAAGGAACCCCAGTAAGTCAGGCTGGTGGGGATCAAGGTGGATAGAACATGAGAGTCATGGACAATTATTAGATTGTGCGAAGGGCAGCCCAGGGCCTGGGGATGCCCAGAAAAAGGGGTCAGAGAAGGTTTCCTAGGGATGATGTTATGCTAGTTGAATCCAGAAGATCATATGAACAGTTCTCTCGCCCAGCCCTGAGACACCAGGTCGTGGCTGGCCACATCTCACAGGACCAGGCACTAGAGCACAGTGGGTTGGCTTCCTGGCCAGTGGAGAGGCTCGGACAGGGGCACTCAGAGGTGGATTCTCACCTCCAGACATCAGGTACTCCCCGCAGCACTGGCATCCGGAAGTTGCCGGCCAGCGTGGCCAGGTAGGGCCTTATGCCAGGGAACTTCTTGCTCACTTCTGTGGCCTCTGTGCTGAAGTTGCAGAAGGCACCCAGGCCCATGATGCCATGGGGATGGTACCCAAAGATGTAGTTCCTGCTGGTCAGTAAGTTGTGTGTCTTCACCAGCTGCAGGGAAGACCCTGGGTCAGAGCAAACTGGCCAGGAAGGGGTATCGGGGAACACCCAGAGGTGAGGGAAGCACTGGGCGTGCCCTGCTCCCCGGAGCCTGGGTCTGAAGGACTGGAGTGACTCCCCCTAGACCTCAGACTCTCATCACTGGGGCCTCAGTGCTGGGACTTGAAAGTCACCATTGGACTTCGAGTCCCTGGGAAAGGAATAAGACACTTCTTCATTCCCCGTTTCTCCAGCCAAACACACCAAGTCCTCTTAATTGCACTCTGCCAGCCTCCTGCATTCCCTCTGTCTGGGCCCAGCCCCCTCACCACAGCCAGAGTGATGGCTCTAAAAGCCCAGTGAAATCTCTTTCCCTCTCAGATAAAGAGGGATGTCCAGCTCCCATCGGGGGTAAAGTCCAAGTCCCTAACTTTGGCCAGAGAAGGGACAGAGAGTCTGGCCTGAACAGACTTCCTCCCAGGCAGCCAGACTCAGGTCAGGCTCTGATGCAGGAAGGACAAGGACAAGTCACAGCCCTGGTGCCAGCCGCAGTGGGGGTGGGGAGGTCAGCTGTGCAGCTGGGGTGGCTGACCTGCGGTGCTATCCACAAAGCTGTCCTGGGATGGTCTCAAGGGTGATTGGCTTCCTCGGGGCCCACCCCCGCCCTGGGGCTGGTGGCCTGGACAGTGGGGTGGGCGGTGCAAAGTTGCCCTAATCCCTGAGCACTAAAGGCGCCCACCCAGCACTACAGGGAGAACCACGGGGGAGGAAGGTGCTGAGAGGGATGGGGGAGGATGGGCATTCTGTTCAGAAAACATCACTTTTTCCCAACTAGAAAAATAATGAATAATCAGAGAATTTTAAAAATACAGGAAAGTCAGAAGAAAATCAAAAGCACCTGTCATACTTCCCTCCAGATAAACCACTCTGACGTGTTGAGTTTTTTTCTACTCAAATACACATGTTCTTTTTAAAAATCCCCAAACTGAGGTCATATGGTTGATATAACTACCTCCCAAGCATATCAAAGCTATATATATTTTTTCTTATCAGAATCCCTCAGTAACATGTCTAATAGGATTGTTATCAAACCTATACGGATAAAAAGCTTTGAAAAGCTTCTAAAATTTCCCTCAGAAATAATGCTTCCATAGATATCCTATTTTTGTCTTCATGTCTGTTTGCATTCTTAAGACAAACTTCTAGAAAAGATAGCTTGCGGGTCAGAAGGTAGGACCACTTTGGTCTGGTGGGTTGCCCTGCCTCTGGAGACATGGTGCTGAGGACATCCCTACCAGCAGCGCCTCAAGGCTCACCCTGCCCTGCGCTGGGCCAGCTGGAAGCAGAGTCCCCGGCTACCAGCAGAAGAGCAAGCTCTGAGGCTTCCTTGACTCTGGATTTGGAAACTGCCTGGCCGAGGGAGGGACCTCGTGCTCAGCTTGAGGGGGTGAGGTGCTGGTGACTGGTCTCCAGGAAACTGAAATCTGAATCTGCGGGAGATGGAGGCCAGAAGGGGATGGGAGTGAAGGTAGCTGGCACACCTCCCAGCTACCAGGACACGTCAGCGCGAGCCAGACCCCCTGTGCTGTGTGCCCGGATGCTCGGGACATTTGTACTCTTTCTTCCTTCTTTGCTTTTGTTGAGCAGATTAAAACTCCTCAAAACCCCAAGTGATCTCCAGCTGCCCACCACATAAAATGGGAGCAGCAGCAGCTGCATCCACGGCTAGTGGGGATGCAGCTTGACATGAGCTCCACGAGGTGGTGGTTCTGGGGTTTTCCCCTGAGAGCAGCTGCGGCCACCACTTTAGCTTTCGAGAAAGCCAGAATGAAAAAGCACCTTGCGCCAGTCTCCACAGAGGAGGAAGGCATGGAGGTGAGAGCGGAGGCGGCCAGTACTGGGATGGAAATCTGCTTCTGAGCTGAGGTGAGGGCCAGGCCCAGGAACCTGCTGGACAGCGTGGGCTGAAGAGCCCTGATCTGGGCCATTCCTTCGATTATGAGGTAGATTGAGGCCCAGAGAAAGGAGTTGCTGCTTCCCGGGAGGTCGCAGCAGATTCTTCCCTATCTCTAGACCTGGCCACCCAGCTGTGCTTTCCCTGGTCCTGAGATACAGATGGGCCACTTGGCGGAAGCCTGGCTGGCCCCTTAAATCATTTCCTCCCTGCACCCCAAGCCTCTGTCTGGTTAAATGAGGTGTCCTGCGGCTGAGTGCAGGTAATTTGTCTCCAGTGCAGCAATCGGAAAAGTGCAGGCATCTGATGGCTTTGATCCGACTTTGTGCCACACTCCTCCCCTGGGTGGACAGTGTCCACTCAGCGGGGAGGAGGAAGGGCAGTGCTGATGAAGGCTCTGTTGATGCACCTGATCTCGTGTTCCCTGACTGTTTCCAATGGCAAAGTCTCGGCCCCAGGCGCTGGCCAGGCCCAGCCTGCCGGCTGACACAAGCCTGCAAGTCCGACACAAGCCTGCAAGTCCGACACAAGCCCGACACAAGGTTGCCTGTCTTCCTGGCAGCCACGGTGGTCAGATAGCTTTGTCCCAGCCTGGAACCTTATAGAGGAGGAAACTCAGAACCAGAGAGGAGCAGAGACTCGCCTAAGCTCACACAGTGGGGCACTGGGGCAGAGGAATGAAGGAATGAGAACATGGGCCCTGAGGCAGACACTGCCTTGGTTTCTATACCAGCCTTGCACCTTGGGACAGTTCCTCTTCTCTGGGCCTCAGTAGGTCCATCTGTGAAATCAGGCAGATGGACAGATAAGTGACTGTAAGCTCAGAGAGTCTTTCCTAGTGTCTTCTCCAAAGACCCTGCCCATCACCACTGGGAGAGGTGACCCGGGCACTGCCCACTCCTCTTCCAGGTAGCCGGTGGTCCTGGGGGCTGGCAGTGAACACATAAGCCCCACCTCTGCTGGGAGAAAGGATGCTCTCTGGGCCAGCAGAGCCGCTCTGGTGGCAAAGACCTTCACTGAAAAGGGAGTGGGGATGTATAGGTGGGTGGGTACAGTTAAAGATCATTCCCCAACCAGTGGGAAGAGGCCAGGAAAAGGGTGTGATACAGAAGGGTCATACACGACTCCATCAATCCTGACATCAGTTCACAAAGGCCAAACCTCCCTGCACAGAAGAGGAGCCAGAGGTCCCAAGGGTCAGGGACTCTGCCAAGACCACCGCCAGGCAAGGGCAGAGCCCAGGATGAGGCATGAAGCCTCAGGCTCAGCCTGGCTTTGGCTCTGGCAGGACCTAGGGCCCCTCCATGGGCCAGCTCACCTGGGCCATGTGGATGCAACCCCAGCTGACTTCTTGGAACAGAGGTGAGACAAGGGACATGAGTTTTGTTTTTGTTCTTCAGGGAGGGTAGAGATCAGTGGGAAAGGGTACTTGTCTGTCCCAGCTCTGACCAACAGTCATCAGGCCATCCTGTTCTGGATGGAAGGAGCTATCTCAGCCTTGAAGAGGTTTCCTGGGGGGCAGGCTACTCTGGGGCCCCCAAGGAAAAAGCCCCAGCAGAGAGAAAGAGTCCATAATCCCTCACAACGAACCATAATTTACCACTTTTCTAGCATGTGAACAGCTCCATGTCATAGATAAGGAAAATGAGGCTTAGCGAGCTTGAGAAAGCATGCTCATGCTCATAGTCCCATGTGCAGAAAGTGACAAAGTCCAGCAGGATCCATTAGAAGGGCAAGGGCAGGGACCAGTCACACTCTTCTGCATACCCATGCCCAGCAGAGCCCAGCAGTGCACAGGGGCTAGAGTGCACTAACTGAGAGGCCAGCGAACAGAGGGACAGGGCAGGACCTCAGCCCGGATCTCCAACAGCACAGCAGAGGGAGGGAGCCCCATGAAGTGAGGCTCAACCCAGCGGGGCACACCTGGATTGCATCTCTCCCAGAAAGAGGCAGTAGGAATTCAGTGGGAAAGAGCGCGGGGCCCAGATTCTAATACTAGCCCTGGCACGGAGTCACCTCATGACTTGGACCAGTCCTTGTCCCTCTTCGGGAGTCAGTTTCCTCACCTTCAAAATGAGAGGGTTGGGTCCTATGAGGCAACATCCTCCTAGCAACAACAGCCTTGGTTTCCTTGCAGCCAGAGAGACAGGGTCAAGAAAAGGGAAGAGCAGGGACCCTGACTCCAAAGGTTTTGGGGAGACTGGGCCCAGGTTGGGATGGGCAGAGGGAGCCAGCCCAGGGTGCAACCCCTACAACACTGAGTGTAGCAGAAAAATGCAGGGTTACCTGGCCCCCTCCCCCAGGCAGCAGGCCAGGATGTCTCAATCGCTGACTCACAACAGCAAACACACGCCACCCTGTGTCATGCACAGTCCCACATTCACACATGCTTTCTCCACTCTTCAGACCCCACTGATTTCTGCCGGGTTACCTCAGCACCTGGGGTGTGCCAGGGCTGGGGTGCCGGGTGAGCTGCCTAGACAGGTCTCTCCCCTGCAGGGAAAGCCTTCAGGATTCTGCCAGAGTTCACCATCCAGCAGCATCACTCACGTGCACCAGGGCCTGGATGCCCCGGCCCTACCAACCGGGCTTGCAGACCACTGGCAGGGGGCCTGACAGAATGGCACTGAAAGCCAGACCAAGCCACTTTCTATCTTGTCAGGACCTTGAGTTTGGTCCCAGAGGAGACAGATGCTCAAAAGACCGGTGTGGGAGACCCGAGGCAGCCAGTGGCACAGGAGGAAGGAAACCCAGAGATCAACTTGGTCTAAACTGGCTGTCTGTGGGGAGACAGCACCTCAGCTTCACCCAGGGGCAGACTGGGCTGCTTTTCCTGCCTCTGTCCTCCAAGCCTGAGGGAAGCTTGAGGATTTGCCCAAGCACATCTCCCAGAGCTCTGCTGCATAGGAGGGGGAAGTGTGCTGTGGTGGGAAGTGTCCAGACTTAAAGCAAGACAACAGCTGGAGTCTTGGCTCAGTTCCCTGTTAGCCTCACTCAGCTGTGCTCCTCTCTGACCTTCAGTTTCCTCTTCTGGAAAAATGGGATAAAATGAATACCCGCCATACAGGGTGCAGTGAGGGTTAAAGGAGACTCCCTGGGGGAAGACACTGGCCCTGAGAAAGCTCCCAGTGAACAGAAGTCCCCCTCCCCTCCACCTTCTCCCCCGTCCTCCCCATCCCAGGCTTCTTGCTCAAGCTCAGGCGCCTGTGTTCTCATGATTTCCCTGCCCCTTCAGTGCTGCTTCTCTTCAGGATGGGGTTCAAGGAGCAGCACCTTCAGAAGGCTTTCCCAAGCACTTCAGCAGTGAGGCTCTCACTCTTCATTCACTGCACACCAAATTTTCTGGCCCCTTATTCCCGTGACCAGGACCCCTGGTGACCCACCCACGACTGGCTAAGAGAGGTGAAATTTCTGTCAGAGCTTCAGAAGGAAAGAAAGCTCCTCACACCTACTGCTAATCTTGGTTCAGACCAGATAAACTTGGACTACCTTAGTATCGCTCTTGATAGATCACTTTCTTTTTTATATTTTTGGCTCCGTCATGCAGTTTGCAGGATCTTAGTTCCTCGACCAGGGAATAAACTGGGGCATAACAGTGAAAGTGCTGAGTCCTAACCACTGGACCACCAGGGAATTCCCAGTCACTTCCATTTTAAGTTATGACTTTAATATTCACTGAAAGCAGACAAGCAATGGCCATAGTATCTACTATTATTCCTGCTCCTTACATCACCCAGGATCTCAGTATCTGAAACAGCTTTTAGATCCAAATGCTAGAAGTCTTGTTTACCCAAGGAACAAAGAAGCTTCTTTCTTTCTGAAAATGAGGATAAATAACTAGCATCCTTCCCTTTTGCCTTGGCTATCAGGAAGCTCAGAGGTGACCATGAAGTTCAATCACTGCAACTCTGTTGACAGTTATGGATGAATTACTAGTATGTTTTCCTCCAAGTCTTGATTTTTCTTTTTACCTGGTACAGAATTATATGTATGTATCCTAAATTGCCTCACATCCTGCATAAAGCAGGGTAGAATATCGACAGATGCTCATAGTGGGAGATGTCATATAGTTCAACCCTGCACACATGATCGCTGTGGATGGGCAAGTTAAGGCTTGACTTCAGATTTCCCATCCATTTCCACCCTCCCAAGATAACACCTGCAAGTTTTTACCTGAATGGGAAAGTAGTCTCGAAAGTAGCGCCACACAGCCCAGTTTCGGACCCACTGTGACCTCCTGCCACCTTCCAGGGAACAAAACACAGTGTTGAGAAGGAGTAGGAGTTGGGGAGGGTGACGCTCGGGCAGAGCCAGTGTGAACCCCTGAGCTGAGTGGCCAGCACCCTAGGCAGCATCCTCCCCCTCCACGCCCCTTTCCATGTTCATTCCGTCATGTTATGGACACCTGGCACTGAGTGTGAGCTCCGGTGAGAAGCATGATGGTGCCCTTAGAGACTCCCCTGCCTTCAGAATCATGCCCAGCCTTAGCCCGACACTATTCATATAGTAGGTGCTAACTAAAGAAGGGGCAGTACCCATGACGAGGAACTTCAGCTTGTGCAGGAGGGAGTGTCCTGAGGGCGGGGGAGTCAGGCAGGGTGACCTGTGCTCCTACCTTTCTTGGGTGTGTTCCAGTCAAACACCAGCCAGGTGAAGTAGAGCACGGCGATGAGCCAGCAATCGGTGCAGAATGTGTACATGAGGATGACGCTGCAGGCCACTCCTGGGGGAAGGCAGATGGTCCCAGGTTAGGCCTGTGCTCCCGACATGGGCTTTAGTACCCTCTGGACACAGGTCACTGGGTGACTGAGCGTCTACTGTGGCCCTAAGCTAGGTACACCTGGGGCCCCGGGCAGAGGGCCATGGGGAGGGCGGGGTGGGGGGGGGGGGAAAATGTTCCTGAGAGCAGCAGGCTCACGAGACACGAGCCTCATCTTCTGGATTCTGATGGGCTGTCCTAGCATCAAGATGCACGTGGGCTCCACGCTCTCTGGGCAGCAGCCCCACAGGTGATGGACGTTAACTTAGAGCCTTACAGCTGTCCTTTCTGCCCCTCCTCGCGTGTTCTCCCCACCTGAGTGCCCGTCAGAATGTCTGTGGACGAGGGGAGGGATCTGCCAAGTGCCTCTGTATCTCAGGACTTGGGTTGAATCACTGTCTTGAGTGTGAGGCAGGGTGACTTTTATCCCATTTTAGAGATGAGAACACTGAGGCTCTAGGGGAGGGAACTAGTCCAAGGTCACCTGCCAGGATAGAGGCAGAGCCAGGATTCAAACTCAAGTCTGACTGTTAAGTCCAAAATCTGTACCAGGCTTTAGGAATTTACCTCAAACTAGAAGGCCCAGACTGCCACTGGAGGGACCCAAGAGAGTGGGATTCCCGCCCCAGGAGGAGGGCTGGCCCCCTTCCCACATAACTGAGCACCAGGCAGTCCCCAACCAAAGCCCAGAGCCCATCAGCCTCTCTCTCAAAACCCCAGCAGCACACTTGAAGACCACTGGGGCCAGCTTCTAGGGGTCCCTTTATTCTGGGCCTGCTGGACATAAGACTGAATAACCTGGCACAGAAAGCCCTCATCAGGGCTTCCATCTTTCCGATTTTTACCAAGGCGTCAAAGCAAAGCTTAGACCTCATCTCCAGCATCATGCCCTCCTCCTGCACGGATCTCTCACCCCTGAATTCTCTACATTGGGGGTGGGGCACATCTTTGCCCCCTGTCACTCAGCAGAGGGCCAGGGGCATCAGGCACTCATGCTTGGGCGGATGGCTTCTGGCCAGCATCCCCTGCACTGCTGGGAGGGAAACCGGCCCTGGTGGCAGGCCCCTCTGCTGGGGGCTGCACCGGTCAGTCATGGGTGCTCCCGGGCTGCCAGGTCTTCGATTCCATGCTCCCTTCTTCCACCTGCTCAGTCCCCTCCAGTTTCTCGAGGGAGCAGGGAGGGCCAGACACACACTCCACAAGCCAAAGGGCAGGAAAATGGTGATCCCTTGTCATCCGCAACCCAGTCCTGTTCTAAGCTCCTGAGCTAGCCTCTGGCCAAGGGAGCTAAATGTGGTACAACTATCTTGGGACCGGCAGTAAAGACAGACTGGCCAGGTGTCCAGGTTTTCAGGACCATCTTAGGAGTGTGACATCATAGATGGGGAAGATGAGTCTCTAGGGAAGTATCTAGAGCCAACAAAACCCTGTTAAAGGCCAGCTCTGAAGTATCTGAGGCAGCTTGGTGAATGGCAATGTTTAAGTTAGGGCCACTTACACAGTCTCACACCTTGTTGAGTGGTTTGCCCCTGGTCCCCTTTCTTAGGCCTAGAAAAAGGGTCACAAGCCCCCTAGACTCCACAGGGTATCCAAGTGCCTTCAGAGGCTGGATGGATGCTCCAGGTGGGCCTGGGCAGGGTTGTGAGGTTTAGGTTAGGATCTGAGCAGCCTGGAAACCTAGCTGCTGTCAAAGCCCTAACTCTGCTGAGGGGCACCAGGACCAGAGCAGGTGGAGCCCCAGGCTGCACTGCCTAAATGTCTGGGCTCTCTGGGAAGCTGGGAGTCCCTGTCCACTGTCCTTACTCTGGTGTTGAGGCAGCCTGGGAGGAGGAAAAGAGAACAGATGGAGAGTCTGGAGACTGCATTCTAGTTCCGGACTTTCTCAGCTGGGGGCCCTGCTCCCTCTAAGCCCTGTGTGTCCACAGCTGTCTCATCAGTGTCTGCCTCCCCCAGCACACTCCTTCCATCAGAAGGCCCCTCAGTCCCTGGGCTCCCTGGGAGGGGTCCTCCTTCCCAGGTCAGACGAACTTCTCCAGCCCCAGCAACCACCACAGGAAAGGTTTATTGAGCAAAAATGAGCTAAATCCATCACACAAGTTTGCCTTTCTCAGAGAGTAAGCCCAGTCCTCTGAACAGGGGGCTCCCTGGTCCATTCTTATAGGGCAAGGGACTGCCGCAGGAACCCCCACCCCCACCACCCAGTCCCCTCAGGTCCAGGAGATATACACAGTTTTTGGCTCCACATGCAGAAGGTTTAGGACCCACCTTTACAATCACCCCCTCCCCACAGAACATAGTCAAGCTCGTGATTCAGAACTGCTCCTCAAAGCCCATGAGCGGGCAGCCTATGGCTGCCCAATGCAGGGAGGCAGCAGTCAAGCCCATGAAGGGCGTGGACACTCTCTTCCATGAAGCTGGGGCCCTGCTGGCTCACTGGCCACGGCCCATCCTTGAATCTCCATTTCCAACAGGGTGTTGGGAAGATTACACGAGATAATGTGGGAAGAATACTTAACACACAGTTAAGTGTCCAATCTGGAGATCCATGGACTTGGATGGGGGAAAAAATAACATCTTAATGTTCCTTCATCTCTTATAGAAATGCAACGCTTCCTTCATTTAAGAATGTACCAGACTGCAGTAGTCTTAGCAGTCTTTATGCCTGCTGCTAGATCTTTTTATTTAACACAGTAACAAAAAACAATGTGTCACTATATGTGGAATCTGATTTAACGCATGCGTGTCTATATTTTAATACCATTGGCTTCCTTTGAAATCCAGTGTGTTTTGTATTATGCATTTAAAAACTCAGAATGAAGCAACTCCTGCAGTTCAATTCCAGAAAAATAAACGACCCAATCAAAAACTGGGCCAAAGAACTAAATAGGCATTTCTCCAAAGGAGACATACAGATGGCTAACAAACATATGAAAAGATGCTCAACATCACTCATTATCAGAGAAATGCAAATCAAAACCACAGTGAGGTATCATGTCATGCCAGTCAGAATGGCTGCTATCTAAAAGTCTACAAGCAATAAATGGTGGAGAGGGTGTGGAGAAAAGGGAACCCTCTTACACTGTTGGTGAGAATGCAAACTAGTACAGCCACTATGGAGAACAGTGTGGAGATTCCTTAAAAAACTGGAAATAGAACTGCCATATGACTCAGCAATCCCACTGCTGGGCATATAGACCAAGGAAACCAGAATTGAAAGAGATGCATGTACCCCAATGTTCATCGCAGCACTGTTTATAATAGCCAGGACATGGAAGCAACCTAGATACCCATCAGCAGATGAATGGATAAGAAAGCTGTGGTACATATACACAATGGAGTATTACTCAGCCATTAAAAAGAATGCATTTGAATCAGTTCTAATTGATTCATTCAAATGAGGTGGATGAAACTGGAGCCTATTATACCAAGTGAAGTAAGTCAGAAAGAAAAACACCAATACAGTATACTAACACATATATATGGAATTTAGAAAGATGGTTAACGATAACCCTGTATGTGAGACAGCAAAAGAGACACAGATGTATAGAACAGTCTTTTGGACTCTGTGGTGGAGGGAGAGGGTAGGATGATTTGGGAGAATGGCATTGAAATATGTAAATTATCATATGTGAAATGAATCACCAGTCCAGGTTCGATGCATGATACAAGGTGCTTGGGGCTGGTGCACTGGCATGACCCAGAGGGATGGGATGGGGAAGGAGGTGGGAGGTGGGTTCAGGATGGGGAACACATGTACATCCATAGTGGATTCATGTCAATGTATGGCAAAACCAATATAATGTTGTAAAGTAAAAAAATAAATTAAAAAACCCTGAGATTAAAATAAATAAATAAATAAATAAATAAATAAATAAATAAAAAAAAAAAAACTCGGAATGAATAAGGTTTAGAGCCTTAACCAGAATACCAGGGGGACCCGGGGCACAGGAATGGTGGCACAGAGTCACTCCATTGTTCTAGAGGGAGGCTGACAGGGCCACAGCATCCTTTGCAATGACAGGCAAGCCTCTGCCAGCAGATGTGGGTGGCAGTGGGAGGGAGTGGCTGGGGCTGCTCAGGGCAATAATTAGCAGCAGCTCGGCAGACCTGCCCATCCATGCAGGCTTGGCTCCCACCTACAAAAGGGTTTCGGGAAGATGCTGAGCCGGTTTCTGGGCTGTGGTTAGGCTTGATCAGTTATTAACCTACAGCTTGGGGCAGCCCCGGCCGCATGCTACAGGAGTCTGGGGTTCTACAAGCGGCTCAGCATCTCATCAGCTAAGCTCTGACCCACTAAGACAGTAGGACAGTGGTGGCTTCTGGGCGCAGATGAGGGGGAAGGGAGCTGGCACAGCAGACTGGGGCCTGGAGGCTGGAGTCCATGCGGTCTTGCACTGGTCCTGTCACTTCCTTCTTATGTGATTCTGGACAAGGCTCTGCCCTCACTGGGTGCCTGATTCTTATCTGAGAACAGAGGGGTGCTCTCTACCCCAGGATTCTAAAAATTGGCCAGGCAGGCCAAGTTGGAAGTTTGCACCCTGTGGGAGCCAGTTCCCTAGACCACTGTTCCTTTATCTTGTTAAGGTCCATTGTTGTTCAGTCGCTAAGTCGGGTCTGACTCTGTGACCCTATGGACTGTAGCACACCAGGTTCCTCTGTCCTCCACTATCTCTTGGAGTTTGCTCAGATTCATGTCCATTGAATCTGTGATGCTATCTAACCTATGGTTTTTCCAGTAGTCAGATACGGATGGGAGACTTGGACCATAAAAAGGCTGAATGCCGAAGACCAATGCTTCTGAATCAGTGGTGCTGGAGAAAACTCTCTTGAGGGTCTCTTGGAGTACAAAGAGATCAAACCAGTCAATCCTAAAGGAAATCAGCTCTGACTAGTCATTGGAAGGACTGATGCTGAAGCTCCAGCACTTTTAGGCCACCTGATTCAAAGAGCTGACTCAGTGGAAAAGTCCTGATGCTGGGAAAGACTGAAGGCAAAAAGAGAAAAGGGCAGCAGAGGGTGAGATAGCATCAGTGGCTCAATGGACATGAATTTGAGCAAACTCCAGGAGATAGTGGTCCATACGCCTCTGTAAAAATCTGGGAATAGCAACTGTGTTTCATCCAGAAAAATGTGAATATACTCACACACATAATTTTCTATCTAGTATTAAGGGCTCATAGCCCCCAAAGCCCACTCTTGGGCCTTAAGGTGAAGACTGGCCATTTCAGACCAGGCACACTGATTTCGGGCTCCCTGGTGAGCACTCCAGGCTCCTCTTTAATTTTTATCTCTGCCACTTAATGAGCTTCACCATCTCTGAGTGTCACTGAGCCTCTATGAGTCCATTTTCTCACCTATGAAGTGGAAAGCCTAGTCCACTGTGTGTATGTGTGTGCATGCACACACATGTGTGTGAATGTGCACATGCTCAGTCATGTCTGACTCTTTGCAACCCCTTAGACTGTAGCCCACCAGTCTCCTCTGTCCATGGGATTTTTCAGGCAAGAATACTGGAGTGGGTTGCTATTTCCTTCTCCAAGGAATCTTACTGACCCAGGGATTGAGCTCACATCTACTGAAGGGGCTCAATAACTAGCACCGCCATTCCATCACTCTGCCCTGCCAAGGCAGCTGCTGCCCTGGAAATGTGGTCTCAGAGGCCCCCAAGCCTCCTGGGAGGACGGCTCAGCACTGACATGGCAACTCCTGATAATCCCCACAGGCCTGAACTACCCTGAAGAGCGGGCCACCCAGAGGGACTCATTCAGGCACTGGAATGTACTCTGAAGCTCAGCAGCAGGTTGTCTGCCCTGACATGTTGGGGAAGGGACACCTGGCCCTGGGGAAAAGGGGAGGCTGCTGGGGGAGCAGGGCCTGGCTCAGGCAGGGGCCCTTCCTCCTCCTGGACAACCACGGTGCCCTGACCCTGGTCTGGATGGCAACCCAGGGGACAGGGCACCAATCCGGACCTGCAGAAGAAACAACTCAAGCACTAACATGGGCAGTGTCAATAGAAGAAAGGAGGAGCTTTGAGAGGGTGTGGAAGTAACTGGGGGCGGTATTCAACAGAGGGTGGGTGATGCTGGGGCCGGGGGTGCGTGGAGCGTATGTCCTGATAGTAGCTCCCGTAGGCTGGGGACAAGCCCCACCAGCCCAGGCCCTGTGTGGCCTGTGTGGCAGACTTTTCCTCATATCCAAAGTGAGTAAAGAGAAGCCTAGTAGGTTACAGTCCACGGGGTCGCAAAGAGTCGGACACGACTGAGCGACTTCACTTCACCTCTTTGCAAGTCTCTTCAGTGTCTAATTTCCACTGACACAAGGAGGTGAAGGTGGCCACTTATTTGGACTTCCCTGGTGGCTCAGAAGGTAAAGCGTCTGTCTACAATGCGGGAGACCGGGGTTCGATCCCTGGGTTGGGAAGATCCCCTGGAGAAGGAATTGGCAATCCACTCCAGGACTACTGCCTGGAAAATCCCCATGGACAGAGGAGCCTGGTAGGCTACAGCCCAGGGGTCGCAAAGAATCAGACACGACTGAGCGACTTCACTTTTACTTTCACAGTGAGTCAACTGATTTTTAAGGGGTTCAAGGAACCTGTGTAAAGTCACAGAGCTTATGTGTAGTTGAGTTGGGACTAATCCCAGGGCCAGACCAGCCTAAGACAATGCAACGTGCCTGTAGGAAAATGTCTGTTGGGAGGCAGGGGGCATTTGGGAACAGCACATGCTTGGGGGGGTGGGGGGTGGTTCTGTAGACCTGGACTCAAATCTGTGTGACTTTGGACAAGTTACTCACCTTCTCTGAGACTTGGGCTTTCTATCTGTGAAATGGGAACCATACCACCACCTCCCACTGAATCTTACTGAGTCCCCAAGCCTGCCTGGGGTACAGCACTTGATAGGAGACCAAAAGGACCCCTCAGCTCTCTAACATCCCTGCCTGCCCTCACCCTGTGAGCCCCAGCTTACCCAGCACGAGGAAAGACAGGACCCATTGCAGCACCGAGATGACTTGCAGCTGCTTTTCTACCTTGGACCTATTGAGCCAAGTGACAGAAAACAGGTCCTGGAGGGCGGAGAGGATGCTGGAGCCAGTGCCTGTGACAGACGGAAGATAGATGTCAGCCTGTCCGCCCTTCCCTGCAGCTGCAGAGTACCCCACACCAGCCCACCTCCCCACAGACTCCTTCCTAGACATGAGACGGGCACAGGCCAAAGAATCAGACCGACCTGGGCTCACATCCCGGCCCTGTCACATCACAGTTTAGTAATTCTGGGCTGCTCACATGCTGCACTCGCCTCTGCCCCAGTTTCTATATATACCCAGTGGGAATGATGTCCCCCCCAACAAAGGGTCATTTTGGAGACCAAATAGGGTATCCAAAGAGGCGACGGGGAGGCTTGCCATAGTTTCCAATTCTCATTCCTCACCTCTACCCCAGTCAAACCCCTATCTTTTCCTTTATCTGGATCTAGTACAAATATTTAACCTTTGCTATCTGGGTCTGTGAGGCCAGGGACAGAGGGCCAACATCCAGTTTGTAATGTTTTTTTTTCCTCCAAGTGTACTTTGAGCACCCCCAATCCTTGACCCACCCCCACCCCTTTATCTCCAGGACTAATACCCTCTCCCAGGGAGCTGAGCCCTCTTGCCCTAGCCCAACACTATCAATACCACCTTCAGGGGAATTCATACTTTGAGCTTCACCTCAGCGCCCAAAGCCCAGGGCTGAGAGAGGAACTGGGCAGGAACCTCTGCTTCCCTAGAGGATCCAGCGGCCACTGAGATTTGGGCAGCCTGGGACACTGAGAGCTGCAATTATGTTTGCTACCAAGCAAGTGCCAAGGCTATAAGTTCAGACAAGATGTGCTCAGTTAATTGGTTCTGTGGCTGTACCCCCAGGATGACACCCTAGATTCCAGTGGCTGATGGACAGAGGGACCAGAAAGCCTAGTGACCACAGGAGCAGCAGCGCTCGGGAGGAGCATGGGCGAGGTTCCTGACACAGCCGCTCTCCTTCTGGAAGCTGGGCCAGAGGACTGTGCCCCTTCAAACCCCACACGTGCTGAGCCCCAACTGCATGGCCTTCGCTCAACACATCTTCACTGACTGTGCTGGTCAAATTCCTTCATACGACCCACTCTGCAAGACCCCCTCACTGAGCCACAATCTTGTCCTGGAGGCTCTCATGACATTTCACCCTGGCCTACAGCAGAAGTGGGAGGGAGAAGGGGTTAGGGGGTTTACATGCAAGCCTTTGTATTTCTTTAAAATCTGCAGAGCAACAAAGTCACAGTGGGGTTTAGAAAGGGACATTGCACTCATCTGCTGAAAGTTAACAATCACTCTGACTTTTAGGAGGCACAGAGATAACCACCAGGACTCAAGGCAGACTCCTCAGTCCTGTTGCCCTCCCCTGGTCTCATGGAGCAGAGAGGGGGAAGCCAGGGGTATGGCAGAAGAGTCAGATCCCATTGCAAACCCTGGTTCCACTCACTATGCAGGCATGACCTCAATGGCGTACTGCCACATCCAAGACACAGCACATACTAGGTACTCAGGAGCAGCCATACCCGGGGTGGAGGTGGTGGTGAGTGAACTCACCAAAGCAGATGAAGAGGCTGGTCCACACAGGAACTCCAGAGGCCCATGATGTTCCTCTACTCTCAGCATATATATCCAGCATCTCAGCCCTTTCCACCGCTACCCTTTCTCACCACCACATCCTGGAGCCTGAGAGCCCTCTGGGGTCCTCTGGTCTAGTCCATCTGGACCTCTGGGGAGGTTAAGGAGAGGAGCACTGAGTTGTCCAGGGCTACCCTGCCAGGGCTGGGACCTGGATTCAGAGCACAGCAGATGCCAAATACAAAGGGCTCTACCCATGGGCCACTGCAAGTCCAAGGGTGGTCTGTGCTCAGAAGTGAGGAGAGAGTCCTGGGTGAGTACAGGAGGGAGGGAAATGAGGCCAAGCACAGGCCTGAACCCCCTGTCCAAGGGACCCCCAGCTGCTGGCTCTCCCTCCTAGCTGCGTGGAGTGAAGGCAAGCAGGGGTCATGGCAGCTGAGTCCCTGCCCTTGGTCTGGAGTAGGCAAGGCGCCTTGGCTGCAGAGAGGATAGAATGTTCTCCAGCACCTCCCTACTCAGAGTCTACCCTGGGAGCTGTTTAGAAATGCAGGGCCCCAGCCTGGATTTACTGAACTGAGATCTGCTCAGTCCAAAGTCTCAGGTAGGGTAAGTGTGGGGTGGGGAGTGTGCAAGGAGGAGCTGGGGGCCTCCACTGTCTACTGGGCTGGAGACTGGGCTGGAGAAAAGGGTGGTGGAAGGAAGGGTATCAGACATAATCTCATTTGACCACTTCCTACTGTGAACAGGACCATGAAGAGTGCTTGAGGAAAGGACTTGCTGTCTAGCCTCTGCTGTTGGGTCAGGGCCAACCAACTGTACTCACGACATGGAGCTCTCCTGCTTTGGGGGTGGGGTGCACACAGTAAGTCCATATTGGTGACATATCCCCCACTAAAACAACTGAAAAATTCTTGTTTCCTAATCCAAATCCATCTGCTATTGCAGGTCTCTTGCAATTAGATATAAAGTCAGGGTGCAGGAAATGCAGAACGTCTTGTTCAGTGGATTATCCACACAGAAAAAGAGGCCTGAAGGGTTCCCATAGCCCCAGAGTCAGGCTTGTTCCAGCCTCCTCAGTCTATCTTCCCTGCCCCATCCCAACTACTGCCCGCAGCCCACTCTGCAACCAAGTAGGAAATGCAAAGTCTACTGGGGAGGGGCCGGTGTTCCTTGGGTGGCACAGCATGGGGCTGCCTGGGTAGCAGGGAGGCCACTCTGTGTCCCTCAGGCCCGAGACCACTCAGCTGCCTCTTGGCCAGACCATCCCGTCTGGTTGACCACAGAGCCCAACCCCAGGAGCTGGCCTGTCCATGATGCTGAACCATAGGCCCAGTGGAAGCCCCTATGGATTTAAGGAGTATCCAGTCATTGCTCCCTTGCCTACTAAGCTGCTGCTTGCCTTGTCTACCTGATAACGCCCTGACAATGAGATAAAGCAGCTTGTCCTTCAAAACCCAAATAGGTAAGCCTTCAGAGAGGTGGGCTTTCCTTCTTTGGGGTTATTGACTGTAAGGCCCATGCAAGTGTGGAACTGTCTGGGGCAATCTCACCAGCCCCCACTGATCTTAGAGAGAACCTGTTAGATGAAGGTGGGAGAGGCCAGTGAAAGAGAGAAATAAGAGAGGAAGGGAATCTTCCTTTTAGGCTCCCACAGCCCCTCACCTTGTACCAGTTGCTGATTACAAGCCCACTCTCATCACATCAGGAGCTGCCCAAGGGCCTGAGTCTGATTCACCCAGTGGCCTCTCAGAGTCTGGCCAAGAGTCAACACTCAGCAAGGTCTGCCGAGCAAAAGAAAGAGCAGATCTCTGCTCTGGCTATTCCTCAGGCCCCCGTCCTCCACCTCGGCTCTCTGCAGGGCTGGGTGACCGGCAGCTTCAGAGCCTCCAGTGTACTTCCTCAGGAACTCTGGTTTCTCACCAGCCCTGTGAATTTGGCATCATCATTGCCATTTTGATGGTGGGAAAGGCTTGAGGAAGTGATATAGCCAAGGTCACTTGACCAGAGGGTGGCAAAGTTGGATTCAATTCAAGACTAACTTCTAGGCCAGCATTCTGTTCCCATGCTGGTCTCCCCAAGTTCCTTCTTTCTTCTCCCCAAAAGAAAGTGGGGGAAGGCTGGGAGGGGACAGGAGAAAATGCATGGCGTATTTTCCTCCAGAGGGGCAGGTGAGGGGCATGCATCTTGTGTAGTAAGTTAAGTGGTGGCAGGCCTGGGGGTTCCGGTCCCAGTTGTATCACTGATTCCTGTGTCTTCTTGGCCAAGTCGCTTCACCTCTCTGGGTTTTGGTGTCCCCATATATAAAATGGTGGTGGGGAGGATGACTTCTATGATCTCTTTGACTGCTTGGACCCCGGTGCCCACCCTCCTGAAGATACCACCTAGATGCTCACCACCTTGCAATAGCCCTGGTACAGTTGCTTTGCAGATGGGAAGCAAGGCTTCAGCTGGGCGCTCCCAGGTTCAGCCCTCACCACTCAGCTGTCAGCATCTCTTCTGCCTCACTGGTGGCTGGTGTGGATGCCAGTGCTGCAATCAGATGCCAACACCGCCACCTCCTTCATACCCAGCCCAACTGTCCCAGAGTCCTAGGTGGGGCTGGCAGGGAGCCTCAACATTTGGCCAGATCTCAGCTCCAACCTGCTCCCTTGCTACCCCTCCCCAGCCTCTGCCAGCAGCTCTCTCAGCACCAGTCCATTGAAGCCAGTTATCTACTTCCTCAGCCATCCTCCTCAGGCAGCATCTCTTAAGTTCCAAGGAAGGAACTTGATTCATTCATGTGCCCAGAGCCCAGTCAGACTGACAAGAGAAGGAGCTCATAGGGGTTTACAGCATGAATGAACAAACCTGTAAGTCCCAGAGGCAGCTGAAGGCCAGGATGCTCAAGTTGCAACTGAGCTGCCAGACAGGAAGGCCTCCAGGCTTACTACTGAGGACCCCAGAGATGGAGTAATGGGTGGGGGAGTAAGCCTTTCTCTCCTCCTCTGAACATGAGTCCCCCTGACCTTGCCATGATAAAAGAACCCATTTCCTACAGATGTCTTTTTTCTCATGAAGGAAGATAAGATGGCAATAGAGTAACTTGACTTGTTCTATGAAGAGAAGTTTTCAGTAACCAATCCAAACAGCTGCTGCAGGGCACCACTGATTTCACCATTTATTTTACATAGCTCCTTTGTTCCTGGGTTTGGAAGGGCAGAGGGAGTAGAGCTGAGAGAGAGAAGCCCAGAGAAGCTCTCTTACCCCCAGAGAAGAGCCCCCTGCCCCCATGTCTATATGGGGTTTCCCTGTCCCACAGCATTCTCTGGGAAGGTAGGCAGCGAGGGGCAGCCTCATTTCACAGAGATGGAAACTGAGGCAAAGTGAGGCCGAAAGATGTTAAACCGCTTGTTTTGAGGTCATGGTCTAGAGGAGTCAGTCACGACTCAAGGCAGGCATTCGAGCTTTGAGACCCTCGCCATTTCCATGATGCCAAGCTCCTGAGGGCTGGTCCTCACTACACCAGCCAGTCCACATCCCAATCACAGGAAAACACCCGGGGAAGGGAGGGCTGCCTCTCTGCCTCAACCATTCTCCACGGGGCCATTCTCCTGCAGACTGGCTATGCAAGGAATGTGAACCCCCACCCACATGCTCCCACAGGTTGAGAAGCTGCTACAAGAGCTAAGCTGAAGCTGCGCATAGCAGTAGAGCCAAATACCTCTGGTCCCCGGCCCAGGTCGGGTGTGGTACGCTTCTTTGCACAACATCTGATAGCAAACTGACCAGGCTGCAACCCAGGACTGATGAAACCAGGGTTTCCTCTCATACTGGTCTGAGAGGGCAGGGTCTGAGCCCCAGTCTCCATAATCTGAGAAAAGGTGTTGGGCCAGCCCTGCCCCTGCATGGCTCTGTGACCTAGGGCAAGTCACTTAGCTTCTCTCAGCTTTAGTTTCTCATCTCTAAAGTGAGGATAAGGGGGACTTCCCTGGCGGTCCAGTGGCTAAGAATCTGCCTTCCAATGCAAGGGCATAAGTCGGGGAATTAAGAGTCCACCTGCCACAGGACAACTCAGCCTGCATGCCACAATTAGAGAAAGCTCACATGCCACAGCAAACACCCAGTGCAGCCAAACAAGACAAAAGACATAAAGTGAGGATAAGAATCTCTCTCAGGGTGGTTGGGAAGATTAAAAAAACCCGCATATAACGTCCATTTGGCACCTGTTGCGTGACTGACACCTGTTGGGTGATTAGCTCTCATCAAGGCATCTACCACTGACCAGAGCGGGAGGGGACTGATGAGCAACCACAATGTTTCAAGACATGTGTGACCATGAGGTTATGTGTTAAGAGGAGAGGGGGCAGAGTAGGGGCTGCAGCAGGAGGGGCTCCAAGGAGGCGGCGAGGTGTCAGCAGGGCCCAGAAAACAAGATCTGGGAGGCAAAGAGGAGGAAAGTGGGAGCTGGGGTGAGGGCGCTGGCCAGAACAGAGACTCAGAGGGAGTTACAGGGAGGCAGGCCAGAGGCCAGAATGTTCAATGACCCAGGAACGGGGGTTCACACAAACCCAAGACAGACGATGGGATCAGGGCTCAAGCGGCCAAAAGTGGCCTCCTGGAGGAGGTGGGTGGGGAGGGATGAGCGTGGAGCGCTTCTGAGGTGCCCGATACTGTTGTCAGCCCCTGGGGAAAGAGCAGTGAACACAGCAGGTCAAGTCTCACCTGGTAGGGGCTTAGAATCTGCTGAGGGAGAGACAAAGCACCTACACACAAATGTAGGGTGTAACGTCAGGCAGTGAGGAGAGCTACGAGGAAACCAAATTTGGGGCAATCAGCCAGAGGGGGAGACAAGAGGGTCCTGAGCCCTGAGGAGAGGAAGCCCTGAGCAAGGCTGACTTCCCTCCACGTGGAGGTAGGGGCACACGTGACATTCCCAGGTCAGGCCTCCGGGCAGCCCACACTGCGTCCCTACTCTCCTTTGCTACTGGCATCCTGGGAAGCAGCTTGCCAGCCTAGAGAAGCTAAGGAAGATGGGCGTCCAGAGAACCTGGCCTCCAGCTTGCAGGAGTGTAGCCCTGGTGAGTCACTTCCTATGCAAACCTCAGTTTCCTCATCTGTCCAGTGGGGCTAATACCCACCTCGCTAGATTCTTGTGAGAATTAAACAATAGACAGAAGCGTCATAAAAGTCAAGACCTGTGTGAATGCAGGATAATTACCAAGTAAGCCTGGGTTTCCTCGCCTGACATATGGGTGTAATAACCCCTGTCCTGTCTTGGAGCAGAGGCGCTGGCGTCAGTACACTTAGGATTCAAACCCTGGCTCTGTCATTTACGGTGAGACCCTGAAGGTCATTTCCCCATCTAAGACTCAGCGTCCTCCTTCGCTGGGATGTAGCAGTTGTTGGGAGGAATCCAAACAACCTATGGAAAAGAGACAAACAGCATGTGGCATGTCTGTTAGAGAGCTAGAAAGCTGCCAGTGGGGTCACAGAGATGTGGACAGCTGCCAGGGGCTCCTGGGTGGGGACGTCATTCTGCTCACATTCCCCAGCTTCAAGAATGCCACACGTGGGCCCAGCCAGACCGAAGCACTGCCCTGGTCTAGCAGCCTCCAAGTGGACAGTGAGGAGGTTGCCCCAAGCTTCTGCAAAGGGCCGGGCATGAAGCTGCATCGAGGCAGAGAGATGGACATTCTGACTGCCAGGAGACCCCTTGAGGTCCAGGAAGCCAGGCCAAGTGCCAAATAAATGCCATATCTTCAAGGCTAGGGGCAAAAGTGCAAGATTCCAGAGGGAGGCAGAGAAGGGAGAAGGCCAAACATTAACACTCATTCAGCAAGTACTTTCCAAGTAGCCTTTACAGGCCAGGCTAGGTGTTGCCCTAGGATAGGAACTGCCAGCCCCTGCCTCTCCTCTGCTTCTTGGGCTTCTGTGGGAGGCAGAGCTCTGCCCTGGTGCTGCCCACCTCAGCTACGGCTGGGGGAGACAGGGCTGTGAACAATCAGGCACAGAGGGTAGGTCATGGCTGAGGAGTCCATGAGAGGTGCCCACCTGGCCTGGAGGATGCTCTCAGGGCTGCGTCAGGTGAGAGGTAGAGGATGAGTAAGTTTGCCAGGCTGACATAAGGGAGGCACAGGGCCAGGAACCCAGGTCCTGGAGTCCAGCAGACAGCACTGGCAAAGGACTGGAAGGGAGAAGGGGCACAAGGTTAAGGAATTAACTGCAAGTAGGTCAAGCAGGCCATGTGAATGGGTGAGGCTAGTCGAGAATGTGCAGGGGGAGCCATGGAGGACTGGAGATGCCAGGCCGAGGAGTCCCAAGAACGTAGATGACTGACCAGGCTCCACCCTGACAGCAGGGAAGATTGTTGCCCACTCTTCCCATGCCCTCCACCAATTTCAGACGGTATAAGGGCTCTGAAGCAACTCACCAGCTGTTCACCTGATCCCAGTATGCCGGTGATTTCTTCTCTGGAAAGACTAATAATCTCCCCTTTAAGGGTTAGGTGTTTAATCAGGTAATCTTAAAGAAAATTAAATGTCCTTAAAGCAGGGCCCACTGGGACATCTGACCCGAATGGGAAGCCGATACACACTGTTGTGGTTGGTGTGCTCGCTGGGAAGCTCCCGGCTTGCCCATCAGGACCCTGCAGAACTCAGTGGATTCCTCAGTTGGTCCTCAGGGCTCCCCACAGAGTGTCCTGGCAGGAAGCCTGGCATCCTAAGTATCCTAAGAAGGAGGGACTTTGGGCCTCCTTCTCCTCTTCTCTCTAGGTCTGTTTCCCAATGGCATTCATTAGAGGTTTGGGTTAGATTAGTTGAAATCTGAGGTCTTGACAACTTAGATTGACTAATGAATTATTATCCACAGAAGATCCCCCTAAAGAAACTACAAGCCCCTCCTTGAGCTGCTCCAGAGGCCTGGATTTTCAAGTATTGGTTTTCATGCAGTAGGGTAGGGTCCTGGGAGGTGAGGTCAAGGAAGTGGGGCTCTTAGAATGCCATGTTCCTGAGACTCTGAAACTGCGACTGGGACCCTGGAGGCGACTGCTGAGGACCCCAAAGCTCTGCTTTCGCTACCCCCATCTTCTGACACCTTAAAAGAATAGCTACTGGAGTGGGAGGGGTTGCCATGGCAACACTACTAGCTTGCGGGTATGTCACCACCAAGGAGTCCTCAAAATAGGCCCTTATCACAGCACATGAGCAAGTGTGGGGAGCTAGGTTTTCTCAGGCATGTACCTGGGCCCCAAGTAGGACAGGAGCCCATTTTCACAAGGACAAGTTGAGGACACGAATGAGGAGGAGGTTGGACCCTGGATCCCGTAGCAGTCCAGGGCATGATCAAAATCACATTCTGCAGCAGAGCTGGAATGAACCCAGGCGAGCTGCTTATGCAGCCCTCCTTACTGTACAGATGAGGCTGAGGCCCTAGGAGGGAGGGTCATGCCCAAGGTCACATAGGAAGCAGATGCAGAGTGAGCCTTCTGGCCTCTAGATCTGCTCGAACAGTAAAGTGAATTCACATTCCTTGCTTCTGTCAATTTGCCCAAAGGGTGTGTGGCCTCAGCTTCCCTGGTTCTGTACCATAACCTGGGCAGATATTGTTATCATGCATTTGCTCATTTTACAGATGAGGAGATTGAGACTCCTAGCCCCAAGCCCTCAAAACTGCCAGCAGCAGCTCCACATCCAGGAGGTTCCAGAAGTGGTATAGGCCAAGAACCTGTCTGCAGCAGAGCTCCTTTCCCAGCTCTCAAATCTCCACCAACAACCCCAGCAAAGTGCATAGGCAAGCCAGCCCCTGCCTGGATACAGCATCTTCTGTCTCCCTTATCTCTCAGCACATTGGGACCTCAGCTCAGGTTAGTAGCCCAGAGGTCCTGCCATCAGACTTTCCCTCCCACCCAAATTTCATGCCTCTATTTATGCTGGTCCCTCTACCTGAAGGTTCTTGATAGTCTCTGAACCAGTAACACTGGTTCATTTTTCAATATCCGGATTGACTGTCACCTCTTCCAGGAAGCCTTCCCTGACGCCAGGATGATTTAGCTGCCAAACCCTCACTTCCAGGCCTCCTCAGTTCCCCATGCTTCCTCCCCTGTCACTGCGTGGATCACTGTGTGCTGTCATCCCCCTAGTCTCATTTCCTCAAAGGTAGGGACCAGGGATTGACATGTGTGTGGCAGAGTCTGACACACACAGGTGATCCACCAATAAACTGAAGGGCCTACGCCCGAGTCCCCGTGGTAAGAAGCCTTCCTGGATGGCCTAGGCAGTCTGCCACTCATCACAGTGTTGGCGACTGTTGTGTGTATCACATAAAATGAGTGACAAGGACTAACAGGTGAGTCACAAAGTTAGTTTACAAAGCACTTTCCATTCGTGTTAATCTAAACCCTTGCATCCTTAGTCTTAAGAGTTTCTGATCTTATCTTCCACTGAGGGGGAATGAGATCCTCAGAGAAGAGAGACACCCAGCCAGGTCCTTGAGGGGAGCCAGGGCTGAAATCCTCACTCTTTGGCTCCTAAGCCCTGGAAGCAACAAGGGGGACTGTGGTGAGCACCCCCTGCCCCCGGTGATCAGCCCTGGAGACAGTTCCTCGAGAGCGTGGAGGGAGCAGGGGAATAGCTGCAGGCCCAGCACCTAGCACAGGTGGGCACAGAGGAGGCCTGAGGAAGCATTGAAGACTCGCACTGAAGCAAAAAGCAGGGCTTCTTGCCAAGAGGAAGGAGCAGCGCTTGGGAGGGCTGAAGTCCCATTAATGATTCATTCATTCAACAAATATTTACTGAGCACCTACTATACTCCAGGCACTGTGCTCAATGCTGGGACAAACACCGAGGGAGACAGACAGAGGTCCTGTTCCTAAGGGGCTGACATTCTTCCGGGGCAGACCATCACCCAAACAGAAAAGTACACCTGAGAACTTAGCTAATAAGAAGGGCTATAAAAATACAACAGGACGGGACCGTTCTCCAGATGGTATGGTCAGAAAAGGCCTCCGAGAGGAGACTAAATGGTTGAAAGACAGCCAATGCAACGGCCCTGAGGTAGGACTGAGCTGACGGGAATCCTGGGAGAACAGAAAGACCCCAGCCGTTCTAGAGCAGGACATGGAAGCAGAGGAGTGAGGGCTGCTCACAGGGGATTCCACAGCCACAAGGAGGAGTTTGGAAGGTTTGGAATACAATGAAGGCACCTGGCTGTTCCCCTGGCCTCAGAGTTCCAGGGTTCATGGTGCATCTACTCATCAAGGCAAGCTGGGACATCTTCTTGAAAATGCACGAGAAGGGGCGATCTGCCAGCCCCATTATGGTCCCAGAAAACCTTCACTCAGTCAGGAAATGAGCACCTGCAGTGGCCAGAACCCTGCACTCGGCCCTCCGCGGCTTCACCACACCTCTCTCTTACTTTAAGGCAGCCAGTGACTGGGAGGTGGATCTGGGTTCTGACCCTGGCTTTGGTAACCCTGGTCTAGTCTCTTCTCTCCGGGGCCCTCAGTGTTCCATCTGTAATGTGAGAGCTGCCCCTGGCCCAGCACTGCCAGAGAGCTGTGATTTTATGACTCAAGTACCTGCTGCAGAACTCAGGGGTGGGAGGATGGGGGTGGGGCAGGATTTCCACACTGGCCACTGAGTCACCAAGTCTGCTAATAAAATACTACTTTTGGCCCTCCTTTCCCAGCTCAGAAGAGCCCTCAGTAGCACAGATAACCCCAAAGTGGCATTTGTGCATTTGGGGAAGTGGTGTGGCAGGGGGAAGCTATATAGAATTGGGGGAAGGGGAATATGAAAACCATGTTATCATCCTACGATTTAGAGTTAGGTGTCAACCATCCAACAATCCAGCCTCTTAGTTTCACCTCCTGCTAAGCTCCTGCTTGCACACTCCCAGTGATGGGGAGCTCCACTCCACCCACACCAAACCTGTTGCAGTGGCTGTCAGAAAGCATTCCTCCATTATATCAAATCTGCACCCCCCTGCCTCCCAAAATTCCAGCCCTGTTCCTGGCTTTTCTTTTGGGGGCTGCGCAGAACAAATCAGTTCAGAATTTTACTGAAGCTGCCACCATTTCATGCTGGGTCCTGTGGTGAACCCTGGGTATTCAGGCAGGCATCAGAGGGCTCTGATCAGAAGGGCCTTAAATCCAGGGGCAAAGGCAAAGATGAAAATATGAGTAACTCTGCATCTTCCACCCCTGGCACAGATAAATCCTTCAGATATTAGAAAATACCAACAGAGACTCCTGTCTCCCGCACAAACTCCCAGCACACATGCAGCACACACCCACCCCCACAGCTGGATTTTTTTTTTTTTTTTTTTGGCCCAGGAAACCAGACAGTAAGGTATCTATTTCAATCTCACCCATCACAGGTCTTCCCTTCACAGAAGCCATGGTCTCCCCTTAAATATCACCACTGACAAAGTGTTCATCACCTCCCAACAATGAGACTTTATTGGTAAAAACCAGGCCACTGGGGAGTGTCTTCAAAGACAAAGGATGTAGAAAGCAGGTCTAATGGAGATGCCAGATAACACAAGATTTGCTTCAGCTCCCTCCCTTCCCCACCCAGTCTTTCACCAAAGAGAATCCAAGACAGCTAAAGTGATTGGTTTGTATTTCATGCCAGCTCTTGCTACAGTCCATGATGGAAATGTCTGTAGCCAGTTTAAAAAAAAAATGTTTTTAAGACCTGATTAAAACATGGAGACATGCTCTTGAAAGAACAATAAGTGACTTGGTCAAAATCACTCACTGGAAGTCCTCCTGAATAACAAATTCTAGGTCAAAAACAAGGAAGTCAGGGTCACCTGCTCCTGGAAGAGACAACTCACCTCTGTGGATAGCAAAGATGAGGGAAGGGCATCTCCAGGAAGGCCCACCCCCAGAGAGAGCATTCCTATCTCATTGCCCAGAGACAAAAGCACTTTTAAAAGCATGAGCATCGGTAGGGTCCTTCCTTCCCAGTTATGGGCATTAAATGGCACAGCGAATGGACAAGCACTTTTAAGTGAGAGCAGAGACTGTCAGAGGCCATCGGGCCGGGTGCACGGGCCAGCTCAGGCTGCATGTACCCAAGAAGGCAACAACAGCTAGGTACCTCTCCAAGGGCAGTGAGTGGCACTCAGACCAAGAGGGGCAGATAATCACACCAACAGCCACAGAGGGAAAAGGGCCAATGCCTAGGACACAGGTAAACTGTGGTACAGCTCAGGGTGGTTACCCAGCAGCCCCAAGAATATTGTAAGTGATTTGGAGTAACAGAAGGAAATACTCAAGATTTAACATCAAGAGGGAGAAAACAGGATTTAGAACGATATCCATATCATGCCCTCAATCTTACCTAAATGATGTGTATAAATAAAATTATAATGAAATATACTAAAATGCTATTAGGAAGCTATCTTTGGACAGGAGTTTTTCATTTTCATTTTCATTTTCTTCCTGTTTTTCCAATTTTTCGAAATCCAATGATTTGTGTTTTATTTTTATAATGAAGGGGTTGGAGTAAGCTATTGTTAGTTACTAAAGAAAAATCCTAAGTAGGAGAGGTTCAGCAAGCTGAATTAAGACTTTAGGTGGAGGGAGGGAGGACTCAAGCAAGACAGACCAGGGCAGCTGTGAGGATGTCCCAGAGTCTCCTGGATTTGTATTTAATCCCCGGCCAAGGCCCTGTTAGGGAAACCTTGGGCAGGTCATGCCCCCTCCCACCTCAGTTTCTCCAAGTATAGGTGAGAGGTGCAGGACATGGAAGGGATGCTCTTCCTTGTGCAGGAAAAGCTGTGGGGTTCGATCTCAACTCTGCCCCTGATTCAGAGAGGACCTCAGTTCCACATGGTGGAACAGTGGCACAAACCACACTGAAGGGCACCCAGGGTCCTCCTGTCCTATCTTCTAAGCATTCCAGGCTCACAGTCGCTGCTGAGTGGGCTCCCAAGCCTGGGCTGGGTAGGGGGCAGTGGACAGCGTGGGCACAGCTGTCCCAGCCAGGCATGTTCCCGGTCTAGGGGCCTGCCCCATCCAGTGCCGGACAGCTTGATCCACCAGGTGGGGAGGGATGGAGGAACTGCCAGGGGCCAGCAGCAGTGCTGGGGGCTGGAGAGGAGTTCTCAGGTAACATCCTATCTCACAGGCTGGAAGAAAAGAAGTGATGTAACAGAAGTCCCCCAAATTGATGAGTGCTAAGGTGGAGAATGCGCCCACATGATTACCATGCCAAATGGCCTGGATCAGACCACTATTCTAACCTCATCTCAGACCCAGATGAGCAGGGGGTGAGAATGGGGGTGGTGGTCGGGGGGGGGCCACAAGCCTTCCCAAAAGAAAAGAAAGGGGTTGGGACCTCAGCCCCGAGAGCGGCCCGCCCTCTAGCAACAAACTCTCACTATAGCAACACACTCCTGCCTGCCTTGGAGCCCTTCATCACCTTTCCTGAGAGCCCTCTCGCAGCTGCATGGCCCAAGGAGGAAGCCGGCAAAGCCTGCAGACCCTGGGCTGTGACAGTTCATCTCCCAGACCCTTAGTCCCGCTCCCCGAGGCCTCAGGGGCAGCATGGCTTCTCAGTCAGAGCCCTCGCTCAGGGCAGCCGGGCCCGATGCTCACCTCGCAGGACCCCGGAGTAGGCGGCTATGAGGGTCTTCATGACGAAGCCTGTACAGGTCGGGGCCCCGCGGGAAGCCGCCAGACCCCGCTCCCCTGGCCCATGCCCCGGCCGCCGGGGCCAGGGCTTCGCGCCGAGCAGGGGAGCGCGGGGACCGCTACGGCCGGGGGTGCGGAGGGGCGGGACGCCAGACGGGCCGCAGCTCCGGCGGAAAGCGGAGCCTTGGCCACGGCCACGGCCACTGCGCCCGCGGCTCCGAGCGCGGCACTTTGTAACCTCATAAGGGGGCGGGGCCGACGCGGCAGGGGGCGGGGCCGGCCGTTCCAACCTCGGCAGCCTCAGCTCCGTGGGGGTGGCTGAGCTCCGGGCTCGCCGCGCGCGGGAGGGCTGTAGGGACCCCCTGCTCCTCACGGCTGCGCCGCTCCGCTGCGCGGGGTCCTCCTCGCGAGGGGCTGCCTGGTTATTCCTGCTGCTCCCTGTGCCCGCCCCTAGCCGCTCCCCCGCGGCGGTTGGTGCAGCCCGGCAGCAGGAACGTGGGCTGGGAAGCCCGGCACGTGCGGGCCTGGCGGGGGCAGGCGGGGGTTTGTGTTTTCCGTTCCGCAGGGCTTCTCTTTGGCTACAGATGCCGAAGTCCCGCCTCTGATTGGTGGTTGGGACGGAATTAGTTAGGTAGGGCCGGGCTCCTAAACCTCTCAAGTTGCCTCTACCTTTCCATCTAAACCTCACAGAACATGTATACTGTATACTGCTGCGTGCTGGGGACCCAAACCAGTCAATCCTGGCCCTGCCCTGGGAGGTGCTCTCCTTGGTGAGAGGTAATCGCACACCGAAGCTGGCAGCAATGCTAGGCCAAGAGAGAAATCTCTGGCTATAGATCCAGAGGAGAGAGGTCCTTTTCTTGGACTGGGGGCTGGAAACTGGAGGCTGGGTGCACTTCCCAGAGAGACTATTGCACAAGAGATGGAATCAGATAGACCCGGAGCCAGTTCTGGCCTTCCCTTTCTTGAACCTCAGTTTCCATGTCTGTACAATAGGAAGAATAACACTTATTTTGTGAGGTGCTTTGAGAACTAAATGAGGTAAAATTTTTAAAGTTAAAAAATAGCCTGATATACTGCCAGGCACATAGAAAGTTTTCCAAAATTATTTTTGTTGCCCTTTGAAGAGTAGTTTTGTAGAGGGTGTGAGGGTAAGGCATAAACTCTTAGAAAAGGCAGCACGCTTGGGGAAGGGTTAAAGGTACCTGGAGTGCTTGGAGCTCAGACAGCTATGGGAAATGATGCTGGGGCTAGGTCTTAGGAAGGTTCTTGACTGCTACCTTTGAGACATCAGGGTGGGGACAGCTTTGAGTGGGGAAATGAGAGTGTTTATATGTTTTTAAGAGTCCTCCAGCCAAAGTGTGGGGAGAGACTGGAGGCCAGGAGGACAGTGAGGAAGCTGCAGGAGGGACCCAGGTGAGAGAGAACCATTCCTGAGCTTGGATGGTGGTGAAAGGATAGAGGGAAGGCCTGGTCTGGAAAGAAGTGCAGGAGGAGGGGAGAGCGACTGGAATGCGGTGGAATGACTTACTGCATGTGGATGGTGAGAGCAGGTGTGAGGGCAACAAGCCTGTCAGTGAAAAGACCGGTTCCTTGGGGTCAGCTTGAGGAAGCTAGGTGTGGGCTCATGCATAAGACGAGAGGGAATCTGCTACTGAGGTCTTTACCAGAAGACCTTGTCAGAAGTCTTGTCAGAAGTCTCAGTGCCAGCACAGCATGTGACAAATGCCACTGATGGGACCTAGAAACCCTGCCATTTGTTCAGCCTATTCAAGGTTACAGGAATAACCTTGAGAAAAAGTCAGGGAACCCTAAGGCTTGAGTTGTCTAAGAATAGAAGGAAAAGCATTCCAGGTAGAGAGAGCAAGCAGGTGGTGAGGCTCTGATGCTGAAAAGAGCTTGGTGCTTTTTAGGAAACTGAGGGAAAGCTAGCAGCTTTCAGGTTTGTGGGAGACATAGGGGTTAGCGAAGGCTGGGAGATTGGATCAGATGTGATGGATTTCTGGGGAAAGAGCAGTGCAGCAACACGGATGCTAAAGATGCTGTGAATCCTCTCCCCAGTGGTGTTTTGGGTCCCCTTGGGGGTAAGACTCTTACTGGCCTGGAGGTACCCCAAGTCAGTGTGTGGCTTGTGCCTGCTCCAGAAAAGTCTCCTGTGGAGGAAGCATTGGGCTGGAACACATGGCCCACCCAGCTCCCTGGGTGGCAGAGTGTGGGCTGGGAGGAAGGAGATCTGCATGCTGGCCTTTCTTGTCCTACTGACTTGCAGCAATTCCTTGGGCAAGTCACCTTGCCAGCCCTGATTTTAGTTTCTGCATCCTGAAACGGAGGTGGCAGTTCTTAGCTCACTAACTGCCCTTTAGGATTTGAGGATCAAATGAAATCACAGCATGTAAAATGGTGTCACCACTATGTTATGAAAGTAAGCTACTGAAATGGCGAGACTTTGGATCAAGATGAAAGCCCCTTCAGATCCCAAGTTCATCTACTTCAGCACAATTTTTCCTTTCCTGTGCCTGGCTGTCACTAGGACACGGAAGGTAATCAGACACAGTCCGTGCCTTCGAGGAGCCCTAGCCCAGAGATATGTCCCCAAACCAGTGGTTGCAGCAAGACGGCCAGGCTGTGGTGCAGGGACGTGTGGGAGGCTGTGCCGAGTTCAATCCTTTCTCCTGCGCTGTCACCATCTCCTTGAGCCAGGAGCTTTCCCAGGATCATCAGGAGTATCATCACTCTGTGCCCAGTGCAGGCCTGGTTCAGGTTTGTAGCTCAGTCAGCAGCGGACTGACCAGTGAGTAAGTACAACAGAGTCATGGACAAAGTGCCATGAGCGGGGTGGGGGGTTGTGTCAAAGGAGGGGATGGTAATTAAGAAGGTTGAGAGATGACGACATTTGCTGTTGGGCCTGGAGTTGAGGAGGACAATTATGCCTAGCAGAGAGGAAGGAGAAGGCCTTTGGGCAGAGACTACAGCCTGAAACAGAGGCCTGGAGGTGGGAACCATGAGCACCCTGATTGGCTGGAGGAAGGATGCTGGAAAGGGGATGCAGGCAGGGAGGAGGAGGAGATAAGGCTGGAGAGATTGACTGGACCAGACTTGAGGGGTCTTATAATCCCACCTGGACTTCATCCTTGGGACCAGACCAAAGGAGAGCTGTGAGCAGAGCACCTGGATTAGACTGGAAGGTTAGGATGATCAGGTGGGTGGGTGGTGTGGGGACTTGGGATAAGGCAATAAAACTAGGGCCAGTGTGGGTCCTTTGCACGCATGAGAATGTTCACCGAAGGATGCTAAGGCAAGTCTGAGGGCTGAGAAGGGCAGTCACTTCCTTCTGGGTCATCTCCCAGAGTGACAGCTCCTTCCCAACGGCCCTCAGCTGCCATGCCCAAGGCACCTGTGTAAGCAGCTTAGTCCGCTTTGACTTGGATAGAAAACCAGACCCAGCATTAGAGTAGCCAGAGAGGATGTTTCTTGGCAGCTTTCTGTGTCCTGGGACTATTCTTTGCTGTGCCAGGTGAGTATGGGGGCCTCATACCAGGCACTGACTTCCCCTGGCCCCTCCCCCACACATCCTAGCATCCCTCCAGTCCTGTCCTCCTGGCCTGCCCTGCTTCTCTTGCCAATGTGTGGGCAGGGTGGCTCCAGGACTTGGGTCACCTTTCCTTCATCATTTCCCATCCCAGTGCTTTTCCCATGGTGCTTTGTCCAAACCCCAGAGGGAGAGGTCAAATCAAGCCACAAATCCCAGTTTGACTAGGGTTGTTGTTGTTCTTCAGTCGCTAAGTCATGTCCGACTCTTTGCACTGCAGCATGCCAGGCTCCTCTGTCCTCAACTATCTCTCCCAGCATTTGTGCAAATTCATGTCCTTTGAGTCAGTGATGCTATCGAACCATGTGACCAGGGTGGGCTTCCTCAAAGGTAGTATTTCCCACCCCCCGTCTTTAGTCACCAAGGCTGTGCTGCCATTGGGAATTACGGGTGCAGTTTTATGGTTTGTGAGGGGATAGATATGGGCTCCTCTGAGACCCGTAGCAGTGATGGCAGCCTCAGCCCCTCCATTGCACAGAGGAGGTGAGTGGCTGGTCTGCAAGGCAGAGAGGACACCTGTCCTAAGAGAGGCACAGGGCGAAAGGCAGAAACAAATGCTCACAAGCGCTCTGCTCCAGGCAGGCCCTGGCCTGTGGGAGCTCACCCAGTTCATGTGGGACCATTCCTGACAGGGATGATTATCACTCCACTTTGTGAATGAGGTGCAGGGAGGTAACGGGACTTGTCCAAGATGAGACAGTGAATAAATAGCAAAGCTGGGATTCATATCCAAGACTTCCTGAGCCGCAAGCCCACATGCTTTCTCGGCTTCACAAGGCTCGGGGTGGGGAGGTGGTGAGAAACTACCCCTAACCCTGGAACTGTTTGATGAAAGGAAATTTCCAAACTTTTTCTCCTTAAAGATCTCATAGCCCTGTGAGGTTGATCCCATTTTGCAGTTGGGAAAACTCAGGCTCAGAGACTCCAAGAGTGTGCCAGATGTCAGAGCTGGGGCTGGGATTTGAGCCAGTTCTCATAGTCCAAGGCTAATGCTTATCTGGGTCAAACTCATCTCCAGTGCTGGGCTCACTTGGAAGGTTGAAGGACAGAGGTGATGGCACGGGGAGGGGGCCTGGCGTGGCCCTGAGGTCTGTGCCACATGCCACCCTCCTCCTCCTTCCCCATCCAGGAATTTTCCAGGCAAGATTGCTTCAGGTCATGGAGCTCCTTCTCTCCTGGGACTCTCTCCCTCCCCTTCTAAACCCCTATCATGCCCTGTCTGTGTGATTTTCACCACATGCCTCTAGGTCTTCAGGGGCCAGATGGTGTACAGTCTCTGGTACCAGGCTAAGGAGTCTTCACTTTGTCCTCAGAGAAATGAGGAGCCATAAAGTGTTTCAGCAGGGATGACATATGGTCAGTTTGGGCTTTAGAAGGATCAGTGTTCAGGTAAGGACACCTTCTGTGTCACCTCCATGGTGCCCTTCCTGACTATCTCTGCCTTGTATTGGTCGGGGCCCCCATGGGAAACAGCATATCTGTAATTGGGCAATTTGAGGGAATTTTGATACAAAGACTGTCTTCAAAGATGTAGCCAAGATATAGGGAAAAAATCTAGGTGTGGTGAGGCACCCCAAGACCAGTGATGTTGAGGGGAGCATGTGGCCTGAAGGGCAAAGGGAGGAGGCCAGGTGGGGTGGGAGGTGTGTGACGAGGGCTGCCTGATGGAAGCTGTGACATAGACAGCCTGTAGTGATCTAGCAAGGTCACTCTCTGCCCCTTCCTCCCTCCCATCTGCTGCCAGGACTTCCCAATGAGCAGAGGGTGAATAAGCCCAGTGATGCAGTCTATGCAGAGACTCTTGGCAGAGTTTAGGGTGGAGAGAGGTGCAGGATTGGTCTGGAGGTTAATGGCGCTAGGAGGGCCCTCTCCACACCTGTGTCCCCATCAGATCCCTAGCTTCTTTCTCTCAGAGCATCTGCAACTCAGTGTCTATACACCTGTCCTGCCTAGGAGATGCTACTTGAGGGAAAAGGTGGAATCAGTGGGCTCTCTGTGTCTCAGTACCCAGCACTGGGCCTGGCCCACAGGAGGGACTTGACTAAGATTGGAAGGAAGAAAGAAGGAAGAAGGGAGGAAAGGAGAGAGGGAGAAGAAGGAAGGAGAGGTGATAGGGATGCAGGCAGAGCTAAAGTAGTGGTGGATGAGATGTTAGGAGGGAAGTCTGGGGAGATGGTGAGCCCTTAGAATCTCTAGGGCTTGGTGACGTGGAGGTGGGGCTGAAGCACAAAGAGATGCTTGAAGATAACTTTAGGTTTCAGACCAGAACCTGGGAGCACTGACCTCTACTCTAATGGCAGATCTGGGGGAGGGGGCTCCATAGTGGCCTTTGGCCCTGCTTGTGGGACAAGTCTAGCCAACTAGAGAGGAGTAGGCCTGAGACCCTTGGGAACCAGCCTTCAGAATAGCTCCTGCCCCATTTTAGCATTCCTGTTGCAATATGTACAGAAAGTGCCCCTTGCATCATTCTGTCTGTAAGTTTTCTTATTCAACTCTCCTAGGACCATTTTTCCCCTGCAGGGAAGGGGCGGGAAGTAAATCTTCCCACACTGAGAGTTTTCCATCCATCCCTTTGTCTGGTCCACCTTTCTGGAGACCCTTCTAGCCCTGTGCTGATCTGGGTGGTGCAGTCCTTGCTCTCTGGGAACCTGTGTTCTGGGGGAAGAAATAGACACTTAAAAGGCAATTACTGTGTGTGATGATGGATGCTAACTAGACTCACTGTGGTAATTATTTCACAATATACACATATTTATTATCAAATCGTGTTGTGTACTTGAAACAAGTATATTATATGTCAGTTATATTTTTTAAAAGGCAATTGCTTCTCCGTAGTTTTCCCAGCTTTCCATAGCAGTAAAATCCTTCCTTCAAATGCAGCCTTGTTCTGAAGCCCGCAAGGTGACACAGATGACGTGTGATTGTCACATACTGTGTTCAGGCTTCAGCGATCCATCCAGGTGGCAATAAGTAAGGCATCTCCTTCCTGGGGTTGTTGTAAGGACTAAATGAATACAGTGCCCAGCACAGGGCCAGGGATCTAGAACTTGACAAATGGTATCAAATAGAAGTGTTATGATTGAAAATATGGATTGGGAGGACAGATTTACCTGGAGATGGACCAATCTGTCCAAAGGGCTTTGAGCAAACATACTGGAGGGGTGAAGTGTAAAATGCCCCGAGAAACCAATGGAACTGGAGGAGGACTCAAGGAATGACAAAGAGACAGGCATCCCAGCATGGAGATGAAAAACCTCCAGAGGAAAAGCACAATGTGACCAAGAGTCCCAGATAGCAGAGGCCCAGTAACAGCAGCCTTAGTCAGAGGAACCTGGAAATGTAGTGTGCTTGACCTAGCTATTGCGTGACTTATCTTTCTAAGCAAAGCTCAGTGCAGGCATGGAGATGGTTGAGGTTCAACCCCGCTCTCAGAGAATTTGTAATCCAGGAAGTCACTCTGGCACAAACAGCTGCAACCTAGGGAGGAAGTTGGAGGATCAATGAAAGGGGGTTTGGGTGAATCAGGAATACTTCCTGGAGGAGGTGCAGTTGCACTGGGCTGGATCTACCTAAAAACACCACTGTGCTGCAGTCTGATGCAGGAATTCTCAAACTTGCTTGTGTATGGGGATCACCTGGAGGATTTGGTCAAACACAGCTTGCTGGGTACCTCCCGAGAGCTCTGATTCAGTAGAGTTTGCATTGCTAACAAGTTCCTGAGTAGATGTTAACACTGCTGCTTTGAAGCCTGCTCTCAGAATCCCTGTTGAACTGCTTTGTGCTGAGGAGATGACAGTGCACCTCAGAGAAACTGCAGGAGGAATCTGTCTTCTCTGGGAGGTGATGGGAGGTGATGTTCAGCTGAAAAAGCGTTAGGAGACTGGAGGTAGGGTGGAGCAGTACTTATTTTTCCAAAAGAAGTAGCAGCAGATTTCATGAATTAGAGCACATAGTTGTTCAGTTGCTAAGTCTTGTCTGACTCTTTGCGACCCCATGTCTGCAGCACGCCAGACTTTCTTGTCCCTCACTGTCTCCCGGAATTTGCTCAGACTCATGTCTGTTGAGTCGGTGATGCCATCCAACCATCTCATCCTCTGCTGCTCACTTCTCCTTTTCCCTTCAATCTTTCCCAGCCTCAGGATCTTTCCCAGTGAAGCAGCTCTTTACATCAGGTGGCCAAAGTATTGGAGCTTCAGCTTCAGCATCAGTCCTTGCAATGAATATTCAAGGTTGATTTCCTGAAAATAACAGATAGTAACATGTGCTAAACTTCAGTGAGTTTTTATTGTCTGCCAGTTCTGATTCTAAATTCATTACATGTGTGGATTTATTAAGCCTCACAACAACCCTATGGAATAGACAGTACTATAATTTGTCCTATTTTACAGTTGAAGAAATGGAGGCCAAAGGGTTTAAAAACTTGCCCAAAATCACAAAGCTAGAGGCAGAGCCAGGATTTAAGTACAGGTGTTCTGGCTTCAGAGCCCATGTTCTTTAATAGGTGCAATTTCCGACTGGTTCTGAGGTCAGTGGTATAAACTGCATACGTTAAAGTGTGACCCTTGAGAGAAGGAAGCATTGGTTATCAGGAGCTTGAGGTTGAGTCATCAAGAAGGAGTGATATTTATTGCACCAGTTTCCTCTCTGATTACTTCACTAGAGTCCCAAGCCTAGGCCTGGGTCCTTGGGTGTCAGCCTAGTTCATGAGCACAGGATGACTTGCATGCCAGCATGGGCCTGACCAGGCAGAAATAGCTGATCCAGATGAGAGCTAGGCCTTGGGCAAGGTTTCCTGGCAGCTCCAGGCTCCACTCTCATGCTGGCCTTGTGCAGTTTTAAAATCAGCAACCTGTGCAAAGATTTTGACACAGCATGCAGGAGGCAAAGAAGGGTTTATGTAGCTTCTCTGGTGGCTCAGTAGTAAAGAATCCACCTGCCAATGCAGGAGATGTGGGTTTGATCTGTAGGTCAGGAAGATTCCCTAGAGAATGACAGGGCACCCCACTCCAGTATTCTTGCCTAAGATAACCCACCGACAGAGGAGCTTGGCAGGCTACAATCCATAGGGTTGCAGAAGAGTTGGACACGACTTGGTGACTAAATAACAAAAGCAAGATTAGAAGACCCTGAAAACCAAGCAGAAGAGGGTTGAATCTGACAGGATGATGTTGAGGAAGAAATATAATCAGGCACCAGCTGAATGCATCTCAGCTTCTTTCTTCGGTATTTATGGCCTTCCCCAGGTTTTGGGGTTTGGTGGGTCATGAAACTGAGTAGGGTTGGGATTCCTGGTTAGGCTGACCCTATGTGGAATTATGCACATGTTCATGGGCATGTTTATTTATTTTTAAAATTTTATTTTTACTTTATTCTACTTTACAATACTGTATTGGTTCTGCCATTGACATGATTCAGCCACAGGTGTACACTAGCTCCCAATCCTGAAACCCCCTCCCACCTCTCACCCCATATCATCTCTCTGGAACATCTCCATGCACCAGCCCCAAGCATCCTGTATCCTGTATTGAACATAAACTGGCGCTTCGTTTCTTACATGATAGTATACATGTTTCAATGCCATTTTCCCAAATCATCCCACCTTCTCCCTCTCCCTCAGAGGCCAAAAGTCCGTTCTATACTTCTGTGTCTCTTTTGTTGTCTCACATAGAGGGTCATCATTACTTTCTAAATTCCATATATATGTGTCAGTATACTGTACTGGTGTTTTTCTTTCTGGCTTACTTCACTCTGAATAATTGGCTCCAGTTTCATCAATCTCATTAGAACTGATTCAAATTTATTCTTTTTAAGGGCTGAGTAATACTCCATTGTGTATATGTACCACAGCTTTCTTATCCATTCATCTGCTGATGGACATCTAGGTTGTTTCCATGTCCTGGCTATTATAAACAGTGCTGTGATGAACATTGGGGTACATGTGCCTCTTTCAATTCTGGTTTCCTCAGTGTGTATGCCCAGCAGGGGGATTGCTGGGTCATAAGGCAGTTCTATTTGCAGTTTTTTAAGGAATCTCCACACTGTTTTCCATAATGGCTGTACTAGTTTGCATTCCCACCAGCAGTGTAAGAGCGTTCCCTTTTCTCCACATCCTCTCCAGCATTTATTGCTTGTAGACTTTTGGATCGCAGCCATTCTGACTGGTGTGAAATGGTACCTCATTGTGGTCTTGATTTGCATTTCTCTGATAATGAGTGATGTTGAGCATCTTTTCGTGTGTTTGTTAGCCATCCGTATGTCTTCTTTGGAGAAATGCCTGTTTAGTTCTTTGGCCATGGGCATGTTTAGAATCCTACCCACAGATACCTGTATCCTCAACAAACAGGACACCTTTCTCTCCATTCCTGCTGTCCTAGGCCACACCGAACTCTTCACTGGTCCTGCACCTCCAGCCTTGAGCTCCACATCAACCCCTGAAATGATCTTTGGGAAATACTGTCCAACCATTCTCTCCTTTGTCTCCCATAGCTTTTAGGATGTGGCCCAAGCGCCTTAACTTGGTATGCAAGGCCTCATATGTTCCCGCCCTTGACACTCTCTCCAGCCCCCTTCCTCTCTCCTCCCGCCCCTGTCCCTGCCCCTGCCCCTCTCTGATATGGATCCAGCTCTCTGGTTATATCAGGTCACTTGCTGTGTCCTTGAATGTACTTTCTCACCTCTGGGTCTTTGCTCACACTGTGCTCTGGAGCCCAAGTGTCTTCCCCCTAGCCTCTCTTTTTCCACACCCGGCCCATCTTCCCTATCTATGCCGTCTGTACCAACCTGCTTCTTATTTATTTTTTGAAGAATTTGTTTATGATTATTTGGCTGCATCTGGTCTTAGTTGCAGCATGTAGGATCTTTCGTTAGGTCGCACATATGCTCTAGTTGTGACGTTCAGGCTCAGTAGCTGTGATGCTTGGGATTTCTCTAGTGTGGTGCGTGGATTTAGTCACTCCATGGAATGTGGGATCTTAGTTCCCTGACTAGGGTTTGAACCCATGTCGCCTGCATTGCAAGGTGAATTCTTAACAACTGGACCAGTAGAAAAGTCCCACAAACCCACTTTTAAAAAGCTTTCGCTTAAACTCTAGCACTGGGACCGGAGTTGGGATTTTGGAGGTATATAGGGCCAGGTCCCTGCCTTCTAGAAGTTCATAACTTGAGAAATACATAGTTTGGAGATATATACATTTTGGAGAGACAGTTTCTAGAGTAGTTTATCTGTCTAGATTCATCCTCTTGTTTCAGGCAGAGATGAGGCTAATCCAAAAGTTCCAGTACCTAGCATGGTACCTGGCACAGGGAGGACATCACAAAGAATGTATTGATTTCCCCAAGGGCAAGGACTGGATCTTTTCATTTCATTGTACACTCCCTGCCCCTACAATCATGTGCACTTGATAAACATATTGTGGGATTCAGTTTTACATCTCATGTTACCCAATATAATTGTTGTCATCATTCATTCATTCATCTACTCATTCAGTACATTTACCACATAGATGTTCTTTGCCAAAACTTATGTAAGTACTGGGGGATACAACTGTGAGGAGACCCAGCTCCTGCCTTTCTGCAGCTTTTGTAGTTCAAGGTCAAATTGAGAAGAAGAAACACATTCCTTTAGGGAAGAGACCAGAGACTGATGTGAATTTAACTGACCTTGTTCCCAACACTGTACATGCATCCTGTCCTTTACCTTCATAGCCCTGGAGGTATGAGTTCACAACAACCTTAAAACATGTATAAAGAAACTGAGGCTTGGAGTGATGATATCTGGTTAGAAGAAGAGCTGGGACTGGAATATGAGTTGGTCTGCTGCCCAGGCCCTTGCTTGTTCTGATTCACCTGGGTCTGGATGGAAGGGAGGGAGAGAGAGAGGGAGGGAGGGAGAGAGGGAGGGAGGGAGGGAGAGAGGGAGGGAGGGAGGGAGAGAGAACCTGAACACAGGGGTTTTGTTTTGTTCTTTAACCACCCTTTCAGTTCTGTATTGGGATGGTGCTGTGGCAGTACCTTGGGCAGGAAGGAAAACCTAAATCTGAAAATGTTCCAACACTGCCATTGGTCAATCTCCAGAATTCAGTCAAAGTTGTTACATCTTGTCTACCTCTTATTGGGAAAGAGACTCAGACCTAAAATAAACTTAGAGGAATTCAAAGCCAAGCAATTAGCCCAGCGTGGCCTCTCTCAGGCCAACCTCCTTGGGTCTGGAGGCTTGTTTTTTTATAGCAGTTTGAACACTCTGTGGCCCAAACTTTCCCTCTTGTTTGCCCAAGTCTCTTGACCAGTCTGACTAGAGGTTTATTAATTTTATTGTTTTTCTAATAGCAATTTTTAGTTTCAGTGATTTTCTCTGTTTATAATTTTATTTATTTCTGTTATGTTTGTTATTTCCATTCACTGATTTGCATCAGTTATAATCTGTTCTTCTATTTCTTAAGCTTCAAGCATTGGGTAAGACCATCTTATTTTTTTCCTTCAAGCATCAACAAGTTTATTAAAAATTTTTTTAATTACAGAAGTTATGGTAGAAAGTAGAAGAAAAGACAAAGTTTAGAAATTATGGATAGGCACAAAGGAAAAAAATCACACATTATTTCACTTCCATGTGAAAGTGATTTTTTTCTTTATGCATGTATAACTGTTTTTCCTTCATGTATGTATACTACTCACACACATCTTATTTTTTAAAATCTGGATCACAGTATACATATTCCTTTGTCATCTCATTTTTCTTCCACTTTTTAAAAATTAATTTTTATTGGAGTGTAGTTGCTTTGCAATATTGTGTTGGTTTCTATTATAGATAGCCTTTCTTATTTTCTAAGGCTCAGATGCTCAGTTGTGTCTGACCCTTTGTGACTCCATGAACTGCATCCCACCAGGCCCCTCTGTCCATGGGAATCTCCAGGCAAGAATATTGGAGTAAGGTACCATTTCCTTCTCCAGGGAATCTTCCTGACACAGAGATCAAATCCCTCCCTGTCTCTTACATCTGCCTTGGAAAGTGGATTCTGTACCACTAGTGCCACTGGGGAAGTTTGTATTTTCTAATTCAAACATTTTAATGATATAAATTTTCATCTACAAACTGTTCTACCTGCATCCCATGAAGTTTGATATGTTGTGTTTTTAATTTAACTGAGTTCAAAATATTTAAAAATTTCTTTTGCAATTTCTTTGACTCAGTTTTTTTAGAAGTATGTTGTTTTCAAATATTTGGGTTTTTTTCAGATATCTTTTTGTCAGGAATCTCTAGTTTGATTCCATTTTGTTTAGAAAATATATTTTGTGATTTTAATACTTTTAAAATTGTTGAGGTTTATTTCATGGGCAGAATGTGGTAATATGTCTGTCTTGGCAAATATATATATATAATCTTTAATATGTACTTGAAAAGAGTGTTTATTCTGTTGATGCTATGTACAGTGTTTTAGAAATGTTCAGTTCAGTTCAGTCGCTCAGTCGTGTCCGACTATTTGTGACCCCATGAACCGCAGCACACCAGGCCTCCCTGTCCATCACCATCTCCCGGAGTTCACCCAAACTCATGTCCATCGAGTCAGTGATGCCATTCAACCATCTCATTTTCTGTCATCCCCTTCTCCTCCTGCCCCCAATCCCTCCAAGCATCAGAGTCTTTTCCAATGAGTCCACGCTTTGCATGAGGTGGCCAAAGTATTGGAGCTTCAGCTTTAGCATCATTCCTTCCAAAGAACACCCAGGACTGATCTCCTTTAGAATGGACTGGTTGGGTCTCCTTGCAGTCCAAAGGACTCTCACGAGTCTTCTCCAACACCACAGTTCAAAAGCACCATTCTTCGGTGCTCAGCTTTCTTCACAGTCCAACTCTCACATACATGACCACAGGAAAAACCATAGCCTTGACTAGACGGACCTTTGTTGGCAAAGTAATGTGTCTGCTTTTCAATATGCTATCTAGGTTGGTCATAACTTTCCTTCCAAGGAGTAAGTGTCTTTTAATTTCATGGCTGCAGTCACCATCTGCAGTGATTTTGGAGCCTGAAAAATAAAGTCTGCCACTGTTTCCACTGTTTCCCCATCTATTTCCCATGAAGTGATGGGACCAGATGCCATGATCTTTGTTTTCTGAATGTTGAGCTTTAGGCCAACTTTTTCCGCTCTCCTCTTTCACTTTCGCTTTTTAGTTCCTCTTCACTTTCTGCCATAAGGGTGGTGTCATCTGCATATCTGAGGTTATTGATATTTCTCTTGGCAATCCTGATTCCAGCTTGTGCTTCTTCCAGCCCAGCATTTCTCATGATATACTCTGCATATAAGTTAAATAAGCAGGGTGACAATATACAGCCTTGACGTATTCCTTTTCCTATTTAGAACCAGTCTGTTGTTCCATGTCCAGTTCTAACTATTGCTTCCTGACCTGCATATAGGTTTCTCAAGAGGCAAATCAGGTGGTCTGGTATTCCCATCTCTTTCAGAATTTTCCACAGTTTATTGTGTTCCACACAGTCAAAGGAGTAGGTCTTTTGATATTATTTGGGTCTTCTTGTTTCTTACAATTTTCTGGCTGCTTATTAATTACTGAATGGAAAGAACAAATTCGAAATCTCCAACTATAATTATGGATTTTTCTGTTTTTCCTTTCAATTATATCAGATTTTGCTTCATGTACTTTGATGAACTATTATTCTATAAGCTTAGTGTATGTATTTAAGATTATTATATATTTTTAATAAATTTTTGATAAATTCTGCCTTATCATTGTATAATATCTCTCCCTATTCTTGGTAATATTCTTTGTTCTTAAATCTATTTTTTCTGGTATTAATATGGCTACCCTATCTTCCTTTTGATTAGAGTTTGCGTGGTATAATTTTTTCCATCCTGTTTCAACATATATATACATATTTGATATTTAAAGTGAGGTTCTCATGGACCATATATACGTCTTAGTTTTTAAAAATTTTAGTTTGACAATCTATCTTTTAATTGGAGGTTTGGGCCTTTTTTTTTTAACTGGGGGACAACAGAGGATGAGATGGTTGAATGGCATCACCGACGAATGGATATGAATTTGAGTAAACTCCAGGAGCTGGTGATGGATAGGGAGGCCTGGCTTGCTGCAGTCCATGGGGTCACAAAGAGTCAGATGTGACTGAGTGAATAAACCGAACTGAACTTGGATCTTTCACAACTGATATAATCACAGATGTGACTGGATTTGAAACTACTGTCTTACTACTTGCAATTTTTTTCCATCTGATATTGTATCCCTTTTTCCTCTTTCTATGCCTTATTTGGAATTAATTTAGTGTTTTATTATTATTCCATTTTATTCTATTACTTGGTTATTGATTATACCTCTTTGAAATATTTTTAGTCGTTGACCTAGGGTTTTCATAAACTTCTCCTATTTGTTGATGGAATGCCAATCATTATGTAAAAAAAGAGAGGAAAATATGGTAAATAGAATTTATGCCTGAAAGTAGGCATGTCTTCTTTTCTCTTAGACAGTTGACTTATATTAGTTTGTGTCTCAAGTGGAGTCTACAATGTCAGAGGGTTCTTCTCGGTCTCCTCCCTTCCTTTCTCTCCTTCCTTCCTTCCTTTCTTTCTTTTTCTTTCTTTACTTCTATAGCTTTATTGATATATAATTCATATACCATAAAATTCACCATTTAAAGTGTATAATTCAACCGATTTTATTCACAGAATTTCACAGCCATCACCACAGTCCATTTTAGAACATGTCATCACCTCAAAAACAAAAGCCCTGTAGTTGCCAGGTAATAGGTATAGAGATCCTATTTCTGTCTGGGAGATAATGAACTTCTGGAACTAGGAACGGTATTGGTTGTGCAACATTATGAATGCATTTAATGTCATTGAACTGTGCACCTTAAAAGTGTTAACAATAGTAAATTTTGTTATTGTTGTTTTTTTACCACAATTAAAACTTTTTAAAGGAACTCTGTACCTCCCAAAGTCCCCTATCCCCCCATCCCTAAGCAGCCACTTCTCTACTTTTCACATGTATATATTTGCCTATTCTGCACATTTCATATGAATGGAATCTTACATTACATGACATTTTGTGTTTGGCTTCTTTCACTTAGCTTGTTTATAGGGATCATCCTTGCTATAAACTGAGTGTTTGTATACTCTCAAAATTCATATGCTGAAAGCCTATTGCCCAAGATGATAGTGTTAGAGGGTGCGCTCTTTGGGAAATGCTTAGGTCAGGAGGGTAGCTTGACACTAATGATTGAAATCAGTGTCCTTATAAAAGAGACCCCACAGAACTAGTTCATCCTTGCTGTGAGGACGAAGCAAGAAGTCAGCAGTCTGGGACCTGGAAGATGGCCCTCACCAGAGCCTGGCCATGCTGGGACCTTGATCTTGGATTTTCAGCCTCCAGAGCCATGAGAAGTAAGTTTCTGTTGTGTAGAAGCTTCTCAGTCTGTGATTTTTTTTCTTTTAATATCATCCTGAATGGACTGAAACAATCCTTGTTGGACCATGTATCAGTATGATTTTATGATCAAGTAACATTTCATTATATGGGTGCTATATTTCGTTTATCCATTCATTAATTGATGGGCATATGGGTTATTTCCACCTCTTGGCTATCATGAATAATGCTATTATCAAGGCGAGTGGACCCACACTGGCAGTGAGGTGCCACTACTACTGCCACAGACCAGCCTGCCTCGGCTTCAGTGCCCGGGTCATGGGGACCTGGGTTCCTCAGCACACCCAGCTCCAGCAGCTCTGGAAGCTGTGTGCAGTCCTTTGGAAGCCCCAGTGCCAGCCTGGGTGCTTGCTGGGGAAGGATGACTGAGCTGCAGCTGGTACTGCTATAGTGAAGACACCTGGCAGAACTCGACAAAAATCCAGTGGAGGGCTTTTCAGAAAGTTTAATAGATGACAATGGTCCTTACCAATGGGGAGTTCTTATCATTGCTCTTCCAGATACACTTTAAGAAGGTGGTGTTTTTAAAGCTCATCTCACTTTCCCAAAAGCTTATCCCCTTTGGCCTCCTAAAATGAAATTCATTACCGAAATCTAGCATCCAAATGTTGATAAACATGGTGATGTATGCTTTTCTATTCTTCACAACTCTGGGGAAGATAAATATGGTTATAAAAAGCCAGAGGAATGCTAGTTGCCTATTCACACAGTGAAAATCATCATGGTTAGTGTCATTTCTATGCTGGCAGACCCCAGTGGAGACTCACCTGCTAATGTTGATGCTGCAAAAGAATGGAGGGAAGACAGAAATGGAGAAGTCAAGAGGACAGTTGCCCACTGCCCACAGTTGCCAAGAGCCTGCTTTTTAGTGACATTTATTCAACAGCTGTAACTTCACTTATTTCAGGGTCTCCAATTGAGAAACATGGCACTTTTTCGTGCACTCTACCCACCTATTGCTGGACTTCTGTTGTAACAAGCTGGCAAGCACTGGCTGGAACTGGACTGTAATAAAACACGCCAGTATCAATGCTGGCAAGAGCCTAACAAATGCCAGCTTACAGACGATTATGCATTTCGAAATCTAATGAACTGTTTAACCCTTCAGGAAGAATTGTAAGGACCTGTACATAGCACAACACAATAAAGATAGTATATATACTGTTCATGTACATCCACAAATATACCTTGTACCAAATAACACTTTCTTGCAGTAGAATAAGAATCGTGTAAATTCTAAAACATTTTAGCAGGTTTTCTTTTCTTATTATTGTTTCTTTTCAGGTTTAAAAGCATGTCAGATAAAAAGCAGTTAGGATTAACAGCTTCCATTTAATTTCTTTTAAACAATTGAGGCTTCATTAACTCTTTCCATTTACTAAACTTTTATATCTTCTTTGTTTTCACATAGTCCCCTTTACTTTTATCTCTTCTGTCTGCCAGGAAGTTTTCAAATCATTTAGTTCAAATGCCAAAGTACTCAATAAGCAACTACTTGATTTTTAATGATGACATCAGAGGAGTGGTCATCACTAGATGCTGCGTCCCTTTGTATTGTACCTGTACCCATCTCTCAGATTGGATACAGCAATAACATTTTTTTTTTGGTCATTAAGAGCTCTTTAATTCAGTCATTATCCCTAGGAACTAAAAGAGTTAGTTCTGAATTCAACTCAGATTTAAAATGATTGAAATTTATACCCAACAACACAAAACTCTGATTTGGTTTTATTTTTTGCCCTCAGTTACCTAATGTGAAGGATGGATGAATAAAGCATGCGTAGCTACAGGCTTTCTACTTAACTTCTGGGTTTGCTATTAAAAATGCTGTTCATCCTCATCCCTTCTCATTAGCCCTTCATATTTCTTGGCCTCTGCTCTTCTAATACTGCAGAGTTTTCTCACCTATTGTACAAAGAAATTGTGATGTATATTTCCATGTAATTTGATTTTGGAATTCTGTCACCTTATTAGTGAGTTCTTCCAAAATATAATTTTTAATTGTACTGTCTTTTTTGTTACTGAATTGTAAGATTCTTTATATGTATTATATTAATATATAGACATGAGCCTGTTATCAGATATATGGTCTGTAAATATTTTCTCCTATTCTGTGGGTTGTCATTTCAATTTCTTGATAGTGTCCTTTCAAGCACAAATGTTAAAATTTTGATGAAGTCTTTCCCAGGGCTTTTGCCCAACTCTCTTGGTTTTCCATAGTCCCTGTATTTCTGTGTCACAGGGGCTATCTCTCTCCATACTCGTCTCTTTCCTGGGTGGTAGACTGTTGCTGGCTCATTATACTGTGATAGGGTCATGGCAGGCACAGTGGATCCTCAGTTTGTGGGTTTAGCTGAGTCTTGGATGGGCCCTTATACATCTTGGTCATGGACATAGGGGTTTCTCAGTTTCCTCAGCCTCTTTACTGTGGCAGCTATTTTCTACCTCTTATCTGTGGTTGGCAGAGAAGGCAATGGCACCCCACTCCAGTACTCTTGCCTGGGAAATCCCATGGATGCAGGAGCCTCGTAGGCTGCAGTCCATGGGGTCACTAAGAGTCGGACATGACTGAGCGACTTCCCTTTCACTTTTCACTTTCATGCATTGGAGAAGGAAATGGCAACCCACTCCAGTGTTCTTGCCTGGAGAATCCCAGGGATGGAGGAGCCTGGTGGGCTGCCGTCTATGGGGTCGCACAGGGTCGGACACGACTGAAGCGACAGCAGCAGCATCTGTGGTTGGGGCTTCCTAGGTGACTCAGTGGTAAAGAATCCACCTGCCAGTGCAGGAGATTCCAAAGTGCAGCTTCGATCCCAGGGTTGGGAAGATCCCCTGGAGGAGGGCATGGAAACCCCCTCCAGTATTCTTGCTTGAAAAGTCCCAGGACAGAGGAGTCCGGTGGGCTACGGCCCATGGGGTCTCAACGAGTTGGACCCAACAGTGCCTGAGCGCTCACACACATCTGTGATTAGTGTGGAGTGGGAAAGAGTTTCCTGCCCCTCCCCAGGAGTACCCACCTCTGCCTGGTGGGTACTGCTTGGGCAGGAGACAGTTTCCTGAGCCCCGCCACCCCAAGGGGAGAGAAGGGTTTTCTATCTTTTCTGTGACAACAGTGGGTCTTGGACAGGGTCCTAGGGGCAGTGAGAAAGTTTCCTACTTCTCTCCCAAGAAGTAGCTGATTTTGCTTTTACTCTTCCCTCAGAGGCAAGGTAATTTTGCCTAGGTCCTTGGAACAAAGTGTTTTTCTGTCTCTCACCCAAAGCTTAAGATTTTGCTTTGTAGAAAGGGTCAGAACGAGAGATTTGGCTTTTAAAAAAATTAATTTATTTTTGAGTGCACTGGGTCTTCATTGCTGCTTGCAGGCTTTCTTTAGTTGCAACGAGGTGGGGCTACTGTCTAGTTGCAGTCCATAGGCTTCTCATCGAGATGATTTCTCTTGCGGAGCAGGGTCTCTAGGGTGGTTGGGCTCACTAGCTGTGGCGCACGGGCTTAGTTGCCCTCAGGCATGTGGGATCTTCCTGCAACAGGTATTGAAACTGTGTCCTCTGCATTGGCAGGCGAATTCTTAACCACTAGAGCACCAGGGAAGTCCAAGACTGGGGCTTTTTGACTGTGTAAAATGGTGGAGGGCAGGTCTCTGTGGTGCCCCACGTGATCTTCCTGGGAGGGAGTAATGCTGGAGGCCTGTGGCAAAGAGCTTGAGGTCAGCCTGACTCCCCTGTAGCTGAGGTTCTCAATTCCTTCCACCTGACATGCTGAGCCCACTAGACCTTTAAGACTTCACTGAGTTCTATCTGATTTCCTCTCTTCCACTAGTACACTGGCACCCTTCTTCTAGGCACTGATGAGGTGATCTCATTCCTGTATCCTCTCTGGGAGGGTTTGCCCATGAAATCCCAGCAGATGACCTCAAGCGTCACATCTAGTGAAGTGAGTGGTGTTCCACAGTGGCTTACTCCTGACTGTAGGGCTAAATGTCAGGGCCCGAGTCAGGTACTCCTCTTCTATGACCTTGAACCAACTCCTTCAGTCTCCCTGATGTGCAGCGTGGCCCATAGAAGGGTGAGGATGGGGCTCCAGATCAGATTGCCCCATGTGACAGCATGACCCTCGGCAAGTTACTCAGTGTCTATATGCCCCAGTTACCTCATCTGTCCAGTGTGGATAATGGTAAACCTACCTCAGGAATGATGTGAAGACTAATGAACCCATATAAAACTTGCATCACGATGCCTGGAACAGGATATTAGCTATTATCGTCACCTGTAGAGCAAAGCAGTAATAGCAGTAGCTGTGGAGATACTGTACCAAGAGTAGCATTGCTATGACTCTTGATAGTCTCTAAGTTTCCTTCCAATGCTATTTGGACAATATGGATCTATTTGGGACAATAAGAAATATTTATGCATTTATTTTAGGGAGATAATCTAGTAGGCCAGCTAATAAAACACTTACCCAAGAAGGGAAGGGCAGGCCTGTTTGCTGTGTGACCTTTGCCCAGTCTGTGGCCAACTCTGGACTATTCATGTCCTCTGCAGAGGGCAGATTGAGTCAACAGGCTGGGGCTGTTCGCATCTGTGTCAGGAAGCTGGATGGGAGGGGATCAAGAGGCAGCTGTGCAGCTGTCGGCCCACAGGGATAGTCATGCCCCTTCCTCTAAATTACAAATCACAGAAGGCTGTAATCGGAGCGCTCATGTTCCCAGAGCACGTTTATTGGCAAAGTTCACTCATATTCATGATCTCATTTAGTTATGACAAGGGCCACTTGGGGTGTGTGTGTTCGGGATTGATGGTCCCCAGCTGAGAGCAGCATGAGATCCGGAGGGCAGGGGGCAGGTTAGGGTCACCCAGTGTGACTTGGTGGCTCTGGGCTGAATCCCAGGATGCAGCTTCCTGTGCTGTGCTCTTCCTCAGCCGAGGCAGTCGGGTGCTGGTTCCCCTAGGCTTCCTCAGGGAGGAAGTGTGGGTGGGATTTGCGAAAGCTGAGGCCTGGGGAGGGGAAGCCTGCATGGCTAGTGGTTGGAGCCCTCTTTTCCTGGACCAGATGTGAGCACCTCTAGGCTGAGGAGAACGTGTCTTCCATCACTGCCTCCTGCCCTCTTTGGTCACAAGGTCAGGAGAGTTTTATTGAATGAAGAGACAAAAAAATTCTCTGATTTTGTTCAGACTTGTTGCATCCTACACCATTGGAGTCAGCAAAGACCCTAGACTTGCTCTTGTGTCGGCCCTAGTGCAGTGCCAGGCACATAGGAAAGCACTGATATATATTTATTCAAGAGATGACACCACCAAATCCAATCCTTGCACAGATTAAAAAAAGAGGGACCTGGGGGTAGGGTAATGAGGAATTTTTATTTGATGGGTATAGAGCTTCCATGTTGCAAGATGAAAAGTGTTCTGTAGTCGGATGGTTAAAACAGTGTTGTACACTTTAAAATAGTTTAGATGATAAAAATTTTATGTTGCTTATATCTTACCATAATTTAAAATACTGAAAAGAAACCTAGCAAAATAAATACATTCTTTCACTTGAAGAAACAGAACAGGCTAAACTTGCATTATTTCTATTCATTTCACAAATGGAAAGGAAATGCAATCTGGCTGTGCCCTACTGCAGACCCTGCCAGATGCTCACACACACACCAGTCCCATCCAATTAGCCCACCCGTCTTGAGGCTCCACTGGGCCCCAGCCCTGGCCTGGAGCTCCTGGGGAATCTGTTTCTTCTTTCTGAAGCCAGGGAGGCAATAGAGGTGAGGCAGGTGGGACAGAAAAGAGGGAGAACCCTTTTAACTCTTCCCCCCACCAGACAGTGTGTCCTTTGTGAAAAGTCATCTGGTTTTACAAAGCAGGGTAGTATGTCAAGTCAGCAGGAATACATGGCCAAGCCAGTTACAGAGCCCTGTTAACGGTCCATAACATGAGCAAACATAGCCTCCAGTCTCCAAAGCGGACTCCAAGTAGGACTGCCTAGGGCTCTGTGGTTACCCCCTGTCGTTCTTACAAGCCTGAGGTTGGTCCTCGGGCATCTCCAGTGACACAGGGGAAATGAAGCTGCTGACAGGTGAGCAGCCAATTCTTTCACTGAGAGAGTGTCGCACACCTAGGTGGGTCTGCAGCTTGCATCCTGTGCTCTGAATGGCATATTCCCTGTGTTCCATTGCTGATTTCACAGTGATATTGAGCATCAGTTGACTCCCTGAAGTTACTCAACCAGACAATGACAGAGGTGCCATTGGGATGAAGAAACCCATATTCTAGAATGGAGCCCTTTCTACCATAAGAGGCCCCCTCTGAGGAAAAGAAGGTCTAGTATTGTCCCCCAGACCCCCATGTGCTCCCAGTTGCACCACCTTGAAGTCAGCATGTGGAGGGTGTTGGCAGAGCAACTCTTGCCTCGCTGACCCCACTTGGAAGGATGTCTCTCTTCTTGCTTTCTGACTGTGACTGCTTCATCTCTAATGGGAACTGATGGCTTAAGGGGACACCCTCAGGAACAGGGACTCGGCAGGCTGAGAAATCTTCCTAACCAGGACTGTGGGGTGCTTCAGAGAGGGCCTTGGACCTACAGTAAAGATGCGGAGATTTGGGGGACTATAGCAAGGAGGGTAGGACATGGCAGACCAAGGGGAGCCTCTGGAGACACCCATCCCCTTGTGGGCTCTTTGTGTTCTTTGTCCAGCCAGGTGGTGTGGAGGTAGTTGGAGTCACTGGTTTCTAAGCCTTGCTCCCTGTTTTACTTCAAATTCCCCAGAAGCAGACTCTGACATAGGATAGGAGCTGAGTGATCCTAGTTTGTAGAGGAAATGCCCATGGGAGAAACTGGAGAAGAAGTTGGGGCAGCAGAATGAGGAATGGGAAACAGCTAAGCAGGGTGTGACCCATACCAGGAGCAGCCTCAGCTCATACCTTGGGGCAGCAAACACAATGCCCCAAGTGTGTTACTGCTTAGAGCAAGGAGCTGGGCTTCCCCAGTCAGTTAGGGCCGAGGGGCCCCTGGGTGCAGCAGGAGGGTGTGATGTAAACTTGCACTGTGAGTAGTGTTCCCCTAATCTACTCCTGGGACTGTGTCCTCGTGGAGCCAGGAAGCCCAGGAGAGGTGCAGGGAAAGATGTTAGACAGAAAGAATGACACAAGCCAAGAATGGGGTTCAGAGTCCTGGTGAAGGGAATCTGGTGGAGCATCAGTAGTGTTCCCCTCGCCGCCCTCAGGATTCATCCTCATGTTTCAGGATCCCAGGTCTTCCCCAATATCCCTGGATGGACAGCAGGAGGGTGAGGGCACCGATCGTCTGGGAGCCTGAAGGTGCAGGTGAGACAGAGCTTTGGAGTGAGATTGCAGGGTACAGCATGAGGGAAGGCCCGGGGAGCAGGATGTCACAGTCTGGAAGGACTGAGGGGCTTGACTCTCCTGCTTTGCAGATGCAAGACGTCATATTCCCAGCCAGGCACATTCAGACACATGAGCCAGGAACAGAAAGGAGTGTGTACACCATATACACATATATACGAACACATGCTGCTGCTGCTAAGTCGCTTCAGTCGTGTCCAACTCTGTGCAACCCCACAGACGGCAGCCCACCAGGCTTCCCTGTCCCTGGGATTCTCCAGGCAAGAACACTGGAGTGGGTTGCCATTTCCTTCTCCAATGCATGAAAGTGAAAAGTGAAAGGAAGTCGCTCAGTCGTGTCTGCCTCTTAGTGACCCCATGGACTGCAGCCTACCAGGCTCCTGCATCCATGGGATTTTCCAGGCAAGAGTACTGGAGTGGGTTGCCATTGCCTTCTCCACATATACATACACTGATATTCCTGCAGACACTTACCTGTAGATTTTCACACTTGCTTGCACATGCATATTCCTGAATTCACACCTAAAGCATGGCCAGCCAGGTCCTTTTTATTCCTGGCTCTCAGGGGAGGGGGAGGTAGGGAGTTGGGCAGGGTCTAAGGCAGGCTGGTTGGAGCTGACCACTGAAGGGTGACCTTTGCCTGGAATTTCTCAGATCATGCAGTCCCAGAATCTGATGTTGCTTGTGAAGCAATGATAAAAGCATCTGGAAGCTCAGTTGCTGCCTCCTGCCCTATCCACCCCATCCATGTCCCCACAGTTCCACTCCTACCTTTGATCCAGGCCTTAGTCCATCCAGGACCAGGGGTCCACCTGCCTGCAGTGCACAGATGAGGACCTGCAATTATGAAAGGAATGAAATGGGGACGGTGACTTACAGTCCCTGACATTTAGCCCGCATCCTTCCCAAGTGGCAGGAGCCAGCAGGAACATGGCCAGTGAGAAACAAGGGTTGTCAGTTAGAATCAAATTGCTCCTGGCTCTGAGAGGCTCCCAGGCTGATGGAGGTCACAGGTATTTAAAAAGCTTGGTGAATGCTCAGTAGACAGAAGTTGGGAACTGTGGAAGCCCAGAGGAGACACATGACAGCCTGGAAGGGGTGAGATCAAGGAAGGCTTTCTGGAAGAGGTGGTATCAAAAGGACTCCTGACATACCTAGAATTGCATTTGGGTAAAAGGGTTTTCAGGAAGGGGGAACAGTTTGTGCAAGTTTTGCTGGCAGTAGGGGGAAACACGATGCTCTGGGGAACTGAAAGAAGCTCAGCAAGGTTGGAGGAAGGTAGGGGTGCAGCTGGCAAGAAAGGCAGAGCCCACACTGCAAATGGCAGTAAGCAGGCCCAGGGGCTAGAGACATCCTAAGGACAGAGAGTCCACTGGGCAGTTTTCATCAGAGGACTGATGGTGTCAGAACTGCACTGGGAGGTCCTTCTGGCTCCAAGTGCAGGGGTGGCTCTGGGGATGGCTTGAGATTAATTTGAATGGAATGTAGGGCTGATGGAGATTTTGCAGGACAAGAGGCCAAGCAAGGACTTTATGTCATCCTCTCCTACAAGAAGAGGAGAGGAGAGGAGCGGATGAGGGGAGGAGAGAGGAGGATGAGGGGAGGGGAGGGGAGGGGAGGGGAGAGAAATGTTCACAAAATTATAATACATTAAATTTAAAGTAAATAATTGAGTACAGTTTTTTTTTTTCTTTTTCTTTTTACTATAGGTCTACTAATGATAAGGGCAGACATTTCAGAGGATGACATCTGGAGCTTAATCATCATTACCTATAATCAAGTGATGACAAATGTTCATCTGTACAAGTCATTCTTAGCTCACAGATCGTTCAGACATGGCTGTGGTTTGCTGACCCTGGTGTACACATGGCTTGGCTAGAAGCAATTGAGAAGCAAAGAGGATTTCCCCTCCCCTACCACAAACGCTCTGCAACAGCCTGCCACTCGCTTGGGACACTACACTGCCTCCAGAGGGCTCAGTGAAAATCAGCCTTATTTGACAGACTCTAGGTTCATCCACATTGCTACAACTGCTACAAATGACCTATTTTTATTCCTTTTCTTGGTTGGGTAATATTCCATTGTATATATATTTGAGCTTCCCTTGCCGGCTCAGATGGTAAAGAATCTGCCTGCAAATGCAAGAGACCTGGGTTTGATCCCTGGGTTGGGAAGATACCCTGGAGAGGGACATCACAACCCACTGCAGTATTGTTGCCTGGAGAATCCCATGGACAGAGGAAGCTGGCAGGCTACAGTCCATGGAGTCACAAGGAGTCAGACACAACTGAACGACTATGCACACAGCACAATATATATACATATATATATATATCTTACCCTATATATCTTACCACATATATATTACCATATCTTAAAGTAAGTCTTTCAGAAAGAGAAAAACAATACTGTATGTTAATGCATATATATGGAAACTAGAAAAATGGTACTGCTGAACCTGTCTGCAAGAAGCAGTAGAGACACAGAGAATGGACCTGTGGACACGGGGGGAGTAGAGAGCTTGATGAATTGAGAGAGTGGCATTGGCATGTACACTAAGCGTTAGTCGCTCAGTTGTGTCTGACTCTTCGCGACCCCGTGGACTATAGCCCACCAGGCTCCTCCATCCATGGGATTCTCCAGGCAAGAATACTGGAGTGGGTTGCCATTCCCTTCTTCAGGAGATCTTCCTGACCTAGGGGTTAAACCTGGGTCCCCTGCCTTACAGGCAGACTCTTTACAGTCTGAGCCACCAGGGAAGACCAATGTATAAGATAGCTAGTGGGAAGCTGTTTTATAATATAGGAAGCCCAGCTAGGTGCTCTGTGATTACCTGGAAGGATGGAATGGGCGGTGGGAGAGAGGCTCAGAAGGGAGGGAATATAGGTATACATATAGCTTATCCATGTTGTATAGCAGAAACTAACATAAGCTTGTAAAGCAATTATCTTCCAAATAAAAAAATTAAACCTTGAAATGAGGAGGGACCAAGATTCACTAGCAATAGGAAGCCCCCAGGAAAGTGAAGGTCTATAATCATAACATCTCAAGGTTACAGGAGTCTGAGAGGTCCTGCCCAGCATTCTCTCAGGGCCAGACTAACATTTGAGAGTTTCTTGGAAATGCAAAATACTCCAGATATGCAAAGTGATTTGCAAGTTGCCAGTGAAGCGGGGATTTGAACACAAGTCACAGGCTTCCAAGCTGGGGTCCTTTCCCTACACCACCATGTACTCATCACCACGGACCTTGCTAACAAGTCAGGACTCGTCTGTCCAGAACAAGATGCTCCTCAGACCTCTGCCTTTCCTAGCAGGTTTCCTAATTTACATATACTTGCATGCATAACTCTCCCTGATGAGAAATCTGAAGCTCCAAGAGAATGAATAACTTGATTGGTATCTGTGGCAGGGTCAAAATGGCATCCCCCAAAAGATATCTGGTCCTAATCCTTAGACCCATGAATATTACCTTGTATGAGGAGAAAATGGGTCTTTGCATATGTGATTAAATTAAGGACTCCAAGATAAGAAGATTATCCTGGAGTATCTGGATGGGCTTTAAAAGAATCACATGTATCCTTGTAAGACAGTCAGGGACAGATTCGACTAGGTCCAGAAAGCAGGAGGAGATGAGAAAACAGAGCAAGAGATTTGAAGTTCCTTCTCTGCTGGCTTTGAAGTCAGAGAAGGGGCCTGTGAGCCAAGGAATATATGTAACTCTAGAAGCTGGAAAAGATAAGAAAACAGTTTCTCCCCTAGAGACTCATGAGGAAGCCAGGTGCTGCCCACCACTTGCAAACTGGCATAATGCCACTGATTTCATACATCTGGCCCCCAGAAATGAGAGAGAATAAATATCTGTTGTTCTAAGTGGCCAAGCTTGCAGTCATTTTTTACAAGCAGCCTCAGAAAACTAATATAGCATCCGATAGAATTTTCCTTAATTTAAATCAAACTTTAATTTTAGAATAGTGATAGATTGAAAGAAAAGTTGCAATGACAGTATAGAGAGTCCCTCTATGCTCCTTACCCAGTTTCTTCGAATGTTAAGATCTCACTTTACCTTGGTACGTTTGTCACAGCCAAGAGACAAAATTGGCACGTTACCACTAACTAAACCCCACAACTTATTCAAAGTTCAGGAAGCTTTCCTAATGACCTTTATCTAGCCTTGGATTCCATCCAAGACACCTTATATTTAGTCATCGTATGCTCTTTGTGTCCTCTGCTTTGTGACAGTTTCTCAGTCCTTGGCTTTTGATGACCTTTAGTTTTGAGGAATACAGGACAGATATTTTGGAGAAGGTCACTTAACTAGAATTTATCTGATGTTCTTCTCTTGGTTAGACTGGGGTTATGGGGTGTGGGAATGCAGACGATGGAAATGCAGTGCCATGCTCATTACATCGTATCAAGGGTACATACTATCAACAAGACATCACTGATGACGTGGACCTTGACTACTTGTTGATCTTCAGGTAGTGTTTGCCAGGTTTTCTGTTGTGCAGTTTCTTCCTGTTCCTCCCTTGCCTTCAACTCCTTTCTTCCCTCTACTCTTTCCATAGTTGACTCATGGAAACAAGCTACTAGGCTCAAGTGGGGAAGGGGTTGTACACAACTTCCTTGAAAGCACAGTGTCTACATGAGTTACTTGGGATTCTTCTATAAAGGAGGCTGTCTCTTCTACCCTGTATATAAATTATTCAATCATATTTATATTAATATACACTGTAGTCATATTTATATTAGTAGACACTGTAGACATCTAGTTATACTTTGGGTTATAATGCAAAACAGTATGTTATTTGTTTTGTTAGTCAAATTGTTCCAGCCATTGCCCTTGGGAGCGTTTCTAATTTGGCTCCTGTGTTTCTTTGAGATGCTCCTGTCATTTTTGTGTTTTGACCACTCCCTTACATCTGACACTTTGGGACTCATAGTCTGACCCTACCCTGAGTGTGTGCTCAGTTGCTTCAGTCACGTCCAACTCTTTGCGACCCTATGGACTATAGCCCGCCAGGTTCCTCTGTCCATGGGATCCTCCAGGCAAGAATACTGGAGCGGGCTGCTGGGCCCTCCTCCAAGGGATCTTCCCAACTCAGGGATCAAACTGGGTCTCCTGCATTGCAGGTGGATTCTTTACTGCTGAGCCACTGGGGAAGCTCCTTGGCCTTACCCTAGCACCAGTTATTTCTCTAAGTATCTCAGAAATTCATTCATTAGAGAATGTATTCGAAACAACACTTTAGGTCTCTATGCTACTTGCTACTCAGGTGGCATTGCTTTCAAGCTCCCTCAGAAGATAGAGCTTGGAAATACAGGTCTGTATATTAACCCATACTCATAATTTGGCAGTTTCCAGTCAATACACTATTTTCCAAAGTTACTTTGGTCAGTCCTTTTCCTTCACTCAGTTCCATGAGATTTTCTCATACATTTGTAATTCAGTTAAGATTCTTTTGTAATGGTCTACATTCCATCCTGGGATTCATCAACTTCTTGGTTAATTTTTAAGCTTGTTTTATTTATTTATTTATTTGGCCATGCTGTGTGGCCAGTAGGATCTTAGTTTCCTGACCAAGGATTGAATCCGTGCCTATGCAGTCAAAGCACTAATCAGGGAAGTCCTGAGTTTTAAATTTTAATTTCTGTACATTAAAATTCACCATTTGTGGGTTTTGACAAATATGTAGTCTCATGTATACATCCTACAATACCATATAGATTTGTTGTACAAACCTAAACAATTCCCCTGCTTCCGCCATCTAAGATTCTTACTCCTTAAATCCCTGACTTCTGATAACTTGTTTCCCATTCCTGTAATTATCCTTTTCCAGAAAATCATATGAATGGAATCAAATACAGTATAGCCATTCTTATGGCTTCTTTCATTTAACAAAATGTGTTTATGGTTCATTCATGTTATTGTTGAATAGCTCATTTCTCACTGTTTCTGAGCAGTGTTCCATTGTATAGATGGAGGACAGTGTGTTTTTCATTTCACCCACTGAAGGATATCTTGGTTGTTCCTGGTGACTGGAGATTATGAATAAGGCTGCTATATAGATACTGATGTGCTGATTGTTGTGTGGACTTATTTTCAAAACACTTGAGTGTATACTTGGAACATTATTGTTGTGTTATAAAACAAGCCTATATTTAACTTTGTCAGAAACTGCTAAAAGTCTTCCAAAATGGTGTGTCATTTTGTATTGAGTTACTTTAAATTTCGCAAATTAAAGCTGACTTTTCTCTTTGTACTCATTTGTTTCCAGGCTTGTAATCAGGAGGTCATACTCACAAGGCAAATGGTTCTGGCTTTGCAGTCAGACGAGTTCAAGTCCTGGCTCTGCAAGTGTAAAAATCACGTGAAATTTGAGTGATTTTGGACTAGTTAGTTAACCTCTCTGAGGCTCATATTGGGAATTCATCCTTCATATATGCATGACATTCCTGGATGGGTTTTCCGAAAGGTGGATTCTGTCATGGTGTTTGGTCTGCAGAATGTTTTTTTTTTTTTTTCCAGAATGTTTATTAAAGGGAGCCTAGGCATCAACATCTGTAAGAGGAGGAGAAGGCAGTGGGATTGGCCAGAGGGAGAAGTTGAACCAAAATGGCCCATCAGAGTGCTCCTGATTTGGGCTAAACTTTTTGTGGAAGGAAGACTGGAATTGTGCAAGGGGCAAATACAAACCAAAATGGCCCATCAGAGCAGACCTGAATTGGGCTAAAGTGGCCGAGGCTGACCTCCCACCTGGATCTGTCTTAGGATCAGTTGCCCCTGTGCAGGCAGCTCTGCAGGTGGGACCACCCTTCCTTCCTTGAAGGTGCATCTGGGAGTCATTTTCCAGGGTCCTCCCTCAAGGCAGGTTGGAAGAGCCTAGATGAGAGCTGAGACCTGTACTGACCACTTTCCAGCTGTGTGACCTCAGACAATTCCTTCCCAGAGCCCCTACTGAACCGTGTACAGTGCTCAGCAGTCCACCGGGGTTCTGTCCCCCTCACCTCACAACCCCCTTTCAGGCCAACAGCCAGGCAGCACCATACTTCCTGGGGCAGTGCGGCTCCTGTGTGGTCTGAGGACCTGCCTGTGTCCACGAGCTGCCTGTTACTGGTTCCTGACAAGGTAAGTACAGAGTTGGAGAAAACTGCTCAGAAACCTTAGAACAACGTGGCAGAGTAGTTCTATGTGTAATAATAAAAAAATTGAGGACTTTCCTGGTGGTTCAATGGCTGAGAGTCTGCCTGCCATTTCAGGGGATGTGGGTTCTATTCCTGGTCTGGGAAGATTCCGTGTGCCGCAGGGCAACTAAGCCTGTCTGCTGCAACTACTGAGCCCTCATGCCTGGAGCCTTTGCTCCATAACAAGAGAAACCAGCACAATGAGAAGCCCGCAAACTGCAAGGGTAGACCCCACTGGCCACAGCTAGAGAAAGCCTGCACACAGCAATGAAGATCCACTGCAGCCAAAAATAAAATATAAAATAAAATAATTTAAAACATTTGATTTGCATTATGTTTTTTTTTCTTATTTTATTTCTGGGGTAATTTATATTGTATTTTACAAATGGATAGGTCAATGATGAATTAGAAAAAAAATATATATATATAATCTGTTCCTTTACCACAGATATTTTGAGATGCACTAATCAAGAGTATTCCTAATGCAGGCCTCTGATAATTCTTACATTTTTAAAATCAGGACTGGGGTCACCTTTGATCCTTAACCATTGGCATTTTATTGATAGTGCCAAAATTTGTTGCTGTCTTTTGTGTTTTTAGGGCCTCTTTGAAAGAGGCTGTTAGAGAGAGTCTTTCTGCCCATCTACTTCTATTCATTCTCTCACTAAGAAAGTAACTGGCCATGCATGGATATACCAGTTCAACTGACTGAAAAGGGAAACACTCAGGTCAGCTTTCTGGCAGGGAGTGAGGGAAAGACATAGAATCCAAGAAAAGTCCAAGCCTGGTCTGTGATAGACACAAAATTTCACAACTCTTTCAAAAACTTTTCCAATAATTTATAAATGGAAGGGGTGAAGAAGAGCTGTTATTTATTCAACAGTCATTTATGGATGAACCATTGAAAGGTGAAGGCACTGAACTCAATGAGGGAATGTGACCTGTATGGGGTCCTAATGCCAGCAGAGGGGTGTTGAGGGTGGGGACTGTGTGCCTGACTTGTTCCCAGGCACTTGCCATTTCTAATTCTGCACAGTTTCAGTCCAGAACCAGGCAGGATAAGAGCAGCATGTGACAGCTGCCTGGGACCAGGATGACTGTAATCCTTTAACATCTCTGACATAAACCTCATTTAATTATGAAGAAGTTATGTCAGTTACATCCAGTACTTCACATGAAGCCTCCACCCAGAGCCCAGGATGTAGTGGGTTCTTAGCAAGTGGCTCAGGGAGCTGATTCCACCCTGCTGTGGGGTCACTAAGACAGATGCTCAGCCCAGTCCGAGGGATCCATTGCCCCTCCATCTGGCCCATGACTCGATTCAGCTCAAGCACCTCCCAAGGCTCCTCCCTACTGGGGGAGTGAATTCCCTGACCCCTAGATGGACAGTAATTTCCCAGACAGCAGGCCAGACATCCTCACGGACCATGTCCACCCTGTCCACTCCTAACTCCATAGAAGTTTGCTGCACAAAGGCCTAAACCTCAGTCTCCTGTTTCTTAAACCTCACTTTGAGCCTGGCCCTCATCAGGAAGTCTCATCCATGTGTGCTCTGCCCTCTCCCTCCTCTCTGCCTTTGCTCCCTCAGCAGTTCATGTGCTCCACCTCTGCCTCCTCTGATCTCTAGCAAAGCCCAGCCCTCTTGAGAGGGTGAGGCTGGGCCAGGCCATGTGGCGGCTGGCAGAGCTGTGCTGCCTGACATCTGTCCTATTTGTTGTCACCATCAAGCAGTAGCATCAGGCTAGGCTCCAGCAGGTCCTTTGCCCCCTGTGGGTAATGATGTCTTGTCTGAAAACTTCTTCCATATCAAAGGGCAGCCCTAATTTTAAGAGGAGACTCCAGTTTTGCCAATCCCTGAGGGCCTTCATCCTTTGCCTGGTCTGCCCTGTGTCTGTACATAGCCTCCTCCTTCTCTCCCACAGAACAGGCCAGAGGTGGTAATTTGGAGCTGACTGATCAGGGAGGAAGAGGTAACATGCCTTTCTCTGGTCTCTCTGAGCCACTGTCTGGGAAGAGGACACAGGGCAAGAGGGCTGTGAAACCAGGCTGGGATTAAATGGGAGTCTTTGACCAGTGTTTTCAGTTAGGTAGGGAGGATGATAAAAAGTAAAATCGAATCTTTCATGTGATGAATTGACATATATGGAGCCCAAGATCAGGGCTGAATTACAAAGGATAGAGTAGGAGTTACCATAAGCAGCTTTCAGCCTATGTGTGATCAGAGCTGAGGTCAGAAGTCATTTCAGTTCTTGGGAAAACTGATACTCAGAGGGAGGTTGAAGAGGTTGGTGTACAGTCATTTAGCCAGTGACAGAGCTCAGGTCTTCCCCACCTCCAGGCCCCTCTGGCTGCCATATGGGGCTCAGAGGACTCCAGAAACTCAGAGGTGCCAGGATGAGCCAGGAGGTTGTGATCTCACCCTCCTCTACAGCTCAGGGGGGGGAGGAGATGGGACAGGCAAGAGGCAGGATGAGGGAGCTTGTCGGAGAAAGGGTTGCAGCTGGGGGCTGCTTCTGTGCTGTCACTCAAGGCAGAGGAAGGAAACCTGCAAACTGGAGCTGCTCTTTGTCCTGCTCATTGAGTGACAGGACCACAGAGGACAGAGACACAGACATCATTCTCTCCCAGTATCTCTCCCATTTCTCAGGTGGGCAGAACCAAGGAGAGGGCCCATTTCAGAGGAGTCAGTGCAGGAGAGCAAATCCCTGATGCCAGAGTCTGGTTTCCTCTGCTATGGAGCCAACTGTGACCTGGGGCCTGGCATGGGGTGGAGATGCAGGAGTCAGTGAAGGCTCTGGAGATACGTTCAACAGACACCTCCAGGAAACCCTTTGGGATCACAGCACCTCCTCCCTAATGCCAGCCCTGACCTTTGGGGCAGCCCCTCCTCTGGGAAGGTAGTCAGTAGAACTCCAAGTGTTGGTCTTTTGGGACGTTGTACTTGAGCTTGTGGGTTTCGAAGAGGTTTTCCAGCTCCTTCATGTAGCGCTGGTGCAGCCTGTCCACCTCCTCCTGGGAGGGATGTGGTGTCTTCGGCACCTCGATTGGCTTTCCCACTGCAAGACACAGAGGTGAGTGGTGGCCCAGAGTAGGAAGCACTGGGGTCTCTGGATCCCATGGGGCAGGACTCCATGCCAGTGGTCACACTTACTGGAAAGTGCCTGTATTATTTCCCTTTCAACTGTATTTTGGGTGATCTAATCTAGATATTAGGACAACTCCAAGATTCTGAAATAATAAAAACACCTCCAGCTGGCATTGCCACCTGCCAGACAATGTCTTAGGTGCTTTACTTGTATTATCTCCTAAAATCTTCTGAACAATCCTATGGGGACTGAACCTGCTATTAGTCCATTTTAACAGGTAAGATAGTGAGGCTCAGGGAGGTTAAGTAACTTATTGCAAGATCACATAGCTAGGAAGAATCAGTGACAGATTGTAAGCCCTGAGGAGGTGCTCTTAGCCTCATGGACACATGGATCTGGGAGTCTTAGATGCCATGAGTGGAAGTGTCTGTATGTCTGGGAGGAGGTGGCCCACAGCCCAAGTGCCTCTTCCTCCTTTCCCTCCATGCTGGTCTGCAGTGGCCCCCATTCTAGGGAGGACATGGGAAGACCAATCAACCTCTTTCCTCTTGTTCTGCCTGGCTCAGAAAGCAGCTGTTCTTTCTGTCTTCTTCTCTTAGGAACGATTCTAGAGGCATCAGGTATGAATTATATTCACGAAAATATTGCCAGACAACCCCGGAAAAGTCATGGTGTAGAGGGTTGGCCAAGTCTGTACTCAACTAAGAAATGATTGGGTGAGTGGAGATGAACAGACCTCTCTCTATAAGCTTTGCCACTGGAACCTAGTTGGAATCCAAGACAAAAGCAAATGAGATGACCATATACCAGAAAAGATGGTGCTAAGTCCATGCACTAAAACCCATGCCCATTATTTACAGGGAAATCCCTCAGGCTCTTCTTTATAGCCTGCTGCTTGCTACTTTATACACAATTCTAACAGACCTGGAATGCCCTTCCCTTGTATTCACCTCTTCCAAAAGTCTTATGGGATTGTCTGCTCAGAATTAAACCCTCCTTAAAGCGTCTGCCTACAATGCAGGAGACCCGGGTTCGATCCCAGGGTCGGGAAGATCCTCTGGAGAAGGAAATGGCAACCCACTCCAGTACTCTTGCCTGGAAAATCCCATGGATGGAGGAGCCTGGTAGGCTACAGTCTATACAGTCTATAGGGTCGCAAAGAGTTGGACATGACTGAGAAACTTCACTTTCTTTCTTTCTCTAGCATCATAAAAGTCAAGTAGATCCTGATCAAGCCTCAGTGTTGTTACTCAAGGGCATGAGGATCTGTTTGTAGTGATTTACCTTCTCTGAGTCTCAGTTTGCCATCAATAAAATAGGGATGAGAGTCTACCTCCAAGGTCACCCGGAAAAGTGAGCTGTAAGCAGCCACTGCAGTGCTTGCCACACAGTGGGTGCTTGGTAATCTGTCGTGGTTAGGGTTCTTTGTACCTCAGTTACAGTTCTTGTCCCAGACTGCATTTTATCAGGGTTATTTGCCTGTGTCTCTATTTCATCCTCTAGAACATGAGCTCCACTTGGTCAAGGATGTGTCCAACCCAGGTCCATGTCCTCTTGCAGTGCAGAGCCCAGGGCTCTTGCCTTGTAGCCTTTCCCCCCACCTCCCTATCCCAGCCCGGGTCTAGGCTCACCCACGGTGGTGATGGGTTGGCGGTAGGGTATAAGACCAAAACTGTACTGGAAGATTCCACGGCCATAGAAAAGCGGGAGAGCAACACCTGTCTTCTTGTACAGTCGATCAACGAACCATTTCCACCGCAAGCTAAGAGAATTCTTAGGGTGGACAAATAAGTCATTGTCCCCAAAGGAGAAGATCGGCACTAGATCTGCTCTGGAAGGAGAGAGGAGAGAGGGCGTGTGGAGGGGTAAGAAAATTCAAACTGGTCACCCAGCAGGAAGCTTGTGACAAAAATTACAGCAGAGAACAAAGCCCTGGGCTGTAAGTAGGTGGCCTTGGGTAACTCCCAGTTGTGCTACAGCTTTGCTTTGAGATAGTGGGTAGATCCCAGCTCCTCTTAGGATCACCACCTCCCAATTGCACCATGACAAGGAGATCAGAATGTTGTAGAGTCATCTCAAACATCAAACGTCTGCAAAGTTTCTGGGAAAATCTCTTCTGCCCCAGCTAGCTTGTGTTCTTCAGAGGTGCTTCAAGGTTGGATAACTGCTCTAAGCTGTGCCTCAAACTCCACTCTCTCAGATCCCCTCGGTCTCAGATATAATGCCAACTTTGGGCAGTATGACCCATCACACCTAGTCCTTTTGATCAACTAGTATCCCTTCTAGAATCTTCTCTGGGTATTTGGACATGAGACAGTAAATATCTTGCTACGTTATCCTCTCTATGAATGGACTGAACATCTTTTGCTAAAATAGGACCTGCCTTGATCTCTGCTGTCTTCCCACCAAAACACAATCCTTGCCAATCTCCAGCTGAACCCAGAGCCCTCTCCCTAATACCCATGCATCAGGGCGAGCCTGACAGAGCCCTTGCGGTTCGCAGCACCAGCTTGTTGGCTCCAGGCTTGGTCTTCAGTGCCTCCTTGATGCCCCCAACAGTGATGGCCACTAGATTGCCGCTTCCTTTCCTGCTCAGAATGTGAGCAACACTCTCCTTGTCTGTTGAGACCAGCCCTGGGGAGAGAGTCATGTGGTTAGCTATAGGGTGAAGGGGACAGGGACCATAGGGGTGATGCGGTAGGTCCCTACTCAACTTCCCCCTACAGCTGGGAGTTCCCTGAGGACTGGGATTGAATTATTCCCTTCTTCCCAACCCCTCACCAAGCTCATTGCTGGGAACAGAGCTGTGGGAAGTGCTTCCTTGGGTCTAGCCTCCTTCTCTACTATACATGTTCTTGGAGGAAATACAGAATTTTTAGAAGCCCTACCTGAAATCCCTCCTCCATGCTTGCAGCCCTCATTTTCCTGGGCTTTCCAGTTCTGGGAAGGCTTACCTCCTTGCATGATGTAATCCCTGAAGAATGGGATCCAGAAAAATATGTTTATCGTTGTCATATGTGGCTGGATGCCAGGGAAAACTGAGAAGAAGCCCGTGCCCCCTGAGCACAGGTTGGTAAAAGCTCCGATCGACAGGACTCCATGAGGGTGGTAGCCAGCGAGGTAGTTCCGAGAGGGGTCCAACTCAGCGGTCTTGACTAGCTGTGGGGACAGAAACCTGGTGAATTGGGACTGTACCTTGTGCCCTCGCTGGTCCACCTGCTGACCTTCTGGGCTGATCTCTTCTATGTCTCCTCTGTGCCCAAGTGCTATCACACCCCAAGTGAGTGTGCTGAGATTAAAGATGGCCTATCTGAGGATCCTTGTCCCCACTGCAGACCTGGAGCAGAGGAGACACTCTTGGAGACTGTGGAATAAAAGGAAGAGAATGGACCCGAGAATGGACCCATGAATGGACCCACCAGGGAAGGAAGGCCCCCTGCCCAAGGACTCCCCTGCACAAGCCCCTCTCCTACGTGAAGGGAAACCTTATCCCAGACAGAGTCCACCCAGAATGAAGGAGCCATTGCAGGAGGGAGTGAGCATCTCTCCAAAGACTGTGGCAGCTGGAGTTCTGTCCTGGAACAAGGCTGACCCCTGAGTTCCTGTGACTCAGTCTAAGAGACCCCAGTGTGCTGGGAAGTGAGGGTGGGAAAAGGGGCCCAAAGTCCCCTAGTGATACCCACAGGTGTGGGTAGTGAGAGGTCAAGGAGGCGTCCTGCCAAGTCTGCAGCGCACCAGGTCACAGCCTGCTCACAGCATTGCACCCCTGCTCAGGCCTCAGCCTGTGTAGACACTGCTGCTCCAGGATAATGAAATCTTCACATAGAAACTCAGCTCCTGGACTGATCTTCAGGATGAGGTGGAGGCACCTTGTCCTGGGGGAAACGCTGCCTGATTCTCTACCGTTAATTCTTGAGGAAGCCTTTCACTTGTGTTTAGAAAGCTCCAAGACCCAGAAACCATTTCCTAATTTTGCTTGAAATTCCACCACTAAAAATAAAAATCACAGCAGGAACTGTTTACAGTTCAGGAATCCACAAGCATTTGGCAGGGAGTGCAGAGGCTTGTCTATGTGGGAGAGCTCCAGTAGAGCACAGACTCCCACTTATCGGCTAGCCCATGATTCCTGTAGGGCCTGCATAGGGAAAGTGTGTAGAAGAGTTGGAGGATCTCCTGGGAGGTGCTGGGGTCCAGAATGTGAGGCCACTGAGCTATCTCTGCAGGCTCCCAGCCCAAGACAGGCAAGTTACTGGGCACATCATCCTGCCCTCTACACCCACTCAGTGGTACTGCCTGCCCTCTGCAGACCTGCAGTGGGCAAGACTCCTGCATGCTGCAGCAGCTGCTGCTGCTGCTGCTAAGTCGCTTCAGTCGTATCCGACTCTGTGCGACCCCATAGATGGCAGCCCACCAGGCTCCCCCGTCCCTGGGATTCTCCAGGCAAGAACACTGGAGTGGGTTGCCATTTCCTTCTCCAGTGCATGAAAGTGAAAGGTGAAAGTGAAGTTGCTCAGTCGTGTCCAACTCAGCGACCCCATGGACTGCAGCCTACCAAGCTCCTCCGTCCATAGGATTTTCCAGGCAAGACTACTGGAGTGGGGTGCCATTGCCTTCTATGAAATTTCTGCAAATCAAGTCCAGTGTCCCATCCGTCTTAATAGTGACTTTGAGAAACCCTCCTCTGGGGTTACCTGTTTGGGTGAAGAGCATGAGGGATGTGGATAGACAGTCACAGAGCCCCTCAGTACCATTTTCCTGGCAGACATTCAACTGACCACAGTTTTAGTTGCAAAGAGAGCCACATGCTGTTCTTGGAGGCCCTAGGATGATCTGATATATCATGAAATCCTCACAACCCAATAATGAATGTGGCATAATTTCTGCTTTACATGTGAAGAAATCAAGGTTCAATGAGACTAGCTCACCCAAGATCTGGTATGTTGCAGATCTGGTATTAGAACCTATCCTGCCCAGCTCCACAGGTCACACTCTATCCATTTCTTCTCTTCTCTTTCCAGAGGAGGGCCACCTGCCTCTTCCTTGCCCCTTTCTGTGTCTCTCCTGCCTTTCCCACGCTATCTGGACAGTAAATCGTCCCTTCCCAGGACTTACACCCAAAGATTTAGTCTTTTTGTGATACAGGAAAGAAGTAAAGGCTCAGTTCACTTAGAGCAAAGTCTTCCTCAATCAGGACTGACCTTTGAGCCCATGGTCAGGTGTCCACAATGACCTAGATCAGAGAGTCAGTCAGAGGCACTCAGAGTAGAAGGGAGCAGTATGTTTACTGGATACATGGGGAAACTGAGGAACTGATTGAGCAAAGCTCTGTCCAAGGACATAAAGCATACTGAAATTTGGGGCAGAATAGATCCAGAGAACCAGTTCAGGGCTCTCTGCCTAGCTTCTTTACCCTAAGTTAATACACAAACTTTGAAACCAGTAAAAGGACTTGTGTGACCTTGGTCATGCCTTTCTTTCTCACCAGGTATCAGTCTTTTTATTTGAAGAAGTGTGGCGCTAGATGTTCTCTAAGTACATGACTTTATACCTGCAAACCAAGAATGTCTGCTGAGCAGTTTACACCTATAAGACATATATATGTGCTACAATATATAGTACACAGAGCTCCTTCAAATCCTGTTCATTCATCAGTCCTCATAGTGGCCCCACATCTCTGCAGGTGGTAAACCACCGCTAGACAGAAGCTGACTCCTCCCCAGGCCGCAGAGTGGTGGAAGCCCAGCACCTTCCTCCTAGCCTGGTATTCTGCTCACTGCACACAGGGCCACACTTCCCCACGGACACGAGGGGCACCACAGGCTTAGCCACTCCCCAGCCACCGCATTACTCACCGAGATGGGGAAATAGTCCTTCATGTACTTCCAGATGACCCAGTGCCTTAGGATCTCATTGTGCCTGCCCCCTGCCATGGCCTATTTTGGTCCAAGTACAACCAGATCGCATACAGGATACTGAAGAACCAGAATCTTGTGAACAGGAGGCATACAGAAGACCACAAAGCAGAGAAAGGCTGGGGAGGGAAGCAGGAGCTGTCAGTGTTCCCAGGAATGAAGGAAAAAGCTCTCCCCATATGCCCAGCACTAGCAGCACTGTCCTGTCCAGCCGTCATCCCAGGAGAAAGGAGTCAACCTTCCCTGCCTTCAAGGAGAAAGGAATGTAGCCCTTCCAGTGTCACACTGGGAATCTGAATTTGAATACAGACCTAACTACAAACTCTCCCCCACTGTACCAGGCTGCTTATTCACTCCAATCTTATCCCTCCAATTTGTATTTACCAAGGGCTCAATAAAGGCCTGATGGAGAAGGGATTAAATGAGCCTTTGGGACCACAGAGAAAAGGAGACATTGTCTCTGCCCAGCCCTCTTTCAGTACACCCTCAGCTCATCTTTCATAGATATATCCCACCAGATCCCTCCTCTAATGAAGCTCTCCTATGGCTTTTTCATAACTTTGAGGCACAGTCCAAGGAGCTCATCCTGGCTTTCAAGCTCCTCATGACTGACTTGAGTCCCTTCCTGCTCCAACTTCACTCACCCATATGCATCCCCATAATCCAGCCACACTAAGCTGCTCAGTGTTCCTACAACTCCCTGAGCTCTTTCCGTCTGTTAGCTTTTGCTCACGTTTCCTATGCCTGCCCTTCCCTCTCCTGCCAAAGGAGGGAGGTGAGAGGCTAACACATCTGCCTGGGCAGTGAGTCAGGGGTACAGCATGACTAGGGCTGGGCCCAGTGAGGAATTCCCCTCTGATCTTTGATTCTCAGTCCCTACCACAGGTTAGTCCCAGCTTCACCTCAGAGTTGGGGAGTTCTGTGGGGCTGTTATTAATCTAATGCCAATGGAACCTCATTCCCAGGGAATAATGTTCCCTCTTCAACTCATTGACTCCACTCAATCCCATACATTCAAACTCTTAAAGAAGGTCAGTTTCCAGTTTCCACTTCTGTTCTGTCTGAAAGTAGGGTAGATTGGGCTGTCATTCCTGGTAGGTTTCCAGGAAGAGGGGAAGTTTGACTCAATTTAAACCGTAGTAAAATTCATAAGCCAGACAAAGTAGGTTGAAGCTCACAGATGCTCACTTTACACAGAGCTCCTACGATGAGTCAGGTGCTGGTGGGACAACTGTGAACTGGCAGAAAATCCTGGCCTTCTCAAGCTGACTTCCGTAAATCTGGAGGAAGGCTACAAGAAGCCAGCGGGGACAAGATGTCCAGGATTTTGACTTAGGTTTTATTTCATTTCATTTATTTATTTATTTGTCACTACAATGTGAAAAAAGCAATAAAACCCCAGTTAGGTCATTGCCCTTGGGCAAAATCAGAAGTCTGTGTGGGCCACTCCCATTTTCAGAAAACCAGCTCTAGAGGGTAAAACCGGGTTGTTAATAGTGACTCCCTGGAGGGTAGCATTTGAGGAAGTCTTTTACTTTTAGGATATACATTTTGTTTCAGTGTGTCACAGGAACATTATTAGTTTTGTACTGAGAAAATAAATGTTAGGGAAAAAAACCCATATGCAGGGTATTTCCATTTGATCTAAAGATCTCCCTACACCCCACCATCCCCCTCACCTGGGCTCACTCTTTACTGCCAGCAGGAAAAATCCTAAGCAGGGAGTCTTTTCAATTTCTGAGGAAAGGAAACGACTTTTTTCACCTTATTACAACAAGGGGAAAAATATAAAAGCCCGCTTTACAGAGGCCCAGAGAGGGTATGTAGATTGGTTAGGTCACACAGAAAGTTAGTAGGATGAGATTTGGCATTCAGTTTTACTATTTGGGCTACATTGTACTCCCAGCATTCACTCATTCAACAAATATTCATTGACCTCAACTCTTTCAGGAGCTGGAAATGCAGCTGAGAACAAGACAAATTGTTTGAAAGGATCTTACCTTCTTATATGAGATGCGAATTGTTAAGACAAGGAAACAGAGTAAACAAGAAACCCATTGTTTCTGGGCCCTGAGTCCACTGTGATTGGTCCTAGTTAATTAAGCACTCCAGTCATCTCTTGGCCCTTCCACCATAGGGCCCGCTCCATGTCCAATGTGAACCAGCTGTTCACACTATATGTATGGTGCTTACTCCCCCACTGGAGGCCATCACTCTCCCACCAGCCTTTAAATCCTGCCCTGTGGATCCATCTCCTAACCATCTCTCTACCTACTGCCAGTCTCCCTTGACCACAGGAGGCAATCTTTACCCTAAACACCAGACTGTAAATATTTTAGACTTTGCAGCCAAAGAGGCAACTCAGAGGATGTTATATACAGAGCTGAGGATTTAAAATGTAAAAATCATTCTTGGCTCATGGGCTGTGCTGCTCTGTGCTGTGCTAAGTCACTTTAGTCGTGTCTGACTATTTGTGACCTCCATGGACTAGAGCCTACCAGTCCTCTCTGTCCATGGGGTTTTCCAGGCAAAAACACTGGAGCGGGTTGCCGTTTCCTCCTCCAGGGGATCTTCCCTACCTGAGGATTGAACCAGTGCCTCTTAGTTCTTCTGCATTGGCAGGTAGGTTCTTTACCACTAGCACCACCTGGGAAGCCCAGGTGACTTCCCTGGTGGCTCAGATGGGAAAGAATCTGCCTGTGCTGAGGGAGACATAGATTCCAACCCTGGGTTGGGAAGATCCCCCTGGAGAAGGGAGCAGCTACCTACTCCGGTATTCTAGCCTAGAGAATTCCAAATTTCATGGACTGTACAGTTTATGGGGTCACAAAGAGTCGGATATGACTGAGTGACTCTTTCACTTTCATGGGCTGTACCAATATAATAATAATGAGTGGGCTGGATTTGGCCAATGGGGTATAATTTGGAGACACCTGATACAGATTGTTACTGCTCCCTGTCATTAATTTAGACCCTATGCCCTAAACACAGTAGATCCATTGGCTTCAGCCATAGGGACCTATACCACACAGACTGGACCTTGTCATTCCCATACCTAAAGCCTTCCTGGGGCTCCCTTTGTTCCCAGGATAAGGGACAAGGTACAAGCTCCTGCTCCTGGCACCAGTGGACCCAGATCCCTTTCCACAGCTTCCCTCCCTCTAGTTACTTGACCTCCCAGTATTCCAGACTGGGCAGTGGGTGGGTGCAGCCAGTCAGACACACTCCTGCTGGCAAAGCACCCCGAAGGCCAGCTGAGCAAATTGTCCCTCATACCAGGTGTTCCCCAGGTGCTGATCTCAGCAGCCCTTTAGGACCTATATCTTTCTCCCATCAGTGCACCCTGTGCTCCAGAAGTGGCAGGTGTCCATGGCCTCCTGTTCCCAGCCCAGCCTGCCTTACGCAAGACCAAGATGGAGAAGATCCATTGCAGGACCGCGAAGGTCTGCAGTCTGCGCTCCAGTGGCACAAACAAAGGCGCGAACTCCACCATGCTGGCTCCTCTGTGGGTTCCGGGAGGCTTCTCTGAGTTCTGCTGTGGACTGAGACATCTGCTGGTGTTTGCTGCTGCCAGAGATTGTCTAAGCATTTATGGATTCTGAAGTGGGTGGATGCCCAATCCAACCCAACCCCAACATCTTCCTGCCCCCGCTTGGCAAGGATCTCTTTCTTAGGAGAAATCTTTGAACTCACTCTCCTGGCCCCATGTCGAAATGGAGGAAGGAAAGCACATTTGCCTTCTAAAGCAATGTTTTATCTGCCAGATCTTCTTTCTCTGTTTGCTTGAATCTTGCTATCCCTTGGCATGTGAAGCAACAAATATAGTACAATCTTGTCTTCTTTCCACCTTCACAGCTACCTGGCTGTGGTAATTGTCTCCTTTCATTTGCCAGATCCACTGCTCCCTTCCATGAATTTGTAATTACAGTTCCCCATCTAAAAATCCCTTGGCCCCACCATCTCCTCCACCTCCTGCCCTATTCCTCAGCTCACCAGCACAGCACAACTCTTGGAAGAGCTGTTATTGTCTCTTGGAAGACAAAGACAGCTGTCAGCTCCACACCCTTCCCTCCTATTCTCTCCTCCCTCCTTCAGACTTCATACATCACTGCTCCATGGAACTGCCCTTGAGAAGTTCACCAGTGGTCTCCACACTGCTGAATCCAGTGGTCAATTCTCAGCTCTCATCTTGACCTCTCAGCAGCCTCAGACACAGTTGGTCCCTCCCTCATCCTTGAAACCACTTAGTCTGTGGACACCACTCTCTCTTGGTTTCTCTCCTGCCCCTCTGGCTGCCCCTGGGTCTCCACAATGGCTCTTGTCCTTCACCAGGCTAAGTGTTTAAGGGTCTTTCTGCTCTCTCTGTCCCTGACCCTCTCTCCTCTCCTGCAGAGACCTCATCCAGGCTCATGGCCTTGAAGTCTGTCTACAGAATGAACGCTTCCAAACTGCATCTCCTGCCTGATCTTCCCTCAGGCTCCAGCCTTGACTAAGTAGGTGGATACTTGACATTCTCCCTGATAGTCTGCTCGGCACCTCCACCACAGCTTGTCTAAAACTGAACTTGACTTCCCCTCATCCGCCTGTGTTATAGTCTCCATATAGCCACAGAGCTTTCCAAAGTGGTTAACAATATTTACCCTTATAAGCCCCTGACAAAAATTCCAGTTGCTCCACATCCTCCTCAACATTTAATCCATTGTAATGAGAATATGGGGAAAAGTTCATCGTGCTCACAGTGTGACTGAGCACAGTTAAGGATGTTTATTGGGGCAGGAGAAGGGGATGACAGAAGATGAGATGGTTGGAGGGCATCACCAACTCAATGGACATGGGTTTGGGTGGACTCCGGGAGTTGGTGACGGACAGGGAGGCCTGGCGTGCTGCGGTTCATGAGGTCGCAAAGAGTCGGACACGACTGAGTGACTGAACTGAACTGAACTGATTGGTCATTTGAATATATTCTATCTTAAGTTCTACTCTTTTGTTGATTTAAATATCTCTTGCACTGTAAAGCTGCTTTCCACCCACACAGCCAGCCTCTTTAATAATCACTGACACTGGTGTTCTCACTGGTTTCTGGGCTTTTTCTCCCTCTCACAGTCTCAACAGCTAGAGGGACTTCTTGGTCAAGGGCTATGTGATTGCACAAGCTATAGAGTAGTGTGGCAGGTTTTTCCAAAACAGCAGCGCCAGTTTATATCTCACCTAGAATATGTCAGTGTCCCATGGATGCAGATCCTCTCTCCTTGGTGAATTCAGACACCTTATTTGCTGGTGTGTAGAGAGATATCTTGGAGAAGGCAATGGCACCCCCACTCCAGTACTCTTGCCTGGAAAATCCCATGGATGGAGGAGCCTGGTGGGCTGCAGTCCATGGAGTCACTAAGAGCTGGACATGACTGAGCGACTTCACTTTCACTTTTCACTTTCATGCATTGGAGAAGGAAATGGCAACCCACTCCAGGGTTCTTGCCTGAGAATCCCAGGGATGGGGGAGCCTGGTGGGCTGCCGTCTATGGGGTCACACAGAGTTAGACACGACTGAAGAGACTTAGCAGCAGCAGCAGCAGCAGCAGCAGCAGCAGCAGCAGAGAGATATCTAGTTGGGGTCTTGATTTCCATTTCCTCACCATGAAAGGTGAACTTGACCTTATTCATTGCATTTAGTCTCTGTGAAAATCTCCTTAATTTTTACTCATTTCTCTACAATGTATTTTTGATTTTTTTTTCTGAATTTGAAGAAACCTCCCCTGCCCCCCCAATAGACACCAATACTAACCATTGTTGGTTAGGTGCATTATGAATTTTTGTCCCAATTTTTTCTCCATTTATATAAATTTTTATTTACACAGTAAATTAGAAATCGTATTTACATTAATTCTTTGTTCTCCTAAAGAGCACCTAAAATCACACCCCCACTCTTTATAGGATATAATAAGTGTTCACTGAAACTGTATTGTGTTATTGTTTTAAGGAGAGAAGATGGAGAAGAAGGAGCCACCAGCTAGCCTGTCCTACTGTCTACAAGGGAGCAGGACTTGGAGCAGAAGTGAGTGTGCCTGAGTCTTGCAGTGCCTTCCATCAGCAGACCTAAGAACAAGGCAAGGTTTGAACATCTCATGTCTTCTTCACCTGTGAGATGTGACTTTTTTTCCCTCTTCCTGGTGGGGGAGAGTCTTCCCTGATAGCTCAGCTGGTAAAGAATCTACCTGCAATGCAGGAGATCTGGGTTGGGAAGTTCACTTGGAGAAGGGAAAGGCTACGCACTCCAGTATTCTGGCCTAGAGAATTCCATGGACTATAAAGAGCTGGACATGACTGAGCAACTTTCACTTTTACTTTCCTGGTGAGGAACACATGGAGCCCTAGGGTTCTTCTCTCAATTCTTACTTAGCTTGTGTTTTAAGGTGTCACTGACAATCTGGTTTTAGAAAAGGCAGAGGAAGCAGAGATCAAACTGCCAATATCTGCTGGATCATTGAAAAGCAAGAGTTCCAGAAAAACATCTATTTCTGCTTTATTGACTATGTCAAAGCCTTCGACTGTGTGGATCACAACAAACTATGGAAAATTATGAAAGAGATGGAAATACCAAACCCCTGTCCTGCCTCTTGAGAAACTTATATGCAGGTCAAGAAGCAGTAGGATTGGACATGGAACAACAGACTGGTTCCAAATAGGAAAAAGAGTACATCAAGGCTGTATATTGTCACCCTGCTTATTTAACTTCTATGCAGAGTACATCATGAGAAACACTGGGCTGGAGGAAGCATAAGCTGGAATCAAGATTGCCAGGAGAAAGAAAGCTGAGCGCTGAAGAATTGCTGCTTTTGAACTGTGGTGGTGGAGAAGACTCTTGAGAGTCCCTTAGTCTGCAAGGAGATCCAACCAGTTCATCTTAAAGGAGATCAGTCCTGAGCGTTTATTGGAAAGACTGACTGTGAAGCTGAAATTCCAATACTTTGGCCACCTGATGTGAAGAGCTGACTCATCTGAAAAAACCCTGATGCTGGAAAAGATAGAGAGCAGGAGGAGAAGGGGACAACAGAGATGAGATGGTTGAATGACATCACCGACTCAATGGAGATGACTTTGAGTAAACTCCAGGAGTTGGTGGTGGACAGGAAAGCCTAGCATTTTGCAGTCCATGGGGTTGCGAAGAGTCGGACATAACTGAGTGACTGAACTGAATAACTGAACATTTTAAATTTTAATGTATTACTATTTATCAGCCTTTTATTTAATTGATATTGTTAGATTGCTTGGTCTGACTTTGGAAATCTTTAAGTCATTTTGATAAATTATAACTTTTCCTTGGAAACTATCAGTTTAATCAAAGAATGCAAATTAAGCGTTCACTCTCCATTTGGTGTTCCCCAACCCCCTGCAACTATCAGCTTGCTTTTCTCTCTGCTGCTGCTGTTGCTGCTAAGTTGCTTCAGTGTGTCCGATTCTGTGTGACCCCATAGATGACAGCCTACCAGGCTCCACCGTCCCTGGGATTCTCCAGACAAGAATACTGGAGTGGGTTGCCATTTCCTTCTCCAATACATGAAAGTGAAAAGTGAAAGTGAAGTTGCTCAGTTGTGTCCGACTCTTAGCGACCCCGTGGACTGCAGCCTATCAGGCTCCTCTCTCCATGGGATTTTCCAGGCAAGAGTACTGGAGTGGGCTAACCAATGAATATAGTAGAATTTCAGGATATAAAAGCAACACACAGAAATCCTTTGCATTCCTATACACTAACAATGAGGAAACAGAAAGATAAATGAAGGAAACAATTCCATTCACCATTGCAATGAAAAGAATAAAATACTTAGGAATATATCTACCTAAAGAAACAAAAGACCTATATATAGAAAACTATAAAAACACTGGCAAAAGAAATCAAAGAGGACACTAACAGATGGAGAAATACACCATGTTCATGGATCGGAAGAATCAATGTAGTGAAAATGAGTATACTACCCAAAGCAATCTATAGATTCAATGCAATCCCTATCAAGCTACCAGCGGTATTTCTCAGAGAGCTAGAGCAAATAACTTCACAATTTGTATGGAAATAAAAAAACCTCAAATAGCCAAGCAATCTTGAGAAAGAAGAATGGAACTGGAGGAATCAACCTGCTTGACTTCAGGCTCTACAACAATGCCACAGTCATTAAGACAATATGGTACTGGCACAAAGACAGAAATATAGATCAATGGAACAAAAAGAAAACCCAGAGATAAATCCACACACCTATGGATACCTTATCTTTGACAAAGGAGGCAAGAATATACAATAGAGTGAAGACAATCTCTTTAACAAGCGGTGATGGGAAAACTGGTCAACCACTTGTAAAAGAATGAAGCTAGAACACTTTCTAACACCATACACAAAAATAAACTCAAAATGGATTAAAGATCTAAACATAAGACCAGAAACTATAAAACTCCTAGAGGAGAACATAGGCAAAACACTCTCTGACATAAATCACAGCAGGATCCTCTATGATCCACCTCCCAGAATACTGGAAATAAAAGCAAAAATAAACAAATGGGATCTAATTAAAATTAAAAGCTTCTGCACAACAAAAGGAAACTATAAGCAAGGTGAAAAGACAGCCTTCAGAATGGAAAAAAATAATAGCAAATGAAGCAATAGACAAAGAATTAATCTCAAAAATATACAAGCAACTCCTGAAACTCAATTCCAGAAAAATAAACGACCCAATCAAAAAATGGGCCAAAGAACTAAACAGGCATTTCTCCAAAGAAGACATATAGATGGCTAACAAACACATGAAAAGATGTTCAACATCACTCATTGTCAGAGAAACGCAAATCAAGACCACAATGAGGTACCATCTCACGCCATTCAGAATGGCTGCTATCCAAAAGTCTACAAGCAATAAATGTTGGAGAGGGTGTGGAGAAAAAGAAACCCTCTTACACTGTTGGTGGGAATGCAAACTAGTACAGCCACTATGGAGAACAGTGTGGAGATTCCTTAAAAAACTGGAAATAAAACTGCCATATGACCCAGCAGTCCCACTGCTGGGCATACACACCAAGGAAACCAGAATTGAAAGAGACATATGTACCCAATGTTCATTACTGCACTGTTTATAATAGCCAGGACTGGAAGCAATCTAGATGCCCATCAGCAGATGAATGGATAAGAAAGCTGTGGTACATATACACAGTGGACTATTACTCAGAAAAAGAATACATTTGAATCAGTTCTAATGAGGTGGATGAAACTGGAACTGATTATACAGAGTGAAGTAAGCCAGAAAGAAAAACACCAATACAGTATACTGACACATATATATGGAATTTAGAAAGATGGTAACGATAACCCTGTATGCGAGACAGCAAAAGACACAGATGTATAGAACAGTCTTTTGGACTCTGTGGTAGAGGGAGAGGGTAGGATGATTTGGGAGAATGGCACTGAAACATGTAAATTATCATATGTGAAACAAATCACTAGTCCAGGTTTGATGCATGATACAGGGTGCTCAGGGCTGGTGCACTGGGATGACCCAGAGGGATGGGATGGGGAGGGAGGAGGGGGTGGGGGGTTTAGGATGGGGAACATATGTACACCCATGGCAGATTCATGTCAATGTATGGCAAAACCAATACAATATTGTAAAGTAGAAACAAACAAACAAAAAAAATAAAGTATATATTTCAGTGATAAATTTCCCCTTGAGTCTTGTTTTCAGCTGCAGCCCATAAACTTTGATGTGTAATGTTCTAATTTTTTTAGTGATGTGCTACTTTCTAGTATCCTTTACAGTTTATCTTTAAATCAAATAATTAATTTAGAAGCACTTATTTATTTAATTTCTAAATATGTGAAGGTTTGTGATCTGAAAAATGATTTGTATGAGTCTTTGGTACTTGTTTATATTAGTTTATTGACCTAGTATATAGTTGGTTTTTACAATTTTTTCTGCTTGATACAACATGTATCCTCTAGTTGCTAGATTCAGGGTCCATTAGATCAAGCTTATTAATCATTTAAATCTTCTACATTTCTAACAATATTTTATATGTTTATTAACCAGTTACTCAGAAGTGTTTTTTAAAATCTCTGTGATAATGTTAATGAATTTGTGCATTTTTTCTTAAAATTTTACCTAATTTTGTTTTATATATTTTGAAGCTACATTGTTAGATCAAAAATATGTCATCTATTTCAGGTGAATTGTTTTTATGTGATGACCACTCATTTTTATCCCCAGTAATTCTTTTTGCTTTAAGATTAATTTAGAGTGATATTAATATAATAGTCTCAGAGTCCTTAGTTAATATTTACCTACCACACCTTTTCTATCATTTCTCCCATATTTATGTGTCATTATGTTTAAATATGTCTCCTGCAAGTGATGTGTTCCTACATTTAATTTTATTTAAGTGTTTTTCTGCCTCTGACATTTTCTTTTAACAAGAAAAATGTTATCATTTGCATTTATCCAGTTGCTAACATATTTGGAAATATTATCACAACCTTACATTCTATTTATTATTTGCCATTATTCTTTGTTTGTTTTGTGCCTTTTCTAACCTTAGTAAAGCTGTCTGATCCCTTTTCTTTCTTTCAATGTGTATCTTTAGTTAATATAAATTTTCAGGTTAGTGTGTTAATCAATACATCTACTCTCCTCACAAACAACTAAGGACTTTAGAATACTTTAACTTTGATCACCCCCTCCCATCTTACATGTATCTTAGTTCCACCTTGTTTTCATGTACCTCAAATTAGTTCAGGCATGACCAGATCCATGTGCTCAGATGACTAAAAAACTGAACAGAGACCCCACGGCAGTGGTTCAGACAAATGAAAAGTGTAATTCTTTCTCACACTACAGGGCAGAAGCAGGCAGGTGGTCCAAGGTTGCTGAGAGAGCTCAGTTCTAGGAGGTCATTTAAGACAGGTTTTGTCTATCTTGTTCTCTGTCCTCCCAGAGCCAGGGCTAAACTCTGATACGAGAACATTCTTATCCACCATTTCATCATCTCCTTAACCTCCAGATAGAAATGTAAGTCTGCCATGTTCACTTTCTATGCTAGGGGAGGAGAAAGAGAAAGTTGTACCTGAAAACTTCTTTAAGGAAGTGGCCTGGAAGTACACACAATTGCTTTTCACTGCAGGGAAGATGGAAAATGTTGTTTCTGGTTGGACAACTAAGAGCCCAGCTAAAACGTGGTGGCTTCTGTTCCTAAAAGGCAGAAAGAGAGAACGGGTTCCGGGAATCAACTGCTGTCTTCCGCAGACATCACTGGAATCCTGCATCCTCTTCTGATTTTCTCTGAGTTTGCTCCAACCTTAAGCATGTGGCCTCCCCAGTGATGGCAAAGACAGTCACTAACAACGGTAGCCTCATGGTCTCCCATGTAACAGTTCAGTAAAACAGTGACTCTTTACATGTAGTTCCAGTTAAAGTCTAGGATTTCTTCCAATTGATCCAATGTGGATCTCATGTCCATCACTAAACTAGTAATAAAGAATGTTTATATAATGGATACAGAGTTCACTTTTATAAGATGAAAAAAGTTCTGGAGATGGATGGTGGTGAGGGCTGCAATTACGTAAATGTACTTAATGCTATTAAACTGTACACTTCAAAGTGGTTTAGATAGTAAATTTTAGGTTACTTACATTTTACAATAATTTGAAAGATTGGAAAGAAATTTGACAAGATCAGTTACATTTTAGGCCATGAAAAACAACACAAAGTTAAACCTATGTCATTTCTATTCACTTCAGAAAGAGTATAGGAAACACAGTTGGGCTGTGTCCTACAGCGAATTCTGTCAGATACTCACACACACACACCATCCTCACCCTATTAGTCCACCTGTCCTAAGGACCTGCTAGGCCCCAGCCCTGGCCTGGAGCTCCTGGGAAACCTGTTTCTTTTTTTTTTTTCTGAAGCCAAGGCAACATTAGAGGTGGGGCTAGTTGGACAGAAAGAAGGGAAACCCTTTTAACTCTCCCTCCACCAGATGATGTATCCTTTGGGCAAAGTTCTCTGGTTTTACAAGGTTAAGGTGGTTCTGTCAAGTCTACAAGAACACATTGACAAGTCAGTTACACAACACTGATATGGTTCATAACATGAACAAAAATAGTCACCAGTCCCCAGAACTGACTGTGGGCAGGACTGCCCTAAGGCTCTGTGTTTATCCTCTGTCATCCTCACAAGCCTGAGGTCAGTCCTTGGGCATCTCCAGGGACACAGGGGAAATGCAGCTGCTGAGGAAATGAGCTGCTGGTTCCTTCGTTCTGAGAGTGTTACATGCATAGGTGGGTTTGCAGCTTGAATCCTGTGTTCTGAATGGCATATTCACTGTGCTCCATTGCTGGCTTCACAGATGGGAACACTGAGGCCCTCAGAGTGTCTGCTGACTCTCTGAAGTTAGCCAGAAGATGGCACAGGTGCCTGTGGGATCAAGAGTCCTGTATTCTGGAATGGAGGCTTTTCTACTGTACAAGTTCTCCTCTGAGGAAGGAAGGAAGGACTAGATTTTGTCCATTTTACCTCAGATGCCTCCCAGTTTTGCCCCCTTGAAGTCCAGAATGGGGTTCAGAGTCAGGGTGAAGGGAATCTGGTGGAGAAACCACAGTGTCCTCTCAATTCCTCTTCATGTTTCAGGACGCCAGGTCTTCCCCAACAGCCCTGGATGGGCAGGAGCAGGGTGAGGACACTGATATCTGGGAGCCTGAAGCTGCAGGTGAAGTGGAGCTTTGGAATGAGATTGGAGGGTACAGCATCAGGGGAGCCCCAGGGAGCAGGATGTCACAGTTTGACAGGACTAAGGGTCTTAACTCTCCTCTACCATCTCAACTCCCGTTTTGCAGATGCACAGTTCCACGTGCTCAGCTCTGTGCAATCAAATACATGATCCAGGAACACACTTGTGTGACTGTTTATGGAGGCTGGGCAGCTGGTGCACACAGACTTGCTAACACAGACTCATGCTGGGGTGTGTTCAGACAATTACATGAGCCCCAGTGAAGAAACATATCCTTATGAAGAAACACCCAGAGACTTTCATAATCTGTTCCACATGCATATTGCTGAGCTCACACCTAAAGCATGGCCATCTGGTTTCTTCCCTGAGCCTCAAGGGAGGGGGAAGTAGGGGCTGGGCCAGGGTCCAGAGCCAGTCTGCTATCAGCTTTCACAGAAGGGTGACTTTTAGCATGAATGGCCCAGATCATGCAGTCCAGTGCGCAGTCGCTCAGTCATGTCCGACTTTTTCTGACCCCATGGACTGTAGCCCACCCAGGCTCCACTGTCCATGAAATTTTCCAGGCAAGAATACTTGAGTGGGTTTCCATTTCCTCCTCCAGGTGTCTTCCTGACCCAGGGATCAAACTCAAGTCTCTTGCATCTCCTGCATTCACAGGCAGATTCTTTACCACTGTGCCACCTGGGAAGAGTAACACAATCCAGATCCTGAGCTTATATCTGTCTGGAGTCACTCTGGATGATTTTAAAAAGTGTTTGGAGCTCAGCTGCTACCGCCTTCCCTGACCCTGTCCCTGTCCCTAAGGTTCCACTCTTACCTTTGACCTAAGCTTAATCCATTGAGAGTCAGAGGCATATTGACCTCATTCTACAAATGAGGCTCACCCAGGGTAGGGGTGAAACAAGGCTCTTGACTTGCACCCTCATCCCTGACACGTAACCCATGTCTTCCCCAAATGTCAGGGGCCAGCAGAAACGTGGCCAGTGGGAAACAAGACCATCAGTTCATAGTCAAAGTGACCCCAGCTGATGGAAGTCATAAATATTTAAAAAGACTGGACAGTGCACTGCTGAAAAGGAATCAGGGGGCTGTAGAAGCCCAGAGGAGAGACCTGATGGACTTCAGGGGGTAGGATCAGGGAAAGCTTTCTGGAGGAGGTGATGTCTGAAAGCACTGAGAGACCAAGCAAAATAGGATTGGGTAAAAGGGCTTTCTGGCAGAGGGAACAGTCTCTGCAAAATGCTGGCACTAAGGGAAGCATGATGTCCTAAAGAACTGGAGAAAGCTCAGCAAGGCTGGAAGAGGGTAGGGAGTAGTTGGTGAGGAAGGCAGAGCCCACGATGCAAAGGGGGGTAAGCAGGCCAAGGGACCAGAGACATCCTAAGAACTCAGAGAATCCACTGGGCAGTTTTCATCAGGGGATGATGGTGTCAGACCTGCACTGGGAGGTCCTTATGGCTCCCAGTGCAGGGTGGATCTGGGGATGGCTTGAGACTAATTTGAGTGGAATGTAGGGCAGCTGATTAGTGGGGCTGCCCAAGGAAGGACTTTACATAAATACTCATATAATAAGAAAGGAAAGAATGTTCTCTAAATTATAATACATAGTATTCCAAGTAATTTAATACCGTTTTCTTTCTTTCTTTTTTTTTTTGTACTAGAGGTCTACTATTGAGAAGGGCAGAAATTTCAGAGGATGATATTCACCTAACTGGAGTTCAGTCAATGTTCCCTACAATCAAGTGATGGCAAATGTTCACCTGCACAAGTCATTCTTAGCTCACAGGCTGTTCAACAACTGACCATAGTTTGCTCACTGTGGTCTAGACCAGGGGACTGGGCGGAAGCAAGTGAGATGCTAGGAGGGTCTCTAGTCCCACCACAATGGACCTCCTCCAGCCTGTCATCCTTTGAGAGATGTCACATCCGGGGGAATCAGTGAAAATTACCCTTGCTGCCAGCAAGGACTGAGATCCCTTAGCAACAGGAAGATCCCACAAATGTGAAGGTCTGTAATCATAATATCTCAGGGTAACAGGGACCTAAGAGGTCCCTGCCCAGCATTCTCCCTGGGCAGGACTAACTTACATGACTTTCTTGGGAAAGCAAAATATTCCAGATATGGAAAGTAACCTGTGAGATCATGTTGCAAGAGCTGGTATTTGAATACAAATCTCAGGATTTGCAGCTGGGGATCCTTTCCTATACAACCCTATCCTTGCCATGATCTCTGGCTAACACTGGGAGCAGGTGCACATGGGAAAAGATGCTCTTCAGGCTCTCGATTTCCCCAGCTGGTGGTCCAGGGCAGATCAGGCCTCCAGATTTACATATATTTCATACCTAACTTTTCCTGATGAGGAATCTGAGACTTCAAGAGAATGAACAACTTGCTTGCCATCTATTAGGAGTAAAAATGGAATCGTCTCAAAAGAGATCCATGTCATAATCCCTAGCATTGTGAATATTACCTTAACTGAAGAGAAAATGAGTCTTTGCATATGTGATTAAACTAAGGATCCTTAGATGAGTAGATTATCTTGAAGTATCTGGATAGGCTCTAAATCAATCACTTGCATCAGTATAAGAAAGACACAGAGAGAGACTTGTCTAGATCACTCTCTTATGGCTCAGTGGTAAAGAATCTACCTACCAATGCAGGAGTAGCAAGTTTGATCTCTGGGTTGGGAAGATCCTCTGGATAAGGAAATGACAACCCATTCTAGTATTCTTGCCTGGAGAATTCCGTGGACAGAGTAGCTTGGCAGGCTACAGTCTTAGCCAGTTCAGTTCAGTCGCTCAGTCGTGTCCGACTCTTTGTGACCCCATGGACTTCAGCACGCCAAGTTTCCCTGTTCAACACCAACTCCCAGAGCTTGCTCAAATTCATGTCCATTGAGTCGGTGATGCCATCAAACCATCTCATCCTCTGTCATCCCCATCTCCTCCTGCCTTCAATCTTTCCCAGCATCGGGGTCTTTTACAAAGAGTCAGTTCTTTGCATCAGTTGGCCAGAGTATTGGAGTTTCAGCTTCAGCATCAGTCCTTCCAATGTATATTCAGGACTGATTTCCTTTAGGATGGAATGGTTGGATCTCCTTGCTGTCCAAGGGACTCTCTCAAGAGTCTTCTCCAACACCACAGTACAAAAGCATCAATTCTTCAGCGCTCAGCTTTCTTTATAGTCCAATCCTCACATCCATACATGACTACTGGAAAAACTATAGCTTTGACCAGACGGACCTTTGTTGGCAAAGTAATGTCTCTGCTTTTTAGTATACTATCTAGGTTGGTCATAGCTTTTCTTCCAAGGAGCAAGCATCTTTTAATTTCTTGGCTGCAATCACCATATGCAGTGATTTTGGAGCCTCCAAAAATAAAGTCTCTCACTGTTTCTATTGTTTCCCCATTTATTTGCCATGAAGTGATGGAACTGGATGCCGTGACCTTTGTTTTCTGAACGTTGAGTTTTAAGCCAGCTTTTTCACTCTCCTCTTTCACTTTCATCAAGAGGCTCTTTAGTTCTCTGCACTTTCTGCCATAAGGGTGGTGTCAACTGCATATTTGAGGTTATTGATATTTCTCCCAGAAATCTTGATTACAGTCTACAATCTATGGGGGCTACAGTCTATGGGGTCACAAAAGAGTTGGGCATGACTGAACAACTAAACAAGAACTACAAATGACGACAAAGAAGGAGAAGGTAATGTGAAAATGGAAACAGAGAAAGATTTGAAGATGCTTCTTATCTGGCTTTGAAGATGGAGAAAGAGCCATAAACCAAGAAACACATGTAGCTCTAGAAACTGGTAAAAGTGACGTCGTGCAGCTGTGAAGCATCCACATGGACTCTAGTAGGTAGGAGGTTCTTAGAAAGTGGCTCAGGGAGCTGACTGTGCCCTGCTGTGGGGTCACTAAGACACATGCTCAGTCCAGCCTGAGGGATCCACTGCCCCTCCATGTGACCCATGACCTGCTTCTGCTCAAGCACCTCCCAGGGCTGCTCCCTACCTGGGTATCAATTCTTGACCCCTAGACTGGACAATAGTTCCTCCAGACAGCATCCTTAGGGACCCCGTCTGCCCTGATACTCCTCTATCTCATTAGAACTTTGCTAAACAAAGGCCTAAACCTCAGCCTCCTGTTCCCTAACCTCACCTTGAACCTGACCCTCACCAGGAAGTCTCGCCCACATGTACTCTGCCTTCTCCTCTCTGCCTTTGCTCCCTTAGCAGCTCCCATGATTGCACCTCTGCTTCCTCCTGATCTCTAGCAAAGCCCAGTCCTCCTGAGAGGGTGAGGTTGGTTCAGGCGACATGGCTGGTGGTAGAGCTGTGCTGGCTGACCTTTGTCCCACTTGTCACCATCAAGCAGTGTCACCAGGCTTGGCCCCAGCACACCCTTTGTGTCTTGTGAGAAATGACGTCTGAGAACTTCTAGGTCAAAGGGCGGCCTGATTTCTGGAGGGGACTCCAGTTCTGCCCAACCTTGGGGGCCTCTGAGTCTCTCTACCACACCTGACATCTCTTGTGCTCCTCAGACTGTGTGAGCCTGCCCCTGTGTTGGTGAGAGATCTTCTCACAAGGGCAAAGCCTCTTGGGCAAGCTGGGGACACTGAGGGGGTGTCAGGGAGTGGGTGCTGTATAGTATTGGGCTCTTGATCTGCAGCTCCTGGATTGCTGTATCCATGGGGAGGCCGACTGCTTAATAGCCCTGCATCAGTGCTGAACACATGAAAGGGCACTCTGTCCACACAGAGTCCAGTGTGGCTGTTCCTGCCCGGGTACCTCTCCGGGCAGCCCTCCTCTGAGATCAGTCTCACTGCTCCCTTCTTGTGTGACTGAGGTCATCAAATAGAGCCTCCAGCATTACTGTGTACAAGGGGGAAATCCTTCTGTCTAGCCTCCCTGGCTTCCCACATCCCATTCCCCATCCAAGTGCCCTAAGTCTGATGGTCACCTTCTACTGCATCCCAGCCAGGCCTGGACTCACAGTCATGATTCCCACCTCTGACTGTGCTCACACCTTTGCCCTACCTGGGGCCCTGCTGTGCACGCATCTCAGCCTGTGTCCTCCTGGCAGACAGCCTCCTGCAACACCCACAGCATTGGGGTTGCCTAATCCAGTCTCTGAGGGCTCGTGAGCCATCACTCTGGTAGCACCTGCAAGACACCTGCAGTGACTTAATCTGCAAATATCAAACTCTCATACAGAGGGTGGGGTGGACTTAGAGCCAGGCACCCAACAGATAGAATACAGAGGCTGAACTGATGGTGATTCAGGTTAGTTAGCTCATAGAAGGCAGCGTGGCTTCTTTTTGTGCCTTTTCCCTCTGTCTCTACATCTCTTTCTCTCTCTCTCTTCCTCGTGATTCGCTTACTCTGGGAGAAGCAGTGTCACTGACAGTTGGCAGCCCCATGGAAAACCCCACATGTGATGCATAGATGCCTGCTGTCAGTAGCCACAGGAGCAAGCCTGGGAGTGGATCCTCCAGCCCCACTCAAGGCTCTGAGAAAGTAGCCCCTGCAACAGCTTAGCTGTCTCCTCATGAGACACCTGTGCTCAGGCCCACAGCCTAGCAACTCCACAACACTGACCTTCAGAAACTGTGAGACAGTAAATGTTGGTTGTGTAAAAGCAGCTTAGTTTGTAACATTAGATCTAAACCAAGAGAGAACCAGTTTAATCATCTGAGAGTCTAGTACTGGTCTCTACCCCTTCCCAGGTCTGGCCTGTGAGGCCCAAGAGGAGGTGCCATGTGAGTAATTTATGCAAGTTCCCACAGTCACTGGGGATACTGGGGTGCCCAGGTCCTGTGTTAGGGCTGGGTGGGTGCTGGGGGCAATAAGATGTGGTCTGGCCTCAAGGTCCAGTCCCCTGGCAACATGGTATCCACTCACCCACTAGTGGCCCTCTCCTTTCACCACAAGTCAGCTCACAAGATGGGTAACTAACTGGGATTGAGGGCAGTGGGGTGGGAGAGCTGGATTTGAAGGTGGGTGGAGTGTACTGAGGTGTGACAACAGAGGTGTCCTTTATTTGACCAAGTGGAGGAAACAGAGGGTCCAGGGAAAGGGTCTGAAGACATAGCCTGTGTGAGCAGCATGGGTTCTGTAAGACCGAGTGTGCAGGGCAGGCAAGAGTGGGCTGGAGGGAAGACTGAGTGTGCAGGGCAGGCAAGAGTGGGCTGGAGGGAAGAGGATCTGGGAGGTGAAACGGGGCAGGTTTGTAGAACAGGTTTGAAAGGGCCTTGAAAGCCAGGCTGAGGTAGAGTTTAGGCATATCCTGACACATAGAGATCATTTACAGGCAGGGTTTTATTTGAGGAGAAGACTCAGGTTCTGGGTGCAGGCTAGCTAGAGGGAAGCCCTGGAGGCAGGAGGATTGTTTTACAGTACTGGGACCTCCCCTCCCCGCCAGTGAGAACCCAGGGTGCTGAGTCAACAGCAGAGGAAGAGAAAGTCTTGTGAACCCAGTGGAAACTACTGTCTCATCCATACGATAAGAGTTGAAGGCCAAGAGAGGAGGAGGAGCAGGAGGAGGAATATGGGGACCTGGGGAGGAGACAGTGGAGGCTGGGGATGGTGGGAAAAGAAGCTTGGGCTTGGATGCGGACACCTTCTGTCTCCCGTTGACACATTCAGACCTACTCTCCACATGTGTCCACCTTGCTTTCTGCAGAGAGACCACTCCATAGACTGTATCCCAAGGGTCTGGGTACCCTCTAGCTTCCACATGGGTTCAAGCAATCGGGAGACTTGGCAGGTGACGGAGGGGGGAGGAGTGAGGTGGGAAGGCTCTTTCCCTGCAGGGTCAGGGTGCTCCTGTGCTCCTACACCAACCTGGCCCCTGCATTTCAGTTTCAGGCCCTCCAGTTTCAGGCCACAGCTGCTTCCTCTTGTCCTTCTAGATTTCAGGGGTGGTAGTAGCCCTTTACCTCTGCCATAGCCCTGGATAATTGTGTGCTTTCCCACCCCCTGCATGCGCCTCAGAGAATTGTTTCTTAGTTAAAATTGCCTTAGAGAGATTTCATTATTAAGTGTTAACGTCAGTCCCACAGTCATCTCCGACTCTTTGTGATTCCATGGGCTGGGGCCTGACAGGCTCCACTGTCCACAGAATTCTCCAGGCAGGAATACTGGAGTGGGTAGCCATTGTCTTCTCCAGGAAATCTTCCCAGCCCAGGAATTGAGCCCAGGTCTCCTGCATTGCAGGCATATTCTTTACTACTGAGCCACCAGGGAAGTCCCAAATTGCCTTACATTATCCTAACTGCAACATGGCAACTGGTCCCTGCTGGGATCCAGGCTGATACAAGTTCTAGGAGCAATGGAGAGCTCTAGAAGGAACAAGCAAGATGGGGATGGGCACCGATGGGGAATGGAGCCGAGACCCTCAGGGTAAAGTAGGGCTTTGTCATGGTCACACTCAGGGAGGGCCAGGTGATGTGGGAGAAGGGGGCCTGGCAGGTTTCCACGTACACTTATTGGTAAACTGTTTTCAAAGAGGGGCCCAAGTGTCTCTATCTGTGTCTCACCCTTTTGAGTGTGACTTGCTGTTCCTGCCACACAGAGGAGTAGCCTATTCCTCTCTCTTTGAATCTAGACCAGCCTCAGGACTTGCTTTGACAGACACAAGCAAAATAGTGCAAGTCATGCCTAGAGAACTTAGTAGATTTTGCAGCCTTGCTCTCATCCTTTGGAAACCAGCCACCATGAATGTGAAAAGTCAGATCAGTAGAGAAAGAGGGGCCCTATGCCCCACTCCAGTGTTCTTGCCTGGAGAATCCCAGAGATGGTGGAGCCTGGTGGGCTGCCGTCTATGGGGTCACCAAGTCAGACACGCTGAAGTGACTTAGCAGCAGCATGCCCACCTGCAAGGAGAGGTCAGTCGGTCGGGTCACCCAGCTGTCCCCAACTTCAGCCACCCCACCACTGAACTCAGCTGCAGGAGAGCTTGGGTTAAGACTAAGAACCACCCAGCCACCCACAGAGATGTGGACACAATAAATCCTTGCTGCTTTCAGCCACTAAGGTCTGCAGTGGTTCAATACAAGCAGTAGAAAATTATAGCAGACAGGGACTTCTCTCCTGGCAAATCCTGCCCTTCCTTCATGGCATAGCCCACCTGCAACTTCCTCCCTCTTCCCCTGGTGGAAACCATCACTCCCTTTCTCAAATCCCATGCTCTTGATCCTGCTTCTCTTGGGACCGTATAGCACCCACTTCATAGTTTCAGAACAGGCCATCATGAGATGCTGGGCACATTTATGACCTGACTCCTGGTTACACTCTCCTCCTCGCCAACCATTTCTCACAGTATGTGAAATGGCTAGTTATCTCATTATTTCTGTTCCACTCTCAAGACTCAAGCTTCATGCTGTGATGCTTGCTTCTCTGATAGCAAAACTAAGGTTTGTAGAGGATGTGACTTGCCCACAGTCACTGAAAAGTGCTGGGCTAAGCTTGGACCCAAATTTACATTCTTGAAGTGCCCCACATTTACAGTTATTGCTGATTAGCTTATGGAGGGAGAAGACTTATTTTCCCACTCCAAATGTGGGGGTTCACGGTTCTGGTCCTGTCACAGGTCATCCTGTCCTGCCCTACATCCTGTCCCTCACTATTGACCTGTGTCCCAGACCTAGGAACCCAGAATTCTCATCAGAGGCTTGGCCCCACCTTCTCTTCTTGCAGATGCATAAGATCAGTCACTCCTCAGGTGTGGCCTTCCCTTCCCTGGCTGGTCTGCCTTGTTTCTTTACGTAATGTAACCCTTGTCTCCCACAGAATAGGCCAGAGGTGGTAAGCTGGAGTTGACTGCTTAGGAAGGAAGAAGCAGCGTGCCATTCTCCGGCCCATCTGAGCCACCATCTGGGAAGGGGGCACAGGACAGCAGGGCTGGGGGCCAGGCTGGGAATCAAAGGTGAGCTTTTGACTAGCCCTCCTGTTGGGGCTTCCCTTGTGGCCTCAGAGGTTAAGGCGTCTGCCCGCAATGTGGGAGACCTGGGTTCGATCTCTGGGTTGGGAAGATTCCCCTGGAGAAGGAAATGGCAAACCACTCCAGTATTCTTGCCTGGAGAATCCCATGGACGGAGGAGCCTCGTGGGCTGCAGTCCACGGGGTCGCAAAGAGTCGGACACGACTGAGTGACTTCACCTTCTTTCTTTTCTTTCCCAGTTGGAGGTAGAAGAATTGAGAAAAAGATTAAATGGAATCTTTCAATTGTTTCTGTGTTGTTTTGTTTTGCCACACTAAGTGGCTTGAGGGATGTTAGTTTCCCTACCAGGGGTTGAACCCAGGCCCTGACAGTGAAAGCGCAGAGTCCTAACCACGAGACTCCTAGGGAATTCCCAGAATCTTTCAATTGTTGAATTGAAATTTATGGAGCCCAGATTCTGTGCCACTGTTAGGGCTGAATGAGTACGAACTGCAATTGAAGTTCGCAGCTAATGTGACCTCAGAATTGAGGTCAAAGTTCATCTTAGTCACTCAGGAAACTGAGACCCAGAAGGAGGATGAAGATGTTAGTGCACAGTCATTTAGCCAGTGACAAAGCCCAATTCTTTTCCCCAACTTCTGGATCTCCCTGTAGCTGCCAGCCTGGGGCTCAGAGGACTCAGAAACTCAGAGGTGCCAGGATGAGCCAGGAGGTTGTGACCTCACTCTCCTCTCCAGCTCAGGGAGGGAGGAGATGGGACAGGCAGGAGGCAGGATGAGGGAGCTTGTCAGAGAAAGGGCTGCAGCTGGGGGCTGCTTCTGTGCTGTCACTCAAAGCAGAGGAAGAGAAACCTGCTAACTGGAGTTGCTCTTTGTCCTGCTCATTGAGTGACAGGACCACAGAGGACAGAGACACAGACATCATTCTCTCCCAGTATCTCTCCCACTTCTCAGGTGGGCAGAACCAAGGAGAGGGCCCATTTCAGAGGAGTCAGTGCAGGAGAGCAAATCCCTGATGCCAGAGTCTGGTTTCCTCTGCCATGGAGCCAACTGTGACCTGGAGCCTGGCATTGGGTGGAGCTGCAGGAGTCAGTAAAGGCTCTGGAGATGTGTTCAACAGACACCTCCAGGAAGCCTTCTGGGATCACAACACCTTCCCTCTATCCTCCCCAATCCAGCCCTGCCCTTTGGGGCAGTGTCTCTGCTCAGCAGAACTCCAAGTGTTGGTCTCTGGGAACATTGTACTTGAGCTTGTGGGCTTCGAAGAGGTTTTCTAGCTCCTTCATGTAGCGCTGGTGCAGCCTGTCCACCTCCTCCTGGGAGGGATGCGGTGTCTTCTGCACCTCTATGGGCTTTCCCACTGCGAGACACAGAGGTGAGTGGTGGCTCAGAGCAGGAACCACTGGAGTCCCAGGATCCCATGGGCCAGGACTCCATGCCAGAGGTCACACCTGCTGGAAGGTGCCTGTACTGCCTCCCTTCCAATTGTATTTTGGGTGACCTAATCTAGATATTAGGGCAACTCTAAGCTCTGATGATAAAATGCCACAGGCTGCATGACCTCCTGCTAGGCAATGTATTAGATACTTTAATGTATGATCTCTTTTTATCCTCCTATAAATCCTCCAAGGATAGAACTTGCTTTATTCCTGTTTGAGAGCTGAGGTGTTAAACTCACCTCGGGGAGCTGAAGTAACTTGGTTAATGCCACATAGCTAGGCAGAATCAGTGTCAGGTTGTAAGCCCTGGGGATGTGCTCTTAGCCTCAAGGACATGTGGACGTGGGAGCCTCAGATGCCATGATTGGACACGCCCAAATGTCTGGGAGGCAGTGGGTCACACCCCAAGCACCCTACTTCCCTCTCTTCTGCTATGCTAGAGGGCAGTGCCCCCATTCTAAGGAGGAACTAGGAGGCCCCATCAACTTCCTTCCTCTGGTTCTATCTGGCTCAGAAAGCAGCTGTCATGTCTTCTCTTCAGAGTCATCTGGAGGCAGCAGCCCTATAACATTCCTGAAAACATTACCCCCAAATCCAGGGAAACTCTTGACTGCCTGGACTCAGCTAAAGGTAACTGGGTGAATGGAGATAAACAGACCTCTCATTACAAGCTTTGCCAGTGGAAGATATTTGGAATCCAAGAGAAGAGCAAATGAGATGACCACATAGCTGAAAAGATGGTGTTAAATCCATGCACTAAAGCCCCTGCCCATTATTTATAGGAAATTTCTTCAGGCTCTCCTCTGTAGCCTGATGATTGCTATTATACACAGTTCTAACAGACCTGGAGTGCACGTCCCTTATATCCATCTTCTCCAATAAGCCTTATGGAGATTGTCTTCTCAGAAGTAAAAACTCCTTCCTCTGGCATAGTAAAAGTCAAGTAGATCCTGACTCAAATCTCAGTTGTGTTACTCAAATGCAGGGTCATCATTTGGAAATGATTTACCTTCTATAGGTCTCATTTTGTGATCAATAAAATGAGGATGATAGTTTTTGCTTCCAAGGTGGTAGGGACAACTGAGAAGCTGCATGTAAGTAGCCAGTGCAGTGCCTGGGACAGTAGGTGCTCAGTTATCAGTAATGGCAACTGGTCTTTAGCCCCTGTTTTCATCTCAGATGCCTTGCATCTGGGTTACTTGCCTATATGTCCATTTCCCAGTAATAGAACCTGAACTCCAGGAGGACAAGGATGTGTCTGGCCCATTTCCATTCCCCTTCAGCCCAAGCCCAAGTCCCTTGCCCTGTAACCCAACCTGTCCCAGCCTGGATTTTGGCTTACCCACGGCGTTGATGGGCCAGCAGTATGGATTAAGACAAAAATTGTATTGGAAAACACCACGGCCATTAAAGAGTGGAATGGAATCTCCCATGATCTTCAGAATTTTGTTCCTGGAACCAGCGCAACCAGGAGCCAGGGGGTTCTCAATCTGGTCAAACATGTCATTCTCTCCAAAGGAGAAGATAGGCACCAGAGCTGCCCTAGAGGAAGACCGGAGAGAGGGCATGTGGAGGGGCCAGAAGGCACAACCTGGGCACTAGCTTCCTGCAGGGACATAGTGAGTGGGAGCTGGAGCAGAGGACAGAGTCGTGGACCAAAAGTAGGAGGCCTCGGGTATCTCAGACCTGCCACAGCCTTGCGTTATGACTCAAGCAGTTACTGCCTCCTCTTGGGGCCATCACCTCCCCATTATACCATGACAGGGAGACTAGAATGCTGCAGAGAGTCCTCTCTGATTTAAAACATCTGCAAACTTTCTTTAAAGTCTCTTCTGCCCCAGCTAGCTTATATTCTTAAAGAATGTTTCAGGGTAAGAGAACAGCTTTAAGCTACTTCATAAGCTTCATTCTCACAGAAGCCTTAAGTCTCAGATCTGATACCAACTGTGGGCATTATGACCCTTCACATCTAGTCCTTTTGATCACCAAGTCTCCCTTCTAGAATCTTCTCTGGGTATTTGGGCATGACACAATACATCTAGGGCTCAGTGGCTCAGGTGGCAAAGAATGCCTGCAATGTGGGAGACGTGGGTTTGATCCCTGGATTGGGCAGATCCCCTGGAGGAGGGCAAAGCAACCAACTCCAGTATTTTTGCCTGGAGAATCTCCATGGAGAGAGGAGCCTGGTGGGCTACAGTCCATAGGTTCACAAAGAATTGGACACTACTGAGTAACTAAGCATAGCACAGCACAGTACATCTATCACCAAGATAGAATCTTCACTGTGAATGGACTGAGCATCTCTTGCCAAAATAGGATTTACATTGATCTCTCAGTCTTTCCAGCAAAATACAACCTTTGCCAATCTCCAGCTGAACTAAGAGCCCTCTCCCTGATACCCGTGCATCAGGGCAAGCCTGATGAAGCCCTTGTGGTTCTGCAGCCTGGCATCCAGTGACTCCTGGGCGTCCCCAACAACGATGGACAGCAGGTTACTGCCTCCTTCCCTGCTCAGAATGTGAGCAGCACTCTCCCCTGTCTGCTGAGACCAGCCCTGGGGAGAGAGGATGGTGGTTAGATACAGGATAAAGGGGGCAGGGACTGTGGGGGAGGGGTGGTGTACCCTGGGCTCCCCTCTCCCAGCTGGGAGCTCCTTGAGGACTGGGACAGAGTCTTTTCTCTCCACACAACCCCTCACCGAGCGCATTGCTGGTCATAGAACTGTGGGAAGTGCTTCCTTATATTTAACCTCCTTTTCTAATATACATACTCTTAGAGAAAGTTCTGATTGTTGGCAGCCCTTCTTAAACACCCCCTCATGTCTCCAGCCCTCATATACCTGGGCAATCCAACGATTGGAAGACTTACCCCCTAACATGATGCAATCCTTGACCCAGGGGACCTGGAAAAACATGTTCAGTGTCATAAGATGAGGGCGGATACCAGGGAAGATCAAGGAGAAGCCTGTGCCCTCAGTGCACAGGTTGGTAACAGTTCCAATGCCCATGATCCTGTGGGGGTGGTAGGCAGCGAGGTAGTTCTGGGAGGGGTCCAGCTTGGCAGTCTTGACCAGCTGCAGGGACGGCGGCCTGGTGAATCGGGGCTCCACCTCATGTCCTCCCTGGTCTCTGTTCTGACTTTCTGTGCTGACCTCTTCTATGTCTCTCCTGTACCCAAGTGCTATCACACCCCCATGTGAGTGTCCTGAGATTAGAGATGCCTATCTGAGGATCCCTGTCCCTACTGAAGGCCTGGAGCAGAAGAGATGCTTTGGGAGACTATGGAATGAAGAGGGAGAGAGAGCAGACTCATGAATGGATGAAGCTGATTCAGCCCACCTGGGAAGGAAGGCCTCCTGCCCAAGGCAGAGGTAGGACTCCTGGCAGGGTGACAGGGACACAAGCCTCTGTCCTATGTGAAGAGAGATCTTGTCCCAGGCAGAGCCCACCCAGGATGAAGGAGCCATCACAGGAGAGAGTGAGCATCTCTCCAAGGACTGTGGCAGCTGGGGTTCTGCCCCAGATGGAGGACTGGACCCTTGAGTCGCTGTGACTCAGTGTAAGAGACCTCAGGGTGCTGAAGGTAGGGGCTGGGAGGAAGGGCATGAAGTCTCTAGTGATGCCTGCAGGTGTGGGTGGGGAGGGTCAGGGAGCTGTCATGCCAAGTCTGCAGCACTTCCTGACACCAGGTCACAGCCTGCCCACAGCACTGCACCCCTGCTCAGGCCTTGGCCTGTGTAGACACTGCTGCTCCAGGATAATGAAATCTTCACAAAGAAACCCAGCTCTTGGACTTATCATCAGCATGAGGTGGAGGCAGTTTGTCCTAGGGGAAACACTGCCTGATTCTCCCCCATTAGCTCTCTCTCTGCTGGCCATTTGGTGCTACTGCCCCTCCTGTGGATATGGCAATGCCAAAAGACATCTTTGGGAAGGCCATGGGGTATACTTAGAAAGATCCAGTACTCAAAAATAGTTTTCTAAATTTACTTATAATTCTACCAATAGACTTTAGATATTAAATCAGTAAGAACTAAAGGAAGTTCAGAAATACATGCTCATTTGACACAGAGGGCAGAGGCTTATGAATGTAGAGGAGCATCAACAGAGAGGGGCTCCCTACCTGGGACCACGAACATGTCCTCCCAAGATCCCTGAAGGATCTGTACTATAAATATGTGTGGGTATGTTGGAGGGTCTCCTGGGAGGTGAAGAAGTGAAGTCGCTCAGTCGTGACCGACTCTTTGCGACCCCATGGACTGTAGCCTACCAGGCTCCTCGGTCCATGGGATTTTCCAGGCAAGAGTACTGGAGTGGGTTGCCATTTCCTTCTCCAGGGGATCTTCCCGACCCAGGGATTGAACCCGGATCTCCTGCATTGTAGGCAGATGCTTTACTGTCTGAGCTACCAAGGGGTGGTTAGGTCTAAAATCTGCAGGCCAAATCCCCACTCTTGCAGGCCACCAGCCCAGGCCAGGTCAGGCAAAGTGCATTTCATCTCTCTCTCTGCTGGCTACTTTGTGCTCCTGTCCCTCCAGTGGATATGGCGATGCCTGAAGACTCCAGTAGGCAACAATCCTGAACACTGTGTAGGTGGAATCTCTGCAAATCAAGTTCGATGTCCCACCACTGTCAATAGTTTTAGGGCTGAGAGATCCCTTGGAATCTCACGAAGGAAGGAGCAGAAAGGGAGTGCAAAGGACAGGCACAGAATTGCTCAGCATCATTTTTTCCCCCAGTCATGCATTTTACAGTAACTCTGGTTGTAAAGAGAGCCAGATGCTGCCCTGAGGTCTCCAGGATGACCTGATGTATGCTGTATCATCTGTACATATGAAGAAATGGAGGCTCAGAAAGGCTATTTTATTATACCCAGTAAGATGTGCACACATGGTATTAGAACTTTTTCTGCCCAGGCCCAAAGAATACACTCCATATATTTCTTCTCTCCTGTGTGCAGAGGACAGCTGCCTGCCCTGGCTTGGCACTGTTTCCCTTCTGACTTCCCTACTCTATCTGGTCAATGAGCCATCCTTTCCTCTCTGATTACAAACTGAGTTTATTCTCTCTGTGATAAAGGAAAGAGCAGAATGGAGTTGGTCAAATCAATAAGTTTTCTTCCATCAGGACTGGGCTTTGGGTCCATGGTCAGGACTTCACAATGGCCATGAGGAGCCCTGAGTCAGAGAATCAGAGGCACTCATAGTAGGAGGGAGCAGACTGCCTAGGGGATACATGGAGAAACTGAGATCAGAACAGGAAAGGCTTTCCAAGAACACATACCATACCCAGATGCAACAGGGTAGAACCTGAGAACCAGTTCAGGGCTCTCTGTTTTGCTTTCTACCCAGAAATACACTAATTGTAAAACTAGTAGAAAGATGGCGGAGGAATAGGATGGGGAGACCACTTTCTCCTCACTAATTAATCAAAAGAACATTTCAACACTGAGTAAATTCCACAAAACAACTTCTGAATGCTGGCAGAGGACATCAGGCATCCAGCAAAGCAGATCAATGGCTTCAAAAACAGGTAGGAAAAAATATAAAAGATGAAAAAAGAGACAAAGGAGGTAGGGAAGGAGCTCCATCCCAGGAAGGAATCCCATCCCGGGAAGAGATTCTTAAAAAGAGAGGTTTCCAAACACCAGGAAACATTCTCGCAGCCGAGTCTGTGGCGAGCCTTGGAAGCACAGAGGGCAAAATAACAGGAAGGAAAAATAAATAAATAATTAAAACCAACAGATTACGAGCCCAACAGTTAATTCCCCAGTGGAAAAGCAGCGCAGACGCCTGCATCTGACTCTAGCAAGTGGGGGTTGGAGAGGAAGGAATGGAGGCGCAAGCGGCAGTGCTTTCTAAGAATCGGGCCGCGGGAGACACAGGCTGCAGTGCTCTTTTCGAAAATCGGGCCATAATGCCCAGCGCGTGGCCAGAACGAACTAACTTGGGCTAGCAAACCAGACTGTGGGATAGCTACCACGCAAAACACTCGAACATAAGACACTGCCAGGACAGCGCACAAAACAAAGGACGGATCGGAAATAGCCAGGTGCAGACTATCCCCCTCCGTTGACAGGCAGCCAGAGCTGTAAGTGCTGGAACGGGGCAATCGCAGCTCAAGAGAGACATTACCTACCAAATTGCAAGCAGGTTTCTTTGCTAACTAAGACTTCTGGGGGCTCCAGTGGTACTCCCAGAAAACTGAGCAACATGGAAAGGCCATAAATCGCAGCAATTGCGCTCGCCAAACTCCCTAGCTACTCGGACCTGGGAAGGGCACAAAACGTAGGCCCAACCAAATCTGCGCTTCGGAGGGCTTCCTGAGCACCGAGCCTCAGTGGCTTAGACCCAGGGGGTGCATGACGCCTAGGGCCGGCCTCAGACGGTTACCTGGCAGAGCAACATAGAACCTGAGCTGTGTGCACCGTGAGCAGGGGCAAGCCCAGTGTAGAGTCCACCACCGCCCTCCCTGTATCAAGATGGAAATCAGACACTGAAGAGACCAGCAATCAGAGGAAGTTAAACAGAGGGAACTGCCTTGGTAGTGACCCCACACAGCCCACAATGCCTGAGAAAGAGCCAGATATACCTTTACTACTTTTATGATCAATCTTTTTTTTTTTTTTTTTGAGTTGATGTGGATGCGTGATTGTTTTTCTTTTTGTTGTTGTTTTTTTAATTTTATTTTTCTTCTTTTTGTCTTCTCTTTTTAACTATCTTAAATTTTTAAGTCTTCTATTTCTCTAATTATTATTTTTATAACCTATTATTACTTTTCAAAAAACCCCTATTTTTAAAGCAAACACTGTATATGGTTTTTTTGTGGTGGACGTTGTGGTCTTTTAATAATTCTGGTGGCTTTTTTTCTTTTTTTTTCTCCTTCTTCTTCTTTTCTTTAATATTGTATCTTTGAAAATCCAATCTCTACTCCAGATTTTTAATCTTTGCGTTTTGGTATTTGTTGTCAATTTTGTACATTTAAAAACCTAATCTTCAGTACCCAATTTTACCTGAGAACGAGAATACTGGCTTGACCACTCTCTCCTCCTTTGGACTCTCCTTTTTCTCCACCAGGTGGCCTCTGTCTCCTCCCTCCCCCCTTCTCTTCTCTACCCAACACTGTGAATCTCTGTGTGTTCCAGAAGGTGGAGAACACTCAGGGAACTGGTTACTGGCCGGATCTGTCTCCCTCCTTTTCATCTCCCTCTTTTATCCCCCTGGCCACCTCTGTCTACTTCCTCCCTCTCCTCTTCCCTTTATAACTCTGTGAACACCTCTGAGAGGTCCAGACTGTGGAGCGCACATAAGGAAGTGATTACCGGCTAGCTTGCTCTCTCCTCTTTTGATTCCACCTCATCTCATTCCAGTCACCTCCTAACTACCCGCTCCCTCTTCTCTTCTCCATGTAACTCAGTGATCCTCTATGGGTGACCCTCAAGGTGGAGAAACCTTTCATCTTTAACCTAGATGTTTTAACATCAGTGCTGTATAGATGGAGAAGTCCTGAGGCTACTGTAAAACTAAAACTGAAAACCAGAAGCAGGAGGCTTAAGTCCAAATCCTGAGAACATCAGAGAATTCCTGAACGCAGGGAACATTATTCGATAGGAGCTCATCAAATGCCTCCATACCTACACTGAAACTGAGCACCACCCAAGGGCCAACAAGTTCCAGAGCAAGACATACCACGCAAATTCTCCAGCAACACAAGAACAATATACAGGCAGCTCAAAAATACTCCAAAACCATTGATGTCTCGTAACCCATTACTGGACACTTCACAGCACGCCAGGAGAGAAGAAATCCAGCTCCACCCACCAGAACTCCAACAAGCCTCCCTAATCAAGAAACCTTTACAAGCCACTGATACAACCCCACACACAGTGAGGAAGCTCAATATTAAAGAGAACTCCACAAATTCCCAAAATATAGAAAGGCCACTCAAAACGCAGCACTGTAACCAAGATAAAGAGACAGAGGAATTCCCAGCAGGTAAAGGAACAGGAGAAATGCCCACCAAACCAAACAAAAGATGAAGAGATAGGGAATCTACCTGAAGAATTCCAAATATTGATAGTGAAAATGATCCAAAATCTTGAAATCAAAATGGAATCACAGATAAATAGCCTGGGGTCAAGGATTGAGAAGATGCAAGAAAGGTTTAACAAGAGTCAACATATAATGAATAATGCAATAAATGAGATCAGAAACACTCTGGAGGCAGCAAATAGTAGAATAATGGAGGCAGAAGATAGGATTAGTGAAATAGAAGATAGAATGGTAGAAATAAATGAATCAGTGAGGAAAAAAAGAAAAATGAATTAAAAGAAATGAAGACAACCTCAGAGACCTCCAGGATAATATGAAATGCTCCAACATTCGAATTATAGGAGTCCCAGAAGAAGAAGACAAAAATAAAGACCATGAGAAAATACTTGAGGAGATAATAGTTGAAAACTTCCCTAAAATGGGGAAGGAAATAATCACCCAAGTCCAAGAAACCCAGAGAGTGCCAAACAGGATAAACCCAAGGCGAAACACCCCAAGACATATATTAATCAAATTAACAAAGATCAAACACAAAGAACAAATATTAAAAGCAGCAAGGAAAAAACAACAAATAACACACAAGGGGATCCTCATAAGAATAACTGTAGATCTTTCAACAGAAACTCTTCAGGCAAGGAGGGAATGGCAAGACATACTTAAAGTGATGAAAGAAAACAACCTACAGCCCAGACTACTGTACCCAGCAAGGAACTCATTCAAATATGAAGAAAGAATAAAAAGCTTTACAGACAACCAAAAGCTGAGAGAATTCAGCACCACCAAACCGGCTCTCCAACAAATGCTAAAGGATAGACTTTAGACAGGAAACACAAAAAGGGTGTATAAACCTGAACCTAAAACAATAAAGTAAATGGCAACGGGATCATACTTACCAATAATTATCTTAAATGTAAATGGATTGAATGCCCCAACCAAAAGGCAAAGACTGGCTGAATGGATACAAAAACAAGATCCCTATATATGCTGCCTACAAGAGACCCATCTCAGAACAAGGGACACATACAGACTGAAAGTGAAGGGCTGGAAAAAGATATTCCACACAAATAGAGACCAAAAGAAAGCCGGAGTAGCAATACTCATATCCGATAAAATAGACTTTAAAACAAAGGCTGTGAAAAGAGACAAAGAAGGACACTACATAATGATCAAAGGATCAATCCAAGAGGAAGATATAACAATTATAAATATATATGCACCCAACATAGGAGCACTGCAATATGTAAGACAAATGCTAACAAGTATGAAAGAGGAAATTAATAATAACACAATAATAGTGGGAGACTTTAATACCCCACTCACACCTATGGACAGATCAACTAAACAGAAAATTAACAAAGAAATGCAAACTTTAAATGATACAATAGACCAGTTAGACCTAATTGATATCTACAGGACATTTCACCCCAATACAACGAATTTCACCTTTTTCTCAAGTGCACATGGAACCTTTTCCAGGATAGATCACATCCTAGGCCATAAATCTAACCTTGATAAATTCAAAAAATTCGAAATCATTCCAAGCATCTTTTCTGACCATAATGCACTAAGGTTAGATCTCAATTACAGGAGAAAAACTATTAAAAATTCCAACATTTGGAGGCTGAACAACACCCTTCTGAATAATCAACAAATCACAGAAGAAATCCAAAAAGAAATCAAAATATGCATAGAAACGAATGAAAATGAAAACACAACAACCCAAAACTTGTGGGACATTGTAAAAGCAGTGCCAAGAGGAAAGTTCGTAGCAATGCAGGCATACCTCAAGAAACAAGAAAAAAGTCAAATAAATAACTTAACTCCACACCTAAAGCAACTAGAAAAGGAAGAAATAGAGAACCCCAGAGTTAGTAGAAGGAAAGAAATCTTAAAAATTAGGGCAGAAATAAATGCAAAAGAAACAAAAGAGACCATAGCAAAAATCAACAAAGCAAAAAGCTGGTTCTTTGAAAGGATAAATAAAATTGACAAACCATTAGCCAGACTCATCAAGAAACAAAGAGAAAAAAATCAAATCAATAAAATTAGACATCAAAATGGAGAGATCACAGCAGACAACACAGAAATACAAAGGATCATAAGAGACTAATATCAGCAATTATATGCCAATAAAATGGACAACGTGGAAGAAATGGACAAATTCTTAAAAAAGTACAACTTTCCAAAACTGAACCAGGAAGAAATAGAAAACCTTAACAGACCCATCACAAGCATGGAAATTGAAACTGTAATCAGAAATCTTCCAGCAAACAAAAGCCCAGGTCCAGACGACTTCACAGCTGAATTCTACCAAAAATTTCAAGAAGAGCTAACACCTATCTTACTGAAATTCTTCCAGAAAATTGCAGAGGAAGGTAAACTTCCAAACTCATTCTATGAGGCCACCATCACCCTAATACCAAAACCTGACAAAGACGCTACAAAAAAGAAAACTACAGGCCAATATCATTGATGAACATAGATGCAAAATCCTTAACACAATCCTAGCAATCAGAATCCAACAACACATTAAAAGATCATACACCATGACCAAGTGGGCTTTATCCCAGGGATGCAAGGATTCTTCAATATCCACAAATCAATCAATGTAATTCACCACATTAACAAATTGAAAATTAAAAGTCATATGATTATCTCAATAGACGCAGAGAAAGCCTTTGACAAAATTCAACATCTATTTATGATAAAAACTCTCCAGAAAGCAGGAATAGAAGGAACGTACCTCAACATAATGAAAGCTATATGTGACAAACCCACAGCAAACATTATCCTCAATGTTGAAAAATTGAAAGCATTTCCCCTAAAGTCAGGAACAAGACAAGGGTGCCCACTTTCACCACTACTATTCAATATAGTTCTGGAAGTTTTGGCCACAGCAATCAGAGCAGAAAAAGAAATAAAAGGAATCCAAATTGGAAAAGAAGTAAAACTCTGACTGTTTGCAGAAGACATGATCCTCTACATAGAAAATCCTAACGACTCCACCAGAAAACTACTAGAGCTAATCAATGAATATAGTAAAGTTGCAGGATATAAAGTAAACACTCAGAAATCCCTTGCATTCCTATACACTAATAATGAGAAAGTAGATAAAGAAGTTAAGGAAACAATTCCATTCACCATTGCAACGAAAAGAATAAAATACTTAGGACTATACCTACCTAAAGAAACTAAAGACCTATATATCAAAAACTATAAAACACTGATGAAAGAAATCAAAGAGGACACTAAAAGATGGAGAAATAGACCATGTTCATGGATTGGAAGAGTCAATATAGTAAAAATGAGTATACTACCCAAAGCACTCTACAGATTCAATGCAATCCCTATCAAGCTACCAGTGGTATTTTTCACAGAACTAGAACAAATAATTTCAAGATTTGTATGGAAATACAAAAAACCTTGAATAGCCAAAGCAATCTTGAGAAAGAAGAATGGAACTGGAAGAATCAACTTGACTGACTTCAGGCTCTACTACAAAGCCACAGTCATCAAGACAGTATGGTAGTGGCACAAAGACAGAAATATAGATCAGTGGAACAAAATAGAAAGCCCTGAGATAAATCCACACACCTATGGACACCTTATCTTCGACAAAGGAGGCAAGAATATACAATAGAGTAAAGACAATCTCTTTAACAAGTGGTGCTGGGAAAACTGGTCAACCACTTGTAAAAGAATGAAACTAGATCACTTTCTAACACCATTCACAAAAATAAACTCAAAATGGATTAAAGATCTAAATGTAAGACCAGAAACTATAAAAATCCTAGAGGAGAACGTAGGCAAAACACTCTCTGACATAAATCACAGCAGGATCCTCTATGACCCACCTTCCAGAATACTGGAAATAAAAGTAAAAATAAACAAATGGGATCTAATTAAAATTAAAAGCTTCTGCACCACAAAGGAAACTATAAGTAAGGTGAAAAGACAGCCTTCTGTATGGGAGAAAACAATAGCAAATGAAGCAACTGACAAACAGCTAATCTCAAAAATATACAAGCAACTTATGCAGCTCAGCTCCAGAAAAATAAACGATCCAATCAAAAAAATGGGCCAAAGAACTAAATAGGCATTTCTCCAAAGAAGACATACAGATGGCTAACAAGCACATGAAAAGATGCTCAACATCACTCATTATCAGAGAAATGCAAATCGAGACCACAATGAGGTACCATTTCACACCAGTCAGAATGGCTGCGATCCAAAAGTCTACAAGCAATAAATGCTGGAGAGGATGTGGAGAAAAGGGAACCCTCTTACACTGTTGGTGGGAATGCAAACTAGTATAGCAATTATGGAAAACAGTATGGAGATTCCTTAAAAATTGCAAATAGAACTGCCTTATGACCCAGCAATCCCCCTGCTGGGCATACACACCGAGGAAACCTAATTGAAAGAGACACATGTACCCCAATGTTCATTGCAGCACTGTTTATAATAGCCAGGACATGGAAGCAACCTAGATGTCTGTCAGCAGATGAATGGATAAGAAAGCTGTGGTACATATACACAATGGAGTATTACTCAGTCCTTAAAGAGAATGAATTTGAATCAGTTCTAGTGAGATGGATGAAACTGGAGCTGATTATACAGAGTGAAGTAAGCCAGAAAGAAAAACACCAATACAGTATACTGACACATATATATGGAATTTAGAAAGATAGTAATGTGACCCTGTATGTGAGACAACAGAAGAGACACAGATATATAGAACGGACTTTTGGCCTCTGAGGGAGAGGGAGAGGGAGAGGGTGGGATGATTTGGGAGAATGGCATTGAAACATTTATACTATAATGTAAGAAACGAAGTGCCAGGCTATGTTCGATACAGGATACAGGATGCTTGGGGCTGGTGCATGGGGATGATCCAGAGAGATGATATGGGGTGGGAGGTGGGAGGGGTTTCAGGATTGGGAGCTCATGTACACCTGTGGCTGATTCATGTCAATGTATAGCAAAACCAATACAGTATTGTAAAGTAGAATAAAGTAAAAATAAATAAATAAATAAATAAATAAATCATATAAAAGCAAAATAGAATAAAATTAAACTAGTAAAACAACTTCCTGTGTGACCTTTTTCATACCTTCCTCTCTCCTGGGTGCTTGTCTCCTTATATGATGAACTGTAAGGCCAGAAGGTCTCTAAGGACATGACTTTATTACCTGCACCCTCAAGCATGGCTGCTGAGAGGTGCAGGTAAGTTACATATGTGTGTCATACTAGATGGCCCACAAGACTCTTTCAAATCCTGTTCATTTATCAATTCTCATATCGGCCCTACATCGTTGCAGATGGAAAACCATGGGCAGACAGAGGCTGGACTCTCTTCCAGGCCACGTAGTGGTGGAAGACTGGTTCGTCTCTCCTAGCCCAGTACCCTACTCACTGCACACAGGATCACACTTCCCCATGGACACATGGGGCACTACAGTCCTGGCCACTACCCAGATAGCTCCATTACTCACCAAGGTGGGGAAATGGTCTTTACGTACTTCCATAAGATCCAGGACCTGAAGGCCTGGATGTGCCTGCCTCTGTGCCGTGGAGAGTCTCGGTCCAGGTACCACCAGGTGGCAGGCAGGATAGTGGAGATCCAGAATCTTGTGAACAGGAGGCCTATGAAGACCACATAGCAGATAAAGGCTGAGAAGGGAAGCAGGAGCATGAGTGGGCGCTAATGGCCAGGGGTGAAGGATGCACTCTCTCCGTATGCCCAGCCCTAGCAGCCCTCACCCCGGGGCGAACAGGTCACCCTCCCAGAACTCCAAAGAGGAGAAAATGCAGTCGAGGATGTGCCACACTGGGACCCTGGATTTGACACCAGGACTAACTCCAAACTCACTTGTTCCCACTGTGCCACGCTGCCTCATTCACTCTGGTTTTCCCTTCCCTTTCCCTCCCTGTCTGTTAAGAAGTCTTTCTTTCCCAAGTGCTCAATAAATTCCCAGTAGCCCAGTGACTGCATAAATTGTTTCTAGTTATCATTCTTTGGGACCTCAGAGAAATGGAGACATTCTTTCTGCCCAGCCCTCCTTCTGTATACTCACTGTCCATCTTTCTGTAGATAAATCCCACTAGATTCCTCCCTCTACTTAAACTTCTCATGACTTTGAGGCACAGAGCAAGCAACCCAGCCTGACATTCAGGCTCCTCAAGAAACTTGCTCTAGCCTACTTCATGCACAGGCCCCTTAGCTTCAGCTACACTAAGCGGCTCAGTGCTCCTCTGACTGCCTGCGCTCCTCCAACCTCTTAGCTTTTGCTCATGCAGCTTCCTCTGCCTGCCAGGCCCTTTGAAGGAAGGTTGAAGAGGCTAACACCTGACTGGACTGTAGGTTGGGGGTGCAGCAGGGCTAGGACTGGGCCTGATGAGGAATTTCCATCTGATCTTTGATTCTCAGTCCCTACCACAGGCTAACCTGGTTTCATCTCAAGAGTCAGGTGCTATGATACCACTGGAGCCTAATTTTCAGGGAATATTGCCCCTTCCAGACCCCATTCTCTCCTCCTGACACCATGCAATCAAATTCCTCAAAAGGTCAGCTTCCACTTCTATTCCTTTTGGAAGAAGTGTAGCTGGGCTCTTTTCCAGCATGCTTCCAGGAGGAAGGCACTCTGGACTCAGTCTGAACAGTAGTAAAATACAGAATCTGGATAGAGTAAGTTGAAGCTCACAGATGTTCACTTCCCACAGAGCACCTGCGATGTGCCAGGTGCTGGTGGTACAGCCATGAACAGCAGACAAAAATGGCTGCCCTCCTGGAGCTGTCTCAAATCCAGAGGATGGAGAAAGGATGCCACTGGGAAAGATGGTCAGGATTTGACTTCAATTTTATTTACTGAGTTGAAAGAGACACATGTACCCCAAAGTTCATTGCAGCATTGTTTACAATAGCTAGGACGTGGAAGCTACCTAGATATACATTGGAAGATGAATGGATAAGGAAGCTGTGGTACATATACACAATGGAATATTACTCAGCTATTAAAAATAACACATTTGAGTCAGTTCAATTGAGGTGGATGAAATTGGAGCCTATTACACAATGAGAAGTAAGTCAGAAAGAGAAACACCAATACAGTATATGAAAGCATATATATGGAATTTAGGAAGATGGTAATGACGACCCTATATGCAAGACAGCAAAAGAAACACAGATGTAAAGAACTTTTGAACTCTGTGGGAGAAGGTGAGGGTGGGATGATTTGAGAGAATAACATTGAAACACATATATTACCACATGTAAAACAGATGACCAGTGCAAGTTTGATGCAGGAAGCAGGGCACTCAAAGCCGATGCTCTGGGACAACCCAGAGGGATGGGGTGGGGAGGGAGGTGGGAGAGGGGGTTCAGGATAGGGGGACACATGTGCACCCATGGCTGATTCATGTCGATGTATGGCAAAACCCACCACAATATTGTAAAGTAATTAGCCTCCAATTAAAATAAATAAATAAATAAAAATTATTAATTTTTTTTTTTTTACTACAAATGTTTAATTTGAAGAAAACAATGACCCAGTTAGATCTTTGCCCTGGGGCAAAATTAAAAATCTGTTTTGGTTTTTCCCACTTTCAGAAAGCCAGTTCTAGAGAATCAAATCAAGTTGTTATTAGTGGCTCCCCAGAGGGTTGGATTTAGGGAACATCTTTCACTTTGGAAACACATTTTGTTTGAATGTGTTACAACAGCAAATATTAGCTTTAACCAGAAAAAAATAGGGAAAAAACACATTTTGGTCATTTACACTTGACCAGAAAGACTTCCCTGCACTTCACCATCCCCCTTATCCCAAACCCAAACTTGGGAGTCTTTTCAGTCACTTAGGAAAGAGACTTCTTTCACCTCGTAATATCAAGTGGGAAAATGTATTACCCCACTTTACCAAGCCCAGAGAGGGTATGCAAATTGCCTAAGCTCACACAGCAAGCTAGTAGGATGGGACCTGGCATTCAGTTCTACTATTTTGGCTCCATCATGCTCCCAACATTCATTCACTCAACAAACATTCATTGACTTCAATCCTCCTAGGATCTGGAAACACAGTTGAGAATGAGACCAGCTGTTTGAATGGAACTTACCCTCCTGTGTGAGGTGTGAGAGTTACAGAGGAGAGGAAAGGAAGGAGAGTGAACAAGTAACCCATTGGAAACTATTGGTACCTATGCCCTGAGGTCATGGTAACAGGCCCTAGTTGACCTCTATGGCTACTTCTTTGCCCCTCCCACAAATGCATATTTTACATCCAGTGTTAACCAGCTGTCCAAGTATGGGGTTCACTCCCCCACTGGAAGCCCTTAATGTCCTGTCAGCCTTTAAATCCTTCCTAGAAGACCCATCTCCTACTATGTCTAGAAAGAGGTTCCTTCTCTCCACCTACCCTGAGCCTCCCTAGACCAGGGGAGGCAATCATTTACCTAAAAGGACAGATTGTAAATATTTTAGACTTTGCCACTTAGCTCAAAAGGCAACATGGAGGATATTACATAAACACAAGATCATGTAAAATGTAAAAACCATTCTTAGCTCATGGGCTGTGAAAACACAAAAGTAACCAGTCACCTGGGTTTGGTTCATGGGGCATAATTTGGTGACCCCTCATGTAGACTGTGGTTACTCCTTGCCATCATCAGTCTACCCCCTAAACCGTCAACAGAGTAGAAACCCCAAATGCAGCCACAGGGACCTGTACCCAAAGACTGAACCTTGTCCCTCCCATACCTAAAGCCTCTTGGAGGTCCTTTTTGTCCCCAGGATAAGGGACAAGGTACAAGCTCCTGACACTGGTAGGTTCACATCCTCTTTCTCAACTTCCTCCCCTCTAGCTCCAGGTCCAGGGCTTCTAGACCTCCCTGTGCTCTTCCTGATACTCCCAGATCCCGGGCTGGGCTGGGGGGTGGGCACAACTAGTCAGACACACTCCTGCTCACAAAGCTCCCCCAAGGCCAGGTGAGAAAATGTTCCTCATCCCCATGAGCCCCAGGTGTCAGTCTACCTGGCTCTGGATCCCCAGTGCCTTTCATCCAGGAGCCAAGGGACTTGTCCCCTGCCCTAGGGTAACCCTCCTCTTCATGCTCCACACCTCCTCCCATACCCTCAGCCCTTTCTCCTCCCTCTCCCTCCTTTCTTTTCTTCCTTTGGAAGCAGAGGGCCCAAGACTTTCAATCTTGGATATCTAGGCACTCAGCTTCTCTGCTCATCTGTGTAATGAGGGCAATCAAGGATATTTAAAATGTCTAATGATCCTTAGGGGCTTTCCTGATAACTCAATGGATAAAGCATCCACCCACAATGTAGGAGACACAGGACACCAGGATTTGATCCCTGGATTGGCAAGATCCTCCGGAGGAGGAAATGGCAACCCACCCCAGTATTCTTGCCTGAGAAATCCCATGGACAGAGGAGCCTGGTGGCTTATGGTCCAAAAGTATCACAAAGAGTCAGACATGACTGAGTGACTAAGCACAATGATTCTTAAGACAGAGATATAAGTCAATCATCAGGGATGCAGGGAGCAGGAAACTGAGGGGCTTTACATGGGATGAACATTTTAGCTGCTAAAGTTGGAGGAGGTTCTAAGGGACCACCTGGTATATGTGTGTGGTATGTGTGCTGGGTTTGTGGTGCCTGTGTGTGTATGAGTTTGCGTGTGAATGTGTGAAATGGCTGTAGAGCAGTCTGTACAGAGTATGTCTATAGTTTAATACCAGGGTAGAGGGCTTTCCAGGTGGCACCGGTGGTGAAGAATCTGCCTGCAATGCAGGAGCCACAAGAGATGCAGGTTCAATCCCTGGGTTGGGAAGATCACCTGGAAAAGGACATGGCAACCCACTTCAGTATTCTTACCTGGAAAATCCCATGGACAGAGGAGTCTGGTGGGCTACAGTCCATGGGGTCGCAAAGAGTTGGATAGGACTGAAGTGACTTAGCACAGCAGTGGCATCTGTGTACAGGCTGAACACCAGCACTCACAGGGGGAGCAGTTTCTACCCAGTCTGGTGCCAGCAGGGAGATGAAGAATCTCACACACTTCTAGTCACTTTCCTTTCCCAGTCCTCAATCCCGGGCCCTCCTCAAAAATGCTCCCTTCAGCAGAGCTGAACTTGGCATGTTTGAAGCCTTCCTGTCATAATGGATATGTTCACTGTGGGAGTAGGTCAGGTACTAGATCCCACATACCCTCTGGGCTCCCTACCCGGGGCCAGGCCAGAGCTGAGTTGAGAAGAATGAGCACATTTCTTCCTTTCATCCACAGCCCCTCTCCGATAAGATCAGCATCCTTGGGCCCATTCTGCAGATGATGAGATGGAGGCACAGGGAGGCTTGGCATGGGTCCTCCAGGGTCCCACAGCCAGTCAGTTGCCCAGCCAGAGTCCGACCCAGCTGTGCTTCTCACTCGCCCATTCCCTATGGGCCCCTGCCTCACTCCCTCTCCTGTTCATCCCTATTCCCCTCTCTCTCCACACCCACTAGAGTCATTCTCCTCTTCTCTGAATGAAAAGCAAGAACTCAATCCTGTCTGAGTAGTCTAAGCAACCCAAATATCCCAGAATCACTGATTCCTTCCTCACAGCACCACGCATCTTGAGGTGGGTCCCTGTCCTGGTATTCAGGTGGAACCCACAGCCCAAGAGGGCTAAGAACCCTTCTCAAAGTCAGAGGTGAGAGTTTCTACCCCCAGACCCAACAAACTCCCACCCCCTGCAGAGGCCTCCGGGAGGGCCAGCAGTCTCAGCAGTCCTCTCAAGACCTACATCTTTGTCCTATCAATACACTGTGTGTACCAGGAATGACAGGAACCCACAGTCTCCCATCCCCCAACCCAGCCCCCTTACTCAAGGTAGTGATGCTGAAGACATACTGTAGGACCGCGAAGGCCTGCAGTCTGCGCTCCCATGGCAAAAACAAGGGCACAAACTCCACCATGCTGGTTCCTCTGCTGGCTCCTGAGCCTTCTCTGAGCTCTGCTGTGGTTGCAGACACCTGCTGGCTTTGTTTCTGCCAGAGGTTGTCTAAGCATTTGTCGGGGCGGGGGGAGGGTGAGTGCCCAATCCAACCCAGCCCCAATGCCTCCCTGCCCATGCTTGGCAAGGACTTCTTTCCTAGGAGAATTCTTTGAACCCACTATCCTAGACCCAGGTAGAGATGGAGGGAAACAATGCATTTGCTTCCTTAGGCAATGCTTTATCTGCCAGATCATTTTTTTGGTCAAATCTTGCCCATTTCTTAGGAGGTGAAGCAACAAGTATAGTGTAATCCTGTCCTCTTCCTTTCCCAGCAATAAACAGTTGTCTTCTTTCTCTTGCCAGATCACTGTTCCCCTCCACAAATATGCCATAATAGCTTCTATCAAAAATCTCTTGGCCCCACCATCTCCTCCATCTTGTGCCCTATTCCTCAGCTCACCTGCATAGCACAACTCATGGAATAACTGTCTGCATTCCATACCCTCCCCTTCCATTCTGTCCTCCCGCCTCAGGACTTCAGATGTCACTGTTCCATGGAACTGCTCTTGACAAGTTCACCAGTGGTCTCCACGCTGCTGAATCCAGTGGTCAATTCTCAGCTCTCATCTTGACCTCTTAGCAGTCTCAGACACAGCTGATCCCTCCCTCCTCCTTGAAACCATTTGATCTGTGGATACCACACTCTCTTGCTTTCCCTCTTGCCCCTCTGGCTGCCCCTGAATATCCACAGTGGTTCTTATCCTTCACCAGGCTAAGTGTTTGAGGGCCCTCCTGCTCCTTTCAGCCATTGGACCCTCCCTCCTTTGCAGAGACCTCATCCAAACTCATGGCCTTGGAGTCTGTCTATAGGACGAACACTTCCAAACTGCATCTCCAGCCTGACTTCCCTCTGGGCTCCAGACCTGACTATGTAGTTGGGTACTTGATATCCACACTGGTAATCTCAGCACCTCCATCATAGCCTGAATAAAACTGAACTTGACCTTCCCTCTCCTGCCCAGACCAGCTTTTCCTCTGCTCTTTGTCATCTCAGGAAAGGGGACTCAATGGCCTGGTTCCTCAGACCAAAACCTTAGAGTTACTCTGGACTATTTCTTTCTCTTTCCATTCCCCTCTTTCAGCCTGTTCTCCTAAATCTCTCCTTTAAAATGTACACTTTGAATTGAAATATATCAAACATACAGGAAAAGGCACAAACCCTAAGTGTAGGAGTGATGCATTGTCCCAGAGTGAACATACTGGTGTGATCTCCGCTCTGACTGACAAAATAATACCTTGTCCATCACTCCTCTCCCCAGACTTCACACAGCCTTGTCTCTGCTTTGAGTTTTATAGTAAGTGAGTCTTACACAGTATGCCTTTTGGAACTGACTCTTTTGGCTCAAGATTATATTTTGAGAGTCGTCTAAATTGTGTGTATTTGTGGTACGTTTGTTCTCATTGACACATAGGACTTCACTATGTGAATAAGCCACAATTCTTATATTTTACTACTGAAGATTTTTGGTGTGTTTTTGTTTCTGGATATTGCAAATTGTGCAGCTGAAGGCTTTCTTTTCTGTTTTTCTTTTTCAAATTTATTTGAGAAATAATTGACATACGTTACTGTAGAAACATAAGGTATCCAGTATTATGGTGTGATTTGCAAATGTTGTGACGTGACTATCATAATAGATTTCACTATTATCCATCATCTTACATAGTACAATAAAAAAAGAAAAGAAAAGAAAAGAATTCTCCTTATGATGAGAGCCCTAGGGTCTACTGACTTCCCAGCTCTCCTATGTATTACGCAGTAATAGGGGCATTCTGTTCATGACTTTGATTCACATTTCCATATATTTCTGTTGAATGAGTCCCTAGGAATAGGACAGCCATATCTCTTTTTATAAAACCACATATTTCCCAAAGTGATATTACAAATTTACACCCACAAGCCTCACACGAGAGTTCCAATTGCCCCACATCCTCCTTAACATTTCGGCCATTGTAGTATGTAGGGACACTTCATTGTGCTTAATGTGGTTTTCTAGCCTGAGAGGTGGAGCACATTTCAATTTGTTTACTGACCATGTGAGTAACATTTTATGACAAGTTCATGCTCGAGTCTTTTGCTGATTTATATATCTCTTGGGTGGGAAAGTTGCTTTCCGCCCCTACAGCCAGCCTCTTCGATTGACTCTGACGCCAGTGTTCTCATTGGTTTCTGTCTCTGTGCCCTTTCTCCCCCAGTCTCAACAGCCGGAGGGACTGCTAGGTCAAAGCATATGTAACTGCATGAGCTGGGGAGGAGCAGTGCTAGGCTTTTCCCAAAGCAGCAGCACCAGTTTACACTCTCACCAGAAACATATATGAGATCCCTAGGATGCATATCCTCTCTGGCCCTTGTTGTGGACAGACTTCTAATTATTTATTAGCGTGATTTGATAAGGCAACGGCACCCCACTCTGATACTCTTGCCTGGAAAATCCCATGGACAGAGGAACCTGGTGGGCTGCAGTCCATGGGGTCGCTAAGAGTCAGACATGGCTGAGTGACTTCACTTTCACTTCTCACTTTCATGCATTGGAGAAGGAAGTGGCAACTCACTCCAGTGTTCTTGCCTGGAGAATCCCAGGGACAGGGGAGCCTGGTGGGCTACCGTCTATGGGGTTGCACAGAGTTGGACACGACTGAAGCGACTTAGCAGTAGCAGTAAAGTGATATTGAGTCGGGATCTTGATTTGCATTTCCTCATCATGAACATTGAACATGTCTTTATTTGGAGGCATTTCCTCTCAGTGTAAACTCCTTAATTTTTGCTAGTTCCCTATAGTGTTGTTTGTCTGTATATATTATGAATCTGTTCTTCAATATCTAGCTTTGTTTTAAGGTGTCACTGCAAGACAAACCATTTTAAATTTTAATATACTCATATCTGTCAGCTTTTCAAACATAGACATTGCTTACTTTGATATAAAAATCAAGTAATGCTGAAAATGTGCACAATTGCACTCATCTCAGACACTAGCAAAGTAATGCTCAAAATTCTCCAAGCGAGGCTTCAACGGAACATGAACTGAGAAATTCCAGATGTTCAAGCTGGATTTAGAACAGGCAGAGGAACCAGAGATCAAATTGCCAACATCCATTGGATCATCAAAAAAAGCAAGAGAATGCCAGAAAAACATCTACATCTGCCTCATTGACTACGCTAAAGCCTTTGACAGTGTGGATCACAACAAACTGTGGAAAATTCTTGGAGTTGAGAATACCATACTTGCCTCCTGAGAAATCCGTATTCAGGTCAAGAAGCAACAGTTAGAATGGGACATGGAACAACAACTAGTTCCAAATTGGGAAAGGAGTACATCAAGGCTGTATATTGTCACCCTGCTCATTTAACTTATACACAGAGTACATCATAGGAAATGCCAGACTGGATGAAGCACAAGCTGGAATCAAGATTGCTAGGAGAAATATTAATGACCTCAGATATGCAGAAGATACTATCCTTATGGCAGGAAGTGAAGAGGAACTAGAGAGCCTCTTGATGAAAGAGGAGAGTGAAAAAGCTGGCTTAAACTCAACATTCCAAAAATTAAAATCATGGCATCTGGTCCCATCACTTCATGGCAAATAGATGGGAATACGATGGAAACGGTAACAGACTTTATTTTTGGGGGCTCCAAAATCACTGCAGATGGTGACTGCAGCCATGAAATTAAAAGAGGCTTGCTTCTTGAAAGGAAAGCTACAACAAACTTAGACAGTATATTAAAAAGCAGAAACATTACTTTGCTGACAATGATCTATCTAGTCAAGGCTATAGTTTTTCCAGTGGTCGTGTATGGGTGTGAGAGTTGGGCCATAAAGAAAGCTGAGGGCCGAAGAACTGCTGCTTTTCAACTGTTGGTGGTGGAGAAGACTCTTGAGAGTCCCTTGGACTGCAAGAAGATCCAACTAGTCAATCCTAGAGGAAATCAGTCCATTGGAAAGACTGATGCTAAAACTGAAGCTCCAATTTTTGGCCACTTGATGTGAAGAACCGACTCACTGGAAAAGACTCTGATGCTAGGAAAAGATTGAAGGCAGAAGGAGAAGGGGGAGAACAGAGGATCAGATGGCTGGATGACATCACTGACACAATGGACATAAGTTTGAGCAAGCTCCACGAGTTGGTGATGGACAGGGAAGCGTGGCTTGCTGTAGTCCTTGGGGTTGCAAGGAGTAGGACACAACTGAGCAACTAAACCAAACCTACTTAAAAGACATTAAGAATTTTCTAAGTTCTTTTCTTTAAGCCCACAGTAATATCTTGGTGTTTCAATCCAGGTAACTTTCCATACTGAGCCCCTATACTAAGTTTTTTTCATGCTTCATTTCCCTTTTAAATGAAAACATAGCTATGGTATTAAAAGATGTGTGAAAAAGAAACTCCAAAACACTTTTTCTCAGAAAAAACAACTTCTCCATTGAGAATTTAATATTGTTTTTCATACATAAATATTTAATCATCTGGATGTTTATATAATTATAGAGTATGAGTTAGTTTTCACTTATCCTTTAACACTGGGGACCTTGCTGAGCAGTCTTATTTGTTAAATACCTCTCCCATCCCCAATGAAATAATGTGCCACCTTTGTTGTATAAAAGAATTCAACAATACCTGGACTATGTCAGGGCTTTTATTCTCTTTCATTGGTCAACTTATGTATCTATGCCAATGCCACACCCCCTTAATTATTTAGTTCTAATATCTGGGAGGGCAAGCTTCCTGGTTTTTCTATTTTAGACATGTCCAAGATATGAGGCTTCCCTGGGATCTAGTGACTAAGACTCTTGGCTTCCAAAGCAGGTGGCCTAGGTTCCATCCCTGGTCAGGGAACTAGATCCCACATGCCACAACTAGGAGCTCACTCGAGACAACTAAAGCTCTCATGCCACAAAGAAGACTGACGATCCCATGAGTCTACAACTAGGACTCGGTGCCGCCAAATAAATAAATAAATATTTAAAAAGGAAAAAAACATTTCCAAGGTTTAATTAGCAATTTATTTTTCCAAGTGTGTTTTAGGGTCTGAAGTTCTGTGTCTCTATAGGAGGTTTTCTGAGAGACTGTATTCTCGTATTTAAGGGCTTCCCTGGTGGTGCAGAGGTTAAAGCGTCTGCCTGCAATGTGGGAGACCTGTGTTCGATCCCTGGGTCAGGAAGATCCCCTGGAGAAGGAAATGGCAACCCACTCCAGTGTTCTTGCCTGGAGAATCCCATGGATGGAGGAGCTTCGTGGGCTACAGTCCATGGGTCGCAAAGAGTCCGACACGACTGACTTCCCTTTCACTTTTAAAATTCTAGTAATTCTTCTTGGAATGTTACATGCATAGAATGTTGAATTCAGAGATCATTTTGAGGAAATGTGTATGTGAATAAAAGACAAAGAATAGATGAGTTAAATTTCCAGGCCTTAAAATCTAGCAAAAGTGTAACAAAGAAGCCCAAAAGAAAACACACAGAGGAAAATATTAAAGATAAAAAATCAGATATTAATGAGACAGAGATTTTTAAAAAGAATAAGTCTAATTAATGAATTAAATTTTGGTTTCTAAACATTTTAAATAAGTAATGTAATCAAGAATAAAAAGACATCCCAGGTGGTTCAGTGGTTAGGAGTATGCACACCAATGCAGGGGATAGGGGTTCAATTCTTGGTTCAGGAAGATTCCATGTGCCAAAGGGCAACTAAGCCAGTGTACCACAACTACTGAGCCCACACGTAAGCCTTAGAGCCTGTGCGCCACAACAAGAGAAGCCACCACAAGGAGAAGCCTATGCACGTAAAGCCCGCACATAGCAATAAGGACCCAGTGCAGCCAGAAAGAAATTTAAAAATTATTAAAAAAATAAAGGGACAAATCACATGTATACAAAATAAGAAAGATAATGCAGATATAACTGAAACAGAGAAATTTTAAAATTCCAAAAAACTACTTGGCAAACTTCTATTTAAATAAATTTTCATACTTAGATGAGACTCATAGGTTGAAGGGAAATTCAATTTACCAAACAGATCCAGTTAAGGTTAGACAGGTAAAACAGAACAATTTGCATAGAAGAAACAGAAGAATTTCCCCACAAAATAGCACCAGGCCAAGATGGTTTCATGTAATAATTTCACCAAATCTGTTAAGACTAAATAGCCCCACTGCTCCATGACTTGTTTGAAAGTTTATAAAATGAAGAAAAACTTCCAATTTCTTCCTCCTATAGCAAGGAGCACGTTGATATTTAAACTCAATTTTTCAGAAAGAAGTACAAAAAGAGAAGCAGTTAGGCAATTACTGAATTGCTGAGTATTAAGACAAAATATATTAATAATATTAAAATGTTCTGTTAGAAAATATTAAAAAACAAACTTCACACTATCAAATACTATGAAAAGATTGGTTTAGGGAAACCATCACCATAGTACATCAGATAAATAGATTTAAGATGAAAATCATGATTATTTCCATAGATGCTAAAAGCTCTTGACCAAAACTACTGTAGAGTAAAATTGATGAATGGCTTCTTCATATGATAAAATATATAGACTTCATTCCTAAAGCTAAAAATCTACTTTAATGGGGAAACTCTTGGGGCATTTTCACTAAGATCAACAGTAAACCAAAGAAGCCCTCTGCTATTCAACATGTACTGGACACATTAGGGAAAGCATTAAGAAAAGAGAAATCAGTAAGAGATCCCAGATGGAGAAGAAAAGGAGACAATCACTCCCTCGCAGTAGATATGATTGTGTACTTGGAAAACTCTAGAAGTGTTTTTGTTGTTTTTTGTTGTTGTTGTTTATTTGTGTGTTTTTATCATTTCTGGAGTTGTTCATTGCTTGGTGTAAACCCAGGTTTTTATTTGGTATCATAATCCTTCTGCTTGAAGAAATTTCCTTAAAGCTTTTTATAGCACAAGCCCATTAGGAATTAATTCTCTTGGCTTTTGTTTGCCTGAAAATATCTAATTTTTGCCTTATATTTTGAAAGGGATTTTCACAGGGTAGATATATTTTGGTTGACAATTACTCTTCCTTTCAGTTCTTCAAAGGTATAGTTCTTATCTTTGCTTTTCTGTATTAAATGTACCTTTTGATCTGACTGCCTTGTAGACTCTCTTGGTTTTTAGCAGCTTTACTATAATGTATCTAGGTTTAAAAAAAAATCCCATTGAGAATCTCTATGTTCCTGGATCTATGGTCTTATATGTTTAATTATTTTGGAAAATGTTCAGATCATGCCTAAACATTTCTTCTGCTCTGTTATCTCTGTTTCTAGATTTCAGTTACATTGATATTAGATTGTTACTTTACCATAAGTCTTGACTACTCTGGTATGACTAAAAAATAAGACAGGATGGTATTGTTGAAAGAAGGGACAAATAGATGAATGCAACAGAATAGAGAACCCCCAAATAGGCCCCCATACAGATCTTTGGCAAAGGAAGAAAGGGAACACACTGGAGAAAAGATAGTCTTTCCAGCAAATTGTGCTGGATCAACTGGATATTTACATACCAAAAAAAAAAAAAAGTCCATGAATCTAGACAGACTTTACATCCTTCACAAAATTTAACTGAAAATAGATCATAGAACTAAAGTTAAAATGCAAAAACCTGAAACTCCTAGATAAAGCAGGAGAAAATCTAGGAGAACCTGAGAATGGCAATGGCTTTTTGCATACAAAATCACAGGCACATTCCTGAAAAAGAAATAAGATGAACTTAATTAAATCAAACCCTTCGGCTCTTCAAAACACACTGTCAAAAGAATGAGAAGACCAGCCACAAACTGGGAGAAAATATTTGCAAAAGGCAACTACGTTAAATGACTGTTAGCCAAAATGTGCAAAGAACTTTGAACACTCAACAATAAGAAAAGCAACAATCTGATTAAAAAAACAGGTAAAAGACCTAAGCAGACACTTCCCAGGAGAAGATATATAGATGGCAAATCAGCATATGGAAAGATGCTCCACATTATATCTCATTAGGGAAATGCAAATTCAAACAACAATGAAATATCATTGCACACCTAGTTGGCTGGAGCTGGAGGAGGCACTTCTATTTGGTTCACTCATATGGCTGATAGTAGGAGGCCTCAGTTCCTCGTTATTTGGAACTGAGTTTGCCTGAGTATCCTCCCAATATGATGGCTGACTTGCCCAGGGTAGGTGATCCAAGGGAGAGCAAGATGAGGCCACAATATCTTTTCTGATGCTGCTTCAAAACTCACACACCATCATTTTTCACAACATCCTGTTGCTCTAGCTTGTGGCAATTTGGTGGGGAATAAAAAGCACTATAAAACATTCATGCCTAGGTTTTTGTGTCAATATAGGTAAACGTTCCACCTGAGTAAATACCTGGGAGGGGGTTGCTGGGTCATAGAACAAATCTATGTTTAAATGTATAAGAAATGGCAAAATTATTTTTCATCTGTGATCAAAAGAAACAAAAATTTTTATTATTTTTTTAAATTTTTCAAGTTGGCTGTACCATCTTAAATTCCTTCAGCAATGTATTAGAGTTCCAGTGAGCCATATCCTTGTCAGCACTGGTAATTATTAGCTTTTAAAATTTCAGCCTTTGTGATAGGCTCTCATTATGCTTTTGATTTGTGTTTTAATAATGATATTGAACATCTTTTAATGTGTTTATTAGCTATCTGTATGTCTTTTAAAAATCTTTTTTATTTTATATTGAAATATAGTTGATTAACAATATTGTATTAGTTTCAAGTGTACAACAAAGTGATTCAGTTATACATATACATGTAAAGATTTGCCCATTTTAAAGAAGCAACTTTGGAATTTTTTGACATCTTTAATATATGGTTCTCTTTTATTAATTACCTTGCATTTTCTTCCCCACTTCCCCTTCTGTTTTCTTTGTGTTTGCGCTGGATGATCTCTAACTTCCTGAAACTCATCCATAGATTATTAATAATCTTTCTTCATTTCTGAAGTATGTAATTAGGTGATCAATTTGCCAGTGAATATTGCTTTTATCCTATGAACTTTTCCCAGTGAATATTGCTTTTATCCTATGAACTTTGATAATGTTTTGTTTTTCCAGCACTGAATATTTTCTAGTATAAATTGTAATTCTTTTTTAGACACATGAATTAACTTAGAAGCGTTTTTTCCTTTGTTCAGTTTCTAAATATGTGGACATAGACGATTATCTTCAGTGAGTAGTTGCTAAATCACTGTACTGTCATCATTGACTTGTATGAGTCTTTGGCATTTGTTTATATTTGTTTTGAGGCTTAGTATACGGCCAATTTTTAAATATTCCTGGTAAATTTGAAAAGAATGTGTATTCTCTAGTTCTTGGGTGCAGGATCTTTAATTTTTAAAATCTTCTACATTCCTAGCAACATTTATGCGTATGTTTTACCAGTTACTTAGATGTGTTTTTAAAAAATCTCTCTCTGATGATGATGATAATGATGATGATGATGGATTTTGTGCATTCTTTTCTGATTCTGCAATGTTTTGCTACACTCATTTTGAAGTTATATTGTGAGATGCAAACTATTATATATATTTCTGGTAAATTGTTTCATTTATTTTTATATAGTGACCATTTTTTATCCTCAATAATGCCTTTTGTTTTAAAGTCAATTCTGTCTGATATTAACATACTGATATGACCTTCCTTTTGGTTAGTATTTGTCTGCTACACAGTTTCCATCATTTTATTACATGCTTATGTGTATTGTGTTTAAATATGTCTTCTACAAAAATGTATAGCTGTATTTTATCTTAGTTGTGATTTTTCTACCTCTGACATACTCTATCTTTTAACTGAAAAGTTTTGATAATTTACATTTGAAGCCTGAATTGAAAGTGTTAGTTGTTCAGTCGCGTCTGACTCTTTGCAACCCCATGGACTATAGCCCACAAAGCTCCTCTGTTTATCGCATTTCCCAGGCAAGAATACTGGAGTGGGTTGCCATTTCCTTCTCCAGGGGATCTTCCTGACCCAAGGATTAAACCCAGGTCTCCTGCACTGCAGGAAGATTCTTCACTATCTGAATCATTGACCCCATCACTGATATATTTGCAATATTCCTACCATCTTATACTCTATTTCTTCTTTGCCATGTTTTTTCTCTACGCATTTTCTCCCTCTTTTCTGACATTAATAAAGCTGTCAATATGCCCACTTCTTTGTCTCAGTGACTGTTTTAAGTTAATATACTTTTTAGATTGCTAAGTTAATGAATATGTCTTTTCTCCTCACAAACAACAAAGGAATTTGGAATACTTTAACTCTGATCATGTTCTCCCATGTTACCCAACTTTATTTTCCTGTATCTTAGTTCCACACTCTTTTCATTTACCTCAAATTAGTTCAAGCATGGCCAGAACCGTATGCTAAAATAACTGAAAGACTAAAGAGACATCCCAGAGCAGTGGTACAAACAAAAGAGAAGAGTATTTCTTTCTCACATGACAGTGCAGAAGCAGGCAAGTGCTCCAAGGCTACTGGGAGTCCTGGGAGGTCACCCAAGGTAGGTTTCCTTTATCTTGTTCTCTATCTTCCCATTTGTTGTTGCTGTTCAGTCACTAAGGTGTGTCCTTGTTGACTCTGCAACCCTGTCCGCCAGGCTTCCCTGTCCTTCCCTGTCTCTCGGAGTGTGCTCAGATTCATGTCCACTGAGTCAGTGATGCTCTCATCCTCTGCTGCCCTCTTCTCTTTTTGCCTTAGTTTTTCCCAGCATCAGGGTCATTTTCAATAAATCGGCTTTTCACATCAGGTGGCCAAAGTATTGGAGCTTCAGCTTCAGCATCAGTCCTTCCAATGAATATTCAAGGTTGATTTCCTTTAGGGTTGACTGGTTTGATCTCCCTGCAGTCCAAGGGACTCTCGAGAGTCTTCTCCAGCACCTCAATTCAAAAGCAACAATTTTTAAGTACTCAGCCTTCTTTATGGTTCAACTCTCACATTCTCACACAACTACTGGAGAAACCATAGCTTTGACTATATGGACCTTTGTCAGCAAAGTGATGTCTCTGCTTTTTAATACACTGTCTAGGTTTGTCATAGCTTTCCTTCCAAAGAGTAAGCCTGTTTTAATTTCATGCAGTCACCACCCACAGTGATTTTGGAGCTGAAGAAAATAAAATCTATCACTGTTTCCAGTTTTTCTCCTTCTATTTGCTATGAAATAATGGAACCAGATGCCATGATCTTCATTTTTTGAATGTTGAGTTTTAAGCCAACTTTTTCACTCTCCTCTTTTGTCCTCATCAAGAGGCTCTTTAGTTCCTCTTCACTTTCTGCCACTAGGTTGGTATCATCTGCATATCTGAGGTTGTTGATATCTCTCCCAGAAATCTTGATTCCAGCTTGTGAGTTATTCAGTCTGGCATTTCACATGATGTACTCTGCATAGAAGTTAAATAAGTAGGGTGACAATATACAACCTTGACGTACTACTTTTCCAATTTTGAACCAGTTCATAGTTCCATGTCCAGTTCTAACTGTTGCTTCTTGACCCGCATACAAGTTTTTCAGGAGATGGGTAAGGTGGTCTGCTATTCCTATCTCTTGAAGAATTTTCCACAGTTTGTTGTAATCCACACAGTCAAAGGCTTTCACATAGTCAATGAAGCAGAAGTAGATGTTTTTCTGGAATTCTCTTGCTTTTACTATGATCCAATGAGTGTTGGCAGTTTGATCTCTGGTTCTTCTGCCATTTCTAAACCCAGCCTGTACATCTGGAAGTTCTTGGTTCAAGTATTGCTGAAGCCTAGTTTGAAAGATTTTGAGCACAAGCATACTCACTATGTAAAATATAATGTAAAATGCAAAATTTACTCAGTATGTAAAATGAGCTCAGTTGAACATTTTTGGCATTGCCCTTCTTTCAGTTCAGTTCAGTTCAGTTCAGTTCAGTCACTCAGTCATGTCCAACTCTTTGCGACCCCATGAACCACAGCATTCCAGGCCTCCCTGTCCATCACAAACTCCCAGAGTCCACCCAAATCCATGTCCATTGAGTCAGTGATGCCATCCAGCCATCTCATCCTCTGTCGTCCCCTTCTCCTCCTGCCCTCAGTCTTTCCCAGCATTGTGTGGGGCCACCCAAGACGATGGGTGATGTGGAGAGGTCTGACAGATGCGGTCTACTGGAGAAGGGAATGGCAAACCACTTTAGTATTGTTGCCTTGAGAACCCCATGAACAGTATGCCCTTCTTTAGGACTGAATCAAATCTTTCCTAGTCCTGTGGCTACTACTGAGTTTTCCAAATTTGCTGACATATTGAGTGCAATACTTGAACAGTATCATATTTTAGGATTTCCTTATAACACTAGGAAAAATAGCCACTAGCCCCCAAAGCTGACTCCATGAAGGACTGCATAGGGCTCTTTGATTATCTCCTGTCATCCTCATAAGCCTGAGGTCGGGCATCTCCAGTGACACAAGAGGAAATGGAACTGTTGAGGAAATGAGCAGCTGGTTCTTTCATACAGAGAGTGTGTCACTTGCATAGATGGGTTTACAGCTTGAATCCTGTGCTCTGAATATCATATTTTCAGTTCAGTTCAGTCACTCAGTCGACTCTTTGCAACCCCATGAATCGTAGCATGCCAGGCCTCCCTGTTCATTAACATCTCCTGGAGTTCACTCAGACTCATGTCCATCGAGTTCATGAGCTGAGTTTCAGCTTTAGCACCATTCCTTCCAAAGAAATCCCAGGGCTGATCTCCTTCAGAATGCACTGGTTGGATCTCCTTGCAGTCCAAGGGACTCTCAAGAGTCTTCTCCAACTCCACAGTTCAAAAGCATCAATTCTTCTGCACTCAGACTCTTCACAGTCCAACTCTCACATCCATACATGACCACAGGAAAAACCATAGCCTTGACTAGACGCACCTTCATTGGCAAAGTAATGTCTCTGCTTTTGAATATACTATCTAGGTTGGTCATAACTTTTCTTCCAAAGAGTAAGCATCTTCTAATTTCATGGCTGCAGTCACCATCTGCAGTGATTTTGGAGCCCCCCAAAATAAAGTCTGACACTGTTTCCACTGTTTCCCCATCTATTTCCCATGAAGTGATGGGACCAGATGCCATGATCTACGTTTTCTGAATGTTGAGCATTAAGCCAACTTTTTCACTCTCCACTTTCACTTTCATCAAGAGGCTTTTTAGCTTCTCTTCACTTTCTGCCATAAGGGTGGTGTCATCTGCATATCTGAGGCTATTGATATTTCTCCTGGCAATCTTGATTTCAGTTTGTGTTTCTTCCAGTCCAGCATTTCTCATGATGTACTCTGCATACAAGTTAAATAAGCAGGGTGACAGTATACAGCCTTGATATATTCCTTTTCCTATTTGAAACCAGTCTATTGTTCCATGTCCAGTTCTAACTGTTGCTTCCTGATATGCATACAGATTTCTCAAGAGGCAGGTTAGGTGGTCTGGTATTCCCATCTCTTGAAGAATTCTCCACAGTTTATTGTGATTCACTTAGTCAAAGGCTTTGGCATAGTCAATAAAGCAGAAATAGATGTTTTTCTGGAACTCTCTTGCTTTTTCGATGATCCAGCAGATGTTGGCAAGTTGATCTCTGGTTCCTCTGCCTTTTCTAAAACCAGCTTGAACATCAAGGAGTTCATGGTTCACGTATTGCTGAAGCCTGGCTTGGAGAATTTTGAGGATTACTTTACTAGCATGTGAGATGAGTGCAATTGTGCCGTAGTTTGAGCATTCTTTGGCATTGCCTTTCTTTGAGATTGGAACGAAAACTGACATTTTCCAGTCCTGTGGCCACTGCTGGGTTTTCCAAATTTGCTGGCATATTGAATGCAGCACTTTCACAGCATCATCTTTCAGGATTTGAAACAGCTCCACTGGAATTCCATCATCTCCACTAGCGTTGTTTGTAGTGATGCTTTCTAAGGCCCACTTGAATTCACATTCCAAGATGTCTGGCTCTAGATTAGTGATCACATCATTATGATTATCTGGGTTATGAAGATCTTTTTGTACAGTTCTTCTGTGTATTCTTGCCACCTCTTCTTAATGTCTTCTGCTTCTGTTAGGTCCAGACCATTTCTGTCCTTTATCGAGCCCATCTTTGCATGAAAGCCCATCTTTTCTGGAAGAGATCTCTAGTCTTTCCCGTTCTGTTCTTTTCCTCTATTTCTTTGCATTGATTGCTGAGGAAGTCTTACATATCTCTTCTTGCTATTCTTTGGAATTCTGCATTCAGATGCTTATATCTTTCCTTTTCTCCTTTGCTTTTCACTTCTCTTCTTTTCACAGCTATTTGTAAGGCTTCCCCAGACAGCCATCTTGCTTTTTGCATTTCTTTTCCATGGGGTTGGTCTTGATCCCTGTCTCCTGTACAATGTCACGAACGTCATTCCATACTTCACCAGGCACTCTATCTATCAGATCTAGGCCCTTAAATCTATTTTTCACTTCTACTGTAAAATCATAAGGGATTTGATTTAGGTCATACCTGAATGGTCTAGCGGTTTTCCCTACTTTCTTCAGTTTAAGTCTGAATTTGGTAATAAGGAGTTCATGATCTGAGCCACAGTGAGCTCCTGGTCTTGTTTTTGTTGACCCTATAGAGCTTCTCCATCTTTGGCTGCAAAGAATATAATCAGTCTGATTTCGGTGTTGACCATCTGGTGATGTCCATGTGTAGAGTCTTCTCTTGTGTTGTTGGAAGAAGGTTTGCTATGACCAGTGTATTTTCTTGGCAAAACTCTATTAGTCTTTTCCCTGCTTCATTCTGCATTCCAAGGCCAAATTTGCCTGTTACTCCAGGTGTTTCTTGACTTTCTACTTTTGCATTCCAGTCCCCTATAATGAAAAGGGAATCTTTTTTGGATGTTAGTTCTAAAAGGTCTTCTAGGTCTTCATAGAACCATTGAACGTCAGCTTCTTCAGCATTACTGGCCGGGGCATAGACTTGGATAACTGTGATATTGAATGATTTGCCTTGGAGATAAACAGAGATCATCCTGTCGTTTTTGAGATTGCATCCAAGTACTGACTTTTGGACTCTTTGTTGACCATGATGGCTACTCCATTTCTTCTGAGGGATTCCTGCCCGCAGTAGTAGATACAATGGTCATCTGAGTTAAATTCGCCTATTCCAGTCCATCTTAGTTCGCTGATTCCTAGAATGTCAACATTCACTCTTGCCATCTCTTGTTTGACCACTTCCAATTTGCCTTGACTCATGGACCTGACATTCCAGGTTCCTATGCAATATTGCTCTTTACAGCATCGGACCTTGCTTCTATCACCAGTCACATGCACAACTGGGTATTGTTTTTGCTTTGGCTCCATCCCTTAATTCTTTCTGGAGTTATTTCTCCACTGATCTCCAGTAGCATGTTGGGCATCTAATGACCTGGGGAGTTCCTCTTTCAGTATCCTATCATTTTGCCTTTTCATACTGTTCATGGGGTTCTCAAGGCAAGAATGCTGAAGTGGTTTGCCATTCCTTTCTCCAGTGGACCACATTCTGTCAGCCCTCTCCACCACGACCTGCCCGTTTGGTTGCCCCACAGGCATGGCTTGGTTTTATTGCGTTAGGCAAGGCTGTGGTCCTCATGTGATTAGATTGAGTAGTTTTCTGTGAGTATGGTTTCAGTGTGTCTGCCTTCTGATGCCCTCTTGCAACACCTACCATCTTATTTGGGTTTCTCTTACCTTGGGTGTGGGGTATCTCTTACCTTGTGTGTGGGGTATCTCTTCACAGCTACTCCAGCAAAGTGTAGCTGCTGTTCCTTACCTTGGACGGTGGATATCTCCTTACTGCCACCATTCCTGACCTTCAATGTGGGATCATATTTACTGTGCTCCATTTCTGGCTTCACAGATGAGGATGTTGAGAACTTCCAAGGATCAGCTGACTCCCTGAAGTTACTCAGACATGATGACAGAGGTGCCATTGGGATGAAGAATCCCGTATTCTAGAATGGTGCCCTTTCTACCATAAGAAGTCCCCTCCGAGGGAAAGGAAGGTCTAGTATTGTCCCCTGGACCCCCATGTGCTCCCAGTTGCATCACCATGTGGAGGTTGTTGGCAGAGAAACTCTTGCCTCGCTGACCTCACTTGGAAGGATGTCTCTTTTCTTGCTTTCCGACTGTGACTGCTTCATCCTCCAAGGGAAGCTGATGGTTTAAGGCGACATCTTCAGGAACAGGGAGCCAGGAGGCTGAGAAGTCTTCTTAGCTAGGACTGTGGAGATACTACATAGAGGGCCTGGTTCCTTCAGTATAGGTAGAGAGAGTTGGGGAAAACAACAAGGAAGGTAGGACTCCATAGGCCAAGAGGAGCCTCTGGAGACACACGTCCCCTTGTAAACTCATCGTGCTCTTTGTTCAGCCAGGTTGTGTAGAGGTAGTTGGGGTCAGTGCTTTCTATCTCTAACTCCTTGTTTTTAGTTCAGATTCCTCAGAAGCAGACCCTGGCATGGGACAGGAGTCCAGTGAGTCTGGCTTGTTGAGGAAATGCCCATGGGAGAAACTAAAACAGAAGTTGAGGCAGCAGAGTGAAGAAGGGGAAGCAGCTAAGCAGGGTGTGACCCACACCAGAAGCAGCCTCAGCCCTCCTGTGGGGCAGCAAACATGATGCCCCAAGTGTGTTACTGCTTAGGGCAAGGAGCTGGGCTTCCCCAAGTCAGTCTGGGCTGAGAGGCCCCTGGGTGCAGCAGGAGAGTATGATGTAAACTTGCTATGTTCACCTACTCTGCTCCTGGACTGTGTCCTCAGTGGAGTCAGAAAGCCCAGGAGAGGTGCAGGAACAAGTGTTAGGAAGGTTGACACAAGCCCAGAGTGGCATTCAAAGTCACGGTGAAGGGAATCTGGTGGAGCACCAATAGTGTTCCCTCACCACCCTTAAGATTCATCCTCATGTTTCAGGACCCCAGGTCTCCCCCAACAGCCCTGGATGGACAGGAGCAGGATGAGGATACTGATCATCTGGGAGCCTGAAGCTGCAAGTGAGACAGAGCTTTGGAGTGAGATTGCAAGGTACAGCATCAGGGGAGCCTCAGGGAGCTGGATGTCACAGTCTGAAAGGACTGCGGGGCTTGACTGTCCTGCAGCATCTGGACTCCTGCTTTGCACATTCATGAGACATGCACACAGCTAAGTATTCAGACCCAAGAGCCAGAATACACTTGGGTGACTGTGTGGAGGTCAGGCACTGGTCACAAAATGTGCTAACACAGACTCATGCTCTGGCATGTGCTGGCGGTGATATGAACCCAAATGCACACACAGATCCTGGGACAGAAACATATCCATAGCCTTTCACAGTCCGTTGTATGTGCATGTTCCTGAGCTCACACCTGAAGCATCACCTTTCAAGTCCCTTTCATTCCTGGAAGAAGAGGTAGAGAGTTGGGAAGGGTCCAGGGCCAGGCCGAATACAGCTTTCTCGGAAAAGTGACCTTTGGCTGGAATTGCTCAGATCATGCAATTCTGGATTTTGCTCATGGAATTGCTCAGATCATGCAAAGTCTGATGTTGCTTGTGAAGCAATGATAAAAGCATCTGGAAGCTCAGTTGCTGCCTCCTGCCCCATCTACCCCACCCATGTCCCCACAGTTCCACACCCACCTTTGATCTAGACCTTAGTCAGTCTAGGACCAGGGTCCCCCTGCCTGCAGTGCACAGATAAGGACCTGCAGTCATAAGAGGAATGAAATGGGGACCCTGACTTGCAGCCCCTGACAGGTAGCCTGCATCTTCCCCAAGTGTCAGGAGCCAGCACAAACATGGCCAGTGGAAACCAAGCATTTTTAGTTCAGAATCAAATTGCTCCTGGCTCTTAGGGGCTCCCAGGCTAAGAGAGGTCACAGTTATTTAAAAAGCTTGGCTAATCCTGAGTAGACAGAAGCCAAGGACTGTGGAAGCCCAAAGGAGACATATGACAGCCCGGAGAGGGCGCTATCAGGGAAGGCTTTCTGAGGAGATGGAGTCTGAAACGGCTCCTGAAAGGCCAATAGGAATGGGATTTGGGTAAAAGGGCTTTCAGGCAGAAGGAACAGTCTCTGCAAAATGCTGGCACTAAGGGAAGCATGATGCCCTAGGGAACTGGAGAAAACTCAACAAGGATGGAGGAGGGTAGGAAGTAGCTGGTGAGGATGGCAGAGCCCACACTGCAAAGGGTGGTAAGCCAGACAAAGTGTTAGAGGCACCCTGAGGACAAAGAGAATCCACTGGGCAGTTTTTATCAGGGGACTGATGGTGTCAGGCCTTCTCTGGGAGGTCCTTCTGGCTCCAAAGTGCAGGGTGGATCTGGGGATGGCTTGAGACTGATTTGAGTGGAATATAGGGGAGCTGGTTTCTGGAAGGCAACTGGAAGGATGTTATGAATGTATTTCTGTAACAAGAGAGGAAGAAATTTCAGTAGACAACATTGAAAGTAAAAAGTTGAATATAGCTTTTTATATTACTGGTCAACTCATGAGAACAGCAGAATTTGGAGAGACTGACTCTTCATCTAGTTGAGTCTCAGTCAACGTTCATACCATCAAATGATGGCAAATGTTCATCTGTACAAGTTATTCTTATCTTACAGGTTGTTCAGATACTGGTTATAGTTTACTGACCCTGATCTAGACCAGTGGGACTGGTGGAAGCAGTTGAGAAATAAGAGGAGTCTCATCTCCCCCTTGCACAAAGGACCTCCACCAGCCTGCCATCCTTTGAGAGAAGGCACTTTCTTCAGTGAGTCAGAGAAAATCATCCTTCCTACTAAGAAGTTCTGTAATCCTAACATCTCATGGTAACATGGATCTGAGAAGTCCTTGCTCAGCCCTCTCCCACGGCAGACTAACATATGTGAGTTTCTTGGAAATGCAAAATATTCCAGATATGGATATAATCTGTGAGGTCACATTGCAGGCTGCTGAAAAAGCTGGTATTTGAATGCAAAGGATCCCCAAATGAGGGGGGCACATGGCTGTATCTCAGGGAGCAGCAGTATGAGGGGAGACATACTCTACTTCAGGGATTTCCAGTCTCAGGAGGACACAGCTCTGCCTAAGAGTAGGTATCTATGCCCGTGGTCATGCCTGCAGGTAAGTGCTCTTACTGCCTCCCTTTGACCATTATTGGATGATGGGTTCTAAGAAGTTAAGCAACTTCAAGATTCTGAAATAATAAAAACACCCCTGGCTTGCATTGCCAACTGCCTTGCAGTGTGTTAATTATTTTAATGTAATATCTCCTATAATCCTAACAATCCTTTGGAATTAGAAGTTGCTCCCATATTCATGTTACTGCCTCATGAGGCAGTGAGGCTCAGGGAGATTAAGTAACTTGTTCAAAGTCATACTGCCAGGAAGAATCAGTGCCAGATATAAAAGCCTGGAGATGTGATCTTAACCTCTAGCCTAAGTTTTCAGAGAATCTCAGATGGCATAACTGGAAGAGTTTCAATGTCTGTAGGAGGGGGTCCCACAGTCCAAGTGCCCTTCTCCCCTCTTCTCCCTTCAGCTGACCTGCAGAGCACCCCCTCCCCATTCTAGAGAGGAGTCAAGAGTTTTTATTAAACTAAAGACAATTCTGTTTGTATCTCTACTCAGAATGAATCTTCTTCAAGCAAGGCTATGTGTCCCCTCAAATTGGGGTTCCTTAAGGCAGGGTTGTATCTACTCTCACATTGTGCTATGTTTCACCTTAGACAGGGGATACTGAGGCAGGGCTCTGTCACCCAGAGACTGGAAATCCCCAAAGGAGGGTATGTTTCACTTCATACTGCTGCTCCCTGAGGCAGGACCATGTACCTCCTCAATTTGAGGATTCCTAGGGCAGGGTTATTTCTCCCCTCGGAAGAGAATTCCTGTGGGTGAGGCTGTCTCTTCACAGATCCAAGCTCCCTGAGGAAAGGCTATGTCCCCTCAGACTGGGGGTGACCTGAGTCCGAGCACCTCTTCAGATTGAGGCTCCCTGAGGCTGGGCTCTGTCTCCCCTCAGAGAAGACCTCCCTGAAGCAGGATTATGTCTCCCCTTAGATAAGAAGTCCCAGAGGGCAGGAATGTGTCTTCTGAGACTGGGGATCCTTGAGGCAGGGAGGTGTTTCCCCTCAGACTATGTCTTTCCGAGGTAGGGTTATGTGTACTCCTGAAAGCACAGCTTTGTCTTCTTTAGAGTGAGTCTGTCTGAGGGCAGGGCTGTGTCTTCCTCAGTTGCAGTTCCTTGAGGGAAGGCTGGGCTGTGCAGGAGGGCCTAGAGGAGCCATCCCACATTGAAGGTCAGGAAAGGTGGTGGTGAGGAGATACCCCTCATCCAAAGTAAGGAGCAGCAGCTGCACTTTGCTGGAGGAGCCATGAAGAGACACCCCACACCCAAGGTAAGAGAAACCCAAATAAGATGGTAGGTGTTGCAAGAGGGCATCAGAGGGCAGACACACTGAAACCATACTCACAGAAAACTACTCAATCTAATCACATGAGGACCACAGCCTTGTCTAACGCAATAAAACCAAGGCATGCCTGTGGAGCAACCCAAGACTGGCTGGTCATGGTGGAGAGGGCTGACAGAATGTGGTCCACTGGAGAAAGGAATGGCAAACCACTTCAGCATTCTTGCCTTGAGAACCCCATGAACAGTATGAAAAGGCAAAATGATAGGATACTGAAAGAGGAACTCCCCAGGTCATTAGATGTCCAACATGCTACTGGAGATCAGTGGAGAAATAACTCCAGAAAGAATTAAGGGATGGAGCCAAAGCAAAAACAATACCCAGTTGTGCATGTGACTGGTGATAGAAGCAAGGTCCGATGCTGTAAAGAGCAATATTGCATAGGAACCTGGAATGTCAGGTCCATGAGTCAAGGCAAATTGGAAGTGGTCAAACAAGAGATGGCAAGAGTGAATGTTGACATTCTAGGAATCAGCGAACTAAGATGGACTGGAATAGGCGAATTTAACTCAGATGACCATTGTATCTACTACTGCGGGCAGGAATCCCTCAGAAGAAATGGAGTAGCCATCATGGTCAACAAAGAGTCCAAAAGTCAGTACTTGGATGCAATCTCAAAAACGACAGGATGATCTCTGTTTATCTCCAAGGCAAATCATTCAATATCACAGTTATCCAAGTCTATGCCCCGGCCAGTAATGCTGAAGAAGCTGACGTTCAATGGTTCTATGAAGACCTAGAAGACCTTTTAGAACTAACATCCAAAAAGATTCCCTTTTCATTATAGGGGACTGGAATGCAAAAGTAGAAAGTCAAGAAACACCTGGAGTAACAGGCAAATTTGGCCTTGGAATGCAGAATGAAGCAGGAAAAGACTAATAGAGTTTTGCCAAGAAAATACACTGGTCATAGCAAACCTTCTTCCAACAACACAAGAGAAGACTCTACACATGGACATCACCAGATGGTCAACACCGAAATCAGACTGATTATATTCTTTGCAGCCAAAGATGGAGAAGCTCTATAGGGTCAACAAAAACAAGACCAGGAGCTCACTGTGGCTCAGATCATGAACTCCTTATTACCAAATTCAGACTTAAACTGAAGAAAGTAGGGAAAACCGCTAGACCATTCAGGTATGACCTAAATCAAATCTCTTATGATTATACAGTGGAAGTGAGAAATAGATTTAAGGGACTAGAATTGATAGAGTGTCTGATGAACTATGGACTGAGGTTCGTGACATTGTACAGGAGACAGGGATCAAGACCATCCCCATGGAAAAGAAACGCAAAGATGCAAAGTGGCTGTCTGGGGAAGCCTTACAAATAGCTGTGAAAAGAAGAGAAGTGAAAAGCAAAGGAGAAAAGGAAAGATATAAGCATCTGAATGCAGAATTCCAAAGAATAGCAAGAATAGATAAGAAAGCCTTCCTCAGCGATCAATGCAAAGAAATAGAGGAAAAGAACAGAATGGGAAAGACTAGAGATATCTTCCAGAAAATTAGAGATACCAAGGGAACATTTCATGCAAAGATGGGCTCAATAAAGGACAGAAATGGTCTGGACCTAACAGAAGCAGAAGATATTAAGAAGAGGTGGCAAGAATACACAGAAGAACTGTAGAAAAAAAAGATCTTCATGACCCGGATAATCATGATGGTGTGATCACTCATCTAGAGCCAGACATCCTGGAATGTGAAGTCAAGTGGGCCTTGGAAAGCATCACTACAAACAAGGATAGTGGAGGTGATGGAATTCCAGTAGAGCTATTTCATATCCTGAAAGATGATGCTGTGAAAGTGCTGCATTCAATATGCCAGCAAATTAGGAAAACTCAGCAGTGGCCACAGCAATGGGAAAGGTCAGTTTTCATTCCAATCCCAAAGAAAGGCAATGCCAAATAATGCTCAAAGTACTGCTCAATTGCACTCATCTCACATGCTAGTAAAGTAATGCTCAAAATTCTCCAAGCTAGGCCTCAGCAGTACGTGAACTGTGAACTTCCAGATGTTCAAGCTGGTTTTAGAAAAGGCAGAGGAACCAGAGATCAAATTGCCAACATCTGCTGGATCATGAAAAAGCAAGAGAGTTCCAGAAAAACATCTATTTCTGCTTTATTGACTATGCCAAAGCCTTTGACTGTGTGGATCATAATCAACTGTGGAAAATTCTTCAAGAGATGGAAATACCAGACCACCTAACCTGCCTCTTGAGAAACCTATATGCAGGTCAGGAAGCAACAGTTAGAACTGGACATGGAACAATAGACTGGTTTCAAATAGGAAAAGGAATATATCAAGGCTGTATACTGTCACCCTGCTTATTTAACTTGTATGCAGAGTACATTATGAGAAATGCTGGACTGGAAGAAACACAAGCTGGAATCAAGATTGCCAGGAGAAATATCAATAACCTCAGATATGCAAATGACACCACCCTTATGGCAGAAAGTGAAGAGAAGCTAAAAAGCCTCTTGATGAAAGTGAAAGTGGAGATTGAAAAAGTTTACTTAAAGCTCAACATTCAGAAAATGAAGATCATGGCGTCCGATCCCATCACTTCACGGGGAAATAGATGGGGAAACAGTGGTAACAGTGTCAGACTTTATTTTGGGGGCTCCAAAATCACTGCAGATGGTGACTGCAGCCATGAAATTGAAAGACGCTTACTCATTGGAAGAAAAGTTATGTCCAACCTAGATAGCATATTCAAAAGCAGAGACATTACTTTGCTGACTAAGGTCCGTCTAGTCAAGACTATGGTTTTTCCTGTGGTCATGTATGGATGTGAGAGTTGGACTGTGAAGAGGGCTGAGTGCTGAAGAATTGATGCTTTTGAACTGTGGTGTTGGAGAAGACTCTTGAGAGTCCCTTGGACTGCAAGGAGATCCAACCAATGCATTCTGTGGAGATCAACCCTGGGATTTCTTTGGAAGGAATGATGCTAAAGCTGAAACTCCAGTACTTTGGCCACCTCATGCAACGAATTGACTCATTGGAAAAGACTCTGATGCTGGGAGGGATTGAGGGCAGGAGAAGAAGGGGACGAGAGAAGGATGAGATGGCTGGAGGACATCAGGGACTCGATGGACATGAGTTTGTGTGAACTCCAGGAGTTGGTGATGGACAGGGATTCCTGGTGTGCTGTGACTCATAGGGTCACAAAGAGTCGGACACAACTGAGCGACTGAACTGAGGGAATGCTGTCCTTCCCCTCAGACTGGATCTTCCTGGGAAAGGTCAGTTTCTACCCTAGGCTGAGTTTCCCTGAAGGTAAGACTTTCACTCTTCTCAGACTGGTGCTCCCTGAGGCAAGATTTTGTCTCCCCTCAGACTAGGGATCCCTGAGAGCAAGGCTGTACATCCTATCAGACTGGGATTTCCTCACACAGGGCTGTGTCTCTCCTAAAATGGCAAATCCCTGAGGTACTGTTGTGTCTCCCCTTTGTCTAGATCTTCCTGAGGCAAGGCTGTGTATACTCTCAGCCTTTAACTTCCTGAGGCAAGACTGTGTCTCATCTGGACTGAGGATTTCCCATGGGAGGGGCTTCCCTGGTGGCTCAGACAGGAAGGAATCTGACTGCATTGTAGGAGACCTGGATTCGATACCTGGGTTGGGAATATCCCCTGGAGAAGGGCATGGCAACCCACTCCAGTATTCTTGCCTGAAGAATTCCATGGACAGAGAAGCCTGGTGGCTACAGTCCATGGGGTTTCAAAGAGTCAGATACAACTGAGGCACTAACACATTCTTTCTTCTCCAAGGGGATAGATGTATCTCCTCTCCAAGTGGGGCTCCCCGAGGCAGGGATGTGTCTCATCTTAGACTGGGAATTCCTGGTACAGGCATATGTCTCTCCTCAGACTGGCCCTTGCTGAGGAAAGGCTGTGTCTCACCTCACTGGATCTGCCTGAGACAGACTTATATCTCCCCTCAGATGAGGCTTCCCATTAGCAGTGTTGTCTCCCCTCAGATTCAGTCTCCCTGAGACAGGGCTGTTCCTCCCCTTAAACTAGGTCTCACTGAGGAAAGACTGTGTCTATCCTCAGATGAGGCTACCTGAGGCACAATGTGTCTATGCAAACAATTTGGCACCCCAAGGCAATATTGTTCTCCCTTGAGACTGGAAATCCCTGAAGTAGGACTGTGCTTCTCCTCAGAGTGGGGCTCCCTGAGGCAGGGCTTTGTCTCCCTTTAGATTGGGGATCCCTGAGGGTATGTCTATGTTTCCCTCAACTTGACACTCCCTGGCCTGTGTACGCCATCAGTGTGGAATCGCTGCAGCAAGGTTGTGTCTCCCCTCAGATGGTTCTCCCGGTGGAAGGCCAGTCTTTACTCAGATTCAGGCTACCTGAAGTTGGTCTGTGTTTCCCATTTGACTAGATCTGGTTGAGGAAAGGCTGCTGGGAGCCAGCGTGAGGAATCCCACCTGTGGCAAAGGTCATGAGGAAGGAAGCCTGACAAAATGCAAGGACATGATCAGGCTTCAGGTGTTCCCCCCTGGAATTTCCTGAGCATCCACCCCCAAAAACCAGAGTGTGCCTGCTTTACTGTGTTATGCTTTTCACCTACTCTTCTGACATTAACAGGAGGCTGTCTCCCCACCACCTTTTTCTGGAAAAGGTTAATTTAGAGCTTTTAGATAATAAATCTCCTAGGCATAATAAGAGTGTTTCAATCCAAAACCCCTCTGATGGCTTTCTAGCCTGCCTGCCGGACTCTTACAGCTGTACATGTGATTGTTTGTGGTCTCCCGACCTTGAGAGGCACAGGAAGCTTAAAACATCCTAGGAATGTAGGGGCTTCTGAGGAGTCAAAATCATTAGAATAGGACTGATTAAAGGTTTCATTTGTTGAGCCAATACTTGCTGCCAAGTTTTCATATCTTTTATTTGTAGATATAGTTGGTATATAGAAAAAACAGGTAGTAGACCTGGTATTAGCAACATTAGATCTTTGAGTTAAGTACTTTCTTTGTTATAACTCACTGCACCTTTGTTCTACAGGAATGTAATTTTATTTAGTACTTTGAGGGTGATGCAGAGTAAAGAAAGAACACTTCTAGGGAAAAGGTTTTCTGGTTGATAAGACATTTATCTAGGAAGAGAGCCATAAAAATGTTAACAGGCCTCTTGGCCAGAAGATAATGTAAACTACCTGAGACCTTTTGTATACGGGAAGGTATGCAAAAAGAAAGCCTGGTCTCCAGTGAGGGTCAGGACTGCTGCCTCTGCATAACTCTGCATATTCCATTATTTCTTTATGTACAACTTGGGGTATATAAGCTGATTTTGAAAATAAAATCTTGAGTCTTGCACCAAAGCTGGGCTCCCCCATGTCGTTCTTTTCTCCCCTTTTCCGGCTGAATTCCCATCTGGAACAGGGAGGCTCACCACGTCTACTTACTTGCCTTGGCTTCTAAGATCCATGTGAAAGGGAGCCTAAGGTGGGGCACCCTTCAATATTCAAGTGGGTGCCAGTGGCCTAATGTAGATGGTGCAAACTTCTTGTCTTGAAGTTTTATTGGTTTTCCCCCATAAACCAAGTTATTCAGCATCTCTTTCTCCACCAATATTTCCTACTACACTATCCATTTCTAATCTCTCTATATATCTGTAGTTAAATAAATTTGTTTCTAGGATGCCGATTCTGTCTCCGCTTCGAATTCCCTGGATCCACTGGGGCTGAACTCCGGCAAAAGACTATTTCTCCTTGCAGAGTTAGGCTACTTGAGGCAGAGCTTGTCCACTCTCAAACTTCAGCTTCCTGAGGCAGGATTGTATCTCATTTAAACTAGGACTCTCTGAGGGAGGGTTGTGTCTCCTCTCATGGTGGGGCTCCCTGTGACAAGGCTGGGTTTCCACTCAGACTAGGTCTCCTGAGGCAGGACTGTCTCCCCTCAGACAGGCCCTCCTGACGGCAGGGCTATGTCTCCCCTAAGAATGGGGGTGCCAGAGGAAGTGTTGTTTATCCCCTGGACTGCACAACCTTGAGCCAGGGTTGCATCCCCCTGAGGAGGCTGTGTCTCCCCTCAAATGAGGGCTCTCTTGAGAGGAAGGGTGGATAAGAATATAGGTTAAAGTTTCACTAGAGCCTTAGGAAAACAGGCGCCTTGTTAATCTTAAGACAGACCTTTATCTCAAGAATGTGTAAGGGGCTCATATCTCAGGAATGTAGCCTCCGGAAGGCTTTCCAGGGGATGTTTACCACCCCCAAAAAAGAAAACCATCCCAGGAAATTAGTTTCCAGAAAAACAAGTTAGCAGTAAAATTGCAGCTCAGACAGACGTGTCGACCTGATAACAAATGAACCTATCCCTAAAAATGCCAAGACTTGAGCACCAATCAGATCATTCCACCCTAGCTGTACCTGTTTGTGGTTTTTGTGCTTAAAAACTGCTTTGTAACGAATGTTCGGGGTTCATTCTTCCCTGGTGGTGATCGAACCCGGCGCGCCGGCCTAATAAATCCTCTTGCTGTTTGCATCAAGTCCGAGCCTTGGAGATTCTTTGGGCAATGGATCCCTGCAAGGAGGCCATGAGACCTAACATTTTGGGGGGCTCGTCCGGGATCCCTCGCCCATCTCAGATCTCCCTGACTCCCAGATTTGGAGGTACGCTCGAGCTTTCTGTGTGTTCTTGTTGTGCTAACTCTGTTTTTACTCGGAACTGAGGTACCGCTCGCATGTCTGTCCAACTCTGGTTTTCTGAATTTTCTGAAATCTACCAGGGAGGCAGATCTGTGACGATCCTTGGGGACGCCCAAGACGTCAATCTGGAAGGAGGGTTCAGTTTGACCTCCCTTCATCCAAATCAGGCGGAGCCTCTGGTGGGGTTCCCATCTGTAGTTTCTTCTGTTTTTGGTCAGACACGTGGCAGCCGTTCTCTCTTTCCGTTTTTGTCTTGTTTGTCTCTCTTCTAATTTGTCTTTCCTGTGGCACCCCCAGATGACTTGACAATGGGACAGACTGTGATGACCCTCTGTCATTGACAACAAGTCATTGGACTGAAGTTAAGACCAGGGCACATAACCTATCAGTAAGGGTTAAGAAGGGAAAGTGGCAGACTCTGTGCTCAGTAGAATGGCCCAGCTTTCAGACAGGGTGGCCACCCGAAGGTTCCTTCTCCTCAGAGCAGGTTAGCCTAATTAGGGCTGTAGTTTTTACCCCTGGACCTCATGGGCACCCAGATCAGATGCCCTATATTATGGTGTGGGAGGACTTGGTCCTCTCCCCCCGGCATGGGTCTGGCCCTTTGTTCTTTCCACAGGAATGACATTGGGACCCGCTGTGGGGATTCTCGCCTTGAAACCAGCAGAGAAAAAGGAAGAAAAAACAAAAGCTCCTGCCAAAAGATATACCCAGACACTCAGACCGATCTCCTGCTCCTGGACCCCCGTCCACCCTATCCGCCGGCACTAGTCCCCTTGCCAGACCCACTCCCCCTGGCCCCGGCAACCCAGCCACCTGCTTCGTCCGAGCCCGCCCCGGACGAGGGGGAGTTGGGCCCAGCGGCGGGGATGTGAAGCCACCGAGCGGCTGCCCCAGAATCCTCTACTGTCCTTCCCCTCCAGGAGTACGGCCCCCTCGATAACCACAGAAATCGGCCACTCCAGTATTGGCCATTTTCCGCCTCAGACCTCTATAATTGGAAAACTCATAACCCCTCATTCTCTGACAATCCACAGGCATTGACTTCTCTAATAGAATCCCTTGTTTTCTCGCACCAGCCCACTTGGGATGACTGCCAACAATTGCTGCAGACTCTTCTCACAACTGAGGAGAAGCAGCGGGTGTTACTAGAGGCCCGGAAAAATGTGCCCAGAGATGACCGGGCGCCCCACGGCACTACCCAATGAAATAGATGCTGGTTTTCCACTGACGAGACCCAACTGGGACTACAATTCCCCGGCAGGTAGGGAGCACCTGAGGGTCTACTGCCAGGTTCTGGTGGCAGGTCTCCTAGGGGCTGTGAGATGCCCCACAAATCTGGCCAAGGTAAGAGAAGTGACTCAGGGATCCACTGAGTCACTGACCATGTTTTTAGATAGGTTAATGGAGGCATTTAGACGATTTACTCCCTATGACCCCACATCCGAGGAGCATAGGGCAACTATAGCAATGGCTTTTATTGATCAGTCAGCCTCAGACATCAGAAAAAAGCTGCAGAGACTAGATGGGCTACAAGGATTCTCCCTTCAAGATCTGGTTAGGGAGGCAGACAAAGTATTCAATAAGAGGGAGACAGAAGAAGAAAAAAGAGGAGAGAAAAAGAAAGGAACAAGATGAACGAGAGCTGGAGAGAGAGAGGAGACAAGAGAAAAACTTAACTAAGATTCTGGCTATGGTAATTAGAGAGGGAAGAGGGAGAGATAGGGCTGAAGATAAAGACCGCAAGGGGAGTAAAGCGGGAATTAGACCACCTCTAGATAAAGACCAATGTGCATATTGCAAAGAAAAGGGGCACTGGCTCAGAGACTGCCCCCAAAAGAAGAAGGGAAGGCCCTCCACTCCCGACAAGATCCTAGCTCTCGAGGAAGAAGATTAGGGGAGATGGGGCTCGGACCCCCTCCCCGAGCCTAGGGTAACTCTCAAGGTGGAGGGGAAGCCTGTGCAGTTCTTGGTAGACACTGGAGCCCAACACTCAGCCCTGTTACAGTCAGAAGGGACGCTGTCTACAAAAAAGGCTTGGGTACAGGGCGCTACAGGGTACCAGCAGTACCCATGGACTACCCGAAGAACAGTGGATCTTGGCGTGGGCCGGGTATCCCACTCGTTCCTTGAGATCCCTGAATGCCCCTACCCCTTGTTAGGATGGGACTTGCTCACAAAAGTGGGGGCTCAGATCCTTTTCACACCGAAGGTGCCACAGTGACGGACGGGAAGGGGAGGCCGCTACAGGTCCTGACCCTAAAACTGGAAGATGAACACAGGCTGTTCGAAAGCCCCTCCCCCTCCCCTGAGGCCACTGATATGCAGGAATGGCTGACTAAAACCCCTCTGGCATGGGCTGAGGTTTCAGGCATGGGGATGGTGGTCCGGCAGCCCCCAGTGGTAGTGGAAGTCAAGGCTTCCTCTACTCCCATATCTGTCCGTCAGTACCCAATGAGCAGAGAGGACAGAGACGGGATCCGCCCTCACATCCAGTGGCTCCTCAAATTAGGAATACTAATAAAGTGCCAGTCAGCCTGGAACACCCCTCTGCTCCCAGTTCGCAAACCCGGAACAGGCGGCTACCGGCCTGTACAGGACCTGAGAGAGGTCAGCAAGTGGGTGACCGACCTACACCCCATGGTACCCAACCCCTACAACCTACTGAGTACACTTCCCCCAGCTGAAAGTGGTATACTGTCTTGGACTTAAAAGTTGCCTTCTTCTGCCTCCAACTCAGTCCCGTCAGCCAGCCTATTTTCGCTTTTGAGTGGAAAGACCCCCTTACAGGACTCTCTGGACAGCTAACGTGGACTAGGCTGCCGCAAGGATTCAAAAACTCGCCAATGATCTTTGATGAAGCCCTCCACCAGGACCTCGCACATTTCCGTGCCACCAACCCCCAGGTAACTTTGCTCCAATACGTAGATGACTTGCTCCTAGCTGCAGACACCAAAGAAGAATGCTGGAAGGGGACTGAGACCTTACTAATCGAGCTTGGATCTCTTGGTTACCACGCCTCTGCCAAAAAGGCCCAGATCTGCCAGCAGCAGGTCAATTACCTGGGGTACCAAATCAAGGACAGGAAGCAGTGGCTTTCAAAGGCTAGAAAAGAGACAGTGGCCAGAATACCAGCCCCCCAAAATCCTCAGCAAGTCAGGGAGTTCCTGGGTACTGTAGGATTCTGCAGGCTCTGGATCCCGGGGTTCGCGGAGATGGCCGCTCCCTTGTACCCCCTGACAAAAGGCAGTATTCCCTTTGTCTGGGGAAAAAGCGAGCAAAAAGCTTTTGACAACATCAAGCGAGCCTTGTCAGCTCCTGCCCTGGGACTCCCAGATGTAAACAAGCCGTTTCACCTCTATGTAGCAGAAAATAATGGCATTGCGAAAGGGGTCCTCACTCAAAAGCTGGGACCATGGAATCGGCCTGTGGCATACCTGTCAAAAAAACTGGACCCTGTAGCTGCTGGCTGGCCAAATTGCTTATGTATAGTGGCAGCCGTGACAGTTCTGGTAAAGGATGCCGATAAACTGACTTTGGGGCAGAACTTGGTCGTTACTGCGCCCCATGCCTTAGAAAGTGTGATTCGACAACCCCCTGAGAGATGGCTGACCAACACCAGAGTGACCCACTATCAGACATTACTCCTGAACTCTGAATGGATCAAATTCACGCCGGCGACTGGGCTTAATCATGCCACGCTGCTACCAGACCCCGGCCAAGCCGAGGTGGCGCACAGTTGCCAAGAGGTGCTGGCTGACGTACACGGGACCTGCAAAGATCTTTCCGACCAGCCGCTTCAGGATGCTGAGGTGATGTGGTATACGGACAGAAGCAGCTTCCTCGAAGAAGGTAAGCGCTGGGCTGGTGCCGCGGTGATAGATGGGACTAGTGTGATTTGGGCGACTGCCCTCCCTCAAGGAACATCAGCCCAAAAAGCCGAGCTAATAGCCCTCACATAGGCTCTCCAACTGTCAGAAGGAAAACGGGTTAACATCTACACTGACAGTAGATATGCCTTCGCTACTGCGCATGTGCATGGGAGCCATATATCAGCAAAGGGGGCTCCTCACATCGGCTGGTAAAGAGATTAAAAATAAAGATGAAATCCTGGAGTTACTAACTGCTCTTATGTTACCCAAAAGGTCAGTATAATCCACTGCCCGGGGCATCAGAAAGATCAATCTCCACTGACAAAGGGAAACAACATGGCAGATCGGGTCGCATGAGAGGTGGCAACAAAAAGTGAAATTTTGGAACTGCTAGTCACTCACTCTGAAAGCAGCCCCTCCCCGCGACCTAAAAAAAAAACAGCCTATAAACACAGAAGAGGCTAAGAAAATGTTAGAGCAAATGCACCATTGGACTCATTTGGGAACTAAAAGCTAGTCTCCCTTCTAAATAAGACAGGATGTGAGGTGCCGGGTCTGATCAAATTGGCTGACCAAATAGTCCAGAATTGCAAGCCCTGCCAGGAGGTAAATGCCAGCCATAACAAGACAAGCCAAGGTAAGCAGCTGCGCGGAGACAGGCCGGGGGCTTACTGGGAAGTGGACTTCACCGAAGTGCGCCCTACAAGGTATGGCAACAAATATCTGTTGGTTTTCATAGATACCTTTTCGGGGGTGGGTAGAGGCTTTCCCCACCAAAAATGAGAATGCACTAATGGTGGCCAAGAAAATTTTAGAAGAAATCTTCCCGCGGTTTGGGGCTCCAAAGATGATAGGGTCAGATAATGGGCCAGCTTTTATCGCCCAAGTAAGCCAGGGAAGTAGCTAAGTTTCTGGGGACCAATTGGAAATTACATTGTGCATACAGACCCCAGAGTTCAGGACAGGTAGAGAGGATGAACAGGACTCTAAAAGAGACTCTAACTAAATTGTCCTTAGAGACTGGTGGTACTGACTGGACAGTGCTCCTTCCCTTAGCCTTGTTCCGAGTATGGAACACCCCTTCCCGTTTCGGTCTCTCTCCTTTTGAAATTCTATATGGGGCTCCTCCCCCTATACTGTCACTCAGAGAAGGGTTTGATCCCCGCTGTTTTAGTAATGGTGATCTGTATGCCAGGCTTAAAGGACTCCAGCTGGTTCAGAGAGAGGTGTGGACCAAGCTCGCTGAAGCTTATCAACCCGGCACCCCAGGAGAGGCCCACCCGTTCCAAGTGGGAGACTCGGTTTACGTCTGCCGGCACTGGCAGCAGAACCTAGAGCCTAGGTGGAAGGGACCCTACATCGTCCTGCTCACCACCCCCACTGCCGTCAAAGTCGACAGAATTTCCTCCTGGATCCACGCTTCCCATGTCAAGACCGCTCCAGAACCGTCACCTCAATGGAAGGCACACCGTACTTCTCACCCCTTAAAGCTCAAACTCTGCCGATCCTCGGGCTCGCAGCCCTCCTCCTGATCCTCCCAACTGTGAGTGCGTCAAATCCCCACCAGCCTCAACAACTGACTTGGCAAGTAGTTTCACGAGCGGGAAAGGTCATATGGTCTAGTACTAATATTGCACCACTAACCACCTGGTGGCCTGACCTTTACCCAGACCTCTGTCAACTGGCGGCAGGAGCCAGTTGGGACCTTAAAGGGTACCCTGACTTTCACGAAGCTCCCCAAACGTCCACCCCTGGCAACTGGGGACTTAATAGCAAATTTGATTGCCCAAACTGTTGGGGGAGAGGGGGTGTGCCAATCCAAAAAGAAGGAGTGTGCTGAGGACTCATACCCTATATGTCTGCCCAGGGTTTCACCAGGAACAAGCTTTAAACCATTGTGGGGGGAGATGATTTTTATTGTCGTCACTGGGGTTGTGAGACTACGGGTGATGTCTACTGGGGGCCATCTTCCAACTGGGACCTCATCACGGTTGAGGCCAATTATACACACCACCAGGACGGAAGAAAACTTTTCCCTGAATGCAAGTCCTGGTGCAACCCACTCCATACCAAATTCTCTGAAAGGGCAAAACAAAAACCACAGAATGGATCAAGGGTATCTCATGGGGCATAAGGCTATATAAAAGAGATCACAATGGCCTCACATTCTCTATCAGATTAAAAACAGACTCTCCACCTCCCCAGTCTATCGGTCCCAACCCAGTTTTAAATCCCGGGTGCCGGCTCCTACTAAAAAGAAAAATAACAGCAACAGGAGCCACAATAACTCCACCCCAGGCGGCTCCCTACAACATGTCCTCGAGTCAGGACTGAATGCTGACCCTTGTAGACAGTGCTTTCAGAGTCTTAAATGCCACCAACCTGGAAGCCACTAAGTCTTGTTGGCTCTGCTATACAGCTCCCCCACCCTATTACGAAGCCTCAGGGATAGTTGGGATGGTAAACAGCTCCTCTTCCCCCAGTCATTGCTGGTGGCAGCAACAGGGAGCAGTCAGACTCACCCTTTCGGCTGTGACAGGCCAGGGGTTATGCATAGGCTCTCCCACTCCTCACCAGGCTCATCTTTGTAAAAGTATTGATAAGGCCCACAGCTACACAGGATATCTCATGCCCCCGGAGATGGTTGGTGGGTGTGTAAGACAGGTCTCACACCCTGTGTGTCTATGGCAGTATTTAATAGATCAACTGACTTCTGTGTTCTGGTGTGGCTAGTGCCCCGACTCCTCTATCACTCCGACGAGTCCTTCTTAGAGGCTTACAAAGGTGGCCACTGAGCAAAAAGAGAGCTGGTGACTCTCACTCTGGTGGCCCTTTTAGGCATCGGAGTGGCGGCTGGGGTGGGGACCGGCACAGCAGCCCTCATCCAACAACCCCAGTATTATACTAGTTTACAGCAAGCCATAGACGCGGACCTACGCGTCCTAGAAGATTCTATTACTAAACTGAAAGAATCTCTGACCTCTCTATCTGAAGTAGTGATGCAAAATCAGAGAGGCCTAGACCTTCTGTTCTTAAAAGAAGGAGGCTTATGTGCGGCCCTCAAAAAAGAATGCTGTTTTTATGTAGACCATTCTGGGGTCATCACTGACTCCATGAATAAATTACAAGAAAGATTGGCACATAGGCAAAAAGAAAGAGAAGGCGCCCAAGGGTGGTTTGAGTCCTGGTTTAACAGGACCCCGTGGTTTGCAACCTTAGTATCCACCCTAATGGGGCCACTGGTCATTTTACTCCTCCTCCTCACTATAGGGCCTTGTATTCTCAACCGGTTAATTTCGTTCATCCGAGACCGGATAAGTGCTGTGCAGGTGCTTATGCTAAGACAACAATATGCCGCACTTCCTCAGAGAAACCTCGGCCCATGATTTAAGGATTGAAATCCAAACTAAAAGAAGAGGGGAATGAGAGGAAGGGTGGATAAGAATAAAGGTTAAAGTTTCACTAGAGCCTTAGGAAAATAGGCCCCTTGTTAATCTTAAGACAGACCTTTATCTCAAGAATGTGTAAGGGGCTCATATCTCAGGAATGCAGCCTCCAGAAGGCTTTCTGGGGGATGTTTACCCCCCCAAAAAAAGAAAACCATCCCAGGAAATTAGTTTCCAGAAAAACAAGTTAGCAGTAAAATTGCAGCTCAGACAGACGTGTCAACCTGATAACAAATGAACCTATCCCTAAAAATGCCGAGACTTGAGCACCAATCAGATCATTCCACCCTAGCTGTACCTGTTTGTGGTTTTGTGCTTAAAAACTGCTTTGTAACGAATGTTCAGGGTTCGTTCTTCCCTGGTGGTGATCGAACCCCAGCACGCTGGCCTAATAAATCCTCTTGCTGTTTGCATCGAGTCCGAGCCTTGGAGATTCTTTGGGTGACGGATCCCTGCAAGGAAGCCGTGAGGCCTAACACTCTGAGGCAGGGCTGTGTCTCCCTTCAGACTGGGAATTCCCAAAACAAGGTATTGCTCCCATGATACTTCTCCTCCCTAAGGTATGGCTGTGTACCCCCCTCATTTTGGGGTCCTTGGGGGCAAGATTGTGTCTCTAATGATATGGGCTCCCTGTGGGGCATGTAACTCCTTGTTATCAGGCTCTCTGAGACAAACCTTCTCCCATTAGGTAAGATCTGCCCGTGAAAAGGCAGTGTCTACTCTCACACTCTACTTCCTGAGGCAGGGCTCTGTTTCCTTTAGACTGAAGCTCTGAACAGAGGGCTGTGTCTCCTCTCAGGATGGCTCCTTGATGCAAGCCTGTGTTTGCCCTCAGATTTGGACTCTATTAGGCCAAGACCACTCTTATAGTTTGGCTCCCTTAGGCAGGGTTGTAGTTCTCCCTCAGACTGTAGCTTCCTGAGGCAGGGATATGAGTTAGAAGACTCATAGAATAGGTTCCTCAGGCATGGTTGTGTCTCCCTTCAGACTGGGGCCAGCGGGGAGGGAAGGTGGAGGCAGTCCCTGAGGGCAGGGCTATGTCTCCCCTCAGACTGTAGGTACGGGTGGTATCCAGGGATTTGGTTTGTGCTTTTGAACTGTGGTGCTGGAGAAGACTCTTGAGAGTCCGTTGGATCATGAGGAGATCAAATCAGTCAATCTTAATGGAAATCAACCCTGAATACTCACTGGAAGGACTGATGCTGAAGCTGAAGCTCCAATACTTCGCCACCTGATGAAAAGAACTGACTCATTGGAAAAGACCCTGATGTTGGGAAAGATTGAAGGCAGAAGGAAAAGAGGGCAACAGAGGATGAGATGGTTGGATGGTATCACTGACTCAATGGACATGAACTTGGGCAAACTCTGGAAGATTGTGAGGGACAGCAAAACCTGGCATACTGCTGCAGTCCTTGGGGTTGTGAAGAGTCAGACACAACTTGGCAACCAACCAACAACAACAGAATCTGCAGGTAAGAGGGCTGCTCCTGAAGCCTCCCATTCCCAGTCAGGTGAATCAAAATGTATGTCATCTGGTTCTCTGCAGGTCACTTGGTGGTGCTGCCTGCCCATTGCTGGTTGTTTTGTCACAGGCCTGCAGTGGGCAATAATTCCAAACACTGTGCACACAGGTTTTCTTCAAATCAAGTCCAGTGTCCTACCTGTGTCTATAGTGCCTGGGTTGAGAAACCTTCCTTGAGAGTTTCCTCAGTGTGGGAAGGACAGGAGGGCTCTGGATAAGACAAGCACAGAGCTCCTCAGCACTATTTATCTGCCATGGACAACTGTCAGCAGCTCCAGGTGCAAAGAGAGCCCAACACTGATTTTTTGAGGCCCTAGGGCGACTTGATGTCTCATGGAATCCATACAACCCAATTATGTATATGACATCATTTCCACCTTATGTATGAAGAAATGGAAGCTCAGAGAGACTGTAACTCATTCAAGGTCACACAGTGGTATGTTGCCGACCTGGTATTAGAAATTAATCCCTCTAGCTCCATAGTTCACTCTGTATATAATTCTTCTCTCTTGTTTCCAGAGGGTAGTCATCTGCCCCGCCAAGTCCTTCTGTGTCTTGACTGCCTTTCTCTCCTATCTGGACAATAACCCATTCTTGCTGAGGGGCTTACATCCAAAGATTTAGTCTTTTGTAATACTGGGAAGGAGTTAAGTTCACTCAGATCATTAAGTCTGCTTCAATGAGACAACTAATCTTTGAGACCACAGTCAGGTTTCCACAATGGCCATGAGGTGCCCTGAGATAGTCAGGGATTAGGAGGCACTCAGAGTAGGAGGGTGCAGTGTGCTTACTAGACACATGAGGAAACTGAGGAACTAATTGGGCAAGGCTCCGACCAAGGACACATAGCATACCGGAATTTGGGGCGGGATACATCATGAAAAGCAATCCATGTCTTTTTTTTCTGCCTTACTTCTTACCCAAAGCTAATGCACAAATTTTAAAACCACTAAAAGAATTTGCTGTGTGTCCTCGGTCGCACCTTTGTCCCTAATTTTCACAAGCCGAACAAAGTAAGTCAGGGTGCATAGATGCTCCCTTTACATAGAGCTCCTATGATATGTCAGTGCCAGTGGTACAACTGTGAACTAACAGAAATTCCTGGCTTTCTCGTGCTGACTGCCACAAATCTGGAGGAAGGAGACAGGATGCCAGTGGAAACAAGATGTCTAAGATTTTGTTTTAAAATTTATTTATTTATATTTTTGTCACTACATTGTGAAGAAAAAGAGCCCAGCTAGGTCTCTGCCCTTGGGCAAAATCAAAGTCCGTGTGGGCCATGCCTACTTTTAGAAAACCGGCTCTAGAGAATAAAACTGAATTGTTAATAGTAGCTCCTGGAGGGCAGGATTAGGGGAAATCTTTCATATTACATACAAATTTTCTTTATAACATTGTGAGTTAGTTTTGTAATTAGAAAAAAAAGTTAGGAAGGAACCCACACATGAGACATCCTCTTGACCAAGAGACCTCCCCACATCCCACCACCCCCCTCACCCTGAAGTGAAAATGAAAGTTGCTCAGTCGTTTCCAACTCTTTGTGTCCCCATGAACTATACAGTCCATGGGATTCTCCAGGCCAGAATACTGGAGTGTGTAGCCTTTCCTTTCTCCAGGAGATCTTCTCAACCCAGGGATCAAACCCAGGTTTCCTGCATTACAGGTGGATTCTTTACCAGCTGAGCTACCAGGGAAGCCCCCTACTTAGGCTCACCCTGGGGTCCATGGATGTTTGTTGAATGAATGAAAGTAAGTGAATGAATGTTTGTTGAATGAATGAAACATGCATACTCTCTCTGGGCTCACCCTTTAACTTCTGTTAGCAAGCTAAATCCTTACTAGGGAGTCTTTTCAGTCCTGAAGGAAGGAGACCCCTTCTTCCACCTCATCACACAAAAGGGAAAAAATGCGAAGCCCCACTTTACAAGCTCAGAGAGGGTGTGTGAGAGTAGGATGGGACTTGGCATTCAGTTCTAATATTTTGGCTACATCATCCCAGCATTCATTCATTCAACAAACATTCATGGACACCAGCTCTACGTCCAGCAGGAATCAGCTCTTCCCTAAATACATGGTTTTTACTCCATTACTAGAAGCCCTTACTCTCCTTCCAGCCTTTAAACCTTACCATATGGACCATTCTAACCATCTCTGAAAAGGGGCCCTTCTCTCCATCCCCACCAGCCACTCTAGACCAGGATAAGTAGTTTGTTCTTAAAGAGCCTGATTGTAAATATTTATACTTCGAGGCTAAAGAGGCAACTTGGAGGATTTTATATAGACACTTGATCATTTAAAATGTGAAAATCATTTAAAATGGCTCGTGGAGTATACAGATATGAAAATGGCCAATGGGCTGGATTTTGACCATGGAACAATACTTAGGGACCCTTGATATAGACTGTTACTGCTCCCTGTCATCTGTCTACCTCCCACACCCCAAATACAATGAATCTCTTGGCTTCTGTCGTAGGACACGCATCACACAGATTGGACCATGTCCCTCCAGTACTTAAAGCCCTCCTGGGGCTCCTTTTGTCCCCAAGATAAGGGACAATGTACAAACTCCTGCTCCTGGCAACAATTGGCCCACATCTCTTTTCTCAGCTCCCAGCTCCAAAGGATTCTCTGAGCTCTGCTGTGGTTGGAAACACCTGCTGGATTTTGTTGCTCTAGAGGTTATCTAAGCATTTGTGAGGGCTGGTGGGTGGGTGTCCAACTCAAACCAGCCCCAGTGTGCCCTGCCCTTAGGATGGGGGTCTCTTTCCTAGGAGAAATTTTTGAACTGACCTGAGTCCAGACTTTTGGACCCAGGTAAAGATGGAGGAAGAGAAGGACATTTGTCTTCTCAGGTAATGCTTTATAAGCCAGAGCATCTTCCTTTACCTGCTTGAATCTCACCATCACTTGGCAAGTGAAGCTCTAAGTATAGAGCAGCCCTGTCTTCTTCACACATTCCCAGCTATTAATCTTGGCTGTAATAACTGTCTCCAACACCATCCATGTCCAGTGTACTCCATAAATATGCAGTAACAACCTCTGTCTAAAAATCCCTTGTCCCCAGTATCTCTTTCACCTCCTCTCCTACACCTTGTGGGTAAGCCATCTGCATTCTACATCCTTCACTCCCATTTTGCCCTCCCTCTTCCAAACTTTAGACATCACTGTTCCATGGAACTGACCTTAACAAGTTCACCAGTGGCCTCCATGCTGCTGAATCCAGTGGTCAATTCTCAGCTCTTGTCTTGACTTCTAAGCAGCCTCAGACATGGTTCCTTTCTTCTTCTTGAAATCACATAGCCTATGAACACCACACTCTCCTGGTTTCCCTCCTAGTTCCCTGGCTATCCCTGGGTCTCCACAGTTGCTCTTGTCCTTCACCAGGCCCCTGTCTGGCACACTTCTGTGTCCTTACAGCCTTTCTATCATATTTTGACAATAAGCTATTCTTGCCGAGGGGCTTACATACAAAGATTTAGTCTTTTTGTAATACTAGAAAGGAGTTAAAATTCATTAAAATTATTGTTTTCTTCAATTAGGACTGACCTTTGAGTCTATGGTCAGTTTTCCACAATGGCCATGAAGTTTCCTTAATCAGAGGGTCAGAGGTTAACAGATACTCAGAGTAGCAGGAGCAGTATGCTTACTGGATACACGGGGAAATTGAGATTCCAAATGGGTAAAGACTCTGCCCAAGGACACATAGCATCATGGAATCTGGGGCAGGATACATCCTGAGAATCAGTTCAGGGCTTTCTGCTTTACTGCCTTAAAGTGTACATTAAGCTAATGTACAAACTTTAAAACCACTAAAAGAACTTGCTATGTGTCTTTGGTCACACCTTTGTCCCACCTGGTGACAGTCTTCTTACTGAAGAAGTGTTGGGCTAGATGTTCTTTAAGGACAAGACTCGATACCTGCACCTCCAAGCATGGCTGCTGAAGGTTTTACACCTCTAAGATACGTTAAGTGTGCTGCAGTACATGGCCTACACAGTTCCTCAAATACTGTTCCTTCATCAGTCCTCACAGTGGCCTCATCTCACTGAAGTTAGAGTACCACAGCCAGACAGAAGCGTCCCCTAGCCACATAATCGTGGAAGCCTGTCTCCAGCTCCCGGCCCAGTATTCTGTTCTCTTCTCTTGGGGTCAAACATCCCCATGGACTCATGAGGACTATGGTCCTGACCCCTCCCTAGCCAGCCCCATACTTACCGAGATGGGGAAACAGTCCTTCATCTACTTCCATATGACCTAGAACCTTATGCTTTATTTTTTTACTTTTCAATACTGTATTGGTTTTGCCATACATTGACATGAATCCACCACAGGTGTACATGAGTTCCCAACCCTGAACCCCCTCCCACCACCCTCCACATATCATCTCTCTGGGTCATCCCAGTGCACCAGCCCCAAGCATCCTGTATCCTGTATCGAACCTAGACTAGCGATTCATTTCTTACATGATAGTATATGTGTTTCAATGCCAAGTCTCTTTTGCAGTCTCGCATACAGGCTTATCATTACCATCTTTTTAAATTCCATGTATATGTGTTAGTATACTGTATTGGTATTTTTTTTTCTGGCTTACTTCACTCTGTATAATCGGCTCCAGTTTCATCCACCTCATTAGAACTGATTCAAATGCATTTTTTGTAATGGCTGAGTAATACTCCATTGTGTATATGTACCACAGCTTTCTTATCCATTCATCTGCTGACAGACATCTAGGTTGCTTCCATGTCCTGGCTATTATAAACAGTGCTGCAATGAACATTGGGGTACATGTGTCTCTTTCAATTCTAGTTTCCTCGGTGTGTATGCCCAGCAGTGGGATTTCTGGGTCATAAGGCAGTTCTATTTGTAGTTTTAAAAGGAATCTCCACACTGTTCTCCATAGTGGCTATATAGTTTGCATTCCCATCAACAGTGTAAGAGGGTTCCTTTTTCTCCACACTCTCTCCAGCATTTATTGCTTGTAGACTTTTGGATCATAGCCATTCTGACTGGTGTGAAATGGTACCTCATTGTGGTCTTGATTTGCATTTCTCTGATAATGAGTGATGTTGAGCATCTTTTCATGTGTTTGTTAGCCATCCGTATGTATTGGGTCATTTATTTTTCTGGAATTGAGCTGCATAAGTTGCTTGTATATTTTGAGATTAGTTGTTTGTCAGTTGCTTCATTTGCTATTATTTTTCCCATTCCGAAGGCTGTCTTTTCACCATGCTCATAGTTTCCTTTGTTGTGCAGAAGCTTTTAATTTTAATTAGATCCCATTTGTTTATTTTTGCTTTTATTTCCAGTATTCTGGGAGGTGGATCATAGAGGATCCTGCTGTGATTTATGTCAGAGAGTGTTTTGCCTATGTTCTCCTTTAGGAGTTTTATAGTTTCTGGTCTTACATTTAGATGTTTAATCCATTTTGAGTTTATTTTTGTGAATGGTGTTAGAAAGTGTTCTAGTCTCATTCTTTTACAAGTGGTTGACCAGTTTTCCCAGGACCACTTGTTAAAGAGATTGTCTTTACTCTATTGTATATTCTTGCCTCCTTTGTCGAAGATAAGGTGTCCATAGGTGTGTGGATTTATCTCTGGGCTTTCTCTTTTGTTCCACTGATCTATATTTCTGTCTTTGTGCCACTACCATACTGTCTTGATGACTGTGGCTTTGTAGTAGAGCCTGAAGTCAGGCAAGTTGATTCCTCCAGTTCCATTCTTCTTTCTCAAGATTGCTTTGGCTATTTGAGGGTTTTTGTATTTCTATACAAATTGTGAAATTATTTGTTCTAGCTCTGTGAAAAATCCCGCTGGTAGTTTGATAGGGATTGCATTGAATCTGTAGATTGCTTTGGGTAGTATACTCATTTTTACTATATTGACTCTTCCAATCCATGAACATGGTCTATTTCTCCATCTATTAGTGTCTTTGATTTTTTTTTCGTCAGTGTTTTATAGTTTTCTATATAGAGGTCCTTAGTTTCTTTAGGTAGATGTATTCCCAAGTATTTTATTTTTTGTTGTTGCAATGGTGAATGGAATTGTTTCCTTAATTTCTTTTTCTTCCTTCTCGTTATTAGTGTATAGGAATTCAAGGGATATCTGTGTGTTGATTTTATATCCTGCAACTTTACTATATTCATTGATTAGTTCTAGTAGTTTTCTGGTGGAGTCTTTAGGGTTTTCTATGTAGAGGATCATGTCATCTGCAGTCAGAGTTTTACTTCTTCTTTTCCAATTTGGATTTCTTTTATTTCTTTTTCTGCTCTGACTGCTGTGGCCAAAACTTCCAGAACTATATTGAATAGTAGTGGTGAAAGTGGGCACCCTTGTCTTGTTCCTGACTTAAGGGGAAATGCTTTTCATTTTTCACCATTGAGGATAATGTTTGCTGTGGGTTTATCATATATAGCTTTTATTGTGTTGAGGTATGTTCCTTCTATTCTTGCTTTCTGGAGAGTTTTTATCATAAATGGATGTTGAATTTTGTCAAAGGCTTTCTCTGCATCTATTGAGATAATCATATGACTTTTATTTTTCAATTTGTTAATGTGGTGAATTACATTGATTGATTTGTGGATATTGAAGAATCCTTGCATCCCTGGGATAAAGCCCACTTGGTCATGGTGTATGATCTTTTTAATGTGTTGTTGGATTCTGATTGCTAGGATTGTGTTAAGGATTTTTGCATCTATGTTCATCAGTGATATCAGCCTGTAGTTTTCTTTTGTTGTGGCATCTTTGTCAGGTTTTGGTATTAGGGTGATGGTGGCTTCATAGAATGAGTTTGGAAGTTTGCCTTCCTCTGCAATTTTCTGGAAGAGTTTGAGTAGGATAGGTGTTAGCTCTTCTCAAAATTTTTGGTAGAATTCAGCTGTGAAGCCGCCTGGATTTGGGCTTTTGTTTGCTGGAAGATTTCTGATTACAGTTTCAATTTCCGTGCTTGTGATGAGTCTGTTAAGATTTTCTATTTCTTCCTGGTTCAGTTTTGGAAAATTGTATTTTTCTAAGAATTTGTCCATTTCTTCCACGTTGTCCATTTTATTGGCATATAATTGCTGATAGTAGTCTCTTATGATCCTTTGTATTTCTGTGTTGTCTGTTGTGATCTCTCCATTTTGATGTCTAATTTTATTGATTTGATTTTTTTTCCCTTTGTTTCTCGATGAGTCTGGCTAATGGTTTGTCAATTTTATTTATCCTTTCAAAGAACCAGCTTTTGGTTTTGTTGATTTTTGCTATGGTCTCTTTTGTTTCTTTTGCATTTATTTCTGCCCTAATTTTTAAGATTTCTTTCCTTCTACTAACCCTAGGGTTCTCCATTTCCTTCTTTGCTAGTTGCTTTAGGTGTAGAATTAGGTTATTTATTTTACTGTTTTCTTGTTTCTTGAGGTATGCCTGTATTGCTATGAACTTTCCCCTTAGCACTGCTTTTACAGTGTCCCACAGGTTTTGGGTTGTTGTGTTTTATTTTGATTTCTTTTTATTTCTTCTGTGATTTGTTTGTTATTCAGAAGTGTATTGTTCAGCCTCCATATGTTGGAATTTTAAAGAGTTTTTCCTCCTGTAATTGAGATCTAATCTTACTGCACTATGGTCAGAAAAGATGCTTGGAATGAGTTCGATTTTTTTGAATTTATCAAGGCTAGATTTATTGTCCAGGATGTGATCTATCCTTGAGAAGTTTCCGTGAGCACTTGAGAAAAAGGTGAAATTCGTTGTTTTGGGGTGAAATGTCCTATAGATATCAATTAGGTCTAACTGGTCTCTTGTATCATTTAAAGTTTGCGTTTCTTTGTTAATTTTCTGTTTAGTTTATCTGTCCATATGTGTGAGTGGGGTATTAACATCACCCACTATTATTGTGTTATTATTAATTTCCCCTTTCATGCTTGTTAGCATTTGTCTTGCATATTGCGGTGCTCCTATGTTGGGTGCATATATATTTATAATTGTTATATCTTCTTCTTGGATTGATTCTTTGATCATTATGTAGTGTCCTTCTTTGTCTCTTTTCACAGCCTTTGTTTTAAATCTATTTTATCTGATATGAGTATAGCTACTCCTGCTTTCTTTTGTTCTCTGTTTGCATGGAATATCTTTTTCCAGCCCTTCACTTTCAGTCTGTATCTGTCCCTTGTTTTGAAATGGGTCTCATAGACAAGGGACTCTTGTAGATATAGGGGTCTTGTTTTTGTATCCATTCAGCCAGTCTTTGTCTTTTGGTTGGGGCATTCAACCTTTTTACATTTAAGACAATTATTGATAAGTATGATCCAGTTACCATTTACTTTATTGTTTTGGGTTCAGGTTTATACACCCTTTTTGTGTTTCCTGTCTAGATAATATCCTTTAGCAATTGTTGGAGTCCTGGTTTGGTGGTGCTGAATTCTGTCAGCTTTTGTTTGTCTGTAAAGCTTTTGATTCTCCTTCATATTCGAATGAGCTTCTTGCTGGGTATAGTAATCTGGACTGTAGGTTATTATCTTTCATCATTTTAAGTATGTCTTGACATTCCCTCCTGGCCTGAAGAGTTTCTATTGAAAGATCAGCTGTTATCCTTATGGGAATCCCCTTGTGTGTTATTTGTTGTTTTTCCCTCACTGCTTTTAATATTTGTTCTTTGTGTTTGATCTTTGTTAATTTGATTAATATGTGTCTTGGGGTGTTTCGCCTTGGGTTTATCCTGTTTGGCACTCTCTGGGTTTCTTGGACTTGGGTGATTATTTCCTTCCCCATTTTAGGGAAGTTTTCAACTGTTATATCCTCAAGTATTTTCTCATTGTCTTTCTTTTTGTCTTCTTCTTTTGGGACTCCTACAATTCGAATGTTGGAGTGTTTCATATTGTCCTGGATATCTCTGAGATTGTCCTCATTTCTTTTAATTCATTTTTCCCTCTCTGATTCATTTATTTATACCATCTATCTTCTATTTCACTAATCCTATCTTCTGCCTCCATTATTCTATTGTTTGTTGCCTCCAGAGTGTTTCTGATCTCATTTATTGCATTATTCATTATATATTGACTCTTTTTTATTTCTTCTAGGTCCTTGTTAAACCTTTCTTGCATCTTCTCAATCCTTGTCTCCAGGCTATTTATCTGTGATTCCATTTTGATTTCAAGATTTTGGATCATTTTCACTATCATTTTCGGAATACTTCATCAGGTAGATTCCTTATCTCTTCCTCTTTGGTTTGGTTTGGTGGGCATTTCTCCTGTTCCTTTACCTGCTGATATTCCTCTGTCTCTTTATCTTGGTTATATTGCTGCATTTGGGGTGGCCTTTCTGTATTCTGGCAGTTTGTGGAGTTCTGTTTATTATGGAGTTTCCTCACTGTGGATGGTGTTGTATCAGTGGCTTGTCAAGGTTTCTTGATTAGGGAAGCTTGTATTGGAGTTCTGGTGTCTAGAGCTGGATTCCTTCTCTCTGGAGTGCAATGAAGTGTCCAGTAATGAGTTATGGGATGCCAGTGGTTTTGGAGTAACTTTGGGCAGCCTGTATATTGAGGCTCAGGGGTGTGTTGCTGTGTTGCTGGAGAATTTGCGTGGTATGTCTTCCTCTGGAACTTGTTGGCCCTTGGGTGGTGCTTGATTTCAGTGTAGGCATGGAGGCGTTTGATGAGCTCCTATCGATTAATGTTCCCTGGAGTCAGGAATTCTCTGATGTTTTCAGGACTTGGACTTAAGCCTCCTGCTTCTGGTTTTCAGTCTTATTTTTACAGTAGCCTCAAGATTTCTCCTTGTATACAGCACCACTGATAAAACATCTAGGTTAGATATGAAAAGTTTCTCCACATTGAGGGACACCCAGAGAGGTTCACAGAGTTACATGGAGAAGAGAAGAGGGAGGGGGAGTTAGAGGTGACTGGAATGAGATGAGGTGGGATCAGAAGATGAAAGAGCAAGCTAGCCAGTAATCACTTCCTTATGTGCGCTCCACAGTCTGGACCACTCAGAGATGTTCATGGAGTTATGCAGAGAAGAAGAGAGGGAGGAAGGAGACAGAGGTGGCCAGGAGGGTAAAAGAGGGAAATGAAATGGAGAGAGACAGATCCAGCCAGTAAACAGTTCCCTAAGTATTCTCCACCATCTGGAACACACAGAGATTCATAGAGTTGGGTAGAGAAGAGAAGGGAGAGGGAGGGAGACAGAGGCCACCTGGTGGAGAAAAAGGAGAGTCCAAAGGAGGAGAGAGTGGTCAAGCCAGTAATCTTGCTCTCAAGTAAAAATGGGTACTGAAGATTGGGTTTTTGAAGGTACAAAATTGATAACAAATATCAAAAAGCAAAGATTAAAAATCTAGAGTAGAGTTTGGATTTTCAAAAATACAATATTAAAGAAAAGGTGAAGAAGAAGAAAGAAAAAAAGTCACAAGAATTATTTTTAAAAGGCACTATATATATATATATATATATGGCATTTACTTTAAGAACTTAAAATTAAAAAATGTTAAAATAAAAAAAGAAGAAAAAGAAAAGAAGAAACAACCAAAACACAAAAAAGAATAATCATAAAAATAGTAAAGGTATATCTGGGGCTTTCTCTGGTGTTGTTGTGGGCAGTGTGGGGTCAATTCGTTTTTGGATAGCTCCTTGGTCTGGCTTATATTTTTAAGATCTATACTTCCAAGGCGGTTCTCTTTGTTTTAGCTTCTTCTGTTTGCTGGTCTCTTCAGTGTCTGTGTTCCACCCTGACACAAGGGGCACGGTGGTGGATACGTTTTATTTAGGCTCACTTGTTCAGTTGCACTGTGGGGAGGGAGGGATGCTGCAAACAAATAACACTGGTGTGTGTTGTAGTGTCTCAGCCCTCTGGGCCTATCCCCACCCACGGCACACACTGCTCAGGTTCTAGGTTGCTCCGCTGGGAACTGTCTGAGGCTGGCCCTGGACTGCATGCACCTCCCCGGTCTAAGCCGCTGAAGCTCAGGCACTCACATAGTCCTCAGAGGCACAGACTCGGTTGGGCCTGCATTTTGTGCCCTTCCCAGGTTCGAGCAGCTAGGGAGTTTGGCGAGTGTGGTCACTGCGACTTATCGCCTTTCCCGTCCCTGTTGCTCAGTTTTCTGGGTGTACAACTGGTGCCCCTTTTTAGGCAGATGGTGACTGTCCAGAAGCCCAAAAAGTCTTAGTTAGCAGAGAAACTTGCTTGCAGTTTGGAATTTTTCTGGGGCTGCGAGTGCCCCCTTCCGGCACTTCCAGCTCTGGCTATCGGTCACCAAAGGGGGATGGTCTGCAGCCGGCTAAATCTGTTCCGTACTTTGTTCTGTGCGTGGTCCTGGCAGTGTCTTATGTTAGAGCTTTTCGCGTGGTAGCTATCCCACAGTCTGGTTTGCTAGCTCAAGTTAGTTCGCTCTAGTTACGCTCGGGACATTCCGGCCCAATTCTTAGAAAGCACTGCAGCCCGCGCCTCCCTGCCCAGCCCCGCTTGCTAGTGGTGGATGCTGGCGCCTGCGCTGCTTCTTCACTGGAGTTACTATTGGGCTTGTAATCTGTTGCTTTTAATTATTTATTTATTTTTCCTCCCTGTTATGTTGCCCTCTGTGCTTCCAAGGCTCGCCACAGACTCAGCCGCGAGAGTGTTTCCTGGTGTTTGGAAAAGTCTGTCTTTAAAGACTCCTTTCTGGGATGGAGCTCCCTCCCTACCTCTTTTGTCTCTTTTTTCCATCTTTTATATTCTTCCCACCTGTTTTTGAAGACAATAATCCACTTTTCTGGGTGCCTGATGTCCTCTGCCAGCATTCAGAAGTTGTTTTGTGAAGTTTACTCAGAGTTGAAATGTTCTTTTGATGAATTTGTGAGGGAGAAAGTGGTCTCCTGTCCTATTCCTCTGCCATCTTAGGACCGTCCCCCACCTTACACTTTTGATGTACCTGCTCCCCTGCCTCACCTTTGCTCAATCCAGGTACCACCAGATGGCATACAGGATACTGATATCCAGGATCTTGTGAACAGAAGGGCTATGAAGACCACACTGTGGAGAATGACTGGGAAGGGAAGCAGGAGCATTAGTGGTTAGCAGTGTGAAGGAATGAGCTCTCCCCATATGCCAAGCACCAACAGCACTGTCCTGCCCAACCCTCACCCCAGGAAGAAGGAGTCAGACTCATTTGACTTCAAAGAAGAGGGAACACAGCCTGGGCAGTGTCACATTGGGAACCTGGATTTGAAGCCACATAGATCTAATTTCAAACTCACTTGTTTCCACTGCACAAGGCTGCTGTTCACTCCAGTCTTCCCTTCCATCTCACTCTGTCTAGTTAAGTAATCTGTATTTAGCAGATGCTTAATAAATGACTGGGGGAGTTGTGATTGGATTAATTGTTTCTAGTTTCCACTGATGGGACCTCAGAGAAAAGCAGACATTCTTTCTGCCCAGCCCCTTTCTACCTACCCTTAGTCCATCTTTCCAAAGATAAATCAGATCTCCCATCTAATTCAACTTCTCATAACTTTCAAACACAGCCCAAGCAGCTCAGCCTGGCATTCAGGCTCCTCACAGCTGGCCTGAATCCTTCTTGCTCCAGCCTTACTCACTCACATGCACCCTGGGCTCCTGCCACACTAAACTACTCAGTGTTCCTACAACTCCCTGAGCTCCTTCAACCTCTTAGCATTTGCTTCTGCACTTTCCTCTGCCTGCCCTTCCCTTTTCCTGCTGAATGAGGGAGAGAGAAAGAAACCAACCTGTCACTGGCTTGTAGGCCAGGACTGAAGCAAGGCTACAATCAGGCCCAGTGAGGAATTTCCCTTTGGCCTATGGCTCTGGGTCCCTACCACAGGCTAATCCCAGCTTCCTCTCACAGGTGGGGGATCTGTGGGGCTGAAACTAATTTGATGTCAGTAGAATCTCATTCCTCAGGGAACGTTGCTCCCCCTTAAACCCACTCACTCCATTCAACACCATACCCTCCTCATACTCTTAAAGAAGGTCAGTTTCCACTTTCACTCCATCTGAAAATAGAACAGACTGTGCTGTCATTCCTGGTACGCTTCCAGGAAGAGGGGACATTTGACTCAATTTAAATAGTAGTAAAATTCATAAGCCAGACAAAGTAGGTTGAAGCTCATAGATGCTCACTTTACACAGAGCTCCTATGATGCATCATGTGCTGGTGGTGCAACTGTGGACTGGCAGAAATTCCTGGCCTTCTCAAGCTGACTCCCACAAATCTGGAGGAAGGAGGTAAAATGTCACTGGAGACAAAATGTCCAGGGTTTTTACTTGAATTTAATTTATTTATTTTGTCACTACAGTGTGAAAAGTCAAAGTCACTCAGTCATGTCCGACTCTTTGTGACCCATGTATAGTCCATGGAATTCTCCAAGCCACAATACTGGAGTGGGTTGCCTTTCCCCTTCTCCAGGGGATCTTTCCAACCCAGGGATCAAATCCAGGTCTCCCACATCACAGATAGATTCTTTACCAACTGAGCCACAAGGGAAGCCCAACGTGAAGCAAAAGATAAAGAGCCTTGCTAGGTCTCTGCCCTTAGGCATAATCAAGTCTGTGTGGGCCACTCCCACTTTCAGAAAACCAGCTCTAGAGAATAAAACCAAGTTGTTAATAATGGGAAAACTTTGTTTTAGGACAGACATTTTGTTTAGATGTGTTACAGGAGCATGTGTTAGTTTTTATTTAGAAAAAAAAAATGTTAGGAAAAACTCACATGCAGGGCATTCCCCCTTGACCAAAAGACCTCTGCCCCACTCCCCTACCCCAACCTCGCCCTCACACTGGGCTCACCCTTTAACTCCTGTCAGCCCGCAAAATCCCTAACTTGGGAGTCTTTCAGGGCTTCCCTGGTAGCTCCAGAGGTTAAAGCGTCTACCTGCGATGCGGGAAACCTGGGTTCGATCCCTGGGTCGGGAAGATCCCCTGGAGAAGGAAATGGCAACCCACTCCAGTATTCTTGCCTGGATAGAATCTCATGGACGGAGGAACCTGGTGGGCTACAGTCCACGGGGTTGCAACGAGTCGGACACCACTAAGCGAATTCACTTTCATTTCAGTCCTGAGGAAGGGAGACCCACTTCTTTTATCTCATAACACCAAAGGGGAAAAATGCAAAACCTTCCCTTACAGAGGCCCAGAGAAGGTATGAGGGTTGGCAAAATTCACACAGCAAGCTAGTAGGATGGGACCTGGCATTCAATTCTACTGTTTTGGCTCCGTTGTGCACTAAACATTCATTTATTCAATAAACATTTATCAACACCAATCTTCTAGGAGCTGGAGATGCAACTGAGAACAAGACCAACTATTTGAAAGGAGCTTACCTTCTTGTGTGAGTGTGTGAATTATAGGAAGGAGGAAAGAAAACAGTAAACAAAAAAAATAACCCACTGGAAAGTATTTGTTTTTTGGGCCCTGAGTCTTTGGTGACAGTCTTAGTTGACTTTTCCAGCCACTTCTTTTCCTCTCCCCTAAATGCCTGCTCTATGTCCAATGTGAACCAGCTGTTTAATATATGTATGGTGTTAGCTTCCGCACTGGAAACACTTAGTCTCCTGTAGCCTAAAAATCCTGTCTTGTGGACCCATCTTCTAACTTTCTCAGGAAAGGGGCACCTTCTGTCCAAAGTGCCTGTCTCCCTATACCAGGGGAAGTAGTTGTTTCTTAAAGACCCTGCTTAAAGATATTTATACTATGACAATAAAGAGGCAACTTGGAGAATATCACATAAACACATGACCATTTTAAAAATGTAAAAATGCTCACACCTTTGACCCACCTAGGGCCTTGCTGTGTGGGCATCTCAGCCTGTGTCCTCCAGGCAGACAACCTCCTGCAACACCCACAGCACTGAGGTTGCCTAGTCCAATCTCTGAGAGCTCATGGGCTGTTGCTGTGGTAGTGCCTGCAATACACCCTCAGTTACTTCACTCCAGGTGTCACACCATCTTATGGGTGTGTCAGCTGGACTTAGGGCCTTGCAGGGAACTGATAAATTGAGGCAGAATTCATGGCGAGTGACTCGGAGCCAAGGTTGTAGAAGGTATGTGGTTTCTGTGTGTGTGTGTGCACGTGTGTGTTAGTCTCCTTCTAGAACTTTGGCTCTATCTACTTTGTGACTGGCTTACTCTGGAGAATCCTGGTGAGTAGCAATTGGTAGTGTGATGGAGAGGCCCACATGCAGGGCTCTGAAGCCTTCTGCCAGCAACTGCATGGAAGAGCTTGGGAGTGGATCCTCCAGCCCCACTCTAAGCTCTGTAACTGCCCCCTCCTGGAGCAAGTTGACAACCTCTTCCTGGGTGAACTGAATTGGAACCTTTAGATGCTTCCAGTTCCTTGGGGACATAGTTGACCACTCACCTACTTATTGTCATGGCTTCTTCACTCCAAGCTAGCCTACAATATGAGAAACTAACTGGTTGGATGGCATCATAGACTCAATGGACATGAGTCTGAGTAAGCTCTGGGAGTTGATGATGGACAGGGAAGCCTGGTGTGCTGCAGTCCATGGGGTTGCAAAGAGTCAGACATGACTGAGAGACTAAAATGAACTGAAATGTGATATAGGATGCTGAGTTGGGAGAGCAGGTTTTCAGGTTAGGGGATGTGTGCTGACATCTAACAAGAAGTGGACTTCAGTTATTTATTTTGGCCATGCCATGCAGTATATGGGATCTTATTTTTCTGCATGCACGTGTACCAAGTTGCTTCAGTCAAGTTTGACTCCTTGTGACACTGTGGGTTGTAGCCTGCCAGGCTCCTCTGTCTATGGGGTTCTCCAGGTAAGGATACTGGAGTGGGTTACATGTCCTCAGCCAGGGGATCTTTCCGACCCAGAGACTGAACCCATGTCTCTTGCTCCTCCTACATTGGCAGGTGGGTTCTCTACCACTAGCACCACCTGGGAAGGCCCTTAGATCCCTGACCAAGGATATAATCCCAGTTCGCTGCATCACTGCATTAGAAACATGAAGTCTTAATCACTGGACCTCCAGAAAAGTCCCAGGAGGCAACCTTTGATTGACCAAATTGAAGAGATAAGGAGTCAAAGGAAAGAGATCAGCAGTTCCCAGGACACTGCAGGTGGAAGAGCAGAAACTCTGAGAATAACCATCCAGCCATCCACAGAGATTTGGACATAACAAATCCTTGCCCCCTTTAGCCACTAATGTCTGCACTGGTTCAATACCCAGTACTAGAAAACTGCAGTGGGCAGGTACTTCTGTCTTGGCAAATCTTGCCCATCCTTCATGGTCCTGCCCACTTGCCACTTCCTCCCTCTTTCTTGGTGGAAACCATCACTCCCCCTCTCAACCACACTGCTCTTGATTTCCACCTCTCTTGAGACCCTATAGCACCCACCTCTTAGGGTCAGATGAGGTCAACATGAGATGTTGGGCACATTTACAACCAGAATCTAATTACATCTACTCCCCATCACTCCTCACAGACCATAGAATGACCAGTGATTTCAAAATACTTTTCCCACTCATAAACCCAAGCTATGAATTGTGATACTTTTTTTTCCTCTGAAAACAAAACCGAAGTTTAAAAAGGATGTGACTTGCAAAGTCACTGAAAAGGTCTGGGCCAGGCTTAGACCCAAATTTACATTCACAAAATAATCTCACCCCCATTTGTACATATTGGTGTGATTGGCTTCTGGAAGGAAAAGAACTTGCTTTCCTACTCTAGATGTGAGAGTTCACAGTACTGGCCCTACCCTGCCATCCTGTCCCTCACTCCTGATGTGTGTAGCAGACCCAGTGACCCAAAATTCATCTCATCAGAGGCATGTCCCCGTCTGCTCTGCTTGCAGACACTGACCATTCACTCCTCATGTTCCCTCTCTGGCTGGTCTGCCTTGTGTCTGTGCTGGGAGCTGCCACGGAGATCCCACCCATGACAGGGTCATGTGGAAGAGAACAGTTAAGCAAGGCTTCAGAGCTCAAGAGGCTCCCTAGGCTTTCTCGAGCATCTACCCCCAAACCAGAATCTGTCTATTTTACTATTTCATGACTTTCACCAACTCCTCTGACATTAACAGGGAGCTAACCCTGACCACCTTTCTCTGGAGAAAATCAACTTAGGGCTATAGCTAATAAGTCTCCTGGACATGAGAGAAATATTTCAAATCAAATCCCCTCTGTTAGCATTTTAGCTTGCTTGGCAGGTATATCCAGACACTTACAGCTATGCATACAATTATTTACAGCCTCCCAACTGTGAGAAGCACGCAAAGCCTAAAACATAGAGCCTTTGAAAGAGTTAAAAGTTATTAGAGTAGTGCTAGTGCTGGTGTAGGATTTCATTATTGGGCCAATGCTTGTTGCTAAGTTCCCATATCTCTTATCCACTGTGCACCTGGGAATGCATTAATTAACATAGTGAGAATGCAAGAAAAACAAGTGTAGCCTTACATTTAACCGTATCAGACTTTTGAGCTAATTGGTTCTTCCTTGTAACTCGCTGTACCTTTGCTCTGTGAAAAATGTAACTCTGTTTGGCATTTTCTGAGGCTGACATAGATTAAAAATATAAAGAAAAACACTTTGAAGGAAAATAAGTTTTTGGTTGAGCAGCCTTTATCAAAAGAGGGTCATAAAATGTTCACAGGCCTCCAAGGCCAGAAGATACTGTACACAACATCATTTGTGGGAAAGGTATGCAAAAAAAATCATGGTTTCAATAAAGGCAAAACTGCTGGAATGTTGGGCTGACTCTGTTTGACCTTGCATCTTTCATTTCCCTCTATGTACAAAAAGGTATATAAGGACCATTCAAAAATAAAGCTATGGATCTCGCTCATCAAAGCAACTTGATCTCGTGTCAATCATTTTCCTCCTCTTATTCTCTCTTTCAGGCTAGTTCCCATCTGGAGTACAGAGATCTGCCATGTCTACTTATTTGCCTGGGTTTCTAAGACCTGAATGGGAAGGCGCCCTGCGCCTTCACTCCCTCGGGAGATCAGGAGGGCACCTGCGGCCTCTCGTAGACGGTGCAAGTCTCTTGTCTTGAGACTTTATTGATTTTCTGTATAAACCAAGGAACATCAGCCTCTATATTTCTCTCCTCTATTTTCTTATCTACAACATTCTTATCTGTCTCTCTCTCTCTCTAAATCAATCACAATCACTGATGCCGTTTCTCCTTCGGGTTTCCCTGGATCCTGTGGGGGCTAGACCCCAGCGTGTCTGCACATAGCTTCCCCCTTGTCTCCCACAAAACAGGGCAGAAATGGCAAGTTTGAGCTGACTGGTGAGGGAGGAATAGGTAACATGCCATTCTCTGGCCCATCTGAGCCACCATCTGGGAAGGGGACACAGGGCTGCAGGGCTGCAGGACCAGACTGGGATTAAATGGGAGGCTTTGACCAGTGCGGGAGTAGGGTGGAGGAAGAGAAGAAGACTGAATCAATCCTTTCATTGATGAATTTATATTTATGGAGCTCCTTTCCATGTCAAGGTCAAGGCTGAAGTTACAAATGAGGAGTAGTGGCCACATCACGGAGTTCTCAGCCCATGTGACATCAAAGTTGAGGTGAGAGGTCATCACAGTCCCTTGGGGAAACTGAGACTCAGACGGAGGGTGAAGACATATGTCCCTGGTCATTCATCCACTGACAGAGCTCAAGTCTCTTTCCCTACTTCAGGGCCCTTCTGGCTGGCACTCTGGGGCTAAGAGGATTCAGAAACACAGAACTGCAAGGGTAAGTCAGGAGGCTGTGGCCTCACCCTCCTCTTCATCTCAGGGAGGGAGGAGCTGAGATAGGCAGGTTGCAGGATGGAGGAGCTTGTATGAGAATGAATTGCAGCTGGGGGCTGCTTCTGTGCTGTCACTCAAGGCAAAGGAAAATAAACCTGCTAATCGGAGCTGCTCTTGTCCTGCCCATTGAGTGACAGGACCACAGAGGACGGAGACATAGACATCATTCTCTCCAAGCATCACTTTCATTTCTCAAGTGGACAGAACCAAGGAGAGGGCCCACTATAGAGGAGTCAGTGCAGGAGAGCAAATCACTGATGCCAGAGTCTGGTCTCCTTTGCTGCAGTGCTAGCTGTGACCCAGGGCCTGCCATGGGATGGAGATGCAGGAATCAGCGAAGGCTCTGGAGATGTGTTCAACAGACACCTCCAGGAAGCCTTCTAGGATCACAGCACCTCCTTCCATCCTTCCGAATGCCAGCCCTGCCCTTTGGGACAGTCTCTCCTCTGGAGAGGTACTCAGCAGAACTCCAAGTGTTGGCCTTCTGGAACGTTGTACTTGAGCTTGTGGGTTTCAAAGAGGTTGCTCAGCTCCTTGAGGTAGCACTGGTGCAGCCTGTCCACCTCCTCCTGGGAGGGATGTGGTGTCTTCTGCACTTCGATCGGCTTCCCCACTGCAAGACACAGAGCTGAGTGGTGGCCCAGAGCAAAGGGAAATGTCTGAATAGCTGAAGAGATCTCGCTTAAGTCCATGCACTAAAGCGCATGCCCATTATTTAGAGGAAAATTCCTCAGGCTCTCATTCACAGCCTGCTGATTGCTATTTTATGCACAATACTAACAGACTTTAATTCCCTTCCCTTGTATTCACCTTCTCCAATCAGCCTTTTGAACATCCTTACTCAAGAGTAGGGTGATCTTTTAGAAGTGATTTACTTTCTCTGAGTCTACATTCACCATCTATAAAATGGGGATGATAATCCCTGCCTCCAAAGTTGTTGGGAAAACTGAGCAGTTGCATGTAAGGAGCCAGTGCAGTGCCTGCCACACAGTAGGTGCTCAGAAATCAGTAGTGAAGAATGGTCTGTTTATCTCAGTTAGAATTCCCTCCCCAGACTGCTTTATACTGACCTGTGTGTCTGTTTCTCAATCTAGAATGTGAGTTCCATGAGATCAAGAATGTGTCTGGCCTTTGTTCACGTCCCTTTGAAGCCCAAGCCCAAGCCCCTTGTTGTGCAGCCCTTCCCCTCCCAACCCAGGTCTAGGCTCACCCACGGTGGTGATAGGCCGGCGGTAGGGCATAAAACCAAAGCTGTATTGGAAGACTCCACGGCCATAGAAGAGCGGGATGGAGAATCTTGTGGTTTTTAGAAGTCTGTCCTGGAACCAGCGCAGCCAGGAGCCAGGAGAGGTCTCAACCTGGTCAAATATGTCATTCTCCCCCAAAGGAGAAGATCGGCACCAGAGCTGCCCTAGAGGGAGACATGAGAGAGCGCGTGTGGAGGGGCAAGAAGGCACAAGCTGGTCACCCAACTTCCCTCAAGGAGCTATGAACAGGAACTCAAGCAGAGGACAGAGCCATGGACCCAAAGTAGGAGGCCTCAGGTGTCTCCCAGACATGCCATGGCCTAGCTTTATAATTTCAGGCAGGTCATGGCTCCTCTCAGGGCCACCAACTGGCAGTGGGATTGTTACCGAGTACAAGCTCTGCTTGCAGAAAGATAAGCCAATGAATCTGAGATGTACTGTTGGGATGAGGAAGGGACTTTTTCAGGAGCTGGTTGACTGAGAAGATGGCAGGCTAACACCTCAAAATAACCATCTTGTCAGGGTCTGGTTGCCAGGTTCTTTTATGGATCAGAGGTGGGGAGGAGGTGAGGAAACAAAGTAAAAATTGCCGGGAGCTAGCACAGGAGATCCCACCCATGACAAAGTCCTGCGGAAGAGGATGGACAGGCAAGGCAGATCAGGACCCGAGGGACCCCCCACCCTGGGACCTGCTCAAGCATCTACCCCAAAACCAGAATCTGTCTGTCCTACTATTTAATGCCTTTCTACAGTATGAAAAGGCAAAATGATAGGATACCAAAAGAGAAACTCCCCAGGTCATTAGGTACCCAATACGCTACTGGAGATCAGTGGAGAAATAACTCAAGAAAGAATGAAGGAATGGAGCCAAGACAAAAACAATACCCAGTTGTGCATGTGACTGGTGATAGAAGCAAGATCCGATGCTGTAAAGAGCAATATTGCATAGGAACCTGGAATGTCAGAACCATGAATCAAGGCAAATTGGAAGTGGTCATACAGGAGATGGCAAGGGTGAATGTCAACATTCTAGGAATCAGAGAACTAAAATGGACTGGAACAGGTGAATTTAACTCAGATGACCATTATATCTACTACTGCGGGCAGGAACCCCTCAGAAGAAATGGAGTAGCCATCATGGTCAACAAACAAGTCCGAAAGGCAGTACTTGGATGCAATCTCAAAAACGACAGAATGATCTCTGTTCGTTTCCAAGGCAAACCATTCAATATCACAGTTATCCAAGTCTATTCCCCAATAAGTAAGGGTGAAGAAGCTGAAGTTGAACGGTTTTATGAAGACCTACAAGACCTTTTAGAACTAACACCCAAAAGAGATGTCCTTTTCATTATAGGGGACTGGAATGCTAAAGTAAGAAGTCAAGAAACACCTGGAGTAACAGGCAAATTTGGCCTTGGAATACAGAATGAAGCAAGGCAAAGACTAATAGAGTTTTGCCAAGAAAACACACTGGTCATAGCAAACATCCTCTTCCAACAACACAAGAGAAGACTCTACACATGGACATCACCAGATGGTCAACACCGAAATCAGATTGTTTATATTCAGTGCAGCCAAAGATGGAGAAGCTCTATACAGTCAACAAAAACAAGACCAGGAGCTGACTGTGGCTCAGATCATGAACTCCTTACTGCCAAATTCAGACTGAAATTGAAGAGAGTAGGGAAAACCGCTAGACCATCAGGTATGACCTAAATCAAATCCCTTATGATAATAAGTGGAAGTGAGAAATAGATTTAAGGGCCTAGATCTGATAGATAGAGTGCCTGATGAAATATGGAATGAGGTTCATGACATTGTACTGGAGAGAGGGATCAAGACCATCCTCATGGAAAAGAAATGCAAAAAGCGAAATGGCTGTCTGGGGAGGCCTTACAAATAGCTGTGAAAAGAAGAGAGGTGAAAAGCAAAGGAGAAAAGGAAAGATATAAGTATCTGAATGCAGAGTTCCAAAGAATAGCAAGAAGATATAAGAAAGCCTTCCTCAGCGATCAATGCAAAGAAATAGAGGAAAACAACAGAATGGGAAATATTAGAGATCTCTTCAAGAAAATTAGAGATAGCAAGGGAACTTTTCATGCAAAGGTGGGCTCAATAAAGGACAGAAATGACCTGGACATAACAGAAGCAGAAGATATTAAGAAGAGGTGGCAAGAATACACAGAAGAACTGAACAAAAAGATCTTCATGACCCAGATAATCATGATGATGTGATCACTAATCTAGAGCCAGACATCTTGGAATTTGAAGTCAAGTGGGCCTTAGAAAGCATCACTACGAACAAAGCTAGTGGAGGTGATGGAATTCTAGTTGAGCTATTTCATATCCTGAAAAATGATGCTGTGAAAGTGCTGCACTCAATATGCCAGCAAATTTGGAAAACTCAGCAGTGGCCACAGGACTGGAAAACGTCAGTTTTCATTCCAATCCCAAAGAAAGGCAATGCCAAAGATTGCTCAAACTACCGCACAATTGCACTCATCTCACATGCTAGTAAAGTAATACTCAAAATTCTCCAAGCCAGGCTTCAGCAATACGTGAACCGTGAACTCCCTGATGTACAAGCTGGTTTTAGAAAAGGCAGAGGAACCAGAGATCAAATTGCCAACATCCGCTGTATCATCAAAAAAGCAACGGAGTTCCAGAAAAACATCTATTTCTGCTTTATTGACTATGCCAAAGCCTTTGACTGTGTGGATCACAAGAAACTGTGGAAAATTCTGAAAGAGATGGGAAAACCAGACCACCTAACCTTCCTCTTGAGAAATCTGTATGCAGGTCAGGAAGCAACAGTTAGAACTGGACATGGAACAACAGACTGGTTCCAAATAGGAAAAGGAGTAGTCAAGGCTGTATATTGTCACCCTGCTTATTTAACTTGTATGCAGAGTACATCATGAGAAATGCTGGACTAGAAGAAACACAAGCTGGAATCAAGATTGCCGGGAGAAATAGCAATAACCTCAGATATGCAGATGACACCACCCTTATAGCAGAAAGTGAAGAGGAGCTAAAAAGCCTCTTGATGAAAGTGAAAGAGGAGAGTGAAAAACTGACTTAAAGCTCAGCATTCAGAAAATGAAGATCATGGCATCCGGTCCCATCACTTCATGGGAAATAGATGGGGAAACAGTGGAAACAGTGTCAGACTTTATTTTTTTGGGTTCCAAAATCACTGCAGATGTGACTGCAACCATGAAATTAAAAGACACTCACTCCTTGGAAGAAAATTTATGACCAACCTAGATAGTATATTCAAAAGCTTAGACATTAGTTTGCCGACTAAGGTCCATCTAGTCAAGGCTATGGTTTTTCCTGTGGTCATGTATAGATGTGAAAGTGGGACTGTGAAGAAGACTAAGCGTCGAAGAATTGATGCTTTTGAACTTTGGTGTTGGAGAAGACTCTTGAGAGTCCCTTGGACTGCAAGGAGATCCAATAGTCCATTCTGAAGGAGTCAACCCTGGGATTTCTTTGGAAGGAATGATGCTAAAGCTGCAACTCCAATACTTTGGCCACCTCTTGTGAAGAGTTGACTCATTGGAAAAGACTCTGATGCTGGGGAGAGATTGGGGGCAGGAAGAGAAGGGGACGACAGAGGATGAGATGGCTGGATGGCATCACAGTCTCGATGGACCTGAGTCTGAGTGAACTCCGAGAGATGGTGATGGACAGGGAGGCCTGGCATGCTGTGATTCATGGAGTCGCGAAGAGTCGGACACGACTGGCAACTGAACTGAACTGAACTGTTCCCCGACCATCTTTCTCTGGAGAAAATCAACTTAGGGCTCTAGTTAATAAGTCTCCTGTGCATAATAGGAGTTTTCAATTCAAGCCCCTCTAATGGTCTCTAACTTGCCTGACCAGTTTATCCCGACTTTTACAACTATGCATGTGACTGTTCACAGCCTCCCAACCACAAGAGGCATGGGAAGCTTAAAACATCTTAAAGATATAGAGCCTTTCAAAGAGTTAAAAATTATTAGAATAGTACCAGTAACAGTTTCATTGTTGAGCCATGCTTGCTGCCAAGTTTTCATATCTCTTATTCATTGGGAGTACATTGATTAATATAGTTGATATATAGAAAAAATAATTAGTAGCCTTGGCATTAATAACATTAGAACTTGAGTTAATAAATTCTCTCTCTTTGTTGTAATCCAATGTACCCTTGATCTGTGAAGAATGTAACTTTATTTAGTATTTTCTGAGAGTGGCGCCAGACTTTAGATAAGAAACACTTTTAGAGAAAATAAGTTTTCTGGTAGACTAACCTTTATCAGAAAAAGGGTCATAAAATGTTAACACGCTTCTTGGCCAGAAGATGACGTAAATCACCTAAGACCTGTGTATACAGATAGGTATGCAGAAAGAAAGCCCGGTCTCAATAAGGGTCAGGACTGCTGACCCTGCATGACTCTGCATCTTCCATTATTTTCTATGTACAACTTAAGGTATAAAAGCTCTCTGTGAAAATAAAGTTGCGGGCATTGCTCACAGAAGCTTGGTCTCCCTGTGTCATTCTTTCTTTCGTTCTCTCTCTCTCTGTTTCTCTTTCCTTTTCAGGTTGATCCCCTGGAGCACAGAGACTCTCTGAGTTCACTTTCCTGCCAGGGCTTCTAAGACCCTCTCGAGAAGGTGCTCTGCACTTTGCCACATTGAGAGGGTGCCTGAGGCCTTCGTGAACAGAGCAAGTCCCATACCGGGGCTTTATTGGCTTTCTGTGTAAATAAGGAATATCAACATCTTCCTCTCCTCTACTTTCTTAACTGCAACATTCATCGTTTCTTTCTCCCTCACCCCCACCCACTGATGCCGCTCATCCTGAGGGTGCCCCTGGATCTTGCTGGAGCTGGACCCCGGCAAAAAGTACTATTCGATCCTTGCAAACGTCCCCTAGAATGGTAAATTTCAGGTAGGGGAATGTGTTAGTTTCACTTCCGTGCAACCTTCACAGGTGGGTGGCTCAGGTTATCTCCCTTAGGCAGGCCATTATGAGGGCCTTCACTAACAAAGCATAGTTTTCATTCCAATCCCAAAGAAAGGCAATGCCAAGGAATATTAAAGCTACCACACAATTGCACTTATCTCACACACTAACGAAGTAATGCTAGCTAGAGGATGGATGGCACACTGACTCAATGGACATGAGTTTGAGCAAGCTCTGGGAGTTTGTGATAGACAGGGAAGCCTGGCTGGCTGCAACCCACAGGATCACAAAGGGTCTAACACAACTGAGAGCCTTAACTCAACTGAACAAAAGCTGCAAGCTTAGGGTTTAAGGCACAGAAGCAGATCCAGCATAAATTCAAAACTAACCCTTCCCAGTTATGTGACAGGGAGACCAGAATACTGCCGAGAAACATCATAGGTATAAAACAACTGCAAAGTTTCTGGAAAAATCTCTGGCTCTGGCTTGTTTCTATTCTTCACAGATGTTTTAAGATGAGAGACAGCTCTAAGCTATGCCCCAAACTCCATTCACCCAAATTCCCTAGGTCTCAAATGTAACACAAGCTTTCAGCAATATAATCCATGAGATGTAATCCTTTAGTCACAAAATCTTTCTTCTAGAATTATCTCTGGGTATTTGGGCATGAAACAGTACATCAGTCACCAAGAAAGACTCTTCATTGTAAGTGGATTGAGACTCTCCTTGCCAAAATAGAATCTGCATTTGTCTCTGCAGTCTTCCCTCCAAAATATAATCCTTGCCAATATCCAGCTAAACTCTGAACCCTCTTCCTGATACCCATGTATCAGGGCGAGCCTGATGAAGCCTTTGCGGTTCCGCAAGACCAGCTTGTAGGCTCCAGGCCTGGCAGTCAGTGCTTCCCGGACGCCCCCAACAACGATGGACAGCAGATTGCCACCTCCTTTCCTGCTCAGAATGTGAGCAGCACTCTCCTTGTCTGCCGAGACCAGCCCTGTGGAGAAAGGAAGGGGGTCACATACAGTGTAAAGGGAGGCAAGGATGGTTCAGGAGTATGTGGCCTGAGTTCTACTCTAGACCTCAGCTGGGAGTCCCCTGATGACAGGCTCTGAGCACTACCCCTTTTCCCAACTCTCCCGCCATGGTCATCACTGAGCACAGATCTGTGGGAAATGCTTCTTTGGGTCTCAACTCCTGTCTACCACACATTTACTTGGAAGAAGTACAGAACGTTTGACTGCCCTCCTTAAAATCCCTCCTCATGCCTTTAGCCCTCACAATTCCTGGGATACCCAGAGTAGGACTCACCCAATGACATGGTGTAATCTCTGAAGAAAGGAAGTAGAACCACATGTTCAGCATCATCAAATGTGAACAGATGCCTGGGAAAACTGAGGAGAAGCCCACGCCCTCCGAGCACAAGTTGGTAACAGCTCCAATCACCGCAATTCCATGAGGGTGGAGGCCAGCAAGGTAGTTCCGGGAGGGGTCCAGCTCGGCAGTCTTGACCAGCTGAAGGAACAGCAACCTGGTGAATCAGAGCTTCATCTTGTGCCCTTGCTGGTCCACCTGCTGACTTTCTGTGCTGACCTCTTTTATGTGTTCCTTGTGCCCAAGTGCTTTCTCAACCCCATGTGAGTGTCCTGAGATTAGAGACAGCTTGCCTGAACATCCTCATTCCCATTACAGGCCTGGAGCAGAGGAGATGCTCTGGGAGAACATGGAATGAAGAGGGAGAGAATGGATCCATGAATGGATGAAGCCGATACAGCCCAGCAGGGAGGAAGGGCCCCTGCACAAGGCAGAGGCAAGACTCCTGGGAGGGTGACAGGGACACAAACCCCTGTCCTGTGTGAAGGGAGACTTTGTCTCAAGCAGAGCCCGCACAGAATGAAGGATCCATCGCAGGAGGGGGTGAGTATCTCTCCAAGAACTGTGGCAGCTAGAGTTCAGTCCTTGGTGGAGGGCTGACTCCTGAATCCCTGTGACTCAGTGTAAGAGACCCCAGTGTGCTGGGAAGTGGGGGCAGAGAAGAGGAGCACAAGTCCCTAGTGATGGGAGGGGAGGGCTCAGGGAGGTATCTTGCCACGTCTGCAGCACTTCTTAACACCTGGTCACAGCCTACCCTCAGCACTGCATCCCTGCTCAGGCTTTGGTCTGCGTAGATACTGCTGCTTTGGAATATGAAGTCTTCCCACAGAAACCCATCTCCAATTTATCATCACAGCTGCTTACATCCAAGGGTATAGTCTGTCTGAGATTTAGGAAAGGAACCAAAGATCTGTTCACTAAAATTCAGGGGCTGTATCCCTAAGGACTGATACTTGGGGCCAGAGTAAGAGATAGGCACAAGAGGAGTAGACTGTTTTGTGGATCCATGGGAAAACTGAGATTCAGAATGGGCAAAGCTCTGTCCAAGGAAACACAGCATATCAGAGTTGGGGCAGGATACTTCCTGAGGGCTCTCTGTTCTGCAGAGAGCTAATACACAAAGCTAATACACAAACTTTAAAAGCAGTAAAAGAATCTGCTCTATATCTTTGCTCACATCTTCCTCCATCTCTGGATGTCAGACTCATCATCTGATAAAGTGTGGTCTAGATGCTGTCTTAAAATTTATGTTTATTACAGATTCCTTCACTCCAAACTTGGACTACTGAAGGTTTTACACCAGTAAGATACCTAAGTGTGCTGTACTACATGGCCTACAAGGTTCCTCAAATCCTGTTCACTCATCAGTCCTCATAGTGGCCTCATCTCACTGAAGTTGGACAACCATAGTCAGACAGAAATTGATTCTTCCCCTAGCCACATAGTGGTGATAGCCTGTCTCCTGCTCCCAGCCCAGTATTCTGCTCACTGCACACAGGGTCACACTTCCCCATGGACACGTGGGGACTACAGTACTGCCCACTCCCTAGTCAGCCCCTTACTCACCGAGATGGGAAAATAGTCCCTTATGTACTTCCATATGGTCCAGTGCTTTATGAAAGCACTCTGCCTGCCCCCTGCCGTGGCGTGTCTCGATCCAGGTACCACCAGATTGCATACAGGATACTGATGATCCAGAATCTTGTGAACAGGAGGCCAATGAAGACTATGCAGCAGATCAAGTCTGGGAAGGGAAGCAGGAACCATTAGTGGTCAGTGGTGTGAAGGAACGAGGTCTCCTTTATGCCCAGCCTGCATTGTCCTATCCAGTCCTCACCCTAGGAGGAAGAGATCAGCTTCCCAAGGCTTCAAAAGGAGAGAATGCAGTCAACACCACCAGTGTCACATTGAGAGCCTGGAGTTGGCCTAAATTCAAACTCACATTTTCCCACTCCAGCAAAATTCAAACTCACATTTTCCCACTCCAGCAGACTGCTTTCTCACTTGGTCTTGCCTCTCTACCTCCCTCTCTGTATTCACCAGGTGCTCAATAAATGCCTGGTGGAAATGTAACAGGATGAACTCTTTCTGGTATCCATTCTTTAGAACCCCAGAGAAAAGATATTCTTTCTAGCCAGTACACTTCCTGTCTAACCCCAGCCCATCTTTCCACAGATAATTCCACCATGAAAGTGGAAGTGAAGTCACGTCCAACTCTTTGCGACCCCATGAACTGTAGCCTACCAGGCCCCTCTGTCCATGGGATTTTCTAGGCAAGAATACTGGAGTGGATTGCCATTTCCTTCTCCAGGAGATCTTCCTGATGCAGGGATTGAACCCGAGTCTCCCACATTGTAGGCAGACTCTTTACCATCTAAGGCATCTGAACTAAAGGGGGAAATATATATCCCCCCTTTAGTTAAAGTCTGCCCATGACTTCTCATAACTTTAAGGCTCAGCTCAGGCAGCTCAGCCTGGCCTCAAGCTCCCTACTGCTGGTCAGGCTCCTCTTACTCCATCCTCACTCACCCACCTGCAGCCCATATTCTGGCCACACTAATCTGCTCAGTGTGGGTACAACTCCCTGAGCTCTTTACCTTTTGCTGAACTCTTTCCTCCATTGCCAGGCCCTGTCCTGGTGAAGGAGAGGGAGGAAGAGGGCTGTTCATGCCTGGCCTGATCATCAGGAGTGCAGCAGTTCTAGGAGCAGTTGCAGTGAAGAATTCCTCCAAGACTTAAGATTCTGGAGTCCTTTTCACAGGCTAATCTCAGCTTTGACTCAGGGTGAGGTGGTCTGTGGGGCTATCTTTAATCTGATGCCAAAGGAGCCTCACTGTTAGAGAATACTGCATCTTTTCCATTCCATTCCCTACACTCAACATCATGTGCTCATACTCTTAAAAAGGTCAACCACCACTTGTAGTCTATTTGAAAGTAGGGTAAACTGGGCCTGTCATTCATGGCAGAGGAGACTTTTGACCCAGAGGAGACTTTTGTCCCAGTCTGTGTAGTACTTGAATGTGCGCTAAATTGCTTCAGTTGTGTCTGACTCTTTGCAACCCTATGGGCTGTAGCCCACCAGGCTCCTCTGTCCAGAGGATGCTCCAGGCAACACTGGAGTGAGTTGTCATGCCCTCCTCTAGGAGATCTTCGAGACCCAGGGATTGAACTCACATTTCCTGAAGCTACTGCACTGGAGGAGGATTCTTTACTGCTGAGCCACCAGGGAAGCCCAGTCTGAGCAGTAGCAAAATGTTTAAATCAAAGTAGTTTGGGGCTCACAAAGCCTTGCTTTCTATAGAGTACCTACAATGTGCCTAGTGGTGGTGGTACAGCTGTGAACAACGGACAGGAATTCCTGCCCTCATGGTGCTGACTTCAGTGTTGTGTTTGGGGCACTTTGTTTGATTATTTAATTTTTATGGTGGCAAAATATATTTAACACAATACTTATCATCAAAATGACTCTTCAGTATTTTCTTTTTAAGTTTTCATTAAAGTATAATTCATTTACAATGTAGTATTAGTTTCAGGTGTATAGGGAAAAAAATCTGTTATACACATAAATATATCCACTCTGATTTTTCTTTTTATTCTTTCCCCATATAGATCATTTCAGAGCACTGAGTAGAGACCCCTGTGATATACAGCAGGTTTTTATGTTATCTTTTGTATATTTAGTAGTGTTATTTGTCAATACAAATCTCCCAATTCATCCTTTCCCTTTACCCCCCGGTAACCATAAGTTTTTTTCTGCTTATGTTTTGTAAATATGTACATTTGTACCTCTTTTTTGATTCTGCATATAAGTGATATTTGTCTTTCTTTGGCTATCTTCACTCAGTTTTGCGAACTCTAGGTCCATACATATTATTGAAAATGCCTTAATTTGTCCCTTTTTATGACTGAGTAATATTCCATTACCTATATTACCACATATTCTTTCTCCATTATTCTAATGGATATTTAGGTGGCTTCCATGTCCTAGCTATTGTAAATGTGCAGTTATAAACATTAAGGTGCTTGTATCTTTTTCAAATTATGGGCTCATGAGAGAGGTCTTATGGAGAAAAGTATGGAGATTTCTTATAAAGCTAAAACAGAGCAATCATGGTATCCACCATTCCCACTCCTGGGCATATACTTGGAATAGTTTTTGAGAGTCAATTTGGTGGCATTAAATTAATTCACACTGTCATGTAAGTATACTAGCCTTTATCTCAGACTCTTGTCATCTTCCTAAACTGAACCTCTGTACCCATGAAACAAGAACTACCCAGGTCGAGAGAATAGAACAAAGTTGTTAACAGCAGGTCCTTGTAGGGTAGGACTTGGGGAAGTCTTTGACTTTTAGAACACACATTTTGTTTCAATGTGTTAAAATAGCATGTATTTGTTTTTCAGTTGGAAAAAGAGAATTTTAAAATGGAGGCATTTCTACTTGATCCGAAACAACACCCCCATCTAAACATCTCTCTCACTCTGGGCTCACCCTTTAATTCCTGTCAGCAGGCAAAATCCTAACTTGGGTGTATTTTCAGTCCCTGAAGAAAAGAAACAACTTTCCCCTCATAACACCAAGGAGAAAAGATGCAAAACTCCACTTCACCAAGACCCAGAGAGGGTATTCAGGTTGGCTAACCTCACACAGAAAGCTTGTAGGATGAGTGGTGGTTTCAATTCAACTATTATGTCCATATCATGATCTCAACATTCATTCATTCAACAAACATTTAGCAACATCAACTCTTCTAGGAGATGGAGATGCAGATGAGAACAAGACCAACAATGTGAAAGGAGCTTACCTTCCTGTGTGAGTATGTGAATTACAGAGCAGAGGAAATAAACAGATTAAACAAGTAACCCACTGGAAAGTAGTTTTTTTCTGGGACCTGAGTCTTTAGTGACAGGTCCTTGTTGACCTTTCTGGCCACTTCTTCACCCCCTCCCCAAATACCTGCTCTATGCCCAGCATGAACCAGCTGTTTACCATATGTACAGCATTTACTGGCTCCCTGAAACCGTTACTTTTGTGCCATTTTGCACATTCTGCCCTGTAGACTCACCTCCTAATATCAGTGAAAAGAACTCCTTCTCGCCACCCCACTCCCAGTCTCCTTAGGCAGAAGTAAGTAATCCTTTCCGAAAGGGCTGAATTGCAAATATTTCAGATATTGGGGCTCAAGAGGCAACTTGAAGGATATTACAGACACAAAATCATTTAAAATGCAAGCATTTAAAATGTAAAAGCCATTCCTCACTCATGGGCTGTACAAATACAAAAAAATCAGGGGGCTGGTTTTCACCCATGAGTCTACATAGTGATCGCTATTATAGATTGTAACCTTGTAATCAAGCAGGACCTATGCAGTCTTCCTGGAAAATATCCCTCATGTCCTCTGCCTACCTCTTATTTGTAGAAAATCTTCAGCTTCCTAAGCCTTCACCAAATTTCAAAAATAAAGACAAAAAGAAAAGAAAACAGTCAAGCAAGAAAATAAATAACAGTTTAACCATTCCAGAAATTTCAAAGACTGTTAGCTTGTTCCCAAGAGCCATAGATAATATTGAGACTCATATTTGAATGGTTTTGCAGATACTGAACACCCAGCAGGTGGAGGAAGTTGCTTACCAGCCTGTAGACCTCAGATAAAGGGAAACCAGGAAGTTGATGATGGTGACTCCCAGTTACCTCACCACCAAGCAATCAGACGATTCTCTAGAAGCTGATCACGCACCTAGACACCGTTCCCTGGTAATCAAAGGGTTTCAGGCATTTTGAGCTTTAACTCTCTGGACTCCTTGCTTGGATCCTGTATTAAAACCTGCAGTTTGTTTTACCACAACCTAGTGGCACAGCTGGCACAAATTTGATTTGGTAACAACTGCTCCCTGTCATCCCTCTCCCCCAGGACCCCAACACAGAAGATCCCTAAATTACCGCTTGTCTCCCACAGATTGGACCTCCTGTTCCTAAAGCTGTCTTGGGGATCCCCTTTGCCTTGGGATAAAGGACAAGCATCTGTTCCTAGCATTAGAGGGTCCAGATGCCTTTTCTCAGCTTCCCTCTTTCTAGCACCATGCCTAGGGTTAGTTGACTCTCTGTCCTCCTCCAGACACTCCCAGGTCCCAGGCTGGGCTGACATGGGCATAGACAGTCAGAGACAGTCCTGTTGGCAAAAATTCCCCAAGGCCATGAGAGCAAAATTTGTCCCTCATCCAAGGTGACCCTCAGACACTAGATTCAGCATCCACCTTGGAACCTGTATCTTTCCCCCATCAATGTACCATGTGCACCTGAAGTGGCAGGTGCCCATGGCCTCCCACTTCCATCTCAGCTTTCCTTACGCAGGATCAAGAAACTGAAGATCAACTTCAAGACTGCTAAGGTCTGCAACCTGCGCTCCAGAGGCACAAACAAAGGTGCAAACTCCACCATGTTGATTCCTCAGCTTGCTCGGGAGGCTTCTCTGAGCTCAGCTGTGGTGTGAGATACCTGCCAGTTTTTGTCCTGAAAGAGGTTACTAAGCATTTGTAGGGACTGGGGCAGGGAGTGTCCATCCAGCCCTAGGGTCTCATTGCAACAACCTGGCCACCACAGTATCTTAGATAAAATCTTTAAAATTATTTGGCCTGGAGTAAACTTGTTACAGAGCAAGAGGAGTACAGTGGACTCTTCCAGGCAATACATTATCTGCCAGATTACTTTTGCTCAAATCTTGCCCATTACTTGGCAAGTGAAGCAGCAAATAAAGAACAATTCTGCCGTCTTTTCACCTACCTTGTTACTTGGCTGCAGTAATTGTCTTCTTTTCACCTGCCAAATCCATGGTTCTCATTTATAAATATGCAGTTCAGTTCGGTTCAGTCGCTCAGTCGTGTCTGACACTTTGCGACCCCATGGACTGTAGAACACCACGCTTCCCTGTCCAACATCAACTCCCAGAGCCTACACAAACTCATGTCCATTGAGTCGATGAGGCCATCCAAACATCTCGTCCTCTGTTGTCTTCTTCTCCTCCTGCCTTCAATCTTTCCAGCATTAGGGTCTTCTCAAATGAGTCAGCTCTTCACATCAGGTGGCCAAAGTATTGAAATTTCAGCTTCAGCATCAGTCCTTCCAATGAATATTCAGGACTGATTTCATTTAGGATGGACTGATTGGATCTCCTTGCTGTCCAAGGGACTCTCAAACGTCTTCTCCAACACCACAGTACAAAAGCATCAATTCTTCAGCGCTCAGCTTTCTTTATAGTCCAACTCTCACATCCATACATGACTACTGGGAAAAACAAAGCTTTGACTAGATGGACCTCTGTTGGCAAAGTAATGTCTTTGCTTTTTAATATCCTATCTAGGTGGTCATAGTTTTTCTTCCAAGGAGAAAGTGTTTTTTAATTTCGTGGCTGTAGTCACCATCTGCAGTGATTTTGGAACCCCCAAAATAAAGTCTGTCACTCTTTCCATTGTTTCCCCATCTATTTGCCATGAAGTGATGGGAACTGATGCCATGATTTAGTTTTCTGAATGTTGAGCTTTAAGCCAACTTTTTCACTCTCTTCTTTCACTTTCATCAAGAGGTTCTTTAGTTCTTCTTTGCTTTCTGCCATAAGGGTGGTGTCATCTGCATATCTGAGGTTACTGATATTTCTCCCAGCAGCCTTGATTCCAGCTTGTGTTTCATCCACTTCAGCATTTCTCATGATGTACTCTGCATGTAAGTTAAATAATAAACAGCCTTGACGTACTCCTTTCCTGATTTTGAAGCAATCTGTTGTTCCATGTCCAGTTTTAATTGTTGCTTCTTGGCCTGCATACAGGTGAGGAGGTCTGGTGTTCTCATTTCTTGTAGAATTTTCCAGTTTGTTGTGATCCTCAGCAAACTGTGTCAAAACTTTGGTATAGTCAATAAAGCATAAGTAGGTGTTTCTCTGGAACTCTCTTGCTTTTTTGATGATCCAACAGATGTTGGCAATTTGATCTCTGGTTCCTCTGCCTTTTCTAAATCCAACTTGAACATCTGGAAGTTCACAGTTCACGTACTGTTGAAGTCTGGCCTGGAGAATTTTGAGCATTACTCTGAAAGTGTGTGAGATGAGTGCAATTGTGCAGTAGTCTGAGCATTCTTTAGCATTGCCTTTCTTTGGGATTGGAATGAAAACTGACCTTTTCCAGTCCTGTGGCCACTGCTGAGTTTTCCAAATTTGTTGACATATTGAGTGCAGTACTTTCACAGCATCATCTTTTAGGATTTGAAATAGCTCAAATGGAATTCCATCACCTTCACCTTCACTAACTTTGTTCATAGTGATGCTTCCTAAGGCCCACTTGACTTTGCATCCCAGGATGTCTGGCTCTAGGTGAGTGATTACACCATCGTGATTATCTGGGTTGTGAAGATCATTTTTGTATAGTCCTTCTGTGTATTCTGGCCACCTCTTCTTAGTATCTTCTGCTTCTGTTAGGTCCATACCATTTCTGTCCTTTATTGTGCCCATCTTTGCATAAAATGTTCCCTTGGTATCTAATTTTCTGGAAGAGATCTCTAGTCTTTCCCATTCTGTTGTTTTCCTCTATTTCTTTGCATTGATCACTGAGGAAGGCTTTCTTATCTCTTCTTGCTATTCTTTGGAACTCTGCGTTCAGATGGGTACATCTATCCTTTTCTCCTTTGCTTTTCATTTCTCATACCTGAATGGTCTATTGATTTACCCTACTTTCCTCAATTTAAGGCTAAATTTGGCAATAAGGAGCTCATGATCTGAGCCACAGTTAGCTCCCAGTCTTTTTTTTTTTTTATTTTAAATTACAATACTGTATTTGTTTTGCCATACATTGACAACATTCACACACCCACTCAGACATTCACGCATCCACTCACACACTCGGCCTACACACGCACCCTCCACCCCCACAGATACACAAACACACCACATAGCAATTCTCAGCAACCTCACTTCCAGCCCGCTCTCCCTCTGGTAGCTCCCAGTCTTATTTTTGCTGACTGTATAAAGCTTCTCTATCTTTGGCTGCAAAGAATATAATCAGTCTGATATCAGTATTGAACATCTGGTGATGTCCATGTGTAAAGTCTTCTCTTGTGTTGTTGGAAGAGGGTGTTTGCTATGACCAAGGTGTTCTCTTGGCAAAACTCTATGAGCCTTTGCCCTGCTTCATTCTGTACTCCAAGGCCAAATTTGCCTGTTACTCCAGGTGTTTTTGACTTCCTACTTTTGCATTCCAATCCCCTATAATGAAAAGAACATCTTTTTTGAGTGTTAGTTCTAGAAGGTCTTGTAGGTTTTCATAGAACCGTTCAACTTCAGCTTCTTCAGCATTACTGTTTGGGGCATAGACTTAGATTACTGTAATATTGAATTGTTTGCCTTGGAAACAAACAGAGATCATTCTGTCACTTTTGAGATAGCATCCAAGTCTTGCATTTGGGCCTCTTTTGTTGACTGTGATGGCTACTCCATTTCTTCTAAGGGATTCTTGCCCACAGCAGTAGATATAATGATCATCTGAGTTAAATTCACCCATTCCAGTCTATTTTAGTTCACTGATTTCTAAAATGTCAAAGTTCACTCTTGCCATCTGACCACTTCCAATTTGCTCTGATTCATGGACCTAATATTCCAATTTCTTATGCAATATTGCTCTTACAGCATCAGACTTTACTTCTATCACCAGTCACATCCACAACTGGGTGTTGCTTTTGCTTTGGCTCTGTCTCTTTACATCAGGGTTTGGCATAACCCTCTTGGAGGAGGTCACCATTAACCCCACCATAGAGCCAGCAGAACTTACACAAGACTCAGAAACAGATTCTTGGAGGGCACAAAAAAACCTTGTGTGCACCAGGATCCAGGAGAAAGGAGAAATATGCAGTACCAGCTCCCATATAAATATCTCTCAGCCCCACCACCTCCTCCATCTCCTGCCCTGTTCCTTAGTTTGCCTGGACAGCACAACTCATGGAAGAGCCATCCAATTTCCATATCCTCCCCTCCCATTCTGTCCTCCTTCTTCCAGACTTCAGATGCCACTGTTCCATGGAACTGCCCTTGACAAGTTCACCACTGGCCTCCATGCTGCTGAATCCATGGTCAATTCTCAGCTGTCATCTTGACCTCTCAGCAGCCTCAAACATAGTTGCCCCTCCCTCATTGTTGAAACAACTTCACCTGTGGACACCACGCTCTCCTGGTTTCCCTCCTGCCCCTCTGACTACCCCTGGGTCTCCATGGTGGTTCTTATCCTTCACCAGGCTAAGTGTTTGAGGGCCCTTCTGTCCCCTCAGTCCCTGGATCCTATCTATTCTCTCTGCCTTCTCTCCCACAAAGACCTCTTCCAGGCTCATGGCCTTGGAGTCTGTCTACAGAACGAACACTTCCAAACTGCATCTCCAGCCTGACCTCCCCTTGTGCTCCAGACTTGACTATGTAGGTGAGTACTTGACAACCTCCCTGGTAGTCTTCTCTGCATAGTCTATCATAGCCTGTCTAAAACTGAACTTGACTTCCCCTCACCTGCCCATGCTACAGTCTCCACATAGCCACAGAGCTTTCCAAAGTGGTCATATAGGGAATATCTGGGTCATCCAATGCTTAGGACTCTGCCTTTCACAGATGATTGCCTAGATGCCTTGGAAACTTCATTGTGTTACACTGCTTTCCTAATGGAGTTTGAATATATTTGAAAATGTTTATAAGTTATTTGCATATCATATCATCTAAGTTCATACTCTACTCTTTGGATGTTTTAAATATCTTTTGCATCAAAAATCTGATTTCCATCCCCACAGCCAGTCACTTTGATGGATTCTGCTGACAGTATTCTCACTGATCCCTGTCCCTGTGCCCTTATTCATCCCATAGACTCAAAAGCCCAGGGGATCATAGGTGCTTGCACAAGCTAGAGAACAGTAGTACCAAGGTTTGTCACAAACATGTAGCACCAATTTATACTTTTCCCAGAATGTTTGCAGTATCCTCTCTGGCCCGTGGTATGTTCAAACATCTTATTGATAGCAAGTAAAGTGATATTAGGTTCTGGTCTTGATTTCCATTTCCTTATCATGAATCCTGAACATGGCTCCATTTGTTGCATTTCCTCTCTGTGAAATGCTTTAAGAGGAGGGAAGAGAATGGAATTGGGCCGAGGAAGAAGTTGAACCAAAATGGCCCATCAAAGTGGTCTTGAATTGGGCTAAAGTGGCCAAGGCTGACCTCACACCTGAATCTGTCTTAGGATCAGTTTCCCCTGTGCAGACAGCTCTGCAGCTTGGACCACCCCTCCTTCCTTGAAGGTGCATCTGAGAGTCATTTTCCAAGGTCCTCCCTCAAGGCAGATTGGAAGAGTTCTGATGAGAGTTGAGACCAGTCCTGCATTGGCTGCTTTCCAGCTGTGTAACTTCAAACAAGTCCTTCCCTTCCCAGAGTCCCTCATCCTACCAGGTATCAGGGGGAGACACAGCCTCTAGTGACCCTTGTACAGCACTCAGCAGTCGACCAGGGTTTCTGTGCCCCTCACATCACAACCCCTTTACAGGCCAACAGCCAGGCAGCACCATACTTCCTGTGGCAGTGTGGCTCCTGTGTGGTCTGAGGACCTGCTTGTGTCCACAAGCTGCCTTTTACTGGTTCCTGACAAGGTAAGTACAGAGTTGGAGAGGACTGCTCAAAAACCTTAGAGCAACATGGCACTGTAGTTCTATGTGTAATTAAACTAATAATTTAAAATTGCATTGAACTCATTTTCTTTGTTTTCTTCATTTCTGGGTAATTTATATTGTATTTTACAAAGGGGTGGCTTCCTGATGGCTCAGTGGTAAAGATTTTGCTTGCCAATGCAGAAGACATGAGATTGATCCCTTGGTCAGGCATATTTGCTGGAGAAGGAAATGGCAACCAAATTCAGTATTTTGGCCTGAGGAATCCCAAGGACGAGAGGAGTCTGGTGGGCTATACTTCATGGGATTGCAAAGAGTTGGACATGAATTAGTGACTAAATAACAGCAAAGAAAAGTCCATGGTTGGTTAGAAAAAAGAAATAATACAAAAATCTGGACCTGTGCCACAACATATTGAGGTGATATGCCCACTAACTAGGGCAACTCCAACAAGAACATCAGACATTTTAAACACTATCTGAGGGAGGTGGCCCTTTTGATCCTTCATACTGATATTTACTGATAAGACCAGGTTTTGGTGATGTTTTGTTCTATTCAGGGCCCCTTTTAAAATCGCTGAGAAGGAATTTTCCTGTCCATCTATTTCTATCCGTTCTCTCACTGGGGATATAACATGACTTTTGTAGCATCTGTTCAACTTGTTGAAGAAGGAAACACTCAGGTTAGCTCTCAAGCTGAGAGTGAGGGGAAGACATAAATCTAAGAAAAGTCCAAACTAAGTTGGTGATTGACACAAACCTTCTCAGGTCTTGTAAATCCATTTCTAGGTATTTACAAACAGAAGGGATAAGGAAGAGCTGGCACTGGTTGTACCTCATTTAGGGATGAAGCTGTCATAGGTGCAGACGGGAGGGAAAGAGAGCTGTGTGTGCACACAGCGCAGGCGGTGTTGGGAGCCCGTGGCTACAGCTGGTGCCATTGCTGTTTTCAGTGTGCGGTTCTCCTGAGTTTGAGGCCGTAGTAGGCAAGGTGAGAGCAGGACGCCTGCGCAGGCAGCTTTTACACTGGGACCAGCATCCTAGATATGAACTTCATCTGCATGAAGAGGTCACTGTCAGTTACACTGAGATACTGTGTGTGTAGCATCCACCCAGAGCCCAGCACGTAGCGGGTTCTTGGATAGTTGCTCAGGGAGCTGACTCTGCCTTGCTGTGGAGTCATTAAGACAGATGCTCAGTCCATCCTGAGGCATCCACTGCTCCTCCATCTGGTCCATGACCTGCTCCAACTCAAGCACCTCCCAGGGCTCCTCCCTACCCAGGGAATAAATTCCTGACCCCAGGACTGGACAGCAATTCCCCTAGACTGCAGGCCAGGCATCCTCAGGGACCCCGTCTGCCCTGATCCCCTCTATCTCAATAGAATTTTGTTGCACAAAGGCCTAAACCTCAGCCTCCTGTTTCCTAAACCTCACCTTGACCATGACCCTCACCAGGAAGTCTCAACTACGTGTGCTCTGCCCTCTCTTTCCTCTCTGCCTTTGCTCCATCACTATCTCCCCATGCTCCCACCTCTGCATCCTCTTGATGCCTAGTAAAGCCCAGTCCTCCTGAGATGGTGAGGCTGTGTTGGGCCACATGGCTGCTGGAGACCTGTGCTGCATGTCCTTTGTCTCACTTGTCACGTTCCAACAGTGTCACCAGTTTGGGCACCAGTAGGGCCTTTGTCCCCTGTGGGTAATGACAGCTGAGAACTTGTTTCAGGTTAAAGGGCAGCCTGATTTCAGGAGGAGACTCAAACTCATCCCAACCCTGAGAGCCTGTGAGCCTCTCTACAACAGCTGACAACTCTGTGCTCCTCAGGCTGTCTGAGTCAGCCTGTGTGTTGGTGGGAGATCTTCCAACAAGACAAGGCCTCTCAGGAAGGCTGGGGTCACTGCGAGGGTATCAGTTAGCAGGTGCTGTGTAGTACTGGACCCTTGAAGCTCCTGACTCTCTGTATCCTTGGGGAGGCTGACTTTTAAACAAACTTCCAGGTATCTGTGCTTAAAGCACAAAAGAATATTTTTGTTCACACAAAGTGCAGTGCAGATATAACTATTTGAGTACCTCTGTAGGCACAACTACCCTGAGGTCAGGCTTTATGCTCCATCCTTGTATGGCTCCAAGCTTGCAGTGATGTGGGAGATCCCTTTTCCTCTGGCCCAGATAGTCTTTCCCCATCCCCGATCCCCATCCAGGTGCCCTCAGTTTGATGGTTACCTTCTACTGCACCCCAGCCAGTCCTGGGCTCACAACCATGATTCCCACCTCTGACCTGGGCTCACACCTTGCCCTACCTGGGACTCTGATGTGTGGGTATCTCTGCCTGTGTCCTCCAGGCAGACTGCCTCCTGCAGCATCCACACATTGAAGTTGCCTACTTTAATTTCTGAGGGCTCATGGGCTGTTGCTGTGGTAATGCTGACAAGATGTCTCCAGTGAAATCACCTCCAGGTGTCACATCCTCCTACTGAGTGTGGTTTGGACTTAAGGATTCACATCCAACTGAGAGCATAAGGTAGAATTGGTGCCAAGTGATTCAGACGTTAGGTAGCAGAGGTGTATGGCTGACTCTCTCTCCATCTCCCTCTCTGTCTCTCACTCTCCTTCATGACTGGCTTGCTCTGGAGAAGTCTGATAAGTGGCAACTACCAGGTAATTGACAAGCCCACAAGCAGAGCTCTGAAGCCTTCTGACAGAAGCTTTGTGAGTGAGCTTGAGAGTGGGTCCTCCAGCCCAAATTAAGGCTCTTGTCCTCCCACACTAGAACAGGTTGGCTGGCTCCTCATGAATGAACTGAGTAGGAAACATCAGTTGCTCTCAGCCCCCAAGGCATATAGTTGATTACTCATCCATTAATGCTCATGGTCTTTCTACCCCAAGTTAGCCCACAACATGAGTAACTGACTGTGATCAGGACAGTTAGTTAGGAGAGCAGGGGATTGGAACTGATGGAGTAGTGTGGTGCTGACTTGACAAATGAGGTGAACTTGATTTACCAAATTGAGGAGATAAGGTGTACAAGGAAAGAAATCAGCAGTTCCCAAAACATGGTATGTGAGAGAGCAGAAATTCATAGAAGAACCACCAAGCCACCCATAAAAGTGAGGACATAATAACTCCTTGCTGCCTTCAGACATTAAGGTCTGAAGTGCTTCATTACAAACACTGAAAAGTTGCAACAGGTGGGAATTAACCTCTTTAGCAAGTCTTGCCCTTCCTGCATGGAACCACCCACCTCCTACCTCCTCCTTCCTCCCTAGTGGAAACCATCACTCTCTATTTCAAGCCTCCTGCTCTTGATTTTCACCTCCCTTGGGAAAGAATAGCACCCACCTGATCAGGTCAGAACAGGCCATCATGAGATGCTGGGCACATATATGACCTGACTTCTAATTATACCTGCCCCCAACATTCCCTGTTGGCTCAGATGGCAAATAACCCACCTGCAATGCAGGAGACCTCAGTTCAATCCCTGGGTTGATAAGATCCCCTGGAGAAGGGAACAGCTTACCCACTCCAGTATTCTGGCCTGGAGAAGTCCATGGACAGAGGAGCCTGGCAGGCTTGAATCATGGGGTCCCAAAGAGTTGGACACAACTGAGTGACTTCACTTTCCCACCATTCCACACAGGATGTAGAATGGTTAATTATCTCCTAACTCTATTCCATTCCTAAGAGTCAAGGTGCATATTGTAAAGCTTGTTTCTCTGATAACAAAACTGAGGTTAGGAGGGGATGTGACTTGCACATGGTCACTGAAAAGGGCTAGGCCAGGCTTGGATGAGTACTTAGATTCTTGAGATGGCCCTCATTCATAGTTATTGGAGTTGTTAGTTTCTGTTGCAAGAAAAATTATTTTCCAACACCAGGTGTTAAGGCTCAGTAGTACTGGCTCTATACTCCCCATACTGTCCCCTCACATACGTGTGTCGCTGACCTGTGGGCCAGAATACCTCTCATCAAAGGCATGTCCCCATCTGGCCTGCTTGCAGACACATAGGCCCATTCACTCCTCATGCTCCTTCTCTGGATGGTGTCCTGTGTCTGTACATAGGCTTCCCATTGTCTCCCACAGAATAGGGCAGAGGTGGTAAGTTGGAGCTAACTGGTCAGGGAGGAAGAGGTAACTTGCCATTCCCTGGCCCATCTGGTCCACCATTTGGGGAGGGAAACATGTCAGCAGGGCCAGGTTGGAATTAAATGGGAGGCTGGACTAGTGCTTCTAGTCAGGGTGTAGGGTAAAAGAAGAGAAGGCTGAAATAGAATGCTTTCATTGATAAACTGACATTTATGGAACTCCCTTTTGTGTCAAGCTCAGTGCTGCAGTTACAAAGGATAAGTAGAAGCTATCTCATGGAGCTCTCAACTTGTGTAACATCAGAGCTGTGGTCAGAGCTCATCTTACTCACTCAGGAAAACAGAGACTCAGAAGAAGGGTGAAGAGGTGTGCACATGATCATTTAGCCAGTGACAGAGCTGAAGTCTCCTTCCCCACCTCGTGGACCCCTCTGAATGCCAACCTGGGGCTCAGATGATTCAGAAACTCAAAGATGCCTGGATGAATCAGGAGGCTGTGGCCTGGCATTCCTCTCCAGCTCTGGGAGGGAGGAGCTGGGACAGGAAGAATGCAGGATGCAGGAGCTTCTAGGAGAAAGCCCTGCACTTGCTGTCTGTCTATGCTGTCACTCAAGGCAGAGGAAGAGAAACCTGCTCACTGGAGCTGCTCTTTGTCCTGCTCATTGAGTGACAGGATCACAAAGGACAGAGACACAGACATCATTCTCTCCTAGCATCTCTCCCATTTCTCAGGTGGGCAGACATGAAGAGGACCCATTACAGAGGAATCACAGCAGGAGAGCAAATCGCTGATGCCAGAGTCTGGTCTCCCTCTCCCAGAAGCCAGCTGTGACCCAAGGCCTGGTATGGGGTGGAGCTTCAGAGGCCAGCAAAGGCTCTGGAGTTGTGTTCAACAGACACCTCCAGGAAAACTTCTGGGATCACAGCACCTCCCTCCATCCTCCCTAATGCCAGCCCTGCCTTTTGGAGGAGCCCTACTTCTGGGGAGGTACTCAGCGGATCTTCAGCTGTTGGTCTCTGGGGACATTGTGCTTGAGCTTGTGGGCTTCAGAGACATTTTCCATCTCCTTCATGTAGCACTGGTACAGCCTGTCCACCTCCTCCTGGGAGGGATGTGGTGTCTTCTGCGCCTCGATGGGCTTCCCCACTGCAAGACACAGAGGTGAATGGTGGCCCAGAGCAGGAACCACAGAAGGCACAGGCACCCTTGGTTTTCCTACTACAATGGTCATCTGAGCAGGTAAGCACTCTTTCTCTCTCCCTTTCAATTATATTCTGTGTTACAGATTCTAAGAGGTTAGGTCAACTTCAAGATTCTGATATATCAACAATACAGCCAGCAGGGATTTGCACACATTCAGTTTCACTTCAGTAACTCAGTCCTGTCAGACTCTGCGACTCTTTGCGACTGCAGCACGCCATGCTTCCCTGTCCATCACCAACTCCCGGAGCCTAGTCAAACTCATGTCCATTGCAGCAGTAATGCCATCCAACCATCTCATCCTCTGTCGTCCCTTTCTCCTCCCACTTTCAATCTTTCCAGGCATCAGGGTCTTTCCCAATGTGTTGGTTCTTCACATCAGGTGGCCAAAGTATTGGAGCTTCAGCTACAGCATCAGTCCTTCCAATGAATATTCAGGACTGATTTCCTAAGAGATGGACTAGTTGGATCTCTTTGCTGTCTAAGTGACTCTCAAGAATCTTCTCTAACACTACAGTTCAAAAACTTCTTTGGCGCTCAGCTTTCTTTATGGTCCAACTCTCACATCCATACATGACTACTGGAAAAACCATAGCTTTGACTAGATGGACCTTTATTGGCAAAGTAATGTCTTGCTTTTTAACATACTGTTTAGGTTGGTCATAACTTTTCTTCCAAGGAGTAAGTGTCTTTTAATTTCATGGCTGCAGTCACCATCTACAGTGATTTTGGAGCCCCCAAAATAAAGTCTGTCACTGTTTCCATTGTTTCCCCATCTATTTGCCATGAAGTGATGGGACCAGATGCCATGATCTGGTCTTCTGAATGTTGAGTTTTCAGCCAACTTTTTCACTCTGCTTTCACTTTCATCAAGAGGCTCTTAGCTCTTCTTTGCTTTCTGCCATAGTGTGGTGACATCTGCACATCTGAAGTTATTGATATTTCTCCTGGCAATCTTTTTTTTCTATTTTTTTAATTTTAATTTAATTTTTACTTTATTCTACGTTACAATGCTGTATTGGTTTTGCCATACATTGACATGAATCAGCAACAAGTGTACACGATCTCCCAATGCCGAAGCCCCCTCCCACCTCCCACCCCATATCATCTCTCTCGATCATCCCCGTGCACCAGCCCCAAGCATCCTGTATCCTGTATCAAACCTAGACTGGCACTTCGTTTCTTACATGATAGTATACATGTTTCAATGCTATTCTCCCAAATCATCCCACCCTCTCCCTCTCCCTCAGAGGCCAAAAGTCCGTTCTATATGTCTGTGTCTCTTCTGTTGTCTCACATACAGGGTCATCATTACCATCTTTCTAAATTCCATATATGTGTGTCAGTATACTGTATTGGTGTTTTTCTTTCTGGCTTACTTCACTCTGTATAATCGGCTCCAGCTTCATCCATCTCATTAGAACTGATTCAAATTTATTCTTTTTAAGGGCTGAGTAATACTCCATTCTGTATATGTCCATTCATCTGCTGATGGACATCTAGGTTGTTTCCCTGTCCTGGCTATTATAAACAGTGCTGCGATGAACATTGGGGTACATGTGTCTCTTTCAATTCTGGTTTCCTCGGTGTGTATGCCCAGCAGGGGGATTGCTGGGTCATAAGGCAGTTCTATTTGCAATTTTTAAGGAATCTCCACACTGTTTTCCATAGTGGCTGTGCTAGTTTGCATTCCCACCAACAGTGTAAGAGAGTTCCCTTTTCTCCACATCCTCTCCAGCATTTATTGCTTGTAGACTTTTGGATCGCAGCCATTCTGACTGGTGTGAAATGGTACCTCATTGTGGTCTTGATTTGCATTTCTCTGATAATGAGTGATGTTGAGCATCTTTTCATGTGTTTGTTAGCCATCCGTATGTCTTCTTTGGAGAAATGCCTATTTAGTTCTTTGGCCCATTTTTTTGATTGGATCGTTTATTTTTCTGGAGTTGAGCTGCATAAGTTGCTTGTATATTTTTGAGATTAGCTGCTTGTCAGTTGCTTCATTTGCTATTGTTTTCTCCCATTCAGAAGGCTGTCTTTTCACCTTACTTACGGTTTTCTTTGTTGTGCAGAAGCTTTTAATTTTAATTAGATCCCATTTGTTTATTTTTGCTTTTATTTCCAGTATACTGGGAGGTGGATCATAGAGGATCCTGCTGTGATTTATGTCGGAGAGTGTTTTGCCTATGTTTTACTCTTGGAGTTTATAGTTTCTGGTCTTACATTTAGATCTTTAATCCATTTTGAGTTTATTTTTTGTGTGTGGTGTTAGAAAGTGATCTAGTTTCATTCTTTTACAAGTGGTTGACCAGTTTTCCCAGGACCACTTGTTAAAGAGATTGTCTTTACTCTATTGTATAGTCTTGCCTCCTTTGTCGAAGATAAGTGTCCATAGGTGTGTGGATTTACCTCTGGGCTTTCTATTTTGTTCCATTGATGTATATTTCTGTCTTTGTGCCACTACCATACTGTCTTAATGACTGTGGCTTTGTAGTAGAGCCTGAAGTCAGGCAAGTTGATTCCTCCAGTTCCATTCTTCTTTCTCAGGATTGCTTTGGCTATTTGAGTTTTTTTGTATTTCCATAAAAATCTTGAAATTATTTGTTCTAGTCCCGTGAAAATACCACTGGTAGCTTGATAGGGATTGCATTGAATCTATAGATTGCTTTGGGTAGTATACTCATTTTCACTCTATTGACTCTTCCGATCCATGAACATGGTCTATTTCTCCATCTATTAGTGTCCTCTTTGATTTCTTTCATCAGTGTTTTATAGTTTTTGATATATAGGTCTTTAGTTTCTTTAGGTAGGTATATTCCTAAGTATTTTATTCTTTTCGTTGGAATGGTGAATGGAATTGTTTCCTTAACTTCTTTATCTACTTTCTCATTATTAGTGTATAGGAATGCAAGGGATTTCTGAGTGTTTATTTTATATCCTGCAACTTTACTATATTCATTGATTAGCTCTAGTAGTTTTCTGGTGGAGTCTTTAGGATTTCCTATGTAGAAGATCATGTCATCTGCAAACAGTCAGAGTTTTACTTCTTTTCCAACTTGAATTCCTTTTATTTCTTTTTCTACTCTGATTGCTGTGGCCAAAACTTCCAGAACTATATTGAATAGTAGTGGTGAAAGTGGGCACCCTTGTCTTGTTCCTGACTTTAGAGGAAATGCTTTCAGTTTTTCACCATTGAGGATAATGTTTGCTGTGGGTTTGTCATATATGGCTTTTATTATATTGAGGTACGTTCCTTCTATTCTTGCTTTCTGGAGAGTTTTTATTCTAGCAATCAGAATCCAACAACACATTAAAAATGATCATACACCATGACCATGTGGGCTTTATCCCAGGGATGCAAGAATTCCTCAATATCTGCAAATCAATGTAATTCACCACATTAACAAATTGAAAAATAAAAGTCATATGATTATCTCAATAGATGCAGAGAAGGCCTTTGACAAAATTCTCCTGGCAATCTTGATTCCAATCTTGATTCCAGCTATCTTGCTTCATTCATTCCAGCATTACTCATGATGTACTCTGCGTATTTTGAATAATAAACAGCCTTGACATACTCCTTTCCCAATTTGGAAGCAGTGTATTGTTCCATGTCCAGCTCTAGTTGTTTTTCTTGACCTGCATACAGATTTCTCAAAAGGCATATCAGGTGGTCTCGATTTTCCATCTCTTTCAGAATTTTCCACAGTTTGTTGAGATCCATGCAGTCAAAGGCTTTGGCACAGTCAATAAAGCAGAAGTAGGTATTTTTCTTGAACTCTCTTGCTTTTTTGATGATCCAACAGATGTCGGCAATTTGATCTCTGGTTTCTCTGCCTTTTCTAAATCCAGCTTGAACATGTGGAAATTCACAGTTCATGTAATTTTGAAACCTGGCTTGGAGAATTTTCAGCATTACTTTGCTAGCGTGTGAGATGAGCATGCACGTGCAATATATCTTCTGTCATCCTAACAATCCTAGTTGAAGAGAACCTTCTATTATTCCTGTTTGACTGCTGAGGAAATGAGGCTCAGGCAGGCTAAGTAACTTGTTTAAGGTCCCATGCTGCTGCTGCTAAGTCGCTTCAGTCGTGTTAGACTCTGTGCGACTATATAGACTACAGCCTACCAGGCTCCCCCGTCCCTGGGGTTCTCCAGGCAAGAACACGAGTAAGTTGCCATTTCCTTCTCCAGTGCGTGAAAGTGAAAACTGAAAGGGAAGTCGCTCAGTTATGTCTGACTCTTAGCGACCCCATGTACTGCAGCCTACCAGGCTCCTCCATCCATAGGATTTTCCAGGCAAGAGTACATGAGTGGGGTGCCATTGCCTTCTCCGTAAGGTCTCATAGCCAGCAGCAATCAGTATCATGGTGTAAGCCTTGGGAATGTGTTCTTAGCCTCAGGGGAAATGTGGATCTGGGAGTCTCAGATGCCATGATTGGGAGAGACTGTGTCTGTGGAAGGAGGTGGATCAGAAAGCAGCTGCCATGTCTTCTCTTGGAAATGGTCCTGAGGCAGCAGCACTATAAACATTCATGAGAATATCACCACACAATGCAAAGAAAGTTTGGTAGTTGGTTTGCCTGTACTCAACTAAGAAATGACTGGGTGAGTTTAGACAAACAGCTCTATTAGTTCTGCCGTTGGAACCTAGTTGGAATTCAATAAGAAAGCAAATAGCTGAAAGATGTTGCTAAGTCTATGGAATAAAGCCCATGCCAATTGCTTACAGGTAAATCCCTCTGGCTCTCTGTCAGAGCCTGCTGATTACTACTTTACACACAATTCTAGCAGAGGTGGATTGGTCTTCCATTGTATCCACCGTCTTCAATTACTGTCATTAGACCCTGTGGTCAGAATTAAACACTCCTTGATACTGCTAACCTGTCACCACATTTCTCCTCACAGATAGGTGGCTTTGTAATCTTTGAAGCACACCGGCTGCGGTGGACCTCATAGAAGCGTGGCCAAGAGGAGCTACCCGACTTCCGAGGTCAGGGGCTGTGGCCGAGAATGCCAGGCTGCAATGGCACAGGAGCGGCCGAGAGGAGCAACCCCAGGCCCAAGGAGTGGTGGCTGTGCAGGCACAGAAGGGCTGACAGGAGCCACTCCACGTTCAAGGTCAGGAGGGACAGCGGTGAGGAGATACCTCTCGTCCAAGGTAAGGAGCAGTGGCTGCACTTTGCTGGAGCGGCCGTGAAGAGATACCCCCACGTCCAAGTTAAGAGAAACACAAGTAAGACGGTAAGTGTTGCCAGGGGGCATCAGAGGGCAGACACACTGAAACCATAATCACAGAAAACTAGTCAATCTAATCACACTACGGCCACAGCCTGGTCTAACTCAATGAAACTAAGCCATGCTGTGTGGGGCCACCCAAGACGGGCAGGTCATGGTGGAGAGATCTGACAGAATGTGGTCCACTGGAGAAGGGAATGGCAAACCACTTCAGTATTCTTGCCTTGAGAAACCCACGAACAGTATGAAAAGGCAAAATGATAGGATACTGAAAAGGAACTCCCCAGATCATAAGGTGCCCAATATGCTACAGGAGATCAGTGGAGAAATTCCTCCAGAAAGAATGAAGGGATGGAGCCAGAGCAAAAACAATACCCAGCTATGGATGTGACTGGTGATAGAACCAAGGTCCAATGCTATAAGAGCAATATTGCATCAGTTCAGTTCAGTTCAGTCGGTCAGTCGTGCCCCCACTCTTTGCGACCCCATGAATCGCAGCACGTCAGGCCTCACTGTTCATGACCATCTCTCGGAGTTCACTAAGACTCATGTCCATTGAGTTCGTGATACGATCCAGCCATCTCATCCTCGGTCGTCCCCTTCTCCTCCTGCCCCCAATCCCTCCCAGCATCAGAGTCTTTTCCAATGAGTCAACTCTTTGCATGAGGTGGCCAAAGTACTGGAGTTTCAGCTTTAGCATCATTCCTTCCAAAGAAATCCCAGGGCTGATCTCCTTCAGAATGCACTGGTTGGATCTCCTTGCAGTCCAAGGGACTCTCAAGAGTCTTCTCCAACACCATAGTTCAAAATCATCTATTCCTCGGCGCTCAGTCTTCTTCACAGTCCCACTCTCACATCCATACATGACCAAAGGAAAAACCATAGCCTTGACTAGACGGACCTTAGTCAGCAAAGTAATGTCTCTGCTTTTGAATATACTATCTAGGTTGGTCATAACTTTTTTCCAAGGAGTAAGCACCTTTTAATTTCATGGCTGCAGTCACCATCTGCAGTGATATTGGAGCCCCCAAAATAAAGTCTGACACTGTTTCCACTGTTTCCCCATCTATTTCCCATGAAATAATGGGACCGGATGCCATGATGTTCATTTTTGAATGCTGAGCTTTAAGCCAACTTTTTCACTCTCCTCTTTCACTTTCATCAAGAGGCTTTTAGCTTCTCTTCACTTTCTGCCATAAGGGTGGTGTCATCTGCATATCTGAGGTTATTGATATTTCTCCTGGCAATCTTGATTCCACCTTGTGTTTCTTCCAGCCCAGTGTTTTTCATGATATACTCTGCATAAAAGTTAAATAAGCAGGGTGACAATACACAGCCTTGACGTACTCCTTTTCCTATTTGGAACCAGTCTGTTGTTCCATGTCCAGTTCTAACTGTTACTTCCTGATCTGCATACAGATTTCTCAAGAGCGGGTTAGGTGGTCTGGTATTCCCATCTCTTTCAGAATTTTCCACAGTTGATTGTGATCCACACAGTCAAAGGCTTTGGCATAGTCAATAAAACAGAAATAGATGTTTTTCTGGAACTCTCTTGCTTTTTCGATGATCCAGCGGATGTTGGAAATTTGATCTCTGGTTCCTCTGTCTCTTCTAAAACCAGCTTGAACATCTGGGTGTTCACAGTTCACGTATTGCTGAAGCCTGGCTTGGAGAATTTTGAGCATTACTTTACTGGTGTGAGAGATGAGTACAATTGAGCAGTACTTTGAGCATTATTTAGCATTGCCTTTCTTTGGGATTGGAATGAAAACTGACCTTTCCCATTGCTGTGGCCACTGCTGAGTTTTCCAAATTTGCTGGCATATTGAGTGCAGCACTTTCACAGCATCATCTTTCAGGATTTGAAACAGAACCACTGGAAATCCAACACATCCACTAGTTTTGTTCATAGTGATGCTTTCTAAGGCCCACTTGACTTCAAATTCCAAGATGTCTGGCTCTAGATTAGTGATCATATCATCATGATTATCTAGGTCGTGAAGCTCTTTTTGTACAGTTCTTCTGTGTATTCTTGCCACCTCTTCTTCATGTTTTCTGCTTCTGTTAGGTCCCTACCATTTCTGTCCTTTATCAAGCCCATCTTTGCATGAAATGTTCCCTTGGTATTTCTAATTTTCTGGAAGAGATCTCTAGTCTTTCCCATTCTGTTGTTTTCCTCTTTTTTTGCATTGATCGCTGAGGAAGGCTTTCTTATCTCTTCTTGCTATTCTTTGGAACTCTGCATTCAGATGCTTATATCTTTCCTTTTCTCCTTTACTTTTCACCTCTCTTCTTTCACAGCTATTTGTAAGGCCTTCCCAGACAGCCATTTTGCTTTTTTGCTTTTCTTTTCCATGAGGATGGTCTTGATCCCTGTCTCCTGTACCTTGTCACGAACCTCCAGCCATAGTTCATCAGGCACTCTATCTATCAGATCTAGTCCCTTAAATCTATTTCTCACTTCCACTGTATAATCATAAGGGATTTGATTTAGGTCATACCTGAATGGTCTAGTGGTTTTCCCTACTTTCTTCAATTTAAGTCTGAATTTGGCAATAAGGAGTTCATAATCTGATCCACAGTCAGCTCCTGGTCTTGTTTTTGCTGACTGTATAGAGTTCTCCATCTTTGGCTGCAAAGAATATAATCAATCTGATTTCGGTGTTGACTATCAGGTGATGTCCATGTATAGAGTCTTCTCTTGTGTTGTTGGAAGAGGGTGTTTGCTATGACCAGTGCATTTTCTTGGCAAAACTCTATTAGTCTTTTCCCCTGCTTCATTCTGCATTCCAAGGCCAAATTTGCCTGTTACCCCAGGTATTTCTTGACTTTCTACTTTTGCATTCCAGTCCCCTATAATGAAAAGGACATCTCTTTTGGGTGTTAGTTCTAAAAGGTCTTGTAGGTCTTCATAAAACCGTTCAACTTCAGCTTCTTCAGCATTACTGGCCGGGGCATAGACTTGGATAACTGTGATACTGAACGGTTTGCCTTGGAGGCGAACAGAGATCATTTTGTCGTTTTTGAGATTGCATCCAAGTACTGCCTTTCGGACTTGTTTGTTGACCATGATGGCTACTCCATTTCTTCTGAGGGGTTCCTGCCCGCAGTAGTAGATATAATGGTCGTCTGAGTTAAATTCACCCATTCCAGTCCATTTTAGTTTGCTGATTCCTAGAATGTCGATGGTCACCCTTGCCATCTCTTGTTAGACCACTTTCAATTTGCCTTGACTCATGGACCTGACATTCCAGGTTCCTATGCAATATTGATGTTTACAGTGCTGGATCTTGCTTCTATCACCAGTCACATGCACAACTGGTATTGTTTTTGCTTTGGCTTCATCCCTTCGTTCCTTCTGGAGTTATTTCTCCACTGATCTCCAGTAGCATATTGGGCACCTACTGACCTGGGGAGTTCCTCTTTCAGTATCCTATCATTTTGCCTTTTCATACTGTTCATGGGGTTCTCAAGGCAAGAATACTGAAGTGGCTTGCCATTCCCTTCTAAATAGGAACCTGGAATGTTAGGTCCATGAATCAAGGCAAATTGGAAGTGGTCAAACAGGAGATGGCAAGAGTAAACATCGACATTCTAGAAATCAGTGAACTAAGATGGACTGGAATGGGTGAATTTAACTGTGATGACCATTATACCTACTACTGTGGGCAGGAATCCCCGAGAAGAAAAGAAGTAGCCATCACGGTCAACAAAAGAGTATGAAATGCAGTACTTGGATGCAATCACAAAAATGACAGAATGAACTCTGTTCCTTTCTAAGGCAAATCATTCAATATCAGAGAAATCCAAGTCTATGCCGCAACCAGTAACGCTGAAAAGCTGAAGTTGAACGGTTCTATGAAAACCTACGGACCTTTAGAACTAACACTCAAAAAAAGGTGTCCTTTTCATGATAGAGGACTGGAATGCAAAAATAGGAAGTCAAGAAACACCTGTGGTAACAGACAAATTTTGCCTTGGAATACGAAATAAGCAGGGCAAAGCTAATAGAGTTTTGCCAAGAGAACACACTGGTCATAGCAAACACCCTCTTCCAACAACACAAGAGAAGACTCTACACGTAGACATCACCTGATGGTCAACACCGAAATCAGACTGATTATATTCTTTGCATCCAAAGATGGAGAAACTCTACGCAGTCTGCAAAAACAAGACCAGGAGCTGACTGTGGCTCAGATTATGAACTCCTTATTGCCAAATTCAGACTTAATTTGAAGAAAGTAGGGAAAACCACTAGACTATTCAGGTATGACCTAAATCAAATCCCTTATGATTATACAGTGGAAGTGAGAAATAGATTTAAGGGACTAGATCTGAAAGATAGAGTGCCTGATGAACTATGGCTGGAGGTTCATGACATTGTACAGGAGACAGGGATCAAGACCATCCCCATGGAAAAGAAAAGCAAAAAAGCTAGATGGCTGTCTGGGGAGGCCTTATAAATAGCTGTGAAAAGAAGAGAGGTGAAAAGCAAAGGAGAAAAGGAAAGATATAAGCATCCGAATCCAGAGTTCCAAAGAATAGCAAAGAGAAATAACAAAGCCTTCCTCAGCGATCAATGCAAAGAAATAGAGGAAAACAACAGAATGGGAAAGACTAGAGATCTCTTCCAGAAAATTAGAGATACCAATGGAACATTTCACACAAAGATGGGCTTGATAAAGGACAGAAATGGTAGGGACCTAACAGAAGCCGAAAATATTAAGAAGAGGTCGCAAAAATGCACAGAAGAATTGTACCAAAAAGAGCTTCATGACCAAGACAATCACGATGGTGTGATCACTCACCTGGAGCCACACATCCTGGAATGTGAAGTCAAGTGGGCCTTGGAAAGCATCACTATGAACAAAGCTAGTGGAGGTGATGGAATTCCACTTGAGCTGTTTCAAATCCTGAAAGATGATGCTGTGAAAGTGCTGCACTCAATATGCCAGCAAATTTGGAAAACTCAGCAGTGGCCACAGCAATGGGAAAGGTCAGTTTTCATTCCAATCCCAAAGAAAGGCAATGCCAAAGAATGCTCAAAGTACCGCACAATTGCACTCATCTCACATGCTAGTAATGCTCAAAATTCTCCAAGCCAGGCTTCAGTGATACATGAACCGTGAACTTCCAGATGTTCAAGTTGATTTAGAAAAGGCAAAGGAACCAGAGATCAAATTTCCAACATCCGCTGGATCATCAAAAACAAGCAGAGTTCCAGAAAAACATCTATTTCTGCTTTATTGACTATGCCAAAGCCTTTGACTGTGTGGGTCACAATAAACTTGAAAATTCTGAAAGAGATGGGAATACCAGACCACGTGATGAGAAACCTGTATGCAGGTCAGGAAACAACAGTTAGAACTGGACATGGAAAAACAGACTGGTTCCAAATCGAGAAAGGAGTACATCAAGGCTGTATATTATTGTCACCATGTTTATCTAACTTATATGCAGAGTACATCATGAGAAATGTTGGGGTGGAAGAAACACAAGCTGAAATCAAGATTGCTGGGAGAGATATCAATAACCTCAGATATGCAGATGACACCACCCTTATGGCAGAAAGTGAAGAGGAACTAAAAAGCCTCTTGATGAAAGTGAAAGAGGAGAGTGAAAAAGTTGGCTTAAAGCTCAGCATTCAGAAAACGAAGATCATGGCATCTGGTCCCATCCCTTCATGGCAAATAGATGGGGAAACAGTGGAAACAGTGTCAGATTTTATTTCTTTGAGCTCCAAAATCACTGCAGATGGTGACTGCAGCCATGAAATTAAAAGACGCTTACTCCTTGGAACAAAAGTTATAACCAACCTCTACACCATATTCAAAAACAGAGACATTACTTTGCCAACAAAGGTCCGTCTAGTCAAGGTTATGGTTTTTCCAGTGGTCATGTATGGATGTGAGAGTTGGACTGTGAAGAAAGCTGAGCGCCAAAGAATCGATGTTTTTGAATTGTGGTGTTGGAGAAGACTCTTGAGAGTCCCTTGGACTGAAAGGAGGTCCAATCAATCCATCCTAAAGGAGATCAGTCCTGCATGTTCATTGAAAGGATTGATGTTGAAGTTGAAATTCCAATACTTTGGCCACCTCATGCAAAGAGTTGACTCACTGGAAAAGACTCTGATGCTGGAAGGGATTAAGGGCAGGAGGAGAAGGGTGTGACAGAGGATGAGATGGCTGGAAGACATCAGGGACTCGATAGACATGAGTCTGAGTGAACTCCAGGAGCTGGTGATGGACAGGGAGGCCTGGCGTGCTGCAATTCATGGGATCGCAAAGAGTCAGACACGACTCACCAACTGAACTGAACTGTCTTGCAAAATAAAAAGGCCAAAACCGTTATCAAACCTCAACTTTGTTACCAAGGGCAGGGTGACCTCTTGGAAGTGATTTACCTTCTGTGAAACTGGGTTTGCAATCAATAAAATTGGGATGGGGGTCCTAACTCACAAGATGTTGGGAAAACTAAGCTGCCACATGTAAGGAAGCCAGTGCAGTGACTGAAAGACTAGAGGGGCTCATTAATCAGTAGTGGCTACTGGTCACTGTGCCCCTATTCAGTTCTGTTCAGTTCAGTTCAGTCACTCAGTCGTGTCCGACTCTTTACGACCCCATGAATCACAGCACAACAGGCCTCCCTGTCCATCACCAACTCCCAGAGTTCACTCAAACTATGTCCATCGAGTCGGTGATGCCATCAGCCATCTCAGCCTCTGTCACACTCTTCCCCTCCTGCCCCCAATCCCTCCCAGCATCAGGGTCTTTTCCAATGAGTAAACTCTTCTCATGAGTTGACTCTTTCCATTGTTTCATCATCATTTTGCCATGAAGTGATGGGACCAGATGTCACGATCTTCGTTTTCTGAATGTTGAGCTTTAAGCCAACTTTTTCACTCTCCTCTTTCACTTTCATCAAGAGGCTTTTTAGTTCCTCTTCACTTTCTGCCATAAGGGTGGTGTCATCTGCATATCTGAGGTTATTGATATTTCTCCTGGCAATCTTGATTCCACCTTGTGTTTCTTCCAGCCCAGTGTTTCTCATGATGTACTCGGCATATAAGTTAGATAAACATGGTGACAATATACAGGCTTGATGTACTCCTTTTCCTATTTGGAACCAGTCTGTTGTTCCATGTCCAGTTCTAACTGTTGTTTTCTGACCTGCATACAGGTTTCTCATCACGTGGTCTGGTATTCCCATCTCTTTCAGAATTTTCAAGTTTATTGTGACCCACACAGTCAAAGGCTTTGGCATAGTCAATAAAGCAGAAATAGATGTTTTTCTGGAACTCTCTTGCTTTTTTGATGATCCAGCGGATGTTGGAAATTTGATCTCTGGTTCCTTTGCCTTTTCTAAATCCAACTTGAACATCTGGAAGTTCACGGTTCATGTATCACTGAAGCCTGGCTTGGAGAATTTTGAGCATTACTAGCATGTGAGATGAGTGCAATTGTGCGGTACTTTGAGCATTCTTTGGCATTGCCTTTCTTTGGGATTGGAATGAAAACTGACCTTTCCCATTGCTGTGGCCACTGCTGAGTTTTCCAAATTTGCTGGCATATTGAGTGCAGCACTTTCACAGCATCATCTTTCAGGATTTGAAACAGCTCAAGTGGAATTCCATCACCTCCACTAGCTTTGTTCATAGTGATGCTTTCCAAGGCCCACTTGACTTCACATTCCAGGATGTGTGGCTCCAGGTGAGTGATCACACCATCGTGATTGTCTTGGTCATGAAGCTCTTTTTGGTACAATTCTTCTGTGCATTTTTGCGACCTCTTCTTAATATTTTCGGCTTCTGTTAGGTCCCTACCATTTCTGTCCTTTATCAAGCCCATCTTTGTGTGAAATGTTCCATTGGTATCTCTAATTTTCTGGAAGAGATCTCTAGTCTTTCCCATTCTGTTGTTTTCCTCTATTTCTTTGCATTGATCGCTGAGGAAGGCTTTGTTATTTCTCTTTGCTATTCTTTGGAACTCTGGATTCGGATGCTTATATCTTTCCTTTTCTCCTTTGCTTTTCACCTCTCTTCTTTTTCACAGCTATTTATAAGGCCTCCCCAGACAGCCATCTAGCTTTTTGCTTTTCTTTTCCATGGGGATGGTCTTGATCCCTGTCTCCTGTACAATGTCATGAACCTCCAGCCATAGTTCATCAGGCACTCTATCTTTCAGATCTAGTCCCTTAAATCTATTTCTCACTTCCACTGTATAATCATAAGGGATTTGATTTAGGTCATACCTGAATAGTCTAGTGGTTTTCCCTACTTTCTTTAATTTAAGTCTGATTTTGGCAATAAGGCCCCATTACTCTTCTCATTCTAGACTTTCCTGTGTGTCTGTTTCACACTTTAGAGTATGTGTTCCACAAATTCAATTTTCCTGGTCTATGTCCATGTCCCCTTACAGCAGAAGCCCAGGCTTCTTGCTCTGTAACCCTTCCTCCTCCCTGCCCGGGTCTAGGCTCAGTCACAGTGGTGATGGGCTGGTGTTAGGCATAAGACCAAAGCTGTACTGGAAGACTCCATGGCCATAGAAGAGCAGAACCTCTTGTGAAGTCGGTCCTGGAACCACTGCAGCCAGAAACGAGGAGAGTTCTCAACCTGCTCATACATGTTATTCTCCCTAAAGGAAAAGATTGGCATCAGATCTGCCCTAGAGGGAAAGAAGAGAGAGGGCATGTAGAGTTGCAAGAAGGCACAAGCTGGTCACCTAGCCTCCTGAAGGGACCTAGTGAGCAGTAACTGGAGCAGAGGACAAAGCCCTGGGCCAAAAGTAGGAGGCCTTGGGTGTCTCCCAGTCCTGTGCTGGTCTTATTTTATGACTTTAAGCAGGTCATAGCTCTTCTCTGGGCAACGACAAGCTTTGGGATTATTAATGACACCAGGCTCACACTGCTCTCCACAAGATAGGCATTATTGACAAAATGGAGGCACGGCCTCAACTCCCTCTCTTTTTCCCACAGGCATGGACCTGGGATAAAAGTTAGGCCTTGTGATTCTGACTTGTTTTTTCCTTTCCTCACTTAAGTTGACTGAAAAGAATATTAAGGTGCTTATTGTTCTTGAGTGGAGCATGAGAAGGCACAAAGCCTTCTGCAGCTGTGCTCAGAGAATAATCCATAAATTTAATCATTGACATTTGTTCAAGGATCTTTACAAAAGAGTTTTCCAGGATGAGCACATAGGCTGCAGCTTGAGACCATAGGAAGGACTCTTATCTGAAACTTATTTGTGAGGGAAATGTTTATGGCAAAGGAGTTTGCTGAATTTAGGGCTTAGGAATAATTTAAAATAGTTAGAAGCTAAAGAGTTACAAATGTTATAATGTTAGCATATTTTACTATAGCTTATAGAGATTAGGAATTTTAGAGATATTAATAGTTAGAAGCCTTTTTAAAAGATAGTGAGATCAGGATACTAGAGGCAAATAGGATTTATAAAGATACGAAATAAACTGAGGTCTGCGGTATGCAGCCCAGATATAAGCACAAGTTACAGTGTAATCACAAGTTAAAGTAAACACAATTCTGAGAGAACTGCTGAAGCAGAAACTCTGCTTGAAGGACAACAATGATTTATGAAGACAATAAATCTGTGTGAGGGGAAATTGAAAGTGTCAAACCTCTGATCTAATGTTTTTGTCAAAGTATAAAGAGAACCTAATGCTTAAAATAAACACGCAGTCCAAGAAAACTAAATGAGAGGCTGCATCGTCACTTGCCGACACCCTCCCATCCCCTTCAGGCTGATTCCCTGGCTGCTGGAGCTGGACTCTGGCAACTAAGTGTTGCAACGAGGAAGGGACTTTATTCTGAATGACTGACCAAGAAAATGGCAGACTCGTGCCTCAAAGTGACCATCTTGTCATCGCCTGGTTGCCAAGTTCTTTTATGGATCAGAGATTGGGGGATAGGGGGAGGAAACAAAGTAAAAAGACTATTTGATCCTTGCAAATGTCCACTAGAATGGCGAACTCACACAACGGAATGTGTTATTTTACTCCCATACAGTCTTTTAATGGTGGATGGCTCTTATAAGTTATAGTTTTGGCCGAGGCAGAAAAAGAGAGACGACCTCAATGGAAGTAGGTTACCTTTTTTCAGGCAAGGAGGGACAACAGTTGGCCTAATGACCAGGCTGAGCATAAGAGGGATCAGGGAGTCTTCATATTTAAAGGGAGATTTGTGGAAGCCATAAGGGAAACATTAGTCAGGCGGTATGTTTTGGTTATTTAGTTGAGATGGCACTTGTAGTTGGGCAGGGGGTGATAAGTCTTCTAGGCAGGGGATGATAAGTCTCTGGCAGATGTCTGGGGTAGAAGGTTTCTGGACATGGGGTGATAAGTCCCAGATAGATGCAACCAGCCTGCAGCATCAGGGAAGGACCTAAAGTTTGGTTTTGTTTTCTCTGAAGTTAGATGATTCAGCAAGGACCTTTGAGACTGTTGTTTTCTTTTCTAGGCCCCAAAACTCCTTCATTCCAGACCCTGAAATCATAAAAAATGGGGAAATGGGTGCCGTATCTCTCTGGTGACTTCTTGCTGGATAGGGGTGATGGTTTTGGGTCTGGAATGGAGGATCATCCTAGGACCCAGGGTCTCCTTTTTCTGAGCTTGGGGTGAGACTCTTGAGAATAAGAATGATCTTGACCTGGTCTCGAGAGATGGCCCGAATCTGTTCTTAGAGAAAACTTTGAAAGAGATCGAAGAGACAGGGTCCAAATAAGAGGAATAAAATGGTAAGTACTACTGGTCCCCAAAAAGGGAGCACCAAGGGAGGGCCTGTTGGAACAGGTTTTGGGGAGTGTAAACGTTTTGTAACTTTTCTGTGACGTTCAGTTCTGTCTCTAAGTTCTTTGACTCTGCCCTGGACTATGCCCATCATTAACAAAATAGCAGCAGTCTTCTCCTAGGAAAAGGAAGGTGCCTCCTTTTTCACGGTGAAAAGGTCCAGGGCTCACCTATTTTGTAAAGACACAGAAGCTAATGAGTTCATTTGTCTTTGGACTGAAACGAAGAACTCGACTACCTGCTCCATGTCTTCATTAAGTTCTTGGGACAGCTTGTAGTAGAAATGGGCCGAGGTCAAGATACTCCCAATCCCAGTGCCTAGGGCTGCTGCTATGCTGGTCCCAATCAGGACGGGGGCTATGACAGCTCGTTTTTTCCTGTGGGAAAATTTCCCCTTAGGGGGTAGACTATTTTTTCTACCTCTTCTTTGAGAAATGTTAGAATTGTATTCAGGAAGACCAAGATGCAAGGTCCGGGGCAGGGTGGTTGTCAAGGGGGAGAGATGAATATGCATAGGTCCCACAGAGAATGAAGATTTCCGGGTTGGTGCAATTATCTGTGCTGTTCCAGAGGACCCAAGTGGAACAGAAGGAAGGAGTGGAGCTTGTAAGACCAGTGTAGTTGGGACTAGAGTAGTTGATACAGGTTAACTTTGAAGAGGCTGAGAGTAGGACATTGTCAGAGACTGGCCCAATGAGTTGTATAGTTTTTTGTTGGGAAGGGGAGGCATAGTTGCCCTGTGACAGCCAGGTTGAAGGTAAGGCAATTGCTATGTGTGGTCAGGGAGACAGTGACATGCATGTCGAACACTGGGATGTGTGTTGTGTGTACTGGAAGAACTGGAAAGAAGAGTTGAGAAGGCAGGTAAGGTGTTGGTTGCCAAAGGGAGGTTTTAGAAGAGGCCGTAATTGGGTAAAGAGGTCTAGGCGTTTATAAGGCTAAGGGGTCCCTGTAATCTGGAAATTATGTTCTTTATGACTTGTTTCTTTTCCTGATTTTAATCTAGTACCCTACCCCATCTGAGTACCCCCAGTGGGTAATGGGATAGAAACATGTTTCTTCTATTTGGCTTATGGCAGGTACTCACGAAACTCCCTCTCTTTTGTACTTTAAGTAAGGATTAGGATTTCCCCACTGAGGTTCATAGTGCATGGTCTTGGAGCCATATTATAACATGAGGAATGAACATAGGAATAGATGTCTGAGCAGGGGCAGGGACTAGCCAGAAGGCTGGGGAGTGCAGCAAGGATAAGGAACGAGGGAGTCATGGGGCTGTTAGTTAGGCAATGTGGAGGAAATAGCACCCTAGGAGTAGAAGACAGCTAACAATGTAGGCCATATCAACAAAGAGACGAAAGATAGGTGACCAGTCCTGAGGGGAGACAGTTACTAGGCCTATAGCAGGGACTAAGATTAAGAGTGCAGTTACAATTAGAGAGATGGGGAGAGGCCGGTCAGTGCAAGGAGCAGAACGCTCCAAGTTGGTGGTTGCTTGAATCTGAGGAGGAACACTGTTCATTCGATGTAGAATGATGTAGAGAATGAGAGTAAAGAAATCAATTTTGTCTGGACTTAGGTTGCAGAAGGTCCCCTGGAGCCACGGTTGAGAGACCAGCATGGTCAGGTCTTCTAAGGAAGTTTCTGTCGGAGCACTGGTCCAGAGGTCTTGAAGTAGTTGAGTCAGGAACAGCTGTAGGTTGCAGAGTGTCCAGGTCATTCAGTGACTTCTTGGATGGTTGACAGAGGTTGTTGCTGGGTGATTTTTAAGGCGGTAGGTCCTGTGAGGGACATTTGATAGGGGTCAGTTAAGGAGGGCAGTGCAGGATGGGAGGGGACCCATTTTAGGTGAGAGAGGTGTACCCAGGAGATGACCTTCTAGAATTTAGCTGCAGTTGGAGTAAGGAGGATGATTTTGAATGGTCCCTGCCACTTTGGGGTTATGTCTTCCTAGGGATTATCAGACAGATAGACCATGTCCCCAGTTTGTAAAGGGGGCAAGGAGGTTTTGGGGTCAGGGATGGGCAAGTTGTGGTTGACGTATTTCCAGAGGGCATTGCAGAGTTATGCCAGGAGAGGAAAGTGTAGGAAGCTTGTTATGGAAGGAGGTTCTGTGGGAGTCCACGAGGGAGCATGAGCCTTCCATACATCACCTCAAAGGGCCTCAGCCTCAGGGGCTTTCTGGGCAAAGCCCATACTCTGAGGAGAACAATCAGCAAAAATTTAGTCCAATCCAGATGTACCTCAAGGGTTAGTTTGGTAACAGTTTCTTTGATTATTCTATTCATCCTTTCTACCTTTTCTGAGGACCAGGGACGATATGGAATGTGAAATTTCTAAGGTATCTGTGAGAATTGGACAGATTGTTGGGTGACCTTGGACATAAATTTCGGGCCATTATCAGACTGTAGGGATGAAGGCAGGCCAAACCTGGGGATAATTTCTGTGAGGAGGATTTGGGCCACAGTGTGGGCTCTTTTGCTTATAGTGGGAAATGCTTCTTTCTACCCATCCCGAAAAGGTGTCCACAAGGACCAGGAGGAATCTGACTCTCTGAACCGGGGGGCATATGAATAAAGTCTATCTGCCAATCCTGCGTTGGTAGGCTGCCTTGCATTTGATGGATTGGAAAGAATGTCGGTTTAAGATTGGAATTGGGAATAATACGTTGACATGTTTGACAGGAGCGGGTAAGGTTATCTAAATATTGTTGGTCAGCAGTGGATATAGTGAAGTGGTTATGGAGGAACTGTTGGAGTGTCTTGCATGAGGGATGAAAGAATGAGTGTAGATAAGAGAGGATTTCTCTGGTGGTGGGAGGGTCGCATGGAGTCAGGGCTCAGATGACAGGGGACTGGAGGAAAGGATGGGACAGGGCTATCTCCTTTGCCTTCTGGTCTGCAGCATTGTTGTAGGCTGATATGAGACTTCCCTTTTGACGTCCCCTATAGTGGAGGATGGCAGCTTTGTTTGGTAAGAGTGCTGTCTCTAGAAGTTTGAGGATCAAGTCTGAATGGGGGATCCCTTTTGGGTTAGGAAACCTCTTTCTCTCCATATTAGGATGTTTGAGTGAAGTATGTTACAGGCATATTTGGAGTCTGTGTGGATGTTAACCCTTAGATTTTTAGCCAGAGTCAAAGCTCTGGTGAGAGTTATCAGTTCTGCCTGTTGGGAGGTGGTGTGAGGTGGCAGAGGTGAAGCTTCAATTGTCTGGGTCCCATGATTGTGATGCGATGATGGCATATCCTGCTGAGAAGGATGGGGATTTTTAGAGCTGCCATCAACGAACCAGTATGGGGTGTTTGGGTCTAGGATGGGCTGATCTGTTAAATGTTGGAAGGGGTTTGGTGTAAGATCTACTTTTAGGCTGTAGCTATGTAGGAGAAGGTCTGTTGTAGAGGATGTGGGTAATAAGTTGGTAGGGTTAAGGGGATAGCAGGGGGAGAATGAGAGCTGAAGGACAAGGAGAAAAGCATGTAGGACCTGTTCCCTGGAAGGGGGGAAGGGAGAGGAAAACCTGATGTGGTAGTAAGTCTCGGAAGGTGTGTGGAGAACAGACTGTTAAAGGGACATGCCTAGAGAGTTTATTTGCTTCGGGTACAAGGGCTGTGATAGCCATGGCCTGTATAAAGGGAGGCCACTCCTTGGTCACCATGTCCAGCTGTTTTGATAGATAGGCTATGGAAGCCCAAGTGTCTCCAGCCCGCTGACATAGAAGTCCCAGGGCATATCCTTGGTTGGAATGGGCAAAGAGAAAGAATGGTCTGGTATGATCTGGAAGGTAGAGAGTTGGCACTCAGAGGAGGTTCTGTGTGAGCTGGTAAATAGGACTGGCCAGCAAGGAGGGCTTAAAGAGGGGCTCATCCAGACATACCTTAGTTGCCCCATAGAGCGGCTTTGCAATGAGGGGAAGTTAGGGATCCAGATACAGGAAACGTTTAGGAGGCTGAGTATAGACAGGCGTTCCCTTTTCATTTTTGGAAGTGGACAGTTAATTAAGGTCTGGATTCTATCTGGTAGAATGGTTCTTTGTTGGTGGGATATGGAGAGCCCCAGGTAGGTGACATTTGTCTGTACTACTTGGGCCTTGGATCGGGACACCCAATAACTCCAGGATCCCAGGGCCCCAAGAAGTTTGGCAGTATGTTGGAGGCAGAGTTTTTAGGTTGGGCTACAAAGGAGGAGGTCATCTACGTATTGGAGCAGATGACTCGGGGCTAGGTCAAGTGTCTGTAGGCCCTTTTGTAAAGCTTATCCCCAAAAGTGGGGCTGTCTCTGAATGCCTGGGAGAGAACTGTCCATATTAGTTGTTGGGAAACATAAGTCTCAGGGCCTTGCCAGGTGAAGGCGAAAAGGGACTGGGAGGGGGTGGAGGGGGATGATGAAAAAGGCATCTTTATGATCTAATACCGTGAAATGGGTTGCAGTTGGGGATATGGCAGATAGTAGGGTGTAAGGATTAGGGACTACTGGGAATGTTGGCGTGATGGCCTCATTGATTTTTCACAGATCTTGGACCAGTGTCCAAGAGTTTTGTCCCTTCCTTACTGCCAGCATAGGAGTGTTGTGTGGTGAATGGGTAGGAATTAAGATAGAGGCTTGAAGAAGATTTGATAGGCTTAAGTCCCTTGTGGGCCTCTGGGCATGAGAGAGTACCGTTGTTGGGTGATTATAGTCAAGGGGTCTTTTAGGGTAATGTGGACTGGGGGATGATGTTTGGCTATGGATGGGTGACCAGTGTCCCAGATTTGGGAGTCTAAGGTGGGTAGATCCAAGGGAAGATCAGGGGGTGAGGGATAGGGATGGTCCAGGTGCCATCTGTGTGCAGAATATAGAGACTGTATCGAGGTGGAGTAGGGTAATAAAGACCCCCAGTTTGGATAACAAATCTCTCCCTAGAGTGCCATTGGGCACTGAGACATTGTGAGGAATGAGTATATGAAGTTTGATTTTCCAAATTGACAGAGTAATGGAGGGCTGATTTTTGGCCTTAAGGGAACTCCAGAGACCCCTTGATTGTGAGTTCTGAGTCTTGAGTTGGGCCAGAGTAGGAAGTTAAGAGAGAGAAAGCGGCTCCAGTGTTTACTGTAAAGGAGGTCTTTTTCTAGCCACTACACTGTCTACCCTAAGTTCCAAGCTCATGTCTGAGACACCAGCCAGGGGGCTGGAACCCAGGACCCATCATTGGAAAAACTCTCGTAGGGTTGGGCTGGGCTTCTGGGGAGAAGTGGGGATCTCTCCAGGGGTGCCACGGTGTCCCTGTGGACATTCCACTCTCCAGGTCTGGAAGGTGGGGACCTCCCCAGGGGTCCCAGGGCATCCCTGCAGACAGCAGACAGCACATCTTCCAGTGTCCCCATTGACCATGGGCATGGGGGCTGCAGGTTCGGGCATGCCTTTGCCCAGTGTCCTGACTGGTTGCATCGGAAGCAGGGTCCAGGGCGGGTCTTAAGTCCCGGTCTGGGATGACTTGGGCCGGGCTGATCTCTTCCCTTAATTGCTGCCGCCAAAAGGCATATTTAGCTTTTCACTCACGATCTTTTTTCTCTCTTAGCCTCCTCCTCTATAATATTAACACCTTGAAGGCTACTTCTAGAAGGTCTCTTTGAGGGGGTCCCATGGCCCTTTTCTAGTTGTCGAAGCTTGTGCTTGATGTCAGGGGCGGACTGGCTGATAAATTGAACATGAAGGTAGAGTAACCCAGCAGGGGTGGTGATATCTAGGTTGGTATACTTCTGGACTGTCTCTGTGAGGCGTGCCAAGAATAAAGCTGGATTTTCGTCTGCCCCTTGGGTGATTTCCCTGACTTTATCATAATTGACATGGATATGAATATTTTTCTGTTCTAGAATGCAGGTAATCATATGATTGAGTCTCCTAATACCTGGGTCACTGGGCTGGTAAGTCCAGCGGGGATCTAACTGAGGCACCACTTCATCAGCAACTGGGCTATCCTGATCTTGGTTATGTAAATGATCAGCATGGGCTTTCGCTGCTTGCCAGATACAGTCTTTTTCATCTGGGGTGAGAGTGGCATTTATGACATAATAGACATCACTCCATGTGAGGTTACAGGCCTGGGAGAGTCTCAGGAATTCTTTTTCTGTATCTGGTAGGATTTTCAGAAAATGATCCTAACTTTTCTTTTATCTGGCTCATGTCTGACAATGAAATGGCACATGGACTCGGGTGGGGCCCACTGGTCCTGCCACCTCTCTCAGAGGAAACACGTGTTGGGTACGTGACCTGTGTGGCAGTGGTGGAGGGAAAGGGGAAGGGGGAGTCAGGGAGATGGGGTAGCGGGGTCAAGGGGCAGTCAGAAGCTTTGGAGTCGGTAGGTGTGTTGGATGAGGGGGAAGGATAGGGCTGGCGGGGTGGTGGGTAAGGAGGGGCTCGTCTGCGGGGTCAAATTCCTTGGGTGTGGAAGGTCGAGGTCAGCTGTTAGTTGAGGAAGAAGAGCCTTTTTGCTTGGGAGGCAAGGCGCATAGAAGGACCTCATAGGTGGAGCAGGCCTTGCATAGGGAGGGCCTGCTCCAAAGAGCCCAAAATGCTTAGGCATAGGGCCCTCAGACCACTTGCCATTCCGTTTAAGGAAGTTGGTGAGATTTTGAAGAAAGTTAAAGTCAAATGTGTCAACTTCAGGCCAGCGATCTTGACTGTCAAATTGGTATTGAGGCCAGATCTGTATACAGAGTTATTTTTAAGTGGTTAGCTTTGAGTTCAGTGAGTAAGAGCAATTTGAAAATTTTGAGAACACAGGCCAGAGGGGACTCTTTTGGGACAGACTGGCCAGACCCCATAATTGAAATGAGCCTATTGGAGCCTATTGAAGGCAAGCAGAGGCTCCTATTCATAGTCGCAGTAGGAGTTATGAGAAGAGAGCTGTGTTACATGGAGCGTTCCCCATCGTCGCCTACAGAGTGGCCCCCTAGACCGGGGTCCCTGGGACCTGGAGATGACTGAGTTCTAGGGCGCCTCTAGAACACCGTCCAGATCTTACCTTAATCTAGGGGCTTACTTGAGAGGAGTGTTGCATGTAGAGTGGTCGAATGGCAAGAGTTCCCTATTCCAGAGGCCGTCAGAGAGAGAGAGAGAGAGGAAGGGGGGTAGAGCCGAGGCCTGGGGGGTACTCAAAGCACCAATAAAGCCTTAGCACAAGGCTTGTACCACTCACGAAGGCACTAGTGACCCCAAGGGGAACTTACAAGCCCCAGCAGAAAGTGAACTTTCTGGGGTGTTCATACTCCCAGACTCCTGGAAAAGGGAAAACAATGAGAGGGAGGAAGAGAGAGTGTGTGTGTGTGAGACGAGTGCTTCACCCTCTCCCAGGTTTGGCACCAAGAATATAGGCAGAAAAGGACAGACGACCTCAACGGAAGTGGGATACCTTTATTCAGGCAAGGAGGGGCAACAGTCAGCCTAATAACCAGGCTGAACCCAAGAGGGATCAGGGAGCCTTCATATTTAAAGGGAGATTTGTGGAAGCCATAAGGGAAACATTAGTCAGGCGGGATGTTTTGGGTATTCTTTAGTTGAGATGGCATTTGTAGTTGGGCAGGGGGTGATAAGTCTTCTGGGGAGGGGGGGTGATAAGTATCTGGCAAATGTATGGGGTGAAAAGTTTCTGGACACGGGGTGATAAGTCCCAGATAGATACAACCAGCCTGGAGCATCAGGTCAGGGCAGGACCTAAAGTTCGGTTTTGTTTTCTCTGAAGTTAGATAATTCAGCAAGGGCCTTTGTGACTGTTGTTTTCTTTTCTAGGCCCAAAGACTCCTTCAACTCTGGTTCTCTCCCTTAAGCAGATCATTATGTATATTACTACAGTAACAAGAAGCAGCAAGTTAAAGAAGTAGATTCAGCATAAATTCAAAATTAACCCTTTCAGTTTACAAGATCATGAGAGGGAGACCACAATACTGGTGAAAGTCCTCCAAGATATGAAACAACTGCAGAGTTTCTAGGAATATCTCTTCTGCCCTGGCTTGCTTCTATTTTTCACAGATATTTAAAGATAGGAGAATAGCTCTCTACTATGCCAACAAAGGTCCATCTAGTCAAGGCTATGGTTTTTCCAGTGGTCATGTATGGATGTAAGAGTTGGACTGTGAAGAAAGCTGAGTGGCGAAGAATTGATGCTTTTGAACAGCAGTGTTGGAGAAGACTCTTGAGAGTCCCTTGGACTGCAAGGAATCCAACCAGTCCATCTTGAAGGAGATCAGCCCTGGGATTTCTTTGGAAGGAATGATGCTAAAGCTGCAACTCCAGTACTTTGGCCACGTCATGCGAAGAGTTGACTCATTGGAAAAGACTCTGATGCTGGGAGGGATTGGGGGGCAGGAAGAGAAGGTTATAACAAAGGGTGAGATGGCTGGATGGCATCACTGACTTGATGGACATGAGTGTGAGTGAACTCCGGGAGATGGTGATGGACAGGGAGGCCTGGCGTGCTGCGATTCATGAGGTCGCAAAGAGTCGGACATGACTGACCGACTGAACTGAACTGAACTGATGCCCCAAACTCCATTCACCAAGATTCTCTAGGTCTCAGATATAATGCAAGCTTTCAGCAATATGACCTTTGAGACTTAATCCCTTTAGTCACAAAATCTTCCTTCTAGAATTTTCTCTGGCTATTTGGGCCTGAGACAGCGCATCTATCACCAACATACAATCTTCATTGTCAATGGACTGAGATTCTCCCTGCCAAAATAGGATCTGCATTTGCCTCTGCCATCTTCCTTCTAAACTACAATCCTTGCCAATATCCAGTTGAACCCCGAGCCCTCTCCCCAGTACCCGTGCATCAGGGCGAGCCTGATGAAGCCCTTGTGGTTCTGCAGCACCAGCTTGTAGGCTCCAGGCCTGGCATTCAGTGACTCTTGGACTCCTCCAACAACAATGGACAGCAGGTTGCTGCCTCCTTTCCTGCTCAGGATGTGAACAGCACTCTCCTTGTCTGATGAGCCCAGCCCTGGGGGAGAGAGGAAAGCAGTCACGTACACTGTGAAGGGGGCAAGCACGGTTCAGGAGTATGTTGCGTGGGCTCTACCCCACTTTCCAGCAGGGAGTTCCCTGTTGGCAGGGAACTTCCTTTTCCCAATACTCCCACCAAGCTCCTCACTAAGCACAGACCTATGGGAAATGCTTCTTTGGGTCTCATCTCCTTGTCTACTACACATTCACTGGAAAGAAGTACAGACGAATTGGCTGCCTTCCTTAAAACCCTTCCTCATGCCTTCAGCCCTCATCATCCTGGGATAGAAAGAGTGTCAGGACTCACTCCCTGACATGATGTAATCCCTGAAAACAGGGGCCCAGAAATCCCAGTGCAGCATCATCAGATGCGAGCAGATGCCTGGGAAAGCTGAGCAGAAGCCTGTGCCCTCCGTGCGCAGGTTAGTAAAAGTTCCAGTGGCAAGGACCCCATGAGGGTGGAAGCCATCGAGGTAGTTCCAGGAGAGATCCGGGTTGGCAGTCTAGACCAGCTGAAGGAACAGCAACTTGGTTAATCAGGGCTGCACCTTGTTCCACTGCTGGCCCACCTGCTGATTTTCTGTACGGACCTCTTCTATGTCCCCTGAGCCCAAGTGCTATAAACCCCCCATGTGAGTGTCCTGAGATTAGATACAGCCTATCTGAGGAGCCTAGTCCCCGTTGCAGGCTTGAAGCAAAGGAGATGCTCTGGGAGGCTGTAGAACAGAGGGGGAGAACAGACCCATGAATGGATGAAGCTGATACAGCCCACCAGGGAAGGAAGGCCCCCTGCCCGAGGCAGAGGTGAGAGTCCTGCGAGGGTGACAGGGACCCAAGCCCCTGTCCTACATGAAACCCTGTCCCAGGCAGAGCCCATCCAGAATGAAGGAGCCATTGCAGGAGGGAGTGAGCATCTCTTCAAGGACTGTGGCAGCTGGAATTCTGTCCCGGGTGGAGGGCTGGACCCCTGAGTCGCTGTGACTCAGTGTAAGAGACCCTAGGGTGCTGAAGGTAAGTAGGGGCTGGGAGGAGAGGCATGAAGTCTCTGGTAATGCCCGCAGGTGTGGGTGGAGAAGGGCCAGCGAGCTGTCATGCCAAGTCTGTAGGACTTCCTGATGCCAGATCACAGCCTGCCCACAGCACTTCACACCTGCTCAGGCCTTGGTCTGTGTAGACACTGCTGCTCCGGGATGATGATATCTTACACAGAAACCCAGCTCCTGGACTGATCTTCAGCATGAGGGGGGAACCAATTATATATGGGGATAACCTGATTTTCCACCATTAGCTCTTAGGAAGCCCATAGGGTGCATTTAGAAAACTCCAGTGCTCAGAAGTAAGTCTCCTACTTTTGCTAGAAATTCTACCACTAGGCAGTAGCTCATAGAGTCACAGTGCAAATGCTTGTGATGTGGAGTAGGCCCAGCAGAATTGTTAGGACTAGGAATGTTGCTTGCCTGCCTTCAAGCCAGCAGCCACTGTAGCTGCTGCTGACAATGGGCCTTGAAAGGAACTCAAGATAGAGGAAATAGGTTACTGGTCACAGAGAGTGAGGATGCACATACAGGAATAATTACAATGAGCCCAGCTTTTTATTTCCCCATATGTAGAAAAATCATTAATTGGAGACATCTGCTTTTTGACTGGCAATAATCTTTTGATGTTTGACTACATGTTTTTGTTTTTTCCCCCTCAAAAACCTGTAAGTCCTGACTCCTCCCATTTTACCTTCTAGAACACCTTCTCAGAGATTCCTGAGAGGCTATTTCCAGCCTACAGTACTCAGCAGTGTGTCAGAATAAAACCCCTGACAGCTTTTAGGTTGTGCACTTGATTTCAGTAGACAGCTGAGACTCCTGGCCCCCTATTCACTGCCACCCTAAGAACACTGCAAAGCCTATAAAGGCTCTGTAAAGGTTTGTGGATGTCTTGGAAGTTCTCCTGGGAGGTGACAAGAGTCCAGAATCTGCATGCCACAGTTCCCCCTGCAGGCCTCAGTCCAGGACAGGGAGTCAAAGTGCATGTCATCATTCTCTCTGCTGGCCACACAGGGGTACTGTCCACCCTCTGCTGGTGTTGATGCCACAGGACTGCAGTGAAAGTGAAAATGAAAGTCGCTCAGTCCTATGGACTCTTTTCAACCTCATGGACTACACAGAGCATGGAACCGTCCAGGCCAGAACACTGTAGCGGGTAGTGGTTCCCTTCTCCAGGGGATCTTCCCAACCCAGGGATCAAACCCAGGTCTCCCACATCGCAGGCAGATTCTTTACCAGTCGAGCCCCCAAGGAAACCCACAATTCTGAACTCTGTGCAGGTGAAATTTCTGCAAATCAGGCTCAGTTTCCCACAATTTTAACAGTGCCTTATTTGAGAAATCCTCTCAGAAGCACAGACATGCTCAAAATGATTTTTCTGCCAGATGTGCAATTGACAGCCCCTCCAGGTATGAAAGGAGAGCCAGATGCTGTCCTTAGAAGTCCCCAGACTGACCTGATGTCTCATGGAATCCACACAATGCAATGATGTATGTGGCAGCATTTCCACTTTACACATGAAGAAACTGAAGCTCAGAGAGCATGTGTAACTCACCCGAGGTCATACAGCTGCTATGTTGCAGACCCTGTATTAGAACCTATGATGTCCACTCCTAGAGGTGTCACTGTATACATTCTTCTCTCCTGTGTCCAGAGAGGGCCACCTGTCCCTGCCTGGCTCCTCTCTGTGTCCATATTACCTTCCTCTTCCTGTCATTAGAAAATTTACCATCACAGCTGCTTACATCCAAGGGTTTAGCCTGTCTGGGATTCAGCAATGGACAAAGGTCAGTTCATTCAAATTCAGGGGCCTGCATCCCTAAGGACTTATCCTTGGGTCCAGGGTCAAGTTTACAAAATGGACATAAGGTATCATGAGTCAGTGATCAGAGGTTAAGAGATAGGTAGAAGAGGAGGAATCGGACTCTTTGGCAGATCCCTAGGGAAACTGAGATTCAGAATGAACAAAGTTCTGTCTAAGGACACACAGCATATCAAAGTTGGGGCAGGATACATCCTGAGAGCTCTCTGTTCTGATTCTAACCTCAGAGCGAATGCACACACTTTAAAATCAATAAAAGTCCCTGCTCTATGTCCTTGATCACACTTTCTTTCCTCGTAGGGTATCAGTATGATCATCTGATGAAGTGTCAGCTAGATGCTCTTGGAAATTTTTGTTTTCATTGCAGATTCCTTCACCCCACTGTAAAATCTGTGAATTCCTTAAATATTTATACCTGGAAGATACATAACTGTGCTGCACTTCATGGTCTAGTGGGTTCCTCAAATTCTGTTTTTTTCATCAAGTCCTCATAGTGGCCTCACCTCACTGAAGTTGGAGAACTGTAGCCAGACAGAAGCTGTCTCTTCTGCTGACCACAGAGTGGTGGAAACCTGCCTCTTTCCTCCCAGCCCAATATTCTGCTCACTGCACACAGGGTCACACTTCTCCATGGACTCATGGGGACTATGGTCCTGACCAGTCCTTAGCCAGCCCCATACTCACTGAGATGGGGAAATAATCCTTCATGCACTACCATACAGCCCAGCATTTTATGAAAGCACTCTGCCTGCCCCCTTACCCTGGTGTGTCTCGATCCAGGTACCACCAGATCACATACAGGATACTGATTATCCAGAATCCTGTGAACAGGAGGCCAATGAAAACTATGTAGAAGATAATGTCTGGGAAGGGAAGCAGAAACCTTCAGTGGTAAGAGGTATAAAGGAATAAGTCATCCTCATCTGCCTAGCACTAGCAGCACTGTCCAGTCCAGCCCTCACCCCCTGAAGGAAGAGATCAGCTTCCCAAGGCTTCAAGGAGGAGCAAATGTAGTCAGCACCACCAGTGTCGCATTGAGAGCCTGGATTTGAAATCAGCTGGCCTAATTTCAAACTTGTGTTTTCCCACTGCACCAGATTGCTTACTCACTTGTGTCTTCCCCACCCACCTCCCTCTCTGTCTGTATTCACCAGGTGTTCAATAAATGCCTTATGGAGATGTGACAAGATGAACTCTTTCCGGTATCCATTCTTTAGAACCCCAGAGAAAAGGCATTCTTTCTACCCAGCCCACTTCTTGACTATCCTTACCTCAACATAGATAAATCCCACCACATTCCCCCTTTAGTTAAAGTCCCCCATGACTTCTTATCACTTTGAGGCTCAGCTCAAGCAGCTCAGCCTGAGCTCAAGCTCCCACTGGTGGCCCAAACCCTCTCTTGTTCCAGTCTCACTCACCACATGCACCTCATGTTCCAGCTACACTAAGCTGCTCAGTTAGTTGATACAACTCCCAGGTTCTTTAGTTTTGCTGAGCTCTTTCCTTTGCTGCCAGGACCTGTCCTGCTGAAGGAAGGAGGGAAGAAGAGGACAACTCATGCCTGGTCTGCTCATCAGGACTGCAGCAGGGCTAGAGACAGCCCCAGTGAGCAATTCCTCCCAGACTTATGATTCTGAATCCCTTCACAGGATAATCCTGGTTTTGACTCAGGGTCAGGTGGTCTGTGGGTCTGTCTTTAATCTCATACCAATGGAGCCTCACTGTTAGAGAATACTGTGTCCTCTCCATTCCATTCCCTTCATTCAACACCCTTTGCTCATACTCATAAAGAAGTCCATTCCACACCTGTATTTATTTGAAAGTAGGGTAAACCGGGCCTGTCTTTCATAGCCTACTTCCTGGGGAAGGGGACTTTTCACCCAGCCTGATAGTGCATGTGTGGGTGTTAAGTTGCTTCAGTTGTGTCTGACTCTTTGCCAGTGTGGGCTATAGCCAGCCAGGCTCCTCTGTCCATGGGATTCTCCAGGTAAGAATACTGGAGTGAGTTGCCATGCCCTCCTCCAGGGGATCCTCCCAACCCAGGGATCAAACCCACATCTCCTATGGCTCCTGCATTACAGGCAGATTCTTTTGATGTTTAACTACATGTTTTGTTTCTTTCCCTCTCAAAAACCAATAAGGCCTGACTCCTCCCATTTTACCTTCTAGAAGACTTCCTCAGAGATTTCTGAGGCTCTCTCCTGCCTACAGTACTCAGTACTCAGTAGCTGAGCTACTGGGGAACCCCTGTCTGAATAGTAAAATACATAAGCCAAAATAGATTAGAGTTCACAAAGCCTGTTTCTACAGAGCACCTACAACATGCCAGGTGCTGGTGGAACAGCCGTGAACAACAGACAGGAAGTCCTGCCCTCGTGGTGTTGAATTCAGTGTTGTGTTTGGAGCACTTTGTTTTGTCATTTCAATTTTTATGGTGGCAAAATATCTTTAACAAAATACTTGTTATTGAAATTACTCTTTGGTATTTTATTATTGTTTTAAAGTTTTATTAGATTATAATTCATTTACAATGTTGTATTAGTTTCAGGTATATAGAGAGGTAAATCTGTTATACACATACATATATCCACTCTGTTTTTTTTTTTTCTTTTAAAATTCTTTTCCTATATAGACCCTGAGTAGAGATCCCTGTGCTATACAGCAGGTTCTTATTGTTATCTATTGTACATACAGCAGTGTTATTTGCCAATCCAAATCTCTCAATTTGTCCTTCTCCCTTAGCCCCTGGTATCTATAAGTTTTTTTTTCTACTTCTGTTTTGTAAATAAGTACATTAGTATACCTTTTTTCGATTGTGCATATAAATGATATCATGTGATATTTGTCTTTCTTTGACTATCTTCACTCAGTTTGACAATCTCCAGGTCCATACTGAAAATGGCATTAATTTGTTCCTTTTTATGACTGAGTAATATTCTATTATCATAATATCTCATCTTCTATATCCATTACTCTGATGGATAGATAGTTGACTTCAATATCCTAGCTATTGTAAATGTGCTGTTATGAACACTGAGGTGTTTGTATCTTTTCAAATTATGGGCTCATGAGAGAGGTCTTATGGAGAATAGTATGGAGATTCCTTGTAAAACTAAACTAAAGCAACCATAGGACCCAGCAATCTCACTCCTGGGCATATACTCAAAATGATTTTTGAGAAACAATTTGGCAGCATTAAATTAATTCACACTACTGTGTAACTATACCAGCCTGTATCTCAGAACTCTTTTCATCTTCCTAAACTGAACTTCTGTACCCATGAAACAGAAACTCCCATCCAGGTTGAGAGAATAAAACCAAGTTGTTAATAGCAGTTACTTGTAGGGTAGGATTTGGTGGAAGTCTTTCACTTTCAGAACACACATTCTGTTTAGATGTGTTAAAATAGCATGTATGTGTTTTTAGTCAGAAATAAAGAATTTAAAAATACTGGCATTTCCACTTGATCAGATAGAAGTACATTAAAACATCTCCCTCACTCTGGGCTCATCCTTTAACTCCTGTCAGCAGGCTAAATCCTAACTTGGGTGTATTTTTCAGTCCCTGAAGAAAGGAAACCCCTTCTTGCCCCTCATAGCACCAAGAAGGAAAAAATGTAATATTTCACTTTACTGAAACCCAGAGAAGATATCCAGATTGGATAAACTCACATAGAAAACTAGTAGGATGAGCGATAGTTTCAATTCTACTATCATGTCCAAATCAGGCTCCCAACATTTATTCATTCAACAAACATTTATCAACATCAACTCTTCTAGGAGATGAAGATGCAGATGAGAACAAGACCAACTATTTTAAAGAAACTTACCTTCTGCATGAGTCTGTGAATTATAGAGAAGAGGAAAGAAACAGATAAAACCAGTAACCCACTGGAAAGTGTTTCTTTCTATGATCTGAGTCTTCAGTGACAGGCCAGACTTTAGTGACCTTCCTGGCTACTTCTTCATCCCTCCCTAATCACCTTCTCTGTGCCCAGTGTGAACCAGCTGCTCACTACATTTGCAGTGTTTACTGACCCCCTGGAAACCCTTACTTACATGCCAGCCTGTGCATTCTGCCCTGTAGACTCATCTCCTAATATCACTGGAGAAGAGCCCCTTCTCTCCACCTACTTCCAGTCTCACTTGACCAGAAGTAAGTAATCCTTTTGAATTGTAAATATTTCAGACATTTGGGCTCAAGAGGCAACTTAGAGTATATTATATAGGCACAACATTATTTAAAATGCAAGCATTTAAAATGTAAAAACCATTCTTCACTCACAGGCTGTACAAATACAGAAACAATCAGGGGGCTGGTTTTGCCACATGAGTCTACATGTTGACCCCCTTTGTAGACTGTGACCTTGTAATCGAGCAGGACCTATACAGCCCTCCTGGGAAAGATCCCTCATGTCCTCTGCCTACCTCTTATTTGTTGAAAATCTTCAGTTTTCTAAGCTTTCTCCAAATTTCAAAAATAAAATTATTAACAGAAATCATAAACACAGAAAGAAAGGAAAACAGTCAAGCAAGAAAAAGAAGAGTTTAACAAATCCACAAATTTAAAGACTTTTACTTTGTTCCTGAGAGCTGAAGATAATACTGAGACTCATCTTTGAGAGATTTTGTAGATACTGAGCCTCAGCAGGTGGATGAAGTTGCTTACCAGCCCATAGACCTCAGACGAGGGGAAACCAGAAGGTTGATGATGGTGGCTCCAAGTTACCTCACCACCAAGTAATCAGATGATTGTCTAGGAGTTGATCATGCATCCAGCATCTCTACCTCACCCAATCTCCAGACACCGAGCCCTGGTAATCAAAAGGGTTTGAGACATTTTGAGCCTTAGTTCCTTGAACTTCTTCCTTGGCCCCTGCAATAAAGCCTGCAGTTTGTTTCACCACAACCCAGGGTTAGTAGAGAGGCTTTACTGTGTTCCCACATGCATACCCAAATCTAATTTGCTAACAGCTGCTCCCTGTTATCTGTCTCCTGCAACACCCCAACACAGAAGATCCCTAAATTACAGCTTGTCTCTCACAGATTGGACCTTGTCACTCCTGTGCCTAAAGCCCTCCTGGGGATCCCGTTTGCCCATGAGATAAGGACCAAGGTACAAGCTACTGTTCCTGGCATCAGAAGGTCTGGATGCCTTTTCTCAGCTGCCCTCCTTCTAGCTCCAGGCCCAAGGTTACTTGACTCTCTGTCTTCCTCTGGACACTCCCAGGTCCCAGGCTAGGCTGAGGTGGTAATGGACCATCAGACATCTCCTGTTGGCAAAGTTCCCCCAAGGCCCCGTGAGCAAGATGTCCTTCATCCCAGGTGATCCCCAGGCACTGAGCTCAGCATCCTTAGGACCTGTATCTTTCCCCATCAATGCACCATGTGCACCTGAAATGGCAGGTGACCATGGCCTCCCAAATCCATCTCAGCTTTCCTTATGCAGGGCCAAGTAAGGGAAGATCAACTGCAGGACCACAAAGGTCTGCAGCCTGCGTTCCAGTGGCACAAACAAAGGTGCAAACTCCACCATGCTGATTCCTCTGCTTCCTCTGGAGGCTTCTCTGAGCTCTGCTGTGGTCTGAGACACCTGCTGGGTTTTGTTGCTGCCAGAGGTTGCTAAGCATTTGTGTGGGCTGTGGTGTTTTTGTGGTGTGTCCAGCCAGCCCTAGAATCTCATTGCACCTACCCTGGCAGAGACCAGTATCCTAGGTGAAAACTTTTGACTCACCTGGCCTGGATAAACTTATTACAGAGATAGAGAAGTGCAATGGACTCTTCAGGCAATACATTATCTATGAGATCACCTTTGCTCAAATCTTGCCCATTACTTGGCAAGGGAAGCAGCAAGTGTAGGGCAATCTTGCCCTCTTCCCAGCTACTCAACTACTTGGCTGAGTTATTGTCTCCTTTCACCTGCCACGTTCATGGTTCTCCTTTACAAATAATCATTACCAGCTCCCATATAAATATCTCTAGGCCCCACCATCTCCTCCATCTCCTGCCCTTTTTCTCAGTTTGCCTGGACAGCACAACTCATGGAAGAGTCATCTAATTTCCACACCCTCCCCTGCCATTCTATCCTCCCTCCTCTTGACTTCAGATGCCACTGTTCCATGGAACTGCCCTTGACAACTTTACCAGTGGTTTCCAAACTGATAAATCTAATGGTCAGTTCTCAGCTCTGGTCTGAAACTTTCAGCAGCCTCAGTCACAGCTGTTCCCTCCCTCTTCTTGAAGTCATTTGGTCTGTGGACACCACACTCTTCTGATTTCCCTCCTGCTCCTCTGGCTGCCCCTGGGTCTCCATGGTGGCTCTTACCCTTCACAAGACTAAGTGTTTCAGGGCGCCTCTGTCCCCTCAGTCCTTGAAACTCTCTCTTCTCTCTACCCTCTCTGCTGTAGAGACCTCATCCAGGCTTATGGCCTTGGAGTCCGTCTACAGGAAGAACAATTCCAAACTGCGTCTCCAGCCCTGACCTCCCTCTCTGCTCCAGACTTAACTATGTAGGTGGGTACTTGACAACCTGCTTCACAGCCTGCTTGGCATGTAGGTGAGTACTTGACAACCTCCTTTACAGCTTGCTTGGCACTTCCATCACAGCCCGTCTAAAACTGAATGACTTCCCTCACCCACTCATGCTACAGTCTCCACATAGCCACAGAGCTTTCCAAAGTGGTCATACAGGGAATATCCTGGTCTTCCAGTGCCTAGGACTCTGCCTTTCACGGTTGACCACCTAGATGCCTTGGAATTTCATTGTGGTTAGGGTGCTTTCCTAATGGAGGTGATTGTCGGTAGCCAGCACAAGGAGTCCCACCCGTGGCAAAGGTCATGAAGTTAAGTGGCCCAACAGGCAAAGGTGAGTCAGGCCTTAAGGGAGACTTGCTGGATTTTCTCGAGCATCTACCCCCAAAACCAGAGTCTGCCTGCCTTACCGTATTATGTTTTTTGTTTACGCTTCTGACATTAACAGGGGCTGTCCCCCACCACCTTCTTCTAAAAGGAATTAACTTAGAGCTCCAGTTAATAAGTCTCCTGGGCGTAAAAGAATGTCTCGGCTTAAACCCCTCTGATAGCTTTTTAACTTACCTGACCGGTCTGTCCGGATTTTTACAACTGCACCTGTGAATTGTTTACAGTCTCCCAACCTCAAGAGGCACTGAAAGCTTAAGAAATTCTAGGAAAAATCATTAGAATAAAACTGATTAAGGGTTTCATTGTTGAACCAACAAGTGAGTATTCTTGAAAATGTTTACAATTCAGTTGAATATTATTTTATCAGAAGTTCATGTTCTACTCTTTTGTGATTTAAATATCTCTTGTGATGGAAAGCTGCTTTCCACCACCACAGCCAGCCACTTTGATGGACTCTGATGACAACATTCTCTCTGGTCCCTTTCCCTGTGCCTTTATTACTTCCACAGACTCATAAGCCAGAGGGACTGCTGGGTCAAGGGACAGGTATGTGATTGCACAAGCTAAAGAGCAGTAGTGCCAGGCTTTTGCACAAAACTGTAGTATTCATGTAGACTCTGCATGGAGTATGTGCAGTGTCCACAGATACATATCTTCTCTGGCTCTCTGTGTAGTCAGACATCTTATTTGCTGGTGTGTAGAATTATATCTAGAAAGTGAAAGTCACTCAGTCCTGTCTGACTCTTTGTGATCCATGGACTGTACAGTTCATGGAATTCTCCAGGCCAGAACAGTGGAGTGGGTAGTCTTTCCCTTCTCCGGGGGAACTTCCCAACCCAGGGATTGAACCCAGGTCTCCCACATTGCAGGCAGATTTTTTTACCAGTTGAGCCACCAGGGAAGCCCAATTGGGAAGCCCAATCAATGTAGTAGGTGTTTAAGAAAATTGCTTCCTGTGGCGTTCAGCATGTCAGAGCAAGGTTAGACTGATTTCATCTGTGCTCCATTCTCCACTGAGAACCTGTGCCAGGCAATGGAGCTGCAGCCACTGAAGTGAAAATTGGACTTAAAGAAGAACTCTCCTTAAACTTATCCCTTATCCATGATGGACAGCATGGCAAAGTGCACAGGCTGTGATGGACCTCGCAGAAGCATGGCCAAGAGGAGCTACCCCACATCCGAGGCCAGGGGCAGTGGCCGGGAGGAGCTACCAAACACCAGATGTCAGGGGTGGCAGCTGAGAGGAGCAACCCATCCAAGGAGCAGAGGCTGCACGGGTACAGGAGGGCCGAGAGAGGCTACTCCATGTTTAAGGTCAGGAGGGGTGGTGGTGAGGAGATACCCCTCATCCAAGGTAAGGAGCAGCAGCTGCACTTTGCTGGACCAGCCGTGAAGAGATACCCCACGTCCAAGGTAAGAGAAACCCAAGTAAGATGAAAAGTGTTGCCAGAGGGCATCAGAAGGCAGACACACTGAAACCATATTCACAGAAAACTAGCCAATCTAATCACATGGACCACAGCCTGGTCTAACTCAATGAAATTAAGCCATGCCCTGTGGGGCCACCAAGGTGGGCAGGTCATGGTGGAGAGATCTGAAGTTGGCTTAAAGCTCAACATTCAAAAAATGAAGATCATGGCATCCATTCCTATCACTTCATGGGAAATAGATGTGAAAACAGTGTCAGACTTTATTTTGGACGGGCTCGAAAATCACTGCAGATGATGATTGCAGCCATGAAATCAGAAGACGCTTAGTCCTTGGAAGAAAAGTTATGACCAACCTAGATAGCATATTCAAAAGCAGAGACATTACTTTGCCGACTAAGGTCCGTCTAGTCAAGGCTATGGTTTTTCCTGTGGTCATGTATGGATGTGAGAGTTGGACTGTGAAGAAGGCTGAGCACCGAAGAATTGATGTTTTTGAACTGTGGTGTTGGAGAGTCCCTTGGACTGCAAGAAGATCCAACCAGTCCATTCTGAAGCAGATCAACCCTGGGGTTTCTTTGGAAGGAATAATACTAAAGCTGAAACTGCAGTATTTTGGCCACCTCATGTGAACAGTTGACTCATTGGAAAAGTCTCTGATGCTGGGAGGGATTGGGGGCAGGAAAAGAAGGGGATGACCAAGGATGAGATGGCTGGATGGCATCATGGACTCGATGGACATGAGTTTGAGTGAATTCCGAGGGATGGTGATGGACAGATAGGCCTGTCGTGCTGCGATTCATGGGGTTGCAAAGAGTCGGACACGACTGAGCGACTGAACTGAACTGAACTGGAGAAGGGAATGGCAAACCACTTCAGTATTCTTGCCTTGAGAACCCCATGAAAAGTATGAAAAGGCAAAATGATAGGATACTGAAAGAGGAACTCCCCAGGTCAGTAGGTGCCCAATATGCTACTGGAGATCAGTGGAGAAATAACTCCAGAAAGAATGAAGGGATGGAGCCAAAGCAAAAACAATACCCAGCAGTGGATGTGACTGGTGATAGAAGAAAGGTCCAATGCTGTAAATAGCAATATTGCATAGGAACCTGAAATGTCAGGTCCATGAATCAAGGCAAATTGGAAGGGGTCAAACAGGAGATGGCAAGAGTAAACATCCTAGGAATCAGTGAACTAAAATGGACTGGAATGTATGGATTTAACTCAGATGACCATTATATCTACTACTGTGGGCAGGAATCCCTCAGAAGAAATGGAGTAGCCATCATGGTCAATAAAAGAGTCTGAAATGCAATACTTGGATGCAGTCTCAAAAATGACAGAATGATCTCTGTTCTTTTTCAAGGCAAACCATTCAATATCACAGTTATCCAAGTCTATGCCCCAACCAGTAATGCTGAAGGAGCTGACATTTAATGGTTCTATGAAGACCTACAGACCTTTTAGAACTAACACCCCTAAAGATGTCTTTTTCATTATAGGGGACTGGAATGCAAAAGTAGAAAGTCAAGAAACACCTGGGGTAACAGGAAAATTTGGCCTTGGATTATGGAATGAATAGGGCAAAGGCTAATAGAGTTTTGCCAAGAGAATGTACTGGATATAGCAAACACGCTCTTCCAACAATACAAGAGAAGACTCTACACATGGACATCACCAGATGGTCAACACTGAAATCAGATTGATTCTATTCTTTGCAGCCAAAGATGGAGAACTCTATACAGTCAGCAAACACAAGATTGGGAGCTGACTGTGGCTCAGATCATGAGTTCCTTATTGCCAATTTCAGACTTAAATTGAAGAACGTAGGGAAAACCACTAGACCATTCAGGTATGACCTAAATCAAACCTCTTGTGATTATACAGTGGAAGCGAGAAATAGATTTAAGGGACTAGATCTGATAGAGGGCCTGATGTACTATGGCTGGAGGTTCGTGACATTGTACAGGAGACAGGATCAAGACCAACCCCATGAAAAAGATGTGAAAAAAAAGCTAAATGGCTGTCTGGGGAAGCCTTACAAATAGCTGTGAAAAGAAGAGAAGTGAAAAGCAAAGGAGAAAAGGAAAGATGTACCCACTGAATGAAGAGTTCCAAAGAATAGAAAGAAGAGATAAGAAAGCCTTCCTCAGTGATCAATGCAAAGATATAGAGGAAAAGAACAGAATGGGAAAGACTAGAGATCTCTTCCAGAAAATTAGAGATACCAAGGGAACATTTCATGCAAAGATGGGCTCAATAAAGGACAGAAATGGTATGGACCTAACAGAAGCAGAAGCTATTAAGAAGAGGTGGCAAGAATACACAGAAGAACTGTACAAAAAAGAGCTTCACGACCAAGATAATCACGATGGTGTGATCACTAATCTAGAGCCAGACATCCTGGAAGGTGAAGTCAAGTGGGCCTTAGAAAGCATCACTGTGAACAAAGCTAGTGGAGGTGATGGAATTCCAGTTGAGCTATTTTATATCCTGAAAGATGATGCTGTGAAAGTGCTGCACTCAATATGCCAGCAAATTTGGAAAACTCAGCAGTGGCCATAGGACTGGAAAAGATCAGTTTTCATTCCAATCCCAAAAAAGGGTAATGCCAAAGAATGCTCAAACTACCATACTATTGTACTCATCTCACATGCTAGTAAAGTAATGCTCAAAATTCTCCAAGCCAGGCTTCAGCAATATGTGAACCATGAACTTCCAGATGTTCAAGCTGGTTTTGGAAAATGCAGAGGAACCAGAGATCAAATTGCCAACATCCACTGGATCATGGAAAAAGCAAGAGAGTTCCAGAAAAACATTTATTTCTGCTTTATTGACTATGCCAAAGCCTTTGACTGTGTGGATCACAGTAAACTGGAAAATTCTGAAAAAGATGGGAAAACCAGACCACCTAACCTGCCTCTTGAGAAACCTATATGCAGGTCAGGAAGCAACAGTTAGAACTAGACGTGGAACAACAGACTGGTTCCAAATAGAGAAAGGAGTACATCAAGGCTGCATATTGTCACTCTGCTTATTTAATTTTTATGCAGAGTACATCATGAGAAACGCTGGGCTGGAAGAAGCACAAGCTGGAATCAGGATTGCCGGGAGAAATATCAATGACCTCAGATATGCAGATGACACCACCCTTATGGCAGAAAGTGAAGAGGAACTCAGAAGCCTCTTGATGAAAGTGAAAGTGGAGAGTGAAAAAGTTGGCTTAAAGCTCAACATTCAGAAAACGAAGATCATAGCATCTGGTCCCATCACTTCACAGGAAATAGATGGAGAAACAATGGAAACAGTGTCAGACTTTATTTTGGGGGCTCCAAAATCACTGCAGATGGTGACTGCAGCCATGAAATTAAAAGACGCCTACTCCTTGGAAGGAAAGTTATGACCAACCTAGATAGCATATTCAAAAGCAGAGACATTACTTTGCCGACTAAGGTGTGTCTAGTCAAGGCTATGGTTTTTCCAGTGGTCATGTATGGATGTGAGAGTTGGACTGTGAAGAAAGCTGACTGTGGTGTTGGAGAAGACTCTTGAGAGTCCCTTGGACTACAAGGAGATCCAACCAGTCCATCCTAAAAGGGATCAGTCCTGGGTGTTGTTTGGAAGGAATAATGCTAAAACTGAAACTCCAGTAGTTTGGGCACCTCATGCGAAGAGTTGACTCATTGGAAAAGACTGATGCTGGGAAGGATTGGGGGCAGGAGGAGAAGGGGATGACAGGATGAGATGGCTGGATGGCATCACTGACTCGAGGACTTGAGTCTGAGTGAACTCCGGTAGTTGATGACGGACAGGGAGGCCTGGTGCTCTCCAATTCATGGGGTCGCAAAGAATCGAACATGACTGAATGAACTGAACTGAACTGAACTGAGGATGATATCAGGTTGAGGTATTGATTTCTGTTTCCTCATCACAAATGATCATACAAATTGTGAACATTCATTGCATTTCTCCTATTGGAAAATTTATGAGTAAGGAAGAGAGTGGAATTGTGCAGAGGGCAAAATTAAACCAAAATGGCCCATCAGAGTGGTCCTGATTTGGGTAAAGTGACCAAAGCTGACATCTCGCCTGGATCTGTCTTAGGATCAGTTGACCCTGTGCAGGAAGCTCTGCAACTGGAACCACCCCCTCTTTTTGAAGGCGCATCTGAGCAGCATTTTCCAGGGTCCTCTCTCAAGGCAGATTGGAAGAGCCCTGATAAGAGATAAGGCCAGTCCTACATCGGTCACTTTCCAGCTATGTGACTTCAGACACTTCCCTTCCCAGAGCTCTTCATCCTACCAGGTATCAGGGGCTAAGATGATGGCCCTGAGTGACCAGTGTACAGCGCTCAGCAGTCCACCAGGGATTCTGTGCCCCTCACCTCACAACCCCATTTACAGGCCAACAACCAAGCAGCACCATACTTCCTGGGACAGTGTGGCTCCTGTGTGGTCTGAGGACCTACTTTGCCCACGAGCTGCCTGTTACTGTTTCCTGACAAGGTAAGTACAGAGGTGAAGAGTAACTGCTTAGAAACCATAGAGAAATGTGGCACAGTAATTCTATGTGTATTGAAACTAATAATTTAAAACTGGATTTAAACAGCTTGCCTTTGTTTTCTTCATTTCTCGGGTAAATTATATTGTATTTTCAAATGGATGTGCTTCCCTGGTGGCTCTGTGGCAAAGAATCCGCCTGCCAATACAGGACACATGGGATTGACGCTAGGTCAGGAAGATCCCCTGGATAAGGATATGGCAACCGAGTTCAGTATTTTTGCCTGGGAAATCCCATACACAGATAAGGATGATGGGCTATAATTCATGGGATCACAAAGAGTTAGATACAAGTTAGCACCAAAACAACATCAGAAACAAAAATTAAAAATAGTTTAGCCCGTGGTAGATTAGAAAAAGAAATAGTACAAAAATCTGGACCTTTAACATAACATATTGAGGTAATATTTCCCACTAATCTAGGGTAATTCTAACAAGAATTTCTAAGACCTCTTTTTTTTTCTTTAGTCTACTTTACAATACTGTATTGGTTTTGCCATACATCAACATGAATCTGCCATGGGTGTACACGTGTTCCTAATCCTGAACACCCCTCTCACCTCCCTCTCCATAGCATCTCTCTGGGTCATCCCAGTGCACCAGCTGCAAGCATCTTGATCCTGCATCAAACCTAAACTGGTGATTCATTACTTATATGATATTATACATGTTTCAATGCCATTCTCCCAAATCATCCCATCCTCTCTCTCTCCCACAGAGTCCAAAAGACTGTTTTACACATCTTTGTCTCTTTTGTTGTCTTGCATAAAGGGTTATGGTTACCATCTTCCTAAATTCCATATATGTTAGTATACTGTATTGGTGTTTTACTTTCTGGCTTACTTCAATCTGTATAATTGGCTCCAGTTCCATCCACATCATTAGAACTGATTCAAATGTATTCTTTTAATGGAAGAGTATGGGGAAACAGTGGAAACAGTGTCAGACTTTATTTTGGGGGCTCCAAAAATCACTGCAGATGGTGACTGCAGCCATGAAATTAAAAGACCATACTCCTTGGAAGGAAAGTTATGACCAACTAGATAGCATATTCAAAAGCAGAGACATTACTTTGCCAGCAAAGGTTGGTCTAGTCAAGGCTATGGTTTTTCCAGTGGTCATGTATGGATGTGAGAGTTGGACTGTGAAGAAAGCTGAGCGGCGAAGAATTGATGCTTTTGAACTATGGTGTTGGAGAAGACTATTGAGAGTCCCTTGGACTGCAAGGAGATCCAACCAGTCCATTCTGAAGGAGATCAGCCCTGGGATTTCTTTGGAAGGAATGATCTTAAAGCTGAAACTCCAATACTTTGGCTAACTCATGGGAAGAGTTGACTCATTGGAAAAGACTCTGATGCTGGGAGGGATTGGGGGCAGGAGGAGAAGGGGATGACAGAGAATGAACTGGCTGGATGGCATCACGGACTCGATGGACATGAGTCTGGATGAACTCCGGAAGTTGGTGATGGACAGGGAGGCCTGGCGTGCTGCGATTCATGAGGTCGCAAAGAGTTGGACACGACTGAGCGACTGAACTGAACTGAACTGAACTGATAATGAATGATGTTGAACATCTTTTTATGTGTTTGTTAGTCATCTGTATGTCTTCTTTGGAGAAATATGTATTTAGTTATTTGACCCATTATTTGATTGGGTCATTTATTTTTCTGGAATTGAGCTGCAGGAATTGCTTGTATATTTTTGAGATTAGTTGTTTGTCAGTTTCTTCATTTGCTATTATTTTCTCCCCTTCCGAAGGCTGTCTTTACACCTTGCTTATAGTTTCCTTTGTTGTGCAGAAGCTTTTAATTTTAATTAGATTCCATTTGTTTATTTTTGCTTTTATTTCCAGCATTCTGGGAAGTGGGTCATAGAGGATCCTTCTGTGATTTATGTCGGAGAATGTTTTGCCTATGTTCTCTTTTAGGAGTTTTATAGTTTCTGGATCTTTAATCCATTTTGAGTTTATTTTTGTGTGTGGTGTTAGAAAGTGATCTAATTTCATTCTTTTACAAGTCGTTGACCAATTTTCCCAGCACCACTTGTTAAAGAGATTGTCATTACTCTATTGTATGTTCTTGCCTCCTTTGTCGAAGATAAGGTGTCCATAGGTGTGTGGATTTATCTCTGGGCTTTCTCTTTTGTTCCATTGATCTATATTTCTGTCTTTGTGCCACTACTATACTGTCTTGATGACTGTGGCTTTGTAGTAGAGCCTGAAGTCAGGCAAGTTGATTCCTCCAGTTCCATTCTTCTTTCTCAAGATTGCTTTGGCTATTCGAGGTTTTTTGTATTTCCATACAAATCTTGAAATTATTTGTTATAGTTCTGTGAAAAATACCGCTGGTAGCTTGATAGGGATTGCATTGAATCTAATGGTTTTTTTTTGAGGGGGGTAGTATACTCATTTTCACTATATTGATTCTTCCGATCCATGAACATGGTCTATTTCTCCATCTATTAGTGTCCTCTTTGATTTCTTTCACCAGTGTTTTATAGTTTTCTGTATATAGGTCTTTAGTTTCTTTAGGTAGATATATTCCTAAGTATTTTATTCTTTTCGTTGCAATGGTGAATGGAATTGTTTCCTTAACTTCTTTTTCTACTTTCTCATTATTAGTGTATAGGAATGCAAGGGATTTCTGTGTGTTTATTTCATATCCTGCAACTTTACTATTTTCATTAATTAGCTCTAGTAATTTTCTGGTGGAGTCTTTAGGGTTTTCTATATAGAGGATCATGTCATCTGCACACAGTCAGAGATTTACTTCTTCTTTTCCAAGTTGGATTCCTTTTATTTTTTTTTTTCTGCTCTGATTGCTATAGCCAAAACTTCCAGAACTATGTTGAACAGTGAAAGTGGGCACCCTTGTCTTGTTCCTGACTTTAGGGAAAATGCTTTCAATTTTTCACCATTGAGGATAATGTTTGCTGTGGGTTTGTCATATATAGCTTTTATTGTGTTGAGGTATGTTCCTTCTATTCCTGCTTTCTGGAGAGTTTTTATCATAAATAGATGTTGAATTTTGTCAAAGGCTTTCTCTGCATCTATTGAGATAATCATATGGCTTTTATTTTTCAATTCGTTAATATGGTGTATTTTGTGGATACTGAAGAATCCTTGCATCCCTGGGATAAAGCCCACTTGGTCATGGTGTATGATCTTTTTAATGTGTTGTTGGATTCTGATTGCTAGAATTTTGTTAAGGATTTTTGCATCTATGTTCATCAGTGATATCGGCCTATAGTTTTCTTTTGTTGTGGCATTTTGTCACGTTTTGGTATTAGGGTGATGGTGGCCTCATAGAATGAGTTTGGAAGTTTACCTTCCTCTGCAATTTTCTGGAAGAGTTTCAGTAAGATAGGTGTTAGCTCTTCTCGAAATTTTTGGTAGAATTCAGCTGTGAGGCCATCAGGACCTGGGCTTTTGTTTGCTAGAAGATTTCTGATTACAGTTTCAATTTCCATGCTTGTGATGAGTTTGTTAAGATTTTCTGTTTCTCCCTGGTTCAGTTTTGGAAAGTTGTACTTTTCTAAGAATTTGTCCATGTTGTCCACGTTGTCGATTTTATTGGCATATAATTGCTGATAGTAGTCTCTTATGATCCTTTGTATTTCTGTGTTGTCTGTTGTGATCTCTCCATTTTCATTTCTAATTTTATTGATTTTATTTTTCTCCCTTTGTTTCTTGATGAGTCTTGCTAATGGTTTGTCAATTTTATTTATACTTTCAAAGAACCAGCTGGTTTTGTTGATTTTTGTTATGGTCTCTTTTGTTTCTTTTGCATTTATTTCTGCCCTAATTTTTAAGATTTCTTTCCTTCTACTAACCCTAGGGTTCTCCATTTCCTTCTTCGCTAGTTGCTTTAGGTGTAGAGTTAGGTTATTTATTTGACTTTTTTCTTGTTTCTTGAGGTATGCCCGTATTGCTATAAACTTTCCCCTTAGCATTGCTTTTACAGTGTCTCATAGGTTTTGAAAAGGCAGAGGAGCCAGAGATCAAATTGCCAAATCCGAAAAAACAATCATTGAAAAAGCAAGAGAGTTCCAGAAAAACATCTACTTCTGCTTTATTGACTATGCCAAAGCCTTTGACTGTGTGGATCACAATAAACTGTGGAAAATTCTGAAAGAGATGGGAATACCAGACCACTAAACCTGCCTCTTGAAAAACCTGTATGCAGGTCAGGAAGCAACAGTTAGAACTGGACATGACAACAGACTGGTTCCAAAAAGGAAAAGGAGTACATCAAGGCTGTATACTGTCACCCTGTTTATTCAACTTATATGCAGAGTACATCATGAGAAACGCTGGGCTGGAAGAAACACAGGCTGGAATCAAGATTGCTGGGAGAAATATCAATAACCTGAGATATGCAGATGACACCACCCTTATGGCAGAAAGTGAAGAAGAACTAAAGAGCCTCTTGATGAAAGTTAAAGAGGAAAGTGAAAATGTTGGCTTAAAGCTCAACATTCAGAAAACAAAGATCATGGCATCAGGTCCCATCACTTCATGGGAAGTAGATGGGGAAACAGTGGAAATAATGACAGATTTTATTTTGGGGGCTCCAAAATCACTGCAGATGGTGACTGCAGCCATGAAATTAAAAGACACTTACTCCTTGGAAGAAAAGTTATGTCCAACCTAAATAGTATATCCAAAAACAGAGACATTACTTTGCCGACTAAGGTCCGTCTAGTCAAGGCTATGGTTTTTCCAGTGGTCATGTATGGATGTGAGAGTTGGACTGTGAAGATGGCTGAGTGCCTTAGAATTGATGCTTTTGAACTGTGGTGTTGGAGAAGACTCTTGAGAGTCCCTTGGACTACAAGGAGATCCAACCAGTCCATTCTGAAGGAGATCAGCCCTGGGGTTTCTTTGGAAGGAATGATGCTAAAGCTGAAACTTCAGTACTTTGGCCACCTCATGAGAAGAGTTGACTCATTGGAAAAGACTCTGATACTGGGAAGGATTAGGGGCAGGAGGAGAAGGGGACGACAGAGGATGAGACGGCTGGATGGGATCACGGACTCGATGAACGTGAGTCTGAGTGAACTCCGGGAGATGGTGATGGACAGGGAGGCCTGGCATGCTGCGATTCATGGGGTCGCGAAGAGTCGGACACGACTGAGCGACTGAACTGAACTGAACTGAACAGGTTTTGGGTTGTTATGTTTTCATTTTCATTTGTTTCTATGCATATTTTGATTTCTATTTTTATTTTCTGTGATTTGTTGGTTATTCAGAAGCGTGTTTTTCAGCCTCCATATATTGGAATTTTAAAGAGTTTTTCTCCTGTAATTGAGATCTAATCTTAATGCATTATGGTCAGAAAAGATGCTTGGAATGATTTCAATTTTTTTGAATTTATCAAGGCTAGATGTATGGCCCAGGATGTGATCTATCCTGGAGAAGGTTCCATGAGCACTTGAGAAAAAGGTGAAATTCATTGTTTTGGGGTGAAATGTCCTATAGATATCAATTAGGTAACTGGTCTATAGGATCGTATAAAGTTTGTGTTTCTTTGTTAATTTTCTGTTTAGTTGATCTGTCCATAGGTGTGAGTAGGGTATTGAAGTCTCCCATTATTATTGTGTTATTTTAAATTTCCCCTTTCATACTTGTTAGCATTTGTCTTACATATTGCTGTGCTCCTATGTTGGGTGCATATATATTTATAATTGTTATATCTTCTTCTTGGATTGATCCTTTGATCATTATGTAGTGTCCTTCTTTGTCTCTTTTCACAGCCTTTGTTTTAAATTCTGTTTTATCTGATATGAGTATTGCTACTCTTGCTTTCTTTTGGTCTCTATTTGCATGGAATACCTTTTTCCAGCCCTTCACTTTCAGTCTGTATGTGTTCCTTGTTTTGAGGTGGGTCTCTTGTAGACAACATATATAGGGATCTTATTTTTGTATCCATTCAGCCAGTCTTTGTCTTTTGGTTGGGACATTCAACCCATTTACATTTAAGGTAATTATTGATAAGTATGATCCCATTGCCACTTACTGTATTGATCTGTGTTCTGGTTTATACACGCTTTTTGTATTTCTTGTCTAGGGAATATCCTTCAGCATTTGTTGGAGAGCTGGTTTGGTGATGCTGAATTTTCTCAGCTTTTGATTTCTCCTTCATATTTGAATGAGATCCTTGCTGGGTACAGTAATCTGGGCTGTAGGTTATTATCTTTCATCACTTTAAGTATGTCTTGACATTCCCTCCTGGCCTGAAGAGTTTCTGTTGAAAGATCAGCTGTTATCCTTATGGGAATCCCCTTGTGTGTTATTTGTTGTTTTTCCCTTGCTGCTTTTAATATTTGTTCTTTGTGTTTGATCTTTGTTAATTTGATTAACACGTGTCTTGGGGGTATTTCACCTTTCATCTGCGGGATCATGGAAAAAGCAAGAGAGTTCCAGAAAAACATCTATTTCTGCTTTATTGACTATGCCAAAGCCTTTGACTGTGTGGATCACAATAAACTGTGGAAGATTCTGGGAGAGATGGAAATATCAGACCACCTGACCTGCCTCTTGAGAAAGCTGTATGCAGGTCAGGAAGCAACAGTTAGAACTTGTCATGGAACAACAGACTGGTTCCAAATAGGAAAAGGAGTACTGTCAAGGCTGTATATTGTCACCCTGCTTATTTAACTTATATGCAGAGTACATCATGAGAAATGCTGGACTGGAAGTAACACAAGCTGGAATCAAGATTGCCAGGAGAAATATCAATAACCTCAGATATGCAGATGACACCACCCTTATGGCAGAAAGTGAAGAGGAGCTAAAAAGCCTCTTGATGAAAGTGAAAGAGGAGAGTGAAAAAGTTGGCTTAAAGCTCAACATTCAGAAAATGAAGATCATGGCATCCGGTCCCATCACTTCATGGCAAATAGATGGAGAAACAGTGTCAGACTTTATTTTTGGGGGCTCCAAAATCACTGCAGATGGTGACTGCAGCCATGAAATTAAAAGACACTTACTCCTTGGAAGGAAAGTTATGAGCAACCTAGATAGTATATTGAAAAGCAGAGACATTACTTTGCCGACTAAGGTGTGTCTAGTCAAGGCTATGGTTTTTCCTGTGGTCATGTATGGATGTGAGAGTTGGACTGTGAAGAGTCTGAGTGCAGAAGAATTGATGCTTTTGAACTGTGGAGTTGGAGAAGACTCTTGAGAGTCCCTTGGACTGCAAGGAGATCCAACCAGTCCATTCTGAAGGAGATCAGCCCTGGGATTTCTTTGGAAGGAATGATGCTAAAGCTGAAACTCCAGTACTTTGGCCACCTCATGGGAAGAGTTGACTCATTGAAAAGACTCTGATGCTGGGAAGGATTGAGGACAGGAGGAGAAGGGGACGACAGAGGATGAGATGGCTAGATGGCATCACTGTTCGATGGACATGAGTCTGAGTGAACTCTGAGAGATGGTAATGAACAGGGAGGCCTGGCTTGCTATGAGTCATGGGTCGCAAAGAGTCGGACACGACTGAGCGACTGAACTGAACTGAACTGAAAGGAGTAATAGAGAACTTAAAAATTCAAAAAGTTAAAAAAAAAGAAATAAAGAATGATCATAAAAATAGTAAAGATATATCTAGGCAACTCTCTGGTGTTGTGGGCAGTGCGGGATCAGTTCATTTTCAGATAGTTCCTTGGTCCGGCTTATATTCCTCAAGATCTATATTGGCCCTTTTCTATGTAGTTGGTACTAACGACAAGGTTTTAATCTATTACACCTGTCACTTCCAAGGCGGTTCCCTCTGTTTTAGCTTTGTCTGTTTGCTGGTCTCTTCAGTGTCTTTTTCCGCCCTGACACAAGGGGGACGGTGGTGGACACTTTTTTTTGAAGGCTCATTTGTTCAGTTGCACTGTGGGTAGGGAGGGACGCTGCAAACAACACTGGCGTGTGCTCGCAGTGTCTCAGCCATAATAGGCCTAGGTAGCTCCACCGGGAACCGTCTGAGGCCAGCCCTGGGCTTCATGCACCTCCCAGGTCTAAGCTGCTCAGGTTCAGGCACTCACATAGTCCTCAGAGGTGCAGACTTGGTTGGGCCTGCGTTTTGTGCCCTTCCCAGGTCCGAGTAGCTCAGGTGTTTGGCGAGCACAGTCACTGTGGCTTATCGCCTCTCCCGTTCCTGCTGCTCAGTGTTCTGGGTGTACCACTGGCACACCTTCTCAGGCGGATGATGACTGTCCAGAACCCCAAGAAGTCTTAGTTAGCAAAGAAGCCTGCTTGCAGTTTGGTAGATAATGTCTCTCTGGGGCTGCGATTGCCCCCTTCTGGCCCTGGCCCTTCCGGCTCTGGCTGCCTGTCACCAGAGGGGGATGGTCTGTAGCTGGCTAATTCTGTTCCATCCTTTGTTCTGTGTGCGGTCCTGGTGGTGTCTTATGTTAGAGCTTTTCATGGTAGCTATACCACAGTTTGGTTTGCTAGCCCAAGTTAGTTCGCTCTGGTTACCCTCAGGGCATTCAGGCCTGATCCTTACAAAGCAATGCAGCCCACGCCTCCCTGCCCAGCTTCCACTTGCTAGTGGATGATGCAGGCGTCTGCGCTGCTTCTCCGCTGGGGGAGTTACCAATGGGCTTGTAATCTGTGGGTTTTAATTATTTATTTATTTTTCCACCCTATTATGCTACCCTCTCTGCTTCCAAGGCTCTCCACAGACTCGGCAGTGAGAGTGTTTCCTGGTGTTTCGAAACTTCTCTCTTTTTAAAACTCCCTTCCCAGGATGGAGCTCCCTCCCTACCTCTATTGTCTCCTTTTTGTCATTTATATTTTTTTCTACCTTTTTCAAAGACAATAAGCTGCTTTTCTGGGCGTCTGATGTCCTATGCCAGCATTCAGGAGTTGTTTTGTGGAATTTACTCAGCGTTTAAATGTTCTTTTGATGACTTTGTGGGGGAGAAAGTGGTTTCCTGTCCTATTCCTCTGCCAACTTAGAACCACCCCTCTAACACCTTTTGAGGAAGATGGCCCTTTTAATTCTTCATCACAGAGTACATCATGAGAAACGCTGGGCTAGAGGAAGCAAAAGCTGGAATCAAGATTGCCAGGAGAAATATCAATAACCTCAGATATGCAGATGACACCACCGTTATGGTAGAAAGTGAGGAAGAGCTAAAGAGCCTCTTGATGACAGTGAAAGAGAGTGAAAAAGTTGGCTTAAAGCTCAACATCAGGAAAACTAAGATCATGGTATCTGGTTCCATCACTGCATGGCAAATAGATACGGAAACAGTGGAAACAGTGGCTGACTTTATTTTTCTGGGCTCCAAAATCACTGCAGATGGTGATTGCAGCCATGAAATTAAAAGACGTTTACTCCTTGGAAGGAAAGTTATGACCAACCTAGATAGCATATTGAAAAGCAGAGACTACTTTGTCAACAAAGGTCCGTCTAGTCAAGGATATGGATTTTCCAGTAGTCATGTATGAATGTGAGAGCTGGACATAAAGAAAGATGAGTGCAGAAGAATTGATGCTTTTGAACTGTGGTGTTGGAGAAGACTCTTGAGAGTCCCTTGGACTACAAGGAGATCCAACCAGTCCATCCTAAAGGAGATCAGTCCTTGGTGTTCATTGGAAGGACTGATGTTGAACCTGAAACTGCAATACTTTGGCCACCTTGTGTGAAGAGATGACTCATTTGAAAAGACCCTGATGCTGGGATAGATTGAGGGCAGGAGGAGAAGGGGACGACAGAGTATGAAATGGTTGGATGGCATCACTGACTTGATGGACATGAGTTTGTGTGGACTCCCGGAGTTGGTGATGGACAGGGAGGCCTGGCGTGCTGCGATTCATGGGGTCGCAAAGAGTCGGAGAGGACTGAGCTTCTCAACTGAACTGAATTGAACATTGATATTTAATGATAAGACCAGGGTTTGATGCTGTTCTTGTTCAATTCAGAGCCCCTGATAAAATAGCTGAGAGAAAGAAACTTCTTGCCCATCTGTTTCTACTCATTCTTCCGCTAATGATGTAACTTGACAGACATGGCACGAGTTCAACTTGTAGAAGAAGTAAACACTCAGGTCAGCTCTCTGGTAGAGTGTGAGAGAAAGATGTGGAATCTAACAAAACTCCATAAATAGTTGGTGCTTGACACAGACGGTCTCAGATCTTTTAAAACCATTTCCAAGCATTTACAAACAGAAAGGATGAGGAAGAGCTGGCATTGATTGGACCCTCAGTTATGGATGAATCATTTATAGGTGAAGATGGGGGGAATAACTATTGTGAGGGAACATACAGCCAGCAGACAGTGTCATGTAGGTGGAAGTGTGTGCCCAGCTGATGCCACTGGTGTTTTCAATGTGCAGTTTTGCCAAGATTGGGAAGACAGTAGGCAAGGTGAGAGCAGAACACCTGGGCAGACAGGTTTCATATTGGGAACAGGATTCTAGAAAGGTCTTTAACCTCTGATATGAACCTCATCTGTAAGAGAAGGTCACTGTTAGTTACACTGAGATACTCAAGTGTAGCATCCACCCAGAGCCCAGCACATAGTAGGTGTTCACTAGCAAGTTGCAGAGGCAGGTGACTCTGCCCTGCCGTGGGGTCACTAAGACAGAGGCTCAGTCCAGCCTGAGGCATCCACTGCCCTTCTAGCTGGTCCACGATCGCTCCAGCTCAAGCACCTCCAAGGCCTCCTGAGGATGAATTCCTAACCCTTGGACAGTACAGTAGTTCCCCAGATAGCAGGCAGTAATTCTCAGGGACCCTCTCTGCACTGCCCACTCCCATATTTCCATAGAAGTTTGCTGTGCAGAGGCTTAAACCTTAGCCTCGTGTTCCCTAAACCTCACCTTGACCCTGACTCTTAGATGAAGTCTAACCCACATGTGCTCTGACTGCTCCCTCCTCTCTGTCTTTGCTCTCTCACAACTTCCACACTTCCACCTCTCCCATCTTTTGACCCTAGCAAAGTCTATTCCACCAGAGAGGGTGAGGCTTGGCCAGCCCACGTGGTTGCTGACAGATCTGTACTGACTGACCCCTTGTTAACTATCACTTCATTATCATCTAGGAGTGTCACCAGGTTAGGCCCCAGCAGGTACTTTGTCCCCTGTGGATAATGATGTCTGAGAACTTGTTCCAGGTCAACAACAGCCTGCTTTTAGGAGGAGACTCCAGCTCTGCCCAATCCTGAAGGCCTCTGAGTCTCTCTACTATATCTGACAGCTCCTGTGCTCCTCAGGCTGGCTGAGTCAGCCTGCATGTTGGTGGGAGATCTTCTCATAAGGGGCAAGTCCCTACAGGCAGGCTGCGGACACAGAGGGATATCAGGTAGCAGGTGCTGTGTAGTGTTGGACCCTTGCTGTGCAGCCCCTGGCTCTCTGTATTCATGGGCATGCTGACTGCTTAACAAACACTCCAGTATCAGTGCTTAACACATTAAACCATATTTTTGTTCACATAAACTCCCAAATCTCCCTCCATCCTCCCTAAAGCCAGCCCTGCCTTTTGGAGAAACCCCTCCTCTGGGGAGGTGTTCAGCAGATCTCCAAGTGTTGGTCTCTGGGGACGTTATACTGGAGCTTGTGGGCTTCGAAGAGATTTTCCAGCTCCTTCATGTAGAGCTGGTGAAGCCTGTCCACCTCCTCCTGGGATGGATGCGGTGTCTTCTGCACCTCGATGGGTTTCCCCACTGCAAGACACAAAGGTGAGTCATGATACAGAGTAGGAACCACTGAAGGCGCAGGGATCTTGATGTTCCCACTAGAATGGTCATCTGAATAGGTAAGCACTCTAACTCTCCCTGCTCCCCTTTCAATTCTATTTTGCCTTATAGATTCTAAGATGTTGGGTCAACTTCAAGATTCTGATATATCAACAATACAGCCAGCTGGCATTTACATACATTATTTATGTTATCCTAACAATCCTATGGGGATATAACCTGGTATTATTCCTGTTTGACTCCTGAGGAAATGAGGCCCATGGAGGTTAAATAGCTTGTTCAAGGTCACATAGCCAAGAAAAACCAGTTCAGTTCAGTTCAGTTCAGTCGCTCAGTCGTGTCCGACTCTATGCGACCCCATGAATCACAGCACGCCAGGCCTCCCTGTCCATCACCATCTTCCGGAGTTCACCCAGACTCACGTCCATCAAGTCCGTGATGCCATCCAGCTGTCTCATCCTCTGTTGTCCCCTTCTCCTCCTGCCCCCAATCCCTCCCAGCATCAGAGTCTTTTCCAATGAGTCAACTCTTCTCATGAGGTGGCCAAAGTACTGGAGTTTCAGCTTTTATTTTTTTCTCTTTTAACTTTATTCTATGTTACAATACTGTATTGGTTTTGCCATACATTGACATGAATCAGCCATAGGTGTACACGAACTCCCAATCCTGAAGCCCCTCCCACCTCCCACCCCATATCATCTCTCTGGATCATCCCCGTGCACCAGCCTCAAGCATCCTGTATCCTGTATCGAACATAGACTGGCGCTTCGTTTCTTACATGATAGTATACATGTTTCAATGCCATTCTCCCAAATCATCCTACCCTCTCCCTCTCCCTCAGAGGCCAAAAGTCTGTTCTATACATCTGTGTCTCTTTTGTTGTCTCACATACAGGGTCATCATTACCATCTTTCTAAATTCCATATATATGTGTCAGTATACTGTATTGGTGTTTTTCTTTCTGGCTTACTTCACTCTGTATAATCAGCTCCAGCTTCATCCATCTCATTAGAACTGATTCAAATTTATTCTTTTTAAGGGCTGAGTAATACTCCGTTCTGTATATGTCCATTCATCTGCTGATGGACATCTAGGTTGTTTCCATGTCCTGGCTATTATAAACAATGCTGCAGTGAACATTGGGGTACATGTGTCTCTTTCAATTCTGGTTTCCTCGGTGAGTATGCCCAGCAGTGGGATTGCTGGGTCATAAGGCAGTTCTATTTGCAATTTTTAAGGAATCTCCACACTGTTTTCCATAGTGGCTGTACTAGTTTGCATTCTCACCAACAGTGTAAGAGGGTTCCCTTTTCTCCAACCCTCTCCAGCATTTATTGCTTGTAGACTTTTGGATCGCAGCCATTCTGACTGGTGTGAAATGGTACCTCATTGTGGTCTTGATTTGCATTTCTCTGATAATGAGTGATGTTGAGCATCTTTTCATGTGTTTGTTAGCCATCCGTATGTCTTCTTTGGAGAAATGCCTATTTAGTTCTTTGGCCCATTTTTTTGATTGGATCGTTTATTTTTCTGGAGTTGAGCTGCATAAGTTGCTTGTATATTTTTGAGATTAGCTGCTTGTCAGTTGCTTCATTTGCTATTGTTTTCTCCCATTCAGAAGGCTGTCTTTTCACCTTGCTCATAGTTTCCTTTGTTGTGCAGAAGCTTTTAATTTTAATCAGATCCCATTTGTTTATTTTTGCTTTTATTTCCAGTGAAACTATAAAACTCCTAGAGGAGAACATAGGCAAAACACTCTCCGACATAAATCACAGCAGATCTTCAGCTTTAGCATCATTCCTTCCAAAGAAATCCCAGGGTTGATCTCCTTCAGAATGGACTGGTTGGATCTTTTGTCCAAGGGACTCTCAAGAGTCTTCTCCAACACCACAGTTCAAAAGCATCAATTCTTCGGTGCTCAGCTTTCTTCGCAGTCCAACTCTCACATCCATACATGACCACAGGAAAAACCATAGCCTTGACTAGACGGACCTTAGTCGGCAAAGTAATGTCTCTGCTTTTGAATATGCTATCTAGATTGGTCATAACTTTCCTTCCAAGGAGTAAGCGTCTTTTAATTTCATGGCTGCAGTCACCATCTGCAGTGATTTTGGAGACCAAAAAGCCCTGGAGATGTGTGCTTAGCCTCAGGGAAAGTTGAATCTGGGATTCTCAGATGCCATGATTGGAAGAGCTTGTATCTATGGAAGAAGGTGGATCAGAAAGCAGCTGCCATGTCTTCTTTTGGGAATGGTCTGGTGGTAGCAGCACTATAAACATTCATGAATATGCACCACACAACGCAAAGAAAGTCTGATAGAGGGGCTTGCTTGTACTCAACAAAGAAATGACTGGGTGAGTAGAGATGAACAGCTCTATTAGTTCTGCCATTGGAAACTCGTTGAAATTCAAGAAGAAAGCAAATAGCTGAAAGATGGTGCTAAGTCTATGGAATAAAGCCCATGTCCATTATTTACAAGGAAATCCCTCTGGCTCTCCTTTGGAGCCTGCTGATTGCTACTTTACACACAATTCTAACAGACCTGCAAAGGCCTTGTACCCACCTTTTCCAATTACTGTCATTAGACTCTGTGGTCAGAATTATACCCCCTTCTCTTGCATAATAAAAAGTCAAATACCCTAATCAAACCTCAACTTTGTTACCAAGGGCAGGGTGATCTCTTGGAAGTGATTTACCTTCTGTGAGTCTACGTTTGCAATAAATAAAATGGGGATGAGAGGCCCTCCTCACAAGTTTTTGGGAAAACTAAGCCGCTGCATGTAAGGAACCAGTGCAGTGCCTGACACAAGCAGGGGCACAGTGATCAGGAGAGGCTACTGGCCATTGTGCCCCTGTTACTCTTCTCATTCTAGACTGCCTTTCATAGGCTTACTTGCGGTGTGTCTGCTTCACACACCAGAAAGCATGCTCCACAATGTCAAGGGTGTAGTGCTCTATGTCCAGGTCTCCTTGCTGCACAAGCCCAAGCCTCTTGCTCTATAGCCCTTCCCCTCCCAGCCCAGGTCTAGGCTCACCCACAGTGGTGATGGGTCGGCGGTAGGGCATAAGACCAAAGCTGTACTGGAAGACTCCACGGCCATAGAAGACAGGGATGGAACCTCTAATGCGCTTGTGAAGTCGGTCCTGAAACCACCGCAACCAGGAACCAGGAGGGTTCTCAACCTGGTCATAGATGTCATTCTCCCCAAAGGAGAATATCGGCACCAGATCTGCCCTAGAGGAAGACAGGAGAGAGGGTGTGTGGAGGGGCAAGAAAGCATAAGCTGGTCACCTAGCTTCCTGAAGGGACCTAGTGAGCAGGAACTGGAACAGAGGACAGAGCCCTGGGCTAAAAGTAGGAGGCCTCAGGTGTCTCTCAGACCTGCCAGGGCTTCTTTTATAACTTCAAGCAGGTCATGGCTTTTTCAGGGTCAACGACTGGCACTTGGATTGTTACTGAGTCGATGCTCTCTTTGCTTGTCACAAGATAGGTCAGTGAATCTGAGACAAAGTGTTGGGAGGAGAAAGGGACTTTATTCGGAGTGGCTGACCAAGAAGATAGCAGGCTAGTGCTTCCAAATAACCATGCTAAAGGGCCCCAGATTGCCAAGTTCTTTATGGATCATAGATTGGGATATAGGTGAGAAAACAAACTAAACAGACTATTTGATACTTGCAAATGTCCCAGAATGGCAAGCCTCAGGCAGGGGAATGTGTTAGTATATCCTAACAGTCCTTTCAGTTCAGTCAATCAGTCACGCTCAACTCTTTGTGACTCATTGACTGAAACACACCAGGCCTCCCTGTCCATCACCAACTATAGGAGTTTACACAAATTCATGTCCATTTAGTTGGTCATGCCATCCAACCATCTCATCCTCTGTCGTCCCCTTCTCCTCCTGCCCTCAATCTTTCCCAGCATCAGGGTCTTTTCAAATGAGTTAGCTCTTCGCATCAGGTGGCCAAAGTATTGGAGTTTTAGCTTCAACATAAGTCCTTCCAATGCATACCCAGGACTAGTTTCCTTTAGGATGGACTGGCTGGATCTTTTTGCAGTCCAAGGGACTCTCAAGAGTCTTCTCCAACACCACAGTTCAAAAGCATCAATTCTTCACCGCTCAGCTTTCTTCACAGTCCAACTCTCACATCCATACATGACCACTGGAAAAACCATAGCCTTGACTAGTAATGTCTCTGCTTTTGAATATGCTATCTACGTTGGTCATAACTTTCCTTCCAAGGAGTAGGTGTCTTTTAATTTCATGGCTGCAATCACCAACTACAATGATTTTGGAGCTCCCCAAAATAAAGTCTGACACTGTTTCCCCATCTATTTCCCATGAAGTGATGGAACCGGATGCCATGATCTTCGTTTTCTGAATGTTGACCTTTAAGGCAACTTTTTCACTCTCCTCTTTCACTTTCATCAAGAGGCTTTTTAGTGTCTCTTCACTTTCTGCCATAAGGGTGGTGTCATCTGCATATCTGAGGTTATTGATATTTCTCCTGGCAATCTTGATTCCAGCTTGTGCTTCTTCCAGTCCAGTATTTCTCATGATGTACTCTGCATATAAGTTAAATAAGCAGGGTGACAATATATAGCCTTGACGTCCTCCTTTTCTTAGTTGGAACCAGCTGTTGTTCCATGACAAGTTCTAACTGTTGCTTCTGACTGTACAGATTTCTCAAGAAGCAAGTCAGGTGGTCTGGTATTCTCATCTCTTTAAGTATGTTCTACAGTTTATTGTGATCCACACAGTCAAAGGCTTTGGCATAGTCAATAAAGCAGAAATAGATGTTTTTCTGGAACTCTCTTGCTTTTTCAATGATCCAACAGATGCTGGCAATTTGATCTGTGTTTCCTCTGCCTTTTCTAAAGCCAGCTTGAACATCAGGAAGTTCACAGTTCATGTACTGTTGAAGTCTGGCTTGGAGAATTTTGAGCATTACTTTACTAGTGTGTGAGATTAGTGCAATTGTGCAGTAGTTTGAGAATTCTTTGGGACTGCCTTTCTTTGGGATTGGAATGAAAACTGACCTTTTCCAGTCCTATGGCCACTGCTGAGTTTTCCAAATTTGCTGGCATATTGAGTGCAGCACTTTCACAGCATCATCTTTCAGGATTTGAAATAGCTCAAGTGGAATTCCATCACCTCCACTAGCTTTGTTCGTAAGTGATGCTTCTTAAGGGCCACTTGACTTCCCATTCCAGGATGTCTGGTCTAGGTGAGTGATCACACCATCGTGATTATCTGGGTGGTGAAGATCTTTTTGTACAGTTCTCTACAGCTGGGCAACTCAGGTTATTTTCCTTTGACAGCCCATTGTGTGTGCCTACAGTAAGAAAAGCTGCAAGATGAGGGTTAAACTCACAGAAGCAGGTCCAGAACCAATTCAAAATTAAACCTTTCTGGTTCCAGGATCATGAGAGACAAACCAGAATACTGGTGAGAATCCTCCAAGATAAAAAAACGTCTGCAGACTTTCTGGGAAAATCTCTTCGAGCTAGCTTTGTATTCTTCACTGATATTTAAAGATAGATAGCTCTTTACTATGCCCCAAACTCCATTTACCCAGATTCTCTAGGTCTCAGATGTAATGCAAACTTTCAGCAATATGACATTTGAGACGTAATCCCTTTAGTTACAAAATCTTCCTTCTAGAATCTTCCCTGGGTATGTGGGCCTGAGACAGTGCATCTATCACCAACATACAATGTTTATTGTTAATGAATGGAGACGCTGCCTGCCAAAATAGGATCTGCATTTGCCTCTGCAGCCTTCCCTCTAAACTACAATCCTTGCCAATCTCCAGTTGAACCCCGAGCCCTCTCCCCAGTACCCGTGCATCAGGGCGAGCCTGATGAAGCCCTTGCGGTTCCGCAGCACCAGCTTGTAGGCTCCAGGCCTGGCATTCAGTGACTCCTGGACGCCCCCAACAACAATGGTTAGCAGGTTGCCGCCTCCTTTCCTGCTCAGAATGTGAGCAGCACTCTCCTTGTCTGATGAGACCAGCCCTGGGGAGAGAGGAAAGCAGTCACATACAGTGTGAAGGGGGCAAGAACAGTTCAGGAGTATGTGACTTGGGCTCTTCCCCACTCCCCAGCTGGGAGTCGGACAGGGACTGAGCAGTACCCCTTTACCCAATACTCCCACCAAGGTCAAAACTGAGCACAGAGCTGTGGGAAATGCTTCTTTTGGGTCTCATCTCCTTGTCTACTACACATTCACTTGGAAGAAGTACAGAACAATTGGCCATCCTCGTTAAAAACCCCTCCTCTGTCTTCAGCCGCCATAATCCTGGGATAGAAAGAGAGGAAAAATTCACCTGGAGACATGATGCAATCCCTGAAGACCGGGGCCCAGAAACACCAATGCATCATCATCAGATATGAGCGGATGCCTGGGAAAATAGAGGAGAAGCCCGTGCCCTCTGTGCATAGGTTGATAAAAGCTCCGATGGCGAGGACCCCATGAGGGTGGAAGCCAGCGAGGTAGCTCCTGGAGGGGTCCAGCTCGGCAGTCTTGACCAGCTGCAGGGACAGCAATCTGGTGAATCGGGGCTGCATCCACTCCCCCCAAACCCCACCCCAATCTCCCTGCTAAGTTTCTGTGCTGACCTCTTCTATGTGTTCCCTGTGCCCAAGTGCTATCACACCCCATGTGAGTGTCCTGTGGTGAGAGATGGCCTGTCTGATGATCCTTGTCCCTGGCGCAAGCATGAAGCAGATGAGATGCTCAGGGAGACTATGGAATGAAAGGGAGAGAACAGGTTCACAAATGGATGAGGCCAATACCCTCTGCCTGGGAGGAAGACCCCTGTCCAAGGCAGTCGTAGGACTCCTGCGAAGAAGACTGGAGACAGGCCATTGTCCCATGTGAAGCGAGACCTGTCCCAGGCAGAGCCCTACCATAGTGAAGGAGCCAGCACAGGAGGGAGTGACCCTCTCATCAAGTTTTGTGGAATCTGGAATCATGTCCCGGGTGTAGAGCTGTACCCCTGTGACCCTGTGATTCAATCTAAGAGACCCCAGGATCCTGAAGGTAGAGGTTTGGAGGAGGGCCGTGAAGTCTCTAGTGATGCCCGCAGGCATGGGTTGGGAGGGGTCAGGGAGCTGTCCTGTCAAGTCTGCATCACTTCCTGATACCAGGTCACAGCCTGCCCACAGCACTGCACCCCTGCTCAGGCCTTGGCCTCTGTAGACACTGCTGTTCCTGGATAATGATATATTACACCGAAACCTTGCTCCTGAAATGATTTTCAGGATGAGAGGGGAATCTATTGTCTTCTGGGAACGCTGCCTGATTCTCCACCAATACCTCTTTAGGAAGCCCATAAGATGCATTTAGAAAGCTCCAGTGCTCAGAAGTAGTCTCCTAAATTCTCTAGAAACTCTCCCATTAGGCCCTAGCTCATAGAGTCACAGCACAAAGGACTGTGAGTGGAGTACCCCAGCAGAATTGTTAGCACTAGGAATGTTGCTTGCCTGCCTTCAAGTCAGCAACCATTGTAGCTGAAACTGACAATGGGCCTTGAAAGGAATTCACGATGGAGGAAAATAGGATACTGGTCACAGAGAGTGAGGATGCACATACAGGAAATATTGCAGTGAGCCTAGCTTTTGTTTCTCCCCATATGTAGAAAAACATGAAAATCATTAACTGGAGATGTCTGCTTTTTGACTGGCAGTGATCTTTTGATGTTTAGCTACATGGCTGGTTTGGTTTTGTTTTTTCCAACAAAGCCCCCTAAGTACTGACTTCTCCTGTCCCTTTTAGAACGGCTCCTCAGAGATTTACGAGAGGCTGTCTCTGAATACAATCCTCAGTAAGACATCAGAACAAAAACCTGACAACTCTAACGTTGTACACTTGTTTCCAGTAGACAGCAGAGCCTCGCGGAACCCCCTATCCACGGCCACTGAAGATCCCTGCAGGGCCTGCTCTGTTGAGGTGTGTGAGTGACTTGGAAGTTGTCCTGGGAGGTGACAAGAGTCAGACTCTGCGAGCCACAGCGCCTCCTGCAGGCCTCAGCCCAGGACTGAAGGACAGTCGAGGACAGAGAGGTGAAAGTGCATGTCATCTCTCCCTCTGCTGGCCGCCCGGTGTTACTGCCCGCTGTCTGCAGATGTTCTTGCCACAGGCCTGCAGTGGCTACCATCCTGAACCCTGTACTCATGAAATTTGTGCAGATATCTTTCCCACAATGTCAGTAGTGTCTTACGCGAGAAATACTCTGGAGGAGCTACCTGGTTATAGGAGGGACAGAGCAGACACAGGTAAGACCGGCACAGAGATGCTCAGCAGAGTTTTCTGCCAGATGTGCAAAAGACAGCAGTTCAGGGGTGATAGGAGAGCCAGACGCTGTCCTCAGAAGCCCCAGATCACCTGAAGTCTCACGGAATCCACACAACCCGGTGATGTATGTGGCAGCATTTCCACTTTACACATGAAGAAACTGAAGCTCAGAGAGCATGTGTAACTCACCTAAGGTCATACAACCGGCATGTTGCAGACCCGTATTACAACCTATGATGTCCACTCCCAGAGGTGACACAGTATACATTCTTCTCTCCTGTGTCCAGAGAGGGCCACCTGTCCCTGCCTGGCACCTCTCTGTGTCCACATTGCCTTCCTCTTCCTGTCCCCACTAGATAATTAACCATCACAACTGCTTACATCCAAGGGTTTAGCCTGTCTGGGATTCAGGAATGGATCAAAAGTCAGTTCACTAAAGTTGAGGGGCCTGCATCCCTATGAACTGATCCTTGGGCCCAGGGTCCAGGGTACAAAAGGGACATGAGGTACCATGAGCCAGAGATCAGAGATTAAGAGATAGGCAGAAGAGAAGGAACTGGACTGTTTAGTGGACCCCTGGGGAAACTGAGATTCAGAATGAGCAAAGGTCTGTCCAAGGACACATAACATATAACACACAGGGGCAGGACACACCCTGAGGACTCTCTGCTCTGTTTCTATTCCCAGAGCCAATGCACACACTTTAAAAGCAGTAGAAGAACCTGCTCTGTACCCTCGCTCACACCTTCTTCCCTATCCGGGTATCAGAATCATCATCTGATAAAGTGTCAGCCAGATGCTCTGAAAGCTTGTTTCCATTACAGATTCCTTCACACCGAACTTAGACGGTGGAGAGATTTACACCTGTCAGATACATAAGTGTGCAGCACTCCATGGCCCACTGGGTTCCTCAAATCCTGTTCATTCATCAGTTGTCATAGTGGCCTCACCTCACTGAAGTTGGACAACCATAGTCAGACAAAAGCTGATTCTTCCCCTAGCCACATAGTGGTAGAAGCCTGTCTCCTGCTCCCGGCCCAGTATTCTGCTCACTGCTCACAGGCTCACACTTCCACATGGACACATGGGGATATGGTCCTGACCATTCCCTAGTCAGCCCCTTACTCACCGAGATGGGGAAATAGTCCTTCGTGTACTTCCATATGGTCCAGTTCCTTATGAAAGCACTCTGCCTGCCCCCTGCCGTGGCGTGTCTCGATCCAGGTACCACCAGATCCCATACAGGATACTGATGATCCAGAATCTTGTGAACAGAAGGCCAATGAAGACGACACAGAAGATCAAGTCTGGGAAGGGAAGTAGGAACCATTAGTCGTCAGAGGTATGAAGGAACGAGCTCTCCCGTATTTCCAGCTCTAGCAGCACTGTCCATTCCAGCCCTCCTCCTAGGAGGAATAGACCAGCTTCCCAAGGTTTTGAGGAGGAGAGAATGCTGTAAACACCACCAGTGTCACACTGAGAGCCTGGATTTGAACCAGTTGGCCTAATTTCAAATTCGCATTGTCCCACTGCACCAGATCGCCTGTTCATCTGAGTCTTCCCCCTCCACCTCCCTCTCTGTACACCAGATGCTCAAAAGAGACCTAATGGAGATATGACTGGATGAACTCTTTCTGGTATCCTTTCTTTAGAACCCCAGTGAAAAGGTATTCTTTCTACCCCGCCCACTTCCTGTCTACCCTCAGCCCATCTTTCCCACCACAGTCCCCCTTTTGTTAAAGTCTCCCCATGACTTCTTATCACTTTGACGCTCAGCTCAAGCAACTCAGCCCGAACTCAAGCTCCTCACTGGTGGCACAAACCCTCTCTTGTTCCAGTCTCACTCATTACATGCACCTCGTGTTCCAGCTACACTAAGCTGCTCAGTTGATAAAAATCCCTGAGCTCTGGCTTTTGCTGAGCTCTTCCCTTTGCTGCCAGGCCCCGTCCTGCTGAAGGAAGGAGGGAGGAAGAGGGCAACTCATGCCTGGTCTGTTCATCAGGACTACTGCAGGGCCAGAAACAGCCCCAGTGAGCAATTCCTCCCAGACTTATGATTCTGAGTCCCTTCACAGGCTAAAGCTGATTTTGACTCAGAGTCAGGTAGTCTTTGGGACTGTCTTTAATCTGATGCTAATTGAGCCTCACTGTTCGAGGATATTGCATTCTCTCCATTCCATTCCCTCCACTGAACACCCTTTGCTCATACTCATAAAGAAGGCCATTCCACACCTGTAGTTTATTTGAAAGTAGGGTAAACCAGGACTATCACTCATGTCCGACTTCCTGGACGAGGGGACTTTTGACCCAGTCTGAACATCATGCCTCTGCAGGCGCTAAGTTGCTTCAGTTGTGTCTGACTCTTTGCAACCCTGTGGACTGTAGCCCTCCAAGCTCCACCGTCCATGGGATTCTCCAGGCAAGAAATTGGAGTTAGTTGCAATGCTCTCCTCTAGAGGATCTTCCAGACCCTGGAATCAAACCAGCATCTCCTGTGGCTCCTGCATTGCGGGCAGTTTCTTTACTGCTGAGGCACTGGGGAAGCCCCGTCTGAGTAGTAGCAAAATGCATAAATCAAAGTACTTTGGGGCTCACAGAGGCTTGCTTCCTTCAGAGCACCTCCAGCCTGTCAGGTGCTGGTGGTTAAGCTGTGAACAATGGACAGGAATCCCTGCCCTCCTGGTGCTGGCTTCAGGGTTGTGTTTGGAGCGCTTTGTTTTGTCCTTTCAATTATAATGATGGTAAAATATGTTTACCATATACTAGTCATCAAAATGACTCTTTGGTATTTTATTATTGTTTTTAAGTTTTCATTATAGTTCATTTACATGTTGTATTAGTTTCAGTTGTATAGAAAAATAAACCTGTTTACTCATTCACATATTGACTCTGGGTTTTTTCCTATACAGATCATTACAGAGCACTGAGGAGAGATCCTTGTGCTTGCAGCAGATTCTTATTGTTATCTATTATATATACAGTAGTGTTGTGAATCCAAATCTCCCAATTTATCCTCCACCCCTATCCCCTGATAACCACAGGTTTCTTTCTACTTCTGTTTTGTAAATAACTACTCTGTACCTCTTTTGATTCTGCATATAAGTGATATCATGTGATTTGTCTTTTTGGCTATCTTCTCTCAGTTAGACAATCTCTAGGTTCATACATGTTACTGAAAATGAAGTTCGGTATGTTCCTTTTTATGACTGAGTAATGTTCCATTGCCTGTATTACTGCATCTTCTTTATGCATTGCTCTAATGGATATTTAGGTGCCTTCCATGTCCTAGCTATTGTAAATGTGCTGTTATGAACACTGGGGATATTGCATCTTTTCAAATGATGGGCTAATGACAGAGGCCTTATGAAGAACAGTATAGAGATTTCTTATGAAACTATTGGAATATAGGACCCAGTAACCCCTGTCTTGGGCATATGCTCGAAATGATTTTTGACAGTCAATTTGGTATAATTAAATTAATTCACATTGTTGTTTAACTTTATCAACCCTCATCTCAGAACTCTTCATCTTCCTAAACTGAACCTATGTACCCACGAAATTAGAACTTCCATCCAGGTCGAGAGAATAAAACCAACTTGTTAATAGCTGTTCATTGTAGGGTAGGATGGGGGGAAATTCTTAACTTTTAGAACACACATTTTGTTTCGATATGTTAAAATAGCATGTATTTTTTTTTTAAGTGAGAAAAAATAATTTAAAATGTGGGTACTTCTACTTGATCAGAAAGAACTCCCCCATCTAAACATCTCCCTCACTCTGGCCTCTCCTTTAAGTACTGTCAGCAGGCAAAATCCTAACTTGGGTGCATTTTCAGCCTCTAAAGAAAGAAAACACCTTCTTTCCCCTCATAACGACAAGAAGGAAACATGTAAAATCCCACTTTAATGAGACCCAGAGAGGGTATTCAGGTTGGCTAACCTCATACACAAAACTAGCAGGATGAGTGGTAGTTTCAGTTCTATTATGTCCATATCATGCTCCCAACATTCATTCATTCAACAAGCATTTATCAATATTAACTCTTCTAGGAGATGGAGATGCAGATGAGAACAAGACCAACTATCTGAAAGGAGCTTACCTTCCTGGGTGAGTGTGTGAATTCTAGAGAAGAGGAAAGAAACAGATTAAACAAGTAACCCACTGGAAAGTACTTGTTGCTGGGGCCTGAGTCCTGAGAAACAGGTCCCCCGTTGACCTTTCTGGCCACATCTTTGCCCCTCCCCAAAGAACTACGCTAGGCCAGCATGAACCATCTGCTCAGATGTGCAACATTTACTGGCCTCCTGGGAAAACTTACTGTCCTGAAGGCCTGTACATTCTGCCTTGTACATTCATCTCCTAATATCTTTTGGAAAACAGCCCCTTTTCTCTACTCACTGCCAGCCTCCCTAGACCAGGGTAAGTAATCTTTTAAAGAGCCAAATTGTAAGCATTCCAGACAGTGGGGCTCAACAGGCAACATGGAGGATATTACACAGGCACATAATCATTTAAAATACAAGCATTTAAAATGTAAAAGCCATACTTCACTCATGGGCTGGCGCTGTACAAATGCAAAAACAATCAGGGGCTAGTTTTCAATCATGGGTCTATGAGGTGACATCTGATATAGACTGTGACCTTGTAATTGAGCAGGACCTATGCACAAGGCAACCCACTCCAGTATTCTTGCCTGGAAAATCCCATTGTTGGAGGAGCCTGATAGGTTACAGCCAATAGGGTCGCAAAGAGTCAGACACGACTAAACAACTTCACATGCAGCCTTCCTGGGAAAGATCCTCATGTCCTCTACCTGCCTCTTATTTGTAGAAAATTATCAGCTTCCTAAGTCTTCACCAAAATTCAAAAGTAAAATTATAAAGAGAAATCATAAACATGAAAGAAAACAGTCCCAAACAAGAAAATAAATAACAGCTCAACCATTCCACAAATTCAAAGATTTTTAGTTTGTTCCCAAGAACCATAGATAATATTGAGACTCATCATTGAGCAGTTTTGCAGATACTGAACTCCCAGCAGGTGGAAGAAGTTGCTCACCAGCCCATACACTCAGACCAGGGGAAACCAGAAGGCTGATGATGGTGAATCCAAGTTACCTCACCACCAAGCAATCAGATGATTCTCTAGGAGTTAATCATGCACCCAGCATCTCTTCTCTAGACACCGTTCTCTTGTAATCAAAAAGTTTTCAGGCATTTTGAGCCTTAAATCTCTGGACTCCTTGCTTGTCCTCTGTAATAAAGCCTACACTTTTTTCATCACAACCCAGCGTCAGTATAGGAGCTTTACTGTGTTCCCACAAGCAGACCCAAATCTGATTGGCTAACAACATCTCCCTGTCATCTGTCTCCTCCAACACCCCCAACAAAGAAGATCCCTAAGTTACAGCTTGTCTCCCACAGATTGGACCTTGTCACTCCTGTACCTAAAGCCCTCTGAGGGATCTCCTTTGCCCTTTAGATAACGGCCAAGGTATAAGCTACTGTTCCTGGCATCAGAAGGTCTGGATGCCTTTTCTCAGCTGCCCTCCTTCTAGGTTCAGGCCCAAGGTTACTTGACTCTCTGTCCTCCTTGGACACTCCCAGGTCCCAGGCTGAGCTGAGGTGGGCACCCACAGTCAGACACACACTCCTGTTGGCAAAGCTCCCCAAGGCCCCGTGAGCAAGATGTCCCTCATCCCAGGTGATCCCCAGGCACTGAGCTCAGCATCCACATTAGGACCTGTATCTTTCCCCATCAGTGCACCATGTGCACCTGAAGCGGCAGGTGCCCATGGCCTCCCAAATCCATCTCAGCTTTCCTTACGCAGGGCCAAGTAAAAGAAGATCAACTGCAGGACCACGAAGGTCTGCAGCCTGCGTTCCAGTGGCACAAACAAAGGTGCAAACTCCACCATGCTGATTCCTCTGCTTCCTCTGGAGGCTTCTCTGAGCTCTGCTGTGGTCTGAGACACCTGCTGGGTTTTGTTGCTGCCAGAGGTTGCTAAGCATTTGTGGGGGTGGAGGGAGTTGTCCAGCTAGCCATAGAGTCTCATTGCACCTACCCTGGCAGGGAACAGTATCCTAGGTGAAATATTCAAAACCACTTGGCCTGGACTAAACTTACTACAGAGGAAGAGAAGTGCAGTGGACTCTTCAGGCAATACATTTTCTGCCAGATCACCTTTGCTCAAATCTTGCCCACTACTGGGCAATTGAAGCAGCAAGTAAAGGGCAATCCTGCACTCTTTACACTTACACAACTATTTGGCTGCAGTAATTATCTCCTTTCACCCGCCAGGTCCATGGTTCCCCTTTACAAATAAGAAGCATGAGCTCCCATATAAATATCTCCACTCCCCACTACCTCCTCTCTGGCTGCTTTTTCCTCAGCTTGCCTGGACAGCAAAACTCATGGAAGAGCTGTCTGATCTCCATGCCCTCTCCTCCATTCTATCCTCCCTCTTCCAGACTTCAGATGTCCCTGTTCCATGGAACTGCCCTTGACAAGTTCACCACTGGCCTCCACGCTGCTGAATCCAGTGATCAATTCTCAGCTGTCATTCTGACCTTTCAGCAGCCTCCAGACACAACTGTTTCCTCCCACCTTCTTGAAACCACTTGGTCTGTGGACACCACAGAGTACACATAAGGCAAGGTAAGAGCAGGACACCTGGGGAGACAGGATTCATAATGGAAACAGGATTCTAGAAAGGTCTTTAACCTCTGTTGTGAAATGCATATGTATGAGGAAGTCATTGTTAGTTACACTGAGATCCTGCCCAGCATCCACCCAGAGCCAGCACAGAGTAGGTGCTGCTCAGGCAGCTGACTCTGCCCTGCTGTGGGGTCACTAAGACAGAGGCTCAGTCCAGCCTGGAGGCATCCACTGCCCTTCGCTCTGGTCCATGACTCGCTTCAGCTGAAGCACCTGCGAGGCTTCCTCCCTACCTGGGGATGAATTCCTAACCCTTGGACTGGACAGTAGCTCCCCCAGACAGAAGGCAGTAATTCTCAGGAACCCTGTCTGCACTGCTCAATCCCATCTCCATAGACGTTTGCTGCACAAAGTCCTAAACCTTAGCCTCCTATTTCTTAAACCTCACTTTGACCCTGACTCTTACCACGAAATCTCACCCACGTGTGCTCTGACCGCTCCCTCCTCTCTACTTTGTTCTCTCACAGCTCCCACATTCCCACCTCTCCCATCTTCTGACCCTAGCAAAGTCCATTCCACATGAGAGGGTGAGGCTTGGCCAGCCCATGTGGTTGCTGACAGATCTGTGCTGACTGACCCCTTGTCAACTATCACTTCATTACCATCCAAGAGTGTCACTAGGTTAGACCCCAGCAGGTCCTTTGTTCCCTGTGGGTAATGATGTCTGAGAACTTGTTCCAGGTCAACAGCTGCCTGATTCAGGAGGAGACTCCAGCTCTGCCCAACCCTGAGGATCTCTGAGCCTCTCTTCCACACCTGACAGCTCCTGCGCACCTTGGACTGTCTGAGTCAGCCTGTGTGTTGGTGGGAAGTCTTCCTATGAGGGAAAGTCCCTTAGGGCAGACTGGGGACACAGAGGGATGTCAGGTAGCAGATGCTGTGTAGTATTGGACCCAGTAGGAGGATGTGACACCTGGAGGTGGTGTCACTGGAGTTGCTGTGCAGCTCCTGGCTCTCTGTACCCATGGGGATGCTGACTGCAGAACAAACACCCTAGTATCAATGTTTAACACATTAAAGCACATTTTTGTTCACACAAACTCCAGTGCGGATATAACTATTTGGGTTCATCACTAGACAGCACTCCTCCCGAGTTCAGGCTCTCTGCTCCCTCCTTGTGTGGCTCAAGGTTGTGGTGAATGAGGGGATCTCTTTCCCTCTGGCCCTGCCAGTCTCTCCCCACCCTCAACCTCCATCCAGGTGCCCTAAGTGTGATTGTCACCTTGTACTGTGTCTCACCCAGGCCGGGGATCAGAATTCCCAGGTTCTCACAATTCCCATGATTCTTACCTCTGACCTTTGTCCCACATGGGGCTCTGCTGTGTGGACATCTCAGCCTTATCCTCCAGGCAGACTGCCTCCAGCAGCACCCACAGCATTGAAACTGCCTAGTCTAGTCTCTGAGGGCTCATGGGCTATCACTATGGCAATGCCACCAAGATGCCTCCAGTGACATCACCTCAGGGGTCACATCCTCCTACTGAGTGTGAATTGGACTTGGGGATTTGAATTCAACTGAGCAAATAAGCTAGAATTGTTGCCAAGTGACTCAGAGGCTAGGTAGTAGAAGGTGTGTGGTGCTGTCTAGCTCTCTTTCTCTCACCCTCTGTCTCTCCTTCCTGACTGGCTTGCTCTGGAGAAGTCTGGTGAGTGGCAACTACCAGGTAATTGACAAGCCCACAAGCAGGGCCCTGAAGCCTTCCGCCAGAAGCTTTGTGAATGAGCTTGAGAGTGGGTCCTCCAGCCCAAATCAAGGCTCTTGTCCCCCACACTAGAACAGGTTGGCTGCCTCCTCATGAATGGACTGAGTAGGAAGCCTCAGTTGCTCCCAGTGCCCAGGGCACATAATTGTCCATTCATCTATTTGTGTACATGGCCTTTCACCCCAAGCAAGCCCACAACAGGAGTAACTGACTGTGATCAGGAGAGTGAGTCGGGAGGGCAGGGATTGGGATTGAGGTGGAGTGTGGAGCTGATGTGACAAAGGAGGTGACATTCATTGACCAGTTTGAGGAGCTGAGGCATCTAAGGAAAGAGGCCAGCAGGTCCCAGGACACAGTAGGTGAGAGAGCAGGAACTCATAGAGCCACCCAGCCCCCGCAGCAGTGAAGGCGAAATAACTCCTTCCTGCGCTCAGACACTAAGGCCTGCAGTGGCTTATTACCCAAGAAGAAAGTCGCAGTGGGCGGGAATTTATCCCTTGGTGAATCTTGCCTTGCCTTCATGGTTGTTCCCACCTGCCACTTCTTCAGTCTTCTCTGTTGGAAACCATCACTCCTCCTCTCAAACCTATTGCTCTGGATTTCCACTTCTCTTGGGAATGTATAGCACCCACCTGGTCTGGTCAGAACAGGCCATCATCAGCTGCTGGGTACATATATATCCTGACTCTCTAATTACACCTGCCCCCAACATCCCTTGTGGCTCAGATGGTAAAGAGTCCATCTGCAATGAGAAGACCTGAGTTCAGTGCCTAGATTGGTAAGATCCCTTAGGGAAGGAACAGCTACCCACTCCAGTATTCTGGCCTGGATAGAGGAATCTGACAGGCTACAGTCCATGGGTCGCAAGGAGTTGGACAGGACTTAGTGACTTTCACTTTCCCACCATCCTCACAGGATGTAGAATGGTTAATTATTTTATTAAATCTATTCCACTCCTAAGATTCAAGGTGCACAATGTAATGCTTGTTTCTCTGATAACAAAAGTGAGGTTTGGAGGGGATGTGACTTGCACATGGTCACTGATAACGATTAGGTCAGGCTTGGATGCATATTTACATTCTTGAGATGGCCCACATACATAATTATTGGTGTTGTTATCTTCTGTTGGAAGAAAAGCTATTTTCCTACATAGGTGTTAGGGCTCACAGTACTGGCCCTGTGCTTCCATCTTGTCCCCTCTCTTATTATCTGTGTCGATGACCAGTGGCCCAGAGTATCTTTCATCAGAGGCATGTCTTCATTGTCCCTGACTGCAGACACAGAACCATTCACTCATCATGTTCCTTCTCTCCCTGCTTTGCCCTGTATCTGCACATAGCCTCCCTCTTGTCTCCCATAGAACAGGGCAGAGATGGTAAGTTGGAGCTGACTGGTTAGGGAGGATGAGGCCATTCTGTGGATCATCAGATCCACCATGTGGGAAGGGGGAATCATGGCAGCAAGGCTGCAGAGCCAGGCTGGGATTAAATGGGAGGCTTTAATCAGTGTTCACAGTTTGGGAGTAGGGTGGAAGAAAAGAAGAAGGCTGGAACAGAATCCTTTCATTGATAAACTGACGTTATGGAGCTCCCTTCTGTGTCAAGCTCGAGGCTGAAATTACAAAGCATGTAGGGACTATCTTATGGAGCTCTCAACTCATGTGACATCAGAACTGAGGTCAGAGGTCATCTTAGTCACTCAGGAAACAGAGACTCAGAAGAATGGTGAAAGAGGTCTGTCCATTGTCATTTAGCCAGTAACAGAGCTGAAGTCTCCTTCCTCACCTCGTGGGCCCCTCTGGCTGCCAGCCCAGGGCTCAGACAATCAAAAACTCAAAGGTGCCTAGATGAAACAGGACGTTGTAGCCTGGCCTTCCTCTTCAGCTCTGGGAGGGAGGAGCTGGGACAGAAAGGATGCAGGATGCAGGAGCTTCTAGGAGAAAGCCTTGCACTTGCTGTCTATGCTATCACTCAAGGCAAAGGAAGACAAACCTGCTCACTGGAGCTGCTCTTTGTCCTGCTCATTGAGTGACAGCATCACAAAGGAAAGACAAACAGACATCATTCTCTCCTAGCATCTCTCCCATTTCTCAGGTGGGCAGACATGAAGAGGACCCATTACAGAGGAGTCACAGCTGGAGAGCAAATCACTGATGCCAGAGTCGGTCTCCTCTCCCAGAAGCCAGCTGTGACCCAAGGCCTGGTATGGGGTGGAGCTTCAGAGGTCAGTGAAGGCTCTGGAGATGTGTTCAACAGATGCCTCCAGGAAGCATTATGGGATCACAGCAACTCCCTCCATCCTTCCTAATTGCAGCCCCGCCTTGTGGAGGAGCCCCCTCCTCTGGGGAGGTGTTCAGCAGATCTCCAAGTGTTGGTCTCTGGGGACGTTGTACTTGAGCTTGTGGGCTTCGAAGAGATTTTCCAGCTCTTTTATGTAGCGCTGGTGAAGGCTGTCCACCTCCTCCTGGGAGGGATATGGTGTCTTCTGCACCTCAATGGGCTTCCCCACTGCAAGACACAGAGGTGAGTGGTGGCCCAGAGTAGGAAACACTGAAGGCACAAGGACCTTGGTGTTCCCACTAGAATGGTCATCTGAGCAGGTAAGCACTCCAACTCCCTCTCTTTCAATTCTATTTTCCATTACAGATTCTAAGATGGTAGGTCAATTTCAAGATTCTGATATGTCAACAATATAGTCAGCAGGCATTTGCATGCATTATCTCTTCTGTTATGCTAACAGTCCTATAGAGAAATCACCTGATATTATTCCTGTTTGACTCCTGTGGAAATGAGGCCCATGGCAGTTAAATAGCTTGTTCAAGGTCACATAGCCAGGAAAAATCAGTACCAGGGTATAAGCATTGGGGATGTGCACTTAGCCTCTGGGAAAGGTGAATCTGGCATTCTCAGATGTCATGATTGGAAGAGCTTTGTGTCTACGGGAGGAGGTGGATCAGAAAGCAGCTGCCATATCTTCTCTTGGAAATGGTCTAGAGGTAGCAGCTCTATAAACATTCCTAAGTATAACACCACACAGTGCAACAAAATTTTGATAGAGGAGGTTGTCTGAGCTCAATTAAGAAATGACTGGGTGAGTAGAGAAGAACAGTTCTATTAGCACTACCATTGGAACCTAGTTGGAATTCAGTAAGAAAACAAACAGCTGAAAGATGGTGCTAAGTCTATGGACTAAAACTGATGCCCATTATTTACAAGGAAATCCCTCTGGCTCTGTTTCCGGAGCCTGCTGATTGCTACTTTACACACAATTCTAACAGACTTGCAATGGTCTTGTATCTACCTTCTCCAGTTACTATCACTAGACACCGTGGTTAGAATTAAACCCTCCTTGTCTTGCATAATAAAAGTCATATACCCTAATCAAACCTCAACTTTGTTACCAATGGCAGGGTGATCTCTTGGAAGTGATTTAGCTTCTGTGCATCTGTGTTTGCAATCAATAAAATGGAGATGAGAGGCCCTCCGATTGAGCTAGTTCAAATTCTGAAAGAGGATGCTGTGAAAGTGCTGCACTCCATATGCCAGCAAATTTGGAAAACTCAGCAGTGGCCACAGGACTGGAAAAGGTCAGTTTTCATTCCAAACCCAAAGAAAGGCAATGCCAAAGAATGCTCAAACTACCGCACAATTGCACACATCTCACATGCTAGTAAAGTGGAGCTTAAAATTCTCCAGGCCAGGCTTCAGAAATATGTGAACTGTGAACTTCCAGATGCTTTAGATGTCTCAGAAAAGGCAGAGGAACCAGAGATCAAATTGCCAACATCCACTGGACCATTGAAAAAGCAAGAGAGTTCCAGAAAAAACATCTATTTCTAATTTATTGACTATGCCAAACCCTTTGACTGTGTGGATCACAATAAACTGTGGAAAATTCTGAAAGAGATGGGAATACCACACTCCCTGACGTGCCTCTTGAGAAACCTGTATGCAGGTGAGAAAGTAATAGTTAGAACTGGACATGGAACAACAGACTGGTTCCAGATAGGAAAAGGAGTACTGTCAAGGCTGTATACTGTCACCCTGCTTATTTAACTTTATGCAGAGTACATCATGAGAAACGCTGGACTGGAAGAAACACAAGCTGGAATCAAGATTGCTGGGATATATCCAGATGACACCACCCTTATGGCAGAAAGTGAAGAACTAAAGAGCCTCTGGTTGAAAGTGAAAGAGGAGAGTGAAAAAGTTGGCTTCAATTCAGTTCAGTTCAGTTGCTCAGTCGTGTCCGACTCTTTGCAATCCCATGAATCACGGCATGCCAGGCCTCCCTGTCCATCACCAACTCCCGGAGTTCACTCAGACTCACGTCCATCGAGTTTGTGATGCCATCCAGCCATCTCATCCTCTGTCGTCCCCTTCTCTCCCAGCATCAGAGTCTCTTCCAATGAGTTAACTCTTCACATGAGGTGGCCAAAATACTGGAGTTTCAGCTTTAGCATCATTCCTTCCAAAGAAATCCCAGGGCTGATCTCCTTCAGAATGGGCTGGTTGGGTCTCCTTGCAGTCCAAGGGACTCTCAAGAGTCTTCTCCAACACCACAGTTCAAAAGCATCAATTCTTCGTCACTCAGCCTTCTTCACAGTCCAACTCTCATATCCATACATGACTACTGGAAAACCATAGCCTTGACTAGACAGACTTTTGCTGGCAAAGTAATGTCTCTGCTTTTGCATATGCTATCTAGGTTGGTCATAAATTTTCTTCCAAGGAGTAAGTGTCTTCTAATTTCATGGCCGCAGTCCTCGTCTGCAGTGATTTTGGAGCCCAAAGAAATAAAGTCTGACACTGTTTCCATAAAGTCTGACACTGTTTCCACTGTTTCCCCATCTATTTGCCATGAAGTGATGGGACCAGATGCCATGATCTTCGTTTTCTGAATGTTGACCTTTAAGCCAACTTTTTCACTCTCCTCTTTCACTTTCATCAAGAGGGTTTTTAGTTTCTCTTCACTTTCTGCCATAAGGGTGGTGTCATCTGCATATCTGAGGTTATTGATATTTCTCCTGGCAATCTTGATTCCAGCTTGTGCTTCCTCCAGCCCAGCGTTTTTCATGATGTACTCTGCATAGAAGTTAAATAAGCAGGGTGACAGTATACAGCCTTTTCCTATTTGGAACCAGTCTGTTGTTCCATGTCCAGTTCTAACTGTTGCTTCCTGACCTGCATATAGGTTTCTCAAGAGGCATGTCAGGGGAGTGTGGTATTCCCATCTCTTTCAGAATTTTCCACAGTTTATTGTGATCCACACAGTCAAAGGGGTTTGGCATAGTCAATAAAGCAGAAATAGATGTTTTTCTGGAACTCTCTTGCTTTTTCCATGATCCAGCAGATGGTGGAAATTTGATCTCTGATTACTGCGCCTTTTTGAAAACCAGTTTGAGCATCTGGAAATTCATGGTTCACGTATTGCTGAAGCCTGGCTTGGAGAATTTTGAGCATTACTTTACTAGTGTGTGAAATGAGTGCAATTGTGCGGTAGTCTGAGCATTCTTTGTCATTGCCTTTCTTTGGAAATGGAATGAAAACTGACCTTTACAGTCCTGCAGCCACTGCTGAGTTTTCCAAATTTGCTGGTATATTGAGTGCAGCATTTTCACAGCATCATCTTTCAGGATTTGAAACAGCTCCACTGGAATTCCATCACCTCCACTTGCTTTGTTCATAGTGACACTTTCTAAGTCCCACTTGACTTCACATTCCAAGATGTCTGGCTCTAGGTGAGTGATCACACCATCGTGATTATCTTGGTCTTGAAGATCTTTTTTGTTCAGTTCTTCTGTGTATTCTTGCCACCTCTTCTTGATATCTTCTGCTTCTGTTAGGTCCATGCCATTTCTGTCCTTTATCGAGCCCATGTTTGCATGAAATATTCTCTTGGTATCTCTAATTTTCTTGAAGAGATCTCTAGTCTTTCCCATTCTGTTCTTTTCCTCTATTTCTTTAGATTGATCACTGAGGGAAGCCTTTCTTCTTGCTATTCTTTGGAACTCTGCATTCAGATGCTTATATCTTCCTGTTTCTCCTTTGCTTTTCGCTTCTCTTTCACAGCTATTTGTAAGGCCTCTCCAGACAGCCATTTTGCTTTTTGCATTTCTTTTCCATGGGGATGGCCTTTATCCCTGTCTCTTGTACAATGTCATGAACCTCTGGCCGTAGTTCATCAGGCACTCTATCTATCAGATTTAGTCCCTTAAACCTATTTCCCACTTTCACTGTATAATCATAAGGGATTTGACTTAGGTCATACCTGAATGGTCTAGTGGTTTTCCCTACTTTCTTCGATTTGAGTCTGAATTTGGTAATAAGGAGTTCATGATCTGAGCCACAGTCAGCTCCTGGTCTTGTTTTTGTAGATTTTATAGAACTTCTCCATCTTTGGCTGCAAAAAATATAATCAACCTGATTCAGTGATGCCCATCTGGTGATGTCCATGTGTAGAGTTGTCTCTTGTATTGTTGGTAGTGGTGCGGCAGCCACGAGGAGCTACCCCACGCCCGAGGCCACAGGGGTGGCTGGGAGGGCAACCCCACTTCCAAGGAACGGTGGCTGCATGGGCGCAGGAGGGCTGAGAGGAGCTATTCCAAGTTCAAGATCAGGAGGGGCGGCATTGAGGAGATAACCCTTGTCCAAGGTAAGGAGCAGCAGCTGCGTTTTGCTGGAGCAGCCGTGAAGAGACACCCCACATCCAAGGTAAGAGAAACCCAAGTAAGATGGTAGGTGTTTCCAGAGGGCATCAGAGGGTAGACACACTGAAACCGTAATCACAGAAAACTAGTCAATCTAATCACACTAGGACCACAGCCTTGTCTAGCTCAGTGAAACTAAGCCATGCCCGTGAGGCCACCCAAGATGGGCAGGTCATGGTGGAGAGGTCTGGCAGAATGTGGTCCACTGGAGAAGGGAATGGCAAACCACTTCAATATTCTTGCATTGAGAACTCCAAGAACAGTATGAAAAGGCAAAATGATAGGATACTGAAAGAGGAACTCCCCGGGTCAGTAGGTACCCAATATGCTACTGGAGATGAGCAGAGAAATAACTCCAGAAAGAATAAGGGATGGAATCAAAGCAAAAACAATACCCAGCTGTGGATGTGACTGGTGATAGAAGCAAGTTCCGATGCTGTAAAGAGCAATATTGCATAGAAACCTGGAATGTCAGGTCCATGAATCAAGGCAAATTGGAAGTGGTCAAACAAGAGATAAGAGTGAACATTGACATTCTAAGAATCAGCGAACTAAAATGGACTGGAATGGGTGAATTTAACTCAGATGACCATTATATCTACTACTGCGGGCAGGAATCCCTTAGAAGAAATGGAGTAGCCATCATGGTCAACAAAAGAGTCCAAAATGCAGTACTTGGATGCAATCTCAAAAACAACAGAGTGATCTCTGTTTTCAAGGCAAACCATTCAATATCACAGTAATTCAAGTCTATGCCCCAACCAGTAACTCTGAAGAAGCTGAATTTGAATGTTTCTATGAAGACCTATGAGACTTTTTAGAACTAACACCCCCAAAAGATGTCCTTTTTATTATAGGGGACTGGAATGCAAAAGTAGGAAGTCAAGAAACACCTGGAGTAACAGGCAAATTTGGCCTTGGAATACGGAATGAAGCAGGGCAAAGACTAATAGAGTTTTGCCAAGAAAGTGCACTGGTCATACATAGTTGGCTTAAAGTTCAACATTCAGAAAACTAAGATCATGGCATCCAGTCCCATCACTTCATGGCAAATAGATGGGGAAACAGTGGAAATGTTAGGGGAAAAACACTGATTGAAACCGCCCACTCTGACCAAGCACCATAGTAACCATTTGCATGAGTTGTTTTACTACAGGAGGTCCTGGTAAGGAACAGGAAACTAATAAGCCTCCATCAACCAGAAGAGTTTGGGAGAACTCAAAAGGAGACACCACCTCTCTGGCCACCTCCCAGAATCCTTCTCTCTGGCATCCATTTTGGCTGAACAAGTTGTGCACCACCAGGAAGGACTCTGAGTCAGAATGATTGGCTAAGGACTACCCAGAAACTAATCCCATCACCATAAAACCTCTCCCACCCAGGCGCCCTTTTCCCGATAAAATCTCTTGCTTTGTCAGCACACATGTCTCCTCAGACAATTCATTCCCGAGTGTTAGACAAGAGCCCAGTTTCAGGCCTTGGAAGGGGTCCCCCTTCCTGCAACAAATGGTGACTCTGGCAGGGACTCTTCTTCACCGAGACTGACATCCTGACCATTCGGGGTACTCAGGGGCCAGCTTGCCTGCCAATGGACCAGACACAGCAACCACAACTGGGACCCTTTTGTCCCTGGTCTCCTCCTGACGCAGAACAATTGGGCAGAGTGCCCAATTGGTAAGGAACAAGAGACTTTATTGACCTCTCTTCCTTCTCTCTCTCTTTCCTCTTCTTAACCCTTCCTATCCTTCCCCATTTTTCTAGTTCCCCAGTCCTGGATGCAGGAATCTGGTCGAAGGGCCTCAGCCTGACCTGAGGATTGGAAACTGATCACCTACTCTTGGCAGAGAACTCGAATTCTGGTTCTGGTCTGGTCTGATTTCTGATAGGGCTGAGTTCCAGTCCTCCCTTCTCTGGAGGCCCAGGGTAAAGTCCCATAATGCCTGGGTATCTACAGGTGGCAGGAGACGTCTTGTAAGGCCACCCCTTTTGCCCCCTCTCCCATCTCCTCCCCTTTCTTCTTTCAACCTGGCTTCCTTTCCTCCCTTTGAAATCTTTGAAGACCTGAGATATTTCCCTTTATTCTGTTAATACTTGGATCTGAAGTTCTGTGTCTCTATAGGAGGTTTTCTGAGGGACTGTATTCTTGTATTTAAGGGAGTGTCTGATGAGGACTGCCAGGTTTATATGTGTGTGTTTTAACTCTGTGTTCTGTGTTGTGATTTTTGATGACCATGTTGCTTTATCTGGCCACCATTTGGTTTAGACCTGCCACCATTTTGTTAGAATTTGATTTTCTTTCCCTGTACCTTGAGATCAGGGCTCTCAGAAACACTTACCTAGACCATCTCTAACTCCTGAGACTGAGGGAAAGGCGGGAAAAGCCTTTAAATTTTTATTTATTTCAACTGTTTTTTCATAAACTAGTAAATTTTATATTGTAGCATCTAATTAATGACTAAACTTAGAAAATGAACCTAGATCTTACATTGTGTCTGTCTAAATATGTCTTGGTATGTCTTTGTCTCTATGTAACATTTTTGAGGTTAATTTGTAAATAAGTTCTATTTAATTGGCTTAAAGAAAGGTAAGGGCTTATAAATCAAATAATTCTAAATTGAACAATAAATTCCAGGTTCATGTGAACTGGGAAATATTCAGTATTAAATACCTGATATTAAATATTAAATACCTGATATTAATATTAAATACCTGATATTAATGTTTGTTTGTTGACCTATCTAATATAGACATGTCTTGGAGTAATTAATATTAAGTAGAATATTTTCATTGTACCTAAGTTTAATATAAATTAAATATTATATCTGTTACAAGTTTGTCAACAAGGAAATTACCTCGAGTGAAGAAACGTCTAAAAAATGTAAATGAGATATGAGCTTTTATATAAACTCTGCTAAGAATAATTATTCTTTAGGAATATCTGTCTAAAATAGTCTCTCCAGATTGGCATAACTTGAATTTCTAAGAGTGGTGCTAAGTGTTCTAAGTGTTGGAAGTCTATTGAATAGTTAGGTCATTTCCAAATAAAATAAGATTTTGACACATTTACTACTAAACACTAATTTCCTTTTACAGAAAAACTAAAGAGATTTGGGATTATAAATAAATAATGTTTGGTGCCATCCCAAAATGTTCTAAGAAAGCAAGGGTTTTAGAAATTATCATTATATTTATGCTCACCAATTTATAAAATGCTAATATAAAAGTTAGTTCTTGATTGCTAAAGGAAAGAAGGAAGTGTGTTTTCAGTTAAAAAAAGGTATAAAAAATACTAAAAAGAGTTATGCATGATCAGGATTTTCTAAAACTGGATTACAGTTAGTTAGATAAAAGGCTTTTGTTAAGAATGACACAGCCATAAGAAAACTGGTTAAAGTCAACTAGGTCCAAGATGGAGGAGCTGACTTTCACTAGACCTTGAGCCTTGGTATTTATGCTCATTGTGACATATCAACAAGCTAAATGATACACCCATCAACACTGACTAAATCTGACCAAATGTCCTAAATATTTTTAATTGATCTTTTCAATAAAACTTCCTAAATCGAATTCTTTTGAAGTTCCTTTGACCTCTAGCTAACTTTGGGATGCTACAGAGGGCCCCTAAAACATCCGAAAGAGAGATATTAAACTGTGTTTATTTGGTTGGTTAAATTATATGAAAAAGATTATCAAGTGAATAATAAATCATCTCATGTTATAATGTATGGTAAAATTCAGTTCAGTTCAGTTTAGTCGCTCAGTCGTGTCCGACTCTTTGAGACCCCATGAATCGCAGCATGCCAGGCCTCCCTGTCCATTACCAACTCTCAGAGTTCCCTAAGACTCACATCCATCCAGTCCGTGATGCCGTCCAGCCATCTCATCTTCTGTCTTTCCCTTCTCCTCCTGCCCCCAATCCCTCCCAGCATCAGAGTCCATGGTAAAATTGCTAATACGGATATCCTAGAAATTATATGGAGTTCTTAACATTTTGATATGTGCTGGTATTTTAATGGAAAACCCGATGACTTCACAAAAGCTGAATGAGCCAGTGAATATGCTTATAACTTTTATGGTTTCTATCTGAAAAATTACAGGTTTGAATCTTGTGTTTTCTGGGAGTAGGGAAAACCTTCCTCTCAAACTAATTATGAAAATAATTTGGTAAAATTATACATTATAAACAAAACAATTATATTTTTCTCTACTTGACTCCTCCAGAAATTTGAAACTCTTCGGTTTCCAGTAAGTTTATCAAATGAGACAGGAAAGTTATTAACAGGTACAAAAATCTCAAGGAATTTTTGAGACCTTAAGAAGGGAAGAATTCACCTAGATTTGTTAGGCAAACTCTGTGATAAGCCTTTGATATGAGTTTCCAGTCCTGTTTTATATTAAAAGTTCAATCTGAGATTCTATGAATGTTTCAGTTTAGTTCAGTTCAGTCGCTTAGTCGTGTCCGACTCTTTGAGACCCCATGAATCATAGCACGCCAGGCCTCCCTGTCCATCACCAACTCCTGGATTTTACCCAGACTCACGTCCATCGAGTCAATGATGCCATCCAGCCATCTCATCCTCTGTCGTCCCCTTCTCCTCCTGCCCTCAATCCCTCCCAGCATCACAGTCTTTTCCAACGAGTCAACTCTTCTCATGAGGTGGCCAAAGTACTAGAGTTTCAGGTTTAGCATCATTCCTTCCAAAGAAATCCCAGGGTTGATCTCCTTCAGAATGGACTGGTTGGATCTCCTTGAAGTCCAAGGGACTCTCAAGAGTCTTCTCCAACACCACAGTTCAAAAGCATCAATTCTTTGGTGCTCAGCTTTCTTCACAGTCCAACTCTCACATCCATACATGACCACAGGAAAAACCATAGCCTTGACTAGACAGACCTTTGTTGGCATAAATGTCTCTGCTCTGGAATATGCTATCTAGGATGGTCATAACTTTTCTTCCAAGGAGTAAGCGTCTTTTAATTTCATGGCTGCAGTCACCATCTGCAGTGATTTTGGAGCCCAAAGAAATAAAGTCTGACACTGTTTCCACTGTTTCCCCATCTACTTCCCATGAAGTGATGGGACCTGATGCCATGATCTTCGTTTTCTGAATGTTGACCTTTAAGCCAACTTTTTCACTCTCCTCTTTCACTTTCATCAAGAGGCTTCTGAGTTCCTCTTCACTTTCTGCCATAAGGGTGGTGTCATCTGCATATCTGAGGTTATTGATATTTCTCCCAGCAATCTTGATTCCAGCTTGTGTTTCTTCCAGTCCAGCATTTCTCATGATGTACTCTGCATAGAAGTTAAATAAGCAGGGTGACAGTATACAGCCTTGATGGACTCCTTTTCCTATTTGGAACCAGTCTGTTGTTCCATGTCCAGTTCGAACTGTTGCTTCCTGACCTGCATACAGATTTCTCAAGAGGCAGGTCAGGTGGTCTGGTATTCCCGTCTCTCTCAGAATTTTCCACAGTTTATTGTGATCCACACAGTCAAAGGATTTGGCATAGTCAATAAAGCAGAAATGTTTTTCTGGAACTCTCTTGCTTTTTCCATGATTCAGAGGATGTTGGAATTTTGATCTCTGGTTCCTCTGCCTTTTCTAAAGCCCGCTTGAACATCTGGAAGTTCACAGTTCACATATTGCTGAAGCCTGGCTTGGAGAATTTTGAGCATTATTTTACTACCGTGTGAGATGAGTGCAATTGTGCAGTAGTTTGGGCATTCTTTGGTATTGCCTTTCTTTGGGATTGGAATGAAAACTGATCTTTTCCAGTCCTATGGCCACTGCTGAGTTTTCCAAATTTGCTGGCATATTGAGTGCAGCACTTTCACAGCATCATCTTTCAGGATTTGAAATAGCTCAACTGGAATTCCATCACCTCCACTAGCTTTGTTCACAGTGATGCTTTCTAAGGCCCACTTGACTTCAAATTCCAAGATGTCTGACTCTAGGTGAGTGATCACACCATCGTGATTTTATCTTTGTCTTATCTTTTTGTTCAGTTCTTCTGTGTATTCTTGCCACCTCTTCTTCATATCTTCTGCTTCTGTTAGGTCCATACCATTTCTGTCCTTTATTGAGCCCATCTTTGCATGAAATATTCCCTTGGTATCTGCAATTTTCTTGAAGAGATCTCTAGTCTTTACCATTCTGTTCTTTTCCTCTATTTCTTTGAATTGATCACTGAAGAAAGCTTTCTTATCTCTTCTTGCTATTTTTTGTAACTCTGCATTCAGATGCTTATATCTTTCCTTTTCTCCTTTACGTTTTGCTTCTCTTCTTTTTATAGCTATTTGTAAGACCTCCTCAGACAGCCATTTAGCTTTTTTGCATTTCTTTTCCATGGGGATGGTCTTGATCCCTGTCTCCTGTACAATGTCATGAACCTCATTCCATAGTTCATCAGGCACTCTATCTATCAAATCTAGTCTCTTAAATCTATTTCTCACTTCCACTGCATAATCATAAGGGATTTGATTTAGGTCATACCTGAACGGTCTAGCGGTTTTACCTACTTTCTTCAATTTAAGCCTGAATTTGGCAATAAGGAGCTCATGATCTGAGCCACAGTCAGCACTTGGTCTTGTTTTTGCTGACTGTATAGAGCTTCTCCATCTTTGGCTGCGAAGAATATAATCAATCTGATTTTGGTGTTGACCATCTGGTGATGTCCATGTGTAGTCTTCTCTTGTGTTGTTGGAAGAGGGTGTTTGCTATGACCAGTGCATTTTCTTGGCAAAACTCTATTAGTCTTTGCCCTGCTTCATTCCACATTCCAAGGCCAAATTTGCCTGTTACTCCAGGTGTTTCTTGACTTCCTACTTTAGCATTCCAGTCTCCTATAATGAAAAGGACATCTTTTGGGGGTGTTAGTTCTAAAAGGTCTTGTAGGTCTTCATAAAACCAGTCAACTTCAGCTCCTTCAGCATTACTGGTTGGGGCATAGACTTGGATAACTGTGATATTGAATGGTTTGCCTTGGAGACGAACAGAGATCATTCTGTCGTTTTTGAGATTGCATCTAAGTACTGCATTTCAGACTCTTTTGTTGACCACAATGGCTACTCCATTTATTCTGAGGGATTCCTGCCCACAGTAGTAGATATAATGGTCATCTGAGTTAAATTCACCCATTCCAGTCCATTTTAGTTAGCTGATTCCATAATTGTTTTAGCAAAATAAAGAGTCTGTGATCAATTATGGTTATATAAATTATCAAACTAAAATTAGTGAGAACAGACCTATTTTGCAAACAACCTATCCTTAATTTGGTTATATTTTATAAAAATGAGGGTAATTTTAGGGAGAAAAAAGATGTGTTAAATCCCAGTTTGTTAATGGAGATCTACCAATGAGGTAGTAAGACTCATTTCTTGGATAGTTGTTTGCTGTTATGTGGTATTAATGTAAAATTTAATTGAAGTCTTGAACACTCTAAGTTTGTTTCTGAAGCTTATCTCAGTAATCTATCTTTGGATGAAGATCAGATGCCTCATGACCTGAAACCAGGACTGGAAAAAGACATAATTTAAGGGACTGTCTCCAATCTGGATGGAAGCATTAGGGGAAGCACACTGATTGACACCACCCACCCTGGCCAGGCACTATAGTAACCATTTGCATGAGTTTATGACAGGAAATCCTGATAAGGAATATGGAACTAATAAGCCACCACCAACCAGAAGAGTTTGGGAAAGGTCTAAAGGAGACATTGCGTTTCTGTCCACTTCCCAGAATCCCTCTCGCTAGCATCCATCTTGGCTGAGCGATGTGTGCACCACCAGGAAAGACTCTGAATTAGAATGATTGGCCAAAGACCACCTGGAAACTAATCCCATCACCATAAAACCCAACATTGCAAGCCATGCAGCAGAGCAGTTCTCCTGGGTTTCCTTACCCTACTACTCTCCACCCGGGTACCCTTTCCCAATAAAATCTCTTGCTTTGTCAGCAGACATGTCTCCTCAGACAATTCATTTCCGAGTGTTAGACAAGAGCCCAGTTTCGGGCCCTGGAAGGGGTCCCCCTTCCTGCAACAGAAGGACTTTTTTATCAGGTACTTTTAACTATCTCATGCACAATGAAACTGAAGGAAAATTAACTCTTAGATTAATTCCCACTTCCAAAGGCCTCTACACTGGATTGGTCTATAGAGAAGACAGCTAACCTGATCTCACCTTAAAATGATGCTCAAACAGGAGAAACTACACTACAGTAGGATGAGAAGATGACGACATCAGAGGTAGACAGCTTGCCCAAGATGCTGGACCTGACTCATATGATCATTTACAATGTTTTCTTGATTTCTTAGACCTTTGCATATAAATCAAATGCTTTTCTATCATAGGCCTGATCGTATGCTAATTTTAGAAATCAATCCAGTTGTTAAGTTTGTGGCCAATTACCTGTGTCTGGTTCTGGGTTGCCTTTGTAAGTTTCTCTACTACAAGACTCTAACTGGCTGGCCCCAAGAAAATTTACTTTAAAAAAAAATCATAGTCATATTCATGTCACTGTGATATTACTAGATGGGATCCCCTCACTGGGCCAATTAATAATGCCTGCTCTGACTCTGGTCATAAATTTGAGCTTTTTTCTGTTACTCAAGCTGAATCAGAGCAACAAGAAAAGTTTCAGCAAAGGAGGAAAAAATCTCCCACTATTATGAGATGGATTTATATAGATAACACCAGGCTATGGTAATTTAGGTTTAAAGTCTCCTCTGTGTTGGAAACAATTAAATCATACTAAGGATAATCAGTCTAGCAACACTAGAAAACTGGGCTATGTGCCTTATAGACGGTGGTGCTGGTATATAATTTCCCTGGAAGATAAAAACTCTACAGAGTAGACTAAGTCAGATGACCTGAGATAGACTGGGCTACATCTAATGGAAGCTCTTAATTTGTGACTTTACTAATACTGCTAGCTATGTTGTTTGTATTTCACCTGTTTTACAAAATTGCTGTTTCTTACACTGCCAAATGTGTGTCTGGGGCCTCCTAATAGAATAATATATAGTCCCATATGAGATTGATGTTGATAACAGTGTAACTCTAGACATAGGAAGAAGCAACAAGAGAGAATATTTTCCTGGACCAAGAGGCTAGCAAGACAGGTGGTCCAGAGAATTTTGGATATTGTTTTATGGCCTAGTCCCGTAACAGCACATTGAGTGGCCTGTCAACAAAATCTTTGCCAAACCTGAGAATGGACATTCTCAGCAACATGGGATAAAATAGTCATGAAATGCCCCCCTCAAAATCATGGTCAAGTTTATGAGCAAAAGGGGCTCTGCCAACTGAAGACTGACACTTGCCATCTACATCTATAAAGATTAAATCATGGCCACCACAACTGCTGACTTTCAATATCCCTGAAATGAGTTCAGGGTGAAAATCAGAAATGAAGCACTCTGTGCTCTGGGAAAAACTGGCAGAACAGGCCTTCAGATAGTTAGATCGTTTCAGGAGAAGATTTTATGAGTTCCAGTTCTTCTTGCACCTTCTCATACCTAGAGAAACACTGATATCATTAATGGTGACATCAGCTTTGGCTATTAAGGAAAATTTTACAGTTAAAAGTCAAAATAGAGTAGCTATGGTTCAGACATCCTGGGAAATAACTAGGTGATGCTATGGGTGTAATTTCAGGTTAGACGTTGTATTGCTGAACACGAGTTTTCTGAGTTGTGTCAGGCCTAGATGCCATCATTCTCAAAACAACGTCTGCTGGAAGCTAGTAACTGCAACCTTACTTTTTATAAAACTAGGCAACTGGCTCCTGGTTACAAGTCTCCCCAAAGTGCCAGGTCCAGACTGGGTTTCAGGCCTATTCTTTTAAAAAAGAAATGAGATTTATTTTGTCTACTAAATTCCAGTTATCACTCCTCCAACTACTTCTAATTGGGTCTGTTACACCAAAATGGCAGACCAAGGGATTGAGATTTTAATCATACAAGACTCAGATCTAGAACTTGGAACTCAAATACTTCCAATTCAGTGTCTATACTCCAAGCTGAGGCAGTCCTATGCCCCATTTTGGCAGGAAATTATCAGTCATAGTTGCCCTGTTCCCTAAATTAAAACTGAGCAAGACTCTGTGGGGCTCTGGAGTAGAGACATGTTCTGTGTTCTCCATTTCTTGTCTGTAGGATATAGGCTTCATTGAGCCTCACTGACATTCCCTGAGTTCCAAAGGGTGGATTCAAACAATTGCTAATCAGGGAAAGGAGAGGATACAGAAACAGGAGAAACAATCAAAGGTTGGTACAAACTCCAGAAAGAGTCCTGGTTCCTACTCAAAGAAATATACATAACAATGTCTTTGAGCCCCACCCAGGTGGAGGATGGTAACTTCAGACTGAACACAAGATTCCTGGAGCACAGCTCTGTTTCCTCACCACCAACCAACCAAAAAGGAATCACAAACCCTGCAACCCTCACCCCAAATGTTGCCTTCTGTTTCCAGGGGCCAGAGATGACCATCCTGTTAGGTCTCCTGTTTGGCCCCTGTCTAATTCATCTCTGAGAGGGGCCAAGAGTTTCAAACTAAATTGCTGTTTTTATAAGGGTGAATGCTGGTTTCAGGGAAAAAAATATATCTTGACTTTGATCTGGTAGAGAGAGACTTCTGCTCTGCTAGGAAGGCCTACGCCCTACACCCATGCACAGCAGGAAGAAATTACAGAAGAAAGAGACCTTTTCCCCAATTCCCAAGAAGTATCTTAAGTATGAAGTCTCTCAGGGGGAGTTGTTAGGGAAGCACACTGAGTAAAACCACCCACCCTGGTCAGGTACCATAGTAACTATTTGCTTGAGTTGTTTTACGACAGGAGGTCCAGGTAAGGAACAGGGAACTAATAAGCCACCACCAACCAGTAGAGTTCTGGAAAGGTTGAAAGAAGACACTGTGTGTCCATCCACCTCCCAGAATACTGCTCGCTAGCATCCATCTTGGCTGAGTGATGCCTGCACCACCAGGAAAGACTCTGAATTAGAATGATTGGCCAAAGACTATCCAGAAATTAATCCCATCACCATAAAACCCGACATTGCAAGCCATATGACAAAGCTGTTCTCCTGGGTTCCCTTACCCTACTGCTCTTCACCCGGGCTCTCGTTCCCAATAAAATCTCTTGCTTTGTCAGCACACTTGTCTCCTCAGACAATTCATTTCCACGTGTTAGACAAGAACCTAGTTTCAAGCCGTGGAAGGGGTCCCCCCTTCCTGCAACAGAAACAGTGGCTGACTTTATTTTGGGGGCTCCAAAATCACTGCAGATGGTGATTTCAGCCATGAAATTAAAAGATGCTTACTCCTTGGAAGAAAAGTTATGACCAACTTAGACAGCATATTGAAAAGCAGAGATGTTACTTTGTCAACAAAGGTCCGTCTAGTCAAGGCTATGGTTTGTCCAGTAGTCATGTATGGATGTGAGAGTTGGAATGTGAAGAAAGCTGAGCACCAAAGAATTGATGCTTTTGAACTGTGGTGTTGGAGAAGACTCTTGAGAGTCCCTTGGACTGCAAGGAGATCCAACCAGTCCATTCTAAAGGAGATCAGTCGTGGGTGTTCATTGGTGGGACTAATGTTGAAGCTGAAACTCCAATACTTTGGCCACGTGTAGTGAAGAGTAAATCATTTGAGAAGACCCTGATGCTGGGAGAGACAGAGGGCAGGAAGAGAAGGGGATGACAGAGGATGAGATGGTTGGATGGCATCATCACTCAATGGACATAGATTTGGATGAACTCCAGGTGTTGGTGATGGACAGGGAGGCCTGGCATGCTGCGGTTCATGGGTTGCAAAGTGTCGGACATGACTGAGCGATGAACTGAAATGAACCTCGCAAGTTGTTGGGAAAACTAAGCCGCTGCATGTAAGGAACCAGTGCAGTGCCTGACACAGGCAGGGGCACAGTGATCAGGAGCGGCTACTGGCCGTTGTGCCCCTGTTACTCTTCTCATTCTAGACTGCCTTTCATAGGATTACTTGCCGGTGTATCTGTTTCACACACTGGAAAGTGTGCTCCACAATGTCAAGGGTGTACTGCTCTATGTCCAGGTCTCCTTACAGCAAAAGTCCAGGCCTCTTACTCTATGAACTTCCCCTCCCAGCCCAGGTCTAGGCTCACCCACAGTGGTGATGGGTCGGCGGTAGGGCATAAGACCAAAGCTGTACTGGAAGACTCCACGGCCATAGAAGAGAGGGATGGAGCCTCTAACGCTCTTGTGAAGTCGGTCCTGAAACCACCGCAGCCAGGAACCAGGAGAGTTCTCAACCTGGTCATAGATGTCATTCTCCCCAAAGGAGAATATCGGCACCAGATCTGCCCTAGAGGGAGACAGGAGAGAGGGCGTGTGGAGGGGCAAGAAGGCATAACTGGTCACCTAGCTTCCTGGAGGGACTTAGTGAGCAGGAACTGGAACAGAGGACAGAAGACAGAGCCCTGGGACAAAAGTAGGAGGCCTTGGGTGTCTCCCAGACCTGCCATGGTCTTATTTTAGAATTTCAGGCAGGTCATGGCTCTTCTCAGGGCCAATGACTGGCACTTGGATTGCTACTGAGTCCATGCTCGCTCTGCTTGTCACAAGATAGGCTAGTGAATCTGAGACAAAGTGTTGGGATGAGAAAGGGACTCATTTGGAGTGGCTGACGAAGAAGATGGCAGGCTAGTACCTCCAAATAATAATCCTGAAGGGCTGATTGCCAAGTTCTTTATGGATCATAGATTGGGATATAGGTGAGGAAACTAACTAAACAGACTATTTGATCCTTGCAAATGTCCCCTAGAATGAGGAGTCTCAGGCAGGAGAATGCGTTAGTTTCACTTCCTTACATCCTTTACAGGAGGGCAACTCAGGTTATATTCCTTAGGCAGTTCATTATGCCTTCCTACAGTAACAAAAGCTGCAGATGAGGGTTAAAGTCACAAAAGCAGGTCTGGCACAAGTTCAAGATTAACCCTTTCTGGTTACAGGATCATAAGACAAAACAGAATACTGCTGAGAGTCCTCCCAGATATAAAACATCTGCAGACATTCTGGGAAAATCTCTTCCAGCTAGCTTAGTATTCTTCACTGATATTTAAAATAGGAGAATAGCTCTAAATTATGTCTTAAGCTCCATTCTCCCAGAGTTCCTAGATCTCTGATGTAATACAACTTTTCAGCAAAATGACCTTTGACACTTAAGCACTTTAGTTACAAAATCTTCCTTCTAGAATCTTCTCTGGGCATGTGGGCCTGAGACAGTGCATCTATCACCAACATACAATGTTCACTGTTAATGAATGGAGACACTGTCTGCCAAAATAGGATCTGCATTTGCCTCTGCAGTCTTCCCTCTAAACTACAAACCTTGCCATTCTCCAGTTGAACCCCCGAGCCCTCTCCCCAGTACCCGTGCATCAGGGCGAGCCTGATGAAGCCCTTGCGGTTCCGCAGCACCAGCTTGTAGGCTCCAGGCCTGGCATTCAGTGACTCCTGGACACCCCCAACAACAATGGACAGCAGGTTGCCGCCTCCTTTCCTGCCTCAGGATGTGAACAGCACTCTCCTTGTCTGATGAGACCAGCCCTAGGGAGAGAGGAAAGCAGTCACGTACAGTGTGAAGGGGGCAAGCACGGTTCAGGAGTATGTGACTTGGGCTCTCCCCCACTCCCCAGCTGGGAGTCCCCTGATGACAGGCACTGAGCAGTACCGCTTTACCCAATACTCCCACCAAGGTCATCACTGAGCACAGAGCTGTGGGAAATGCTTCTTTTGGGTCTCATCTCCTTGTCTACTACACATTCACTTGGAAGAAATATAGAACAGTCGGGCATCCTCGTTAAAAATCCCTCCTCTGTCTTCAGCCCCCATAGTCCTGGGACAGAAAGAGAGGAAAAAATCACCTGAAGACATGATGTAATCCCTGAAGACCGGGGCCCAGAAACACCAATGCATCATCATCAGATGTGAGCGGATGCCTGGGAAAACAGAGGAGAAGTCCGTGCCCTCTGTGCACAGGTTGGTAAAAGCTCCAGTGCCGAGGACCCCATGAGGGTGGTAGCCAGCGAGGTAGTTCCTGGAGGGGTCCAGCTCGGCAGTCTTGACCAGCTGCAGGGACAGCAATCTGGTGAATCGGGGCTGCACCCACTCCCCGCAAACCCCACTCCAATATCCCTGCTAAGTTTCTGTGCTGACCTCTTCTATGTGTTCCCTGTGCCCAAGTGCTATCACACCCCATGTGAGTGTCCTGTGGTGAGAGATGGCCTGTCTGAGGATCCTTGTCCCTGGCGCAAGCATGAAGCAGAGGAGATGCTCAGGGAGACTATGGAATGAAGACAGAGAACACAGTACCACTAATGGATGAGGCCAATGCCTCCTGCTTGGGAAGGAAAACTGTGCCCAAGGCAAAGCTAGGACTCCTGCGAAGAAGACTGGAGACAGGCCATTGTCCCATGTGAAGGCAGACTTTGTTCCAGGCAGAACCCTACCAGAATGAAGGAGTCATCATGGGAGGGAGTGAGCCTCTCACCAAGTTTTGCGGTATCTGGAGTTCTGTCCTGGGTAAAGAGCTGGACTGTTGAGTCCTTGTGACTTGTAAGAGACCCCAGGATGCTGAAGGCAGAGGTTGGGAGGAGGGGCCATGAAGTCTCTAGTGATGCCCGCAGGTGTGGGTGGGGAGGGTCAGGGAGGTGTCCAGTCAAGTCTGCATCACTTCCTGACACCAGGTCACAGCCTGCCAAAAGCACTGCACCCCTACTCAGGCCTTGTCCTCTGTAGACACTGCTGTTCCTGGATATGAACTCTAACACAGAAACCCAGCTCCTGAACTGATCAACAGGATTAAGGGGAATCAGTTGCCATCAGGGAAACACTGCCTGATTCTTTACCATTACCTCTTTAGGAAGCCCATAAGATGCATTTAGAAAGCTCCAGTGCTCAGAAGTAGTCTCCTAAATTCTCTAGAAACTCTCCCATTAGGCCCTAGCACATAGAGTCACAGCACAAAGGAGTGAGCGAAGTACCCCAGCAGAACTGTTAGCACTAGGAATGTTGCTTGCCTGCCTTCAAGTCAGCAACCACTGTAGCTGAAACTGACAATGGGTCTTGAAAGGAATTCACGATGGAGGAAAATAGGATACTGGTCACAGAGAGTGAGGATGCACATACAGGAAATATTGCAGTGAGCCTAGCTTTTGTTTCTCCCTATATGTAGAAAAACATGAAAATCATTAACTGGAGATGTCTGCTTTTTGACTGGCAGTGATCTTTTGATGTTTAACTACACGGCTGGTTTGGTTTTGTTTTTTCCAACAAAGCCCCCTAAGTACTGACTTCTCCTGTCCCTTTTAGAACGGCTCCTCAGAGATTTACGAGAGGCTGTCTCTGAATACAATCCTCAGTAAGGCATCGGAACAAAACACCTGACAACTCTAACGTTGTACACTTGTTTCCAGTAGACAGCAGAGCCTCGCGGAACCCCCTATCCACAGCCACCAAAGATCCCTGCAGGGCCTGCTAGGATGACTAGCGTGGGTGACTAGGAAGTTGTCCTGGGAGGTGACAAGTCAGACTCTGCGAGCCACAGCGCCTCCTGCAGGCCTCAGCCGAGGACTGAAGGACAGTCGAGGACAGAGAGGTGAAAGTGCATGTCATCTCTCCCTCTGCTGGCCGCCCGGTGTTACTGCCCGCTGTCTGCAGATGTTCTTGCCACAGGCCTGCAGTGGCTACCATCCTGAACCCTGTGCTCATGAAATTTGTGCAGATATCTTTCCCACAATGTCAGTAGTGTCTTACGCGAGAAATACTCTGGAGGAGCTACCTGGTTACAGGAGGGACAGAGCAGACACAGGTAAGACCGGCACAGAGACGCTCAGCAGAGTTTTCTGCCAGATGTGCAAAAGACAGCAGTTCAGGGGTGATAGGAGAGCCAGACGCTGTCCTCAGAAGCCCCAGATCACCTGAAGTCTCACGGAATCCACACAACCCGGTGATGTATGTGGCAGCATTTCCACTTTACACATGAAGAAACTGAAGCTCAGAGAGCATGTGTAACTCACCTAAGGTCATACAACCGGCATGTTGCAGACCCGTATTACAACCTATGATGTCCACTCCCAGAGGTGACACAGTATACATTCTTCTCTCCTGTGTCCAGAGAGGGCCACCTGTCCCTGCCTGGCACCTCTCTGTGTCCACATTGCCTTCCTCTTCCTGTCCCCACTAGATAATTAACCATCACAACTGCTTACATCCAAGGGTTTAGCCTGTCTGGGATTCAGGAATGGATCAAAAGTCAGTTCACTAAAGTTGAGGGGCCTGCATCCCTATGAACTGATCCTTGGGCCCAGGGTCCAGGGTACAAAAGGGACATGAGGTACCATGAGCCAGAGATCAGAGATTAAGAGATAGGCAGAATAGGAGGAACTGGACTGTTTAGTGGACCCCTGGGGAAACTGAGATTCAGAATGAGCAAAGCTCTGTCCAAGGACACATAACATATAACACACAGGGGCAGGACACACCCTGAGGGCTCTCTGCTCTGTTTCTACTCCCAGAGCCAATGCACACACTTTAAAAGCAGTAGAAGAACCTGCTCTGTACCCTCGCTCATACCTTCTTCCCTATCCGGGTATCAGAATCATCATCTGATAAAGTGTCAGCCAGATGCTCTGAAAGCTTGTTTCCATTACAGATTCCTTCACACCGAACTTAGACGGTGGAGAGATTTACACCTGTCAGATACATAAGTGTGCAGCACTCCATGGCCCGCTGGGTTCCTCAAATCCTGTTCATTCATCAGTTGTCATAGTGGCCTCACCTCACTGAAGCTGGACAACCATAGTCAGACAAAAGCTGATTCTTCCCCTAGCCACATAGTGGTAGAAGCCTGTCTCCTGCTCCCGGCCCAGTATTCTGCTCACTGCTCACAGGCTCACACTTCCACATGGACACATGGGGATATGGTCCTGACCACTCCCTAGTCAGCCCCTTACTCACCGAGATGGGGAAATAGTCCTTTGTGTACTTCCATATGGTCCAGTTCCTTATGAAAGCACTCTGCCTGCCCCCTGCCGTGGCGTGTCTCGATCCAGGTACCACCAGATCCCATACAGGATACTGATGATCCAGAATCTTGTGAACAGAAGGCCAATGATGATTACGTAGCACATCAAGTCTGGGAAGGGAAGCAGGAACCATTAGTCGTCAAATGTATGAAGGAACGAGCTCTCCCGTATTTCCAGCTCTAGCAGCTCTGTCCATTCCAGCCCTCCTCCTAGGAGGAATAGACCAGCTTCCCAAGGTTTTGAGGAGGAGAGAATGCTGTAAACACCACCAGTGTCACACTGAGAGCCTGGATTTGAAACCAGTTGGCCTAATTTCAAATTCGCATTGTCCCACTGCACCAGATCGCCTGTTCATCTGAGTCTTCCCCCTCCACCTCCCTCTCTGTACACCAGATGCTCAAAAGAGACCTAATGGAGATATGACTGGATGAACTCTTTCTGGTATCCTTTCTTTAGAACCCCAGAGAAAAGGTATTCTTTCTACCCCGCCCACTTCCTGTCTACCCTCAGCCCATCTTTCCCACCCACAATCCCCCTTTTGTTAAAGTCTCCCCATGACTTCTTATCACTTTGACGCTCAGCTCAAGCAACTCAGCCCGAACTCAAGCTCCTCACTGGTGGCACAAACCCTCTCTTGTTCCAGTCTCACTCATTACATGCACCTCGTGTTCCAGCTACACTAAGCTGCTCAGTTGATAAAAATCCCTGAGCTCTGGCTTTTGCTGAGCTCTTCCCTTTGCTGCCAGGCCCCGTCCTGCTGAAGGAAGGAGGGAGGGAGGAAGAGGTCTGTTCATCAGGACTGCTCCAGGGCCAGAAAAAGCCCCAGTGAGCAATTCCTCCCAGACTTATGATTCTGAGTCCCTTCACAGGCTAAAGCTGATTTTTGACTCAGAGTCAGGTAGTCTTTGGGACTGTCTTTAATCTGATGCTAATTGAGCCTTACTGTTCGAGGATATTGCATTCTCTCCATTCCATTCCCTCCACTGAACACCCTTTGCTCATACTCATAAAGAATTCCATTCCACACCTGTAGTTTATTTGAAAGTAGGGTAAACCAGGACTATCACTCATGTCCGACTTCTTGGACGAGGGGACTTTTGACCCAGTCTGAATCATGCCTCTGCAGGCGCTAAGTTGCTTCAGTTGTGTCTGACTCTTTGCAACCCTGTGGACTGTAGCCCTCCAAGCTCCACCGTCCATGGGATTCTCCAGGCAAGAAATTGGAGTTAGTTGCAATGCTCTCCTCTAGAGGATCTTCCAGACCCTGGGATCAAACCAGCATCTCCTGTGGCTCCTGCATTGCAGGCAGTTTCTTTACTGCTGAGCCACTGGGGAAGCCTCAGCAGGAGTAGTAGAAAATGCATAAATCAAAGTAGTTTGAGACTCACAGAGGCTCGTTTTCCTCAGAGCACCTCCAACCTGTCAGGTGCTGGTGATTAAGCTGTGAACAACGGACAGGAATTCCTGCCCTCCTGGTGCTGGCTTCAGGGTTGTGTTTGGAGCGCTTTGTTTTGTCCTTTCAATATTAATGATGGTAAAACATGTTTACCATATACTTGTCATTGAAATGACTCTTTGGCAGTTTATTTTTTTTAAGTTTTTATTCAGTTCAGTTCAGTTCAGCCTCTCAGTCATGTCCAACTCTTTGAGACCCCATGAATTGCAGTACGCCAGGCCTCCCTGTCCATCACCAACTCCTGGAGATCACTCAAACTCATTTCCATCAAGTCGGTGATGCCATCCAGCCATCTCATCCTCTGTCGTCCCTTCTCCTCCTACCTTCAACTCCTCCCAGCATCAGGGTCTTTTCCAATGAGTCAACTCTTTGCATGAGGTGGCCAAAGTATTGGAGTTTCAGCTTCAGCATCAGTCCTTCCAATGAACACCCAGGACTGATATCCTTTTGGATGGACTGGTTGGATCTCCTTACAGTCCAAGGGACTCTCAAGAGTCTTCTCCAACACCACAGTTCAAAAGCATCAATTCTTCTGTGCTTAGCTTTCTTTAGAGTCCAACTCTCACATCCATACATGACTACTGGAAAAACCATAGCCTTGAGTAGATGGACCTTTGGTGGCAAAGTAATATCTCTGCTTTGAGTATAGTTTATTTACATGTTGCATTAGTTTCAGTTGTATAGGAAAGTAAATCTGTTAAACTTATACACATATTGACTCTGTTTTTTTTTTTTCAACTTATTCCTTTCCTATACAGATCATTAGAGAGCACTGAGTAGAGATCCCTGTGCTTGCAGCAGATTCTTATTATCTATTATATATACAGTAGTGTTGTGATTCCAAATCTCCCTATTTTTCCTTCCCCCATCCCCTGGTAACCACAGGTTTCTTTCTACTTCTGTTTTGTAAATAACTACTCTGTATCTCTTTTTGATTCTACATATAAGTGATATCATGTGATACTTGTCTTTTTTGACTATCTTCTCTCAGTTTGACAATCTCTAGGTTCATACATGTTGCTGAAAATGACGTTCATATGTTCCTTTTTATGACTGACTAATGTTCCATTGCCTGTATTATGGCATCTTCTTTATGCATTACTCAAATGGATATTTAGGTGCCTTCCATGTCCTAGCTATTGTAAATGTGCTGTTATGAACATTGGGGAGATTCTGTCTTTCCAAATTATGGGCTCATGACAGAAGCCTTATGGAGAACAGTATAGAGATTTCTTATAAAACTATTAGGATACAATAGGACCCAGAAATCCCCCTCCTGGAAATATACGTGAAACGATTTTTGAGAGTCAATTTGGTGTAATTAAATTAATTCACGTTGTTGTGTAACTATATCAACCTTCATCTCTGAACTCTTTTCATCTTCTTAAATTGAACCTCTGTACCCACGAAATTAGAACTTCCATCCAGGTCGAGAGAATATAACTGAATTTTTATTGGCAGTTCATTGTAGGGTAAGATTTGGGGGAAATCTTTGACTTTTAGAATAGACATTTTGTTTTGATGTGTTAAAATAGCATGTATTTGTTTTTAGACAGAAAAAAAATTTTTTTAATGTGGGTATTTCTACTTGATCAGAAAGACCACCCCCATCTAAACATCTCCCTCACTCTGGCCTCTCCTTTAAGTACTGTCAGCAGGCAAAATCCTAACTTGGGTGCATTTTCAGCCTCTAAAGAAAGAAAACACCTTCTTTCCCCTCATAACGACAAGAAGGAAACATATAAAATCCCATTTTTCTGAGACCCAGAGAGGGTATTCAGGTTGGCTAACCTCATACACAAAACTAGCAGGATGAGTGGTAGTTTCAATTCTACTATTATGTCCATATCATGCTCCCAACATTCATTCATTCAACAAGCATTTATCAACATTAACTCTTCTAGGAGATGGAGATGCAGATGAGAATAAGACCAACTATCTGAAAGGAGCTTACCTTCCTGGGTGAGTGTGTGAATTCTAGAGAAGAGGAAAGAAACAGATTAAACAAGTAACCCACTGGAAAGTACTTGTTGCTGGGGCCTGAGTCCTGAGAAACAGGTCCCCGTTGACCTTTCTGGCCACATCTTTGCCCCTCCCCAAAGAACTATGCTAGGCCAGCATGAACCATCTGCTCAGATGTGCAACATTTACTGGCCTCCTGGGAAAACTTACTGTCCTGAAGGCCTGTACATTCTGCCTTGTACATTCATCTCCTAATATCTTTGGAAAACAGCCCCTTTTCTCTACTCACTGCCAGCCTCCCTAGACCAGGGTAAGTAATCTTTTAAAGAGCCAAATTGTAAGCATTCCAGACAGTGGGGCTCAACAGGCAACATGGAGGATATTGCACAGGCACATAATCATTTAAAATACAAGCATTTAAAATGTAAAAGCCATACTTCACTCATGGGCTGGGGCTGTACAAACATGAAAGCAATCAGGGGGCTAGTTTTCAATCATGGGTCTATGAGGTGACATCTGATATAGATTGTGACCTTGTAATTGAGCAAGACCTATTCAGCCTTCCTGGGAAAGATCTCTCGTGTTCTGCCTGCCTCTTATTTATAGAAAACCCTCAGCTTCCTAAGCCTTCACCAAATTCCAAAAATAAATTTATAAAGAGAAATCATAAACACAGAAAGAAAACAGTCCCAATCAAGAAAATAAATAACAGTTTGACTATTCCACAAATTCAAAAATTTTTAGTTTGTTCCCAAGAACCATAGATAACATTAAGACTCATCACTGAGCGGTTTTGCAGATACTGAACTCCCAGCAGGTGGAAGAAGTTGCTCACCAGCGCATAGACCACTGTCCAAGGGAAACCAGAAGGCTGATGATGGTGACTCCAATTTACCTCACCACCATCCTCTAGGATTTGATCATGCACCCAGCATCTCTGGTTCACCCAGTCTCTAGACACCATTCCCTGGTAATCAAAGAGTTTCCAGGCATTTTGAGCCTTAAATCTCTGGACTGCTTGATTGGCTCCTGTAATAAAGCCTGCACTTTCTTTGACCACAACCCAGTGTCAGTATAGGAGCTTTACTGCGTTTCCACAAGCAAACACAAATCTGATCAACTGCTCCCTGTCGTCTCTCTCCCCCAACACCTTAACAAAGAAGATTGTCTCCCACAGATTAGACCTTGTCACTCCTGTACCTAAATTCCTCCAGGGGATCCCATTTATCCTGAGTCAAGGTACAAGCTACTGTTCCTGGCATCAGAAGGTCTGGATGCCTTTTCTCAGCTGCCCTCCTTCTAGCTCCAGGCCAAAGGTTACTTGACTCTCTATCCTCCTCTGGACACTCCCAGGTCCCAGGCTGAGCTGAGGTGGGCACCCACAGTCAGACACACACTCCTGTTGGCAAAGCTCCCCCAAGGCCCTGTGAGCAAGATGTCCCTCATCCCAGGTGATCCCCAGGCACTCAGCATCCACCTTAGGACCTGTATCTTTCCCCATCAATGTACCATGTGCACCTGAAGCGGCAGGTGCCCATGGCCTCCCAAATCCATCTCAGCTTTCCTTACGCAGGGCCAAGTAAGAGAAGATCAACTGCAGGACCGCAAAGGTCTGCAGCCTGCGTTCCAGTGGCACAAACAAAGGTGCAAACTCCACCATGCTGATTCCTCTGCTTCCTCTGGAGGCTTCTCTGAGCTCTGCTGTGGTCTGAGACACCTGCTGGGTTTTGTTGCTGCCAGAGCTTGTTAAGCATCTGTGGGAGTGTGGGGGGTTGAGGGTGGATTTCCAGCCAGCCATAGAGTCTCATTGCACCTACCCTGGCAGGGAACAGTATCCTAGGTGAAATATTCAAAACCACTTGGCCTGGACTAAACTTACTACAGAGAAAGAGAAGTACAGTGTACTCTTCAGGCAATACATTATCTGCCAGATCACCTTTGCTCAAATCTTGCCCACTACTGGGCAATTGAAGCAGCAAGTAAAGGGCAATCCTGCACTCTTTACACTTACACAACTATTTGGCTGAGTAATTGTCTCCTTTCACCTGCTAGGTCCATGGTTCCCCTTTGCAAATAGAACTATGAGCTCCCATATAAATATCTCCAGGCCCCATTATCTAGCTCCTCTCTGGGTGCATTTTCCTCAGCTTGCCTGGACAGCAAAACTCACAGAAGAGCCGTCTGATTTCCATGCCCTCTCCTCCATTCTGTCCTCCCTCTTCCAGACTTCAGATGCCACTGTTCCATGGAACTGCCCTTGACAAGTTCACCACTGGCCTCCACACTGCTGAATCCAGTGATCAATTCTCAGCTCTCATTTTGACCTCTCAGCAGCCTCAGACACAACTGTTTCTTCCCTCCTCCTTGAAACCACTTGGTCTGTGGACACCACACTCTCCTGGTTTCCCTCCTGCTCCTCGGTCTACCTCTGGGTCTCCATAGAGTCTCCTATCCTTTACCGGGCTAAGTGTTTCAGGGCCCTCCTGTCCCCTCAGTCCTTGGACCTTCTCTCTTCTTTCCGTCCTCCCCTCCTCCAGGCTCATGGCCATGGAGTCTGTCTACAGGACGAACACTTCCAAACTGTATCTCTAGCTCGGACTTCCCACAAGCTCCAGATTTGACTATGTAGGTGGGTACTTGACATCCTCACTCACAGTCTGCTTGGCACCTCCATCACAGCCTGTCTAAAACTGAACTTGACTTCCCTTCACTTGCCCAGGCTACAGTCTCCACATAGCCCCAGAGCTTTGCAAAGTGGTCACACAGGGACTATCCTGGTCATCAGTGCTTACGCCTCTGCCTTTCATGGTTGATGGCCTAGGTGCCTTGGAAATTTCCTTGTGGTTACAGTGCTTTCCTAATGGTAGTGAGTATACTTGAAAATGTTTACAGGTCATTAAATATCATTTCATCAAGTTCATGCTCTATTCTTTTGTTGATTTAAATATCTCTTGTGATGGAAAGCTGCTTTCCACCACCACAGTCAGCCACTTGGAAGGACTGTGATGACAACATTCTCACTGGTCTGTGTCCCTGTGCCCTTATTCCTCCCACAGACTCATAAGCCAGAGGGACTGCTGGGTATGTGATTGCACAAGCTATAGAGCAGTAGTGCCAGGCTTTGCACAAAACTGTAGCACCCATGTAGACTTTGAGCAGAATATGTGCAATGTCCAGGTACATATCTTCTCTGGTCCTCTGTGTAGTCAGACATCTTATTTGCTGGAGGGTAGAGTGATATCATTACATCAGAGTTGGGCAGTACAAAGTACAAAAATGGTATGGACCTAACAGAAGCAGAAGATATTAAGAAAAAGTGGCAAGAAAACACAGATGAACTGTATAAAAAGATCTTCATGTCTCAGATAATCATGATGGTGTGATCACTTACCTAAAGCCAAACATCCTGGGCCTTAGGATGCATCACTACAAACAAAGCTAGTGGAGGTAATGGAATTCCAGTTGAACTATTGCAGATCTTAAATATGATGCTGTGAAAGTGCTACACTCAATATACCAGCTATCTGGAAAACTCAGCAGTGGCCACTGGACTGGAAAAGTCAGTTTTCATTCCATCCCAAAGAAAGGCAATGCTAAAAATGTTCCAACCACCACACAACTGCACTCATCTCACATGCTTTCAAAGTAATACTCAAAATTCTCCAAGCCAGGCTTCAACAGTACGTGAACTGTGAACTTCCAGATGTTCAAGCTGAATTTAGCAATGGCAGAGGAAACAGAGATCAAATTGCCATCCATTGGATCATCGAAAAAGAAAGCCAGTTCCAGAAAAATATCTACTTCTGTTTTATTGACTATGCCAAAACCTTTGACTGTGTGGATCACATCAAACTGTGGAAATTTCTTCAAGAGATGGGAATATCAGACCACTTGACCTGCCTTCCGAGAAATCTGTATGTAGGTCAAGAAGCAACAATTAGAACTGGACACAAGACAACAGACTGGTTCCACATCAAGAAAGGAGTACAGCAAGGCTGTGTATTGTTACCTTGCTCATTTAACTTATATGCAGAGTGAAAGAAAGAAAATGAAGTCACTCGGTCATGTCCAACTCTTTGGGACCCTGTAGACTGTAGCCTACCAGGCTCCTCCATCTATGGGATTTTCCAGGCAAGAATACTGGAGTGGGTAGCCATTTCCTTCTCCAGAGGATCTTCCTGACCCTGGGATCGAACCTGGGTCTCCTGCATTGTAGGCAGATGCTTTACCATCTGAGCCACCAGGGAAGAGTACATCATGAGAATTCCCAGGTTAGATGAAGCACAAGCTGGAATCAAGTTTGCCAAAGAAAATAGTAGCAATCTCAGATATGCAGATGACACCACCCTTATGGCTGAAAGTGAAGAAGAACTAAATAGCCTCTTGATGAAAGTTAAAGAGAGTGAAAAATTTGGCTCAAAACTCAACATTCAGAAAACTGAGATCATGGCATCCAGTCTGATCACTTCTTGGCAAATAGATGGGGAAAAAAATGGAAATAGGTGACAGGCTTTATTTGGTGGGCTCCAAAATCACTGCAGAATGAGACTGTATCCATGAAATTAAAAGCCACTTGCTCCATAGAAGAAAAGCTATGACCTTCCTAGACAACATATTATAAACAAGAGACATTGCTTTGCCAACAGGAGTCTGTCTAGTCAAAGCTATGGTTTTTCCAGTAGTCATGCATGGATGTGAGAGGTGGACTGTAAAGAGAGCTGACCACCAAAGAATGGATGCTTTTGAACTGCGGTGTTGGAGAAGACTCTTGAAAGTCCCTTGGACTGGAGGAGATACAATCAGTCCATCCTAAAGGTAATCAATCCTGAATATTCATTGGAAAGACTGATGCTGAAGCTGAAACTCCAACTTTGGCCACCTGATGTGAAGAACTGACTTATTGGAAAAGACTCTGATGCTGGGAAAGATTGAAGGCTGGAGGAGAAGGAGACAACAGAGAATGAGATATTGAATGGCATCACTGACTCTATGCATGTGAGTTTGAGTAAACTCCAGGAGTTGGTGATGAACAGGGAAGCCTGGTGTACTGCAGTCCATAGGGTTGGAAAGAGTTGAACACTACTGAGCAATTGAACTGAACTGAACTGAGAGTGATATCAGGTCACAGTATTGATTTCCATTTCCTTATCATGAATTGTGAACATGACTTTATTCATTGCATTCCTCCTATTGGAAAATATTGAGCAAAGAAGACAGTGAAATTAGGCAGACGGGGAAGTTGAACCAAAATAGGTTCTCAGAGAAGTCCTGAATTGTACTACAGTGGCTAAAGCTGACATTCCACCTGGATCTATCTTAGGATCAAATGCCCCTGTGCAGGCAACTCTGCAGCTGGGACCACCCCTCCTTCTTGAAGGTGTATCTAGCAGTCATTTCCAGGGTCCTCCCTCAAGACCAATTGGAGGAGCCCTGATGAGAGCTGAGACCAGTCCTGTATTGGCCACCTCCCAGCTATGTGACTTCAGACAAGTCCTTTCCTTCCCAGAGTTCCTCATCCTACTGGGTATCAGGGGCTAAGATAGGGGCCCCTACTGGCCCAGGTACACCGCTCAGCCATCCACCAGGGTTCTGTGCCCTTCACCTCACAACCCCCTGACAAGAAAAGAACCAGGGAGCACTTTATATCCTGGGGCAGTGTGGCTCCTGTGTGGTCTGAGGACCTGCCTTGTGCACAACCTGCCTGTTACTGGTTCCTGACAAGGTACAGAGTTGGAGAGTAACTGCTCAGAAAACTTAGAGCAATGTGGCAAAGCAGTTCTAGGTGTATGAAGCTAATAATTAAAAATTGTATTTGAACAGTTTGCTTTCTTCATTTCTTTGGTAATTTATATTGTATTTTACAAATGGATGGACCTCTTTGGTAGTTCAGTGGTAAAGAATCCGCCTGCCAATGCAGGGGTCGTGGGATCGACATTGGGTCAGGAAGATCCCCTGGAGAAGGAAATGGCAACTGAGTTCAGTATTTTTCCTGTGAAATCCCATAGACAGAAGAGCCTACTGGGCTACACTTCATGGGATCGCAAAGAGCTGGACACGACTTACTACCACATCAACAACAAAAGCAATTAAAAACAGAATAGTTCATGGTGGGTTAGAAAAAGAAATAAAAATCTCAATCTTTAACATAACATGTTGAGGTAATATTGCCCACTAATTAAGTGAAGTGAAAATAGGTAAGTAATGTGGACTCTTTGTGACCCCATGGACTACACAGTCCGTGGACTTCTCCAGTGGGTAGCCTTTCCCTTCTCCAGGGTATCTTCCCAACCCAGGGATTGAACCCATGTCTCCCACATTCCAGGTGGATTCTTTACCAGCTGAGTCATAAGGGAGGCTCACTAATCTAGGGTAACTATAATAAGAACATCTGACATTTTTAACACCTTGTGAGGGAGGTGGCCCTTTTAATCCTACAGCACCGATATTTACTGATAAGACCAGTGCTTGATGCTGTTCTTGTTAGATTCAGGGCCCCTCATAAAATAGCTGAGAGAAGGAATCTTCCTGACCATCTATGTGTATCTAAGCTCTCAACAGGGATGTAACTTGAAAGACGTGGCACCAATTCAACTTGTAGAAGAAGGAAACACTCAGGTCAGCTCTCTGGTAGGAAGTGAGATGAAGACATGGAATTTTTAAAAAGTCCATACCTAGTTGGTGATTGACACAAACCCTCTCAGGTCCTCTAAAACCGTTTCAAAAGAACAGATGAGGAAGAGCTGGCATTAACTGGACCTTCAGTTACGGATAAAGCGTTTATAGGTGAGGATGGGAGGGAATAAATGTTGTGAGGGAACATGCAGCCAGCAGGTGGGTCAGGTGGGCGGGGTGTGTACCCAGCTGATTTCATTACTGTTTTCAGTGTATAATTCCGCCTAGATTGAGGACACAGAAGCAAGGTGAGAGAAGGACACCTGGGCAGACAGGTTTCATAAGTGGAACAGGATTCTAGAAAGGTCTTTAACCTCTGTTGTGAAACGCATATGTATGAGGAAGTCACTGTTAGTTACACTGAGATCCTGCCCAGCATCCACCCAGAGCCAGCACAGAGTAGGTGCTGCTCAGGCAGCTGACTCTGCCCTGCTGTGGAGTCACTAACACAGAGGCTCAGTCCAGCCTGAGGCATCCACTGCCCTTCTATCTGGTCCATGACTCGCTTCACCTGAAGCATCTGTGAGGCTTCCTCCCTACCTGGGGATGAATTCCTAACCCTTGGACTGGACAGTAGCCCCCAGACAGAGGCAGTAATTCTCAGGGACCCTGTCTGCACTGCTCAATCCCATCTCCATAGACGTTTGCTGCACAAAGTCCTAAACCTTAGCCTCCTATTTCTTAAACCTCACTTTGACCCTGACTCTTAAACCATGAAATCTCACTCACGTGTGCTCTGACCGCTCCCTCCTCTCTACTTTGTTCTCTCACAGCTCCCACATTCCCACCTCTCCCATCTTCTGACCCTAGCAAAGTCCATTCCACATGAGAGGGTGAGGCTTGGCCAGCCCACGTGGTTGCTGACAGATCTGTGCTGACTGACCCCTTGTCAACTATCACTTCATTACCATCCAAGAGTGTCACTAGGTTAGACCCCAGCAGGTCCTTTGTTCCCTGTGGGTAATGATGTCTGAGAACTTGTTCCAGGTCAACAGCTGCCTGATTTCAGGAGGAGACTCCAGCTCTGCCCAACCCTGAGGATCTCTGAGCCTCTCTTCCACACCTGACAGCTCCTGTGCTCCTTGGACTGTCTGAGTCAGCCTGTGTGTTGGTGGGAAGTCTTCCTATGAGGGAAAGTCCCTTAGGGCAGACTGGGGACACAGAGGGATGTCAGGTAGCAGATGCTGTGTAGTATTGGACCCTTGTTGTGCAGCTCCTGGCTCTCTGTACCCATGGGGATGCTGACTGCAGAACAAACACCCTAGTGTCAGTGCTTAACACATTAAAGCACATTTTTGTTCACGCAAACTCCAGTGTAGATATAACTATTTGGGTTCATCACTAGACAGCACTCCTCCGAGTTCAGGCTCTCTGCTCCCTCCTTGTGTGGCTCAAGGTTGTGGTGAATGAGGGGATCTCTTTCCCTCTGGCCCTGCCAGTCTCTCCCCACCCCCAACCTCCATCCAGATGCCCTAAATCTGATTGTCACCGTGTACTGTGTCCCACCCAGGCCTGGGATCAGAATTCCCAGGTTCTTACAATTCCCATGATTCTTACCTCTGACCTTTGTCCCACATGGGGCTCTGCTGTGTGGACATCTCAGCCTTATCCTCCAGGCAGACTGCCTCCAGCAGCACCCACAGCATTGAAACTGCCTAGTCTAGTCTCTGAGGGCTCATGGGCTATCACTGTGGCAATGCCACCAAGATGCCTCCAGTGACATCACCTCAGGGGTCACATCCTCCTACTGAGTGTGAATTGGACTTGGGGATTTGAATTCAACTGAGCAAATAAGCTAGAATTGTTGCCAAGTGACTCAGAGGCTAGGTAGTAGAAGGTGTGTGGTGCTGTCTAGCTCTCTTTCTCTCACCCTCTGTCTCTCCTTCCTGACTGGCTTGCTCTGGAGAAGTCTGGTGAGTGGCAACTACCAGGTAATTGACAAGCCCACAAGCAGGGCCCTGAAGCCTTCCGCCAGAAGCTTTGTGAATGAGTTTGAGAGTGGGTCCTCCAGCCCAAATCAAGGCTCTTGTCCCCCCACACTAGAACATGTTGGCTGCCTCCTCATGAATGGACTGAGTAGGAAGCCTCAGTTGCTCCCAGTGCCCAGGGCACATAATTGTCCATTCATCTATTTGTGTACATGGCCTTTCACCCCAAGCAAGCCCACAACAGGAGTAACTGACTGTGATCAGGAGAGTGAGTCGGGAGGGCAGGGGATTGGGATTGAGGTGGGGTGTGGAGCTGATGTGACAAAGGAGGTGACATTCATTGACCAGTTTGAGGAGCTGAGGCATCTAAGGAAAGAGGCCAGCAGGTCCCAGGACACAGTAGGTGAGAGAGCAGGAACTCATAGAGCCACCCAGCCCCCCGCAGCAGTGAAGGCGAAATAACTCCTTCCTGCGCTCAGACACTAAGGCCTGCAGTGGCTTATTACCCAAGGAGAAAGTCGCAGTGGGCGGGAATTTATCTCCTTGGCGAATCTTGCCTTGACTTCATGGTTGTGCCCACCTGCCACCTCCTCAATCTTCTCTGTTGGAAACCATCACTTCCCCTCCCAAACCTATTGCTCTCGATTCCCACTTCTCTTGGGAACCTATCGCACCCACCTGATCAGGTCAGAACAGGCCATCATGAAATGCTGTGCACATATACAACCTGACTTCTAATTACATCTGCTCCCTAACATTCCTTAGAGGCTCAGATGGTAAAGAATCCACCAGCAATGGAGGAGACCTGAGTTCATTCCCTGGGCTGATGCAATCCCCTGGAGAAGGGACAGCTACCCACTCCAGTATTCTGGCCTGGAGAAGCCCATGGATAGAGGAACCTGACAGGCTACAGTCCTTGGGGTCCCAGTGATTTGGACATGACCAAGTGACTTTCACTTTCCCACCTTTCCTCACAAGTTAATTATTTCATTAACTCTATTCCACTCCTAAGATTCAAGGTGTGCTTTGTGATGCTTCTTTCTCTGATAACAAAAGTGAGGTTTGGAGGGGATGTGACTTGCACATGGCCACTGATAAGGGTTAGATAAGGCTTGGACGCATATTTGCTTCTTGAGATGGACCACATTAATAGTTATTGGTGTTGTTAGCTTCTGTTGGAAGAAAAGCTATTTTCCCACATAGCTGTTAGGCTCACAATACTGGCCCTATGCTCCCATCCTGTCCCCTCCTTTATGATGTGTGTTGCTAACCAGTGGTCCAGAATACCTCTCATCAGAGGCATGTCCTCATCTGCCCTGCTTGCAGACACTGACCATTCACTCCTCATGTCCCTTCTCTGGCTGGTCTGCCCTGTGTCTGTACATAGCTTCCCCCTTGTCTCCCACAGAACAGGGCAGGTAAGTTGGAGCTGACTGGTCAGGGAGGAAGAGACAATATGCTATTCTGTGGCCCACTGGATCCACCATGTGGGAAGGGGAATCATGGCAGCAGGGCTGCAGGGCCAGGCTGGGATTAAATGGGAGCCTTTGACCTGTGTTCCCATTTGGGGAGTAGGGTGGAAGAAGAGAACAAGGCTGAAACAGAATCCTTTCATTGGTAAACTGACATTTATGGAGCTCCCTTTGTGTCAAGGCTGAAGTTACAAAGCATGTAGGGGCTAACTCATGGAGCTCTTAACTCATGTGACATCAGACCTGAGGTCAGAGGTCACCTTAGTCACTCAAGAAAACAGAGACTCAGAAGAAGGTAAAGAGATATTCTCATGGTCCTTTAGCCAGTGACAGAGCTGAAATCTCCTTCCCCACCTGTGGGCCTCTGTGACTGCCAGCCCGGGGCCCAGATGACTCAGACACTCAAAAGTGCCTGGTTGAATCAGGAAGTTTTGACTGGAAGAGCTTCTGGAGAAAGCCTTGTACTTGCTGGTGGCTTCTCTGCTATCACTCAAGGCAAAGGAAGAGAAACCTGCTCACTGGAACAGCTCTTTGTCCTGCTCATTGAGTGACAGGATCACAAAGGACACAGCCAGAGACATCTTTCTCTCCCAGCATCTCTCCCATTTCTCAGGTGGGCAGACATGAAGAGGACCCATTACAGAAGAGTCACAGCAGGAGAGCAAATCACTGATGCCAGAGTCTGGTCTCCTCTCCCAGGAGCCAGCTATGACCCAAAGACTGGCATGAGGTCAGTGAAGGCTCTTGGAGATGTGTTCAACAGACACCTGCAGGAAACCTGAGACCACAGCACCTCCCCTCCATCCTTCCTAATACCAGCCCTGCCTTTTGGAGGAGCCTCTCCTCTAGGTGGGGTTTAGCACATCTCCAAGTACTGGTCTCGGGGGACGTTGTACTTGAGCTTGTGGGCTTCGAAGAGATTTTCCAGCTCCTCCATGTAGCATGGTGCAGCCTGCCCACTTCCTCCTGGGAGGGATGTGGTGTCTTTTGCACCTCGATGGGCTTCCCCAGTGCAAGACTCAGAGGTGAGTGGGGGCCCAGAGCCAGAACCACTGAAGGCGCAGGGACCTTGGTGTTCCCACTACAGTGGTCATCTGAGTAGGTAAGCACTCTAAATCCCTCCTGTTCAATTCTATTTTTGCGTTATAGATCCTAAGATGTTAGGTCAGCTTCAACAATCTGTATATCAACAGCACAGCCAGCAGGCATTTGCATGCATTATATCTTATGTTATCCTAACAGTTATGTGGGGATATAATTTGGTTCTATTCCTGTTTGACTGCTGAGGAAATGAGCCCCAGGAAGGTTAAATAACTTTCTCAAGGTCACATAGCCAGGAAAAAATCAGTACCAGGGTATGAGCGTTGAGGATGGGCTCTTAAGAAAGGTGGATCTGGGAGTCTCAGATGCCATGACTGGAAGAGACTGTCTGTGGGAGGAGGTGGATCAGAAAGCAGCTGCCATGTCTTCTCTTGGGAATGGTCCTGAGGCAGCAGCACTATAAACATTCATGAGAATGTTACCACACAACGCAAAGAAAGTTTGGGAGAGGAGGTTGGCTGTACTCAGCTAAGAAATGACTGGGTGAGTAGAGACGAACACCTCTATTGGTTCTGCCATTGGAACCTAGTTGAAATTCAAGAAGAAAGCAAATAGCTGAAAGATGGTGCTAAGTCTATGGACTAAAGCCCATGCCCATTATTTACAAGGAAATCCCTCTGGCTCTCCTTCAAAGCCTGCTGATTGCTACTTTACACACAGATCTAACAGACTTCTCATGGTCTTGTATCCACCTTCTCCAATTACTGTCATTAGACCCTGTGGTCAGAATTAAACCCTCCTTGTCTTGCATAATAAAAAGTCAAATACTCTTAACAAACCCCAACTTTGTTACCAAAGACAGTATTTTTATTGGAAGGCAGGGAGATCTCTCTGTGGATCTGGGTCTGCAAGCAATAAAATAAGGATGAGAGTCCTACTTCACAAGTTTCTGGGAAAAATATGCCACTGCATATAAGGAGCCAGTGCAGTGTCTGACACACTGCAGTGGCTCAGTAATCTGTAGTGACTACTGACTTTGTGTCCCTGTTACTCTTCTCACTCTACATTGCCTTTCATAGGCTTACTTGTCTGTGTGTCTGTTTCACACACTAGAAACTGTCCTTCACAATGTCAAGGGTGTATTGGTCCAGGTCTCCTTGCAACACAAGTGCAGGCCTCTTGCTCTATAGCCCTTCCCTTCCCAGCCCGGGTCTAGGCTCACCCACAGTGGTGATGGGTCAGCGGCAGGGCAAAGACCAAAGCTGAACTGGAAGACTCCATGGCCATAGAAGAGCGGGATGGAGCCTCAAGTGCTCTTGTGAAGTGGGTCCTGAAACCACCACAACCAGGAACCAGGAGAGTTCTCAACCTGGTCAAATACGTCATTCTCCCCAAAGGAGAAGATTGGCATCAGAGCTGCCCTAGAGGGAGACAGGAGAGAGGGTGCATGGAAGGGCAAGAAGGCATAAGCTGGTCCCCTAGCCTCCTGAAGTGACCTAGTGAGCAGGAACTAGAGGAGAGGACAGAGCCTTGGGACAAAAGTAGGAGGCCTTGGGTATCTCCCAGACCTGCCAGGGCTTTTTTATAACTTCAAGCAGGTCATAGCTCTTCTCAGGGCTAATGACTGGCACTGGGATTGTTTCTGAGTCCATGCTGTCTCTGCTTGCCATAAGATAGGCCAGTGAATCTGAGACGAAGTGTTGGGATGAGGAAAGGACTTTATTCGGAGTGGATGACCAAGAAAACGGCAGGCTAGTGCCTACAAATAACCATCATGAAGGGCTGATTGCCAAGTTCTTTATGGATCATAAATTGGGATATAGGTGAGGAAACTAACTAAACAGACTATATCCACCTTCTGGATACAAGTCTGTTGATCCTTGCAAATGTCTAACAGAATGGTGAGCATCGGGCAGAGGAATGTGTTAGTTTCACATCCTTACAGTCCTTTACAGGTGGGCAACTCAGGTTATCTCCCTTAGGAAGCCTATTATGTGTTCCTGCAGTAACAAAAGCAGCAAGATGAGGGTTAAAGTCACAAAAGCAGGTCCGGCACAAGTTCAAGATTAACCCTTTCTGGTTACAGGATCATAAGACAAACCAGAATACTGCTGAGAGTCCTCCCAGATATAAACATCTGCAGACATTCTGGGAAAATCTCTTCCAGCTAGCTTTGTATTCTTCACAGATGTTTAAAGATAGGAGAATAACTTTAAATTATGTCCTAAGCTCCATTCTCCCAGAGTTCCTAGATCTCAGATGTAACACAACCTTTCAACAATATGACCTTTGAGACTTAACCCCTTTAGCTACAAAATCTTCCTTCTAGAATCTTCTCTGGGTATGTGGGCCTGAGACAGTGCATCTATCACCAACATACAATATTCATTGTTAATGAATGGAGACGCTGTCTGCCAAAATAGGATCTGCATTTGCCTCTGCAGCCTTCCCTCTAAACTACAAACCTTGCCAATCTCCAGTTGAACCCCAAGCCCTCTCCCCAATACCTATGCATCAGGGCGAGCCTGACGCAGCCCTTTCAGTTCCGCAGCACCAGCTTGTAGGCTCCAGGTCTGGCAGTCAGTGACTCCTGGACACCCCCAACAACAATGGACAGCAGGTTGCCACCTCCTTTCCTGCTCAGAATGTGAGCAGTACTCTCCTTGTCTGATGAGACCAGCCCTGGAGAGAGAGGAAAGCGGTCGCGTACAGTGTGGAGGGGGCAAGCTCAGTTCAGGAGTATGTGACCTGGTTCTCCCCTACTCCCCAGCTGGGAGTCCCCTGATGACAGGCACTGAGTGTTACCCCTTTTCCCATTCTCCCACCAAGGCCATCACTGAGCACAAAGCTGTGGGAAATGCCTCTTTGGGTCTCATCTCCTTGTCTATTACACATTCACTTGGAAGAAGCAGAGAACAACTGGCCGCCTTCCTTAAAACCCTTCCTCATTCCTTCAGCGCTCATCTTCCTAGGATAGAAAGAGTGGCAGGACTCACCCCCTGACATGATGTAATTCCTGAAGACAGGGGCCCAGAAACCCCAGTGCAGCATCATCAGTTGTGAGCGGATGCCTGCAAAAACAGAGCAGAAGTCCGTGCCCTCTGTGCACAGGTTGGTAAAAGCTCTGGTGGCGAGAACCCTATGAGGGTGGACCCAGTGAGGTAGTTCCAGGAGGGGTCCAGCTCGGCAGTCTAGACCAGCTGCAGGGACAGCAATCTGGTGAATCGGGGCTGCACCTAGTACCTTCCCCCTCTCCCCCCGCTCCAGTCTCCCTGTTAAGTTTCTGTGCTGATGTCTTCTACCTGTTCCCTGTGCCCAAGTGCTATTACACCCCATGTGAGTGTCCTGTGATGAGGGATGGCCTGTCTGAGTATCCTTGACCCCAATGGAAGCATGGAGCAGAGGAGATGCTCTGGGAGATTATGCGATGAAGGGAGGGAACACACCCATGAATTGATGACCAAGGCCACCTGCCTGGGAAGGAAGACCCCTGCCCAAGACAGAGGTAGAACTCCTGGGAAGAAGACTGGAGACAAGCCAATGTCCTATATGAAGGGACACTTTCTTCCAGGCAGAGCCTGACTAGAAAGAAGGAGCCAGCACAGGAGGGAGTGAGCCTTTCACCTGGTTTTGTGGCATCTGGAGCTCTGTTCCGGGTAAAGAGCTGGATCCCTGAGTCCCTGTGACTCAGTGTAAGAGACCCCAGGATGCTGAAGGCAGAGGTTGGGAGGAGGGCCATGAAGTCCCTAGTGATGCCCTCAGGTGTGGGTGGGGAGGGTCAGCGAGGTGTCCTGTCAAGTCTGCAGCACTTCCTGACACCAGGTCCCAGCCTGCCCACAACACTGCACCCCTGCTCAGGCCTTGGCATCTGTAGACACTGCTCTGGATAATGAAATCTTACACACAAACCTAGCTCCTGAACTGATCTTCAGGATGAGGGGGAATCAATTGACATCAAGTAAACACTGCCTGATTCTCTACCATTACCTCTGTAGAAAGCCCATAGGGTGCATTAAGATGCTCCAGTCCTCAGGAAGAGATAGGCATACCAGACCACCTGACCTGCCTCTTGAGAAACCTGTATGCTGGTCAGGAAGCAACAAATAGAACTGGACATGGAACAACAGACTGGTTCCAATTAGGAAAAGGAGTATGTTAATATTGCATATTGTCACTCTGCTTATTTAACTTACATCCAGAGTACATTATGAGAAATGCTGGGCTGGAAGAAGCACAAGCTAGAATCAAGATTGCTGGGAGAAATGTCAATAACCTCATATATGCAGATGACAAAAGTGAAGAGGAACTAAAAAGTGATGAAAGTGAAAGAGGAGAGTGAAAAGTTGACTTAAAGCTCAACATTCAGAAAACAAAGATCATGGCATTTGGACCCATCACTTCATGGGAAATTGATGGGGAAACAGTGGAAATCATGTGATACTTGTCTTTCTTTGATTATCTTCTCTCAGTTTGACAATCTCTAGGTTCATACATGTTGCTGAAAATGACGTTCATATGTCCCTTTTAATGACTGAGTAATATATTCCATTGCCTGTATCATGGAATCTTCTTTATGCATTATCAAATGATATTTAGATGCCTTCCACGTCCTAGCTATTGTAAATGTGCTGTTATGAACACTAGGAAGATTCTATCTTTCCAAATTATGGGCTCATGACAGAGGCCTTATGAAGAACAGTATGGAGATTTCTTATAAAACTATTAGAATACTGTATGGCAAAAAGTGAAGAGAAACTAAAAGCCTCTTGATGAAAGTGAAAGAGGAGAGTGAAAAAGTTGGCTTAAAGCTCAACATTCAGAAAACAAAGATCATGGCATCTGGTCCCATCACTTCATGACAAATATATGGGGAAACAGTGGAAACAGTGTCAGACTTTATTTTGAGGGGCTCCAAAATCACTGCAGATGGTGACTGCAGCCATGAAATTAAAAGATGCTTACTCCTTGGAAGGAAAGTTTTGACCAACCTAGATAGCATATTCAAAAGCAGAGACATTACTTTGCCAACAAAGGTCCATCTAGTCAAGGCTATGGTTTTTCCAGTAGTCATGTATGGATGTGAGAGTTGAACTGTGAAGAAAGCTGAGCGCCGAAGATGCTTTTGAACTGTGGTAATGGAGAAGATTCTTGAGAGTCCCTTGGACAGCAAGGAGATCCACCAGTCCATTCTAAAGGAGATCAGTCCTGGGTGTTCACTGGAAGGAATGATGTTAAAGCCGAAACTCCAATACTTTAGCCACCTCATGCGAAAAGTTGACTCATTGGAAAAGACTCTGATGCTGGGAGAGACTGGGGGCAGAAGGAGAAGGGAACAACGGAGGATGAGATAGCTGGATGGCATCACGGACTCGATGGACATGAGTGTGAGTGAACTCCGGGCGTTGATGATGGACAGGGAGGCCTGGTGTGCTGCAACCCATGGGGTCGCCTAGAGTCAGACACAACTGAGTGACTGAACTGAACTGAACTGAGCAATCCCTCTCATAGACATATACTCAAAATGATTTTTGAGAGGCAATTTGGTATAATTAAATTAATTCGCATTTTTGTGTAACTATACCAGCCTTCATCTCAGAACTCTTTTCATCTTCCTAAATCGAACCTCTGTACCCAGAAATTAGAACTTCCATCCAGGTCGAGAAAATAAAACCAAGTTGTTAATAGCAGCTCATTGTAGGGTAGGATTTGGGGGAAATCCTTGACTTTTAGAACACACATTTTGTTTCGGTGTGTTAAAATAGCATATGTTTGTTTTTCAGTCAGAAAAAGAATTTTAAAATGTGGACATTTCTACTTGATCAGAAAGAACTCCCCCATCTAAAGATCTCCCTCACTCTGGCCTCTCATTTAACTACTGTCAGCAGGCAAAATCCTAACTTGGGTATACCTTCAGTCCCTAAGCAAGGAAACACCTGCTTTCCCCTCATAATGCCAGGAAGGAAAGATGTATAATCCCACTATACTGAGACCTAGAGAGGATATTCAGGTTAGCTAACCTCATACAGAAAGCTAGTCGGATGAGGGGTGGTTTCAATTCTACTATTATGTCCATATCATGATACCAACATTCATTCATTCATCAAGCATTTATCAATATTAACTCTTCTAGGAGATGGAGATGCACACGGGAACAACACCAGCTGTTTGAAAGGAGCTTACCTTCCTGCTCCTTCTTCAATCCAGGTTGAGAGAATAAAACCAATTGTTAATAGCAGTTCATTGTAAGGTAGGATTTGGGGTAAATCTTTGACTTTTAAGACACACATTTTGTTTTGATGTGTTAAAATAGCATGTATTTGTTTTTCAGTCAGAAAAAAGAATTTAAAACTGTCAGCATTTCTACTTGATCAGAAACTCCCCCATCTAAACATCTCCCTCATTCTCACACCCTCATCACTCCCTGATAACCTCAGATATGCAGATGACACCACCCTGATGGCAGGAAGTGAAGAACTAAAGAGCCTCTTGAAGAAAGTGAAAGAGGAGAGTGAAAAAGTTAACTTAAAGCTCAACATTCAGAAAACTAAGATCATGGCTTCTGGTCCCATCACTTCATGGCAAATAGATGGGGAAATGATGGCTGATTTTATTTTGGGGGCTCCAAAATCACTGTAGATGGTAACTGCAGCCATCAAATTAAAAGATGCTTACTCCTTGGAAGAAAAGTTAAGACCAACCTAGACAGCATATTGAAAAGCAGAGACATTACTTTGCCATCAAAGGCCCATCTAGTCGAGGCTATGGTTTTTCCAGTAGTCATGTATGGATGTGAGAGTTGGACTCTAAAGAAAGCTAAGCACAAAAGAATTGATGCTTTTGAACTGTGGTGTTGGAGAAGACTCTTGAGAGTCCCTTGCAAGAAGATCCAACCAGTCCATCCTAAATAAAATCAGTCCTTAATATTCATTGGAAGGACTGATGTTGAAACTGAAATTCCAATACTTCGGCCACAAAGAGCTGACTCATTTTTAAAGACCCTGATACTTGCAAGATTGAAGGCTGGAAAGAGAAGGGAATGACAGAGGATGCGATGGTTGGATGGCACCACTAACTCAATGGACATGAGTTTGGGTAAACTCTGGGAGTTGGTGATGGACAGGGAGGCCTGGTGTGCTGAAGTCCGTGGAGTCACAAAGAGTCAGACACGACTGAGTGAACTGAACTTAACTACCTTCCTATGTGAGTGTGTGAATTACAGAGAAGAGGAAAGGAACAGATTAAACAAGCAACCCACTGGAAAGAATTTGTTGCTGGGGCCTGAGTCCTCAGTAACATGTCCTTGTTGACTTTTCAGGCCACATCTTCGCCCCTGCCCAAACAACTGCACTAGGCCAGCAAGTATGCTCTGTTCACTATATGTGCAATATTTACTGGCCTCCTGGAAAAACTTACTTTCCTGAAGCCCTGTACATTCTGCTTTGTAGATTCATCTTCTAATATCTTTGAAAAAGAGCCCCTTCTCTATACCCAGTGCCAGTCTCCCTAGTGCACGTTAAGTAATCTTTTTGAAAGAGCCAGATTGTAAGTATTTCAGACACTGTGGTTCAAGAGGAAACTTGGAGAATATTGCATGGGCACAAAATCATTTAAAATGCAAGCATTTAATATGTAAAAACAATATTTCATTCATGCGCTGTACAGACACAAAAACAGTCATGGGCTGGTTTTCACTCATGGGTGTACATGGTGACCCTGGTAGTAGACTGAGACCTTGCAATTGAGCCAAATCTATGCCGCCTTCCTGGGAAAGATCCCTCATTTCCTCTACCTGCCTCCTACTTGTCAAAAATCTTCAGCTTCCTAAGACTTTGCCAAATTTCAAACATAAAATTATTAAGAGAAGATATTAAGAAGAGGTGGCAAGAATACACAGAAGAACTGTACAGAAAAGATCTTCATGACCAAGATAATCATGATGGTAGGATCACTCACCTAGAGCCAGACATCCTGGAATGTGAAGTCAAGTGGGCCTTAGAAAGCATCACTACAAACAAAGCTAGTGGAGGTGATGGAATTCCAGTTGAGCTATTTCATATCCTGAAAGATGATGCTGTGAAAGTGCTGCACTCAATATGCCAGCAAATTTGGAAAACTCAGCTGTGGCCAGAGGACTGGAAAAGGTCAGTTTTCATTCCAATTCCAAAGCAAAGCAATGCCAAAGAATGCTCAAACTACTGCACAATTGCACTCATCTGCACTTTTTACACTTACACAACTATTTGGCTGAGTAATTGTCTCCTTTCACCTGCTAGGTCCATGGTTCCCCTTTACAAATAAGAACTATGAGCTCCCATATAAATATCTCCAGACCCAACTATCTCTTCTCTGGCTTCCTTTTCCTCAGCTTGCCTGGACAGCAAAACTCACAGAAGAGCCGTCTGATTTCCATGCCCTCTCCTCCAGTGCTTTCCTGGTGGTAGTGAGTATACTCGAAAATGTTTACAGGTCATTAAAATAGGTTCTCAGAGAAGTCCTGAATTGTACTACAGTGGCTAAAGCTGACATTCCACCTGGATCTATCTTAGGATCAAGTGCCCCTGTGCAGGCAACTCTGCAGCTGGGACCACCCCCTCCTTCTTGAAGGTGTATCTAGCAGTCATTTCCAGGGTCCTCCCTCAAGACCAATTGGAGGAGCCCTGATGAGAGCTGAGACCAGTCCTGTATTGGCCACCTCCCAGCTATGTGACTTCAGACAAGTCCTTTCCTTCCCAGAGTTCCTCATCCTACTGGGTATCAGGGCTAAGATAGGGGCCCCTACTGGCCCAGGTACACCGCTCAGCCATCCACCAGGGTTCTGTGCCCTTCACCTCACAACCCCCTGACAAGAAAAGAACCAGGGAGCACTTTATATCCTGGGGCAGTGTGGCTCCTGTGTGGTCTGAGGACCTGCCTTGTGCACAACCTGCCTGTTACTGGTTCCTGACAAGGTACAGAGTTGGAGAGTAACTGCTCAGAAGCCTTAGAGCAATGTGGCAAAACAGTTCTAGTTGTATGAAGCTAATAATTAAAGACGATTTGAACTGCTTGTTTTCTTCATTTCTTTGGTAATTTATCTTATATTTTACCAATGATTGGGCCTCTTTGGTAGTTCAGTGGTAAAGAATTCGCCTGCCGATGCAGGAGACGCTGGATGGACACTGAGTCAGGAAGATCCCCTGGAGAAGGAAATGGCAACTGAGTTCAGTATTTTTCCTGTGAAATCCCATAGACAAAAAGAGCCTAATGGGCTACGCTTCATGGGATCACAAAGAGTTGGACATGACTTACTGCCGAAACAACAACAAAAGCAATTAGATTAGTTCGTGGTAGGTTAGAAAAAGATATAATACAAAAACCTCAACCTTTAACATAATATATTGAGGTAATACTTGCCACTAATCAAGTGACGTGAAAGTTGCTCAGTAATGTAAACTCTTGGTGACCCCATGAACCCAAGCACACCAGACCTCCCTGTCCATCAGCAACTCCCAGAGTATACCCAAACCTATATCCATTAGGTCTGTGATACCATCAAACCATCTCATCCTCTGTTGTCCCCTTCTCCTGCCCTCGAACTTTCCCAGTGTCATGGTCTTTCCCAGTGAGTCAGTACTTCACATCAGGTGGCCAAAGTCTTGGAGTTTCAACTTCAACATCAGTCCTATCAATGAAAACTCAGGACTGATTTCCTTCAGGATGGGCTGGTTGGATCTCCCTGCCATCCAAGGGACTGTCAAGGGTCTTCTCCAACACCACAGTTCAAAAGCATCAATTCTTCGGCCCTCAGCTTTCTTCACAGTCCAACTCTCACATCCATACATGACTACTGGAAAAACTGTAGCCTTTACTAGATGGACCTTTGTTGACAAGTAATGTCTGCTTTTAATATGCTGCTTAGTTTGGTCATAACTTTCCTTCCAAAGAGTAAGCGTCTTTTAATTTCATGGCTGCAATCATCTTCTTCAGTGATTTTGGAGTCCAGAAAGTCAATCACTGTTTTCTCATCTATTTGCCATGAAGTGATCAGACCAGTTGCCAGGATTTTTAGTTTTCTGAATGTTGAGCTTTAAGCCAAATTTTTCACTCTCCTCATATACTTTCATCAAGAGGCTTCTTAGTTCCTCTTCACTTTCTGCCATAAGGGTGGTGTCATCTGCATATCTGAGGTTATTGATATTTCTCCCAGCAGTGTTGAGTCCAGCTTGTGTTTCTTCTAGCCCAGCGTTTCTCATGATGTACTCTGCATATAAGTTAAATAAGCAGGGTGACAATATACAGACTTGATGTACTCCTTTTCCTATTTGTAACCAGTCTGTTATTCCATATCCAGTTCTAACTGTTGCTTCCTGACCTGCATACAGATTTCTCAAGAGGCAGGTTAGGTGGTCTGGTATTCCCATCTCTTTTAGAATTTTCCATAGTTTATTGTGATCCACACAGTCAAAGGCTTTGGCATAGTCAATAAAGCAGAAATAGATGTCTTTCTGCAAAGCAAGTTTTCTTGCTTTTTCCATGATCCACTGGATGTTGGCAATTTGATCTCTGGTTCCTCTGCCTTGTCTAAAACCAGCTTGAACATCAGGAAGTTCACAGTTCACGTATTGCTGAAGCCTGACTTGGAGAATTTTGAGCATTACTTTACTAGCATGTGAGATGAGTGCAATTGTGGGGTAGTTTGAGCATTCTTTGGCATTGCCTTTCTTTGGGATTGGAATGAAAACTGACCTTTTCCAATCCTTGGCCACTGCTGAGTTTTCCAAATTTGCTGGCATATTGAGTGCATCTAGAGCCAGACATCCTGGAATGTAAAGTCAAGTGGGCCTTAGAAAGCATTACTACGAACAAAGCTAGTGGAGGTGATGGCATTCCAGTCACCCTGGTTATATAACTTATATGCAGAGTACATTATGAGAAATGCAGGACTGGAAGAAACACAGGCTGGAATCAAGATTGCCAGGAGAAATGTCTGTTACCTCAATATGCAAATGAAAACACCCTTATGGCAGAAAGTGAAGAGAAACTAAAAAGTCTCTTGATGAAAGTGAAAGAGGAGAGTGAAAAAGTTAGCTTAAAGCTCAACATACAGAAAACAAAGATCATGGCATCCGGTCCCATCATTTCATGGGAAACAGATGGGGAAACAGTGGAAACAGTGTCAGACTTTATTTTGGGGGGCTCTAAAATCACTGTAGATGGTGACTGCAGCCATGAAATTAAAAGACGCTTAGTCCTTGGAAGAAAAGTTATGACCAACCTAGATAGTATATTCAAAAGCAGAGACATTACTTTGCAGACTAAGGTCCGTCTAGTCAAGGCTATGGTTTTTCCAGTGGTCATGTGTGGATGTGAGAGTTGGACTGTGAAGAAAGCTGAGCACCGAAGAATTGATGCTTTTGAACTGTGGTGTTGGAGAAGACTCTTGAGAGTCCCTTGGACTGCAAGGAGATCCAGCCAGTCCATTCTGAAGGAGATCCACCCTGGGATTTCTTTGGAAGGAATGATGCTAAAGCTGAAACTCCTGTACTTTGGCCACCTCATGCGAAGAGTTGACTCATTGGAAAAGACTATGATGCTGGGAGGGATTGGGGGCAGGAGGAGAAGGGGATGACAGAGGATGAGATGGCTGGATGGCATCACAGACTCGATGGATGTGAGTCTGAGTGAACTCCAGGAGTTGGTGATGGACAGGGAAGCCTGGCGTGCTGCGATTCATGGGGTCGCAAAGAGTGAAACACAACTGAGTGACTGAACTGAACTGATGGGACCAGATGCCATGATCTTAGTTTTCTGCATGTTGAACTTTAAGCCAACTTTTTCACTCTCTTTCACTTTCATCAAGAGGCTCTTTAGTTCTTCTTCACTTTCAGCCATAAGGGTGGTGTCATCAGCACATTTGGTGGTGTCATCAACATATTTCTCCCAGCAATCTTGATTCCAGCTTGTACTTCATCTAGCCCAGGAGTTCTCACGATGTACCCTGCATGTAAGTTAAATGAGCAAGATGACAATATACGGCCTTGACTTACTCCTTTCCTGATTTGGAACCAGTCTGTTGTTCCTTGTCCAGTTGTAACTGTTGCTTCTTGACCTGCATACAGATTTCTCAGAAGGCAGGTCAGGTGGTCTGGTATTCCCATCTCTTGAAGAAATTTCCAGTTTGTTGTGATCCACAAGATCAAAGACTTTGGCATATTCAATAAAGCAGAAGTAGATGCTTTTCTGGAACTGGATTTCTTTTTAGATGATCCAACGGATGACAATTTGATCTCTGATTCCTCTGCCATTGCTAAACTCAAGTTGAACATCTGGAAGTTCACAGTTCACGTACTGTTGAAGCCTGGCTTGGAGAATTTTGAGCATTACTTTGAAAGCTTGTGAGATGAATACAATTGTGCAGTGGTTTAACATTTTTTGGCAATGCCTTTCTTTGGGATTGGAATGAAAACTGACCTTTTCCAGTCCTGTGGCCACTGCTGAGTTTTCCAAATTTGCTGGCATATTGAGTGCAGCACTTTCACAGCATCATCTTTCAGGATTTGAAACAGCTCCACTGGAATTCCATCACCTCCACTAGCTTTGTTCGTAGTGATGCTTTCTAAGTCCTACTTGACTTCACATTCCAAGATGTCTGGCTCTAGGTGAGTGATCACACCATTGTGATTATCTGGGTTATGAAGATAATTTTTGTACAGTTCTTCTGTGTATTCTTGTCACCTCTTCTTAATATCTTCTGCTTCTGTTAGGTCCATACCATTTCTGTCCTTTATTGAGCCCATATTTGCATGAAATGTTCTCTTGGTATGTCTAATTTTCTTGAAGAGATCTCTAGTCTTAGAGTTAATCCCTGATTGTACATTAGGGAGCATCTGACCTTTAATAAAGACTGGTTCCTGTTATAAGCTTTAGAAACAATCTTAGAGTGTCCTTAATCAAAACTTTTAGCAATATAACGTAACAAAGAACTATCTCAGAAGTGAGTCTTAGTAAACACAGACCTCAATTAACAAAACTAGAACTTAATATTCAGTGAAACCTACTTTTTTCTTTTTTGGAGAATTCATTGTGAGGGCATTAATACTGTAGCCAGAGAAGGCTTTAACCCATCAAATAAAAATGATGTCTGTCAGGGAGTTGAAAAAAAGACAAGCAGCCATCTTGGATTTCCCATATCCCTGGCTCTTTGATCTTTAGCTGTTGTTTATCAATTTTTAATTTCCTGATTTAGAAGCAGATTATTGCCATGTTTTAAATACATCAAGATAGCAAAAGTCTAACTGTGAGGGGTTATTTTTGTACAAGCAGAATGAGCTTTGTCTACATGTACCATAATCTTAAATAATGTTTATTTTCTTTACCAAAGTAACAAAAAATATTTTTAAAACAAATATAAATCACTTAAAGGCAAAGAAACTCATAATCTGTTATCAAAAGCTTCATTCTAAGAAAACTTTGTTCTCTAAACAGAGAGAAGATCAAATTCCAGTCTGGTACCAGCTTACTGTTAGTAACAAAATTTATTTATCTGCTCAATCTTAGAAAGTCTTTTCCATAAATTTTGAAGAACTAGCAATATTCTTCCAAAGGCATGAGAGTAAAACCATAGAAGGCATGTTTAAAATCTGATTTTATTGGAATTGACAAAGAAACCTGCTCATAACACTTTAATATGACAACTAGAATTATAATTGACCATATTTTATCAGGACATATCAGATCTATATGAATTTCACATAATTTTAGGATATTTATATTAATAACATCAGCCATACAGTATAACCTAAGAAAATTTATCACCCCTTCAGCAGTACTTCTCAGGTATTTCAACATGATCAATGAACCCAGGTAGCTTAATAGCTCTTTGGGATGTCTCAGGGGTGCTCTGAAGCATCCCAAAGTTAGCTAGAAACCAAGTTATTTAGGAAGCTTTGTCAATACATGTTGAAAGGGTTTATAACACTCAGTCATGTAGGATCATATAAGTTACTGTGAAATAACAGTTATTCACTTAGTCAAACTTAAAAAGATTTCAAGGGTAAATATAAAACTGATCAATTAAGAGGTAAAGAAACTTAAATCTATTATTAAAAGCAGTTCAACAACTGAATAAAGTATGTCCTCTTAACAGAGAGAAAGGACACCAGCTTACTTTAAACTCATTTAGGTAAACTTAATTAAATTTATCTTAAACTTAGTCAGTCCTAACCAAGCACAAAACTTTTTTCAGGGTCCACTTCCCACAAACTTTTTAATAAATTTTTGTAACAGTCACTTGTAAGTCAGACCTACTTTCTTTTCCCTTTATAAATGTAATTTTATTTGTTAATCGTCTTTCTTAAAAACATACATTCTATTTCCTTATTAGATTAGTAAACAACCATTAATACTAGATATTTAATATTGAATATTTCCTAGTTTATGTGAATCAGAAATTTATTTAGGTTAATTTTCCTTGTATTTAGAATTGTTTGATTTGTAAGTACTTACTTTTCTTTAAGCCAATTAAATTAAACTCATTTACAATTTCAACAATATTATCAGAAAAAAAAAAAGACATACACTGAGACATACATAAATCCAGACAGACAGACTGACAGAGATCTTATAGTATTCTGTTTGAGATTTAAAATATCTCTTTGACCCCTTTTTTTTGCTTGCAGTTCTAATCTGCCTAAGGCTGAGGTCTCAGGCAAAGCTGGCTGTGGCTGTGTATTTCAAGGAAATGGAAAGGGTTAACATGAAGCTTTTTCCTAGCAGGCCTTTTAACAAGCTAGTTGTTTTTAATTGCATATGCAAAAATAATTAGCTTCGCAGTTTCCAAAAAGAAAAATTTCTCTCACTCTGTTCGATCAGCAATCACGCACTCACAGTCATTCAGAGTCTATCACAAAGTATCCCTTCTCCTTAGTCCCCAGATTTCCTTAACTGTTGCTCCCTTCCTGGGAGCTCCAAGGAGATGATCAGTCTCCTCTTCTGCCGGTTTGAGTAGGACCTGACTGGAGACTGGCGCCGGGGCCTTACTGATCCTGGGGCCATTCCTGGTGAGTTGGTCTATCCCTCCAATGAGTCCAGTCAGGGCTCAGCCATCAAGAGAGTTGGAACACCTGTCCAAAAGAGAACCCAGAATACCCTCAGGTGGCCTGCCTCCTTGTTCATCTGGGGGATCCTTCACTCCAGCCCAGCCAAGCCACCAGTCCAGTGGCTCAAGGGTCTGACATGGTTGGAATGTCACTGGGGCATCCAGAAACGTTGCAGAAACCAGTACTTGAGAAACCAAGCACACACCCTGAGAGTTGGAGAACTCGGGGTTGTTATGCCGGCGGGCCAGAGGAGTTAACACTAGCTCTGAGCCCCAAACAAAGGGATTACAGAGTTTTATACACAGGCATGATTAAGTGGGATTGTGGGTTTGCAGGGGCTGGGAAATTGCTGAAAGAAGGACAAGGGTGAGTGAGATAAGCTCCAGTTCCTAGTATTATGAGTTCCCACTGTTACAGCCACTCGTTCTGGGAAACAAACTCACTCAGGAGGACAATGCAGATAGTGGAGTGCAGTTTATTACACCAGCGGGCCCAAGGCAGAGTCTCCTCTTAGCCAAGGACCCTGACCAGCACTTATGGAAATCTTTTGTACCCATATGTACATATCCGAATCCACCATCCCAATTTCCTTGAGACTTACATAAAACAAAGGAAGGGTAAATACAATCACAATAACCCCATTATTCAAGGGTTATCAAGTGTTAGGTGTTCAAACAGTTAATAATCAATAAACCTGTGGTTACACTCCGATAGATGAAGAAAGAATTTATGACCTGTCCGGAGGCAGGGGTGATTAGCATATGTTTTCTCTTAGGCGATGAGTAACCTGGATGTGACCTTCAAGATTCCCCTGTCCAGAGGGGGTCTTATCCTTCTATTGTAGTTTCCACAGGCACTAAAAACAGAGTCCAGAGTCCGTTGGAGAGGTGGCCGAGCAAGATCAGCATGAATAGGCCTAAGATGGGGTCCTGCTGCTGCTACTGCTAAGTCGCTTCAGTCGTGTCCAACTCTGTGCGACCTCATAAATGGCAGCCCACCAGGCTCCCTCGTCCCTGGGATTCTCCAGGCAAGAACACTGGAATGGATTGCCATTTCCTTCTCCAATGCATGAAAGTGAAAAGTGAAAGTGAAGTCACTCAGTCGTGTCTGACTCTTAGCGACCCCATGGACTGCAGCCTACCAGGCTCCATCGTCAATGGGATTTTCCAGGTCCAGCCCCTATGAATTCCTTCTTCACCACTATCTGAGACCTACATGATCCAGACTTTGCAAGGAGCAAGCTGAGTTACAGAGGCAGAAGTGAAGAAGGAATTCATAGGGCCTGGACTCCATCTTGGGCCTGTTCATGCTGATCATGCTCAGCCACCTTTCCAATGGACTCTGAACTCTGTGTTTAGTCCCTATGAAAACAACAACAGAAGGATAAGACCCCCTCAAGACAGGAGAACCTTGAAGATCATATCTAGGTTACTCATCACCTAAGAGAAAGCATACACTAACATCCCTTCCTCCAGACAAGCCATAAATTTTTCTGTATCTATTAGAGTGTAACCTCGAGTTTATTGATTATTGGCTAATTGTTTGACTGTTTGAGCACATGAGCACATACGTGAATGATGGGATTATTGGGATTGGATTTTCCTTGGTTTATGCAAGTCTCAAGGAGTTAGGAGTGGTGGGTTCAGACACATACACATGGGGTATAAAAGATTTTCTCAAATGCTGGTCAGGGTCCTCGGTTAAGAGAGACTCTGCCTTGCGCTCCACTATCTGCATTGTCCTTCTGAGTGAGTCTATTTCCCGGAACGCGTAGCTACAACAGAAGGAGCAGGAGGTTATGTAAAATTTTAACTTTTCAGCTTCAACAGCACCTCCCTCCATCCTCCCTAATGCCAGTCCTGTCCTTTAGAGAATCCCCTCCCCTAGGGAGGTGTTCAACAGAATTCCAAGTGTTAGTCTATGGAGATATTGTTCTTGAGCTTGTGGGCTTCGAAGAGATTTTCCAGCTCCTGCATGTAGCACTGATGGAGCCTGTCCACCTCCTCCTGGGAGGGATGCGGTGTCTTCTGCACCTCAGTGGGCTTCTCCACTGCAACACACAGAGGTGAGTGGTGGCCCAGAGCAGGAACCACTGAAGGCACAGGGTGTTCCCAAAACAATGGTCATCTGAGCAGGTAAACATTCTTTCTCCCTCCATTTCAATTCTATTTTTGAGTCATAGATTCTACGATATTAACAACTCCAAGATTCTGATAACAATACAGTGAGCAGGCATTTGCATGCATTATCTCTTCTGTCATTTTAACAATCCTAGGATGTCAGTTTAGTTCAGTTCAGTCACTCAGTCATGTCCGTCTCTTTGCAACCCCATGAATCGCAGCACGCCAGGCCTCCCTGTTCATTACCATCTCTCGGAGTTTACTCAGACTCACGTCCATTGAGTCCATGAAGCCATCCAGCCATCTCGTCCTCTGTCGTCCCCTTCTCCTCCTGCCCCCAATCCCAGCATCACAGTCTTTTCCAATGAGTCAGCTCTTCGCATGAGGTGGCCAAAGTACTGGGGTTTCAGCTTTAGCATCATTCCTTCCAAAGAAATCCCAGGGTGGATCTCCTTCAGAATGGACTGGTTGGATCTCCTTGCAGTCCAAGGGACACTCCAAGGGTCTTCTCCAACACCACAGTTCAAAAGCATCAATTCTTCGGCACTCAGCCTTCTTCACAGTCCAACTCTCACATCCATACATGACCACAGGAAAAACCATAGCCTTGACTAGACGGACTTTAGTCTGCAAAGTAATGTCTCTGCTTTTGAATATGCTATCTAGGTTGGTCATAACTTTTCTTCCAAGGAGTAAGCATCTTCTAATTTCATGGCTGCAGTCACCATCTGCAGTGATTTTGGAGCCCCCAAAATAAAGTCTGACACTGTTACCACTGTTTCCCCATCTACTTCCCATGAAGTGATGGGACCGGATGCCATGATCTTCGTTTTCTTAATGTTCAGCTTTAAGCCAACTTTTTGCTCTCCTCTTTCACTTTCATCAAGAGGCTTCTTAGTTCCTCTTCACTTTCTGCCATAAGGGTGGTGTCATCTGCATATCTGAGGCTATTGATATTTCTCCCAGCAATCTTGATTCTAGCTTGTGTTTCTTCCAGCCCAGCGTTTCTCATGATGTACTTTGCATAGAAGTTAAATAAGCAGGGTGACAGTATACAGCCTTGATGGACTCCTTTTCCTATTTGGAACCAGTCTGTTGTTCCATGTCCAGTTCGAACTGTTGCTTCCTGACCTGCATACAGATTTCTCAAGAGGCAGGTTAGGTGATCTGGTATTCTCATCTCTTTGAGAATTTTCCACAGTTTATTGTGATCCACACAGTCAAAGGCTTTGGCATAGTCAATAAAGCAGAAGTAGATGTTTTTCTGGAACTCTCTTGCTTTTTCCATGATCCAGAAAATGTTGGAAATTTGATCTCTGGTTCCTCTGCCTTTTCTAAAATGAGCTTGAACTTCAGGAAGTTCACGGTTCACATATTGCTGAAGCCTAGCTTGGAGAATTTTGAGCATTACTTTACTAGTGTGTGAGATGAGTACAATAGTATGGTAGTTTGAGCATTCTTTGGGATTGCCTTTCTTTGGAATTGGAATGAAAACTGACCTTTTCCAGTCCTGTGGCCACTGCTGAGTTTTCCAAATTTGCTGGCATATTGAGTGCAGCACTTTCAAAGCATCATCTTTCAGGATTTGAAACAGCTCAACTGAAATTCCATCACCTCCACTAGCTTTGTTCGTAGTGATACTTTCTAAGGCCCACTTGACTTCACATTCCAAGATGTCTGGATCTAGATGAGTGATCACATCATGATTATCTGGGGCGTTAAGATCCTTTTTGTACAGTTCTTCCATGTATTCTTGCCACCATAGCAGGATATCATAACCTGCTATTATTCCTGTTTGACTACTGAAGAAATGAGGTTCAGGGAAGTTAAGCAACTTGTTTATGGCTACTTGTTTATGATCATGTAGCCAGGAACAATCAGTGTCAGGTTGCAAGCCCTAGGGATGTGCTCTTAGCCTCAGGCAAAAGTGGATTTGGGACTCTCAGATGCCAGGACTGGAAGAGACTTTCTGTGGGAGGAGGTGGGTCAGAAAGCAACTGCCATGTCTTCTCTTGGGAATGGTCCTGAGGCAGCAGAACTATAAACATTCATGAGAATATCGCCACACATTGCAAAGAAAGTTTGGGAGAAGAGATTGGATGTACTCGGCTAAGAAATGACTGGGTGAGTAGAGATGAACACCTCTATTAGTTCTGCCATTGGAACCTAGCTGAAATTCAAGAAGAAAGCAAATAGCTGAAAGATGGTGCTAAGTCTATGGACTAAAGCCCATGCCCATTATTTACAAGGAAATCCCTCTGGCTTCCCTTCAAAGCCTGCTGATTACTACTTTACATACAATTCTAACAGAACTGCCATTGTCTTGTATCCACCTTATCCAATTAGACCCTGTGGTCAGAATTAAACTCTCCTTGTCTTGCATAATAAAAAGGCAAATACCTTTATCAAACCTCAGTTTTGTTACCAAGGGCAGGCTGATCTCTTGGAAATGATTTCTTCTGTGGGTCTGTGTTTGCAATCAATATAATGGGGATGAGAGTCCCTCCTCACAAGTTGTTGGGAAAACTAAACCACTGCGTGTAAGGAGCCAGTGCAGCGCCTGACACACTGCAGGAACTCAGTAATCAGTAGAGGCTACTGGTCTTTATGCCCCTGTTACTCTTCTCATTCTAGACTGCCTTTCGTAGGGTTACTTACCTGTGTGTCTGTCTCACTCTAGAATTTGTGCTCCACAAAATCAAGAGTGCACTGCTCTATGTCCAGGTGTCCTTGCAGCACAAGCCCAGGCCTCTAACACAATAGCCCTTCCCCTCCCAGCCTGGGTCTACACTCACCCACAGTGGTGATGGATTGGTGGCAGGGCATAAGACCAAAGCTGAACTAGAGGACTCCACGGCTATAGAAGAGCAGGATGGAGCTTCTAGTGCTCTTGTGAAGTTGCTCCTGAAAGCACCACAACTAGGAACCAGGAGAGTTCTCAACCTGGTCAAATATGTCATTCTCCCCAAAGGAGAATATCGGCACTAGATCTGCCCTAGAGGGAGACAGGAGAGAGGGCGTGTGGAGGGGCAAGAAAGCACAAGCTGGTACCTAACCTACTGAAGGGACCTAGTGAGCAGGAATTGGAACAGAGGACAGAGCCCTGGAACAAAAGTAGGAGTCCTTGGGTGTGTCCCAGACCTGCCACAGCTTCAGGACCTGGCCTGCCTCAGGGCCACTGTTCGGCTGTTGTAACATGACAGGGAGTCCAGAATGCTGCAGAGTCCTCCTAGATAGAAAATATCTGCAAATTTTCTGAAAAATCTCATCCACCCCAGCTACCTTGTATTCTTCACAGATGCTTTAGGAGAACAGCTCTAAGCTATGTCTCAAACTTTATTGTCCAAGTCCCTTCGACTCACAACAAAGATTTGGAGTGACGGACATTAAAGCCCTCTTGGCGAGTCACAGTTCTCAGGTCTTGGATAGACCGTGTTATAGCTCTCAGGTCTCAAATGAACCGTGTTATAGCTCTTAAACAAATCAGTATTACAGCTCAGTGTTACATCTCTATTTTATTTGGAAGATAGCAGGAAAATCCATCTTTGAGGCGTGAGGGCACATTGATCTAGACACAAGAAGAGTGCCCCCAGCGCACGGGAGAGAGAGCGAGAGCTAGCTCTGGCTCCTCTATATGTTTATCTCTCCCTGGGCCTGTCCTAGGAAAATTGGGCCAGCCAGGAGTGTTGTTTGTTTTACCTGAGGTCTTCACTCCAGTCCTTGGACCTTCTTTTGTTTCATTTTCACAGGCTTTTCCCTTCCTTGTCTGTAGCCACCGCCATTTTGGACTCCTTTCCACTGTTCTACCCACCTATCATTTCCCCCTCAAGAGATGGGAAGCCCAATTCTTTGGGAATAGGGGTGTCGAGGTCTTTCTGGCTACTTCCTGCTGAATTGGGATGGCGAGGGGTATTGGGCCTTCCCCTCTTGCTAGTCTCAAGCCCCACAGTCCTTACAGTGGTGTCCATTTAAGGGTGAGTGATATTTTCTGTGGTCGGCTGTAGTTTTACATCTTTGTTGAACTGGCACTGTATATTGTAGCTTGTTGACTTGGGCAGAAACAAAACAGGTTAGACAATTGACAGTACATGGAATAATCATAAACGTCATCAATATAGAATAACAAGGACTAGTAGGGGCATTAGTCAGTTTAAATTCACATCGCCAGGATGACTCAAGTCCCTCCTTGTTCAGGGATCAGAAGATCTATTTCCTGTCTGTTTGGAGTATAATCTCCATCAAGCTGTGTTGGCTCTTTAGAGCTATCTTGAGAAATTTTATTATCTCCAGAAACTAGATTTTGGGGGTGTTCATTAGAATGGCACTCATTGGTAGTCCTGAATAGGTATCTGAGATCTCCCAGGGGCTCACAGGTATATTGAGTGTCCTCTTCTGTTTTCTTCCATGGCTTGACTCGTGAGTAGTGAACCCAGGTGTCATGTCCTGGTTCCTTGATTGCTGTGAGGGTAGAAAGTATTACAGGGTAGGGGCCCTTCCATGTGGGCTGGAGTTGAGCTTTTGGGGACCCATCTTTCCAGACTTTAATTAGGACTTGAGTCCCTGGAGCATATAGTGGTGACTCCTTAGAATCTTTTGGGTCTTGGTTTATACCCCACAAGCACATATCCTGTTGGAATTGTCCAATGACCATGGTATAAGACTGGAGTGTCTGAGCCTCTGGATCTAGGAAGAGGTCATTGACATAAATGAAAGGTCTTCCAGGCGACTAAGCGCAGATGGCTGCGTGAGCCGAGCCAGCGCACTAAGCGCGGACGGCTGCGAGCCGAGAGGAGCGACCCCACGTCGGAGGTCAGGGGCAGCAGCCTAGAGTACCAGGCTGCAATGGCGCAGGAACAGCCAAGAGGAGCTATCCCGCGTCCAAAGTCAGTGGCAGCAGGAAGGAAGCACTCCACATTCGAGGTCAGGGGTCATGGCCGGGAAGAGCTACCCTGCGTTTGAGGTCAGGAGCTGCGGCTGGGAGGAGACACCCCGCGTCTGAGGCCAGTGGCGGCCGGGAGGAGGCACCCCACGTCCGAGGTCAGGGGCGGCCAGGGGGAGACACTCTGCGCCCGAGGGCAGGGGCAGTAACCCTGAAGAGCCACCCTGAGCTTGAGCATGAGGCCAGGGGTGGCAGCTGAAAGGAGCCACCCATGCCCGAGGCCATGGCTAGCGGCCAGGAGGATCAGTCCGAGGAGCGGTGGCTGCACAGGAGCAGGAGGGCCTAGAGGAGCCATCCCACATTGAAGGTCAGGAAGGTGGCGGTAAGGAGATACCTCTCATTCAAGGTAAGAAACAGCAGCTGTGCTTTGCTGGAGCAGCCATGAAAAGATACCCCATCTCAAGGTAAGAAAACCCCAAGTAAGATGGTAGGTATTGCAAGAGGGCATCAGAGGGCAGACACACTGAAACCATACTCACAGAAAACTAGTCAATCGAATCATACTAGGACCACAGCCTTGTCTAACTCAGTGAAACCAAGCCATGCCTACCGGGCAACCCAAGACGAGTGGGTCATGGTGGAGAGGGCTGACAGAATGTGGTCCACTGGAGAAGAAAATGGCAAGCCACTTCAGTATTCTTGCCTTGAGAACCCCATGAACAGCATGAAAAGGCAAAATGATAGGATACTGAAAGAGGAACTCCCCAGGTCAGTAGGTGCCCAATATGCTACTGGAGATCAGTGGAGAAATAACTCCAGAAAGAATAAAGGGATGGAGCCAAAGCAAAAACAATACCCAGTTGTGCATGTGACTGGTGATAAAAGCAAGATCCGATGCTATAAAGAGCAATATTGCATAGGAACCTGGAATGTCAGGTCCATGAATCAAGGCAAACTGGAAGTGGTCATACAGGAGATGGCAAGGGTGAACGTCAACATTCTAGGAATTAGCGAACTAAAATGGACTGGAATGGGTGAATTTAACTCAGATGACCATTATATCTACTACTGTGGGCAGGAATCCCTCAAAAAAAAAAAAAAAAATGGAGTAGCCATCATGGTTAACAAAAGAGTCCGAAATGCAGTACTTGGATGCAGTCTCAAACACGACAGAATGGTCTCTGTTTGTCTCCAAGGCAAACCATTCAATATCACAGTTATCCAAGTCTATGCCCCAACCAGTAATGCTGAAGAAGCTGAAGTTGAATGGTTTTATGAAGACCTACAAGATCTTTAGGAACTAACACCCCAAAAAGATGTCCTTTTCCTTATAGGGGACTGGAATGCTAAAGTAGGAAGTCAAGAAACACCTGGAGTAACAGGTAAATTTGGCCTTGGAATGCAGAATGAAGCAGGGCAAATACTAATAGAGTTTTGCCAATAAAATGCATTGGTCATAGCAAACACTGTCTTCCAACAACACAAGAGAAGACTCTACACATGGACATCACCAGATGGTCAACACCGAAATCAGATTGATTATACAAAAATGGAGAAGCTCTATACAATCAACAAAAACAAGACCAGGAGCTGAGTGTGGTTCAGGTCATGAACTCCTTATTGCCAAATTCAGACTGAAATTGAAGAAAGTAGGGAAAACCGCTAGACCATTCCGGTATGACCTAAATTAAATCCCTTATGATGATACTGTGGAAGTGAGAAATAGATTTAAGGGCCTAGATCTGATAGAGTGCCTGATGAACTATGGAATGAGGTTCGTGACATTGTACAGGAGACAGGGATCAAGACCATCCCCATGGAAAAGAAATGCAAAAAAGCAAAATGGCTTCCTGGGGAGGCCTTACAAATAGCTGTGAAAAGAAGAGAGGTGAAAAGCAAAGGAGAAAAGGAAAGATATAAGCATCTGAATGCAGAGTTCCAAAGAATAGCAAGACGAGATTGTTAGGACCTAACTGGAGCCAGGACAGGCTCTAAGGGGCAGGCTAGGTCTGAGGTTTAGTCTCTAGAAAAGCTGAGGCACTGGGAACTCCCACAGGCAGTGTAGCTTGACCAATAAGAAAAATCCCCTGAGAAAGCCCGCGAGTGTGGAAATCTAGCCAATTAGCAGATGCCAAGAGACCCTTGCAACCAATCCGCCCTTGCCTACTCCCTGTCTTTGTTCTAAGTTTATAAATACTGCTGTAATTCAGGGCTCAGGGCCCCCTTGCCTTACTCCACTGTATTGGATGTGGCAGGGTGCCCTAACTCGAGTTAGCAATAAATAAACTCCCTTCTTGCTTTTGCATTGCCTTGATGGATTTGTTCTCTCAGTTTATTTGGGGAATTGGACACGGAGCATACCAGAGATAAGAAAGCCTTCTTCAGTGATCAATGCAAAGAAATAGAGGAAAAGAACAAAATGGGAAAGACTAGAGATCTCTTCAAGAAAATTAGAGATATCAAGGGAACATTTCATGCAAAGATGGGCTCGATAAAGGACAGAAATGGTATGAACCTAACAGAAGCAGAAGATATTATGAAGAGGTGGCAAGAATGCACAGAAGAACTGAACAAAAAGATCTTCAAGACCCAGATAATCATGATGATGTGATCACTCATCTAGAGCCAGACATCTTGGAATGTGAAGTCAAGTGGGCCTTAGAAAGCATCACTACGAACAAAGCTAGTGGAGGTGATGGAATTCAGGTAGAGCTGTTTCAAATCCTGAAAGATGATGCTTTGAAAGTGCTGCACTCAATATGCCAGTAAATTTGGAAAACTCAGCAGTGGCCACAGGACTGGAAAAGGTCAGTTTTCATTCCAATTCCAAAGAAAGGCAATGCCAAAGAATGCTCAAACTACCCCACAATTGCACTCATCTCACACACTAGTAAAGTAATGCTCAAAATTCTCCAAGCCAGGCTTCAGCAATATGTGAACTGTGAACTTCCTGATGTTCAAGCTGGTTTTAGAAAAGGCAGAGGAACCAGAGATCAAATTTCCAACATTCGCTGGATAATGGAAAAAGCAAGAGAGTTCCAGAAAAACATCTACTTCTGCTTTATTGATTATGCCAAAGCCTTTGACTGTGTGGATCACAATAAACTGTGGAAAATTCTCAAAGAGATGGGAATACCAGACCATCTGACCAGTTTCTTGAGAAATCTGTATGCAGGTCAGGAAGCAACTGTTAGAACTGGACATGGAACAACAGACTGGTTCCAAATAGGAAAGAGAGTGCGTCAAGGCTGTATATTGTCACCCTGCTTATTTAACTTGTATACAGAGTACATCATGAGAAAGGCTGGACTGGAAGAAACACAAGCTGGAATCAAGATTGCTGGGAGAAATATCAATAACCTCAGATATGCAGATGACACCACCCTTATGGCAGAAAGTGAAGAGGAGCTAAAGGGCCTCTTGATGAAGGTGAAAGAGGAGAGTGAAAAAGTTGGCTTAGAGCTCAACATTCAGAAAATGAAGATCATGGCATCCGGTTCCATCACTTCATGGGAAATAGATGGGGAAACAGTGGGAACAGTGTCAGACTTTATTTTGGGGGGCTCCAAAATCACTGCAGATGGTGACTGCAGCCATGAAATTAAAAGACGCTTACTTCTTGGAAGAAAAGTTATGACCAACCTAGATAGTATATTCAAAAGCAGAGACATTACTTTGCCGACTAAGATCCGTCTAGTCAAGGCTATGGTTTTTCCTGTGGTCATGTATGGATGTGAGAGTTGGACTGTAAAGAAGGCTGAGCACTGAATAATTGATGCTTTTGAACTGTGGTGTTGGAGAAGACTCTTGAGAGTCCTTTGGACTGCAAGGAGATCCAGCCAGTCCATTCTGAAGGAGATCAACCCTGGGATTTCTTTGGAAGGAATGATGCTAAAGCTGAAACCCCAGTACTTTGGCCACCTCATGTGAAGAGTTGACTCATTGGAAAAGACTCTGATGCTGGGAGGGATTGGGGGCAGGAGAAGGGGACAACCGAGGATGAGATGGCTGGATGGCATCACGGACCCAATGGACGTGAGTCTGAGTGAACTCCGAGAGATGGTGATGAACAGGGAGGCCTGGCGTGCTGCGATTCATGGGGTTGCAAAGAGTCAGACATGACTGAGCAACTGAACTGAACTGAAGTACTAAGACCAAGCTGTTCCTTAGGGGCAATGCTGGTGTGGAGGAGAGCTATCGGTAAAGCCTCCTTCCATCCCAGGGAGATCTCCTGGGTTATCTTTTTATTGCTGATTTTAAGAATTGATTGGCTCTTTGTACTTTTCCCGAAGATTGAGGCCTCCAGGCACAATGGAGACAATAAGTAATGCCCAATGCTTTCGAGACCCCTTGGGTGATCTTAGAAGTAAATGTTGTCCCATTGTCATTTTGTAACGACCTGGGAAGACCAAATCTTGGAATGATTTCATGGAGCAGGTTTTTTACCACCTCCTCAGCCTTTTCAGTCCTGGTGGGAAAGCCTTCAATCCATCCTGTGAATGTATCTATCATGACTAATAGGTATTTATACCGTTGAGAAACTGGCATCTGGGTGAAGTTCATCTGCCAGTCCTCTCCTGGGTAGGTCCCAAGTCATTGGACGGGCTGGGCCAACTGGGGTTTTTGAGCTCTTTTGGGGTTGTTTAATTGGCAGGTGGGACAAGATACTACCTGTCTTATAGTTGTTTGGAAGCCTGTTCTTCTGAAGGACCTTTCTAATAATCTTTGCAGGGCCTTTTCTCCTAAATGAGTAGTGGCATGTAAGGAGTTAACCAGCTTCCATTGGAGGTTCCCAGGCAGTAAAAGGAGTCCCTCCTTTTGGAACCACCCCATATGATCTTCTTGAAAGCCCTCGCTCTTAGCTTTAAGAGTCTCACCTTCAGTATATGAAGGAGTTTCTGGCAAATTAGTCTGTGGAACTAAGGTGGCAATCCCTGTTAAGTCATGGTTCTGTAATGCTGCTCTCCTAGCTGCCTGATCAGCTGCTTGGTTCCCTTGTGCCACTACTGTGCTCCCTTTTGGTGTCCTTTACAATGGGAGACTGAAACCTCAGTGGGCAGATGGACTGCCTCCAAGAGTCGAAGAATTTGATCACCATATTTGATTGGGGACCCTTGGGTGGTCAAGTGGCCCCTTTCTTTCCAAATAGCTGCATGTGCATGTAGCACCAGAAAGGCATACTTGGAATCAGTGTAAATGGCTATTCTTTTTCCTTTTCTCAGCTCTAAAGCTCGAGTCAGGGCTAAGAGCTCAGCTAATTGGGCTGAAGTACCTGGTGGAAGAGGCTTAGCCTCTATGGTCTCAAAACTGGAGACTACTGTATACCCAGCTCTTCTTATTCCATCCAAGACAAAGCTGCTCCCATAGGTATACCAGATTTCCTCAGGATTGGTCAGAGGATCTTCTGACAATCCTTCTCAGCATTTTGTCCAGTGGTCCAAGGTTTCTAGACAAGAGTGAAAGGGGAGAGAACCCTCAGGGGTGGGCAGGAGGGTGGCTGGGTTAGGAACCTCACAAAGGGATATAGTGAGGCCTGGATTTTCCATCAACATTACTTGATACCTGAGGATTCTTTGATCAGACATCCATAAATAGCCTCTCCCGTTTAAGAGTTGTTTTACTTGGTGGCTGGTAAAAATAGTTTGCCCCCAAAGGAGTTTTAAAGCATCTTCTATCATGACTGCAATAGCTGCAAGATTTCGAAGGCAGGGGGCCAGCCTCAGGTACTTGGATCGAGCTTTTTGGATAAGTAAGCTACAGGCTGGGGCTCAGATCCCAACCTTTGAGTTAACACTTCCAAGGCTATCCCCTCTCTTTTATGGACATAAAGTTGGAATGCTTTTTTCTGGGTCTGGCAACCTCAAGGCTGGTGCCTGAGTTAAGGCCTGTTTTAGTGTAGCCTCTGCCTTCTTTTGAGGAGTTCCCCACATCAGTGGGATTGAATCATCTCGTCCTTTAAGCTTTCATATAAGGGCTGGGCAATTAGACCATAGTTGGGTATCCAGATTCTACAATATCCAGTTAGCCCCAGGAAAGCTCGCAATTGTTTTCGAGTTGTGGGTGAGGGCAACTGGAGGATTCCTTGTACCCGGTCAGAGGACAGCCTCCTGGACCTGTGTGTAATCTGAACTCCCAGATAAGTAACCTTTGTCTCGACCATCTGTGCCTCAGCACGGGAGACCTTATATCCTCTTTCTGCCAAGAAGTTTGAACCTGAATTGCATGTCGTTGGGCACTTTTCTCATCTGGAGAGCAGATTAGTAGGTCATCTACATATTGTAATATTTTCCCATTAGGTCCCAGGTCCAGATCTAGGAGATCCCGGCTAAGGGCCTGTCCAAACAGGTGGGGGCTATCTCTGAACCCCTGAGGTAATACTGTCTAAGTCATCTGTTGGTGTTTTTCTCCTGGGGCCTACCACTCAAAGGCAAAAGATATTGGGATTCTTTAGCCAGTGGTATGCAAGAAAATGCATCTTTGAGATTCAAGACTGTAAACCACTTGGCACTGGGTGGGATTTTTCCCAAGGTTACATAGGGGTTGGGTACTGTGGGATGGAGGGGGACTACAGCTTCATTTATAATCCAGAGATCTTGAACCATTCGCCAGGTTCCGTCTTTTTCTTTACTGAGAGGATTGGAGTGTTACATGGTGAACTGGTGGGGACCAATAGCCCACAAGCAAGGAATTTATTTATTAAAGGCTGTAGCCCCTCTCGAGTCTCTCTTTTGAGAGGGTATTTTTTCGGTGGGATCTCGGAGGACAATGATGACTGATTCAGCTTGGTGGGCTTGTCCAGGTATTTTTTCCGGTGGGATCTCGGAGGACAATGATGACTGATTCAGCTTGGTGGGCTTGTCCAGGAATCCCCTGGTCCTACCCTGGGAGTTAATTTTGTCTTCCCATGGTTTTTGGTCCCTCTCTATTGTAGGTGCAATGGATTCCTCAGTAGTAACGAGGAGCTGTAGAGCTCTGGGGGCTGAAAAACTTCCCATCACAAGGGTGGTCCCCAGTTTAGTGAGTATATCTCTTCCCAATAAGGGAGTAGGACACTCAGGGACCACTAGAAACTGGTGGGAAAATATTTGTCCATCCCAGCAACAAAGAAGTGCTCAGGTGAATCTTTTAGTAGTTGCTTTTCCTGTAGCACCCAAAATGGTACAGATTTGGGAGGAGAAGGGTCTGGAGTAGGAGATCAAGACAGAATAGGTAGCCCCTGTGTCAACCAAGAAATTCTCGGACCTACCTGTCACATCCAGTTGCACCCTTGGCTCCAGCCCCGTGATGGTTATCTGTGATAGATGGGCTGGCTGGAGCGGGCCGCTTCAGTCCTCTTGAACCATCATGAGGGTAGGCTTGGCACTTGACCTTGAGGCTTTGGGTCCCGAGGGCAGAGTGCCACCCAATGTCCCAGTTGATGGCATTTGTGGCAAGCCGTTTTAGGAGACTTGTCACTGTTTGGACACTCTTTGGCCCAATGCCCCACCTGTCTACAGATCAGGCATTTGTCTCATGCCTTGTCCTTCAAGGACTCGGGGTTTGCCATAGGGCTTTTCTGGAGGGTGGCCAGCATCTGGGCATGCCTTGTCTCTTTCTTTCTCTCCTCCTGGGCCTTGGCGTCCTCCTGTTCTCTGTTATAAAAGGTATTGGTGGCTTTCTGGACCATCTCATCCAAAGAGGCAGCGGGGTCCTGCTGTTGTAGCTGTTGTAACTTAATTCTGATATCTGATGCACATTGAGACAGGAATTTGTCCTTTAAAATCACTTGTCCCTCGTAAGAGTCTAAGTCCAGATTGGTAAACTTTTGGAGTGCCTCTTTTAGCCTTTCCAGAAAGGCGATGGGGTTCTCATTGGGCTCCTGAGTTGCTGCTGAGACCCGGGCATAGCTAATTACTTTTTGCTGGGCTGCTTTCAGTCCTGCCTTCACACAGATTAGAAAATGATCTCTTTCCCAGATGTGCTCAGGGTCATTATAATTCCAATTAGGATCGGAGGAGGGGACTGCAGTTTCCCCTACTGGGTATCTATCACTGGACTTGTGAAGCCCTGTTGCATACCTCCAGGCCTCCTTTAAGACCCTAGTATGTGCAGGGTCAGATAAAGTTTGACTAAATATGACCATGATGTCTTTCCACGTCAAGTCAAAGGCCAAGGTAATATGTTGGAATGTATCTATATATTTGCCTGGGTCATCTGTATAGCTTCCCAGGTCTTGTTTGATCTGTCTTAGTTCTAAGAGGGAGAAGGGCTTATGGACCCGGGTTGGTCTGAATTCTCCTCCAGTTTCAACTAAGGGACATACTCGAGCTGGCTTTTGTGGAGGGGATGCTCCCGGGTATGGGGGCACGTTTGGATATAAGGAAGGAGCACCAGGCGACTCGGGAGCTGTGCCTTCATGAGGGGGTTCCTTTTTGGTCACCTGTGCCTAACACCATTTGCCTAGTGGGCTCACTTTTAGGGCGTACAACAATCCCATACTGAAGACAGAGTTCTTTCATATCTCTTAGTCGGAAGAAAATTTGGACATAGGGGATCTCTGTCCATTTCCCCGTCTTTACAGAATAATTCTAATTGCAGGATGGTATTGTAATTTAAAGTCCCATCCTCAGGCCAGTGTTCCTCATCCCCTAGTGGATACTGTGGCCATGCAGTGACACAGAAGAACTTCAAGCGACTTTTCCTTAGAGCTAGAGGGTCAAACAGCTTCCAGTTATCAAGGATGCATCTCAAGGGTGGCTGCCGGGAAGTGGATTGGTTATTTCCCATCTGAAAGACAGTCATGACAGGGAGAAAAGAAAAAGACCTCTTTCGATTTTCATGGGTGGACTTCCTTAGGGGTGAGTCTTTTTGAAGCTTATCTTACCCAGAACTGTTGCAACCTGAGAGCCAGGCATCTCTGGGTCAGGGTGCAGATCTCCAGGCAGGCTGAGGCGTGACAGCCTCTTAGAGATCAAATCCCCAGGCAGGCTGAGGCGTGAGAGCCTCCCGAGAACTGGGTCCCTGGGCAGGTTGAGGCATGACGACCTTCTGGGACCCCTGGGACTGTGGATCCCCGGGCAGGTCGAGGCATGACAACCTTTCAAGGACCAAATCTCTAGGTAGGTCAAGGCGTGATGACCTCCTGGGACCCCTGGACTGGAGCCTTGGGCGTCCCCAAGGTCTCCAGTGTGACCAGTACTAGGTAGGATTAGGGGTTGCATATTATAGATTATTTCCCTCCCAAGGCCAGATATTTTCTGGTTGTCTTTCCAGAAGATTGTAGAGGCAACCTTGTGTGTCTGGATGGGGCTCAGGAAAAGAGCATGAAACAGGAGGGAAGGGGGCAGAGCACCTTTGCAAGAATGACATAGCACAAGGGTATAATGTAAACCAGTTAAAATCAATTGGGTCTAAGATGACAAGTCAAATTCAAGTAAAACTTAATCCCAAATCTATAAGCCAACAGACACACCCCAGAGGTGTCAGGACAGCTCCAAGGCACTGTGAAAGAGATGGAGGAGTGCGTGGTTCCCCAATGGCTGGAATGATCTTACCGGTCATTAGCATATGAATTCACCCTTTTGCAAAGCCTAGCCAGGCCGCGTTCAATGACCAGTACCCTGCAGAGTGCAGCTCTTTTCTCTGAATCTTAACAAGTCTACCTCTTATCTATCGCTTTGACTCTCAATGAATTTTTGTAATGTGACTTCAGAGCCTGAACTTTATTAGTTTTGGCCGGGCTTGAGTCCCGGGAGAGAGCTGAAGGACAGGAGGAAAAAGCAGTGGGGAAAACGTGCCAAGGAATCCCCTTCATAGCCCGCTGGAAATTTTGTTAAATATCTGACCGGTGCTCACCGTTTCTTTGGTTTGATCCTTGGCACAGAGAAGAGAAAGGACAGAAGAACCCCCACCGGCTTGTGTAACAGCTACTAGGGCTCAGCAGATAGTGCCTTTGGGACGTGCTGAGGAGTAGCCTCTCCAGAGTCCCTCAATTGTGCCCCCTGCCACCCACCCGTTCGCAGGAGGTTCGAGGAAACAAGAAACGAGAGATTGTAAAGGAATTAAGATTTCGTTAGCCATGTCCCTCCAGCCAGAGTGTCCCTCCTCTTACCTTAACTGGAGGTCTTCTGGAGTCTGAGACTGGGCCTCGTGGCTTTCCGCTGTCCCGGTTTCCAGCACGATGTACCTTGCCCTGCACTGGATTTTCTTCGCATTCCGCCTCTACCGCAGGAGCGTCGCTGAGTTGGGCTCCTGCTGTGATTGGCCTCTTCCACACGGAGATTGTTTCAGCCAGGTTATCTCCTAGTCAAGGCACCATAGATGTCACACGAGTGTATGTTCCTCGATTCTTTGTCTCGTCACAACAAAGATTTGGAGTGACAAACATTAAAGCCCCTCGGCAAGTCACAGCTCTCAGGTCTTGGATAGACCATGTTATAGCTCTCAGGTCTCAAATGAACCATGTTATAGCTCTTAAACAAATCAGTGTTACAGCTCAGTGTTACAGTTCTATTTTATTTAGAAGATAGCAGGAAAAATCCATCTTTGAGGTGTGAGGGCACGTCGATCTAGACACGAGAAGAGTGCCCCAGCGCACAGGAGAGAAAGAGAGCTGTCTCTGGTTCCTCTATTTATATGTTTATCTCTCCCTGGGCCTGTCCTATGAAAATTGGGCCAGCCAGGAGTGTTGTTTGTTTTATCTGAGGTCTTCACTCCAGTCCTCAGACCTTCTTTTGTTTCATTTTCGCGGGCTTTTCCCTTCCTTGTCTGTAGCCACCGTCATTTTGGACTCCTTTTCCCTGTTCTACCTATCTAACAAAAGCTTTCAACAATATGACCTTTGACACTTATTCCCTTTAATCACCAAACTCCCTTCTAGAATCTTCTCTGGGTATTTGCGAATGAGACAAAACATCGATCACCAAGACAGACTCTTCAATGTCAATGGATTGAGAATCTACCTGCCAAAATAGAATCTGCCTTAATCTCTGGTGTATCCCACAGAAACACAGTCCTTGCCAACCTCCAGCTGAACCTAGAGCTCTCTCCCCAATATCCGTGCATCAGGTCAAGCCTGATGAAGCCCTTGAGGTTCCACAGCACCAGCTTGTAGGCTCCAGGCCTGGCATCCAGTGCTTCCTGGACGCCCCCAACAAGGATGGTCACCAGATTGATGCATTCTTTCCTGCTCAGAATGTGAGCAGCACTCTCCTTGTCTGCTGAGACCAGCCCTGGGGAGAGAGGAAGGTGGTTAGGCATGGGGTGACAGGGAGAGACTGTGGGGCGTGTGTGGCAGGTCCCCCACTCACCCTCCTCCCATAGCTGGGAGTTCCCTGAGGCCTGGGACTAAATCATTCCCTTCTTGCCAAGCCCTCCCTAAGGTCATTTCTGGGCACAGAGCTGTGGGAAATGCTTCCTTATGTCTAGCCTTTTTCTCCACTGCACATGCTCTTGCAGGAAGTATAGAAATCTTAGAAGCCCTCCCTGAAATCCTTCCTCCATGTCTCCAGCCCTCACCTTCTCACGCTGGCTAGATTTGGGAAGACTCACCCATGGATGTGATGTAATCCCTTGAAGACAGGGACCCAGAACCACAAGTTTAGCATCATCAGATGAGAGCAGATGCCTGGGAAAACTGAGGAGAACCCAATGCCCTCAGTGCACAGGTTGGTAAAGCTCCAATCACCCCAATCCCATGAGAGTGGGGTGCAGGGACAGCAGCCTAGTGAGTCGGGGCTGCACCTCTTGCCCCTCCCCAGTCTCTGCTAACTGTCTGTGCTGACCTCTTCTATGTGTCTCCAAGTGCTATCACACCCCCATGTGAGTGACCTGAGATTAGAGACTGCCTGAGGATCCTCGTCCCTGGTGCAGGCCTGGAGCAGAGAAGATGCTCTGGGAGACCGTTGGAGGAGGGAGAGAACGGACCATGAATGGATGAAGCCGATACAGCCCACCAGATAAGGAAGGCCCCTGCCCAAGGTAGAGGTAGGACTCCTAGCAGGGTGACTGGGACACAAGCCCCTGTCCTACATGAAGGGAGACCTTATCCCAGGCAGAGCCTGCCCAGAATGAAGGCGCCATCACAGGAGAGAGTGAGCATCTCTCCAAGGGCTGTGGCATCTGGAGCTCTCTCCTGTGTCAGGGCTGACCACTGAGCCCCTATGACTCAGTGTAAGAGACCCAGGGGTGCACGGAAGTGGGGGCTGGGAGAGGGGCATGAAGTCCTGGTGATGTCCACAGGTGTAGGTGGGGAAGGGCCAGGGGAGTGTCCTGCCAAGTCTGAAGCACTTCCTGACACCAGGTCACAGCCTGCCCACAGCACTGCACCCTTGCTCAGGGCTTGGTCTGCGTAGACACTGCTGCTCCGGTGCCTAAAAGGGCCACCAGAGTGAGAGTCACCAGCTCTCTTTTTGCTCGGTGGCCGCCTTTGTAAGCCTCTAAGAAGGACTCGTTGGAGTGATAGAGGAGTCGGGGCACTAGCCGCAACAGAACACAGAAGTCAGTTGATCTATTAAATACTGCCATAGACACACAGGGTGTGAGACCTGTCTTACACACCCACCAACCATCTCCGGGGGATGAGATATCCTGTGTAGCTGTGGGCCTTATCAATACTTTTACAAAGATGAGCCTGATGAGGAGTGGGAGAGCCTATGCATAACCCCTGGCCTGTCACAGCCGAAAGGGTGAGTCTGACTGCTCCCTGTTGCTGCCACCGGCAATGACTGGGGGAAGAGGAGCTGTTTACCGTCCCAACTATCCCTGAGGCTTCGTAATAGGGTGGGGGAGCTGTATAGCAGAGCCAACAAGACTTAGTGGCTTCCGGGTTGGTGGCATTTAAGACTCTGAAAGCACTGTCTACAAGGGTCAGCATTCGGTCCTGACTTGAGGACATATAGGGAGCCGCCTGGGGTGGAGTTATTGTGGCTCCTGTTGTTATTTTTTCTTTTTAGTAGGAGCCGGCACCCGGGGATTTAAAACTGGGTTGGGACCGATAGACTGGGGAGGTGGAGAGTCTGTTTTTAATCTGATAGAGAATATGAGGCCATTGTGATCTCTTTTATATAGCCTTATGCCCCACAAAAAAACCCGATCCATTCTGTGGTTTGTTTTTGTTTTGCCCTTTCAGAGAATTTGATATGGAGTGGGTTGCACCGAGACTTGCATTCAGGGAAAAGTTTTCTTCCGTCCTGGTGGTGTGTATATTTGGCCTCAACCGTGATGAGGTCCCAGTTGGAAGATGGCCCCCAGTAGACATCACCCTTAATCTCACAACCCCAGTGATGACAATAAAAATCATCTCCCCCCTCCCACCCCACAATGGTTTAAAGCTTGTTCCCGGTGAAACCCTGGGCAGACATATAGGGTATGAGCCCTCAGCACACTCCTTCTTTTTGGATTGGCGCACCCCCCTACAGTTTGGGCAATCAAAGTCGCCATTAAGTCCCCAGTTGCCAGGGGTGGACGTTTGGGGAGCTTCGTGAAAGTCAGGGTACCCTTTAAGGTCCCAACTGGCTCCTGCTGCCAGTTGACAGAGGTCTGGGTAAAGGTCAGGCCACCAGGTGGTTAGTGGTGCAATATTAGTACTAGACCATATGACCTTTCCCGCTCGTGAAACTACTTGCCAAGTCAGTTGTTGAGGCTGGTGGGGATTTGACGCACTCACAGTTGGGAGGATCAGAAGGGGGCTGCGAGTCCAAGGATCGGCAGAGTTTGAGCTTTAAGGGGTGAGAAGTACGGTGTGCCTTCCATTGAGGTGACAGTTCTGGAGCGGTCTTGACGTGGGAAGCGTGGATCCAGGAGGAAATTCCGTCGACTTTGACGGCAGTGGGGGTGGTGAGCAGGACGATGTAGGGTCCCTTCCACCTAGGCTCTAGGTTCTGCTGCCAGTGCCGGCAGACGTAAACCGAGTCTCCCACTTGGAACGGGTGGGCCTCTCCTGGGGTGCCGGGTTGATAAGCTTCAGCGAGCTTGGTCCACACCTCTCTCTGAACCAGCTGGAGTCCTTTAAGCCTGGCATACAGATCACCATTACTAAAACAGCGGGGATCAAACCCTTCTCTGAGTGACAGTATAGGGGGAGGAGCCCCGTATAGAATTTCAAAAGGAGAGAGACTGAAACGGGAAGGGGTGTTCCGTACTCGGAACAAGGCTAAGGGAAGGAGCACCATCCAGTCAGTGCCGCCAGTCTCTAAGGACAATTTAGTTAGAGTCTCTTTTAGAGTCCTGTTCATCCTCTCTACCTGTCCTGAACTCTGGGGTCTGTATGCACAATGTAATTTCCAATTGGTCCCCAGAAACTTAGCTACTTCCTGGCTTACTTGGGCGGTAAAAGCTGGCCCATTATCTGACCCTATCATCTTTGGAGCCCCAAACCGCGGGAAGATTTCTTCTAAAATTTTCTTGGCCACCATTAGTGCATTTTCGTTTTTGGTGGGGAAAGCCTCTACCCACCCCGAAAAGGTATCTATGAAAACCAACAGATATTTGTTGCCATACCTTGCGGGGCGCACTTCGGTGAAGTCCACTTCCCAGTAAGCCCCCGGCCTGTCTCCGTGCAGCCGCTTACCTTGGCTTGTCTTGTTATGGCTGGCATTTACCTCCTGGCAGGGCTTGCAATTCTGGACTATTTGGTCAGCCAATCTGATCAGACCCGGCACCTCACATCCTGTCTTATTTAGAAGGGAGACTAGCTTTTAGTTCCCAAATGAGTCCAATGGTGCATTTGCTCTAATATTTTCTTAGCCTCTTCCGTGTTTATAGCCTGTTTTTTTTTAGGTCATGGGGAGGGGCTGCTTTCAGAGTGAGTGACTAGCAGTGCCAAAATTTCGCTTCTTGTTGCCACGTCTCGCATGACCTGATCTGCCATGTTGTTTTCCTTTGTCACTGGAGATGGATCTTTCTGATGCCCCGGGCAGTGGATTATACTGACCTTTTGGGTAACATAAGAGCAGTTAGTAACTCCAGGATTTCATCTTTGTTTTTATTCTCTTTACCAGCCAATGTGAGGAGCCCCCTTTGCTGATATATGGCTCCATGCACATGCGCAGTAGCGAAGGCGTTTCTACTGTCAGTGTAGATGTTAACCCATTTTCCTTCTGACAGTTGGAGAGCCTATGTGAGGGCTATTAGCTCGGCTTTTTGGGCTGATGTTCCCTGAGGGAGGGCAGTCACCCAAATCACACTAGTCCCATCTACCACCACGGCACCAGCCCGGCGCTTACCTTCTTCGAGGAAGCTGCTTCCGTCCGTATACCACGTCACCTCAGCATCCTGAAGCGGCTGGTTGGAAAGATCTTTGCGGGTCCCGTGTAGATCAGCCAGCACCTCTTGGCAACTGTGCGCCACCTCGGCTTGGCCAGGGTCTGGTAGCAGCGTGGCAGGATTAAGCCCAGTCGCCGGCGTGAATTTGATCCGTTCAGAGTTCAGGAGTAACGTCTGATAGTGGGTCACTCTGACGTTGGTCAGCCATCTCTCAGGGCGTTGTCGAATCACACTTTCTAAGGCGTGGGGCGCAGTAATGACCAAGTTCTGCCCCAAAGTCAGTTTATCGGCATCCTTTACCAGAACTGCCACGGCTGCCACTATACATAAGCAATTTGGCCAGCCAGCAGCTACAGGGTCCAGTTTTTTTGACAGGTATGCCACAGGCCGATTCCATGGTCCCAGCTTTTGAGTGAGGACCCCTTTCGCAATGCTACATTATTTTCTGCTACATAGAGGTGAAACGGCTTGTTTACATCTGGGAGTCCCAGGGCAGGAGCTGACAACAAGGCTCGCTTGATGTTGTCAAAAGCTTTTTGCTCGCTTTTTCCCCAGACAAAGGGAATACTGCCCTTTGTCAGGGGGTACAAGGGAGCGGCCATCTCTGCGAACCCCGGGATCCAGAGCCTGCAGAATCCTGCAGTACCCAGGAACTCCCTGACTTGCCGAGGATTTTTGGGGGCTGGTATTCTGGCCACCGTCTCTTTTCTAGCCTCTGAAAGCCACCGCTTCCCCGTCCTTGATTTGGTACCCCAGGTAACTGACCTGCTGCCGGCAGATCTGGGCCTTTTTGGTGGAGGCATGGTAACTGAGAGATCCAAGCTCGATTAGTAAGGTCTCAGTCCCCTTCCAGCATTCTTCTTTAGTGTCTGTGGCTAGGAGCAAGTCATCTACATATTGGAGCAAAGTTACCTGGGGGTTGGTGGCACGGAAATGTGCGAGGTCCTGGTGGAGGGCTTCGTCAAAGATCGTTGGCGAGTTTTTGAATCCTTGCGGCAGCCTAGTCCACGTCAGCTGTCCGGAGAGTCCCGTAAGGGGGTCTTTCCACTCAAAAGCGAAAATAGGCTGGCTGACGGGACTGAGTTGGAGGCAGAAGAAGGCATCTTTTAAGTCCAAGACAGTATACCACTTTCTGCTGGGGGGAAGTGTACTCAACAGGTTGTAGGGGTTGGGTACCGTGGGGTGTAGGTCGGTCACCAGCTTGCTGACCTCTCTCAGGTCCTGTACAGGCTGGTAGTCGCCTGTTCCGGGTTTGCGAACTGGGAGCAGAGGGGTGTTCCAGGCTGACTGGCACTTTATTAGTATTCCTAATTTGAGGAGCCGCTGGATGTGAGGGCGGATCCCGTCTCTGGCCTCTCTGCTCATTGGGTACTGACGGACAGACATGGGAGTAGAGGAGGCCTTGATTTCCACTACCACTGGGGGCTGCCGGACCGCCATCCCCATGCCTGAAACCTCAGCCCATGCCAGAGGGGTTTTAGTCAGCCATTCCTGCATATCAGTGGCCTCAGGGGAGGGGAAGGGGCTTTCGAACAGCCTGTGTTCATCTTCCAGTTTTAGGGTCAGGACCTGTAGTGGCCTCCTCTTCCCGTCCGTCACTGTGGCACCTTCAGTGTGGAAATGGATCTGAGCCCCCACTTTTGTGAGCAAGTCCCATCCTAACAAGGGGTAGGGGCATTCAGGGATCACAAGGAACGAGTGGGATACCCGGCCCACGCCGAGATCCACTGTTCTTCGGGTAGTCCATGGGTACTGCCAGTACCCTGTAGCGCCCCTGTACCCAAGCCTTTTTGTAGACAGCGTCCCTTCTGACTGTAACAGGACTGGAGTGTTGGGCTCCAGTGTCTACCAAGAACTGCACAGACTTCCCCTCCACCTTGAGAGTTACCCTAGGCTCGGGGAGGGGGTCCGAGCCCCGTCTCCCCTAATCTTCTTCCTCGAGAGCTAGTATCTTGTCGGGAGTGGAGGGCCTTCCCTTCTTCTTTTGAGGGCAGTCTCTGAGCCAGTGCCCCTTTTCTTTGCAGTATGCACATTGGTCTTTATCTAGAGGTGGTCTAATTCCCGCTTTACTCCCTTGCGGTCTTTATCTTCAGCCCTATCTCTCCCTCTTCCTTCTCTAATTACCATAGCCAGAATCTTAGTTAAGTTTTTCTCTTGTCTCCTCTCTCTCTCCAGCTCTCGTTCATCTTGTTCCTTTCTTTTTCTCTCCTCTTTTTCTTCTTCTGTCTCCCTCTTATTGAATACTTTGTCTGCCTCCCTAACCAGATCTTGAAGGGAGAATCCTTGTAGCCCATCTAGTCTCTGCAGCTTTTTTCTGATGTCTGAGGCTGACTGATCAATAAAAGCCATTGCTATAGTTGCCCTATGCTCCTCGGACGTGGGGTCATAGGGAGTAAAACATGGTCAGTGACTCAGTGGATCCCTGAGTCACTTCTCTTACATTGACCATATTTGTGGGGCATCTCGCAGCCCCTCGGAGACCTGCCACCAGAGCCTGGTGGTAGACCCTTAGGTGCCCCCTACCTGCCGGGGAATTGTAGTCCCAGTTGGGTCTCGTCAGCAGAAAACCAGCATCTATTTCATTGGGTAGTGCCGTGGGGCACCCGTCGTCTCCAGGCACATTTTTCCTGGCCTCTAGTAACACCCGCTGCTTCTCCTCAGTTGTGAGAAGAGTCTGCAGCAATTGTTGGCAGTCATCCCAAGTGGGCTGGTGCGAGAAAACAGATTCTATTAGAGAAGTCAATGCCTGTGGATTGTCAGAGAATGAGGGGTTATGAGTCTTCCAATTATAGAGGTCTGAGGTGGAAAATGGCCAATACTGGAGCGGCCGATTTCCGTGGTTATCAGGGGGCCATACTCCCGGAGGGGAAGGACGGTAGAGGATTCTGGGGCAGCCGCTCGGCGGCTTCACGTCCCCACTGCTGGGCCCAACTCCCCCTCGTCTGGGGAAGGCTCGGACGGAGCAGGTGGCTGGGTTGCTGGGGCTGGGGGAGTGGGTCCGGCGGGGGACTAGTGCCTGCAGATAGGGTGGACGGGGGTCCAGGAGCAGGAGATTGGTCTGAGTGTCTGGGTATATCTTTTTGGCAGGAGCTTTTGCTTTTTCTTCCTTTTTCTCTGCCGGTTTCAAGGCGAGAATCCCCACAGCGGGTCCCAACATTGTTCCTGTGGAAAGAACAAAGGGCCGGACCCACGCCGGGGGGAGAGGACCAAGTCCTCCCATACCATAATATAGGGCATCTGATCTGGGTGCCCGTGAGGTCCAGGGGTTAAAAACTACAGCCCTAATTAGGCTAACCTGCTCTGAGGAGAAGGAACCTTCGGGTGGCCACCCTGTCTGAAAGCTGGGCCATTCTACTGAGCACAGCATCTACCACTTTCCCTTCTTAACCCTTACTGATAGGTTATGTGCCCTGGTCTTAACTTCAGTCCAATGACTTGTTGTCAATGACAGAGGGGTCGTCACAGTCTATCCCATCGTCAAGTCGTCTGGGGGTGCCACAGGAAAGACAAATTAGAAAAGAGACAAACAACAAAAACGGAAAGAGAGAACGGCTGCCGTGTGTCCGACCAAAAACAGAAGAAACTACAGATGGGAACCCCGCCGGAGGCTCCGCCTGATTCGGACAAAGGGGGTCAAACTGAACCCTCCTTCCAGATTGACGTCTTGGGCATCCCCAAGGATCGTCACAGATCTGCCTCCTGGGCAGATTTCAGAAAATTCAGAAAACCAGAGTTGGACAGACATGCGAGCGATCCTCAGTTCCGAGTAAAAGAGTTAGCACAACAAGAACACACAGAAAGCTCGAGTGTACCTCCGAATCCGGGAGTCAGCGAGATCTGAGATGGGCGAGAGATCCCGGACAAGCCCCCAAAATGTTAGGCCTCACGGCCTCCTTGCAGGGATCCGTTGCCCAAAGAATCTCCAAGACTTGGAATTGATGCAAACAGCAAGAGGATTTATTAGGCCGGCGCACCGGGGTTCGATCACCACCAGGGAAGAACGAACCCTGAACATTCGTTACAAAGCAGTTTTTAAGCACAAAACCACAAACAGGTACAGCTAGGGTGGAATGATCTGATTGGTGCTCAAGTCTCGGCATTTTTAGGGATAGGTTCATTTGTTATCAGGTTGACACGTCTGTCTGAGCTGCAATTTTACTGCTAACTTGTTTTTCTGGAAACTAATTTCCTAGGATGGTTTTCTTTTTTGGGGGGGTAAACATCCCCCGGAAAGCCTTCCGGAGGCTGCATTCCTGAGATATGAACCCCTTACACATTCTTGAGATAAAGGTCTGTCTTAAGATTAACAAGGGGCCTGTTTTCCTAAGCCTCTCGTGAAACTTTAACCTTTATTCTTATCCACCCTTTCTCTCAACATCAAAGGAATGATTGCAGTGAGCCCCGATTTTGCATCTTCCCATACACAGAAAAGCATGAAAATCAATAGCTTGAGTTGTCTGCTTTTTGTGACTGGCAGTAATATTTTGATGTTTGTCTACATAGGTGTTTCCCCACCACCACCCAGTGAAACCCATAAGTCCTGACCTCTCTGTTACCTTTCAAAACAGCTCCTCCGAGGTTGCTGGGAGGCTATCTGCTAACTACAGTCCTCAGTACATCTTAGGACAAAACCCCTCACAACTTTAAGGTTGTGCACTTGTTTTCAGTAGAAAGCAGACTCTCTCCCTGGCTGCCCTACCTCCTGCCATGCTAAAATTCCTGCAAGGCCTGCTCTGTAAGGGGGGTGTGGATGAGTTGGAAGTTCTCCTGAGGGGTGACAGAGTCCAGAATCTGCCTACCGTAGCCCCCTTTCGGGCCTCAGTCCAGGACAGGGAGGTCAAAGTGCATGCCATCTCTGCTTCTACTGGACACTTGGTGGTACTGCCCGCCCTCTGCAGGTGTCCAGGAGAGTGCCTGCCTCCAGATGAGAGCCTGTCCCTGCCTTGCACTACAAGGCTGTACACTTGTGCTAAGAAACACATATGTGCCGTACTACATGGCCCACAGAACCTTCAAATCTCTTTCATACATCAATCCTCATATTTGCTCCACATCTCTAGACATGGGACACCATACCCAGAGAGAAACTGACTATTTTCAGGTCACAGAGTGGTAAAAGTCTGTTCCTGCCTCCCAGCCCAGTCTTCTGCTCACTGTACACAGGAACATGTTTTCCAGTCCAGTGTCCAGTGAACACTTGGGGACTTCCATCCTGGCCACAACACAACCAGCCCCATTACTCACTGAGATGGGGAAATAGTCCTTCAGGTACCTCTATATGACCCAGTGCCTTAGTACTTCACTCTGCCTGCCCCTCTGCCAAGGCTTGGCTCGATCCACATACCACCAGATCGCATACAGGATACTGAAGATCCAGAATCTTGTGAATAGGAGGCCCATGAAGACCACATAGCAGACAAAGCCTGGGGAGGGAGGCAGGAGCATGAGTGATCAGGTATGAAGTCACGAGCTCTCCCCACTTGCCCAGCACTAGCAGCACAGTCCTGTCCAGGCCTCGCCCCAAGAGGAAGGGGTCAGCCTACTCTGCCTTAAAGGAAAAAGAAATGAGCCTGTCCCGTGTCACACTGGGAGACTGGGTTTGAAGCCAGGTAAACCTAACTTCAAACTGACTTTTTCCCCCACTACGCTTTTTCCCAGACACCTCGTTCCTTTCAGTCTCCTCCCTCTACTGCCATCTCTGCCCTATTTAGTAGTCTGTATTCACCAGGTGCTCCATAAATGCCTGGTAGAGATGCGACAGGATGAAATCTTTCTAGTATGCATTCTATGAATGAAGAAGATTTCTACCTAGCCCACCTCCTGTTTACCTCAGCCCATCTTTCCATAGATAAATCTTATATTCCATAGGTATGTCTCCCCTTTAGCTGAAGTCCCCACATGACTTCTCATAACTTTGAAGCTCAGCTCAAGCAGCTTAGCCTAACTTCAATGCCCCCACTGCTAACTTGATCTCCCTCTTGCTCCAGCCTCACTTACCACACGCACATCTTGTTCTGGCCACGCTAAGCTGCTCAGTGTGGATACAACTCCCTGATACAACTTTAGCTTTTGTTCAGTTCTTTGCTCTGCTGCCAGGCCATTTCCTGCTGAAGGAGGGAGGAAGAAAGAGGGCAATCTATGCCTGGCCTCTCTGTCAGGAGTTCAGAAGGGCCAGGACAGGCCCGATGAGCAATTCCTCCCAGTCTTAGAATTCTGAGTTCCTTTTCACAGGCTAATCCTGGCTTTGACTCAAGTTCAGGTGGTCTGTAGGGCTGTCTTTAATCTGATGCCAGTGACTTTATTCTTAGAGAATACTGTGTTTTCTCTATTCCATTCCCTCCATGAAATCATGTGCTCAAACTCTTAAAGGTCAGCTTCCACTTGTATTGCATTTGAAAGTTGCGTAAACTGGGCCTGTCATTCATGGCTGACTACCAGGGGAGGGGACTTTTGACCCAGTCTGAATAGTAATAAAATGCATAAGCCAAAGTAGGTTAGGGCTCACAGAGGCTCACTTTATTTAGAGCACACACAACATGCTGAATGCTAGTGCTACAACCGTGAACAGCGCACAGATATGCCTGCCCATAGTGCTGATTTCAAGGCTGTGTTTGGTGCACTTTGTATTGTCTTTTCAAGTTTTATGGCAGTAAAACCTATGTTAAACATAACATGTATCAAAATAATTTTTTATTTTATTATCTTTTATAAAATTTATATTATAGTTAATTCATAGTATTATGTTCATTTCAGGTGTACAGGAAATTAAATGAGTTATACATATACATATATCCACACTTTTTTTTTGTTCTTTTTCCATATAAACCATTAAAGCATCTCGAGTGGAGTGTCCTATGCTCTCTAGAGACTTTTATTAGTTATCTATTTTATAGATAGTAGTGTGTATGAAGTGAAGTCACTCAGTAGTGTCCAACTGCTTGTGACCCCATGGACTGTAGCCTACAAGGCTCCTCTATCCATGCAATTTTCCAGGCAAGAGGTAGTGTGTATATGTCAATCCAAATCCCTCAATTTTTCCTTCTCTCCTGGTCCTCTGGTAACCATAAATTTGTTTTCAATGTCCATATGCTATGTAAATAAATTTATTTGTACCCTTTTTGATACTACATATCTGGAGAAGGCAATGGCAACCCACTCCAGTACTCTTGCCTTGAAAATCCCAGGGACGGGGGAGCCTTGGTGGGCTGCCGTCTATGGGGTCACACAGAGTCAGACATGACTGAAGCGACTTAGCAGCAGCATAAGTGATATCATACAATATCTGTGTTTCTGTGTCTGACTTACTTCACTCACTATGACAATTTCTAGGTCCATCCATGTTGCTACACTGGCATCATTTGTTCTTTTTAATGACTGGGTAATATTCCATATACATCCATTCCTCTGTCCTTGGACATTTAGATAGTTTCTATGTCTTAGTTATTGTAAATAGGGCTGCAAAAACATTGTGGTGCTTGGATCTTTTCCTATTATGGTTTTCTTGATAAAGGCACTATAGAGAACTAAATGGAGATACCTTATGAAACCAAAAATAGAGCTACCATAAGACCTAGCATTCCTACTCTTGGGTGTATACATGAAATGATTTTTAGTATATTGTTGATGGCATTAATTCATCATATTGCTGTGTAACAATCACCGTCCTTCATCTCTGGAATTCTTTTCATCTTCCCAAACTGAACCTCTGTACCCATGAAATGAGAACTCCCATGTCTGGTCTAGAGAATAAAACCCGAGTTGTTCATAGTGGCTCCCTGCAGGGTAAGATTCACTTTTCCTTGGATTCATTTTTAGAATACAAATTCTATTTGAATGAGTAACAATAGCATGGATTCATTTTTCACTCAGAAAAAAAAATATTTTAAAAATGCTTGCATTTCCACTTGACCAGAAGAACTCTCCTCATCCCACAGTATACCTCACCCTGGACTCACCTTTTAACTCCTGTCAGCAGGCAATGCCAAACTTGGGAATATTTCCATGGTTTTTCCTGTAGTCATGTATGGATGTGAGAGTTGGACTGTGAAGAAGGCTGAGCACCAAAGAATTGATGCTGTTGAACTGTGGTGCTGGAGAAGACTCTTGAGAGTCCCTTAGACTGCAAGGAGATCCAACCAGTCCATTCTGAAGGAGATCAGCCCTGGGATTTCTTTGGAAGGAATGATGCTAAAGCTGAAACTCCAGTACTTTGGCCACCTCATGGGAAGAGTTGACTCACTGGAAAAGACTCTGATGCTGGGAAGGATTGGGGGCAGGAGGAGAAGGGGATGACGGAGGATGAGATGGCTGGATGGCATCACGGACTCGATGGATGTGAGTCTGAGTGACCTCCAGGAGATGGTGATGGACAGGGAGGCCTGGCGTGCTGTGATTCATGGGGTCACAAAGAGTCTGACATGACTGAGTGACTGAACTGAACTGACTGAACTGAGAAAGGAAGCTCCCTTCTTTCCCCTTATAACATCTAGAAAAAAAAAGCAAAACCCCATTTTACTGAGACCTGGAGAGTGTAGCCAGGTTGGCTAGATCACCCAGAAAGCTAGTAGGATGGGACCTGACATTCAATTCTACTATTTTGGCTCCATTATGCTCCCAACATTCTTTCATTTAACAAACATATACCAATACCAGCTCTTCAAGGAGCTAGAGATGCAGATGAGAACAAGACCACCTGTTTGAAAGGCACTTACTTTTCTGTGTGAGTGTGTGAATTAAAGAAAAAGAACAGAGTAAACAAGTAACCCACTAAAATTTTTTGTCTGGAACCTGAGTCCGTGGTGACAGGTCCCTGTTGGCCTTTCTGGTCACTTCTTTGCCCCTCCCCAAATGGCCAGCATGAGCCAGTTGTTCACTACATTTATGGCCCAAGGCAAGCCCTTACTTTCTTGCCAGTCTGTACATTTTGTCCATGGACAATCTCTTAAGTATCTTTGAAAAGTGGTCCCATCTCTCTGTCTACTGCTTGCCTCCCTATATCAGGGTAAGGAATCTTTTCAGAATTCAGAGCCATAATTCAGAATGTGAGGCTCAAGAGGCAACCAGGAGGATATTGTATAGAAACAAAATCATTTCAAGCACTTAAACTGTAAAAACCATTCTTGATTTTTGGGCTGTACAAATGCAGAAACAATCAGGGGGCTGTATTGGGCCCACAGACCTATGTTGTGGCCCCTGTTGCAAACTGTGACCTTGTGCCTGAGCAGGACCTGTGCAGCCTTCCTAGAAAAGACCTCTCATATCCTCGGTCTGCCCCTTATTTGTAGAAATACTGTGACCTCGTAAGCTTTCCCCAATTTCTAAAGGTTAAAATGAACCAGAAAAATGATAAACACAGAAAGAAAGGAAAATAGTCAACAAGAGGGAATACTAATAGTTTTACTTATTCAATAAATCAAGAAATTTTAGTAACTCCTCAAGGGTTATAGATAATATTCTGAGCCTCATCTTTGAGCTGTTTTGCAGATACTGAACCCCCACCAGGTAGAGGAAGTTGCTCACCAGAATGTAGACCTCAGACTGGGGGAAACCAGAAGGTTGATGATGTTGGCTCCCAGTTACCTCACCACCGAGCAATCAGACAGTTGTCTAGGAACTGATCATAGGCCCAGAAATTCTATCTCACCCAGTCTCTAGACACCATTCCCTGAAATTCATGGTGAGGGGAGGGGTCTGTAATTTTGAGCTGTACATACTTAGACTCCTTTCTTGGCTCCTGCAATAAACACTGCACTTTCTAAAAATTTTTATCTCAACCAAGTATCAGTATATGAGCTTTGCTGTGCTCAGGAAAGCAGGCCCAGATCTGATTTAGTAACAACTTCTCCCTGTCATCTGTCTCCCCCAATCACCACAACACAGTTGAGATCCCTTAATTGCAGCCTGTCACACACAGATTGGACCATGCCACTCCAGTACCTAAAGCCCTCCTGGGGCTGCCCTTTGCCCTCAGGATAAGGGACAAGGTACAATCTCTTGTTTCTGGCACTGTGGGCTCACCTTCCATCTCTTAGCTGCCCTTACTGTAGCTCCAGGCTCAGGGCTACTAGACCTCCCTGTGCTGTTCCTGATGGTCCCAGGGACCAGGCTGGGCTGGCGGTGGACACAGATAGTCATACACACTCTTTATGGCAAAGCTCCAAATGGCCATCTGAGCAGGATGTCCTTCATCCCCATGATCCCGAGGTTCTGAGCTAGCAAATCATTTAGGATCTGTGTTTTCTTCCCATCAACACACTGTGTGCCCCAGAAGTGACAGGTGCTCAAGGTTACCATTTTCCAAACCAGCTCACCTTACCCATGGCCAGGAAGCAGCTGACCCACTGCAGGACCACGAATGTTTGCAGCCTGCGTTCCCAAGGCACAAACAATGGGGCAAACTCCACCATGCTGTTGATCTGCTGTCTCAGGAAGCCTCTCTGAGCTCTGCTGTGGTCTGAGACACATCTGGTTCATTGCTGCCAGCAGTTTTCTAAGCACTTGTGGGAGATGAGGGTGGGTTACCAGCCAACCGTAAGGTGTCATCGCAGGAACAAGTTTCTTAGGAGAAATCTATAAAAGCACCTGGTCAGAACCTAGCTGAGTATGAGGGAAGAGAAGTACGGTTTACTCCTCAGGCAATACATTATCTGCCAGATCACCTTTGGGCAAATCTTGCCCATTACTTGGCAAGTGAAGCAGCAAGTATAGGGCAATCCTGCCCTCTTTCACTTACAGAACTACTTGGCTGCAACAATTGTCTCCTTTCACTTGCCAGGTCCATTGTTCCCCTTTACAAATAAGCAGTACCAGCTCCCATATAAATATCCATCAGGCCCACCATCTCCTCCATCACCTGCCCTATTCCTCAGCTCACCTGCACAGCACAACTCAAGAAAGAGCCATCTGCATTAAACACCCTCACCTCCCATTCTGTCCTCCCTCCTCCAGACTTCAGACGTCGCTGTCCTGAGGAATTGCCCTTGACAAGTTCACCAGTGGTCTCCACACTGCTGAATCCAGTGGTTAATTCTCAGCTCTCATCTTGACCTCTCAGCAGCCTCAGACACAGCTGTTCCCTCCCTCCTCCTTGAAACCATTTAGCCTGTGGACACCATCCTCTCCTGGTTTGCCTCCTGCCTCTCTGGCTACTCATGGGTCTCCATGGTGGCTCTTATCCTTCAGCAGACTAAGTGTTTGAGGGTCCTCCTGCCCCCTCAGTCCCTGGACCCTCCCTCTTCTTTCCACCCTCTCTCCCGCAGAGACCTTATCCAGGCTCATGGCCTTGGAATCGTCCAAACTGCTTCTCCAGCCTGACTTCCCCCAGGCTCCAGACTTGACTTTGTAGGTGAGTACTTGACATCCTCTCTGCTAGTCTCCTCAGCACCTCCAGCACAATCTGTCTAAAACTGAACTAGACTTCCTCTCACCTGCCCTTGCTACAGTCTCCACATAGCCATAGAGTTTTCCAAAGTCATTATAAATTATGCTGGTAGTCAACTGGTTAGGACTCTGTACTTTCACTGCTCTGTCTGGGGTTCCTCATGTACTTCACTGGGTTTAACAGTGGTTTCTTAATGCTTAACGGAGGTTGAGAACATTTAAAAATATTTAATGGGCCGGGACAACATGGCAGCCCCCATCCTTGGCTCTCTGCTGGGGATTGTCCAGCAGGTTATTCCTTCATCAGCTTCAGGCCAAGTTTGAAGTTACTATATGGACTGGAAAATGCACATCTTCAGAATAGAAGAAAAAGGCCTATGAGTAGAGAGGCTATGGATCAATTCTTTCCCTCCCAAATAAGCTTCAGTCAGTGTCTGATGAAATTGCTGCCCTTCTCAGTGATAGCTGTCTCATTGGAATCAGAAATCATGTGTTAGAGATCCTCTGCACAGGTGTAAAGTAGTTCTGGAGGCTTCATGGTATGGTTGTCCACTTAGCTGTCATGGGCAATCGTTGGGGTTGAGTGAGCACTGTAGTGAACAGCTCCAGAATCTACTAAGATTACAGGAAAAAGCAATTCTGTCAAGAAGAGACTTTTCTGAAAGATAGAAACTTAATTTGGGAGAATCTGGATTAGAATTCTGCTCTACCTGAATCTGTCTACAATTAAAGTACTTCTAAATTTTAAAAGAAGATATTTGAGCGTTTCATCCTGTCAGTGAATTATCTTTTCTCTTGGACTTAATAAACATACTATTCCCATGCATAGTCCCAAGAGTTGAGCATTAAAAAGTTTCTGTGAAAAAAATGTTCACTCTTCATTTGAATATCATTTTATGATAAGTTTGTGTTCTAGTCTTTGTTGATTTAAGTATCTCTTGCATGGGAAAGCTGCTTCCCATCCCCACAGCCAGCCTCTTTGATCATCGCTGACACCAGTGTTCTCACTGGTCCAAGTCTCTGGGTCCTTTCTCCCTGATACAGTCTCAACAGCCAGAGGAACGCCTGGGTCTAAGGCTACATGATTGCACAAGCTACAGAGCAGTGGTGTCAGGCTTTCCCAAAATAGCAGCACCAACTTACATCTCACCCAGAATATGTCAGTGTCCCATGATGCAGATCATGTCTCCTCCTTGGTAAATTCAGACATCTTATTTGCTGGTGTTAGAGAGATACCAAGTTGGGGGTCTTGATTTCCATTTAACATCACGAATGGCGACCATGACTTTATTCATTGCTTTTCCATTGTGTGAAAAGTTTATGAAGAAGGAAGACAGTGGAATTGGGCAGAGGGAAAATGCAAACCAAAATGGCCCATCAGAGTGGTCCTGAATTGGGCTAAAGTGACCGAGGCTGACCTCCCACCTGAATCTGTCTTAGGATCAGTTGCCTCTGTGCAGACAGCTCTGCAGGTGGGACCACCCCTCCTTCCTTGAAGGGGCATCTGGGAAGGGTTTTCCAGGGTCCTCCCTCAAGGCAGAATGGAAAAGGAGCCTTGATGAGAGCTGAGACTAGTCCTGTGTTGGCCACTTTCCAGCTGTGTGCCTTCAAAAAGTCCTTCCCTTCCCAGAGCCCCTCATCCTACCAGGATCAGGGAGAGACACAGCCCCTAGTGACCCTTGTACAGCACTCAGCAGTCCATCAGGGTTTCTGTCCCCCTCACCTCACAACCCCCTTTCAGGCCAACAGCCAGGCAGCACCATACTTCCTGAGGCAGTGCGGCTCCTGTGTGGTCTCAGGACCTGCCTGTGTCCACCAGCTGCCTGTTACTGGTTCCTGACAAGGTAAGTACAGAGTTTAAGAGTAACTGCTCAGAAACCTTAGAGCAACGTGGCACTGTAGTTCTATGTGTAATTAAACTAATAATTTAAAATTGGATTGAACTTGTTTTCTTTGTTTTCTTCATTTCTGGGTAATTTATGTTGTATTTGACAAATAGATGGCTTCCTGATGGCTCAGGGGTAAATATTCCACTGGCCAATGCAGAAGACACAAGATTGATCCTTTGGTCAAGAAGATCCTCTGGAGAAGGAAATGGCAACCAAGTTCAGTATCTTGGCCTGGGGAATCCCATGGACAAAGGAGTCTGGTAGGCTACATTGCAAAGAGTTGGACATGACTTAGTGACTAAACAACAACAAAGAAAAGTCGATGGTGGGTTAGAAAAAAGAAATAATACAAAAATCTGGACCTGTGCCACAACATATTGAGGTGATATGCCCACTAACTAGGGCAACTCCAACAAGAACATCAGACATTTTAACACTATCTGAGGGAGGTGGCCCTTTTGATCCTTCATACTGATATTTACTGATAAGACCAGGTTTTGGTGATGTTTTGTTTTATTCAGGGCCCCTTTTAAAATAGCTGAGAGAAGGAATTTTCCTGTCATCTATTTCTATCCATTCTCTCACTGATGATATAACATGACTTTTGTGGCACCTGTTCAACTTGTTGAAGAAGGAAACACTCAGGTTAGCTCTCTGGCAAAGAGTGAGGGGAAGATATAAATCTAAGAAAGGTCCAAACTAAGTTGGTGATTGACACAAACCTTCTCAGGTCTTGTAAATCCATTTCCAGGCATTTACAAACAGAAGGGATAAGGAAGAGCTGGCACTGGTTGTACCCTCATTTAGGGATGAAGCTGTCATAGGTGCAGACGGGAGGGAAAGAGAGCTGTGTGTGCACACAGCGCAGGCGGTGTTGGGAGCCCGTGGCTACAGCTGGTGCCATTGCTGTTTTCAGTGTGCGGTTCTCCTGAGTTTGAGGCCGTAGTAGGCAAGGTGAGAGCAGGACGCCTGCGCAGGCAGCTTTTACACTGGGACCAGCATTCTAGATATGAACTTCATCTGCATGAAGAGGTCACTGTCAGTTACACTGAGATACTGTGTGTGTAGCATCCACCCAGAGCCCAGCACGTAGCAGGTTCTTAGACAGTGGCTCAGGGAGCTGACTCTCCCCTGCTGCGGGGTCACTAAGACAGATGCTCAGTCCAGCCTGAGGCATCGCTGCCCCTCCATCTGGTCCATGACACGCTCCAGCTCAAGCACCTCCCAGGGCTCCACTGTACCTGTGGGGTGGGAGTCAATTCCTAACCCCTGAACTGGACAGTAGCCTTCCAGACAGAAGGCCAGGCATCCTCAGGGTCCCTGTCTGCCCTGCCCCCCTCTATCTCAATAGAACTTTGCTGCACAAAGGCATAAACCTCAGCCTCTTGTTCCTTAAACCTCACCTTGACCCTGACCCTCACCAGGAAGTCTCACATACATGTGCTCAACCCTCTCCCTCCTTTGCTCCCTCAGCAGCTCCCATGTTCCCATCTCTGCCTCCTCCTGATCCCTAGCAAAGCCCAGTCCCCCTGAGAGGGTGAGGCTTGGCCAGACCACGTGGCTGCTGGCGGCGCTGTGCTGGCTGACCTCTGTCCCACTTGCTGTCACCATCCAGCAGTCTGGCTAGGCTAGGCCCTTGTCATCACCAGGCTAGGCCCCAGTAGGCCCTTTATCTTTTGTGAGAAATGATGTCTGAGAACTTGTTCCAGGTCAAAGGGCAGCCTGATTTCAGGAGGAGACTCTAGCTCTGTCCAACCCTGACAGCCTCTAAGTCTCTCTATCACATCTGACAGCTCCTGCGCTCCTCGAGCTGGGTGAGTCAGCCTGTGTGCTTGTGGGAGATCTTCTCACAAGGGCAAGTCACTTTGGGCAGGCTGGGGCCCCGAGAGGGTGTCAGGGAGCAGGTACGGTGTAGTATTGGATGCTTGCTGTGCAGTTTCTCGCTCTCTGTGTTCATGGGGAGGTCAACTGCTTAACAAACAGCCCAGTATCAGTCTTTAACACATAAACGGGCACTTCCATTCACACAAAGTCCAGAGCGAATATTCCTATTCGGGAACATATCTAGGCAGCCCTTCTCTAAGATGCCTTCTTGCTCCCTCTTTGTGTGGCTCCAAGGTTGTGGTAAATGAAGGGGATCCCTTTCCCTCTGGCTCCACCAGTCTCTTCTCACCCCCTATCCCCTAGCCAGTTGCCCTCAGTCTGATGGCACCTTGTACTCCATCCCAGCAAGGCCTGGGCTCACAGCCATGATTCCCAACTCTGACCTGGGCTCACACATTTGCCTCACCTGGGGCCCTGCTGTGTGGGCATCTCAGCCTGTGTCCTCCAGGTAGACTGCCCGCTGCAGCATCTGCAGTGCTGGGGTTGCCAAGTTCAGGCTCTGAGGGCTCACAGACTGGCGCTGTGGTAGCACCTGCAAGATGCCTCCAGTGATCACCTCCAGGTGTCACATCCTGCTACTGAGTGTGACCTGGACTTAGGGCCTTGTATCCAACTGATAGAATAAGGTGGAATTGATGGTGAGTGACTCAGAGTTTAGGTAGCAGAAGATATATGGCTCTCTCTCCATCTCTCTGTCTCTCTCTTTCTTTTGTGACTGGCTTGCTCTGGAGAAGTCTGGTAAGTGGCAACGGCCAGGCTGATGGACAAGCCCACAAACAGGGCTCTAAAGCCTTCTGCCAGAAGTTTCGCGGGTGAGCTTGGGAGTGGGTTGTCCAGCCCTACTCAAGGCTCTGAGACTATCCCCCTGCTATCCCCCTCTGAGTCTAATCCCCCAGATTTAGACTCAAATCTGGTAGTAGAACACGTCAGCTACCGCCTCATGAGTGAACTGAGCAGGAACCCTCAGTTGCTCCCAGCCTCCTTGGGACATAGTTGACTCATCCGTTAATGCTCATGGCCCTTTCACCCTAAGCTAACCCACAACGTGAGTAGCTGACAGTGATCAGGGCAATGAATTGCGAGGGAGGGATTCAAGATGGAGGGAGGGACAGAGCTAATGTGACAGAGAAGGTGATTACCTTGATTGACTAAATTGAGGAGACAGAGCATCCTGAGAAAGAGATCAGCAGGTCCCAGGACAAAGCAAGTGGGAGGACAGGAACTCCTAGAAGGACCACCCAGCCACCCACAAATCCTTGCTGCCTTCAGACACTAAGGTCTGCGGCGGTTCATTGCCAGCAAAGGAAACCTACAGGGAGTTTCTCTCTTTGGCAAACCTGGCCTTCCTTCATTGCCCCACCCACCTGCCACTACCTCCCTTTTCATGGGTGGAAGCTATCACTCCCCACTCAGTCCCACTGTTCTTGATCCCCTCCCTCTCTTGAGACCCTAGAGCACTCATGTCATCAGTCAGAGCAGGCCATCGTGAGAGGTTGGGCACATTTATGACCATTCCTCACAAGATGCAGAATGGCTGCTGCTGCTGCTAAGTCACTTCAGTCGTGTCCGACTCTGTATGACCCCAAAGACGGCAGCCCACCAGGCTTCCCCGTCCCTGGGATTCTCCAGGCAAAAACACTGAAGTGGGTTGCCATTTCCTTCTCCAGTGCATGAAAGTGCAAAGTGAAAGTGAAGTCGCTCAGTCGTCTCCGACTCTTAGCGACCCCATGGACTGCAGCCCACCAGGCTCCTCCATCCATGGGATTCTCCAGGCAAGAGTCCTGGAGTGCGGTGCCATCACCTTCTCCACAGAATGGCTAATTATCACATTATATCTATTTCACTCCAAGATGCAAGGTGCATGTTGTGATACTTGTTTCTCTGATAGCAAAACTGAGGTTTGGAGGGGCTGTGACTTGCCCAGAGCCACTGAAAAGGGTTGAGCCAGATTTAGACTCAAACTTACATTCTTGAAATGCCCCACAGTTACAATTATTGGTTGATTAGCTTCTGGAGGAAGAAAAGCTATTTTCCCGCAACAGGTGTGAGGGTTTACAGGATAGCCCCTGTGCTGCCATCCTGTCCCTCATTCATGACATGTGTCACAGACCCAGTGGGCTAGGATTCCTCTCATAAGAGGCTTGTCCCCATCTGCCCTGCTTGCAGACACTGACCATTCACTCCTCATGTTCCTTCTCTTCCTGGTCTGCCCTGTGTCTGCACATAGCCTCCCCCTTGTCTCCCACAGAACAGGACAGAGGTGGTAAGTTGGAGCTGACTGGTCAGGGAGGAAGGAGTAACATGCCATTCTCTGGCCCATCGGATCCACCATCTGGGAAGGGGACACGGAGCAGCAGGGCTGCAGGGCCAGGCTGGGACACAGTGGGAGGCTCCCAGCTGGGAGAAGGGTGGAGGAAGAGAAGGCTGAAACAGAATTCTTTCACTGATGCATTGACATTTATGGAGCTCCCTTCTGTGTCAAGGTCAAGGCTGAAGTTACAAAGGAGGAGTAGGGGCTACATCATGGAGCTCTCAGCTCATGTGACATCAGAGCTGAGGTCAGAGATCGCCTTAGTCCCTCAGAGAAACTGAGACTCAGAGGGAAGGTAAAGAGGTCTGCCATGATCATTCAGCCAGTGACAGAGCTGAAGTCTCCTTCCCCACCTCATGGGCCCTTCTGGCTGCCAACGAAGGGCTTAGACAACTCAGAAACTCAAAGGTGCCAGGATGAGTCAGCGGGTTGTGGCTCTGTCCTCCTCTCCAGCTCAGGGAGGGAGGAGATGGGACAGGCAGGAGGCAGGATGAGGGAGCTTGTAGGAGAAAGGGCTGCAGCTGGGGGCTGCTTCTGTGCTGTCACTCAAGGCAGAGGAAGAGAAACCTGATAACTAGAGTTGCTCTTGTCCTGCCCATTGACTGACAGGACCACAGAAGACAGAGTCACAGACATCATTCTCTCCAAGCACTTCTTCCACTTCTCAGGTGGGCAGATCGAGGAAACGGTTCCTTGCAGAAGAGTCATAGCAGGAGAGCAAATCACTGATGCCAGAGTCTGGTCTCTGCCAGAAGCTAGCTATGACCCAGGGCATGGGGTGGAGATGCAAGTCAGGAAAGGCTCTGGAGATGTGTTCAACAGACACCTCCAGGAAGCCTTCTGGGATCACAGCACCTCCCTCCATCCTCCCTAATGCCAGCCTTGCCCTTTGGGGCAGCCCCTTCTCTCAGTAGAGCGCCTAGTGTTGGTCTCTGGGGACGTTGTACTTGAGCTTGTGGGCTCAAGAGGTTTTCTAGCTCCTTCATGTAGCACTGCTGCAGCCTGTCCACCTCCTCCTGGGAGGGATGTGGTGTCTTCTGCACCTCAATAGGCTTCCCCACTGTAAGGCACAGACGTGAGTGGGGGCCCAGAGCCAGAACCACTGAAGGCGCAGGGACCCTCCGGGTTCCCACTAGTATGGTCATCTGAGCAGGGAAGCACTCTTTCTCTCTCCTTTTCAATTCTATTTTGGGTCATAGATTCAAAAACGTTAAGACAACTCCAAGATTCTGATATGTTAACAATACTACCATCTGGCATTTGCATGTCCTATCTCCTATATCATCCTACCAATCCTATGGTGATAGAATCTGCTATTATTCCTTTCAGGCAATGAGGCTCAAGGAGGTTAAGTAACTTGTTTAAGGTCACATAGCCAGGAACAATCAGTGCCAGACTGTATGTAGCTCTGGGGATGTGCTCAGCCTCAGGAACAGGTGGGTCTGGGAGTCTCAGATGCCATGTCGGAGGTGCTTGTATGGCCTGGAGGAGGTGGCCCACAGCCCAGTCATCCTTCTTCCACCTCTCCCTCCATTCTGGCCTGCAGTGCCCCTGTTCCAGGGAGGACATGGGAGGTCCTATCAACCTCCTCCCTCTAGATCTACTTGGCTCAGAAAGTGGCTGTCATGTCTTATTCTCTTGGGAATGGTCTGGGGGCAGAACACTATAAACGTTATAAACTATAACGTTATCTCACTATAAATGGGAGAATATTACCACACAACGCAAAGAAAGTTTGGTAGAGTGGGTTGTCTATACTCAAGAAATGGCTGGGTAAGTGCAGATGAACACACCTTTGCCATTGGAACCTAGTTGGAGTTCAAGAAGAAAGCAAATGAGATGATCAAACAGCTGAAAAGATGGTGTTAAGTCCATGCCCATTATTTACAGAGAAATTCCTCAGACTCTTCTTCATAGCTTGCTAATTGCTACTTTACACATTATTCTAACAGACTTGGAATGCCCTTCCCTAGTATTCACCTTCTCCAATAAGCCTTATAAGACCCTGTGGTCAGAATTAAACTCTCCTTCTCTGGTATAATAAAAAGTCAAACACCCTGATCAAACCTCAACTTTATTACAAAGGCCAGGGTGATCTTTTGGAAGTGATTTATCTTCTCTATGTCTCAAGATGCAATCAATAAAATGGAGATGAGTGTCCCACTTCAAAAGACTGAGCTGCTGCATGTAAGGATCCAGTGCCTGGCACACCGCAGGGGCTCCACAGTCAGTAGTGGCCACTGGTCTTTGGGCCCCTGTTACTCTTCTCATTCTAGAATGCCTTCATCAGGGTTGCTTGCCTGTGTGTCTGTTTAACACTCTAGAAAGTGTGCTCTACCAAGTGGACTGTGTACTGGTCTATGTCCATATTCCCTTGCAGCACAAGCCCACTTTGTGCTCTGTAGCTGTCCCCCTCCCAGCCCGGGTCTAGGCTCACCACAGTGGTGACGGGCCGGCGGCAGGGCATAAGCCCAAAGCTGTACTGGAAGACTCCACGGCCACAGAAGAGCGGCATGGAGCCTCCCGTGACCTTCTGAAGTCTGTCCTGGAACCAACGCAACCAGGAACCAGGAGAGTTCTCAACCTGGTCATAGATGTCATTCTCCCCAAAGGAGAAGATCGGCACCAGAGCTGCCCTAGAGGGAGACAGGAGAGAGGGCGCGTGGAGGGGCAAGAAGGCATAAGCTGGTCACCTAGCTTACTGAAGGGACCCAGTGAGCAGGAACTGGAGGAGAGGACAGAGCCCTGGGTCAAAAGTAGGAGGCCTCAGGTGTGTCCCAGATCTGCCACGGCCTTGCTTTGTGACTGTACGCGGGACCTGGCCTGTCTCAGGGCCACTGTCTGACAGTTGTAACATGATAGTGAATCCAGAATGCTGCAGATATAAAACAATTCCAAACTTTCTGGAAAAATTTCTTCCAGCCCAGCTAGTTTTGTGTTCTTCATAGATGTTTAAAGATAGGAGAATAGTTCTAAGCTATGCCCCAAGCTCCATTGTCCCAGATTCCCTAGGTCTCAGATGTAATGCAAACTTTCAGCAATATGACCTTTGAGACTTAATCCCTTCACAAAATATTCCTTCTAGAATATTCTCTGCGTATTTGTGCATGAGACAGTACACGGATCACGAACACAGAATCTTCACTGTCAATGGACTGAGACTCTTCCTGCCAAAATAAGATGCATATTCATCTGTGCTATCTTTCCACCAAAACACAATCCTTGCCAATCTCCAGTTGAACCCCAAGCCCTCTTCCCAATACCCATGCATCAAGGCAAGCCTGATGAAGCCCTTGCAGTTCCGCAGCACCAGCTTGTAGCCTCCAGGCCTGGAATCCAGTCTCCTGGACACCCCCAACAATGATGGCCAGCAGATTGCCACCTCTTTCCCTGCTCAGAATGTGAGAAACACTCTCTTTGTCTGCAGCAACCATCCCCGAAGGGAAGAAAAAGATGAAGTATGGTTTTAAGGGGGCCAGGATGGTGGGTAAGGTTGTGGGCTGGGCTCCACTCTAGCTCCGAGCTGGGAGTTCTCTGAGGACTGAGACAGAGTCTTTCAGGTCTTCCCAACCCCTAGTCAAGCAGATTGCTGAGCAGTGCTGTGGGAAGTGCTTTCTTGAGTCTAGCTTCCTTCTCCACTACACGTTCACTTGCAAGAAGTACAGAACAGTTGGCAGCCCTCCTTAAAATCCCTCCCCCTTGCTAGCAGACCTCATTGGGAAGACTCACCACCCATCATGATATAATCCCTGAAGACAGGGGCCCAGAACCACAAGTTCAGCATCATTCAATGTGAGTGGATCCCAGGGAACAGTGAGGAAAAACCAGTGCCATCATGCATAGGTTGGTAAAAGCTCCAACAGCTACAATCCCATGAGGGTGGTAGCCAGTGAGGTAGTTCCGGGAGGGGTCCAGCTTGGCAATCTTGACCAGCTGCAGGGACAGCAGCCTGGTGAATCGGGGCTCCACCTCGTGACCACCCTGGTCTCCCTGATGGCTTTCTGTGCTGACCTCTTCTATGTGTCCCCTGTGCCTAAGTGCTATCACACTCCCATGTAAGTGTCCTGAGATTAGAGATGTTTATCTGAGGATCCTTGTCCCTGGTGCAGGCCTGGAGCAAAGGAGATGCTCTGGGAGACCATGAAATGAAGAGGGACAGAATGGACCCATGAATGGATAAGGCCAATGCCGCCCATCTGGGAAGGAAGATGCCTGCCCAAGGCAGAGGTAGGACTCCTGGCAGGGTGACAGGGACACAAGCTTCTGTGCTATTTGAAGGGAGACCCAATCCTAGGCAGAGCCCACCCAAAATGAAGGAGCCATCATAGGAGGGAGTGAGCACCTCTCCAAGGACTCTGGCAGCTGGAGGCCTGCCCAGGTTGGGGCTGACCCCCGAACCTCTGAGACTCGGTGTAAGAGATCCCAGGGTGCAGGGAAGAGAGTGCCAGGAGAAGGGGCATGAAGTCCTGGTGATGCCCGCAGGTGTGGGTGGGGAGGGGGTCAAGGAGGTGTCCTGCCAAGTCTGCAGCACTCCCTGATACCAGGTCACAGCCTGCCCACAGCACTGCACCCCTGCTCAGCCGTTGGTCTGTGTAGACACTGCTGCTCCAGGATAATGAAATCTTCATACAGAAACCCAGCTCCGGAACTTATCTTCAGCATGAGGTGAAGGCAGCTTGTCCTGGGGAAACACTGCCTGATTCTCCACTATCACCTCTTTAAGAAGCCCATAGGGTGCATTTAGAAAGCTCCAGTGCTCAAAAGCAGGCTCTTAATTTCATTAGAAACTGTATCATTAGGCCCTAGCTCATAGAATCACAGCGCAAAGGCTTCTGATGTGAAGTAGACCCAGCAGAGTTGTTAGGACAAGGAATGTTGCTTGCCTGCCTTCAAGCCAGCAGCCACTGTAGCTGCCACTGACAATGGCCCTTGACAATAATTCAGGATGGAGGAAACAGGATACTGGTCACAGAGAATAAGAATGCACATCACAGGAATAATTGCAGTGAGCCCAATTTTCCCATCTTCCCTTACTAGAAATGGACAAAAATTACTAACTTGAGACATCTGCTTTTTGTAACTGGCAAGTAATCTTTTGAAGTTTGGCTACATAGGTTTTTGTGTTTTTTGTTTGTTTGTTAGTTTGTTTTCCAGCGAAATCTTTAAGTTCTGATTCCTCCCTTACCTTTTAGAACAGCTCCCCAGAGATTACTGAGAGGCTATCTCCTTACTACAGTCCTCAGTAAGGTCCCACAACAAAAGCCCTCACAACTTTTGACTTGCGCATTTGTTTTCAGTAGACAATAGAGACTCTCTGGCCCCTCTACTTCCTGACCTCCTAAGATCCCTGCAGGGCCTGCCCTGTAAAGCTGTGTGGATGACTTGCAAGTTCTCCTGGGAGGCGACAAGAGTCCAGAATCTGTGCTCCACAGCGACCCCTGCAGGCCTCAGTCCAGGACAGGGAGGTCAAAGTCCATGTCATCGCTCCCTCTGCTGGCCATTTAGTGGTACTGCCCGCCCTCTGCAGGTGATGCCACAGGACTGTAAGCGGCCTACAATCCTGAACACTGCGCACGTGGAATTTCTGCAATTTCAGTTTCAGACAATGTCAACCGTGCCCTACGTGAAAAATCCTCTGGGGGAGATACCTGGCTAGAGGAGGGACAGAGCAGACGTAGATAAGACAGGCACAGAACAACTCAGCACCGTTTTTCTGCCAGATGTGCAAATGACAGCAGCTCCAGGTGTGACAGGAGAGCCACATGCTGTCCTTAGAAGGTCCCGGGATGACCTGATGTCTGATGGACTCCACACAACCCACTGATGTATGTGACAGCATCTCCAGTTTACAGTGGAGAAATCGAGGCTCAGAGAGCATGTGTAACTCACCCCAGGTCTCACAGCTGGCATGTTGCAGATGTGGTGGTGGAATCTATGATGTCCACCCTCAGAGGAGACACCATACACAGTCTTCTCTCCTGTGTCCAGAGAGGGCCACCTGTCCCTGCCTGGCACCTCTCTGTGTCCTCACTGCCTTCCTCTTCCTATCCCCACTAGATAATCAACGACCATAACTGCTTACATTCAAGGGTTTAGTCTGTCTGGGATTCAGGAATGGGGCAAAAGGTCAGTTCACTCAAATTCAGGGTCCTCCATTACTAACATCTGATCTGGGGGTACAGAGTCACATGTCTAAAATGGACATGAAGTCCCCTGAGTAAGAGACTAACAGACATGAAATACAAAGGATCAATTTTGTGTGGAAACGAGGATTCAGAATGGGGTAAAGCTCTGTCCTAGGACACACAGAACACTGGAGTTCGGGCAGGATCCATCCTGCGTTCTCTCTGCTCTGCTTCTATCCTCAGAGCTAAACACACACTTTAAAAGCAGTAAACGAACTTGCTGTGTGTCCTTGATCACACCTTCCTCCTTCTCCGGGTGTGAGCGTCATCATCTGATAACGTGTGGGCTAGATGCTCTCTTGATGCCTTGTATTTATCATTGAATCCTTCACTCCAAAACTTAACACTCTAAGGGCTTTACACCTGTGTGTTAAGATACATATGTGTGCCTTACCAATTGCCCCACAGAGCCCTTCAAATCTCATTCATACGTCAATCCTCATATTGGCTCCACATCTCCACACATAAGAAAACATAGCCAGACAGAAACTGACTCTTCTCGGGCCACATAGTGGTAGAAGCTTGTCTCCTGCCTCCAAGCCCAGTATTCTGCTCACTGAACACAGGGTCACACTTCCCCATGGACGTATGGGGACTATGGTCCTGACCACTCCCTAGCCAGCCCCATACTTACCAAGATGGGGAAATAGTCCTTTATGTGCTTCCATACAGCCCAGCGCCTTAGTAATCAATGTGCCTGCCCCCTGTCAAGGCTTGGCTCGATCCAGGCACCACCAGACTGCACACAGGATACTGATGATCCAGAATCTTGTGAACAGGAGGCCTGCGAAGACCACGTAGCAGAGAATGGCTGGAAGGGAAGCAGAAGCTGTAGTATTCAGCAGTGTGAAGGAGCGCGCTCTCCCCATTTGCCCAGCACTAGCAGCACTCTGCTTGCCCCGGGAGGAAGAAATCAGCTTCTCAAGCCTTCAAGGAAGAGGGAATACAAGCAACACAACTGCTGTCCCCCTGAGCCTGGATTTGAAACCAGGTAAGACTAAGTCCAAACTCACTTTCTCCCACAGCACCAGACACTTTCTCACTGGGTCTTTCCCCTCCACCTCCCTCTCTGTCTATATTCACCAATAGATGCCTGGTGGACAGGATGAACTCTTTCTAGTATCCATTCTATGAGACTCCAGAGACAACAGAGATTATTTCTACCCAGTCCACCTCCTGTTTACCCCCAGCACATCTTTCTATAGTCTTGTATTCTGTAGATAGATCCTCCCTTTAGCTAAAGTCCTCCCATGATTTATCATAACTTTGACGCTCAGCTCAAGCAGCTCAGCCCGATTTCAAGCTCCCCACTGGTGGCCTGTCTTGCTCTCTCTTGCTCCAGCCTCACTGTATCCCATGTTCCAGCCACACTAAGCTGTTCAGTGTTGATACAACTCCCGGTGCTCTCTAGCTCTTGCTCAGCTCTTTTCTCCACTGCTATACCCTGTCCTACTGAAGGCGGGAGAGAAGAAGATGGCAACCCATGCCAAGCCTGTCCATCAGGAGTGCAACAGAGCTAGGAGCAGCGCAGTGAGGAATTCATCCCAAACTCGGGGCTTTCTGAGCTCCTTTCACAGGCTAATCCCAGCTTTAACTCAGAGTCAGGTTTCTGTGGGGCTGTCTTTAATCTGATGCCAATGGACCTCATTCTTAGAAAATATTAACACCATGCTCTCAAACTCTTTAAGAAGGTCAACCTCACTTGTATTCCAAATGAAAGTAGGGTAGGCTGGGCCTGTCATTCATGGCTGACTTCCAGGAGGTGAGACTCTGATCCAGTCTGAATAGTAGTAAAATGCATAAGCTAAGTAGGTTGGGGCTCACAGAGGCTCACTTTATTCAGAGCACCTACAATGTGTCAGATGCTGGTGATACACCTATGAACAACACACAGATATTCTTGCTGTTGCGCTCGGGAGTTCAGTGTTGTGTCTGGGGCAGTTTCTAATGTTTATTCAATTTTTATGGTAGTAAAACATAGATTAAACATAACACTTATCATCAAAATAATTTTTTGTATTTTAGTATTTTTATAAAATTTTTATTAGAGTGTAGTTAATTCACAATATTGTATTCATTTCATGTGTACAAGAAAGTAAATGAGTTATATGTATACATATATCCACACTTTTAAAAATTCTTTTCCCATATAAACGAAGCTATATGTGCTCTATAGAGGTTCTTACCAGTTATCTATTTTATAGATTAGTTCACTTCAGTTGTTCAGTCGTGTCTGACTCTTTGTGACCCCATGAACCACAGCACGCCAGGCCTCCCTGTTCATCACCAACTCCTGGTGTTCACCCAAAGTCATGTCCATTGAGACGGTGATACCATCCAACCGTCTCGTCCTGTGTTCCCCTTCTCCTCCTGCCCTCAATCTTTCCCAGAATCAGGGTCTTTTCAAATGAGTCAGCTCTTTGCATCAGGTGGCCAAAATATTGGAGTTTCAGCTTCAACATCAGTCCTTCCAATGAATACTCAGAACTGATTTCCTTTAGGATGGACTGGTTGGATCTCCTTGCAGTCCAAGGGACTCTCAAGAGTCTTCTCCAACACCACAGTTCAAAAGCATCAATTCTTCAGTACTCAGCTTTTTTTATAGTCCAACTCTCACATTCATACATGACTACTGGAAAAACCATAGCCTTGACTAGACAGACCTTTGTTAGCAAATTAATATTTCTGCTTTTTAATATGCTTTCTAGCATATTAAATAACTTTCCTTACAAGGAGTAAGCATCTTTTAATTTCATGGCTGCAATCACCATCTGCAGTGACTTTGTAGCCCAGAAAAATGAAGTCTGACACTGTTTCTACTGTTTCCCCATCTATTTCCCATGAAGTGATGGGACCAGATGCCATGATCTTCGTTTTCTGAATGTTGAGCTTTAAGTCAACTTTTTCACTCTCTTCTTTCACTTTCATCAAGAGGCTCTTTAGTTCTTTGCTTTCTGCCATAAGGGTGGTGAAATCTGCATATCTTAGGTTATTGATATTTCTTCCAGCAATCTTGATTCCAGCTTGTGCTTCTTCCAGCCCAGTGTTTCTCATGATGTACTCTGCATATAAGTTAAATAAGTAAGGTGACAATATACAGCCTTGATGTACTCCTTTCCCTGTTTGGAACCAGTCTGTTGTTCCATGTCCAGTTCTAACTGTTGTTTCCTGACCTGCATACAGATTTCTCAAAAGGCAGGTTAGGTGGTCTGGTATTCCCATCTCTTTCAGAATTTTCCACAGTTTATTGTGATCCACACAGTCAAAGGATTTGGCATAGTCAATAAAGCAGAAATAGATGTTTTTCTGGAACTCTCTTGCTTTTTTGATGATCCAGCGGATGTTGGCAATTTGATCTCTGGTTCCTCTGCCTTTTCTAAAACCAGCTTGAACATCAAGAAGTTCACAGTTCATATATTGCTGAAGCCTGGCTTGGAGAATTTTGAGCATTACTTACTAGCATGTGAGATGAGTGCAATTGTGCAGTAGTTTGAGCATTCTTTGGCATTGCCTTTCTTTGGGATTAGAATGAAAACTGACCTTTTCCAGTCCTGTGGCCACTGCTGAGTTTTCCAATGCAGCACTTTCACAGCATCATCTTTCAGGATTTGAAATAGCTCAACTGGAATTCCATCACCTCCACTAGCTTTGTTCATAGTGAAGCTTCCTAAGGCCCACTTGACTTCGCATTCCAGGATGTTTGGCTCTAGGTGAGTGATCACACCATCGAGATTATCTGGGTCATGAAGATCTTTTTGTACAGTCCTTCTGTGTATTCTTGCCACCTCTTCTTAATTTCTTCTGCTTCTGTTAGGTCCGTACCATTTCTGTCCTTTATCGAGCCCATCTTTGCATGAAATATTTCCTTGGTATCTCTAATTTTCTTGAAGAGATCTCTAGTCTTTCCCATTCTATTATTTTCCTTTGTATCTTTGCACTGATCACTGAGGAAGGCTTTCTTATCTCTCCTTGCTATTCTTTGGAACTCTGCATTCAAATGGGTATATCTTTCCTTCTCTCCTTTGCTTTTTGCTTCTCCTCTTTTCACAGCTATTTGTAAGGCCTCCTCACACACCCATTTTGCTTGTTTGCATTTCTTTTTCTTGGGGATGGTCTTGATCCCTGTCTCCTTTTCAATGTCATGAACCTCTGTCCATAGTTCATCAGGCACTCTGTCTATTAGATCTAATCTATGTTATAGATAGTAGTGTTTATATGTCAATCCAAATCCCCCAATATTTCCTTCCCCACTTGATTCCCCTGGTAACTATAGGTTTATTTTCTATATCTATGACTCTATTTATGATATACAACTAAATAAAAAATTTTTTACCCTTTTAATTGATTCTGCATATAATTGACATCATACAATATTTGTCTTTTTGTATCTGACTTACTTTACTCAGTATAGCAATCTCTAGGTCCATCCATGTTGCTGCAAATGGCATTATTTTGTCTGTTTAATAGCTGAGTCATATTCCATTATCTATATGTTCTACATCATCTTGACCCATTCCTCTGTCAGTGGACATTTAGATAGTTTCCATGTCTTAGTTATTGTAAATAGGGCTGCAACGGACATTGTGGTGCTTGGATCTTTTCAAATTATGGTTTTCTTGACAAAGGCACTATGGAAAACTATATGGAGAGACCAAAGATAGAGCTACCACAAGACCCAGCATTCCCACTCCTGGGCCTTCACCTGAAATGATTTTTAGTGTATTGTTGATGGCATTAACTCATCATATTGTTGTGTAACAATCATCATCCTTCATCTCTGGAACTCTTTTCATCTTCCCAAACTGAACCTCTGTACCCATGAAATGAGAACTCCCATGTCTGGTCTAGAGAATAAAACCCAAATTGTTCATAGTGGCTCCTTGGGGGTAGGATTCACTTTTAGAATACATATTCTGTTTGGATGAGTTACAATAACATGGATTCATTTTTCACTCAGAAAAAAAAAAGATTTTAAAAATGCTTGCATTTCCACTTGACCAAAAGAACTCTCCTCACCCCACAGTAAACCTCACCTTGGGCTCACCTTTTAACTCCTGTCAGCAGGCAATGCCAAACTTGGGAGTATTTCCGGTCCCTGAGAAAGGAAAATCCCTTCTTTCCTTTCATAATACTCAGAAGGAAAAATGTAAATCCACACTTTACCAAGAGGATAGGCAGGTTGGTTAAGGTCACACAGCAAGCTAATAGGATAAGACCTGACATTCAGCTCTACCACTGTGCTCCATCATGCTCCCAACATTCATTCATTCAACAGTTACCAACCTTCACTCTTCAAGGAGCTGGAGACACAGGTAAGAAGAAGACCACCTGTTTGAAAGGAGCTTAACTTCCTGTGTGAGTGTGTGCGTTAAAGAAAAAGAACAGAGTAAACAAGTAACCAATGGAAAGTACTTGTTTCTGGGCCCTGAGACCTTGATGACAGGTCCCTGTTGACCTTTCTGGCCACTTCTTTGCCCCTCCCCCAAATGCCTGCTCTATGTCCAACGTGAGCCAGCTGCTCAGTACATGTGCAGCATTTACTGGCCCACTGGAAACCCTTACTTTCCTGCCAGCCTGTACATTCTGCCTGTGGACAGCCTCCTAAGTATCTTTGAAAAGGGGTCCCATCTCTCTGCCCACTGCTAGCCTCCATAGACCAGGGTAAGTAATCTTTTCAGAATTCAGAGCTGTAATTCAGAATGTGAGGTTCAAGAGGCAATTAGGAGGATATTGCCTAGGTATAAAATAATTTCTAATATAAGCATTTAAACTATAAAAACCATTCTTGGCTCTCAGGCTCTATAAAAATACAAACACAATCAGGAGGCTGGATTTGGCCCTATTGACTATGCTAAAACCTTTGACTGTGTGGATCACAACAAACTGTGGAAAATTCTTAAAGATATGGGGATACCAGACCACCTTACCTGCCTCCTGAAAAACCTGTATGCAGGTCAAGATGCAACAGTTAGAACCAAGCAAGGAACAACAAACTGGTTCAATTAGGGAAAGGAATATGAAAGGAGTACGTCAAGGCTGTATATTGTCCCCCTGCTTATTTAAATTATATGCAGAGTACCTCATGCCAAATGCAGGGCTGGATGAAACTCAAGCTGGAATCGAGATCGCCGGGAGAAATATCAATAACTTCAGATACACAGTTAATACCACTCTATGGCAAAAAAAAGAAAGTGAAAATCACTCAGCTGTGTCCAACTCTTTGTGAGTCCATGGACTGTAGCCTTCCAGTCTCCTCTATCCATGGAATTCTCCAGGCCAGAATACTGAAGTGGGTAGCTGTTCCCTTCTCCAGCAGATTTTCCTGACCAAAGAATCAAACTGGGGTCTCCTACATTGCATGTAGACTCTTTACCAGTTGAGCTACCAGGAAGCCCATGGCAGAAAGCAAAGAAGAACAAAAGAGCCTCTTGATGAACGTGAAAGAGAAGCATGAAAAAGCTGGCTTAAAACTCAACATTCAGAAAACTACGATCATGGGACTTTCTTGGTGGACCAGTGGCTAAAACTCTGAGTTCTCAAAGCAGGGGGCAGGGTTCCATCCCTGGTCAGGGAACTAGATCCCACATGTCATAACAAAGTCAAATGAATAATTATTAAAAAAAAAAAACCAAAACTAAGATCATGGTGTCTAGTCCCATCACTTCATGGCAAGTAGACAGGGGAAAAATAGAAATAGTGACAGACTATATTTTCTTGGACTCCAAAATCATTGCAGATGGTGACTGCAGTCATGAAATCAAAAGACACTTGCTTCTTGGGAAAAAAAGCTATGACAAATATAGACAGCATATTAAAAAGCAGAGACATCACTTTGCCAACATAAGTTCATCTAGTCAAAGCTATGGTTTTTCCAGTAGTCATGTATGGATGTGAGAGTTGGACCATAAAGAAGGCTGAGTGCTGTGGTGCTGTAGAAGACTCCTGAGAGTCCCTTGGACAGAAAGAAGATTAAACTAGTCAATCCTAAAGGAAATCAATCCTGAATATTCTTTGGAAGGACTAATGCTGAAGTTGAAGCTCCAATACTTCAGCCACCTGATACAAAGAGCTAACTCACTGGAAAAGACCCTGATGCTAGGAATAATTGAAGGTAGGAGAAGACGACAACAGAGCATGAGATGATTGGATGGCATCATTGATTCAATGGACATGAGTTTGAGCCAACTCCAGGAGGTAGTGAAGAACAGGGAAGCCTGGCGTACTGCAGTCCATGGGGTCACAAAGAGGTGGATAGGAGTGAGCGACTAAACAAAAACTAGTGCTATTGATAGTATTCTGAGTCTTATCTTTGAGCTTCTTTGCAGATACTGAGCCACCACCAGGTAGAGGAAGTTGCTCACCAGCCCGTAGACCTCAAACCAGGGGAAACCAGAAGCTTGGTGATGTTGGCTCCCAGTTACCTTACCACTAAGTGATCAGACAACTGTCTAAGGGGCTGATCATGTGCCCAAGCAACTCTACCTCACCCAGTCTCTAGAAGCCATTCCCTGAAATTCAACAGAGGGAGGGGGGAGGGGGTCAAGTGTTTTGAGCCAAAACTTCTGGACTCCTTGCTGGGTCCCTGCAATAAATACTGCACTTTCTTTCACCACAACCCAGTGTCAGCATAGGAGCTTTCCTGTGCTCAGGCAAGCTGGTGCAAATTTGATTTGGTAATAGCTGCTCCCTGTGATCTGTCTTCCCCAGATACCTCAACACAGAAGATCCCTGAATTGCAGCCTATCACACGCAGACTGAACCATGTTACTTCTGTATCTAGAGCCCACCTGGACCACCCCTTTGTCTGCAGATAAGAGAAAAGTACAGGCTCCTGCTCTTGGCACCAGTAGGCCCAGATACCTTTTCTCAGCTGCCCTCCGTCTAGCTCCAGGTCCAAGACTACCTCACCTCCTTGTGCTGTTCCTGACACTCCCAGATCCCAGGCTGGGCTGGAGGTTGGTGCAGCTAGTCAGACACAGCTCCCAAAGCTCCTTCAAGGCCAGCTGAGCAAGATGTTCCTAATTCCCAGTGATCTCCAGGAGCTGAGCTGGGGATTATTCCCCATCAGTGCACAGTGTGTACCAGATGTGACAGATGCCCCGGGCTGCACGTTTCCAACCCAGCTTGCCTTACCCATGGACACCAAACAGCCAACCCACTGCAGGACCATCAGTGTCTGCAGCCAGCGCTCCCATGGCACACAAGGGCATGAACTCCACCATAATGGTTATTCTGCTGGCTCTGGAGGCTTCTCTGAGCTCTGCGACACCTGCTGGTTTTCATTGTTGCCAGCATTTATCTAAGCATTTATGGGGCCTTGGGGGGGCGGGGGGTGGTGTCCAGCCAGCCCTAAGATTTCATTGCACCTGCCCCAGCAGGAACTGGTTTCCTAGGAGAAATCTTTAAAGACACCTGGCCTGAGCCTAGCTGAGTATGGAGGAAGAGAAGTACAGTTTACTCCTCAGGCAATACATTTTCTACCAGATCACTTTGCTCTAATCTTACCCATTATTTGGCAAATGAAGCAGCAAGTATAGGGCAATCCTGTCCTCTTTTCACTTACCCAACTACTTGGCCGCAGTAATTGTCTCCTTTTGTCTACCAGGTCAATAGTTCCTCTTCACATATCGTCCCTTCACAGTTGCCATATAAATATTCCTTGGTCCCCCAGTCTCCTCCATCTCCTGCCCTATTCCTCAGCTCACCTGCACAGCACAACTCAAGAAAGAGCCATCTGCATTAAACACCCTCACCTCCCATTCTGTCCTCCCTCCTCCAGACTTCAGACATCACTCTTCCATGAAACTGCCCTTGACAAGTTCACCAGTGGCCTCCATGCTGCTGAATCCAGTGGTCAATTCTCAGCTCTCATCTTGACCTCTCAACAGCCTCAGACACAGCTGTTCCCTCCCTCCTCCTTGAAACCACTTGGCCTGTGGGCACCACCCTCTCCTGGTTTGCCTCCTGCCCCTCTGGCTGCCCCTGGGTCTCCACAGTGGCTCTTATCCTTTACCAGGCTAAGTGTTTGAGGGTCCTCCTGTCCCCTCAGTCCCTGGACCTTCCCTCTTCTTTCCACCCTCTCTCCTGCAGACTCCATCCGGGCTCACAGCCTTGGAATCTGTCTACAGGATGAACACTTCCAAACTGCATCTCCTGCCTGACCTCCCCGGGATCCAGACTTGACTTTGTAGGTGGGTACTTGACATTCTCTCTGCTAGTCTCCTTGGCACCTCCATCACAGCCTATCTAGAACTGAACTTGACCTCCCTTCACTGAAATGTCAACCCACTCCTGTATTCTTGCCTGGAAAATTCCATGGACAGAGAAGCCTGGTAGTCTACAGTCCATGGGGTCACAAAGAGTTGGACATGACTGAGTGACTTCACTTTCCTTCCTTTCCTTTTCTTTCACCTACCCTATCTACAGTCTCCACATAGCTATAGGGTTTTCCAAAGTCATTACACTGGTAGTCAACTGGTTAGGACTCTGCACTTTTCACTGCTCAGATCTGGGATTCCTCGTATACTTCATTGTGCTTAACAGTGTTTTCTCAGTGTTTAACGGAGATTGCATTTTAAAATATCTAATGGGGCAGGACAACATGGCAGCCTCCATCCTTGGCTCTATTTTGTGGATTGTCTGGTAAGTTGTTCTTTCATCAGCTTCAGGCCAAGTTTGAAGTTACTATATGGATTGGAAAAAAATGCATCTTCAGAAGAGAAGAAAAAGGCCTATAAGTAAAGAGGCTATGGAGCAATTCTCTCAGGAAGAATACCATTTCCCCAAATGAGCTTCAGTCAGTGGCTGATGAAGAAATGGCTCCCCTTCTCAGTAATAACTGTCTCATGAGAATCAGAAATCATGTGTTGAAAGATTTCCTGCACAGGATAAAATGATGCTGGAGACTTTGTGGTATGGTCATCCTTCACTTAGCTGGTCATGGGCATTTATTGAGGTTGAGCAAGCACTGTGGTAATCCACTCCTGAACCTACTAAGCTTACAGGAAAAACAATTCTGTCAAGAGGACACTTTTCTGAAAGATAGAAACTTAATTTGGGGGATCTGGATTAGAATTCTGCTCTACCTGATACTGTCTATAGTTAAAGTACTTTTAAATTTAAATGAAGATATTTGGATGTTTCATTGTGTCAGTGAATTATCTTTTCTCTTGGACTTAATAAATTAAACATACTGTTCCCATACATAATGCAAAGAGTAGTGTAATTAAAAATGTCTCTGTGAAAAATAATGTTCACTATTCATTTGAATATTATTTTATGATATGTTCGTGTTCTAGTCTTTTGTTGATTCAATAAATATTGATTAAATATCTCTTGCATGTGAAAGCTGCTTTTCACTCCCACATACAACCTCTGATCCACTCTGACACCAGCGTTCTCACTGGTCTCCGTCTCTGTGTCCTTTCTCCTTCCCATACTCTCAACGGTTGGAGGGACAGCTGGGTCTAAAGCTATGTGAACGCACCAGCTACAGAGTATTGGTGTCAGGCTTTCACAAAATAACAGCACCAATTTACATCTCACCTGGAATATATCAGTGTCCCGTGGATGCAGATCCTCTCTCCTTCTTGGTAAACTCAGACATCTTATTTCCTGTTGCGTAGAGAGATATCAAGTTGGGGTCCTGATTTCCAATTCCTCATCATGAATAGACATGACTTTATTCATTGCATTTCCTCTCTGTGAAAAGTTTATGAGGAAGGAGGGTAGTGGAATTGGGCAGAGAGAGAAGCTGAACCAATATGGCCAATCAGAGTGGTCCTGAATTGGGCTAAAGTGGCCAAGGCAGATTGGAAGAGCCTTGGAGGAGGGCTGAGACCTGCACTGGCCACTTTCCAGCTGTGAGATTTCAGACAAGTCCTTCCCTTCCCAGAGCCCCTCATCCTACCAGGTATCAGGGACTAAGACGACAGCTCAGCAGTTCACCAAGGGTTCTGTGTCCCTCACCCCACAATCTCCTTTCAGGCCAACAGCCAGGCAGCACCATACCTCCTGGGGCAGTGCGGCTCCTGTGTGGTCTGAGGACCTGCCTTGTCCACCAGCTGCCTGTTACTGGTTCCTGACAAGGTAAGTACAGAGTTTAAGAGTAACTGCTCAGAAACCTTAGAGCAATGTGGCACAATAGTTCTATGTGTATTGAAACTAAAAATTAAAAGTTAAATTTGAACTGTTTATCTTTGTTTTCTTCTTTTCCTGGATAATTTATATTTTATTTTACAAATAGATAAGTCCATGGTATCTTAGAAAAAGAAAAATACAAAAACCTGATGTTTAACCACAATTAATTGAGAAGCATAATTTAGGGCAATTCCAACAGTAACTTCTGACATTTTTAGCATTTTTTGAGGCAGGAAGACTCTTTTGACCCTTCATCATTGCCATTTACAGATAAGACCAGGGTTTGATGCTGTTGTTTTCTGTTCAGAACCTCTTTTGAAGCAGCTGAAAGAAGGAATCTTCCAACATACCTATTCATCTATTTCTATCCATTCTCCCACTAAGGATGTAACTTGACCAACGTGGCATCAGTTTGACTTGCTAAAGAAGGAAACACTCAGGTTAGCTTTCTGGCAGGGAGTGAGAGGAAGACACAGAATCTAAGAAAAACCCAAAACCTAGTTCACGATTGACTCAAACTCTCCCAAGTCTTTACAACCGCTTCCAGGCATTTATAAACAGAAGGGGCAAGGAAGGAGTGGCATTGGTTGACCCCTCATTTATAGCTGAACCATTTACAGGTGAAGATGGGAGAGGATGTGAGTTGTATGGGCACACAGTGCAGGTGGCATTGGGAGTCCATAGGCGTAGCTGGTGCCACTGATCTTTTCAGTGTACAACTGGGCTGAATTTGAGGCCACAGGAGGCAAGGTGAGAGCAAGACACTTGGGCAGGCAGCTTTCATATTGGTACCAGGATTCTAGCAAGGCTTTTTAACCTCTCTGATATGAACCTCATTTGTATGAGGAGGTCACTGTTGGTTACACTGAGATTCCACACCTGAATCATCCTCCCAGACAGCCCAGCACATAGTAGGTTCTGAGAAAGTGTTCTGAGAAGCAGGTAGTAGGTGTTCACTAGCAAGTTGCTCACACAGCTGACTGCCCTGCTGTGTCACTAAGACCCCACAGTTTGAGTGGTTGCTCAGTCCAGCCTGAGGCAGCCACTGCCTCTCTTATTTGGCCAGGACCCGTTCCAGCTCAAGCACCTCCCAGAGCTCCTCCTTACTGGGAGATCAATTCTGACCTCGACTGGATAGTATTCCCCCAGACAGCGGGCCAGGCATCCTCAGAGACCCTGTCTTCCCTGCTCCCTCTCTCTATCTCAATAGAACTTTGCTGCACAAAGGCCTAACTTCAGCCTTAGTTTCCCAAAACCTCACCCTGACCCTGACCCTCACCAGGAAATCTCTCCCACATGTGCTCTGATTGCTCCCTCTTCTCTGCCTTTGCTCCCTCATTAGCTCCTATGTTGCCACCTCTGCCACCTTCAGATGCCTAGCAAAACCCAGAGGGTGAGGCTTGGGAGGGCCAGGTGGATGCTGGCAGAGCTGTACTGACTGACTCCTGTCCCACTTGTCACCATCAAGCAGTGTCACCAGGCTGGGCCCCAGCAGGTCCTTTGTCCCCTGTAAGGAATGCTGTCCAAGAACTTCCACATCAAAGAGCAGAAGAGGGGGATGATGTCAGAAGGGGAGCTCTAGCTCCGCCCAACCCTGAGAGCCTCTGAGACTTTCTGCCATACCTGACAATGCCTATGCTTCTTGCAAAACCTTGCTTTTAGGTCTTAAAGCCCTGCTTCCCTCTGCACCTCGTGTCTCCAAGTCCATTCTTTGGGTTTGGACTGGTGGGCCTTATTTCCCACAATTGTGGGGGCTCCTCCAGGTTCTCTGTGCCTGCGTGGAGGTGGGACTTTGGTAGTAGGGAAGAAGTGTCCCACCCCACTATGGGTAGCCCACTACACTGGAGCCAGCTCTCTGAAGAAGCCATAGAAAGACCTGAGACCTGCTTGGAGGACAGTGGGAGCTACGTGGGAAAAAGAAAGCCAGCACTAAGGCAGCCAGGCTCCCTCGTGCATGAGCCAAGGGAGGGAAAACCAGCCTCCAAGTACTTCCTTGGTGCTCGGGCACTTCCAGTGATCAAGTGCGTGTGGGTGAGTTGTGTCCTAGGCTCCAAGTGAGAAGGGAAACCCAATCTGCAGTTTCTCTTGTGAGGGAAAGGACCAGAAGTGGACAAAGAGATTCTCAGGATACAAAAGAAACCTCCAGTAGGAGTGGTGGAGTGTACAGGAAAACTCAGACACAGGGACCAGTCAAAAATCTTCTAGGCCTAGGGAACCACAGAAAAGGGCAGGTAAGAATTCTCCTGTGATATTCCCCTGGATCATCCATTGGGAGGATGTTGAGGGTTCAAAAAGACACACACCCAAAAGTTACTCAGTTATAAAAGTTTGGGTGGTCTTGCTGAGTGGTTAGGTAAGAGGTAGATCAGGGGAGGAAGTGAAGCAACGGTGGGGGGTGGGGGATGGGGGGTCATGAGCAAGAATGCAGTGCCCCTGGGGCTTTCTCTTACTGGCCCTCCTTGTCCTGCTCATCTCCCTGGTGCCCCCCAGAGAGACAAGAAAACAAGGTCTTTAAAAAAAAGAAAGAAAGGAAAGAAAAGCAAAGTCTTAAAAACAGAATGAGGGGGTGTCAGAAAACCAACCTCTAACACTCCAGCCAGATTCACATACAGTACATAGGATGCTCATACTTGCAAGTGCCTAGTTAATGGGGTTCTTTCACTATTTCAAAATTGATATTTTTGCATGTACAAAAAAAAAAAACGGAGGGAAGGAACAATGTTTTTTAAAAGTTTTTTATTCCAATTCTTGTTTACAATTTGTGAGTTTTATATTGTGATATCTGATTTATAGCTAAGTTTAAAAAACAAAGCTACAAAATCCCTTGTTGTATCTATTTAGATATATGTATGTCTCGGTATATGTCTTTGTCTTTGGACAATATTACTAACAAGAAACTAGTTTGTAAATGAGTACTAATATAATTGGCCTGAAGAAAAGTAAGTGCTTATAAATCAAACAATTATAAATAAAAGAGAACTTAAACTAAATGATTTTCAGGTTCACATGAACTGGAAAATATTCAGTATTAAATACTTAGTATTAGTGTTTATTTGTTGATTTAACTAATGTAGACATAAAATCATTCATCACAGATTAAGACTCAAACCCATGTCTTGGGACTTGAAGCCAGCCAAAATCCTGCTTGGGATTTCAGTTCAGTTCAGTTCAGTCGCTCAGTCGTGTCCGACTCTTTGCAACCCCATGAATCACAGCACGCCAGGCCTCCCTGTCTACCACCAACTCCCAGAGTTCACCCAGACTCATGTCCATCGAGTTGGTGATGCCATCCAGCCATCTTATCGTCTGTCATCCCCTTCTCCTCGTGCCCCCAATCCCTCCTAGCATCAGAGTCTTTTCCAATGAGTCAACTCTTCTCATGAGGTGGCCAAAGTACTGGAGTTTCAGCTTTAGCATCATTCCTTCCAAAGAAATCCCAGGGCTGATCTCCTTTAGAATGGACTGGGTGGATCTCCTTGTAGTCCAAGGGACTCTCAAGAGTCTTCTCCAACACCACAGTTCAAAAGCATCAATTCTTCGGCGCTCAGCCTTCTTCACAGTCCAACTCTCACATCCATACATGACCACAGGAAAAACCATAGCCGTGACTGGACGGTAGTCGGCAAAGTAATGTCTCTGCTTTTTAATATGTTGTCTAGGTTGGTCATAACTTTCCTTCCAAGGAGTAAGCGTTTTTTAATTTCATGGCTGCAGTCACCATCTGCAGTGATTTTAGAGTCCCAAAAATAAAGTCTGACACTGTTTCCACTGTTTCCCTATTTATTTCCCATGAAGTGATGGGACCAGATGCCATGATCTTAGTTTTCTGAATGTTGAGCTTTAAGCCAGCTTTTTCACTCTCCTCTTTCACTTTCATCAAGAGGCTTCTTTGTTCCTCTTCACTTTCTGCCATAAGGGTGGTGTCATCTGCATATCTGAGGTTATTGATATTTCTCCTGGCAATCTTGATTCCAGCTTGTGTTTCTTTCAGCCCAGCATTTCTCATGATGTACTCTGCATATAAGTTAAATAAGCAGGGTGAAAATATACAGCCTTGACGTGCTCCTTTTCCTATTTGAAATCAGTCTGTTGTTCCATGTCCAGTTCTAACTATTGCTTCCTGACCTGCATATAGGTTTCTCAAGAGGCTGGGATTTGAACCCGGCCAAAACCCTGCTTGGGACTTGAACCCAGCCAAAACCCACAGTACCTGGTTTCAGGACTTAATGAAGCTTGGGTCCTTGTCCTTGATATCTCATCACAGAAAAAATTCAGTGAGAGACAAAGTGATAGGTAAGAGTAGATTTATTCAGATACTGAGAGAACATTCCACCTACGGTGTGGGCCATCACAGAGGACAATTGCAGCAGCCATGAAATGTAGCATGGTTAGTTTTTATAGGCTGGGTAATTTCATATGCTAATGAGTGGGAGGATTATTCCTGCTATTTGAGGGAAGGGGCAGATTCCCTGGATTTGGGCCACCACCCACTCCTTGGTCTAACAGTGCCTTTGAACTGTCATGACACCTCTGGGTGTGTCATTTCACTTGCTGATTCAGGATCAAGTCTAATCTTGTCTGCCATCTTGGTCCTATTTGATTCTAATCAGTTCATATTGTGTCCTTGAGCTATGTCATTCTTTCAAAGTTGTGCTCTGCCCCATTCTCTCCTGTTACAGACATGTCTAAGAGTCATTAACATTAAGGGGTAATATTTTCATTGTGCCAATGTTCAGTTCAGTTCAGTTCAGTCGCTCAGTCGTGTCCGACTCTGCGACCCCATGAATCGCAGCACACCAGGCCTCTCTGTCCATCACCATCTCCCAGAGTTCACTCAGACTCACGTCCATCGAGTCCATGATGCCATCCAGCCATCTCATCCTCTGTCGTCCCCTTCTCCTCCTGCCCCCCAATCCCTCCCAGCATCAGAATCTTTTCCAGTGAGTCAACTCTTCTCATGAGGTCGCCAAAGTACTGGAGTTGCAGCTTTAGCACCATTCCTTCTAAAGAAATCCCAGGGCTGATCTCCTTCAGAATGGACTGGTTGGATCTCCTTGCACTCCAAGGGACTCTCAAGAGTCTTCTCCAACACCACAGTTCAAAAGCATCAATTCTTCAGCGCTCAGCCTTCTTCATAGTCCAACTCTCACATCCATACATGACCACAGGAAAAACCAGAGCCTTGACTAGACCGACCTTAGTCGACAAAGTAATGTCTCTGCTTTTGAATATACTATCTAGGTTGGTCATAACTTTTCTTCCAAGGAATAAGCGTCTTCTAATTTCATGGCTGCAGTCACCATCTGCAGTGATTTTGGAGCCCAAAAAATAAATCTGACACTGCTTCCACTGTTTCCCCATCTATAATGTTAAATATTATTATATCTGTTACAAGTTTGTTAACAAGGAATGCAGCTCAAGTGAAAAGATTTTTTTTAATGAAATAGGAACTTTTAGATAAATTGTATTAAAAATAATTATAATTTAGGTGTGTCTGTCTAAAATAGTCTCTCCAGATTTGGGTAACTTAAATTTCTACAGTTGGGCTAAACTAAGTGATAAATTTTGTTAAATGGCTAGGTCATTTCCAAATGAAATAAGATTCTGAAACACTGATTACTGAAAACTAATTTCCTCTTACAGAGAAACTAAAGAGATTTTTGACTATTAATAAATAATATTCAGTGCCATCCTGAAATGTTTTCTATAAGAAAACAAAAGCTTTTAGAAATTATCACTGGTACTTATCTTCACCAATCTATAAGATACTAATATAAACATCCATTCTTGGTTGCTTAAGGAAAGTAGAAGTGTGTTTTCAGAAAGGAGGTAGGAGGAAAGGAACTGCATTTTATGAAGGGAAAAGGAAGTAGGCCTGACTTACAGGTCGCCATTTCAGGATAGGAGAACAAAGTATTGGGTACAGAAAGTGGTAAGAACTTCTGTGGAACATGGAACCGGCGAAAGTGTTTTGTGCATGGTTCAGTTCATGTCAGTCACTCAGTCATGTCCAGCTCTTTGAGATCCCATGGACTGCAGCACACTAGGCTTCCCTGTCCATCACCAACTCCTGGAACATGGTTGCTGCTGCTGCTGCTAACTCACTTTAGTCATGTCCAACTCTGTGCAACCCCATAGACAGCAGCCCACCAGGCTCCCTCATCCCTGGGATTCCCCAGGCAAGAACACTGGAGTGGGTTGCCATTTCCTTCTCCAATGCATGAAAATGAAAAGTGAAAATCAAGTCATTCAGTCGTGTCTGACTCTTAGCAACCCCATGGACTGCAGCCTACCAGGCTCCTCCATCCATGGGGTTTTCCAGGCAAGAGTACTGGAGCATGGTTAGGACTGACTAAGTTTAAAATAAATTAAGTTTACTTTTAAATAAATTCAAAAGTAAGCTGGTGCAAAACTTTGGCTTTTCTCTCTGTTAAGATAGACACCCTTTCTTCAGATATTGAGCTGCCTTGATGAGAGATTTAAGTTTCTTTACCTCTTAAATGATCTGTTCTGAAATCCTTTATAGTTTGGCTTAAATGGATAGCATTGTTTCACAAAGAGCTGTAATCCTATCTGACTGAGTGTTCTAAACCATTTTGATATTTGTTGACAAAACTTCTAAAATCATTCTAATGAAGCACTTTTGACATCAGCTAACTTTGGGAAGCTTCAGAGGTCCCCTGAAACATCTCAAAAAAATATTAAACTAATTAGGTTCTTTTGTATGCAGAATTATGTGGGAAGTATTACCACATGAGTAGTAACTTATATTGTATGGTAAACCTCACTAATACAGGTATCCTAGAAACAGGGGCAGCCGCCGAGAGTGCCAGGCTGCAACGGCACAGGCAAGGCCGAGTGGAGCTACTCCACGTCTGAGGTCAGGGGCGGCAGCCAGGAGGAGCAACCCCATGCCTGAGGCCAGAGGTGGCGGCCGGAAGGAGCGACCCGAGGTCCAAGGAGAAGTGGCTGTATGGCTGCAGGAGGGCCTAGAGGAGCCATCCCACGTTGAAGGTCAGGAAAGATGGCGGTGAGGAGATACCCCTCATCCAATATAAGGAGCAGCGGCTGTGCCTTGCTGGAACAGCCATGAAGAGATACCCCATGCCCAAGGTAAAAAAAAACTCAAGTAAGATGGTGGGTGTTGCAAGAGGGCATCAGAAGGCAGACACACTGAACCCATACTCACAGAAAACTAGTTAATCTAATCACACTAGGACCACAGCCTTGTCTAACTCAGTGAAACTAAGCCATGCCCCTGGGGCAACCCAAGGCAGGTCAAAGTGGAGAGGTCTAACAGAATGTGGTCCACTGGAGAAGGGAATGGCAAACAGCTTCAATATTCTTGCCTTGAGAACCCCATCAACAGTATGAAAAGGCAAAATGATAGGATACTGAAAGAGGAACTCCCCAGGTCAGTAGGTGCCCAATATGCTACTGGAGATCAGTGGAGAAATAATTCCAGAAAGAATGAAGGGATGGAGCCAAAGCAAAAACAATACCCAGCTGTGGATGTGACTGGTGATAGAAGCAAGGTCCGATGCTGTAAAGAGCAATATTGCGTAGGAATCAAGAATGTTAGGCCCATGAAACAAGGCAAATTGGAAGTGGTCAAACAAGAGATGGCAAGGGTGAACATTGACATTCCAGGAATCAGTGAACTAAAATGGACTGGAATGGGTGAATTTAACTCAGATGACCATTATATCTACTACTGTGGGCAGGAATCCCTCAGAAAAAATGGAGTAGCCATCATGGTCAACAAAGGAGTTCAAAATGCAGTACTTGGATGCAATCTCAAACACGACAGAATGGTCTCTGTTTGTCTCCAAGGCAAACCATTCAATATCACAGTGATCTAAGTCTATGCCCCAACCAGTAACACTGAAGAAGCTGAAGTTGAATGGTTCTTTGAAGACCTACAAGACCTTTGAGAACTAACACCCCCAAAAGTTGTCCTTTTCATTATAGGGGACTGGAATGCTAAAGTAGGAAGTTAAGAAACACCTGGAGTAACAGGCAAATTTGGCCTTGGAATGCAGAATGAAGCACGGCAAAGACTAATAGAGCTTTGCCAAGAAAATGCACTGGTCATAGCAAACACCCTCTTCCAACAACACAAGAGAAGACTCTACACATGGACATCACCAGATGGTCAACACCAAAATCAGATTGATTATATTCTTTGCAGCCAAAGGTGGAGAAGCTCTAAACAGTCAGCAAAAACAAGACCAGGAGCTGACTGTGGCTCAGATCATGAGCTCCTTATTGCCAATTCAGACTTAAATTGAAGAAAGTAGGGAAAACTACTAGACCATTCAGGTATGACCTAAATCAAATCCCTTACGATTATACAGTGGAAGTGAGAAATAGATTTAAGGGCCTAGATCTGATAGATAGAGTGCCTAATGCACTATGGAATGAGGTTCGTGACAATGTCCAGGAGACAGGGATCAAGACCATCCCCATGGAAAAGAAATGCAAAAAGCAAAATGGCTGTCTGAGGAGGCCTTACAAATAGCTGTGAGAGGAAGAGAAGCAAAAAGCAAAGGAGAAAGGGAAAGATATAAGCATCTGAATGCAGAGTTCCAAAGAATAGCAAGAAGAGATAAGAAAGCCTTCTTCACCTATCAATGCAAAGAAATAGAGGAAACAATAGAATGGGAAAGACTAGAGATCTCTTCAAGAAAATCAGAGATATCAAGGAACATTTCATGCAAAGATGGGTTCGATAAAGGACAGAAATGGTATGGACTTAACAGAAGCAGAAGAAATTAAGAAGAGGTGGCAAGAATGCACAGAAGAACTGTACAAAAAGATCTTCATGACTTGGATAATCACGATGGTGTGAACACATATCTAGAGCCAGACATCTTGGAATGTGAAGTCAAGTGGGCCTTAGAAAGCATCACTACGAACAAAGCTAGTGGAGGTGATGGAATTCCAGTTGAGCTATTTCAAATCCTGAAAGATGTTGCTGTGAAAGTGCTGCACTCAATATGCCAGCAAATTTGGAAAACTCAGCAGTGGCCACAGGACTGGAAAAGGTCAGTTTCATTCCAATCCCAAAGAAAGGCAATGCCAAAGAATGCTCAAACTACCACACAATTGCACTCATCTCACACACTAGTAAAGTAATGCTCAAAATTCTCCAAGCCTGGCTTCAGCAATACATGAACGGTGAACTTCCTGATGTTCAAGCTGGTTTTAGAAAAGGCAGAGGAACCAGAGATCAAATTGCCAACATCTGCTGGATCATGGAAAAAGCAAGAGAGTTCCAGAAAAACATCTATTTCTGCTTTATTGACTATTTCAAAACCTTTGACTGTGTGGATCACAATAAACTGTGGAAGATTCTGAGAGAGATGGGAATACCAGACCACCTAACCTGCCTCTTGAGAAATCTGTATGCAGGTCAGGAAGCAACAGTTAGAACTGGACATGGAACAACAGATTGGTTACAAAAAGGAAAAGGAGAAGGAGGAAAAGATGGCGGAGGAATAGGATGGGGAGAACACTTTCTCCCTCTCTACCTCATCAAAAGAACATTTCAACGCTGAGCAAATTCCACAAAATAACTTCTGACTGCTGGCAGAGGACATCAGGCATCCAGCAAAGCAGATCATTGGCTTCAAAACCAGGTAGGAATTATTTTATTTTAAAGAATGAATATAGAGACAAAGGAGGTAGGGAGGGAACCCTGGCATGGGAAGGGAATCCCGTCCCAGGAGGAGACTCTTAAAGAGAGAGGTTCCCTAAAATTGGGGAACTTTCTCACAGCTGTGCACGGGCGAGCCCTGGAAGCACAGAGGGCAACATAACAGGGAGGAAGAATAAATAAATAATTAAAACCAACAGATTATGAATTCAACAGTATAACCCCCAGTAGATAAGCAGCGCAAACGCCTGCATCCGACAGCAGTGGGGGTTGGGCAGGGAGAAGCGCACCCGCGACAGTGCATTCTAAGAATTGGGCTACGGGAGACGTAGGCTGCAGGGCTTTTCTCGAGAATCGGGACGTAACAGGGCCAGAATCGGATCCGCGCATGGATAGAATGAATTATCCCGGACTAGCACACCAGACTGGGGGATAACTAACACGCGAAACGCCCGAACATAAGACACTGACAGGCCCACACACAGAACAAAGGACGGATCAGAAATAGCCGGCTGCAGACCATCCCCCACCGGCGACAGGCAGCCAGAGCCTTAAGCGCTGGAAGAGGGCAGTCGCAGCTCAAGAGAGACATTGCCTACCAAATTACAAGCAAGCTTTTTGCTGAGACTTCTGGGGTCTCTGAATAGTCATCATCTGCCTGAGAAAGATCCCCGGCGGAGATCTCAGAAAATTGAACCACCCAGAAAGCCCAGAAGATGCAACAATAGTGCGCACCAAACTCCCTAGCCACTCAGACTTGGAACCAAACCCGGCACCCGGAGGGGACTTCCTGAGCGCCAATCCTGAGTGGCTTAAACCAGGGAATTGCATGAAACATAGGGCAGGCCCCACACGGTTATCCCGCGGATTGGGAAGGGGCAAGCCCAGTGCAGAGCTCACCACCACCCTCCCTGTGGCAAGACAGAAATCAGACACGGAAGAGACCAGCAAACAGAGGAAGTCAAACAGAGGGAACTGCCTTGGTAGCGACCCCACACAGTCCTCAACGACAGAGAAAGCGCCAGATACACCGTTACTACTTTTATGATCAAAAAATTTGTGGGGGAGGGGGGGATGATGTGGAAGCGTGATTTTTTTTTAAGAATTTTGTTTCTTTCTTTAAAAATTATTTTTTTTCCTTTTTAAATTTGCTTATCCTTTTCTTTTTCTTTTTCCCTAAACTTGCTTAAATTTTTAAGTCTTCTATATTTCTAGTTATTTTTATAACCTAATATTACTTTTCCAAAAAAAAAAACAAAACCCTATCGTTTAAGCAAACGCCGTATATAGTCTTATTGGTGGAGGAAGTTGTCTTTTAATAATTCTGGACTCTTTTATTATATTTTACTTTTTTTTTCTTTTTCTCTATTTTTTTTTTTTTACACTTCTCTCTGCTTCTTCTTCTCTTCAATAATCTATCTTTGAAAATCCAATCTATACTCCAGATTTTTAATCTTGGCATTTTGGTACTTGTTGCCAATTTTGTACTTTTAAAAACCTAATCTTCAGTACCCAGTTTTACATGAGTGCAAGACTACTGGCTTGACCACTCTCTCCACCTTTGGAATCTCTCTTTTCTCCACCAGGTGGCTTTTGTCTCCCTCCCTCCCCTCCCCCTCTCTACCCAACTCTATGTATCTGTGTGTTCCAGAAGGAGGAGAACTCTAAGGGAACTGGTCACTGACCAGATCTGTATCCCTCCTTCCCATCTCCCTCTTTTATCCTCCTGTCCACCTCTATCTACTTCCTTCCTCTCCTCTTCCATGTATAACTCTGTGACCACCTCTGAGCGGTCCAGACTTCGGAGCGCACACAAGAAAGTGGTCACGGGCTAACTTGCTTTTCCTTCTTTTGATTCCACCTCATCCCATTCCACTCACCTCTAACTACTCCCTCCCTCTTCTCTCCTCCAAGTAACTCAGCGATCCTCTAGACACGACCCTCAAGGTGGAGAAACCTATCATCATTAACCTAGATGTTTTAACATTAGTGCTGAATAGATGGAGAAATCATGAGGCTATTGTAAAAATAAATCTGAAAACCAGAATCAGGAGGCTAATTCCAAATCCTGAGATCATCAAAGAATTCCTGAATACAGGGAACATTATCCAATTAGAGCTCATCAAACACCTTCATACCTCTACTGAAATTGAGCACTGCCCAAGGGCCAACAAGCTCCAGAGCAAGACATATCACGCAAATTCTCCAGCAACACAAGAACAAGCCCCTGAGCTTCAATACACAGGCAACTCAAAATACTCCAAAACCATTGACGTCTCATAACCCATTACTTCACACGTCACAGCACTCCAGAGAGAGGAAATCCAGATCCACCCACCAGAACTCCAACACAAGCCTCCCTGATCAAGAAACTTTGACAAGCCACTGATATAACCCCAAACACAGAGAGGAAGCTCTATAATAAAGAGAACTCCACAAATTCCCAGAATATAGAAAAGCCACCACAAACGCAGCAATATAACCAGGATGAAGAGACAGAGGAATACTCAGCAGGTAAAGGAACAGGAGACATGCCCACCAAACCAAACAAAAGAGGAAGAGATAGGGAATCTACTTGAGAAAGAATTCTGAATACTGATAGTGAAAATGATCCAAAATCTTGAAATCAAAATGGAATCACAGATAAATAGCCTGGGGTCAAGGATTGAGAAGATGCAAGAAAGGTTTAACAAGGACCTAGAAGAAATAAAAAGAGTCAACATATAATGAATAATGCAATAAATGAGATCAGAAACACTCTGGAGGCTACAAATAGTAGAATATCGGAGGCAGAAGATAGAATTAGTGAAATAGAAGATAGAATGGTAGAAATAAATGAATCAGCGAGGGAAAAAGAAAGACGAATTAAAAGAAATGAGGACAACCTCAGAGACCTCCAAGACAATATGAAACGCTCCAACATTCGAATTATAGGAGTCCCAGAAGAAGAAGACAAAAAGAAAGACCATGAGAAAATACTTGAGGAGATAATAGTTGAAAACTTCCCTAAAATGGGGAAGGAAATAATCACCCAAGTCCAAGAAACCCAGAGAGTGCCAAACAGGATAAACCCAAGGCGAAACACCCCAAGACATATTTTAATCAAACTAACAAAGACCAAACACAAAGAACAATTATTAAAAGCAGCGAGGGAAAAACAACAAATAACACACAAGGGGATCCCCATAAGAATAACTGCAGATCTTTCAGTAGAAACTCTTCAGGCCAGGAGGGAATGGCAAGACATACTTAAAGTGATGAAAGGCAATAACCTTCAGCCAAGACTACTGTACCCAGCAAGGATCTCATTCAAATATGAAGGAGAAATCAAAAGCTTTACAGACAAGCAAAAGCTGAGAGAATTCAGCACCACCAAACCAGCTCTCCAACAAATACTAAAGGATAGACTTTAGAAAGGAACACACAAAAGGACGTATAAACCCGAACCCAAAACAATAAAGTAAATGGCAACAGGAGCATACTTATCAATAATTACCTTAAATGTAAATGGGTTGAATGCCCCAACCAAAAGGCAAAGACTGGCTGAATGGATACAAAAACAAGATCCCTATATATGCTGCTACAAGAGACCCACCTCAAAACAACGGACACATACAGACTAAAAGTGAAGGGCTGGAAAAAGATATTCCATGCAAATAAAGACCAAAAGAAAGCAGGAGTAGCAATACTCATATCCGATAAAATAGACTTTAAAACAAAGGCTGTGAAAAGAGACAAAGAAGGCCACTACATAATGATTAAAGGATCGATCCAAGAAGAAGATATAACAATTATAAATATATATGCACCCAACATAGGAGCACCGCAATATGTAAGACAATTGTTAACAAGCATGAAAGGGGAAATTAATAATAACACAATAATAGTGGGAGACTTTAATACTCCACTCACACCTATGGACAGATCAACTAAGCAGAAAATTAACAAAGAAATGCAAACGTTAAATGATACAATTGACCAGTTAGACCTAATTGATATCTATAGGACATTTCACCCCAAAACAATGAATTTCACCTTTTACTCAAGTGCACATGGAACCTTTTCCAGGATAGATCACATTCTGGGTCATAAATCTAACCTTGATAAATTCAAAAAAATCGAAATTATCCCAAGCATCTTCTCTGACCATAATGCACTAAGGTTAGATCTCAATTATAGGAGAAAAACTATTAAAAATTCCAGCATTTGGAGGCTGAACAACACCCTTCTAAACAATCAACAAATCACAGAAGAAATCAAAAAGAAATCAAAATATGCATCGAAACGAATGAAAATGAAAACATAACTACACAGAACCTTTGGGACACTATAAAAGCAGTCCTAAGAGGAAAGTTCATAGCAATACAGGCATACCTCAAGAAACAAGAAAAAAGTCAAATAAATAACCTAACTCTACACCTAAAGCAACTAGAAAAGGAAGAAATAGAGAACCCCAGAGTTAGTAGAAGGAAAGAAATCCTAAAAATTAGGGCAGAAATAAATGCAAAAGAAACAAAAGAGACCATAGCAAAAATCAACAAAGCAAAAAGCTGGTTCTTTGAAAGGATAAATAAAATTGACAAACCATTAGCCAGACTCATCAAGAAACAAAGAGAAAAAAATCAAATCAACAAAATTAGAAATGAAAATGGAGAGATCACGACAGACAACTCAGAAATACAAAGAATCATAAGAGACTACTATCAGCAATTATATGCCAATAAAATGGACAACTTGGAAGAAATGGACAAATTCTTAGAAAAGTACAATTTTCCAAAACTGAACCAGGAAGAAATAGAAAATCTTAACAGACCCATCACAAGCATGGAAATTGAAACTGTAATCAGAAATCTTCCAGCAAACAAAAGCCCAGGTCCAGACGGCTTCACAGCTGAATTCTACCAAAAATTCTGAGAAGAGCTAACACCTATCTTACTGAAGCTATTCCAGAAAATTGCAGAGGAAGGTAAACTTCCAAACTCATTCTATGAGGCCACCATCACCCTAATACCAAAACCTGACAAAGACACCACAAAAAAAGAAAACTACAGGCCAATATCACTGATGAACATAGATGCAAAAATCCTCAACAAAATCCTAGCAATCAGAATCCAGCAACACATTAAAAAGATCATACACCATGACCAAGTGGGCTTTATCCCAGGGATGCAAGGATTCTTCAATATCCGCAAGTCAATCAATGTAATTCATCACATTAACAAACTGAAAAATAAAAATCATATGATTATCTCAATAGATGCAGAAAAAGCCTTTGACAAAATTCAACATCCATTTATGATAAAAACTCTCCAGAAAGCAGGAATAGAAGGAACATACCTCAACATAATAAAAGCTATATATGACAAACCCACAGCTAACATTATCCTCAATGGCGAAAAATTGAAACCATTTCCTCTAAAGTCAGGAACAAGACAAGGGTGTCCACTTTCACCACTACTCTTCAACATCGTACTGGAAGTTTTGGCCACAGCAATCAGAGCAGAAAAAGAAATACAAGGAATCCAAATTGGAAAAGAAGAAGCAAAACTCTCACTGTTTGCAGATGACATGATCCTCTACATAGAAAATCCTAAAGACTCGACCAGAAAACTACTAGAGCTAATTAATGAATATAGTAAAGTTGCAGGATATAAAATCAACACTCAGAAATCCCTTGCATTCCTATACACTAATAATGAGAAAGTAGAAAAAGAAGTTAAGGAAACAATTCCATTCACCATTGCAACGAAAAGAATAAAATACTTAGGAATATTCCTACCTAAAGAAACTAAAGACCTATATATCAAAAACTATAAAACACTGATGAAAGAAGTCAAAGAGGACACTAATAGATGGAGAAATATACCATGCTCATGGGTCGGAAGAGTCAATATAGTGAAAATGGGTATACTACTTAAAGCAATCTACAGATTCAATGCAATTCCCATCAAACTACCAGCAGTATTTTTCACAGAACTAGATCAAATAATCTCAAGATTTGTATGTAAATACAAAAAAACCTCGAATAGCCAAAGCAATCTTGAGAAAGAAAAATGGAACTGGAGGAATCAACTTGCCTGACTTCAGGCTCTACTACAAAGCCACAGTCATTAAGACAGTATGGTACTGGCACAAAGACAGAAATATAGATCAATGGAACAAAATAGAAAGCCCTGAGATTAACCCACACACCTATGGACACCTTATCTTCGACAAAGGAGGCAAGAATATACAATGGAGTAAAGACAGTCTCTTTAACAGGTGGTGCTGGGAAAACTGGTCAACCATTTGTAAAAGAATGAAACTAGACCCCTTTTAACACCATACACAAAAATAAACTCAAAATGGATTAAATATCTAAATGTAAGAACAGAAACTATAAAACTCCTAGAGGAGAACATAAGCAAAACACTCTCCGACATAAATCACAGCAGGATCCTCTATGATCCAACTCCCAGTATACTGGAAATAAAAGCAAAGATAAACAAATGGGATCTAATTAAAATTAAAAGCTTCTGCACAACAAAGGAAACTATAAGCAAGGTGAAAAGACAGCATTCTGAATGGGAGAAAACAATAGCAAATGAAACAACTGACAAACAACTAATCTCAAAGATATATAAGCAACTTATGCAGCTCAACTCCAGAAAAATAAATGATCCAATTAAAAAATGGGCCAAAGAACTAAATAGGCATTTCTCCAAAGAAGACATACGGATGGCTAACAAACACATGAAAAGATGTTCAACATCACTCATTATCAGAGAAACGCAAATCAAGACCACAATGAGGTACCATTTCACACCAGTCAGAATGGCTGCGATCCAAAAGTCTACAAGCAATAAATGCTGGAGAGGATGTGGAGAAAAGGGAACCCTCTTACACTGCTGGTGGGAATGCAAACTAGTACAGCCATTATGGAAAACAGTGTGGAGATTCCCTAAAAATTGCAAATAGAACTGCCTTATGACCCAGCAATCCCACTGCTGGGCATACACACCGAGGAAACCAGAATTGAAAGAGACACATGTAGCCCAATGTTCATTGCAGCGCTGTTTATAATAGCCAGGACATGGAAGCAACCTAGATGTCCATCAGCAGATGATTGGATAAGAAAGCTGTGGTACATATACACAATGGAATACTACTCAGCCCTTAAAAAGAATAAATTTGACTCAGTTCTAATGAGATGGATGGAATTGGAACCGATTATACAGAGTGAAGTAAGTCAGAAAGAAAAACACCAATACAGTATACTGACACATATATATGGAATTTAGAAGACAGTAATGATGACCATATATGTGAGACAACAAAGAGACACAGAGGTATAGAGTGGACTTTTGGACTCTGAGGGAGAGGGAAAGGATGGGATGGTTTGGGAGAATGGCAATGAAACGTATATATTTTCTTGTAAGAAACGAAGCGCCAATCTATGTTCAATGTAGGATGCAGGATGCATGGGGCTGATGCACAGGATGATTCAAGTAGAGGATGTGGAGTGGGAGGTGGGAGGGGGCTTCGGCATTGGGAGATTGTGTTCACCTATGGCTGATTCGTGTCAATGTATGGCAAAACAAATACAGTATTGTAATTAAAAAATAAAAAATTTAATAAAAAATTTTTAAAAAAGGAAAAGGAGTACATCAAGGCTGTATATTGTCACCCTGCTTATTTAACTTATATGCAGAGTACATCATGAGAAACGCTGGACTGGAAGAAACACAGCTGGAATCAAGATTGCCTGGAGAAATATCAATAACCTCAGATATGCAGATGACAGCACCCTTATGGCAGAAAGTCAAGAGGAACTAAGAAGCCTCTTGATGAAAGTGAAAGAGGAGAGTGAAAAAGTTGGCTAAAAGCTCAATATTCAGAAAATGAAGATCATGGCATCCGGTCCCATCACTTCATGGGAAATAGATGGGGAAACAGTGGAATTAGTGTCGGACTTTATTTTTGGGAGCTCCAAAATCACTGCAGATGTTGATTGCAGCCATGAAATTAAAAGACGCTTACTCCTTAGAAGAAAAGTTATGACCAACCTAGATAGCATTTTCAAAAGCAGAGACATTACTTTGCCAACTAAGGTCTGTCTAGTCAAGGCTACGGTTTTTCCAGTAGTCATGTATGGATGTGAGAGTTGGACTGTGAAGAATGCTGAGCGCCGAAGAATTGATGCTTTTGAACTGTGGTGTTGGAGAAGACTCTTGAGAGTCCCTTGGACTGCAAGGAGATCCAACCAGTCCATTCTGTAGGAGATCAGCCCTGGGATTTCTTTGGAAGGAATGATGCTAAAGCTGAAACTCCAGTACCTTGGCCACCTAATGAGAAGATTTGACTCATTAGAAAAGACTTTGATGCTAGGAGGGATTGAGGGCAGGAGGAGAAGGAGACAACAGAGGATGAGATGACTGGATGGCATCACAGACTCAATGGACGTGAGTCTGAGTGAACTCTGGGAGTTGGTGATGGACAGGGAGGCCTGGCGTGCTGAGATTCTTGGGGTCACAAAGAGTCATATACGACTGAGCAACTGAACTGAACTGAGAAACTAAATGCAGTTCCTAAGATTCTGGTATGTCTGAGTAAAATGTTATCAGTCATAATTCTAGTTGCTGTCTTAAAATATTGCCATAGCACTAACCAAGTTTCACAAAACATGTTTACTCCTCAAGATTTATAGAAAGGTATGTGTGTTCAGTCATGTCTGACTTTTGCAGCTTCTTGGACTGTAGTCAGCCAGGCTTCTCTGTCCATGGAATTTTCCAGCCAAGAATACCGGAGTGGGTTACCATTTCCTTCTCTAGCGAATCTCCCCAACCCAAGAATCGAACCCACATCTCTTCTGACTCCTGTATCATTAGGCAGATTCTTTACCAGCTGAGTCACTGGGGAAGACTTTTGGCTAAATACCAGTTTCTGAACTGAAGCTGAAGCTCCGATACTTTGGCCACCTGATGTGGAGAATTGACTCATTGGAAAAGACCTTGATTCTGGGAAAGACTGAAGGCAGGAGGAGAAGGGGACAACAGAGGATGAGATGGTTGTATGGCATCACCAGCTCTATGGACATGAGTTTGAGCAAGCTCTAGGAGTCGATGATGGACAGGGAAGCCTGGTGTGCTGCAGTCCATGTGGTTGCAAAGAGTCAGACACGACCGAGTGACTGAACTGAATGGGAAATCTGATGACTTCACAAAAGTTAACAAAAGGACTGAAAGAACTGGCAAATATGTTTATAACTTTTATGGTTTCTATCTGAAAAATTATAATTTTGAATCTGTCTTTTCCAGTAGTAGGGAAAACCTTCCCCTTAAACTAATTATGACAGTAATTTAGCAAAATTATACTTTGTAAACAAATTGAAACATTTATCTTTCCTCTCTCTCTGATCCTTCCAGAGATTGGAAACTTTTAGGTTTAGGAATTCACTTAGATCTGTTAGGCAAAATCTGCGATAACCCTTTGACGTGACTTTCCTATCCCTGAAAGGTTTTATTTTAAAAGTTCAGTCTGAGACTCTATAAAAGTTTCAGTAAAGCAAAAAAATGTTTATGGTCAGTTATGGTTATATAAATCATCAGGCCACTTTTATTGAGACCAGACCTATTTCTCAAGCAAGTCTTAATTTGTTTATATTTGGTGAAAATTGTTAGGGATCAAAAGGGGCTCACAGTATATAGTTAAAATATGGCCCACTGTGGTGACCTGACAAACAAGGGACGAAGTCACAGTGGCCACATTGCCCTAGCGGGCATCCTGTTTTTCCTTAAGGCAATATCCTGTTTTTCTCTGCTGGTGCCAGTTTCTGAAGACTATGTGACCACACGACCATGAGACCCCTTCAACTAGACCCCACATGACCCCCACTGCAGGCTAAAGATGAACTGAGGACCCCCTCCCACTGGGGCACAATTTCCCATCTATAGGGTATAAGAAGGGCTGGCTGTAGTGAAGTGGTACCTCATTGTGGTCTTGATTTGCATTTCTCTAATAATGGGTGACGTTGAGCATCTTTTCATGTGTTTGTTAGCCATCAGTATGTCTTATTTGGAGAAATGTCTATTTAGTTCTTTGGCCCATTTTTTTGATCGGGTCATTTATTTTTCTGGAATTGAGCTGCATAAGTTGCTTGTATATTTTTGAGATTAGTTTGTCAGTTGCTTCATTTGCTATTATTTTCTCCCATTCTGAAGGCTGTCTTTTCACCTTGCTTATAGTTTCCTTTGTTGTGCAGAAGCTTTTAATTTTAATTAGATCTGATTTATTTTTGCTTTTAATTACAGTATTCTGGGAGGTGGCTCATAGAGGATCCTGCTGTGATTTATGTCAGAGAGTGTTTTGCCTATGTTCTCCTCTAGGAGTTTTATAGTTTCTGGTCTTACATTTAGATCTTTAATCCATTTTGAGTTTATTTTTGTATGTGATCTAGTTTCACTCTTTTACAAGTGGTTGACCAGTTTTCCCAGCACCACTTGTTAAAGAGATTGTCTTTACTCCATTGTATATTCTTGCCTCCTTTGTTGAAGATAAGGTGTCCATATGTGTGTGGATTTATCTCTGGGCTTTCTATTTTGTTCCATTGATCTATATTTCTGTCTTTGTGCCAGTACCACACTGTCTTGATGACTGTGGCTTTGTAGTAGAGCCTGAAGTCAGGCAAGTTGATTCCTCCAGTTCCATTCTTCTTTCTCAAGATTGCTTTGACTATTCGAGGTTTTTGTATTTCCATACAAATCTTGAAATTATTTGTTCTAGTTTTGTGAAAAATATCTCTGGTAGCTTGATAGGGATTGCATTGCATCTGTAGAGTGCTTTGGGTAATATACTCATTTTCACTATATTGATTCTTCCGACCCATGAATATGGCCTATTTCTCCATCTATTGGTGTCCTCTTTGACTTCTTTCATCAGTGTTTTATAGTTTTCCATATATAGGTCTTTAGTTTCTTTAGGTAGATATAGTCCTAAGTATTTTATTCTTTTCATTGCAATGGTGAATGGAATTGTTTCCTTAATTTCTTTTTCTACTTTCTCATTATTAGTGTATAGGAATGCTGTGATCCAAAAGTCTGCAAGCAATAAATGCTGGAGAGGCTGTGGAGAAAAGGAAAACCTCTTACACTGTTGGTGGGAATGCAAACTAGTACAGCCACTATGGAGAACAGTGTGGAGATGCCTTTAAAAATTGCAAATAGAACTGCCTTATGACCCAGCAATCCCACTGCTGGGCATATATACCAGGGAAACCAGAGTAGAAAGAGACACATGTACCCCAGTGTTCATTGCAGCACTGTTTATAATAGCCAGGACCTGGAAACAACCTAGATGTCCATCAGCAGATGAATGGATAAGAAAGCTGTGGTACATATACACAATGGAGTATTACTCAACCATTAAAAAGAATACATTTGAATCAGTTCTAATGAGATGGATGAAACTGGAGCCGATTATACAGAGTGAAGTAAGCTAGAAAGAAAAACACCAATACAGTATACTAACAAATATATATGGAATTTAGAAAGATGGTAATGATGACCCTGTATGCAAGACAGCAAAAGAGACACAGAGGTGTAGAGTGGACTTTCGGACTCTGAGGGAGAGGGAGAGGGTGGGATGATTTGGGAGAATGGCATTGAAACATGTATACTATCATGTAAGAAACGAATCACCAGTCTATGTTCGATGCAGGATGCAGGATGCTTGGGGCTGGAGCACGAGCATGATCCAGAGGGATGATGTGGAGTGGGAGGTGGGAGGGGGGTTCAAGTTTGGGAGCTCATGTACACCCGTGGTGGATTCATGTCAATGTATGCCAAAACCAATACTGTACTGTGAAGTAAAATTAAAAAAAAAATTTTTTTTTAAAGAAGGGTTGGCTGTAAAGGGAGGGCACTGGTTTTTCTCTAAAACCAGTCACTTTCTTTCTCTGTTCCTACAATAAATCTTTCTTTGCTGGATGCCCGGCTTGCTCTCTTTTTCTCAACACTCGCCTAACATTTCTGGTGCCGAAACCTGGGAGGGAACATACACCGCGGCTAGAGGGGGCTCCTCTCCTGAGCCCACTTTCAGTGGTTCCCTCCCTTGGACCTCACCAGAAACCCGGGACGGGACTCTCCACTTGCCTTGATGGATTGACGTCCACACACGGGCTCTAATTTCATTGGCAGCAGGGCTGAGTGAATTCCTGCTCTCTGGGATCCTCTTTCTTTGGTCTGGTTTTTGAAGCCCTAGGCGGAGGATTCCCTCGGCCCTTGGGCCCTAGTCCCAGTTTGAAACAGGGGACACCCATTTCAAGGTATACTCGGTGGTTGTCTGAGAACGCCACGGGAACAGGGACCCCTTTTCTCTTGGAGCTTTCTCTTCGTTTTTCACTCACCCTTGTTTGCCTTCCCTCCCTATTCGACTATAATGGGAAATTCTCAGTCCCACCCTATAAATCTACACAAACCCAAAACCCTTGGGTTTTCAAACCCAAAGCGACTCACTTATTACTTTAACACTGTATGGCCACAATATCGACTGGGTAATAGGGCCTAGTGGCCAGAAAAAGGAACTGTTGACTGTAGATAACTTTTGTCACTGCTATGGCAAGTGGTCAGAGATCCCTCATGTTCAGGCTTTCTTTGTTTTCCGCTTTTGGCCCTCTCCCTGTACTTCCTGTTCTACTTCTCAGTATTTTTAGCCCATTCTGGGCCACATCCCCCTAATACTATATCTCCTGATCCCTGTTCGGATTTTTTCCTCCTCTTCTTTGACCCTTCTGACCACAGTGCACCTCAAATCGCCTCTAATCCTATGGTAGCAGACCCAGTCCCACAAATTCCACTTTAGATCCCCCTACCCCCTCCCACTCCTCTTCCCTCTCAGGCGCAGGCCGGCTGTTGCAGCTTTCGACCCTCCCCCAGATCTATTTCGGAAAACTGGGCTCTGGGGCTTCTGCTCCACCCACTACTACCAGAGTCTCAACTTCCATAAATCCCCTCCTCACACCTGGCTGCGTCCTTAAAGAAACAGAACTCTGAATCCCTCCCAGCTCCCCTCCTTCCCTTAGGAGAGGTGGCTGGTACAGAAGGCATTGTTCAGATACACATCCCATTCTCCCTCTCTGATTTATCTCAAATCGAAAAACGTCTTGGCTCTTTTTCCTCTGACCCTGATGCTTATTTAAAAGAATTTAAATACCTCACCCGGAGAAGGCAATGGCACTCCACTCCAGTATTCCTGCCTGGAAAATCCCATGGATGGAGGAGCCTGGTGGGCTGCCGTCTATGGGGTCGCAGAGAGTCGGAGACGACTGAAGTGGCTTAGCAACAGCAAATACCTCACCCAGTCTTATGACTTGACCTGACGTGATATTTACATTATACTCTCTCTACCCTTCTCCCAGAAGAAAAAGAATGAATCTGGCAAGTCTCTCAGGTTCATCCCAACGAAATACATCAAATTGATGATACTTAGCCTGTAGGCTCAGCTGCCGTTTCCAGGGACGACCCTAATTGGAAACACCAAGAATACCAAGCAGGGTGTTCAGGGTGAACAGCCTGTAATCACATGGCAACTTGCCTTATTTCAGGCCTCTGAAAGGCAGGACATAAAGCTGTTTACTTTGATAAACTCAGAGAAATAACTCAAAGACCAGATGAAAATCAGCACAATTTCTAGCTAGATTAGATTAACAAAAGCTAGATTAATTCTGGCTAGATTAACAGAAGCCCTACAAAAATGTACAACATTAGATCCAACTTCAACACTTGTCCTTAATACCCATTTTATTTCCCAATCATCCCCAGACATTGGAAAAAAAGCTTAAAAGGCAGAGGAAGGCCCTCAAACCTCTCATCGAGGTGTTTTAAATTTGGCTTTTAAATTTTTCAATAACCCGGATGAACAGGCAAAACTAGAAAAGGCTCAAGGAAATCAGGCTAAATATCATCTCTTAGCCACTGCCTTATATGGCTCCAAACCGCAATCCTCTGACTAACAACAACAAAAAAAAATCATCCAGTCCCTATTACAAATGCAGTAAAGAAGAGCACTGGGCCTGCTCATGCCCAAAGCCTAGGCCCACTCCAGGTCCAAGTCCTAATTGTGGCATAAAGGGGCATTGGAAGGTAGACTGCCCTAATTCCCCTCTAGGGATCCAGACATCTCCTCCTGGTCCCGAGCAAGAGTCCTCAGACCCAGCTCTGCCCAGACTCCTCGGACTCACTGCTGAAGACTGAAGGTGCCCAGGGCCCCAGGCCCCAACTCTCATTACCTCTACGGAGCCCAGGGTAACTCTCACAGTGGCAGGTAAGCTGATGTCTTTTCTTATCGACACAGGGGCCACCTATTCTTCAATGCTTGCTTATTCCGGAAAAACTAAAGTCTGTCAGATCTCTGTTATGGGGGTTGATGGTTTAGTGTCTATACCACAGATTACTGAGCCTCTGCCTTGCAGACTTCAAAATACTCTGTTCTCTCATTCTTTCTTCATACTTCCAAAATGCCCCACTCCAATCCTTGGAAGGGATCTGCTCTTCAAATTCAAGGCTTTCCTCACTATTCCAAATCTTTTTCCCTACCTGGCCTACTGTTTCTTGAACCTACTACTTCCCCACCTCCCACCATACTCCTGTTTATACTCGTCTAAAAGACCCAACAAAGTTTCCCAATCAATCTCAGTACCCTATTTCCCAGATATATCAACAGGGGTTAAAACTCATCATCTCTAAGCTGCTGCATCAGGGTCTCTCGCACCCTACTCACTCTCCTTATAATACGTTTATCCCACCTGTTAAAAAGCCAAATGGCTCCTACCACCTGGTTCAAGACTTGAGACTTATTAATGCTGCTGTCATCCCCATTCACCCAGTAGTCCCAAATCCTTGTACTCTTCTTTCCCTTATTTCTCCTTTTACCACCTATTTCATCATCCTGGACCTCAAGGATGCATTTTTCACCATCCCTTTACACCTAGATTCTCAAGATCCTTTTCCTTTTACCTGGACAGATCTAGACACTCATCACTCCCAACAATCAACATGGGCTGTCCTTCCCCAAAGATTTCGTGCTAGTCCTCGTTTTTTTGGCCAAGCCCTTTCCTCAGATTTAACCTCCCTCAATCTTGTCCCAAGCTCTATCTTCCAATATGTACATTATCTTCTCCTTTGTAGCTCCTCACTCATACAATACAACTCCTCAATTTCCTAGCCAATCGGAGGTATTAAGTATCTCCTACTAAGGCTCAACTTTCCCTTCCTGAGGTCACCTATCTTGGAGTCCTCCTGACACCATCAAAGAGACATACAACTAATGATAGAAAGTACCTTTTATCTGCCCTTCCACTCCCTACATCAAAAACAGAAATTCTGTCTTTTGGGGGCTTGGCTGGGTATCTACTCTGGGTCCCCAATTTTGCCCTCCTAGCACAACCCCTATATTAAGTTACCCAGGGGATATTTCAGAGCTTCTTGAACTAAATCAAACATCCATTCAGCCTTTAATGCTCTAAAACAAGCTATTCTCTTGGCCCCAGCTTTAACACCTCCTGATCTCTCATGCCCTTTCATTCTCTATACTACTGAGAGAAAAAAAAACTGCCCTGGGAGTCATCAGACAGATGCAGGGCCTTTCCTTTGCCCCCATTGCTTATCTGTCAAGTCAGCTGGATACCATCATACTGGGATGGCCAGCCTGCCTGTGTGCTCTGGCCACAGGTACACTTCTCGCTCAAGAAAGCAAAACCTACTTTTGGGAAGCCCAAGGTCATTTGCTCACCACATGACCTTAAAAATTTACTCTCACACAAGGCCATGGCTTTTCTATCACCTTCTAGCATCCAACTAATTCACATCACTCTCCTAGAAACTCCTGAATTCTCTTTTGAATGCTGCCCTACTCTTAACTCTGTCACCCTTATCCCTAAATCTTCTGAGCCTCCAACTCACACTAGTAATGAGACATTAGAAGACTTGATACTCATTTCTTCCATATCTCCTCATCTCCTGATCTTGCTTGGCAAATCTCTGTTGCTCCGAACAACCAAACCTTGCCTACCTCAAATCAGTTCACTCACCCAGTCATGTCCAACTCTTTGACACCCCATGAATCACAGCATGCCAGGCCTCCCTGTCCATCACCAACTCCCAGAGTTCACTCAAACTCATATCCATCGAGTCGGTGATGCCATCCAGCCATCTCATCCTCTGTCATCCCCTTCTCCTCCTGCCCCCAATCCCTCCCAGCATCAGAGTCTTTTCCAATGAGTCAACTCTTTGCATGAGGTGGCCAAAGTAGTGGAGTTTCAGCTTTAGCATCAGTCCTTCCAATGAACACCCAGGGCTGATCTCCTTTAGAATGGACTGGGTGGGTCTCCTTGCAGTCCAAGGGACTCTCAAGAGTCTTCTCCAGCACCACAATTCAAAAGCATCAATTCTTTGGCACTCAGCTTTCTTCACAATCCAACTCTCACATCCATACATGACTACTGGAAAAACCATAGCCTTGACTAGACGGACCTTTGTTGGCAAATTAACGCCTCTGCTTTTGAATATGCTATCTAGGTTGGTCATAACTTTCCTTCCAAAGAGTAAGCGTCTTTTAATTTCATGGCTGCAGTCACCATCTGCAGTGATTTTGGAGCCCCAAAAATAAAGTCTGACACTGTTTCCACTGTTTGCATATCTATTTCCCATGAAGTGATGGGACCAGATGTCATGATCTTCGTTTTCTGACTATTGAGCTTTAAGTCAACTTTTTCACTCTGCTCTTTCACTTTCATCAAGAGGCTTTTTAGTTCCTCTTCACTTTCTGCCATAAGAGTGGTGTCATCTGCATATCTGAGGTTATTGATATTTCTCCTGGCAATCTTGATTCCAACTTGTGCTTCTTCCAGCCCAGTGTTTCTCATTAGGTACTCTGCATATAAGTTAAATAAGCAGAGTGACAGTATATAGCCTTGACGTACTCCTTTTCCTATTGGAACCAGTCTGTTGTTCCATGTCCAGTTCTAACTGTTGCTTCCTGACCTGCATATAGGTTTCTCAAGAGGCAGGTCAGGTGGTCTGGTATTTCCATCTCTTTCAGAATTTTCCACAGTTTATTGTGATCCACACAGTCAAAGGATTTCGCATTGTCAATAAAGCAGAAATAGATGATTTTCTGGAACTCTCTTGCTTTTTCCATGATCCAGCAGATGTTGGCAATTTGATCTCTGGTTCCTCTGCCTTTTCTAAAACCAGCTTGAACATCTGGAAGTTCACCGTTCACGTATTGCTGAAGCCTGGCTTGGAGAATTTTGAGCATTACTTTACTAGTGTGTGAGATGAGTGCAATTGTGCAGTAGTTTGAGCATTCTTTGGCATTGCCTTTCTTTGGGACAGGTGGGTCATTTTGGAGAGGTTTGACAGAATGTGGTGCACTGGAGAAGGGAATGGCAAACCACTTCAATATTCTTGCCTTGAGAACCCCATCAACAGTATGAAAAGGCAAAATGATAGGATACTGAAAGAGGAACTCCCCAGGTCAGTAGGTGCCCAATATGCTACTGGAGATCAGTGGAGAAATAACTCCAGAAAGAATGAAAGGATGGAGCCAAAGCAAAAACAATACCCAGCTGTGGATGTGACTGGTGATAGAAGCAAGGTCCGATGCTATAAGAGCAATATTGCATAGGAACCTGGAACGTTAGGTCCATGAACCAAGGCAAATTGGAAGTGGTCAAACAATAGATGGCAAGAGTGAACGTCGACATTCTAGGAATCAGTGAACTAAAATGGACTGGAATGGGTGAATTTAACTCAGATGACTATTATATCTACTACTGTGGGCAGGAATCCCTCAGAAGAAATGGAGTAGCCATCATGGTCAACAAGAGAGTATGAAATGCAGTACTTGGATGCAATCTCAAAAACAACAGAATGATCTCTGTTCGTCTCCAAGGCAAATCATCCAATATCAGAGTAATCCAACTCTATGCCCCAACTAGTAATGCTGAAGAAGCTGAAGTTGAACGGTTCTGTGAAGACCTACAAGACCTTTTAGAACTAACACCCAAAAAGATGTCTTCATTATAGGGAACTAGAATGCAAAAGGAGGAAGCCAAGAAACACCTGGAGTAACAGGCAGATTTGTCCTTGGAGTACGGAATGAAGCAGGGCAAAGGCTAATAGAGTTTTGCCAAGAGAACGCACTGGTCATAGCAAACACCCTCTTCCAATGACACAAGAGAAGACTCTACACATGGACATCACCAGATGGTCAACACCAAAATCAGATTGATTATATTCTTTGCAGCCAAAGATGGAGAAGCTTTAAACAGTCAGCAAAAACAAGACCGGGAGCTGACTGTGGCTCACATCATTTGCTCCTTATTGCCAAATTCAGACTTAAATTGAAGAAAGTAGGGAAAACCACTAGACCATTCAGGTATGACCTAAATCAAATCCCTTATGATTATACAGTGGAAGTGAGAAATAGATTTAAGGGCCTAGATCTGATAGATAGAGTGCCTGATGCACTATGGAATGAGATTCCTGACATTGTACACGAAACAGGGATCAAGACCATCTCCATGGAAAAGAAATGCAAAAAAAAAAAAAAAAAGGCTGTCTGGGGAGCCCTTACAAATAGCTGTGAGAGGAAGAGAAGCAAAAAGCAAAGGAGAAAAGGGAAGATATAAGCATCTGCATGCAGAGTTCCAAAGAATAGCAAGAAGAGATAAGAAAGCCTTCTTCAGTGATCAATGCAAAGAAATAGAGGAAAACAGAATGGGAAAGACTAGAGATCTCTTCAAGAAAATTAGAGATACCAAGGGAATATTTCATGCAATAATGGGCTTGATAAAGGACAGAAATGGTATGGACCTAACAGAAGCAGAAGATATTAAGAAGAGGTGGCAAGAATACACAGAAGAACTGTACAAAAAGATCTTCACAACCAAGATAATCATGATGGTATGATCACTCACCTAGAGCCAGACATCCTGGAGTATGAAGTCAAGTGGGCCTTAGAAAGCATCACTATGAACAAAGCTAGTGGAGGTGATGGAATTCCAGTTGAGCTATTTTCAAATCCTGAAAGATGATGTTGTGAGAGTGCTGCACTGAATATGCCAGCAAATTTGGAAAACTCAGCAGTGGCCACAGGACTGGAAAAGGTCAGTTTTCATTCCAATCCCAAAGAAAGGCAATGCCAAAGAATGCTCAAAAGTGAAAGTGAAAGTGAAGTCGCTCAGTCGTGTCCGACACTTTGCGACCCCATGGACTGTAGCCTATCAGGCTCCTTCGTCCATGGATTTTCCAGGCAAGGGTGCTGGAGTGGATTGCCATTTCCTTCTCCAGAGGATCTTCCCGACACAGGAATCGAACCTGGGTCTCCCACATTGCAGGCAGAAGCTTTACCATCTGAGCCACCAGGGAAGCCCAAAGAATGCTCAAACTACTGCGCAATTGCACTCATCTCACAGGCTAGTAAAGTAATGCTCAAAATTCTCCAAGCCTGCCTATCTCACTAATCCACAAACAACCCAAACAAGCGATTCAATTCATTCCCTTATCAATAAGCTTAGAAATAGTGGTGGAGATTGGAACAGGGACTTGCAGGGCTCACGACCTCTTTTACTACTATCAGAGTTTCTCTAAGGATCTTACTGAAAGCCTAGAAGAAGTAGCCACTGGCCTTATCACTCTCCAGAGCCATCTAGATTCCCTGGCAGCTGTGGTCCTTCAAAACAGAAGAGGGTCAGACCTTCTCACAGAAGAAAAAGGAGGCCTATGTCTTTTTCTAGACAAAGCCTGCTGTTTCTACATCAACAAATCGAGTGTTGTAAAGGAGGCAGCAAGGAATCTGATAAATAGGGCCTTAAGAATATATCAACATCTCATTAATTCATGGGAAAACTGGTTAAGCAGACCCATGGATTGGATGCCATGGGTCCTACCTTTACTGGGCCTCCTTTTCATATTAACCCTCATTCTGACTTTCAGGCCCTGTCTAAGGCATCTTTTTCAAATTTTCTCCAGGATTTCCTATGAGCCTTCACCAACCAGACTGTTCATTAGCTACTTCTAACTTGCTCCAATTATCAAAAGCTTCGAGCCCACTCAGACTGTCCTTAACCCACATTCCAGTCTTTTTTATCTTACCCCATGACATAGTCCCAAAACCAGGGTGAAACAGATACAGAAGACTGACCTTCGGCCCTTATCCTATGTCAAAAGAGCTGGAATGTTAGAGATCACAAGAGGCTCATAGCGTATAGTTAAAATATGGTCCGTTGTAGTGACCTGACAAACAAGGGATGAAGTCACAGTGGCCACATTGCCCTTGTGGGCATCCTGTCTTTTCCATCCTGTTTTTCCCTGCTGGTGCCAGTTTCTCAAGACTACGTGACCACTCGACCATGAGACCCCTTCAACTAGACCCCACAAGACCCCAGCTGCAGGCTAAAGATAAACTGGGGACCCCTCCCACTGGGGCACAATTTCCCAACTTTAGGGTATAAGAAGGGTTGGCTGTAAAGGGAGGGCACTGGTTTTTCTCTAAAGCCAGTCACTTTCTTTCTCTCTTCCTATAATAAATCTTTCTCTGCCTGAATGCCTGGCTCGCTCTCTTTTTTCTGCACTCTCCTTATACTGTGCATCAGAGTGAGCCTGATGAAGCCTTTGTGGTTCCACCACACCAGCTTATAGACTCCAGGCCTGGCTATCAGAGCCTCCTTGGCACTGCCAACAAGGATGCCCAGAAGGTTGCTGCCTCCGTCCCTGCTCAGAATGTGAGCGGCGCTCTCCTTGTCTGGTAGGACCATCTCTAGGAAGAGAGGAAGGTGGCCAGGTATGGGGAGAGAGGCCAGGAACTGTTTTTCAGGGAGGTGAGTCCCCACACACTCTACCACTGCAACTGGGAGTTCCCTGAGGACTAGGACTGAGTCATTCCCCTCTTCCCAAACCCTCACCGAGCTCACTGCTGAGCACAGATGTGGGAAGTGCTCCCCTGTGTCTAGTCTCCTTCTCTACTATACAAGCTCTTGGAGGAAACACATTCTTAGAAACCCTCCCTAAGATCCCTCCTTCATGCCTCCAGCCCTGGTCTTCCTGTGATCCCCGGTGTGGGAAGATTCAGCCCCTGACATGATGTAATCCCTGAGGAAGGGAACCAGGAAAGTCTAATTCAACATGGTCAAATCTGAGCAAATGCTGGGAAAAATGAGAAGCCTGTGCTATGGGTACACAGGTTGGTAAAAGCTCCAAAGGCCAGTATCCCATGGGGGTGGATACCAGCAAGATATTCCTGGAGGGGTCCAGCTTGGCGGTCTTGGACCAGCTGCAGGAGCAGCAGCCTGGTGAATTAGGGCTGCATCTCATACCCCCAACCCAGTCTCCCTGCGGAGTTTCTGTGCTGACCTCTTCTATGTATCCCCTGTGCCCAAGTGTTATCATACCCCCATGTGAGTGTCCTGAGATTAGAGACTGTCTGAGGATCCTCATCCCTGGTGCAGGCCTGGAGCAGAGAAGATGCTCTGGGAGACCGTTGGATGAAGAGGGAGAGAACGGACCCATGAATGGATGAAGCCGATACAGCCCACCAAATAAGGAAGGCCCCTGCCCAAGGTAGAGGTAGGACTCCTAGCAGGGTGACTGGGACACAAGCCCCTGTCCTACATGAAGGGAGACCTTATCCCAGGCAGAGCCTGCCCAGAATGAAGGCCCCATCACAGGAGAGAGTGAGCATCTCTCGAAGGGCTGTGGCATCTGGAGCTCTGTCCCAGGTCAGGGCTGACCACTGAGCCCCTATGACTCAGTGTAAGAGACCCAGGGGTGCACAGAAGTGGGGGCCGGGAGAGGGACATGAAGTCCTGGTGATGCCCACAGGTGTGGGTGGGGAGGGGCCAAGGAGGCATCCTGCCAAGTCTGAAGCACTTCCTGACACCAGGTCACAGCCTGCCCACAGCACTGCACCCTTGCTCAGGGCTTGGTCTATGTAGACACTGCTGCTCCGGGATAATGAAATCTTCACAGAGAAGCCCAGATCCTGGACTGACCTTCAGCATGAGGTGGGAGCAGCTTGTTCTTGGGGAAAGATTGGTTGATTCTCCACCATTAGCTCTTTAGGAAGCCTATAGGGTGTGTTTAGAAAACTCCAGTGCTCAGAATTAATCTCCTAATTTCCCTAGAAACTCTTCCACTAGGCAGTAGCTCATAGAGTCACAGTGCAAATGCTTGTGATGTGGAGTGGGCCCAGCAGAGTTGTTAGGACAAGGAATGTTGCTTGCCTGCCTTCAAGCCAGCAGCCACTGTAGCTGCCACTGACAGTGGGCCTTGAAAACAATTCAGGATGGAGGAAAACAGGATACTGGTCTCAGAAAGTGAGGATGCATATACAGGAATAATTGCAGTGAGCCCAGATTTTGTATCTCCCCATACACAGAAAAACATGGAAATCATTAACTGGAGACGTCTGCTTTTTGTGACTGGCAGAAATCTTTTGATGTTTCTCTACATAACCTTGTGGGGTTTTTTCCCCCAGCAAAATTCCAGAAGTCCTGACCTCTCCGTTACCTTTGAGAACAGCTCCTCAGAGATTTCTGAGAGGCTATCTCCCAACTATTGTCCTCAGTAAGGTCTTAGAACAAAACACCTGACAAATTTTAGTTTGTTCATTTTTTTTTCAGTAGACAGCAGAGAATCTCTGGCCCCGCTACTTCCTGCCACCCTAAGATCCCTGCAGGGACTGCTCTGTAAAGCTATGTGGATGACTTGAAAGTTCCCCTGGGAGGTAAGGGAGTCCAGAAATCTGCCTACTACAGCCCCCTCTGGAGGCCCAAGCCCAGGACTGGGGACTCAACGTGCATGTCATCTCTCCCTCTGCTGGCCACTCGGTGGTACTGCCTGCCTTCCGCAGATGATGCCACAGGCAGTGTTCAGGATTGTGCACGTGGAAGTTCTGCAAATCAACTTCATGTACCACAGTGTCAATAGTGCCTGAGTTTTGAAACCCTCTGAGAGAGATGCCTGGCTAAAGGAAGGACAGAACAGACGTAGATGAGACAGTCACAGAGACGCTCAGCACGGTTTCTCTGCCAAGTGTGCAGTTGACAGCACCTCCAGGTGTGAAAAGAGACCAAGATGCTATTTATAGAAGGCCCAAGAATGGCCTGAGGTCTCATGGAATCCGCACAACCCAATGATGTGTGTGGCAACATTTCCACTTAACTCAAGAAATTGACACTAAGAGAGCATGTGTAACTAACCCAAGGCCATTCAGCTGGTATGTTGCAGAACCTGTATTAGAACCTATGATGTCCACCCTCAGAGGTGACACCATATACATTCTTCTCTCCTGAGTCCAGAGAGGGCCACCAGTCCCTGCCTGGCTCCTCTCTGTCTTCACTGCCTTCCTCTTCCTATCCTCACTAGATAATTAACCATCACAGGTGTTTACACCCAAGGGTTTAGTCTGTCTGGGATTCAGGAAAAGAGTCAAAGTTCAGTTCACTCAAATTCAGGGGCCTGCATCACTAAGGAGTGATCTTTGGGTCCAGGATCAAGTGTCCAAATGGACATGAGGTACCCTGAGTTAGAAAGTCAGTGACACACAGAAGAGGAGCAATCAGATTGCTTAGTGGATCCATGGGGAAACTAAGATTCAGAATGGACAAAGCTCTGTCCAAGGACACCCAGTTTATCAGAGTTTGGGCAGGATAGATCCTGAGGGCTCTCTGTTCTGCTTCTATTCTCAGAGCTAATGTACAAACTTTAAAAACAGTATAAAAACAAAACAAAAATCCTGTCTCTATGTCCTTGGTCACACCTTCTTCCCTATAGGGGTGTCAGGCTCATCATCTGATAAAGTGTGGACTAGCTGGTCTCTTAAAATCTTACATTTGTATGGATTTCCTCACCCCAAAGTTAGGCTACTGAAGGTTTTACACCTGTAAGATACATATACATGCTACACTACACTACAGAGCTCCTTCAAATCCTGTTCATTCATTAGTCCTTATATTGACCCAACATCCCTGTAGGTGGAAACCATCACCAGAGAGAAGCTGACTCTTCCCCAGGCCACATAATGGTGGAAGCCTGGCTCCTGTCTCCAAGCCCAGTATTCTGCTCACTGCACACAGGGTCACACTTCTCCATGGACACGTGGGACCCTAGCCACCCCTTTACTCACCGAGATGGGGAAATAGTCCTTCGTGTACTTCTGCATGACTCAGCGCCTTGCCATTTCGCTGTACCTGCCCCCTGCCACAGCTTGGCTCAATCCAGGTACCACCAGATCGTCTACAGGATACTGATGATTCAGAATCTTGTGAACAGGAGGGCTATGAAGACCACACTGCAAAGAATGGCTTGGAAGAGAAGCAGGAGCATTAGTGGTCCGTGATGTGAAGGAACGAGCTCTTCCTGTTTATACAGCAATAGCAGCACTGTCCTGTCCAGCCCTCACCCCAGGAGGAAGAGATCAGCTTCCCAAGACTTCAGGGAGACAGGAATGCAGTCAACACCTGCCAGTGTCACACTGAGAGCCTGAATTTGAAGCCAGGTAGGACTGCAAGGAGATCCAACCAGTCCATTCTGAAGGAGATCAGCCCTGGGATTTCTTTGGAAGGAATGATGCTAAAGCTGAAACTCCAGTACTTTGGCCACCTCATGCAAAGAGTTGACTCATTGGAAAAGACTCTGATGCTGGGAAGGACTGAGGGCAGGAGAGAAGGGGACGACAGAGGATGAGATGGCTGGATGGCATCACGGACTTGATGAACGTGAGTCTGAGTGAACTCTGGGAGATGGTGATGGACAGGGAGGCCTGGCGTGCTGCGATTCATGGAGTCTCAAAGAGTCGGACACAACTGAGCGACTGAACTGAACTGAACTGAGGCCTAACTCCAAACTCACTTTTTCCCACTGCACCAGACTGCTTTCTCACTTGGGTCTTCCCCCCTCCACTTCCTCTCTGTCTGTATTCACCAGGTGCTCAATAAATGCCTGGTGGAATGTGACAGGATGAACTCTTTCTAGTATCCATTCTATGAGACCCCAGAGAAAAGAGATATTTGTTCAATCTGGCCCACTTTCTGTCTACCCTCAGCCCATCTTTCCATACATAAATCCTTTATTCCATAGATAGATCTCCCCCTTCAGCTCAAGTCCCCACTTGACTTCTTATAACTTTGTGGCTCAGCTCAAGCAGCTCAGCCTGACTTCAAGCTCCCCACTGCTAACTTGATCCCCTTCTTGCTCCAGCCTCACCCACTCACATACACCCCAAATTCTGGATATGTTAAGGGGCTCAGTGTTGATACAACTCCCTGAGCTCTTTAGTTTTTGCTCAGCTCTTTCCTCTACTGCAAGGCCCTGTCCTGCTGAAGGAGGGAGAGAGGAAGAGGGGAACTCATGCCTGGCCTGTCTGTCAGGAGTGCAACAGGGCTGGGAGCAGGATCAGTGAAGAATTTCTCCCAGATTTAGGATTCTGAGTCCTTTTCACAAGCTAATCCTGGCTTCAGCTCAGGGTCAGGTAATCTGTGGGGCTGTCTTTAATCCGATGCCAAAGGAGCCTCATTCTTAGAAAATATCGTGTCTCTACATTCCATTCCCTCCACTTGACACCAAGCACTCAAACTCTTAAAGATCAGCCTTCACTTGTATTCCAGTTAAAAGTAGGGTAAACTGGGCCTGTCATTCATGGCTGACTTCAGGAGGAAGAGAGTTTTGACCCAGTCTGCTGCTGCTGAGTCGCTTCAGTCATGTCCAATTCTGTGCTACCCCATAGACGGCAGCCCACCAGGCTCCCCCGTCCCTGGGATTCTCCCAGTCTGAACAGTAGCAAAATGCAGACGCCAAAGTAGGCTGGCTGCCAGGCGTGGTACAGTCATGCACAACGCACAGATATTGCTACCCTCATGGCGCTGACTTCAGTGTTGTTTTGGGCACTTTGTTTTGTCTTTTCATTTTTGGGGGGCTTCCCAGATGGCTCAGTGGTAAAGAATCTGCCTGCAAATGCAGGAGATGCAGGTTTGATCCCTGGCTGGGGAAGATACCCTGAAAGAAGAAATGGCAACCCATTCCAGTATTCTTGCCAGGAAAATCCCATGGACAGAGGAACCTGGTGTGCTACAGTCCATGTGGCCGCAAAACATCAGAGATGACTGACTGCCTGATCACTCAAAATATATTTAACATAATATTTATCATCAAAATTATATTTTAAATTTCATTATTTTTTTTAATTTTCATTAAAGTATAATTCATTTCAGTATTGTGTTAGTTTGGGTTGTTCAACAAAGTAAATCGGTTATATATACACATACATACACTCTTTTTTTTTTTTAATTAAATTTATTTATTTTTTTAATTACAATACTGTATTTGTTTTGCCATACATTGACACGAATCAGCCATAGGTGAACACAATCGCCCAATGCCGAAGCCCCCTCCCACCTCCCACCCCATATCCTCTACCTGAATCATCCTGTGCATCAGCCCCATGCATCCTGCATCCTACACCAAACATAGATTAGCGCTTCATTTCTTACAGGAAAATACACATGCTTCACTGCCATTCTCCCAAACCATCCCACCCTTTCCCTCTCCCTCAGAGTCCAAAAGTCCACTCTATACCTCTGTGTCTCTTGTTGTCTCACATATAGGGTCATCATTACTGTCTTCTAAATTCCATATATATGTGTCAGTATACTGTATCGGTGTTTTTCTTTCTGGCTTACTTCACTCTGTATAATCGGTTCCAATTTCATCCATCTCATTAGAACTGAGTCAAATTTATTCTTTTTAAGGGCTGAGTAGTATTCCACAGTGTATATGAACCACAGCTTTCTTATCCATTCATCTGCTGATGGACATCTAGGTTGCTTCCATGTCCTGGCTATTATAAACAGCACTGCAATGAACATTGGGGTACATGTGTCTCTTTCAATTCTGGTTTCCTCGGTGTGTATGCCCAGCAGTGGGATTGCTGGGTCATAAGGCAGTTCTATTTGCAATTTTTAAGGAATCTCCACACTGTTTTCCATAATGGCTGTACTAGTTTGCATTCCCACCAGCAGCATACACTCTTTTTAAAATTCTTTTCTCATATAGACCATTATAGAGTTTTGAGTACTTCCTTATGCTTTGTAGCAGGTTCTTATTAGTTATCTGTTTCATATATAGTGGTCATGTGTGGATGTGAGAGTTGGACTGTGAAGAAAGCTGAGCGCCAAAGAATTGATGCTTTTGAACTGTGGTGTTGGAGAAGACTCTTGAGAGTCCCTTGGACTGCAAGGAGATACAACCAGTCCATTCTGAAGGAGATCAGTCCTGAGATTTCTTTGGAAGGAACGATGCTGAAGCTGAAACTCCAGTACTTTGGCTACCTCATGCGAAGAGTTGACTTGCTGGAAAAGACTCTGATGCTGGGAGGGATTGGGGGCAGGAGGAGAAGGGGACGACAGAGGATGAGATGGCTGGATGGCATCACTGACTCGATGGACCTGAGTCTGAGAGAACTCCGGGAGTTGGCGATGGACAGGGAGGCCTGGCATGCTGTGATTCATGGGGTCGCAAAGAGTCGGACACGACTGAGCGACTGAACTAAACTGAACTGAACTGAACTGAGTGTGCCTATGTCAATCTCAGTCTCCCAATTTATCTCTCCCTCATTACCCACCTGTAACCATAAGTTTGTTTTCTACATCTGTGAGTCTTAAGTTCTGTTTTAAATAAGTTAATTTGTATCCTTTTTTTCTATCTGCATATAAGCAATATTATATAATTTTTGTCTTTATGTGTCTGACTTACTTCACTCAAGTGAAACAATCACTAGGTCCATCCAGGTTGCTGCAAATGACATTGTTTTTCCTTTTTATGGTTGATTAGTATTCCAGTGTATATATGTACTGCATCTTCTTTATCCATTTCTCTTTTTATGGACATTTAGGTTGCCTTCATGTCCTAGCCATTGTAAACAGTGCAGCAATAAGCATTGTGGTGCACATATCTTTTCTAATTATTCTTTTCTTGACAAAGGCACTATGGAGAACAGTATGGATACACCTCATAAAACTAAAACTAGAGCTACCATGGGATGCAGCATACCCACTCTTGGTCATATATCCAAATGACTTTTAATTGTACTGTTCGGCAGCATTAAATTCATTCATGCTGTTGTCTAATAATCACCATCGTTCATCTCCAGAACTCTCTCATCTTCACAGATGGAACTTCTATACCCATGAAACATAAATTCCCGTGTCTAGAGAATAAAACTTAGCTGTTAATAGTGGCTCCCTGGAGGATAAGATTTGGGGAAGTTTTCCACTTCTAGAATAGAATTTGTTTGGAACTATTACAATAGCATGTATTCATTTTTCAATGAGAAAAAAAAAAAGCTTAGGAAAATTGGGGCATTTCCACTTGACCAGAAAGAACACCCCTAACCTCAACATCTTCCTCACTCTCAGGTCACCCATTAACTCCTGTCAGCTGGCCAGATCTTTAGTTGGAAGCATTTTCAGTCCATGAGAAAGGAAAACCCCGTCATTCTCCTCATAATACCAAAGAAAAATGTAAGACCCCACTTTTCCCAGAAAGAGTGTGCAGTTTGGCTAAGCTCACAGAGCAAGCCAGTAGGATGGAACCTGACATTCAATTCTACTGGTATGTTTCCCAACATTCATTCAATCAAAAAAAAGGTTAATGGACACCAACACTTCTAGGAGTTGGAGAGGCAGCTGAGAACAAGACCAAGTATTTGAAAGGAGCTTTAAATACTGTGTGAGTATTTGAGCTACAGAGGAGAGGAAAAAGAAAATAGAATAAATGAGTAACTCACTCGAAAGTTCTTGTTTCTGGGCCCTGAGTCCTTGGTGACAGGTCCCTATTGACCTTTCTGGCCACTTCTTTGCCCCCTCCCCCAAATGCCTGCTCTATGTCCAGCATAAGCCAGCTTTCACTACATGTGCAGCATTTACTGGCCCACCGGGAGCCCTTACTTTCATGCCAACCTGTACATTCTGCCTGTGGACCATCTCCTAAGTATCCTTAGAAAGGGTCTCCGTCTCTCTACCCACTACCACCCTCCTTAGACTTAGGAAAGTGTTCTTTCCTTAAAAAGCCAAATTGTAAATAATCAGACTTGTGACTCCTTGGGGCAAGTTGGAGAATATTACATAGGCAGTAAATCATTTAAAATACAAGCTTTTAAAATGTAAAAACCATTTTTGGCTCATGAGGTATACAGATACACAAAAATCAGGGGGTTGGATTATGTGGTTTATATGGTGATGGGTTTATGTGGTAATCCTGTTTGTAGATTATGACCTTGTAATTGAGCAGGATCTCTGCAACCTTCTGGGGAAAAACCCTTCATGTCCTCATCCTGCCTCTTATTTCTAGAAACACTTTTGCCTCCTAGTTGGGCTTCCCTTGTGGCTCAGATGGTAAAGCGTCTGCCTGCAATGCGGGAGACTGAATGACTTCACTTCACTTCACCTCCTAAACTTTGTCAAAGAATAAATTATTCAGGGAAATAATAAATACAGAGACAAAGTGAAGTGAAATTGCTCATTCGTGTCTGATTCTTTGTGATCCCGTGGACTATAGCCTACAATGCTCCTTTGTTCATGGAATTTTCCAGGCAAGAGTATTGGAGTTGTTAGACCTCATGGCCTTTTCCAGAGATCACGGCCTTTTCCAGAGATCAGTCGCCCAAGAGATCGCCAAGACACGGACTCGATGCAAACCGCAAGAGGATTTATTAGGCCAGCGCGCCGGGGTTCGAACACCACTAGGGAAGAACGAACCCTGAACATTCGTTACAGAGCAGTTTTTAAGCACTAAAACCACAAACAGGTACAGCTAGGGTGGAGCGGCCTGATTGGTGTACAGGTCTTTGATATTTTCAGGGATAGGTCCATTTGTTATCAGGCCAAAACGGCTGCATGGTTTTTGAGGTAAACATCTCCCGGAAAGCCTCACAGAGGCTGCATTCCTGAGAGATGAGCTCCTTACACATTCTTGAGATAAAGGTCTGTCTTAAGATTAACTAGAGGGCCTGTTGCCCTAAAGCTCTAGTAAATTTTAACCTTTTTTTTTTTTTAATTATTTACCTTTCCTCTCAGAGTGGGTTGTGGTTTCCTTTTCCAGAGGATCTCCCCAAGCCAGGGATTGAACCCAGGTCTCCTGCATTGCAAGCAGACTGTTTACCGTCTAACCCACCAGGGAAGCCCAACAAAGACAAAGGATAACAGTCAAGCAAGACAAAATAATAATTATTTAACCATTAAACAGTGTTAAGGACCTTTAGTTCATCCCCAAGGGCTAGAGATAATATTCTGAGCCTTATCTTTGAGCTGTTTGCATATACTGAGCCTCCACCAGGTAGAAGAATTTGCTTACCAGCCAGTAGATCTCAGACCACATGGAACCAGAAGTTGGTGATGTTGGCTCCCAGTTATCACACCAAGATGATTGGTGCTGATCATGCACCCAGCAACTGTACCTCACCTAGTCTCTAATACCATACCCTGAAAATCATGGGGATTCAATTATAGTTTGAGTCTTAGCTACCTAGACTCCTTGTTTGGCCCTGCAATAAACGCTACACTTTCTTTGACCATAACCCAATGTCAGTATATGGGCTCTGCAAGCAGAGCCAAATTTGATTTGGCAGCAACTGCTCCCTGACATCTATCTCCCCAGACACTCCAACACTGTAGATTCCTGGAATGCAGCCGGTTGCACCCAGATTGGGCTATGTCACTCTGATACCTGAGCCCTCCTGGGGTTCCCCTTTGCCCTCAGGATAAGGGAGAAGGTATAATTTCTTGCTCCTGGCGCCAATAGGCTCACATCCCATTTCTCGGCTGCCCTCGCTGTAGCTCCAGGCCCAGGAATACTCACCTCCCTGTGCTGTTTCTGACACTCCCAGGTCCTGGGCTGGGGTGAAAGGGCACAGCTAGTCTGACATATCCCTGCTGGCAAATCTCCCCCAAGGCCAGGTGAGAAAGATGTCCCCCATCCCAGGTGATCCCCAGGCAATGAGATCAGCAGCCGCTTTATATCTGTGTCTTTCTCCTAAAAATGCACTATGTACATCCAAAGTGACTGGTGCCATGGTTGGCCATTCCCATCCCAGCTCACCTTACCCAAGATCAAGAAAGAAAGAATCCACTGCAGGGCCCCCAAAGTCTGAAACCTGTGCTCCATGACACCAACAAGTGCGCAAATTCCACCATCTGGTTCCTCTGGAACCAGGAGACTCTGGAGATTTCTCTGAGCTCTGAGACTCCTTCTGGTTTTTGTTTCAGCCAGAGGTTGTCTAAGCATTTGTGAGAGTGTTCAGATCAGCCCTAAGGTCTCACTGTGCCTGATCCAGCAAGGACTGATTTCTTAGGAGAAACCTTTGCAACTACCTGCTCGGGACCAAGTTGAATAGGGAGGAAGATAATTACAGTTCACTCCTCAGGCACTACTCTATATCTGCTAGATCACCTTTGCTCAAATCTCACCCCTCACTTGGCAAGTGAAGCACCAACTATGGGGTAATCCCATCCTTTTCTCACCCACCCAACTACTTGGCTGCAATAACTGTTTCCTTTCACCTTCCAGGTCCACGGTTCCTTTTCACAAATGTACAGTATCAGTTTCTACCGAAATACCTCTCAGCCCCACCATTTCTTCCACCTCTTGGCCTATTCTGCACCTCACCTGTAGAGCACAACTCCTGCCAGAGCCGTCTGCATTCCACACCCTTCCCTTCCATTCTATCCTCCCTCTTCTAGACTTCAAACATCACTGTTTCATGGAACTGCCTTTGACAAGTTCACCGATGGTCTCCACGCAGTCAACTCTCAGCTCTCATCTTGACCTCTCAACAGCCACAGACACAGTTGGTCTGTGGACACCACAATCTCTTGGTTTCTCTCTTGCCCCTTTGGCAGCCCCTGGGTATCCACGGTAGCTCTTATCCTTCACCAGGCTAAGTGTTTGGGGTGGCTCCTGCCCCCTCAGTCCCTGGACCCTCTCTCTTCTCTCCACTCTCTCTCCAGCAGAAACCTCGTCCATGCTCATGGCCTTGGAGTCTGTCTATAGGACCAACACTTCCAAACTGCATCTCCAGCTTAACATCCCCCTGGGCTCCAGACTTGACTGTGTAGGTGGGCACTTGACATCTTCCCTGATAGTCTGCTCAGAACTTCTATCACAGCCTGCCTGAGACTGAATTTGACTTCCCCTCATCTGCTGCAGCCAGTGCAGCAGATAGGAATCAAAAGTGGTCGATGCACAGTTTTGGAAAAAGAAACTAGAGACAGAATTAAAGTTTTAAAGATGGGACCAGGGGACTCAAGATCTCTTGGATCAACAGCTCTGTTCCTCAGAGCCACTTCACTTTTATTTAGTGTCTTGACTAGCAGAAAGTATCTGTTGTGCTGATGAAGTCAACCTCCTGTGCCCCTGGTCACGTTTCCCATTTTACTGATTACTTTAAGCTATCTTTGTTATTTTCTTGTACAAGGGCCTTCACCTAGCTGGAGGTCATCAATCCACATATGCCTTGGGAAAACATCTTGGTGTGTGCACAAGCAGCATTCTGAACTTGTACTGACTTGGCATTCCAAGGTCCACATTACGTTTTTCCTTAGCTTAGCAGGGTATGCAGACCCCAACTAATCAACCTGATTTACTTTTATTTGGGTTATCCTTTATTGCTACATTTTGCTTTTATTCTTTTTCCATGGTGATTTTCTCATGGCTTAGCCAGAACAATAGGCAGCTGGCTATTAACTTCTGCTCACTTCACTTGCTCAGCCATGTCCAAATCTTTGCAACCCCATGGGCCGTAGCCATGGACTGTAGCAAGCCAGGCATCCCTGTTCATCACCAACTCCCAGAGTTTATACAAACTCATGTCCATTGCAGAGAAGGCAATGGCAGCCCACTCCAGTGTTCTTGCCTGGAGAATCCCAGGGACGGGGGGAGCTTGGTGGGCTGCCATCTATGGGGTCGCAAAGAGTCTGACACAACTGAAGTGACTTAGCAGCAGCAGCAGCAGCATGTCCATTGAGTCGGTGATGCCATCCAACTGTATCATCCTCTGTCGTCCCCTTCTCCTCCTGCCCTCAATCTTTCCCAGCATCAGGGTCTTCTCAAATGAGTCAGCTCTTCCCATCAAGTGGCCAAAGTATTGGAGTTTCAGCTTCAACATCAATCCTTCCAGTGAAAACTCAGGACTGATCTCCTTTAGGATGGACTGGTTGAATCTCCTTGCAGTCCAAGGGACTCTCAAGAGTCTTCTCCAATGCCACAGTTCAAACACATCAATTCTTCAGCACTCAGCTTTCTTTTAGAGTTCAACTCTCACATCCATACTTGACTACTGGAAAAACCATACCCTTGACTACACAGACCTTTGTTGGCAAAGTAATGTCTCTGCTTTTTAATATGCTGTGTAGCTTGGTCATAACTTTCCTTCCAAGGAGTAAGCGTCTTTTAATTTCATGGCTGCAATCACCATCTGCAGTGATTTTGGAGCACCCTAAAATAAAGTCAGCCACTGTTTCCATTGTTTCCTGCCTATTTGCTATGAAGTGATGGGGCTGGATGCCATGATCTTAGTTTTCTGAATGTTGACCTTAAGCCAACCTTTTCACTCTCCTCTTTCACATTCATCAGGAAGCTCTTTAGTTCTTCTTCACTTTCTGCCATAAGAGTGGTGTCATCTGCATATCTGAAGTTATTGATCTTTCTCCAGGCAATCTTGATTCCAGCTTGTGCTTCTTCCAGCCCAGCATTTCTCATGATGTACTCTGCATATAAGTTAAATAAGCAAGGTGACAATATACAGCCTTGATGGACTCCTTTTCCTATTTGGAACCAGTCTGTTGTTCCATGTCTAGTTCTAACTGTTGCTTCCTGACCTGCATATAGGTTTCTCAAGAGGCAGGGTGATCTGGTATTCCCATCTCTCTCAGAATTTTCCACAGTTGATTGTGATCCACACAGTCAAAGGCTTTGGCATAGTTAATAAAGCAGATAGATGTTTTTCTGGAACTCTGTTGCTTTTTCCATGATCCAGCAGATGTTGGCAATTTGATCTCGGGTTTCTCTGCATTTTCTAAAGCCAGCTTGAACATCAGGGAATTCATGGTTCACGTATTGCTGAAGCTTGGCTTGGAGAATTTTGAACATTACTAGCGTGTGAGATGGGTGCAACTGTGCAGTAGTTTGAGCATTCTTTGACATTGCCTTTCTTTGGAATTGGAACAAAAACTGACCTTTTCCAGTCCTGTGGCCACTGCTGAGTTTTCCAAATTTGCTGGCTCAATATGCAGCACTTTCACAGCATCATCTTTCAGGATTTGAAACAGCTCTACTGGAATTTCATCACCCCCACTAGCTTTGTTCATAGTGATACTTCTTAAGGCCCACTTTACTTCATATTCCAGGATGTCTGGCTCTAGATGAGTGATCACACCATTGTGATTATCTTGGTCATGAAGATCTTTTTGTACAGTTCTGTGTATTCTTGCCACCTCTTCTTAATATCTTCTGCTTCTGTTAGGTCCATACCATTTCTGTCCTTTATCGAACCCATCTTTGCATGAAATGTTTCCTTGGTATCTCTAATTTTCTTGAAGAGATCTCTAGTCTTTCCCATTCTACTGTTTTCCTCTATTTCTTTGCACTGATCACTGAGGAAGGCTTTCATATCTCTTCTTGCTATTCTTTGAAACTCTGCATTCAGATGTGTATATCTTTCCTCTTCTCCTTTGCTTTTCATTTCTGTTCTTTTCACAGCTATTTGTAAGGCCTCCTCAGATAACCATTTTGCTTTTTCACATTTCTTTTTCTTGGGGATGGTCTTGATCCCTATCTCCTGTACATCGTCATGAACCTCCATCCATAGTTCATCGGGCACTCTATCTATCAGATCTAGTCCTTTAAATCTAGTTCTTACTTCCACTGTATAATCGTAAGGGATTTGATTTAGGTCATACCTGAATGGTCTAGTGGTTTTCCCTACTTTCTTCAATTTAAGTCTGAATTTGGCAATAAGGAGCTCATGATCTGAGCCATGGTCAGCTCCTGGTCTTGTTTTTGCTGACTGTATAGAGCTTCTCCATCTTTGGCTGCAAAGAATATCATCAATCTGATTTCAGTGTTGACCATCTGGTGTTGTCCATGTGTAGAGTCTTCTCTTGTGTTGGAAGAGGGTGTTTGCTATGATCAGTGCATTCTCTTGACAAAGCTCTATTAGTCTTTGCCCTGCTTCGTTCCATACTCCAAGGACAAATTTGCCTGTTACTCCAGGTGTTTCTTGACTTCCTACTTTAGCATTCCAGTCCCCTATAATGAAAAGGACATCTTTTTTGGGTGTTAGTTCTCAAAGGTCTTGTAGGTCTTCATAGAACCATTCAACTTCAGCTTCTTCAGCATTACTAGCTGGGGCATAGACTTGGATTACCATGATATTGAATGGTTTGCCTTGGAAATGAACAGAGATCATTCTGTCATTTTTGAGATTGTATCCAAGTACTGCATTTTGGACTCTTTTGTTGACCATGATGGCTACTCCATTTCTTCTAAGGGATTCTTGCCACAGTAGTAGATATAATGGTCATCTGAGTTAAATTCACCCATTCCAGTCCATTTTAGTTCACTGATTCCTAAAATGTCGACATTCACTCTTGCCATCTCCTGTTTGACCACTTCCAATTTGCCTTGATTCATGGACCTAACATTCCAAGTTCCTATGCAATATTGCTGTTTACAGCATCGGACCTTGCTTCTATCACCAGTTACATCCACAATTGGGTGGTGTTTTTATTTTGGCTCCATCTCTTAATTCTTTCTGAAGTTATTTCTCCACTGATCTCCAGTAGCATATTGGACACCTACCAACCTGGGGAGTTCATCTTTTAGTGTCCTATCTTTTTGCCTTTTCATACTGTTCATGAGGTTCTCAAGGCAAGAATACTGAAGTGGTTTGCCATTCCCTTCTCCAGTGGACCACATTTTGTCAGAGCTTTCCAAAGTGGTTACACAAGGAATTCCTTGGGGTTCACAGGTTAGGACTTCCACTACTGAGTGCCTGGGCTCCTCAGATACTTCATTGTATTTACAGTGGTTTCCTAATGCCTAAAGGTGGTGAAGCACATTTAAACATGTTTACTGTGCGGACTTCCTTGGTGGTCCAGTGTTAAGAACCCACCTTGCCATGCACTGGACATGATTTCCATCTCTGGTCAAGGAACTAAGATTCCAAATGTGCAGGGCAACTAAGTCTGCATGCCGCATCTACTGAGACCTCACAATCTACAGCCTATGATCTGCAAAACAGAAGCCCTCCTGCAACAAAGACCGGGATGGCAAAAAAAAAAAAAAAAGTTTAATGGCCATTTGAATATTATTTTATCACAGGTTATTTTGCAGATTTTAATATGACTTGCATGTGAAAGCTTGTTTTTACCCCTACAGCCAGCCTCTTTCATCAACTCTGACATCGGTCTACTCACTGGTCTCTGTCTCTGTGCCCTTTCTCCCTCCCATAGACTCAGCCAGAGGGACTGCTGGGTCAAAGGATATTTGACTGCATGAGCTGGGGAGGAGTAGTTTCAGGGTTTTCCATAAACAGCAGCACTAGTTTATATCTCACCTGGAATGTACCTGTGTCCCATGGATGCAAATCCTCTCTCCTTGTTGGTAAATTCAGACACTTTATTTCCTGGTGTGTAGAGAGATATCCAGTTGGGGTCTTGATTTCCATTTCCTTATGATGAATGGTGAACATGACTTTATTTGTTGCATTTCCTCTGTGTGAAAACTTTATGAGGAAAGAAGACAGTGGAATTGGGCAGCGGGCAATGGTGAACCAAAATGGCCCATCACAGTGGTCCTGAATTGGGCTAAAGTGGCCAAGGTTGACATCCCACCTGGATCTGTCTTAGGATCAGTTGTCTCTGTGCAAGAAGCTCTGCAGCTTGGACCACCCCTCCTTCTTTGAAGGTGCATCAGGGAGGCATTTTCCAGGGTCCACATTCAAGGCAGATTGGAAGAGCCCTGGGTGAGAGCTGAGACCAGCCCTGCATTGGCCACTTTCCAGCCGTGTGACTTCAGGCAAGTCCTTCCCTTCCCAGAGCCCCTCATCCTACCAAGTATTAGGGGCTAAGATGACGGCCCCTAGTGACCAGTGTACAGTGCTCAGCCATCCACCAGGAGTTCTGTGCCCCTCACCTCACAACCTTGCATACATGTGTGCTAAGTAGCTTCAGTCATGGCCAAATCTTTGCAACCTATAGTCCAACCTATGGACTATATAGCCTGCCAGGCTCCTCTGTCCTGGGATTCTCCAGGTAAGAGTACCGGAATGGGTTGCCATGCCCTCCTCCGAGGGATCTTCCTAACCCAGAGATCAAACCCACATCTCTTACATCTCCCACATTGGCAGGCGTGTTCTTTACCACTAGTGCCAATAAGAAGTCCCACCCCCTCCTTCACAGGCCAACAACCAGGCAGCACCGTATGTCCTGGGGCAATGCGGCTCCTGTGTGGTCTGAGGACCTGCCTTGTCCACGAGCTGCCTGTTACTGGTTCCTGACAAGGTAAGTAAGGTGAGGATTAACTGGTAAGGTGGGGATTAACTGCTCAGAAACTTTAGAGCAATGTAGCAGAGTAGTTCTATGTGTATTGAAACTAATAATTAATTATTGGATTTGTACTATTTGCTTTCTTGCTTCATTTTTAAAATAATTTATATCACATTTACAAATAGATAAGTCCATGATAGATTAGAAAAGAAGGAAAAATACAAAAACCTGGTCTTTTACCACAACATATTGCAAAACACTAATCTAGGGCAACTCCGACAGCTTCAGACATATTTAACATTTTTTGAGGGAGGAGGCCCCTTTTGATCCTCGCCCCTGACATTTACAGATAAGACCAGAGTTCAGTGATGTTTCTATTCTATTAAAGGTCCCTTTTATTTTTTTAATTTATTTATTTTTAATTGAATAATTGCTTTACACTATTGTATTGATTTCTACCAAACATCAACATAAATCAGCCATAGGTTTAAATCTGCTGGGAAAAAGAATCTTCCTCTCATTTCTATTTGTTTTCAGTCACATAACTTGACAGATATGGCACCTGTTCAACTCGTTAAAATGCAGACACGCAGGTCAGCTCTCTGGCAGAGAGTGAGGGGAAGACACGGAATCTAAGAAAAGCCCAAACCTAGCTCATGATAGACACAAACCTTCTCAGGTCTTTAAAATCACTTTCAGGCATTTATCAACAGAAGGGATGAGGAAGCTCAGCCACTGATTGGACTCTCTTTGGTTCTAGGTGAAGACGGAGGGGCTGTGGGCCGTGTAGGGGCACACGGCACCGGTGGTGTTGGGAGTCCACAGCTGCAACTGGCGCCCCTGGTGTTTTCAGAGTGAAATTCGGCCAAGTTTGAGGCCACGGCAGGCAAGGTGAGGCCAGGAACCTGTGCAAGCAGGTTTCTATTGGGACCAGGATTCTAGAAAGGTCTTTAACCTCTGATATGAATCTCATCTGCATGAGGAAGGCACCGTCAGTTACACTGAGATACTGTATGTATAGCATCCACCCAGAGGCCAGCACAAAGTAGATAATTACTGCCTTGCTGTGGAGTCACCAAGACAGGTGCTCAGTCCAGCCTGAGGCACCCACTGCCCTTCTACCTGGCCTACGACCCGCTCCAGCTCAAGCACCTTCCAGGGCTCCCTCCCAATCTGGGGATGAATTCCTGACCCCTGGACTGGAGGCAGACCCCAGACAGCAGGCCAGGCATCCTCAGGGACCCTGTCTGCCCTGCTCCCTCTCTATCTCAATAGAACTTTGCAGCACAAAGGCCTAAGCCTCAGCCAACCTAAACCTCACTTGACCCTGACCCTCACCAGGAAGTCTCTCCCACACATGCTCTGCTCACTCCCTCCTCTCTGCCTTTGTTCCCTTAGCAGCTCCCATGTTCCCACCTCTGCCTCCTCCTGATCTCTAGCAAAGCCCAGTCCCCGCTGAGAGGATGAGGCTGGGTCAGGCCAGGTGCTTGCTGATAGATCTGTGCTGGCTGACCTTTGTCCCACTTGTTGTCACCATCCAGCAGTGTCACCAGGCAGGGCCCCAATGGGCCATTTGTTCCCTGTGAGTAATGATGTCTGAGAACAAAGGGCAGCCTGATTTCAGGAGGACACTCCTGCGGACCTCTGAGCCTCTCTACCACAGCTGACTTCTACTGAGCTCCTTGGGCTGTCTGAGTTGGCCTGTGTGTTTGTGGGAGATCTTCCTACAAAGGCAAGGACATTCGGGCAGGTTAGGGTGATAAGGGGGGTGTCAGGGAGCAGGTGCTGTGTAGTACTGGACCCTTGCTCTGCAGCTCCTGAATCTCCGTATCCATGGGGAGGCCAACTGTTTAACAAACACCTCAGCGTCAGTGCTGAACACATGAAAGGACACTTTTGTCCAAGTGCGGATGTTCCTAATAGGGTACCTCTGTAGGCAGCCCTCTCAGATCAGGCTCTCTGCTCTTAACTTGTTTGACTGAGGTCTTCAATGTGTGGCCTCCAAGGTTGCAGTGAAAGAGGGCTATCTCCTTCCCTCTGGCCCAGCCAGTCTGTCCCCATTCCCTATCCAGGTGCACTCAGTCTGTTGGTTACCTTGTACTGCATCCCAGCCCAGCCTGGGCTCACACCCATGATTTCCACCTCTGACCTGTGCTCACACCTTTGCCCTACCTGGGGCCCTGCTGTGCACGCATCTCAGCCTGTGTCCTCCAGGCAGACAGCCTCCTGCAACACCACAGGTTGAGGGCTCCATGGCTGTCACTGTGGTAGCGCCTGCAAGATGCCGGCAATGACTTCACCTCCAGGTGTCACAGCCTCCTATGGAGAGTGGACTGGGCTTAGGGCCTCACGTCAAACAGATAAAATCAGGCAGATTTGATGGTGAGTGACTCAGGTCACTAGAAGGCAGTAGTGCTTCTCTCTGTCTCTCTTGGGCTCCTCTCTCTCTCCTTGGTGACTGGCTTACTCTGGAGAATCCTGGTGAGCATCACTTGACAGCGTGATGGAGAGGTCCATAAGCAGGGCCTTCTACCAGCAGCCACTAGGGAGAGCTTGGGAGTGATTCCCCGCTCTAGGCTTTGAAACTGTCCCCACTGGAGCAGGTCAGCTGCCTCTTCCTGAGTGAACTGAGCAGGAACCCCTAGGTGCTTCTAGCTCTCTGGTGACAAACTTGATCACTCATCAGTCATGGATCTTTCACACCAAATTTCTCTACAAGAGGGATAACTAACTTTGATTCAGGCAGTGGATTGGGAAAGCGGGGTTTTAGCTTGAGGGTGGTGGGTGTGCAGGGCTTGACCAAGGAGATGACCTTAGGATGATCAAATTGAGGAGACAGAGCATCCTGGGAAAGACATCAACAGGTCCCAAGACACAGCAGGTGGGAAAGCTGAAAGAGTGAGAATCACCCAGCCATCCACAGAGATGCGAACTTAACAAATCCTTACTGCCTTCAGCCACTAAAGTCTAAAGTGGTTCAATACTAGCAATAGAAAACTGCAGTGGGCAGGTACTTCTCTCCTGGAAAATCTAGCCCTTCCTCAATGGCCCTGCTTACCTGCCATTTCCTCCCTCTTCCCTTGATGGAAACCATCACTTCCCTTCTCAACCCCACTGCACTTGAATTCCCCTCTCTTGGGACCCTATTGCTCCCACCTCCTAGGGTCAGAACAGGCCATCAAGAGATGCTGAGTACATTTATGGCCTGCCTGCTAATTACTCCTTCTCCCCAGCACTCCTCACAGGATGGGGAATGGTTAACCATCTCATAATATTATCTATTCCACTCACAAACCCAAGTTAGGTACTGTAATTCTTATTTCCCTGATAACAAACCTGAGGTTGAAAGGGAATGGGTCTTGCCCAGGGTTACTGAACCTAAATTCACATCCACAGAATTTCTCCCCACTCCCTCCACCCCTAACATCCCATTTGTACTTATTGCTGTGATTAGCTTCTAGAGGGAAAAGAACTTGCTTTCCCACTCCAGATGTGGGCATTCATAGTACTGGTCCTACCTTACCATCCTGTCTGACCATTCATGACACATATCCCAGAGTAAGTGATCCAGAATTTTCCTTATCACAGGCTTGTCCCCATCTGCCCTGCTTGCAGACACTGACCATTCACTCCTCATGTTCCTTCTCTCCCTGGTCTGCCCTGTGTCTGCACATAGCCTCCCCCTTGTCTCCCACAGAACAGGACAGAGGTGGTAAGTTGGAGCTGACTGGTCAGGGAGGAAGGAGTAACATGCCATTCTCTGGCCCATCGGATCCACCATCTGGGAAGGGGACACGGAGCAGCAGGGCTGCAGGGCCAGGCTGGGACACAGTGGGAGGCTCCCAGCTGGGGAGAAGGGTGGAGGAAGAGAAGGCTGAAACAGAATTCTTTCACTGATGCATTGACATTTATGGAGCTCCCTTCTGTGTCAAGGTCAAGGCTGAAGTTACAAAGAAGGAGTAGGGGCTACATCATGGAGCTCTCAGCTCGTATGACATCAGAGCTGAGGTCAGAGATCGCCTTAGTCCCTCAGAGAAACTGAGACTCAGAGGGAAGTTGAAGAGGTCTGCCATGATCATTCAGCCAGTGACAGAGCTACAGTCTCCTTCCCACTTTCCGGCCCCTCTGGCTGCCACTCTGGGGCTCAGAGGATTCAGAAACTTGAAGGTGCCAGGATAAGTCAGGGGGTTGTGGCCTCGCCCTCCTCTTCATCTCAGGGAGGGAGGAGCTGGAACAGGCAGAATGCAGGATGGGGGAGCTTGTAGCAGCTGGGGGCTGCTTCTGTGCTGTCACTCAAGGCAGAGGCAGAGAAACCTGCTAACTGGAGCTGCTCTTGTCCTGCTCATTGAGTGATAGGACCACAGAGGACAGAGACAGACATCATCCTCTCCCACTTCTCAGGTGGGCAGAATGAAGGGGAGGGCCCACTACAGAGGAGTCAGTGCAGGAGAGCAAATCACCTATGCCAGAGTCTGGTCTCCTCTGCCAAGGAGCCAGCTGTGACCCAAGGCCTGGCATGGGGTGGAGATGCAGGAGTCAGAGAAGGCTCTGGAGATGTGTTCAACAGACGCTTCCAGGAAGCCTTCTGGGATCACAGAACCTTCCTCCATCCTCCCTAATGCCAGCACTGCCCTTTGGAGGAGCCCCTTCTCTGGGGAGGCATTCAGCAGATCTCCAAGTGTTGGTCTCTGGGGACGTTGTACTTGAGCTTGTGGGCTTCAAAGAGGTTTTCCAGCTCCTTCATGTAGCGTTGCTGCAGCCTGTCCACCTCCTCCTGGGAGGGATGTGGTGTCTTCTGCACTTCGATGGGCTTCCCCACTGCAAGACACAGAGGTGAGTGGTGGCTCAGAGCCAGAACCACTGAAGGTGCAGGGACCCTCAGGGTTCTCACCACAATGGTCATCTGAGCAGGGAAGCACTTTCTCCTTCCCTTTCAATTCTGAGTCATAGATTCTAAGATGTTAGGGCAACTCCAAGATTCTGATAATTAAAAATATCACCAGCTGGTGTTTTAATGCACCAGTTTTGATGCATTTTAACGCATTATCTCTTAAGTCATCCTAACAATCCTAAGAAGATAAAACCTGCTATTATTCCTATTTGACAGCTGAGGCATTGAGACTCAGGGAGGTTGAGTAAATTGATCAGGGTCACTTAAGAAGAATCAGTGACTGGTTGTAAGCACTGAGGTTGTGCTCTTAGCCTCATGGACACGTGGATCTGAGAGTCTCACATCCCATGAGTGGAAGTGTCTGTATATCTGGGAGGAGGTGGCCCACAGCCCAAGTGCTTTCTACCTCCTCTCCTTCCACTACAGTGCCCCCATTCTAGGGGAGGACATGGGAGGACCTATCAACCTCCTTCCTCAAGTTCTTCCTGGCTCAGAAAGCAGCTGTCCTGTCTTCTTCTCTTGAGAATGGTTCTGGAAGCATCCATTGTGAATTATATTCAAGGAAATATTACCAGACAACCCAGGGAAAGTCATGGTGTAGAAGGTTGGCCAAGTCTATACTCAACTAAGAAATGACTGGGTGAGTGGAGTTGAACAGACCTCTCTCTACAAGCTTTGCCTTTGAAACCTAGTTGGAATCCAAGACCGAAGCAAATGAGACAATCAAATAGCTGAAAAGATGGTGCTAAATCCATGCACTAAGGCCCTTGCCCATTATTTACAAGAAAATCCCTCAGGCTCTCCTTCACAGCCTGCTGATTGCTACTTTACACACAATACTATCAGACCTGGAATGCCCTTCCCTTGTATCCACTTTTCCAATAAGCCTTACAAGATTCTCCTGTCAGAATTAAACCCTCCTCTCTGGCATCAGGGAGAAGGCAATGGCACCCCACTCCAGTACTCTTGCCTGGAAAATCCCTGGCAGAGGAGACTGGAAGGCTGCAGTCCATGGGGTCGCTGAGAGTCAGACACGACTGAGCGACTTCACTTTCACTTTTCACTTTCATGCATTGGAGAAGGAAATGGCAACCCACTCCAGTACTCTTGCTTGGAGAATCCCAGGGACGGGGGAGCCTGGTGGGCTGCCATCTATGGGGTCGCACCGAATCGGACACGACTGAAGTGACTTAGCAGCTCTGGCATCACAAAAATCAAGTAGACCCTGATCAAACCTCGACTTTGTATCAAGGACAGGGTGATCTTTTGGAAGTGATTTACCTTCTCTGAGTCTCAGTTTGCCTTCAGTAAAATGGTGATAATAATCACTGCCTACAAGGTTGTTGGAAAAACTAAGCTGCTGCGTGTAAGCGGTCAGTGCAGTACCTGACACACAGCAGGTGCCCAGTAATCAGAAGTGGTGATTGTTTGTTTGTTTGTTTGTTTGTTTTTGTCTCAGTTAGATTTCGCATCCCAGACTTTCTTTCATCAGGGTTATCTGCCTGTGTATCTGTTTCATACTCTGGAACGTGAACTCCATGAAATTCAGTGATGTCTTTGGCTCATGTCTAGTCCCCTTTGCAATACCAGCTTGGGCCCCTTACTATGTACCCCTTTCCTCTCCCAGCCCGAGTCTAGGCTCACCCACGGTGGTGATGGGCCGGCGGTAGGGCATAAGACCAAAGCTGTACTGGAAGACTCCACGGCCATAGAAGAGAGGGATGGAGACACTTACAATCTTCTGAAGTCGGTCCTGGAACCAGCGCACCCAGGAGCCAGGGGAGTTCTCAACCTGCTTAAATATGTCATTCTCCCCAAAGGAGAAGATAGGTACCAGAGCTGCCCTAGAGGGAGACAGGAGAGAGAGAGTGGAGGGGCAAGAAGCTGGTCACATAGCCTGCTGCAGGGGCCTAGTGAGCAGGAACTGGAGCAGAGGACAAAGCCCTGCGACAAAGGCAGGAGGCCTTGGGTGTCTCCAGACCCACCACTGCCTTGCTCTGTGATTTTAGGCAGGTCACAGCTCCTCTCTGGACAATGCCTCCCCAGTTACACCATGACAGGAGAACAAAATGCTTCAGAGAGCCCTTCCAGGCATAAAACATGCAAACTTTCTGGAAAAATTTCTCCTTCCCCAGTTAGCTTGTATTCTTCACAGATGCTTCAAGGTAAGAGAACAGCTCTAAGCTATGCCCCAAACACCATTCTCCCAAATGCCCTAGACTCAGATGTAATGCAAGCTTTCAGTAATATGACTCTTGACCCTATTCTCTTTAATCACCAAATCTCCCTTCTAGAATCTTCTCTGGCTATTTGGGAATGAGACAGTACATCGATCACCAACACAGAATCTTCACTGTCAATGGATTGTGACTCTTTCTGCCAAAATAGGATGTGCATTCATCTGTGCTGTCTTCCCACCAAAAACAATCCTTGCCAATCTCCAGCTGAACACAGAGCCCTCTTCCCAATACCCATGCATCAGGGCAAGCCTGATGAAGCCCTTGCGGTTCCGCAGCACCAGCTTGTAGCCTCCAGGCCTGGCATCCAGTGCCTCCTGGACGCCTCCAACAATGATAGCCAGCAGGTTGCCACCTCCTTCCCTGCTCAGAATGTGAGCGGCGCTCTCCTTGTCTACTGGGACCAGCCCTGGGGAGAGAGAAATGTGGTTAGGTATGGGGTGAAGGGGCAGGGACCGTGGGCAGAGACGTGGGCTAAGCTCCACTCCAGTTCCCAACTGTGAGTTCCCTGAGGACTGGGACTAAGCCCTTCAGGTCTTCCCAAATCCCAACTGAGTGGATCACTGAGCACAGAGCTGTGGGAAGTGCTTCCTTGAATCTAGCTTCCTTCTCCACTACACATTCACTTGGAAGAAATACAGAAGTGTTGACAGCCCTCTGTAAAATCCCTTCTCCATGCCTGCAGCCCTCACCTAGTTGGGTTACCCAGAGTTGGGAAAACTCACCCCCTGACATGATATAATCCCTGAAGAAAGGAGTCCAGAACCACAAGTTCAGCATCATCAGATGTGGGCGGATGCCAGGGAACAGTGAGGAAAACCCGGTGCTCTCTGTGCACAGGTTGGTAAAAGCTCCGGTGGCCAGAACCCCATGGGGGTGGAAGCCAGCGAGGTAGTTCCGGGAGGGGGTCCAGCTCGGCAGTCTTGACCAGCTGCAGGGACAGCAACCTGCTGAATCGGAGCTGCACCTTATACCATTCTGCCAGCACCAGTGTGATCTTGGGTAACTTGCTCCCCCTCTCTGAGCCTCTAGTTCTTAGGAAGATGGAGATATACATGTGAAAGCACCCAGGGAGATCCTGTTGCCATCCAAGTCTCAGACTTGCTGTGAGCTTCAGACAAATTGTCTCCCTCTCCAGCTTTCAATGTATTAAATGTGGACATTTGACCCTGCCCTGCCTACATTCTGCTGAGAATCTCAGGTCTGTGAGTTCCCTGGAATTACCAAGACTACAGGACAAGATAATCATAATTGGCATAGTTCATACACCATCAAGGGCCACACAAAGGGCTGCCCCTCAAACAGCCCTGTTCTAACCAAATTTCCTATGAGAAAACTCAGCACGAAGGACCTGGGAGTGAGAATTCGCTAGCTATATCAGGATGGTTGAAAGAATCTGCAGACCTGGAGGCTAACCTTAGTCCTGTTTACTCTTCTGTACAACTCAAGTGTCTCCCTGATGGCTCTCTGTTCCCCCTGTGTCAGACCTTCATTACCCTCTATCCACCTCTTCCCCTGGCTGTTGGCAGCTCTTCCCAGGTCTGGTTGGTCCTGCAGCACAGAGGGTGCACCAGAAACCACCAGACATTGCAGAAGGAGTGGGAGAGGAGAGCTGTTCATCACCAGCAGCTTCCAGGCAAAGTGGGGTGAGGACAGAGGGGGCAGAACTGAGTTAACAGATGTCGCTCCTGGACTTCCCTGGTGGTCCAGTGGTTAAGAATCTGCCTGCCAGTGCAGGGGACATGCGTTCGATTCCTGGTCCGGAAAGATTCCACATGCTGGGATGCAACTAAGCCTGTGTGCCACAACTACTGAGCTCACAAGCCACAACCACAGAAGCCCGCGTGCCTAGAGCCCATGCTGCACAACAAAAGAGAAACCCGATGAGAAAGCCACCGCAGTGAGAAGCTCACGCACCTCATTGAAGAGTAATCCCCGCTGTCCGCAACTAGAGAAAGCCCACACACAGCAACAAAGACTCAGTACAGCCAAACAGAAAATAATTTTAAAAACAAAATGCTGCTCCCACCAGTTACTGGACAGGCTTCAATGTGCAAAGATAACTGCCAGTGACTCTGTGTGTGACCAGCCCCTTCCCTACTCTGCCAGGAAATGCAGGGCCCCCCTTTACAGAGCCCTGGGCTCTGGGGGCATAGCCTTTAGAGTCAGAGGCCCTGAGGCCCCTGACCCAAGCCCCAAGCCCCTGGCAGGAAGCTCCCTGACAAGACTACCCAGGCCTTGTAATTTGCTCTTCCAGGCGCGGGCAGTCCATTCCACTCAGGCTCAGCTTTGGCACCATGAAAGGTCGTCTAGTCAACAAGTGGAAATTTTCAGCATTGGCCCTAAGAATTCTTGTTACCTTCAGGCCCCAGAGGCCTGGCCACCCGTCTCAGAGCAGGGACTCAAGAGATAGCACTGGAGGTGACTCAAGGGACAGCATTGGAAGTCTGAGCCTGTCTGCCCTACTGCAGCTGAACAGTCCCAGCTTGTCCTGTCCTTGACCTGGACTTGATCTCTGCAAACTCCCTCCCCCACTCTGCCCTCTATTTACCCTTGACCCTTTGCAGAAAGTCTGAGGGGACCTTAGGTGGAATCACCATTGCTTCACAGATAAAGGCAAACGTCTTTCACTCATGCAGTGGGAATTTATTGAATGTGAAAATAAGGACAAGCAGAGATATTTCTGGTTATTCTCATTGGGAAAGGTGTTTCCTTAGGAACCCATCTCAGTATGTTTCTTTAAAAACACACCTGACTCCCCATACTGAAGTATTTTATGAATTCTCTTTCTCAGCTAGTGGGAAAATAATTTTGTTACAACCCCCTTAAAGGCAACGAAGCAATATCTATCAGTATTAAAATGGAAAAATGTAACTGACCTTTTAAAGCCAGCAACTTCACTGCCGAGGAATTTAGCTACAGAATTTCTCACACTTGTGCAAAACGGCATCTGAACACGATTATTAACTGAAGTTCCCTCCACCCTCCTCCACTTTGGTAATACCAAAACTTGGCATCCAGTCAAATGTACATCAACAGAGCTGGTTTAGACAAATTATGAAACACTTCCTTGTGGGCCACTGTGTAGCCATAGAGACATAATGCAACTCTTCCTGTCCTGATAGGGGAAGATGGCCATGATCACTCATCAGGTGGAAAAGCAAAGGGCAAGACAATGTATGCAGAATGTCACCAGCTGTGACAGGGGGAACAGCAGATGGAGACAGGTCCTCCTGGGGAAATATGCCTGATTCTCCACCATTAGCTCTTCAGTTCAGTTCAGTTCAGTTCATTTCAGTCGCTCAGTCGTGTCTGACTCTTTGCGACCCCATGAATTGCAGCACACCAGGCCTCCCTGTCCATCACCAACTCCCAGAGTTCACTCAGACTCACATCCATCCAGCCATCTCATCCTCTGTCATCCCCTTCTCCTCCTGCCCCCAATCCCTCCCAGCATCAGAGTCTTTTCCAATGAGTCAACTCTTTGCATGAGGTAGCCAAAGTATTGGAGTTTCAGCTTTAGCATCAGTCCTTCCAATGAACAGCCAGGATTGATCTCCTTTAGGATGGACTGGTTGGATCTTCTTGCAGTCCAAGGGACTCTCAAGAGTCTTCTCCAACACCACAGTTCAAAAGTATCAGTTCTTCGGCACTCAGCTTTCTTCACAGTCCAACTCTCACATCCATACATGACCACTGGAAAAACCATAGCCTTGACTAGATGGACCTTTGTTGGCAAATTAATGTCTCTGTTTTTCAACATGCTATCTAGGTTGGTCATAACTTTCCTTCCAAGGAGTAAGTGTCTTTTAATTTCATGGCTGCAGTCAACATCTGCAGTGATTTTGGAGCCCAAAAAAATAAAGTCTGATACTGTTTCCACTGTTTCCCCAGCTATTTCCCATGAAGTGATGGGACCAGATGCCATGATCTTTGTTTTCTGAATGTTGAGCTTTAAGCCAACTTTTTCGTTCTCCTCTTTCACTTTCATCAAGAGGTTTTTAGTTCCTCTTCACTTTCTGCCATAAAGGTGGTGTCATCTGCATATCTGAGGTTACTGAGATTTCTCCCGGCAGTCTTGATTCCAGCTTGTGTTTCTTCCAGCCCAGCGTTTCTCATGATGTACTCTGCATAGAAGTTAAATAAGCAGAGTGACAGTATATAGCCTTGACGTACTCCTTTTCCTATTGGAACCAGTCTGTTGTTCCATGTCCAGTTCTAACTGTTGCTTCCTGACCTGCATATAGGTTTCTCAAGAGGCAGGTCAGGTGGTCTGGTATTCCCATCTCTTTCAGAATTTTCCACAGTTTATTGTGATCCACACAGTCAAAGGATTTGGCATAGTCAATAAAGCAGAAATAGATGTTTTTCTGGAACTCTGTTGCTTTTTCCATGATCCAGCAGATGTTGGCAATTTGATCTCTGGTTTCTCTGACTTTTCTAAAACGAGCTTGAACATCAGGAAGTTCACAGTTCACATATTGCTGAAGCCTGGCTTGGAGAATTTTGAGCATTACTTTACTAGCATGTGAGATGAGTACAATTGTGCAGTAGTTTGAGCATTCTTTGGCATTGCCTTTCTTTGGGATTGGAATGAAAACTGACCTTTTCCAGTCCTGTGGCCACTGCTGGGTTTTCCAAATTTGCTGGCATATTGAGTGCAGCACTTTCACAGCATCATCTTTCAGGATTTGAAATAGCTCAACTGGAATTCCATCACCTCCACTAGCTTTGTTCATAGTGATGTTTTCTAAGGCCCATTTGACTTCACATTCCAAGATGTCTGGCTCTAGGTGAGTGATCACACCATCATGATTATCTTGGTCGTGAAAATCTCTTGTACAGTTCTTCTGTGTATTCTTGCCACCTCTTCTTAATATCTTCTGCTTCTGTTAGGTCCATACCATTTCCGTCCTTTATCGAGCCCATCTTTGCATGAAATGTTCCCTTGGTATCTCTAATTTTCTTGAAGAGATCTCTAGTCTTTCCCATTCTGTTGTTTTCCTCTATTTCTTTGCATTGACCCCTGAGGAAGGCTTTCTTATCTCTCCTTGCTATTCTTTGGAACACTGCATTGAGATGCTTATATCTTTCCTTTACTCCTTTGCTTTTCACTTCTCTTCTTTTCACAGCTATTTGTAAGGACTCTGCAGATAGCCATTTTGCTTTTTTGCATTTCTTTTTCATGGGGATGGTCTTGATCCCTGTCTCCTGTACAATGTCACAAACCTCCATCCATAGTTCATCAGGCACTCTGTCTATCAGATCTAGTCCCTTAAATCTATTTCTCACTTCCACTGTATAATCATAAGGGATTTGATTTAGGTCATACCTGAATGGTCTAGTGGTTTTCCCTACTTTCTTCAATTTAAGTCTGAGTTTGGCAATGAGGAGTTCATGATCTGAGCCACAGTCAGCTCCCGGTCTTGTTTTTGCTGACTGTATAAAGCTTCTCCATCTTTGGCTGCAAAGAATATAATCAGTCTGATTTCAGTGTTGACCATCTGGTGAGGTCCATGTGTAGAGTCTTCTCTTGTGTTGGAAGAGGGTGTCTGCTATGACCAGTGCGTTCTTTGGCAAAAATAAGTTGCCAAATGTGCTCTCTTGGCAAAAAAAAATTTGCTCTTTAGGAAGCCCAAATGTTGCACTTGGAAAGATCCAATCTCAGAAATATAATAGTTTCCCAGCTTTGCTTGAAATTCCCCCAGTAGACCCTAGCTCATAAAATCCGTAAGAGCTGAAGGCAGCTCAGAAACACAGGCTCATTTGACACAGAGTACAGAGGCTTATGAATGGGTGGGAGCTCCAGTCGAGTGCGGACTCCTTACCTGGGACCCCCTACCTCCTAGCCATTGTAAGATTCCTTGCAGCCCTGTGCTGTAGAAGTGTGTGGAAGAATTGGAGGGTCTCCTGGGACGTGCAGCAGTCCAGACTCTGGGGCCATAGCCCCACCCCTGCAGGCTCCCAGGCCTAGACAAGCAAGTCAAAGTGCTCATCATCCGCCCTCTGCTGGCCACTAGGTGGTATTACCTGCCTTCTGTAGGTGGTAACGCCAAAGGCCTGATGTAGGTAAGAGTCCTGAACACTGTGCAGGTAGAATTTCTGAAGGGTCCAATGTCCCACCATTGACAGTGGTGTCAGAGCTGAGAAATCCTCTCTGGGGGAGAAGCAGGAGAGTGGTAGATAAGACAGGCACAGAATCATTTTCTGCAACTGGCAGAAACTCCAGGTGCAAAGGAGGCCCTTTGGAGGCCCCAGGATGGCAGGAAGACAGCCCACTGGAGAGCTTTCAGTTGAAGATTTCATTTCTGTGGAATAGCTTGCACGGGTCTCCCTTACATGTGCGTGCTAAGTCGCTTCCGTCATGTCTGACTCTTTGCAACCCCGTGGACTGGAGCCCACCAAGCTCCTCTGTACATGGGATTCTTCAGGCAAAAATACTGAAGTGAGCTGCCATGCCCTCCTACAGGGATCTTTCCAGCTCAAGGACTGAACCCACGTCTTTTGCATTTCCTGCATTGGCAGGTGGGTTCTTTGCCACTAGCGCCATCTGGGAAGCCCACTGGTCTCCCTTATCGTATTCTTAAAAACCTCTCCAACTTCCTCTCCAACTTCATCCCCAGTGTACCTTCTGCCTTAGTCACACTAATACTCAGAAACCATGCCCTGGTCAGCTTCTGGGCCTACACGTGCGCTTCCCTTCGCAGGCCACCTTTCCTTCCCTGCTGGACTTGGGATTCAGTTCACAGTGTGGAGTGAGACCACAGGGACAGAATCCACAAAGAGAGTCAGAAAGCTCGACTTGAGGCCAGAAACTGCTTATGGCTTTTCCTTGGCTTGGTAGCTGATGTCACAACACTTTCCCATGGAAACTCTGGCTTTTCTGGCACAGAAGAGCAATCCCTGGTCTGGGAAGAAGACAGAGAGAGAAGGGAATTCATAATCTCAAAGTTGAGAGATGCTGGGGGTAAGGATGAGGGACTCTGCCTGTGGCAGGCCCATGGCTCCTCTAAGGCCCCAGCAAACCCTACTGGCTTCTGCTGACAAGGTCCCAGGAGGGCAGAGGAAGCAGATATGGGGTCTGGGAAGACCACCTCCCAACCTGGTCCCTTCAGGTCAGCTCAGCACTGTCCACTCACTCTCCTGTTTCCAAAGGAGGCCTACCTGTCCCTGCTGGCATCTCTCTGTGTCCCTATCGCCTTCCCCATTCTATCTGGTCAATAAATCATCCTTGCCCAGTCGCTTACATCTAAGACTTTAGTCTGTCTGGGATTCAGGAAAGGAGTCAAAGGTCAGTTCACTCAAATCAAGGATCCTGTTCCACTCAGGTCTGAACTTTGGGTCCAGGGTCAAGTGTCCAAATGCCCATCAGGTGCCCTGAGTCAGAAAGTCAGAGATTCAAAAGAACTCAGGTGTCAGGGATCGGTGTGATCACTGGATACATGTATCCAGGATACATTCAGAACGCTACAAGCCCTTGTCCAAGGATGCATAATGTACCAGAGTGAGAGGCAGGTTAGAGAACCTAGAACAAGTTCCTGTCCTCCCCCTCGTCCCTCTAGACTGACAATGGACAAGCTTTAATCTAGTAGAAGAACTTCATATGTGACCTCGATCACATCCTGTCTCTTTCTAGGGGTTGGTCTCCTCATCTTATGAAGTGTGGGGCTAGATGATCTCTTAGAACCTTAAGTTTATAACCTGCACCCCTAAGTATGGCTGCTAAGGGCTTTACATCTGTAAGATACCTGATGTGTGCCACAATATATGGCTCACAGAGCTCCTTAAATTCTGTTCATTCATCCATCTTCATAGTGGCCCTACATCCTGGCCAGACAGAAGCTGACTCCTCCCCAGGCCACAGAGGTGGAAGCCCAGCTCCTGCCTCCCAGCCCAGTATTTGTTCACTGCACAGAGGATCACACTTCCCACGGACGTGGGGGCACTGCAGTCCTGACCACATCCCAGCCACCCCATTACTCACCGAGATGGGGAAATAGTCCTTCATGTACCTCCATATGACGCAGCGCCGTAAGGCCTCAATGCGCCTGCCCCCTCGCCACGGCTTGGGTAGATCCAGGTACCACCAGACTGCATATAGGACACTGAAGAGCCAGAATCTTGTGAACAGGAGGCCTATGAAGACAGCAATGCAGATCTGGGCTGGGAAGGGAAGCAGGAAGATGAGCGGTCAGAGGAATGAAGGAACAAGCTTTCCTCCTCAGCTAGCAGCACTGTCCTGTCCAGCCCTCACTCGAGGAGGAAGGGGGTGAGACTCTCTTGACTTCAAGGAGGAAAGAATGCAGCCTGTCCAGTGTCACACTGGGAGCCTGGATTTGAAGCCAGGAAGACCCAGAAAAGGCAGTGGCACCTCCACTCCAGTACTTTTGCCTGGAAAATCCCATGGACGGAGGAGCCTGGTAGGCTGCAGCCCATGGGGTCTCCAAGAGTCAGACATGACTGAGCGACTTCACTTTCACTTTTCACTTTCATGCATTGGAGAAGGAAATGGCAACCCACTCCAGTGTTCTTGCTTGGAGAATCCCGGTCACAGCGGAGCCTGGTGGGCTGCTGTCTATGGGGTCGCACAGAGTCGGACACAACTGAAGCAATTTAGCAGCAGCAGCAGCAGCAGCAGACCCAGCTCCACACTAAGTTTTCCCTACTGTACCAGGCTGCTTATTCGTTCCAGTTTTACCCCTGCACCCCCATTTCTGTCCAGTTAAGTAGTCTGTATTCACTGGGTGCTCAATAAATGCCTGGGAGAGAAGTGACCAGATTAACACTTTCTAATGTACACCCTTCAGGACCTCAAGGAAAAAGGAGAAATGCTTTCTGCCCAGCCCTCTCTCTGCCCACTCGCTGCCCATCTGGCTGTTTATAAATCTTGCCAGATCCCCCTCTAATTAAAGTCCTTCCATGACTTTCTCATAACTTTGAAAACAGCCCATGTAGCTCATGGCTTTAAAAACAGCCATGTAGCCTGGCATTCAAATTCTGCATTGCTGGATGATCCCCATCTTGCTCCAGCCTCATTCACCCATATGGACCCTATACTCTGGCCACATGAAATTGTTCAGTGTATCTACATGGAGAGATGAGGTTCCTTCATCTTAGCTTTTGATCATGCTATTTCCTCTGACCACCTTGCCCTTTGCTGCTGAAGGAGGGAGGAAGGAAGAGGCCAACCTGTGGCTGACCCATGGGTCAGGGATGCAGCATGGCTATGACCTGGTCAAGTGAGGAAATACCTTCTTACCTACAATTCCCAGTCTTTTGCTGCAGGCTAACCCTGGCTTCATCTCAAGGTCGGGAGGTCTGAGGGGCTGACCCTGCTGCTGCTGCTAAGTCGCTTCAGTCGTGTTCGACTCTGTGCAGTCCCAAAGACTGCAGCCCACTAGGCTCCCCCGTCCCTGGGATTCTCCAGGCAAGAACACTGGAGTGGGTTGCCATTTCCTTCTCCAGGGGCTGACCCTAACCTAATGCAAATGGAGCATCATTCTCAGAGAATATTTCTCCTACCCCATCCCATTCCTTCTACTCAGTACCAGGCACTCACACTGTTAAAATGTCAGCCTCCAGTTGTACTGAATGTGAAAGTAGAGTAGACTGGGTCTGTCATTCCTGGCTGGCTTCCAGGAAGAGGGGACTTTGACCCAATCTGAACAGTAGTAAAATTCATAAACCAAAGAAAATAGGTTGGAACTCACATAATACCGAACACGTATAATGTGCCAAGCATTGGTGATTCAGTCGTGTACAACAGACAGAAATTCCTGCCTTCATGGAGCTGACTTTCCACAGTATTGTGTTTAGGGCACTTCGTTTTGTTTTTAAATTTCTATGGTGGTAAAATATATATAACTTATATATATATATAACTTTGTCATCTGAACCATTTTTAAGTGTACAGCTCAGTGACACTACATTCATTCACTTTGACCATCATGATTATCCATTTTCAGAACTCTTTTCATTTTCCCAAGCTGAACCTCTGTACCCATTAAACAAAAACACCCATGTCTCCCTCCTCTAGCCCCTGCCAATCACCATTCTCTTTTCTATCTCTATGAATTTGATTGGTCTACGAACCTCACAAAAGAGGAATCATCAAGTATTTGTGTGTATGTGTGTGACTGTCTTTATCTCACTTCGCACAATGTCCTCAAGATTCATCCTTGTTGTTGCTTGTTCCAGAAATCCCTTCCTTTTGATGGCTGAATAATATTCCATTGTGCTATTTGCAACATTTTTCATCCTTTCATCCATCAATGGACTGATAGACGTCTAGGTTGCTTCTACACTCCTTATGGGTTGATCACTTTTTTGTTTGCCTTAAATATTTTTTAATAAAAAACTTAAATGGGAAATTTGTAGAAGAGTGGGAATAAAATGCCACCATTTTCACAAAAAATAACATGTCCACAGTGGTAGATGCTCATGCATAGAAGATGGAAAGGTGCTTGCAGCTCTGGAGGGAGGAGGCAGATGCCAGGAGACAAGGATGGCTCGGCGGTTGACTTAGATTTTTAAGTGGGTTTTTTTTTTAATGCAAATATTTAATGTAAAAATAAATTATAAAGAATGTCAGCTAGGACTGTCTACCTCGGAACAAAATCAAAAGTCTACATAGGTTGCTCCCACTTTCAGAAAACCATCTCTAGGGACTTCTAGTCTACATGGGTTGCTCCCACTTTCAGAAAACCAATTCTAGGAACTTCCAGACCAGAGAAGTAGACTTTTGATTTTGCCCCAAGGTAGAGATTCCTAGTTGACTAGTCTGAGAGTCCCTGGTCTGGAAGTCCCTAGAACACAGCAGATTCATAGGCTTCAAGCACTGGGACCTGTACTGCACAGACTGAACCTTGTCCCTCCCATTCCTAAAGCATTCCTGGGGCTCCCCTTTTTTCCCCAGGATAAGGGACAAGGTACAAGCTCCTGCTCCCGGCACCAGCTGGCCTAGATCTCTCTTCTCAATTGTCCTCGCTCTAGCTCCAGGCCAAGGGCTACTAGACCTCCCTGTGCTCTTCCTAATGTTTCCAGGTCTTGGGCTGAGCTGGGGGTGGGTGAGGGCAGATAGACACACTCGTGCTGGCAAAGCTCCACCAAGGCCAGGTGAGCAAGATGTCCCTCATCCCCCCACCCTCACCCCCCGCCCTGTGATCCTCAGGCACCAGCCTACCTGCTTCTGGGCCCCCAGGACCCTTCGTCCAGGAACCAAGGGACTTGTCTCCTGCCCTGGGGTACCCCTCCTCCCCCTGCTCCACACCTCCTCCCACACCTCAGCCCTCTCTCGACCCTCTGCCTCTTTCCCTTTTGTTTTTTGGCAGCACAGGAGCCTAGACCTACAGCCTTGCACATCTAAGGCACTCAGCTTCCCTGCTCATCTGTGTGATGGGGGTAACTAGGGAGAAGGCAATGGCACCTTACTCCAGTACTCTTGCCTGGAAAATCCCATGGATGGAGGAGCCTGGTAGGCTGCAGTCCATGGGGTCGCTAAGAGTCAGACACGACTGAGCGACTTCACTTTCACTTTTCACTTTCATGCATTGGAGAGGGAAATGGCAACCCACTCCAGTGTTCTTGCCTGGAGAATCCCAGGGACGGGGGAGCTTGGTGGGCTGCCGTCTATGGGGTCACACAGAGTCGGACACGACTAAAGTGACTTAGCAGTAGCAACAGGGACATTTAAAATGTCCCAACAACTTTAGAGCAGAGACACAAGTTAGTCATCAAGGATGCCAGCGGTAAGAAGCTGGGCTTCTTGCTTTCCTGGGGATAAATGCTTTAGCCGCAAAATTTGGGGGAGGTTCTAAGGGAGGACATGGGGTATATATAGGGTACCTGTGTGCATGTGTATGTGCATGCATGTTTGTGTATGAGTGTGTGAAATGGCTATTGACCATTTCAGAGCCTGTACGGAATATGTCCATATTTTAACCTCAGTCTAGTAGGGTCTGTCCACAGGCTGAACACTAGCCCTGGGGGAGCTGTTCCTAACTAGTATGGTGCCAGCAGATGAGATGAAGAATCCCATGGTCTCTTGTCCCCCCAGCCCAGCCCGCCTTACCTAGGACCGCAAAGGAGAAAATCCACTGAAGAACCATAAAGGTCTGTAGTCTGCGCTCCCACGGCACGGACAGGGGTGCAAACTTCACCATGCTGTCTCCTCGGTTGATTCCACAGGTTTCTCTGAGCTCTGCCGTGGTCTGACGCACCTCCTGGTTTTGTTGCTGCCGGAGGTTGAGTAAGCATTAGTGGTCTGGGAGGAGGGTGCCCCACCCACCCCGGGCAAACCTAATGCCTCCCTGCCCTCACCCTGGCAGGAATCTGTTTCCTAGGAGAAACCTTTGAACCCACCTGTCCTGGAGTCAGCTAAAGGAAGGAGGAAGGGAAGGACATCCGCCTCCTCAGGCAGTACCTTATCTGCCAGATATCGTTCTCTTTTGCTTGAATCTTGCCTTCCACTTGACAGGTCAAGCACTAAGTATAGGACAGTTCTGTCCTCCTCACGTCTGCCCAATGACTTGGCTGCAGTAGCTCTCTCCCCTCTTCTTCCATGTCTGTCTGCTGTTCCCCTCCACAAATACACAGTAACAGCTCCTGTGCTGTGGAATTGCCCTTGACAAGTTCACCAGTGGCCTCCACGCTGCTGAATCCAGTGGTCAATTCTCAGCTTTCATCTTGACCTCTCAGCAGCCTCAGACACAGCTGGTCCCTCCCTCCCTCCTTGAAACCACTGGTCTGTGGACACCACACTCACCTGGTTTTCCTCCTGCCCCTCTAGCTGCACCTGGGTCTCCACAGTGGCTCTTATTTCTCACCAGTCTAAGTGTTTGAGGGCTCTCCTGCCCCCTCTGTGCCTGGACCCTTCCTCCTCTCTCCTTCAGGGACCTCATCCAGGCTCATGGCCTCAGAGTCTGTCTACAGGACAAGCACTTCCAAACTGCATCTTCAGCCTGACCTCCCCTTGTGCTCCAGACTTGACTATGTAGGTGGGTTCTTGATATCCTTCTTGGTAGTCTGCTCAGCGTCTCTTTCACAGCCTGTCTAAGAGTGAACTTGATCTTCCCTCTCCTGCTCAGGCCAGCCTTTCCTCTGCTTTTTGACATCTCAGGAAAGGGGACTCCAGTGACCTGGTTACACAGGACAAAACCTTAGCATCATTCTAGACTCTTTCTGTCCCTCTCCATTCACCTCTCTTAGTCAGTTCTCCTGAATCTCTACCTTTAAATGTGCACTTTGAACTGAAATATATCAAACATACAGGAAAAGGCACAAGTCCTCAGTGTAGGAGTGATACATTGTCCCAGAGTGAACAGGCTGGTGTGATCTCCATTCTGATGGACAAATAGGACCTGACCAGCACCTGTGTCTTTGCCTGTCACTCCTCTCTTCCTCAGACCTCATACCAGCCTTGTCTGCTCTGGAATTTACAAGTGAGTTTCACACAAAATATTCTTTTGAGACAGATTCTTTGGCTCAAGATTATATTTCAAGATTCATCCAAATTGTGTATATTTGTAGTATGTTTTTTCTCATTGCTACATAAGACTTCACTGGGTGGATATACCACAATTCATCTTCTGGGGGACATGTAGGGTATTGCCTGAGTCTGGCTATTATGAACTGTACTGCTATGGGCATTCTTTTCTGTTTTTTTCCAATTTTTTTCTTTGAGAAAAGATTGATATACATCATTGTACAAGTTTAAGGTATACAGCATGATGGTTTGGTTTAGACACAGTGTGAATGATTACAATAGATTTAGTTAACATCTATTGTCTCACATAGTACAATAAAAAGAAAGAGGGACAAAAATCTCCTTTTGATGAAAATTCTGATCTACAGTATTCACAGCTCTCTTATGTATCACACGGGAGGACAGATGTACTGTACCGGGCTTGTAGTGCTCATTTATATACATTTGTGTTGCGTATGTGCCTGGAAATAGAACAGCTGGGTCTTTTTGTATAAAGTCACGTATTTCCCAAAGTGATTGTACAAATTTATACCCACAAGCTTCACATGAGAACTCCAGTTGCTTCACATCCTCCTCAACATTTAATCCGTTGTAGTGAGGCTGTGGGGACACTTTGTTGTGCTCACAGTGGCTCCCTCTGTGCCTAATGAGGTTGCCTAATGAGGCTGAGCACATTTTAAAATGTTCATTGGCCATTTGAATATCCTTTTATCACAGGTTCACCCATGAGTCTTCTGTTGATTTGGATATCTCTTGCAGGGGAAAGCTACAACCACAGCCAACCTCTTTGATCATCTCTGATACCAGGGTTCCCACTGGTCTCCGTCTCTGTGTCTTTTCTCCCTCTCAACAGCCAGAGGGACTGCTGGGTCAAAGGGCATGTGACTGTACAGAGCTGGGGAGGAGTAGTGCCAGGCTTTTCCCAAAACGGCAGCACCAGTTTACACCCTCACCAAGAATGTATCTGAGATCACTTGGTTGCTGGCCTCATGGTGTGGTCAGACTTATTATTGTTTGCTAGTGCTGGGCTGTTTGCCAGCTAGGGTTGGGATCTTGCATTTCCTGAATACGCATGCTGCACATGGCTTTAGTCATAAGAATTTCCTTTTCTTTGAAAAGCTCATTCCTAATTTTCTTCTTCTTTTTTAAATTTTATTTTTACTTTATTCTACGTTACAATACTGTATTGGTTTTGCCATACATTGACATGAATCAGCCACAAGTGTACACGAGCTCCCAATCCCACCTAATTTTCATCTATTCCTCGCACTGTTTTTGTGCTTTTTCTTTTAATGATGGAAACTTAATAAATGGAACAATTTATTCCATCTTCATGATTACAGGCATTATAGGGCAGGGTGAGTAAACAAGGGCAATAAAGCTAACTCTTTTCTCCTCATCCCCTCGTTCAACCAGATGCAGCATTTTGTCATTTTTACTATATACAGGTTGACTTAACTCATTGACTTAAGTTAAAAACTGGCAGCAGCAAGTCTTTGTAATTTAGGACCTTCCTCCATAATCTCTCCAAGGATTTGAATTCTTGAACTACACCATGAGCTCTGAAATGGTGTTCACCACAGCATTCACGAAGCTTTCACAGCTTAATATGAGATCTGACAACCCTTGAAAAGTTGTCATTGTTGTTCAGTTGCTAAGTCTCGTCCGACTCTTGGCAAACCCATGGACTACAGCACATTGGACTTCCCTGTCCTTCACTATCTCCTGGAGTTTGCTCAAATTTGTGTCCATTGAGTGGTGATGCTATCTAACTATCTCATCCTCTGACCACCTCTTTTCCTCTTGCCTTCAATGTTTCCTAGCATCAAGGTCTTTTCCAATGAGTCACTGTTTCCACATTTTCTCTATCTACTATGAAGTGATGTGCCATGAAGTCATAGTAACAAGATGGCAAAGTAACAGGACGTGTGCTCATCTTCTCCTGTGTGTCAATTACAAATTGGCACCTGCCAAGAAGCATTTGCTAGCTACTGAACAACAACAACAAAAGCATTCTCCATCTGTGTCTGCGGAGACCGAACCCTGTGCTGCTGCCTCTGATGACCTTCAACATCCACTGAGGGGCATTCAGTGTAGAGAGTGAGGCACTCTGTGATCTAGGGAAACTGATAGAGTAGATCTTTAGATTGTTGGATATTTTCGGGAACTGATTTCATGATCCCAATCCTTGCATCTCTTCATACTTAGAAAATCATTCAATCCCTTCATGGTGACATCAGCTCCTCATGACTAGCCAAAAACCTTTCGTAAAGTAAGCATTAGATTGCATTGAACTCCCCCTTCACCAAAATCTTATATAATGATCTTCTCCTCCGGGGCTCTTTGAAGCAGTCTCTCAAAGCTATCTGAAGACTGTAGTCCTCATTTGGCTCCAAGTAAAACTTAACTTACAACTCTCACACTGTGCATCCTTTTAGTGAACATGTGAAAACACCCAGAATGCAACTAGTTACTGAACAACCATTGACAGGAGGTTGGAACCCACCAAAATAAGATACCCCACATCCCAGGACTAAGGAGAAGCTGCAGTGAGACAGTAGGAGGGGCACAATCATGTCAAAATCAAATCCCATACTCACCAAGTGGGCAACCCATAAGCTGGAGAACAATACCAAAAAGTTCTTGCAGTGTTGCAAAAGTTCTAGGTCTCCATCAGACTTTCCAATCTGGGGATCCTGCAAACATACTGGGAATCCCCAGGAAATCTGACTTTGAAGGACAGTGGGGTTTGATTGCAGAACTTCCACAGGACTGGGGGAAACAGAGACTCTTAAAGGGTACCAACAAAAACTTGTGCATTCCAGGGGAAGGAGCAGTGACCCCACAGAGACTGAGTCAGGCCTGCCTTGAGCGTTAGAGGATCTCCTATGGAGGCATGGGTCAGCAGTGCCTGCTGCAGGGATGGGAGTCACATGTTGGCATAAGTCCTTCTAAAGGTCACCTTTAGGCCTACTCCAGTACTCTTGCTTGGAAAATCCCATGGATGGAAGAGCCTGGTAGCTGCAGCCCATGGGGTCGCTAAGTCGACATGACTGAGTGACTTCACTTTCACCTTTCACTTTCCTGCACTGGAGAAGGAAATGGCAACCCACTCCAATGTTCTTGCCTGGAGAATCCCAGGGATGGGGGAGCCTGGTGGGCTGCCGTCTATGGGGTCACACAGAGTCGGACATGACTGAAATGACTTAGCAATAGCAATAGAGCCTGTAGACTCCAGGACTGGGCAGCCTCAGGCCAAAAGACAAACAGGGAGGAAGCACAGCCCCACTCATCAGTAGAAAATTGAATTAAAGATTTACTGAGCATGGGCCCTACCCATCAGAGCAAGACCCAGTATTCCCCACAGAAGAAAGTAGGGAAAACTGCTAGACCATTCAGGTATGACATAAATCAAATCCCTTATGATTATACAGTGGAAGTGAGAAGTAGATTTAAGGGACTAGATCTGATAGATAGAGTGCCTGATGAACTATGGAATGAGGTTCGTGATATTGCACAGGAGACAGGGATCAAGACAATCTCCATGGAAAAGAAATGCAAAAAGCAAAATGGCTGTCTGGGGAGGCCTTAAAAATAGCTGTGAAAAGAAGAGAGGTGAAAAGCAAAGGAGAAAAGGAAAGATATAAGCATCTGAACGCAGAGTTCCAAAGAATAGCAAGAAGAGATAAGAAAGCCTTCTTCAGTGATCAATGCAAAGAAATAGAGGGAAAGAACAGAATGGGAAAGACTAGAGATCTCTTCAAGAAAATTAGAGATACCAAGGGAACATTTCATGCAAAGATGGGCTCGATAAAGGACAGAAATGGTATGGACCTAACAGAAGTAGAAGATATTAAGAAGAGGTGGCAAGAATACATGGAAGAACTGTACAAAAAAGATCTTCAAGACCCAGATAATCATGATGATGTGATCACTAATCTAGCGCCAGACATCTTGGAATGTGAAGTCAAATGGGCCTTAGAAAGCATCACTACAAACAAAGCTAGTGGAGGTGATGGAATTCCAGTGGAGCTGTTTCAAATCCTGAAAGATGATGCTGTGATAGTGCTGCACTCAATATGCCAGCAAATTTGGAAAACCCAGTAGTGGCCACAGGACTGGAAAATGTCAGTTTTCATTCCAATCCCAAAGAAAGGCAATGCCAAAGAATGCTCAAACTACCACACAATTGCACTCATCTCACATGCTAGTAAAGTAATGCTCAAAATTCTCCAAGCCAGCCTTCAGCAGTACGTGAACCGTGAACTCCCTGATGTTCAAGTTGGTTTTAGAAAAGGCAGAGAAACCAGAGATTAAATTGCCAACATTCGCTGGAACATGGAAAAAGCAAAAGAGTTCCAGAAAAACATCTACTTCTGCTTTATTGACTATGCCAAAGCCTTTGACTGTGTGGATCACAATAAACTGTGGAAAATTCTGAAAGAGATGGGAATACCAGACCACCTAACCTGCCTCTTGAGAAATCTGTATGCAGGTCAGGAAGCAACAGTTAGGACTGGACGTGGAACAACAGACTGATTCCAAATAGGGAAAGGAGTACGTCAAGGATGTATATTGTCACCCTGCTTATTTAAGTTCTATGCAGAGTATATCATGGGAAATGCTGGACTGGAAGAAACACAAGCTGGAATCAAGATTGCCAGGAAAAATATCAATAACCTCAGATATGCAGATGACACTACCCTTATTGCAGAAAGTGAAGAGGAGCTAAAAGCCTCTTGATGAAAGTGAAAGAGGAGAATAAACAAGCTGGCTTAAAGCTCAACATTCAGAAAACTAAGATCATGGCATCTGGTCCCATCACTTCATGGGAAATAGATGGGGAAACAGTGGTAACAGTGTCAGACTTTATTTTGGGGGGCTCCAAAATCACTGCAAATGGTGACTGCAGCCATGAAATTAGAAGACGCTTACTCCTTGGAGGAAAAGTTATGACCAACCTCGATAGTATCTTCAAAAGCAGAGACATTACTTTGCCGACTAAGGTCCATCTAGTCAAGGCTATGGTTTTTCCTGTGGTCATGTATGGATGTGAGAGTTGGACTGTGAACGAGGCTGAGCACTGAAGAACTGATGCTTTTGAACTGTGGTGCTGGAGAAGACTCTTGAGAGTCCCTTGGACTGCAAGGAGATCCAACCAGTCCATTCTGAAGGGAGATCAACTGTGGGATTTCTTGGGAAGGAATGATGCTAAAGCTGAAACTCCAGTACTTTGGCCACCTCATGCGAAGAGTTGACTCACTGGAAAAGACTTTAATGCTGGGAGGGATTGGGAGCAGGAGGAGAAGGGGACGAGAGAATGATATGGCTGGATGGCATCACAGACTTGATGAATGTGAGTCTGAGTGAACTCCGGGAGATGGTGATGGACAGGGAGGCCTGGCATGGTGCACATCATGGGGTCGCAAAGAGTCGGACACGACTGAGTGACTGAACTGAACTCAACTGAGTCTCTCCTTTCAGGAAGTCTGCACAAGCCTCTTATCCTCATCAACCAGCCTCCAGAAAGAAAACCCACAATCACAGAGACCTAACCAAAATGAACACATGCATCACAGCCTTGTGTAACTCAGTGAAGCTATGAGCCATACCATGCAGAGCCACCCAAGACAGATGGTTCGTGGTGGAGAGTTCTGACCAAACATGGTCCACTGGAGAAGAAGTAAAGTGAAGTGAAGTCTCTCAGTCATGTCCGACTCTTTGAGATCCCATAGACTATAGCCTACCAGGCTCCTCTGTCCATGGGATTTTCCAGGCAATAGAACTGGAGTGGATTGCTATTTCCTTCTCCAGCAGATCTTCCTGACCAAGGGATCAAACCCAGGTCTCCCACATTGTAGACAGATGCTTTTACCGTCTGAGCCACCGGGGAAGTCCACTGGAGAAGGGAATGGCAAACCACTTTGGTATTCTAGCCTTGAGAACCCCACGAACAGTATGAAAAGGCAAAAGATTTGACACCAGAAGATGAGCCCCCACTCCACTCCAAGTCAATAGGTTTCCAATATGCTACTGGGGAAGAGTGGAGAAATAGCTCCAGAAAGAATAAAAGAGGCTGGGCCAAAGTGGACATGATGCTCAGTTGTGGATACGTCTGGTGGTGACAGTAAAACCCGATGCTGTAAAGAATAATATTGCATAGGAACCTGGAATGTTAGGTCAAGGTCAAGCAGAAGATGGCAAGAGAAAACTCTGACATTTTAGGAATCAATGAACGAAAATGGACGGGGAATGGGCTAATTTAATTCAGATTGCAACCACAATCGCAAATAATCCCATTATTCATAACACTGAGTTCCTGCTGAGATATCAAAACCAGAAATCTCAAAGCAAAGAGCGATGGCTCATCTTTTACAATTGAGAAAAAATATTGAGGAGGAAAGGAAACTCCTCCCTCTTAAATTTGTCAGATCAATGCTATCTTCAGTTTTCATTGACATGATCCAGAGTACTCAATTTCCTGATTTGAGGAGCCCACATTCAAGGTGACTTTCAAGGTCAAGAAGAGCTTTCAGGCTTCTTTTTGCCATGGCCCATGAACTCTCCAGTCCTTCAACAGGAATCTCCTTCTGCTTTATGCTTTCTGAACACACTGCTGTTAGTGCTTGAAGAGGTCAGCGCACAGGTCTCCAGAGCCACCCCCCTTGAGGAACTTCTCGGCAAAGCTGCAACTGAAGCACTGTACTTGGGCTTCACATCAGTGCAAGCCTCCTCTGCACTGTGCATGGCATCAGCTGTTTCTGGTGTTTTTACCTAAATTTGAAGTATTTAATACACTCATGATACTGACCTTTGTTGGTTACACATGTTGTGAATCTCTTCTCCCAATTTTTAGCTTGTGTTTTAAGGTGTCACTGGATGAACAAACATTTTACATTTTAATATATTCCTATTTATCAGCCTTTTATTAAATAGTCATTGCTTGGCCTGATTCAGAAAATTTTTCTTGCTTATATTTACCATTAAGAATTTAAAATTTGTTTTTCATATTTAAGTCCTTTCTGGATGCTTATGTAGTATGAGTATGAGTTAGGTTCCAGTTGTATCTTTAACATATGAGAACCATTCTGGACAGTTCCTTTTGTTGAACACCTGTCTCTTCCCCAATGATGTAATATGCCACCTCTGTCATACAACAGATTTCTACACGTATGTGGCCTGTGTCAGGACTCTTATTCACTTTTATTGGTCTGTTTATCTATATCTGCTGGTGCCACACAATCTTAACTATTTATTTAGTTCTTATATCTGGGAGGGTAAGCCTGCTTGCTCTTCTATCTTAAAAGTGTCCAGGCTATAATTCACTCCTACTCTTCCATATACATTTTGAAATCATCTCAACAATTTTCAAAAATTCTCTCTTGTGTGTTGGAATTCATAAAATGTTGAATCACAGTTCATTTTGAGGAAACACATATGTGAATAAAAATGAAAGGAAAAATTAATAAATTCGCAAGTCATGCTATCTGGGCTTCCCAGGTGGCTCAGTGGTAAAGAATCTGCCTGCCAACACAGGAGACCTGGGTTTGACCCCTGGGTTGGGAAGGTCCCTCAGAGGACGTAATGGCAATCCACTACAGTATTCTTGCCTAGAAAATCCTGTGGACAGAGGGGCCTTGTGGGCCACAGTCCATGGTGTCACAAAGAGTCAGACACAACTTAGGGGACACATGTCACACTATCTAGCAAAAGAACAACAAAGAAACCACAAGAAGAAAATAATAATGGTAAAGGTAGAAATGAATGAGAGGTTTAGAAAAAAACAGCTCTAATGAATAAGTTAAATTTTAGTTTTCTAAAGATAGGATGAAATAAAAATACTACTAACTAATGTAATCAAGAATAAAAGGGACAAATCACAGATACACAATGTAAGAAAGAAAGGACAGTGGAGATATAATTGAAATAGAAGAAATTTTAAAAATCAAAAGGAGTTCCCTAGTGTCCTAGTGCTTAGGATTCAATGCTGTCACTGCTGTGACCCAAGTTCAATCCCTGGTCAGGGAATTGAGATCTAACAAGCTGTGTCGAGTGCCAAAAAATAAATAAAGAAAATCAATAAAAATAAAAAGAAACTACTTTGCAAACTTTAATGCAAAATCATTTGCATGTTTAGATACAATTGACTGTTTCCTAAGGAAATACAATTTACCAAACAAGCCAATTAATGATAGAAAACTTAAGCAGATGAATTTCCATAGAAGAAACAGAGAACATTACCAACGAATTTCCCCGCCACCACACACACACACACACACACACACACACACACACACAAACCAGCTGCAGAAAGTTTCATAGAAGTCAGCCAAATCTGTAAAGAAAGAGACCTCTGATGCACCATAAATTGTTTGCAACGCTTTTAAAATGAAGAAAAACTTCCAATTTCTTTCTTCTATAGCAAGTATTACATTGATATTTATACTCAATTTTGTAGTAAACAGCATGAAAAAGAGAACTATAGACTGAATTACTTATGAATATTAAAGCAAACTATTTGAATAAAATGGGTTTCCCAGGTGTCTCAGCGGTAAAGAATCTGCCTGCCAACTCAAAGAGACATAGCAGACAAGGGTTCAATCCCTTGGTTGGGAATATCCCCTGGAGGAAGAAATGGCAAACCACTCCAGTACTCTTGCCTGGAAAATAGAAATATTATACTCGAAAACATTAGGAAACACTCCAACATCACATCACTATATACCGTGAACAGGTAGGATTAGGGAAACCATTAATATATTACATCAGATTAACAAATTTAGGAAGATAATCATATGGTTATTTCCATAGATGCTGAAAAAGCTCCTGATCAAAACTCTCCACACAGTGAAATTTATGAGTGATTTCTTAATATGATAAAATATATACACTTTGTTCCTAAAGCCAGAATCTAACTTAACACAGAAATACTAAGGGTATTTCTGTAAGATCAGCAATAGACCAAAGAGGCCCTCAACATTGTACTGGCGGCATTAGGAGAAAAGTAAGAGAAATCAGGAAGAGGCCTAAGAATGGGAGAGAAAAGGAGTCAATCCATCCCTTGCAGGTGGTATGATTATGTATCTGGGAAGCCCCCAAAGTATTTTTCTTCCCCCTCCCCCAAAGTATTTTTAATTTGTCTTCAAATGTTGCTCATTTCTTACTATAAATCTAGGGTTTTTTCTGATATCATATATCTTCTGCCTGAAAAACTTCCTTTAATGTTTCTTATAGCACAGACAATTGGGAATTCATTCTCTTGGCTTTTGTTTGTCCAAAAGCATCTGTATTTTTGCCTAAATTTTTGAAAGATATTTTCACTGGTATAGCTTTTTCTGTTCACCATATTTTTTTCTTTCAGCTCTTTAAAGATGCAATTCTTGTCTTTGTTCCTCTGAATGTAATGTACCTTTTTCTCTGACTGCCTTCAACATTTTCACTTTACCTTTGGTTTCCAGCAATTTTAATGTAATCCATCTAGATTAAAAAAGAAAATCCTGTTGAGAGTCTCTGTGTCCTTGGATCTATGATTTCATCTCTTTCATTATTTTTGGAACATTTTCAGCCTACCTCTTTGAATACTTCTGCTCTGTTATCTCTTCTTCTGGGATTTCAGCTACATGGGTGTTAGACTGTTCAATATGGTATTGCAACTCTTTAGAGCTTTGTTGTTTGTTTTTACTCCTTTTTCTCTTTGTGTTTCAGTCTAGGTAATTTTTATTGACCTACCATCAATATCTGTAATCATTTCTTTGGATATCTTAAGGCTACTGATGAGCCCAGAGCTCTTCACCTCTCTCTCTCTTTTTTTTTAAATAATTTCAGTATTTCCATTTGACTCTTTCTTATTATTTCCAGATTTTTGTGAATTTTAACACTAGGTCCTCAGTACAGTAATCTGCTTATCTTTGAGATATGTGCTTCCTTGTTCCTGCATTCTTCCATGTTTCTTATTATCTACTACTTCCCTTCTGGGTCTCATGGGTTGGCTGCACAGATCCTGCCAGGCAGGCAACCCTCTCCATCCTGCCACTCCCCTAGGCTCCAGTGGTAGCCCCTCCCTTTGCCCTTTCAAGTCTGTAAGGGGCAAGACCTCATGATCTGGCTACAAAGGAGACACTCAAATATTTATTGGATCAATTAATTAAAGTATCTGGAACATGAGGTGTTGAGAGAACCCAGGATGATAAGCATGGAATTAGGAATTCAATTATAACTCATTGGTAAAAGACCTTGACTTCCTCTGAGCGCCCAGAAAGCAGGCTGAACTGCCACCTAGAAAAAACCAAATGGATCTAAGTCCAAAGTCAAGTGCAGAAGGTGGGTACTGTGCAGAAGACTTTATCAGCTGCTGGGTGCTGAGCCCCCATGCCTGTGGGCAAGGTCCTGTCTGTTCTGTCATCCACGTGGCCTCCTAACTTTAGCAAAAGAAAAGAAAACCCTCTTTGACAGTTCACCCTAAGAGCCTGGGATTTCTGTCTTTGCTGCTGGCTTTATACTGGGTAGTAAAGGAAGATAATGATCCCTACCCTGATTCTCATTCTATAGGTGATCCTGAGGAAGCACCCACCCTTTCTGGACCTGTTTCTACATCTATAGAACAGATGAGGTTAGAGCTGTAAGGGAAATAACTGAGATTAAGGGCCTACAGGACTATGAGTTGTTCTTTGTATTAATACTTTAAAAAGAGCCAACATTTTTGAGTGTCTACTAAGAAACAGGCGATTGAGCCTGACGTGCTGTGATTCATGGGGGTCGCGAAGAGTCGGACACGACTAAGCGACTGAACTGAACTGAACTGATGTGCATTATTCCATTCAGTTCTCAAAGCAACCCAATGAGGTAGATGCTACTGGTATCACTAGTTTACACACATAAAAACTGGCATCTCACATTATTCTCACAACTCTCCAATAGAAATGCTGGTCCCATCACAGCTCTGAGAGGCGCAGTGATCTAGGTCTCTCAGTTCACAGAAGACAGGAGTTGGGCTCGGTTTGGGTCTTCCTGACTCCAGAGCCTTCTTTCCTCTTCTTCACACTCTCCATTCCATGCTTATGACTGGTTTCCGTTCTTGAACAGTCCATAAAATCTTCAAAGTTCAGTAATCCCGTGTCCCCAGTATGACAGACAGACCGAGAGGATAGAAATGTTTTGATTAAAAAACTGAAATAAGGGCGGAGGCCTGCACATCCAGCGGAGCGGCCAAAGAAAGGTATACCACACCACTACTCCAAGGCGGGCGGCTGGCTGGCGGGTCCGCTCCGCACCCACGCGCACCCGCGGGCGGCGGTCGCGCCAGGCTCGGCAGCGGAACTGCGCTGCGCGGTGGCGCGGACACCCTCGCCTTCGCACGCCCGGGTGACATGTGCCTGCGCTTCTCTGGCTTCGGGCAGAGTGGAGGTGGACTTTCTCCTCAACCATGTGGACAGCGGAAGCGGCCGAGCGCAAGACGGACAGTGGGAAGAAGTATATCAATACTTCCTCGTCTACGACTGGAAGGCGTTGTCCAGGAGGGTGAGCTCGGCGCTCAAGAACCGCAACCATCTGGATGCTGGAACCCCATGACGGGGGCATCAGGGTCGAATTCCAACGGCATGTCGAGCGTGCGGGGCCCGCGCACACCCGCATCCCCCCTGGCCCTGACTATCCCCCCCCACCCCTGCCCCCGACTGTCCCTTCCACCCTTGACTTTCCCCCCCTCCCCAGCCCCACCGCTGCCTCTGACCCCATCGCCTGCCCCCTAACCCAATGCCTAACCTTGCTCTCGCCCCTAGCCCCAAACCCTGACCCCGAACCCCTGACCCTCGACTCTTCCTTCCACCCCAGACTGTCCCTCACCTCTCCTCCCTTTCTCTTTACTTGCTTTCTCCTTTTCTGTTTATTGTTTTAACTTCAGAAGTACCTGAGAGTCTTAAAAAGCACAAGAGTCCAAACAGAATTTGGAGAGCTCCCAAACCTTCTGTGTTGTTTCTGCCTTTTATTGACTAGCTGTGATTACTAACAATCCTGTTTCAGAGAATTGTTAGAACCTTGAGAATTTGACCATTTAATTTGGGCCTTAGGAGCATCATTTCTTTAAGAGAAGATAATTCTGCTCTCTAACCCCCGGCCCTATTCCCACCTCTGTTGCCCCACCTCTTGCCCCCAGTCCTATCCCTGCCCCTCTCCCAGGCCAGCGGCCTGATTGAGGGCCAGGGACTGAGCGCTGTGTTCCTGGTGCTACTGGGTCCACCGCAGGTTGTAGCTACCACGTGGTATCCTGTTGTCCGTCCACCCTTTTCGAGTATCTGTGGCCCACTTGCCTCTCACATCCCACCTTCACTTCGAGCTGTTTGAGAAAGGAGCCCTTCAGGGCTCCTTCCTCAGCCCGTGTGTCCAACCAGCCTGTATTCATAAAACTTCTGGATTAGAATATCATCTTCAGTGGAATCATCATCTCCTTAAAGAAATGATGTTCCTAAGGCCTAAATTAAATTGTCAAATTCTCAAGGTTCTAACAAGTCTTTGAACAGGATTGTTAGTAATTAACAACTAGACAATAAAAGGCAGAAACAATACAGAAGATTTGGGAGCTGTCCAAGTTCTGTTTGGGCTCTTGTGCTTTTTAAGACTCTCAGGTACTTCTGAAATTAAAACAACAGCAAAAACAGAAAAGGAGAAAGCAAGTAAAGAGAAAGCGAGGACAGTTTGGGATGGAAGAAAGAGAGCCAGCCAGTACCAGCCCTGGGGAGGCGCTCCCTCTGGTGGCGACTCCTTGAAGTTGCAAGCAGGGTGGACTTCCTTTGTAGCGCAGGGCTGGCGAGGGCTGGGGGAGCCTGAATAATAGGCAGAGCTGTTAAGGGGAACTTGCTCACAGAGATGGCTGTGGTCTATTTCTGCTAGGTTTGGCTGCAGAGTAGCTAAATCTGTCCTTTTTCCAGCTTTGTCAGCATGGGGAATTCTAAGCCTTCCTAGGGCTGTGTCCCCTGTGGAGTCCCTGCTGTGTGTCTGGTGCTTTGAAGTATGGACCTAGGAGGAGGAATTACTTGCTTTACAGAGGAAGAAACAAACTCAGAGGGGTTAAACCGATTTCTCCAGATCATCACAATAATATAACCTTTTTGTTTATTTGTTTTTATTGAAATATTGTTGATTTACAATATTGTGTTAGTTTCAGGTATGCAGTGCAAACTAATTCAGTTATACACATGTATATATACTCTTTTCCAGATTCTTTTCCATTATAGGTCATTACAAAATATTGTCTATAGCTCCCTGTGCTATGCAGTAAGACTTTGTTGTTTATCTGTTTTATTTATAGTAGTACGTATATGTCACTCCCAAGCTCCTGATTTATCCCTGCCCCTGTTTTCCCCTTTGGTAACCATAAATTTGTTTTCTGTATCTGTGAGTCTATTTCTCTTTTGCAAATAAGCTCATTTGTATTTTTTTAAGATTCCACATATAAGTGATGTCATATGATGGTTGTCCTTTTCTGTCTGACTTACTTCACATAGTATGATCATCTCTAGGCCCATCCATGTTGCTGCAAATGGTATTATTTCACTCTTTTTATGGCTGAGTAATATTCCATTGTTATATATACATATACCACAACTTCTTTATCCATTCATCTGCTAATGTATGCTTAGATTACTTCCATTCTTGGCTATTGTGAATAGTACTGCTATGAATATTGGGGTGCATGTATCTTTTTAAATTAGAGTTTTAATCTTTTTAGAATACACACCCAGGAGTGGGATTCCTAGATCATGTGATAACTCTATTGTTTGGTTTTTAAGGAATCTCAATACTGTCCTCCATAGTGACTACACCATTTTACATTCTAACAGTATAGGAGGGTTCTCTTTTTGCCACACCATCTCCAGCATTTATTATTTGCAGACGTTCTGATGATGGCCATTCTGACTGGTGTGAGGTGATACCTCATTGTTTTGCTTTACATTTCTCTAATAATTAGAGATATTCAGCATCTTTTTGTGTGTCTGTTGGCCATCTGGATGTCTTCTTTGGAGAAATGTCTATTTAGGTCTTCTGCCCATGTTTTGATTGGGTTGTTTGTGTTTTTGATGTTGAGCTGTATGAACTATTCGTATATTTTGGAAATTAAGCTCTTATCAATTACCTCATTTGCAAATATTGCAAATGTTCTGTAGGTTGCAACCCTATTCTGTAGGTTGTCTTTTCGTTTTGTTTATAGTTTCCTTTGCTGTGCAAAGGCTTATAACTTGATTAGGTCCCATTAGTTTATTTTTGCTTTTATTTCTGTTGCCTTGGGAGACTGACCTATTGAAACCATTACTATAGTTTACATTGAAGAATGTTTTGCCTATGTTCTTTTCTAGGAGTTTTATGGTGTCTTGTCTTATATTTAAGTCTTTAAGCCATTTTGAGCTTATTTTTGTGTATGATATGAGGGAGTGTTCTAACTCATTGATTAACACACAGCTGTCCATCTTTCCCACCACCATTTGCTGAACAGATAGCCTTTTCACCCTTGTATATTCTTGGCTCCTTTGTCAAAGAGTAATTGACCATAGGCGTATGAGTTTCTTTGTGGGTTCTCTAATCTGTTCCATTGATCCATGTCTGCTTTTGTGCCAATACCATGCTGTTTTGATTACTGTAGCTTTGTAGTGTCATCTGAAGTTAAGACCACCATTTTGAATCCACTTATGTCCTGGCCATCTTCTTCTTTCATTCACATTCTCTCCCTGGGTGATGTTGCTCATGACATGGTTTTAATACCCATCTGTGTGTGATGACTTCTGAGTTTATAAAATGCTTTACCTGTTCTCCAGACTGTCAGTCAACTTAATATCTGTTCTTGGATATTTCAAAAGTATCTCATGGCTAACATGTTCAAGACTGGACTCTTGGTTCTCTTTTTCACTCTCACTCCCAACATTCCTTAACCTCTTCCAGTCTTCTCTTTCACAGAAAATGTCACCATCATCTGCCCAGTAGTTTGAGGCGGAAAGCCAGGAGACATCCTAAATTCTTCCCTTACTACCATTCCCTTTACCCTCAACCAATCAGTAACATCTGTCATTTCTAGATCCAAAATACATCTTGAATGCTCCACGTCTGCCCATCTCCCTTCTCCTTCACCTGCAGGGGCTACCACAACAGCCTCTGTACTCAGGCGCCTACATCTCTTAATGACTTATTCACTCAACAGATAGATGTCAAATGAGCACATCCTATTTGTCAGGCACTTCTCTGGATACTGGGAACACAGCAGGAGCAAGACTTATCCACTGGCTTCTTGTCGTCTGTTCTTCAGTGTTACCATTGTGTTGTAACTGTTTGGTTTTTTTTAATTATGCTACTTGCTTGCTTAACAGTTACACAGTGATTTCCAGACTCTTCACCTTGGCCCACAAGCGCAGGAGTGATCTGGCCTCTCTGGCAGTTTCTCCTGCCAGCCTTCTCCTCTTCTCCACTCATGTTCATGTGCTGTAGCCACACTGCCCTCCTTCCAGCCTTCCGGTTCCTTAGCTGTGTCACACTCCCTCCCAGCTCAGGGCCTTTGTTCAAACTGTCCTCTCTGCCTGGAGTGTTCTTGCCCCAACATTATGATTGCTATTTCCTTCTTCTTCAGGTCTTGATGTAAATGACACCTTTGAACACCCTATTATTTCCTCTCCTTCCGTCCTGGACGTTTCTTCCATTGCCTTTATCTCACTGGGTGGTATTAAAATCAATCAGTTTTACTTTTATCTACTACTAAACTCCTGTAGGGCAAGAATCACAACTATATAATTCACCAGTCTATATCCAGCAGCTAGAAGGTGCATTTATTAAATAAAAAAATGTAGGACTGAGGCTTTCTCCTTCTCACTTTCACCTGCCCCAGAGCTGAAAGAAGCACCTCCTCCTCTGTGGCATTTTCCCCTTCAGGCTAAACACCCCACACAGTAGCCTGCTCTACGCAGCACTGCCTAAACTATGTTCAATTAAGCCTTGCTATCGCAGAAAGTTTCATGATGAGTTACATTTGGAGAGTTACAGTACATAGCATGCTGAGGTCCTGTTATAAAGAGCTTGTTTAGCTCTGTTCAATTCCTCTATTCCCCACCTGCCTTGTTTGCCTAAATATTGCAGTACAGCTTAATCAGAGACTCGGCAATTTCTGAGCTCAAGGACAATGGCCAGATTCTATACAGAATCGCTGCAGAGTCAGCCTGGAGTAGAAACTGAAAGCCTGGACCTTGGACCAGACAGGCTTCCAGGGCCTGAGTGTTCTCTCCATACCCTGGGGATGATGAATGTACTGGGCACCTGTGGCAGGCTGAGTAATGATCCCCAAAGATGACCACATCCTACCCCCAGAGACATGAATGCTACATTACATAGCAGAAGAGACATGGCATACATGAATAAAGAAGTTTGCTATTATCCTGGATTATGTATTATTTGTGGGCCTGATACAATCACAACTGTCCTTAGAAGAAAGATGCCGGTGGGTGAGAATCATGGGAGAAGGTGATGTGATGATGGAAGCAAAGGCTGGAGTGATGAACTTTAAATATGAAGGAAAGGGGTACAAGTCAAAGAACACAGAAGCTGAAAACAGCAAGATAACAGCTTCTCCCCTCAGAGCCTCCAGGAGGAGTCAGCCTTGCTGATACCCTGACTTTAGCCTAATGAGACTGATTTCCGACTTCTGACTTCTAGAAGTGTAAAGAATAGATTTGTGTTGTTTTAAATTTGTAGCAATTGCGATGGGAAGCTAATATAGAACCTTGAAGAGGTTCAGTAAGTCTTAATTTGGAACTTTTCCTTTTCTCTTGCAATCCCAAATGGCCATGGCAAAACCCTTAGCCTGTAATCTGTGCACCATGAGTTAGCCTGCTCTTTTCTCTCCCCAGAGGGACTTTCTCTCACAGGTAGCCAGCCCAACCTCCAGGGCCCAATTCAATACATCCTCCTCCACACGGTCTGCTATGATCCCACCACACCCACCAGATAGAGCAGAGTCCACAGCATTGACAGTGGGGACCCTGTCCACCTCGCAGCACAGTTGCCCTCATTCACGTCTCATTCTCCACCAGACTGTGAGCATCAGAGGAGGTTTCATGGACAGATTGAATGAATGGCATATAAGGTGAAAGCCCAAGGCTCTAGAAGAGGGCTTTGCTCTATGGTTCCACATGAAATAAACATGCTCTGTCTATTGTGAGCAGATGCTTTCATCTGTGTCCTCACCTTGGGCCCACCTTGTGAAGCCAGTACCTCACTTTGCACCCTGGACAGTTTCCTTTGGGCATCCCACAAGCCCCTCAAGCCTACTGGGTTCGCATGATGCAAACTGACATCAGCATGTAACAAACGTTGCTCTCCTGTATCCCCTGATGCCATCAGGCCATCAGCACCACCATGTACCCACCCCCCCAAGTTGGGGGCTCTTCCTTCTCTCACTTCCCATATCTAATTATTTACAAAGTCCTGCCATTTCTACCGTATACTCATCTCTCAAATCCATCTTCCTCTCTCCATCTCCACTGCCCCTTTCTGCAGGCCAGACCACCATCACCTTTTCACTGGACCCTGCTACAGCTTCCTCCATGGTTTTTCTGCTCCAACCAGCCCCTTTCCCACACAGCAGCAGCCAGAAAGAGCTGCTAAAACCCGCATCTGAGCACTTTGCTCTCCTTGCCCAGACAGAGCAGATGACAGATGGATGGTTCAGTCTCCTGTGTGTAGCCAATCAGCTGCCTTGCTCCTTGTCCTTCTCCAGTGTTTCCTAGGAGACCGCAGCTGCTGGTGGCAGATGGCCCCCAGCTACATCCCTGTATGCTGAATTATGGTACCCAGTTCTGCAAGGAAATCAGCAGCAGCTTCCTCTGTGGCCACCATTATGACCCGAAGGGACCCAGCCCTGCCAGGCCAGCAGAGGCCTCCTCAGGCCTTCATAGGCTGGCAAGCATAATAAACTTGTGCCAAGCATTATAACTGGTTCTTACATCAAATACCCTTTTCCACAGTAAAAGTTTTGAAAAGGATTTTTATAATTCTGAGTTTTGTGAAGAGTAAACTATTCATTTTGTTTTGTAACTTAACTTTATTCTAAGTTAAAAATTAGTTTGGGATGCCTGTGACTAGTTGGCATCATACTGCATTTTTAGATATTTAAACATTTATTAATTTTGATATTGCTATCTATCTGCTTATGTTTTAGAGTCAATATAATTTTCTTCTTGGGGCTTAACTATTTGTGTAAGATCTTGGAAAGCTTGTGGGCCCCAAGCCATGAGGCCATGAGACTATTAAAATGTCTCTGGGTTTTTGCAGAGCCCTGGCTCCCCCAAGAGCTTAAGGCTGAATTCATCCCAGAGCCAGGTGGCTCCTGGCATGTACTGTGCCATGGAGGACCTGGGGATAAGGAAAGTGGGGGACAGGCTTGGGGTAGGGGAGATCCTGGAAATTCTGAACATGCCTTCCCACCTTCATCTTGCACCTTCCTTCTTCCCGTGCCCTCTCCCCGCACATGGCTGGCTCAGACCCAGCTGTCTAGAAGTTTGGCTCCTCCACGAACTTAGGCCCTGAGCTAAGTGAAGAGAGATCAGAGATCTCTGATCTCTGTGGCTGTCCCATACCTCAATCTCTTTTCTGATACTCCATTTTTAAGACCCCATGTCCCCAACATTCCAGCTTCATGGGGCTGTACAATGGAAAGAGTGGAGACTTTGAAGTCAGAAAGGCCTGGACTCGTATGCTGGCTCGGCCTTGAATTAGTTCGATAATTTGGGGCAAGCTATTTCCCTTCTGTGAGACCTGCTTTCCTCATTTGCAAGATTAGTTGGATAATGCTCACTCATGGCTATGTTAAGGATCAAACATGAAGCCGCTGGCACAGCGCTGGGCAGTCTGTAGGCGTGTAGTGAAGAGGAGTGTCTTTTATTCCAGCCATTTCTGACCCCACAGTCTCACCAGTCACTGAATTTGGCCCTCATATCCTGGTTTCCTGCCCTTTTAGGTGATCCTTGCCACTAAGTTACCTGTCAGGATGCCAAGCCTATGTGAGGAAGAAAATGAGAGGTCTGTTCGCCACATAGCTGATAGGTACTGGGCATAGTGGTGGGTGCTTTAAGCAGGTGATAGTATCACCCTTTAAGGACTGCTAGACAGAAACAGTTATTTTTTTTCCAACAGGCTCTGCTCCCTCTTCCCCATTCTCAGTATCCCAGGGGCCCCACCACTCTGCAGAGGTGCAGAAGGCAAAATGTGGGTCCTCTTGGTGGAGTTACAAGCCACAGTCCCCCATATTCATCAAGAGAAAACTGATTATAACTAAAACTGGTTCCCCTGACCGTTGAGCTCAATCCTACTATTTAGGCCAGCAGGAAGGCATACCTTTTAAAATAGAAAAAATATAATCACTTAATTTCAGTGCTCATCATAAAAGGTTTCGAGTCAGCAAACCAGCTTAATGGGTTGTAGCTAATGCATTTTCCTTACAGAAAGCAGATGGCCTGTGTCCAGCTTCCACCAGAATTACAGTCATCCTGCAAAAGATGGCAGCACAAACTTGACCCACCTTTCTGTCGTCCACCAAAACTTCTTGCAGCTTTCTTCGAACAAGGGGCAGTGCCTCCAGAAATCCAAGTCGAAGACTGCCCAACAAGCACGAGGTAAGCTCTCTAAATTGCCTTCCAGTTGCCATCACCACCATCTGCATCATCACCACTACCATGATTGCCACCATCCCATCATTACCATCACCATCATCATCGTCACCACCACCTCTGCTTCCGTAGCATCCCCACCACCATTACCATTCCCACTATCGTCACCATCAGCCAGCTACCGTCATCAATACCACCACCGTCACTATCAGCCAAACACCGTCATCCCTACCACCACCATCACCATTACCCAGCCATCATCATGAGCGTCTGCCATGTATCAGGCAGGATATACCACACAACACTGCTATGAGGTTAGCACTGCTATCCCTATTTTCCAGAGAGAAAACTGAAGCTCAGAGAAGATAAAACATTTCTCCAAATGTACCCCGCTGATAAGGGCTAGGGTTCAAAGTGTGGTTACTCTAAAAGCCCAGGTTTGTTGGTTTGTTTGTTTTACTGTGATATAATGTCTCTCCTCTTTCTCCTTTTATCGCCATGAACTGCCTCTCCCTTTGCTTGTCAGCTCTCATAAGCTCCTCCTCTCCAGTGCTCCCTAATTTCTGGCATACCCTCAAGATTAAATTCTGTCTTATATCCATGTGGTTTTGGCTATGCTCTGTATTATGCACTTGTAGCTACCTCATGGTAGTGCTTAATACAATCTGTTATTAGTTATGTCCTCTATTCGCCCATCTCTTTCAGACATACTCTTTGAGGATGGAGACTGTCTACTGGTCAGTGTAACCCAGGTGCCCAGAGCTTGGCTCATGGTTAGCTCATAGTTTATTCAAAAGTTTGTAGACTGAATCCATGAATGAATATATCCATGTATGGACAGATGAATGAAGAGAGAGATGGATTAATGGATGAGTGGAGAGATGATTAAGTGCATTAACAGATGGTTAGGGGTAACTCTCAAGTCGGCATTTCCGTTTACTCAATTCTTACATCTCCAGATGCCAATTCCACTTGGCTCTTCTGCTGTCATCTCAACCTATACAAAGCTGAGCGCTGCCCTAGGTGATTCCTTATCTCTTTTCTGACAATGGTGTTCCTTTCACTGGTCCTCTGTTTATTTCATCCAGTCAGCAGTGTTTTCTGCTCATTTGTTTGGCTATCTGCTGTGTGCCAAACAGAGCTGTAGAGGATGGAGACAGAGTCCCTAAGACAGGCAAGTTTCCAAGGGACTCAAAGGAGTTCCCAGTCCACAGTAGGGTGGAAGGTGATGTAGCAAACAGTCAGCAAGTAAAAAGTTAGCAAGATAATAACAGAGCATAAGGAGTGATACCTTAATGAAATAAAGAGAATGATGAGATAGAAAGAAAGGACCTTACAGCAGATAAGATGGTGGGGACAGGGGGCTTGTTTGATATGTGATATTAAACAAGACCTGAAGGATGAGAATAAGCCATTGAATATAAGAGCAAAAAGAAGAACATTCCAGGCAGAGAAATCAGCAAATGCAAGGGCTGTGGGACTGCAAAGAGCCTGGTGTGTTTCAGGTTCAAAAAAGGGATCAGTGAGGCTGGAGTGCTGTGAACAGCAGGTGAATGTATGAAAGGAAGTTGTTAACAGGCCTGGGCCAGGGCCTGCAGGGCCTAGAAGGCTATGGTTAAGAGTCAAATTTTATTCTAAGGACATTGGCAAGCCCTTGAAGGGCCTCAAATTGGAGAATTACATGATCCATCTCACAGGTGGCAAGGAGCTGCCCCGGAAAGCCCCAGGTGCACATGATTCACGGGTGAGTTATCTTGAGTCCTTGCTGCTGCTGCTGCTGCTGCTAAGTCGCTTCAGTCGTGTCTGACTCTGTGCGACCCCATAGACAGCAGCCCACCAGGCTCCACCGTCCCTGGGATTCTCCAGACAAGAACACTGGAGTGGGTTGCCATTGCCTTCTCCAATGCATGAAAGTGAAAGGTGAAAGTGAAGTTGCTCAGTCGTGTCCGACTCTTAGCAACCCCGTGGACTGCAGCCTACCAGGCTCCTCTGTCCATGGGGTTTTCCAGGCAAGAGTACTAGAGTAGGGTGCCATTGCCTTCTCCGTCTTGAGTTGTTAGGAAAGGGATAACTCCAGTTCCATTTAAACTGTTAGAGTGCACAGAAAAGGAAACTATCCAAATGCTTTTAGTAAAGTCATCATAACACTGTTGGCCACCGTGAACAAAAAACCTCAGCAAAAGAAAACAACTCAAGCTTGTTTATAAGTATTAATACACAAAAATCCTCAAAATTTTAGTAAGTAGAATTCTGAAGCACATGAAAAGAATGACACACCCCCACAAGCTAACATTATACCTAAAAGGCAAGGAAGGCTTGAGTTTAGCAATTAAATTATAATTAAATATGTTGAAAGATAAAAGTGGAAGAGACATGATTATCTCTGAAGAGAATGAAGACATCTGATCAATTCACCATATATTCTCAATTTTCTTTAATTCTTAGTAAAATTGGAGTAGATAGATGAATTATATATCATATGCCAAAAATCATCCTCATTCCTAATGGTGAGATACTGAAACATTTCCATTGAAGTTGAGAAGAATAATTCTAGGGCTGCATTAGGAACAACTGGATAAGACAAAGAAGTGAGAGGTGTGAATAAGAAGGAAGGAGGCAACACTGTCGTTTTTGTGAACAATAAGTTCAAGCTCATCTAGAAACTATTGAAACTAATTTAGAGAGATTAGTATGACTCCTGAATAGAGAGCAATACATGCAGAAACTCAATTATATTGTTTATAAATACAGTGAAGGATACAGTTTTTAAATATGTCATTTCAAAAAGCACATGAAAATATGTTCAGCATCACTAGCTGCTAGGGAAATGCAAATTAAAATGGTGAGATACTCCTACATGCTCACTGGAATGGCTAAAATGAAAAAGGCTGATAGCACCAAGTACTGATAGAACTGAATCTCTCATCCATTACTAATGGGAATGTAAGATGGTACAGCCACTCTGGAAACACATGATGCTTCATAAAATGTTACACACGCACTTAACATGCAACTTGTAAATGCACTCCTGAGCACTTATCCTAGAGAAAAGAAAACATGTTTGCAGAAAAACTTGTACAGGTATGTTCATAGCAGTTCTATTTGTAATCTCCACAAACTGAAAAAAAAAAAAACTGCAAATGTCCTTCTGTAAGAGAATGGTTAAACCAAAGGAATAATGATCAGCAATAAAAAGGAACAAACTAGTGAAATATACAACTACTTTGGTAGATCTTCAGGGAACTCTTCGTGAAAAAAAAAAAAGCAATCTCAATACTCTCAAACTTCAAAAATTTAGAGATGAATGACAGACTAGTAGCGGCCACATCTCCTCTGGGCATTTTCCACCAGAAAAATCAGGGGCGGATGTGACTGTGAAGAGGGAGCAAGTAAGAGAGAGAGACCCTTTGTGGTGAAAGAACAGTCCTGTATCTGGATTGTGGTTGTGTTTATATAAATCTATACGTGTGATAAAATGTCATAGACTATGTACAAAGACATACTTAACAAAATGAGTGCTTACAAAAACTGGTAAAATCCAAGTGAGGTCTGTAGTCTACTTAATTGTATGATGTCAATGTCAGTTTCTTTCTGGTGCTGTACTATAGTTATTTGAGATGTTACCATCGGGAGATAAATGATGGGTACAGGGGCCTCTCTGCAGTATTTTTGCACTTTCTTCAAGAAGCCTTCTGCTAACACCTCACTGGATAGAACCAAGTCATGTGACCACTTCTGGCTATAAGGAAGTGAGAAAGACAAGGAACTACAGTGTTGATGGAAACTGAAATAATACAGAGCATGGTAAGTAAGGAAGAATGGGAGGTTGCCACAAGCACATCATACACAAAGGATAGATAAAAATATAAAAACAAAAATCTTAAAGACAATAAAGGAGAATATCTTTAACATCAGAGTAACTAAGAGTTCTTTTTAAAAATATTTATTTGACTGTGGCAGATCTTAGCTGTATCATGCAAGATCTTCATTGCTTCATGCAGAGCCTTTCATTCTGCATGCAGGCTCAGGATTGCAGCACGTGGTCTCTCTAGTTGTGCCCCAAGGGCTTAGTTGCCCCACAGCATGTGAGATATTAGCTCCCTGATCAGGGATTGAACCCAAGTCCCCTGCATTGCAAGGCAGGTTCTTAACCTCAGGACAATCAGGGAAGTCCTGCAAGAGTTCTTAAAGATGCAAAAATTACAACCCACAAAGTTTCCATCTTTGATTTCATTGATACATTTGATTGTGTTAAAATTTAACCTCTGTATGCCAAACTATACTATAAATAAGATTAAAGGATAAGCCACACATTGAGAGAAGATATTTGCAATGCATACAAGCCATAGTAATTAATATGCAAGATATATAAAGACCTCAAAATTATTCTTTAAAGTTAACCTAATAGACAAACAGGTAATGTACAGAAACTCCAACAGGCAGTAAGCACATGAAAAGATGCCTAACATCCCTAGTATTTGAATTTCATTTCAGTTCAGTTCAGTCACTCAGTCGTGTTCGACTCTTTGTGACCCGATGAATCGCAGCACGCCAGGCCTCCCTATCCATCACCAACTCCCGGAGTTCACCCAAACTCATGTCCATCGAGTCAGTGATGCCATCCAGCCATCTCATCCTCTGTTGTACCCTTCCCCTCCTGCCCTCAATCCCTCCCAGCATCAGGGTCTTTTCCAATGAGTCGACTCTTAGCATGAGGTGGCCAAAGTACTGGAGTTTCAGCTTCAGCATCAGTCCTTCCAATGAACACCCAGGACTGATCTCCTTTAGAATGGACTGGTTGGATCTCCTTGCAGTCCAAGGGACTCTCAAGAGTCTTCTCCAACACCACAGATCAAAGCATCAATTCTTTGGTGCTCAGCCTTCTTTACAGTCCAACTCTCACATCCATACATGACTACTGGAAAAACCATAGCCTTGACTAGATGGACCTTTGTCGGTAAAGTAATGTCTCTGCTTTTGAATATGCTATCTAGGTTGGTCATAACTTTCCTTCCAAGGAGTGAATGTCTTTTAATTTCATGGTTGCAGTCACCATCTACCGTGATTTTGGAGCCCCCCAAAATAAAGTCTGACACTGTTTCCACTGTTTCCCCATCTATTTCCCATGAGGTGATGGGACCAGATGCCATTATCTTAATTTTCTGAATGTTGAGCTTTAAGGTGATAGAAGCAAGGTCCGATGCTGTAAAGAGCAATATTGCATAGGAACCTGGAATGTTAGGTCCATGCTGCTGCTGCGGCTGCTGCTAAGTCGCTTCAGTCTTGTCCAACTCTGTGCGACCCCACAGGTGGCAGCCCACCAGGCTCCCCCATCCCTGGGATTCTCCAGGCAAGAACACTGGAGTGGGTTGCCAGTTCCTTCTCCAATGCGTGAAAGTGAAGTCGCTCAGTCACGTCTGACTCTTAGCGACCCCATGGACTGCAGCCTACCAGGCTCTTCCATCCATGGGATTTTCCAGGCAAGAGTACTGGAGTGGGGTGCCATTGTGTTAGGTCCATAAATCAAAGCAAATCGGAAGTGGTCAAACAGGAGATGGCAAGAGTGAACGTTGACATTCTAGGAATCAGCAAACTAAAATCGACTGGAATGAGTGAATTTAACTCAGATGACCATTATATCCACTACTGTGGGCAAGAATCCCTTAGAAGAAATGGAGTAGCCATCACAGTAAACAAAAGAGTCCAAAATGCAGTACTTGGATGCAATCTCAAAAATGACAGAATGATCTCTGTTCATTTCCAAGGCAAATCATTCAGTATCATGGTAATCCAAGTCTATGCCCCAACTAGTAATGCTGAAGAAGCTGAAGTTGAATGGTTCTATGAAGACCTACAAGACCTTTGAGAACTAACACCCCCAAAAGATGTCCTTTTCATTATAGGGGACTGGAATGCAAAAGTAGGAAGTCAAGAAACACCTGGAGTAACAGGCAAATTTGGCCTTGGAATGCAGAATGAAGTGGGGCCAAGGCTAATAGAGTTCTGCCAAGAGAACGCATTGGTCATAGCAAACACCCTCTTCCAACAACACAAGAGAAGGCTCTACACATGGACATCATCAGATGGTCAACACCAAAATCAGATTGATTATATTCTTTGCAGCCAAAGATGGAGAAGCTCTATACAGTCAGCAAAAACATGACTGTGACTCAGATCATGAACTCCTTATTGCCAAATTCAGACTTAAATTGAAGAAAGTACGGAAAACCACTAGACCATTCAGGTATGATCTAAATCAAATCCCTTATGGTTATACAGTGGAAGTGAGAAATAGATTTAAGGAACTAGATCTGATAGGCAGAGTGCCTGATGAACTATGGAATGAGGTTCGTGACATTGTACAGGAGACAGGGATCAAAACCATCCCCATGGAAAAGTATTTGAATTTAAACACCCATAATACAACATTTACTATCTCTCAGACTGGCAAAAGTTTAAAAAGTCTGGTAATACCAAATATTTGTGACAATACTGAGAAACAGGAACTCTCACATCGCAGGTGGGAGTGTAAATTGGCAAAAACACTTTGGAGAACAAATTGTTTCTTCAGTATTAAAAGAAGCATATAGTGTATGGCTTAGAAATTTTATTTCTGGATTGTCAACCCTGGAGAATTGCTCTCATATAGGCAATGTGATAGCTTACAGTGTTGGGTGCTGAATTTGTCATCTCCAAAGGAGATTTAACTCTGGGACCAAAGACACAGTCTCAGTCACCCAGAGCTTCGTGCAGCAAAGATTTTTATTTAAAGTGAAAGGACAGAGAAAACTTCTGACAAAGACATCAGAAGGGGGTAGAAAGAGTACCTGCCTCATTAGTTTAAGCAGGGCATTATATACTTTTCAATTGACTGCTGAAAATAGATAAAAAGAACACTTCAAGGCTGTATAAGTCTGTAAGAGTTTTACCAAATCCCTTCTCCCACAACTTACATGCCCAAATAACACTGACCCTAGACTAGTCAAGGAGAACAGGTTACTTTCAGAATGTCTCTGGGCAAGATATATTATTTCTTAGTAAGCAGTGATATGAGAAAACAGGTTCCCAAGAAAGATCTGTTGCAATTAGAATCATTAACATAGAGGCTAAGAAAATCATACCCATGATTAGGATTTACCACTCACTGTGTATTCATTAGCTCCAGTTCTAAAGAAAAGCTAGTTCTCTCAGGCAAGATATATTGTTGCACAAGGCTTAAGGAAAGTATGAGCAAGATATATGTTGCCTGTGCAGCCTACCCTGACTAAGGCAAAAGAATTTGAAAGGGCCTTGGACTCCCTATCAACCTGCCTAAGCTTTAACTCTCTCAAATGGAGACAGACATAAGGAAAAAATATGCTGTACCAATTGTAACAACTAAAAAATGGCAACATCCTAACTGATCATCAGTGGAAGTGTCAATTTTTATAAGTGGTTTATCATGCAACAGACTACTAGAGAGCAGTTAAAATGGCCTAACTAAATCAAGCTATATCAGTATAGATGAAGGAGAAGGCACATTGAAAAGCTTCATTAAGTATGATACCACTCAGGAAAAAAAATACCAAATTTATTGTAGGTACAAGTGTATGTAATACATGTATGAAAACATGCACCTATACCATCTCCTTTTGGAGGTAACTTCGGAGAAAAGAATATAGAGAGTGTGTTCACCATGGACCTGAATATGTATCTGTATCAGTTTATTTAAGGGGAGCTGCAGAGTCATATCAAGTGGCTCCCACTGTGAAAATCTGGAACAATTTGAACATCAAAATAAAAAATGATAGTAACAAAAATTATGCCCATTGGGAAAAAGATTCATGCTGATATAAACAATGATGTCAAATAGAAGGAATGATGGAGTTAGGAAATCACTGTTTGACAAACAGCATAATAACTGTTTCAGGCACGAGCCATCAATAGTCATTAAAATAGTGGATGAAAGTTTGATGGGTAACAGGAGATCTATAGCATATCAAAGTATCCGGCTTTTAGTATAATATTTGCATATGATAAGTGAAAGAATTAGCAATATTTTACCATGAAGTGAAGTGAAAGTTGCATCCAACTCTTTGCAATCCCATGGACTATAAAATCCATGGCAATCTCTGAGCCAGAGTACTAGAGTGGGTCCCTTCTCCAGGGGATCTTCCCAACCCAAGGATCGAACCCAGGTCTCCCGCATTGTGGTCAGATTCTTTACCAGCTGACCCACAGGGGAAGCCAAAGAATACTGGAGTGGGTAGCCTATCTCTTCTCCAGAGAATCTTCCCGGCCCAGGAATCAAACAAGAGTCTCCTGCATTGCACGTGGATTCTTTACCAATTGAGCTATCATGGAAGCCACTGTATAGTCCATGGGCTCACAAAGAGTAGGACATGACTGAGTGACTTTCTCTAAACCCTGAGAACAGAAGAATGGGGATATAACCATTGTTTTTGAATATGACTTTAAAATGCTGTCGTGGGTGGCCTCAAGGAAAGATAGAAACTGTAAGAATTCCTATTTTAGCTCAATAAAGGAGCTACAACAAGTAAATAAAGAGTTTTAAAGAATATTCTGTTATTCTCAAATTGTAGCAATTTTGGCATTCATTTTTCTAGGACTCTAGGATTGTATCCTTCTATTAATTATAAGATTCTAGGACTCATAAATATTTTATGACTCTAACATTCTACCCTTTTTAAATTCTGATTCTAAGATACAAAGATTTCACTATTTTGGTATCATTCCTGTGTCTGTGGTCATGACACTGTTACAAAAATGAAAAGGTAAGTCACAGACCTGGAGAAAATATCGACAAAAGTGCATCTGAAAAAGGACTGTTATCCAAAATGCACAGAAACTCTTGACACTCAGCAATAAGAAAATGAACAACCTGATTAAAAAGGATGCAAACTGAGCAGACACCTCCCCAGAGCAGACGTATAGATGGCAAATAAGCATATAGAAAGGTGCTCCACATCATATCTCATTCAGTTCAGTTCAGTCGCTCAGTCATGTCCGACTCTTTATGACCCCATGAATCGCAGCATGCCAGGCCTCCCTGTCCATCACCAACTCCCGGAGTTCACTCAGACTCACATCCATCGAGTCTGTGATGCCATCCAGCCATCTCATCCTCGGTCGTCCCCTTCTTCTGCCACCAGTCCCTTCCTGCATCAAAGTCTTTTCCAATGAGTCAACTCTAAGAAATGAGGTGGCCAAAGTACTGGAGTTTCAGCTTTAGCATCATTCCTTCCAAAGAAATCCCAGGGCTGATCTCCTTCAGAATGGACTGGTTGGATCTCTTTGCAGTCCAAGGGACTCTCAAGAGTCTTCTCCAACACCACAGTTCAAAAGCATCAATTCTTCGGCACTCAGCCGTCTTCACAGTCCAACTCTCACATCCATACATGCCCACAGGAAAAACCATAGCCTTGACTAGACGGACCTTAGTATCTCATTGTGTGTGTGTGTTAGTCACTCAGTCGTGCCCGACTCTTTGCGACCCCGTGGACTGCAACCCACCAGGTTCCTCTGTCCATGAGATTTTTCAGGCAAGGATACTGGAGTGGGTTGCCATTTCCTTCTCCAAGGGATCTTCCCAACCCAGGGATCAAACCCAGGTCTCCTGCACTGCAGGCAAATTCTTTACCGACTGAGCTACGAAGGGAAATGCAAATTAAGACAATGAGATACCACTGCACAACTATTAAGAAGGCCATAATCCAGAACACGGGTATCCCAAATGCTGGCAAGGATGTGGAGCTACAGGAGTTTTCATTCATTCCTCGTGGGAATGTAAAACATCTTCCACAGTTGCTGTGGAAGACAAGCACTTTCCACAAAACTAAGTATACCTAACCTGCCTCTTGAGAAATCTGTATGCAGGTCAAGAAGCAACAGTTAGAACTGGACATGGAACAATAGACTGGTTCCAAATAGGAAAAGGAGTACGTCAAGGCTCTATATGGTCACCCTGCTTATTTAACTTCTATGCAGAGTACATCATGAGTAACGCTGGACTGGAAGAAACACAAGCTGGAATCAAGATTGCCGGGAGAAATATCAATAACTTCAGATATGCAGATGACACCATCCTTATGGCAGAAAGTGAAGAGGAGCTAAAAGCCTCTTGATGAAAGTGAAAGAGGAGAGTGAAAAAGTTGGCTTAAAGCTCAACATTCAGAAAACGAAGATCATGGCATCCGGTCCCATTACTTTATGGGAAATAAATGGGGAAACAGTGGAAACAGTGTCAGACTTTATTTTGGGGGCTCCCAAATGACTGCAGATGGTGACTGCAGCCATGAAATTAGAAGACACTTACTCCTTGGAAGAAAAGTTATGACCAACCTAAACAGTATATTCAAAAGCAGAGACATTACTTTGCCGACTAAGGTCCGTCTAGTCAAGGCTATGGTTTTTCCTGTGGTCATGTATGGATGTGAGAGTTGGACTGTGAAGAAGGCTGAGCGCTGAAGAACTGATGCTTTTGAACTGTGGTTTTGGAGAAGACTCTTGAGAGTCCCTTGGACTGCAAGAAGATCCAACCAGTCCATTCTGAAAGAGATCAACTGTGGGATTTCTTTGGAAGGAATGATGCTAAAGCTGAAACTCTAGTACTTTGGTCACCTCATGCAAAGAGTTGACTCACTGGAAAAGACTGATGCTAGGAGGGATTGAGGGAAGGAGGAGAAGGGGACGACCGAGGATGAGATGGCTGGATGGCATCACGGATTTAATGGATGTAAGTCTGAGTGAACTCCGAGAGATGGTAGTGAATAAGGAGGCCTGGCGTGCTGCGATTCATGGGGTCACAAAGAGTCAGACACGACTGAGTGGCTGAACTGAACTGAAATATACTTTTCTACTGTGCAGTAACCATGCTGCATTTACTCAAATGGATTGAAAATGTATATTCATTCAAAAACTTACACATAAATATTGATAGAAGTTTTATTTATATTTGCTAAGATTTGGCAACAACCATGATATTCTTCAGTAGATGACTAAATGAACTATGGTATGTTCAAACAATGAAATATTATTTAGTGCTAATAAGAAATGAAATATCAAGCTATGAAGACATGAAGGAACCTTAAATGCCTATTACTCAGTGAAAAAAAGCCAATCTGAAAAGGTTACATGCTGAATGATTCCCACTGTAAAATGTGAAAAAGGCAAGACTATGGAGACAGTAGGGAAGCCCGGATGGCTCGGACAGCAAGAATCTCCCTCCAGTGCAGGAGACACTTTCGATGCCTCGGTCAGGAAGATCCCCTGGAGAAGGAAACGGCAACTCAGTCCAGTATTCTTGCCTGAAGAATTCCATGGACAGAGGAGCCTGGCGGGCTACAGTTCTTGGGGTCGCAGAGAATCAGACACAACTGAGCGACTAACATACTACTACATGGAGACAGTAAAAAGTTCATTGGTTGCCAGGAGCAAGGGGGAAGGGAAGGATGAATCTGTGGAACACAGAGGATTTCTAAGGCAGTGGAATTATTCTGTAGGATACTATGGTGGTGGTTACATGTCAAACATTTGTCAAAATCCATGGAGTGTAAAACATTAAGAGTGAACCCTAATGTAGACTGTGAATTCTGAATGACGATTGTATCGATGTAGGTTCATTGAGCGTAATGAATATATTGCTCTGGTGCAGGATGTGGGTAGTTGGAGAGGCTGTATGAGCTTGGGGACTGACTGGAGTATATGAAAATTCAGTATATTGTGTGCTCAATTTTGCCGTGAACCTAAAACAGCTCTAAGAAATAAATATATTTAAAATAAATATATACATAAGTATGTAAAGTTCATTTAAAATTTTTAAAATTACCCTTACACTTAGCACTTTAAATAGCAATCAATATATATTACTTCATATAATTTCTCTGGGTCAGGACTTCAGCCAGGTAATTCTGCGTCAGGGTCTTATATGAAGATACAGTCATGATGTCAGCAAGCACCGCTATCATCTGAAGGTTTGACTGGAGCTGGAGGATCCACTTCTAATTTGGGTCACTCACATGGCTAAGAGCAGGAGGCCTCAGTTCCTCATCATTTGGAGCTGAGCTGGCCTGAATATCCTCCTAATATGGTGGGTGGCTTCCCCAGGGTGAGTGATCCAAGGGAGATCAAGATGAAGCCACAATGTCTTCTCTGACCTGGCTTGGAAACTCACACACCATCTTTTTCACAGTATCCTATTGGTTGCATGGGTCAGCTCTAGGCAGTGTGGTAGAGGACTACACAGAACTATGCCTTCCAGAGGGTCAAGGTTATTGTGGGCCATCTTGAAGGCTCTTACCACACAAGGCTTATAAATTTATCAGCAGACAATAATTTTTAGTGTTTGCCAAAGAGTCTTTAAATCTCTGCTGTATCTACAATTGTCCCTTCTAATATCCTGAAATTGCTGCTGTGCGGTTTTGTTTCTGGATCAATCTGTCAGAGACTTGTCTATTTTGAAGAAGCAGCTTTTAGATTTTTCTTTTTAAAGTCTCTAGTGTATGGTTATTTTATATGTATTATCTATCTTGTTACTTTATTTTTCCCCTTCTACTTCCTTTAGGTTTGTTCTGGACTATCTCTAATTTTTTAAGTCTAATCACTAGAGCATTCTTTATCTTTCTTCATTTCTAAAGTATGCATTTAGGTTATAACTTTCCTGTGAATATTGTTTTTATGCACCCCATAAACTTTGATGGATAATGGTTTCATTTTCTTTCAGCACTGAATATTTTCTAGTATCCATTATAATTTCTTTTTAAACCTGTGGATTATTTAGAAGTATTTTTGTTATTTTTGTTTGGATGTACTCCCACGTGTTTAGAAATGTTTTTTATCTCTGTACCATCATCAGAAAAAGTGATCTGCATGAATCTTTGGTACTTGTTTATGTTAGTTTTGCAGCCTACTGTATGCTCAATTTGTATATATACATCATGTAAGTTTGAAAAATGTGTTTTCTCTAATTGTTGAATGTAGGAGTCATCAGATCAAGCTTATTAACTGTTAAATCTTCTACATTCTGAATGTTTTATGTTTGTTACCAGTTACTTAGTTGTTAATTTTTAATCTCTTTTTTATAATTATGGAGTTGTGCATTTTTTTTCTTAAACTTCTACCCAGTTTTGGGACTTCCTGGTGGTACAGTAGATAAGAATTCACCTGCCAATGCAGGGAACACTGTTTCAATCTCTGATCCGGGATGATTCCACATGCCTCAGAGCAACTAAGCACAGGTGACGCAACTACTGAGTCCAAGCGACAGAGTTCCCGAGCTGCAACTGCTGAAGCCTGTGAGCCTAGAGCCTGGACTCTGCGACAAGAGAAGCCTGTCCACCACGATGAGTAACCCCAGCTGGCTGAAGCTGGATGAAAGCCTTTGTGCAGTAATGAAGACCCACTAAATAAGTAAATAATAAATTTATTATAAAGTATAGCCTAAATAAATAATAAATTCTACCAAGTTTTGCTGTATATATTTTGAAGGGCATATTGTTAGATACAAACTTTGTCATATATTTCTGGTGAATTGTTTCTTCTATTTTTATATGATGACCATTCAATTTTATCTCCAGTAATGCTTTTTGTTTTAAGATCACTTTGTCTGTTATTAACATAATGGTGTCAACTTTCTTCTGATTAGTATTTACCTACTACATCTTTTTCTGTCACCTTCTGGTCACATTTATGTGTCATTGTTCTAAATATGTTTCCTACATACAATGTATAGTTGTGTTTTGCTTTCTGACATTCTCAGTCTTTTAACTGGAAAGTTTTGTTGGGTTTTTGTTGTTGTTTTAATTTTTGTTTTCTGTTTGCTTTGGCTGAGTGGATCTTTGTTACTGTGTGCAGGCTTTCTCTAGTTGTAACAAGCGGGGACTGCTCTCTAGTAGTGACCTCTCTTGTTGCAAAGCATGGGCCCTAGGGCGCATGGGCTCAGTAGTCGTGGCTTATGGAGTTAGTTGCCCTGAGGCATGTGGAATCTTCCTGGACCAGGAATCGAACCCATGTCCTCCGCATTGGCAAATAGATTCTTTTTTTTTTTAATACCTATTTTTATTTATTTATTTGGCTGCCCCAGGTCTTCGTGGCAGCACATGGGATTTTTAGTTGCTACATGTGAGATCTAGTTCCCTGACCAGTGATCGAACCCAGGCCCCTGCATTGAGAGCTCAGAGTCTTAACCACTGGACCACAAGGGAAGCCCCAGCAAGTCGATTCTTAACCAGCAGACTGTCAAGGGAAGTCCTTATGGAAAGCTTAGATCATGGGCATTTACTTCAGTCACTGATATATATACTTGAAAATATTCTCACCACCTTATATTCTATTTTCTATATATTTTCTTTGCTTAGTTTTGCCCTTTGCGGGCCTTAATAAAGTTTTCTATATCTGCTTTTATTTCCTCCTATGTGCATTTTTAAGTTAATAAATATTTTAGGTTAATAAATGAATCAATATCTCTCTTCCTCACAAATAAGGACTTTGGAATACTTTGACCATCCTCTCCCATCATACATGTATCTTAGTTTCACACTGTTTTCATGTACCTCATATTAATTCAAGCATGACCAGATCCACATGCTCAAATGACTAAAAAGCTAAACAGAGACCCCAGAGCAGTGGTTCAGACAAAATAAAGTGTATTTCCTACTCACAGGACAGGGCAGAAGCAGGCAGGTGGCCCAAGGTTGCTGAGAGAGCTCAGTTCCAGGAGATCACCCAAGACAAGTTTCCTCTATTTTGTTCTCTATCCTCCCAGACCCAGGGCTAAATCCTGGCGCCAGAACTTTCTTATCTTTCAATGCCCAGGTGATAATTTACAGCTGCCATGCCCACATTCTATGCTATGGGAAGGAGAAAGATGAAGTTGAACCCAAACAACTGCCTTAAGGAAGTGGTCTGGAAGTACACACAATTGCTGTTTGCTGTAGGGAAGCTGGAAAATGTCTCTGGTTGGGTAAACAAGAGCCCAACTAAAACGTGGAGGTTTCTGCTACTAAAAGGAATATAAGGAGAGAATGAGTGCAGGGAGGAGATGGCAGTTTTTCACTGACATCATCAGAATCCTGCATCCTCTTCTGATTTTCTCTGTTTGCTTCAGCCTTAGGCAGGCAGCCTCCCCCAGTGATGGCAAAGACGGTCAGTAGCCTCATGGTCTCCCGTGTAGCAATTCAGTGAAAAAGAGAGCGGCTCTTTATAGGTGATTTCAGCTAATGTCTAGGATTTCCTCCAGTTGGTCTAACATGGATCATGTGTCAGTCACTAAACAGTCACTTTGGCCAGAATGACGCAGGGGCCAGTAAACGGGTGTGGGTCACAGAGTCACCTCTGGAAGGTGGACTGTGAAGTCGCTCGGTCGTGTCCGACTCTTTGCGACCCCATGGACTGTAGCCCACCAGACCCCTCCGTCCCTGGGATTTTCTAAGCAAGATACTGGAGTGGGTTGCCATTTCCTTCACCAGGAGACCTTCCCGACCCAGGGATTGAACCCGGGTCTCCCGCATTGTAGGCAGACGCTTTACCGTCCGAGCCACCAGGGAAGTCCTGAGTAAGGCTAACCCCACCGAAATCATATGGACTGGAAATTAGAAAAGAGGCATATTCAAAGTCAACCAATGAGGTGTTGTTATCATCAGAATTGATGCTAAGCAATCCATGTAACAGATAACCATTAGACTTGATTATACCATTGGGCCATTAGATGGTTCAAGGAGATTATACAATTGAACGTATTTTAAAAATCTAAATGAATGAATGTGGAAGGTGATACTGATGATGAAGATCCCTGAAGTGAAAAGTGAAAGTCATTTAGTTGTGTCTGACTCTTTGCAACCCCATGGACTGTAGTCCACCAGGCTCCTCTGTCCATGGAATTTTCCAGGCAAGAATACTGGAGTGGGGATTGCCATTCCCTTCTCCAGGGTATCTTTCAAACCCAGGGACTGAACCTGGATCTCCTGCATTGCAGACAGATTCTGTACTGTCTGAGTCACTAGGCAGCTGCTGCTGCTGCTGCTAAGTCACTTCAGTCGTGTCTGACTCTGTGCGACCCCATGGACGGCAGCCCATCAAGCTTCCCTGTCCCTGGGATTCTCCAGGCAAGAACACTGGAGTGGGTTGCCATTTCCTTCTCCAATGCAAGAAAGTGAAAAGTGAAAGTGAAGTCGCTTAGTTGTGTCCGATTGAACCATTGCTATATTCCAGATGTTGTGGCAAGGTTTTTTAGTGATTATCATTTTGATTCTCAGAGCAACCTTGTGAGTTGAGAACTGGCACCCTCATTCATGGATGACCTTAGTGAGCCCATGGACTGTATAGCCCACCAGTCTCCTCCATCCGTGGGATTTTCCAGGCAAGAATACTGGAATGGGGTGCCATTGCCTTCTCTGGAGTCACTAGGGAAGCCCCATAAAGAAGTTGCCTGGTTCATTCTTATTAATGTTTACACCTTGACTAGGAGTGTTCCTGTTCAGCCATCATTAGTCATTCATTCAGCACCTTGTGAATGAACCTCTGTTATGCTGACCATACTGTTTGCTAATTATTTATGTATGTCTCCTAGTCCTTTCATAATACACCCCTGTAATCAACGGCTGCCCTAGAGCTAGAACCCATCTGTGTTCCATAGTGCCCAAGGCATAGAGTGGGCATCTAAATTAAGGAAGGGTAAAGTCTCAATGACTCTTAATGACTTGCCACTCCGATTGCTAGTCCATCTTTTTATCTTTGGGAATTGTTATTGGAAAGACGTAAACCAAATCCCAGGGAGTTACAGAACTGGGGAGAGGAAGGGCAAAACCAGATTATTTTGTTTATAGAAATGTATCTCCTAATAACTGGAAAACAGTGCCAGGCATTATTTTATTTGTGGAACTCAAATCAAGTTACCAATAGGCAAAGACCCACATAAGAGGAAGTTCAGCATTTAATTGACTAGTCAGAGCTGTCTTCTCATTGTGTTTGATTCTAAGGTTAAAAAAGAGCTATATTTTGAAATCAATTCCCAATCTAAACACATAAATGACTTTTCCCACCGTAGATATCAATCCCCCCCTCCGACTTAACTGATGCTGAAAACTCTGGCTGTATTGGAGAGAAACAGAGCTATAGGCCAGTGAATGTAAGTAGGAGTCAGAAGTGGAAGACAGTGCAAGGAGATACCAAAAGGAGACACTTGGAAGAACAAGAAGTCTTGCTGGAGAAGGTGTCCAAGAGGCTGGCCTGCTTGGGAAGCTCCACCTCTGGGTTTCCCTGGGTGGGTTCTGTGAATACTAATAGCTACCATTTATTGAACCATTGCTATATTCCAGATGCTGTGGCAAGGGTTTTTAGTGATTATCATTTTAATTCTCAGAGTAACCTTGTGAGTTGAGAACTGGCACCCTCATTCATGGATGAAACTAAAGGTCAGAAACTTGAAGTAATGTGCCCATGGCCATGAGCTAAGACATGCAGAAGCCAGGATTTGAATCCTCTGGGATCTGATTTGACTCAAAGCTTCTGCTCTGAGCCCTTAACTATCTTCACAAAACCACTATGAGGTAGCTATAATTTCCTCCAACTGAGGAGACTGCAGTCTGGGATGACTCAACTTGTCCAAGTGACACAGGTAGTAAGTGTCTGAGCAAAAGCAGGAACATCTGACTCCAAAATTTTTTGCCTCCCAGATAGAAGAAGAGCAAAGGCCAGGGGTCAGGAACATGGCAGCAAGCCATTGCATGTCAGGCCCTACCCTTTCCCAGGATAGTATCTGGCTGTTTCCCACCCACCCCAACCTCCCCACTTAGGCCCCTTTTGAGAATTTTCTTCTCACTTCATCTCTTCCCCGGGGCTGAACAGGGACTCAGTAGCTCTTGGGACGTTCTAAGACATCCCTCTCTGCAAAGGGTCCCCCAGAAAAAGAACAGCTAAGGTACCATCAGCCTGCAGTTTCCTGACTCCACGTATGAGCAAAGCCTACGCATAATACTGACAAGTGCTTAGGTCAGAAGCCAGCCAAAGCGGTTCAAATCCAGGCCGCAGAGTTTGGCCAATAACAGGAGCTCCTTTAAATATATACACATATATATATACTGGGACAGACATTTCACTAGGGGTTTCCTCCGTATTTTTAAATTGAATCTCCCTCCTTCCCCCTATGTTTAACCCTTATTTCACGAAAGAGGAGCCTGAGGCTCCCAGTCCGGAGGCAACCAGAATAAAGACTGCAAGTCATAAGGAGCCTGGGACTTGAACCCACCTAGGCCCCAGATTCTGTGGTTGCCTAGGAGCTGAAGAGGGAGGAGCTGCCAGATCAGAGGGAGGGGAAAGAGAGAAGGCGAGCTCCCAGCAGCGCTCGCTGACGACAGCAGGTGATTTTTTTCCTGCAGCGCTTTCTCTCGGCATCTTTCCTGGATTTTTCCCCCCTCTGCTCAACGGCAGAAAAGGGTGGGGCCGCTTCCCTGCAGCAGAGACGGCAGCGGCGGCGACGGCAGCGGCTGCAGCATCCTCCGGAGAGGCGGCGGCGGCGGCAGTGCTTGGTCTCCTCGAATGGTGATCGCCCCCGAGCCCTGCTAGGTGGCTAGCTGAGACTGGACGCCGGCGGGGAGGAGAAGAGAGAGCTTTGTCCGCGACCCTGCGACCGCACTGCCCGGCCCTTCCTCTGCGCCATGGCTTAAGCCTGCAGCCGCCTCGCGTCGCGTCGCCTCGCTTGGCCGGGGTCTGCGCGCCGCCGCAGCCGCAGGGAGGGGCGCGTCCTGAGACGCCCTCGCCCGGCGACCCGGGTCGCCGTGTCTCCCGCTGCGGTGCCCGCAGCAGAACGCGCTCCCGAGACCTGTGCGGCGGCTCCAGGAGGCGTTTATAGCAAGGTATCGAAAGACTTTACCGACTTTTATCTCAGTGTTAGCTCTGCCAGCCCTACATTCCCGGGTGCTCTCTGAGACAGGAGGGCGCGGTAGCTCAGGCCACCAAGGAAAACAAGGTGGGAACCAGACTGGCCGGTCGAGGGGACTGAGGAAGATTAGGGACTTGCTTTAGAATCCGGCAGGAAGGAGGGCGAGCTCTGCAGCGAGCACCATGGCGTGGCCGTGCATCACGCGCGCCTGCTGCATCGCCCGCTTCTGGAACCAGCTGGACAAGGCGGATATCGCCGTGCCGCTGGTTTTCACCAAGTACTCGGAGGCCACCGAGCACCCGGGTGCCCCGCCGTCGCACCAGCAGCCGGCGCCCGCGCCCCCCTCGGCGCGCACGGTCGCCATAGAAACACAGCCGGCCCAGGGCGACGGGGATGCGGTTGCCCGGGCAACAGGGCCGGCGCCGGGGCCTAGCGGAGAACGAGAGGCTGGGGCCTCCTCTGGCCGGAGCGGACCCGGCCCAACCTCTGGCTCCGGCTCCACCTCCAGCGCAGGTCCCGCGGACTCGGTGATGCGGCAGGACTACCGCGCCTGGAAGGTGCAGCGGCCCGAGCCGAGCTGCCGGCCGCGCAGCGAATACCAGCCTTCGGACGCGCCCTTTGAGCGCGAGACCCAGTACCAGAAGGACTTCCGCGCCTGGCCGCTGCCGCGCCGTGGGGACCACCCGTGGATCCCCAAGCCCGTGCAGATCGCCACTTCTTCCCAGGCGGCAGCGCCTGCGCTCCGTGCCCCCAGCGCCGACCGCAGAGCCAGGAGCGCTGGCCTGTGCCGGCCGCCGAGGTCTCGGAGCAGGAGGCGGCCCCTGGAGGAGCAGGTGTCCTTGCGGCTGGAAAAGCGTCCGGCGCAGATGAGCGCGACACACGCAAGAAACCTGGGCCCGCCTGGATGGTGCGGCGCGCCGAGGTGTCGCAGAGCCAGGAGCGCTGGGTAGTGCAGGCCGCCGAAGCCCCGGAGCAGGAGGCGGCTCCCTAGCGGAGCAGGGGTCCTTGCGGCTGGAAAAGCGTCCGGTGCAGATGAGCGCGACACTCGCAAGAAACCCGGGCCCTCCTGGATGGTGCGGCGCGCCGAGGTGCCTCAGAGCCAGGAGCACTGGCTAGGGCAGGCCGCTGAAGCCCCGGAGCAGGAGGCGGCCCCTGGCGGAACAGGTGTCCTTGCGGCTGGAAAAGCGTCTGGTGCAGATGAGCGCGACACTCGCAAGAAGCCTGGGCCAGCCTGGATGGTGCGGCGCGCCGAGGTGTCGCAGAGCCAGGAGCGCTGGCTGGTGCAGGCCGCCGAGGCCCCGGAGCAGGAGGCGGTTTCTGGCGGAGCAGGTGTCCTTGCTGCTGGAAAAGCGTCCGGTGCAGATGAGCGCGACACTCGCAAGAAGCCTGGGCCAGCCTGGATGGTGCGGCGCGCCGAGGCGCTGGGGCAGGAGCAGACGCCGCTGCCCGCGGCCCAGGACCAGGTCCAGGCCACTGGCCCCGAGGCGGGCAGAGGGCGTGCGGCGGCCGACGCGCTCAACAGGCAAATCCGCGAGGAGGTGGCGAGTGCAGTGAGCAGCTCCTACAGGTGAGACGCGGTCCACAGCTCAGGCCTCGGGCTGGTCATCCTTACCCTCTCCCATAGATTCTCCGCATCGCAGGCATCCCTGGCCTCCCCCTCCCATTCCAGAACACACCCCTCCTGGCCGACTGCTCTTTGACTCTTTTGTGAAAGCTTGCTACTAACCACTTCAGCCATCTTTTCCCCATCCCCGCCCCACCCCAAGTCCCTGCCTGCCCAACAAAGACCGTTGCAGTCTCTTCACAGGCTTTGCGTCCACTCTACCCCACCCAAGCCACCGGCTTCATTAGCCTGGGTGCTGCCCTTTGCTGGCTCAGCTGACTCCAAAGAGTCTTGGTGCCTTCCTGCAGGGCAGATCCTTCCCCAAATAGAGTGATCTCTACCCCTTCCCCACCTCCCTAGCCTGGTTCACCCAGCCCTTCCCTTCTTCCCTCCTCCATCTCAGTCAGTCCTTGGCAGACACCCAAGCACCACACCCTTTTCAAGATTCCCTGCCAGAGGCTTATAGAGCACCCTCCTCCTCCAGTCCCCTAGGTTTTGAAGGCAGATTGCTTATGCTTCTATTTGTGACACATTGGGCAAGTTTCTTAACCCTTCTTGGCCTCGAGTTCTCATCTGTAAGATGTGATGGGTAACAGATTCTTCTCTTAGATTGTTTGCTCATGTACTGATTTAATATTAAATACTCAACTTATTTTTGAGCACCTATTATATGCTGAACACTGTGCTAGACATTTTGAAGATTAAATGAGATGATTCAGAAGAATTATGCCTGGCACATGGTAGGTAATTAGTACATCTTGGTTCCTTTCTGACCTTCTCATTATTTTGATTTCCATGTCCAAGACACTTCCAGCCTTCTCCCTTATTCCTTTCTTATTCATCAGATGTGGTTCTCATCCTGTTACCATCAAAACCCCCCTCTTTGGCACATTTAAATTCCCTTTAAATGAATGCCTTCAAACCCGAGCATATTCATTCACTCTCTTTCTTTCTAGAATTCTCCCTCTGCTGCAGCCTCAGCCCTTCCAGGCTGCTTTCTCACCCTTTCTCCCTTTAATATATATTTCTGAATGCTTAGCTTTCAGTCCTGCTCTTATGCTTCTAACCAAAACAATTAGCTAACAGATTACTGTTGACTCTGAATACGTGGCACTGGGCTTGGGGTCTCCGGGGAAGTAGATGTTCCTGATGAGTGATTGAGCTAGAAGTGTGCAAAATGTGACTTATGGGGTCCTTCATGAATGCCACAGCCAGCGGCCTCCTTCCTGAAGAAGGGTGTGGATAGGAGGACTACAGAGTTAGTGTCTTTTGCCAGGACCTTATCTGTAGCCTCATCACACTGATGTCCCTCTCCAGTAAATATGACAGACCCTCGCTCTTATGCTGAGGAGAGAACAGCATTGATAGACAAGGTCTTTTGTTAACACCCCTCCCAGGTTTTGCCTCTGGAAAGCATTTCCCAGTTAAAAGGGGCAGCTTATCAATTGGCCCCTATTCCTTCCTCTTGAATTCTACCTCCCACCTGGCATTTCTTTCTTCCTTTACCAGTATCATGATCATACTGGTCACCCAGGAGTACACCACTTCCTTTTAAAGCTCCTGATCAGGCAAGGACACAGATCTTTTCCCTTGGCTCTAGCTATGAGAAAGTGGAATGTTCACAAAATCTTTATGTTGTTACCAAGGAGGATCTAAAAGAAAAGAAAGGAAACGAGTAAGCAAGGGGACTACAAAAGCAAAGTCAAGGATAACAGTCTTGTGACTCTGCCACTGCTTTCTTGTTTATAAGGCTCTACTTTGTTCCCTAAGAACCCTAAGGCTGGCCTAACATCAGTTTTCTGGACTGACCTCTTCATCATCATACTCCCCAATCTACCACTCTGAGGCAGGTGGAAATTTACCACCTACCAGACAGAATCAACCTCTCCTCACCTCAGTACTGAAGTAGGAAACAGAAACCCACTCCTGTACTCTTGTCTGGAAAGTTCCACGGACAGAGGAGCCTGGCAGGCTACAGTCCATGGGATCACAAAGAGTGGGACACAACTGAGCAACTGAGCATGAGCACCTCAATATTACCAATCAAGAGAGATCCAGACTCTCAGATTTCATTTGACAATCCTACTCAGTTTATGTTTCCAGGTTGGTAGGACTTGCTTTGTCCATCAGCGATTGGCCAGACAGTCAGGGTATAAACCACCCTTCATAGGGTAGTGGGAGGAGGCTCAAGAGGAAAGGGATGTATGTATACTTATAGCTGATTCACGTTGTTATACAGAAGAAGCCAACTCAACATTGTAAAGCAGTTATCCTCCAATTAAAGAAAATTTCTTTTTTAAAAAACCACCCTTCAGACAATTCACTCCTAATATTTTGGGATGTACCTTTGTTCTGTATAGCCTCTTCTTCCTAAACAATACCTTAACTGTGCAGTAAGCTATCATATTGCTAGTTAGAATTACATACATCCTGCAAGTGATTGGACTAAAGAGGGGAACTATGCTCTTGCAGCTGTTAAGAATGGTTTTTCGTAGCTATCAGAATTTCATCAACCTGTCCAGAAAAATCTCTGCATACCTTAAAAAAATTTTTTTCTGTAAAATTTAATTATGCATATGACTTTGGGGTCAGTAGTTCCATTTTGCTGTGTAATCAGAAGGGTTTGAAAGCATTAAGATAATAAGTGTTGCTAAGAGACATCAATTTCTCTAATGGACAATTTAAGTGCATGACAAATTTGATGTGAAATTTAATATTATTTTTGTTCCAGAAGAAAAATTAATAATAGGGAAATGCACTTTAGGTAAAAGCAGATATGAAGAAATAATATAATTAATTAAATGTACAATAAAGAAAAAATGCCTGGAAATTAATTATAGGCTTATCTGTAAACTTGATTTTTTTCCTCCTTATTCTCTCACATCCTTTTCCTTGCTAGGATTTTGAGTATCTCTTGAATTTAAATATGCTGTATGTCTTACATCACCTTAGAAGCTAAACTGGGCTCCACTGGTTCCTTTAAATTGGTTCCTAGTAAATAATTTGATTGACGAATCCATTTCTTCTGTCACTCTACATAAATAATGGTAGTTTATACCATGGTGACTGGTTCATCTTTACAAATGACATCAGTCATATAGCATCAGTGTGAGTAGTGTGCTTAACTAGAGAAAGGATACACAATCCATCAGCTTAATATATTGGTATGTAATATAAAATATATATTCATCCAGAGTCATATATCAATACATGCTATTTGGTTTTCCCCTGAGGTATACAATCAGTAGTTAACATCAAATGTCCTTTGATGCTATGGTTTTGAGAAATCATCCCTGTTCAACAGTTCTAATTCATAGCTTATCCAGACTAGCCAGGTATTTTTGCATTCAAGTGGTATCTGAGGTATCTTTAGAATTATTTGTAATCATGAAATTGATTTTCACTACATTCATATTACATAAATGATATTATAAAAATTGAGAAACATGTCTTTATTTTCATTTTAATGTTAAGGATGATCTCACTGGGCAGCTATCTGTGACTTTAGACCTAGCATTCTCAATCAGAAAATAGATAAGTCATAGGAGGGGTTAAAATTCCTCTCTCAGCCAACCCCATTGTCCCAGCATTAGTTAAGAGTGATAGATGTGGTAGCAGGTGCTCCCCAGAGAAATGTTAATAAGCAAATTTTCCTGGAAGAAATCAGCTAGGGCACCAGGAGGGAGAATTAATAAACCAGAGGCAAAATAGTACTTCAAAAACGAGAGGGGTAACAAGGAAATCAGAAAGAAAAGGAGTCTTTACTATCCCTACGGTTTTCCATAAAGGTTAGAGAAAGGTCCATCTCACATGGCTGTGCTATTCAGAACTGCCCTGGGCGTCCCAGGTGGCTCAGTGGTAAAGAATCCGCCTGCAGTTCAGGAGATGCAGGTTCCATCCCTGGGTCGGGAAGATCCCCTGCAGAAGAACACAGCAACCCACTCCAGTATTGTTGCCTGGGAAATCCCAGGGACAGAGGAGCCTGGTGGGCTACAGTCCATGGGGTCGTAAGAGAGTTAGACACAACTAAGCAACTAAGCAGCAACAGCACAGAACTGCCCTATACCTACAGGCAACTGCCTATTTTCTCTAGTATCTTCCTGACTAAATCCCAGCAACTCTTCAAGGCCAGTCTCAGATACTAACTTTCAACAATGCCCTCTAGGTCCTGCCACGAGGGACTATTTTTTTCTCTCATTTCCTTTTCGTATTCTGTGCACTTCTGATTGTCTACTTGATTGGAGGATACTTTTGTCTCTATCTGCCTCCCCTACCAGATAGGAACTCTTAAAGCAAAGGGCTGTATTTTGTTCATCTCTATATCTCTCACAGCTTAACATTGTGCCTAACTACCATATAAGTCTGTTGAATCTAGTGAACATTTTAGAGTTTGGTGAAGAATTTATTCACTTACATATTGATTCATTTCACTGTTTCATTTAGCTGAATTAATTTTGGAAAATGACCACCAAGTGCCTGCTATGTATCAGACAGGAATCTCAGGACACCAAAAGGTGATAACTCTTATGTAAAGAAATTGTGTTTTCCTTAATCAAAATAAAGTGGGATTCCTACTCGGTTAGCACTAGAAGAAATGTTCAAATGCGGAAGAGCAGCAAACCTTACAGACCTGATGATGAGTGCACCTTCAGCAGGGCAGCGGTGGCCGTCGATCTGAGCTGTAAATGGAGTCACTGGTGAACTTTAAAAGTGCTGTTGCAAGGGCTTCCCTGGCAGTCCAGTAGTTAAGACTCCATGCTTCCACTGTAGGGGAGGCGGGGTGAGGGTTCAATCCCTGGTCAGCAACTAAGGTCCCTCATCCCCTGCAGCACAGCCAAAAAAAAAAAAAAAACGCTGTTACATAACTGCCTTGCCAGATATTCTGATTTAATGGGTCTGGGGTATGGCCTGTGCATGTGAGTCTTTTAAAACTGCCCCCGGATAATGCTCATGTGCAGTTCAGGTTATATCCTCTTCCGTTAAGGCAGAGTTTCTCAAAATTTAGTTCACAAGAGAATCATCTGGAGAGCTTCCTAAAATGCAGATTCCTGGTCTTATCCTCAGACACACTGATTCAGCAGGTTTAAAATGGAGCCTAAGAATCTATATTTTAACAAGCACTCTAGGTAATTTTTAAATATTTACTTATTTGGCTGTGTGGGGTCTTAGCTGCAGCATGCAGGATCTTCATTGCAGTGGACAGGCATGTAGGATTTTAATTCTCTGCCCAGGGATCAAACCCACATCTCCTGCATTGCAAGGTGGATTCTTAACCACTGGATCACCAGGGAAGTCCTGCACTCTAGGTAATTTTGATGCAAGTGAACTTCAGGCTTTACTTGGGGAAACACTGCTTGGGAAGATTTGCTATCTTTAAGGTACTGTATTTTCCCATACACAAATATGGTATTTTTGCCATTTATTTGTCTTTTTGTCCTTCACTTACATTTTGTAATTTTCTCTGCAAAAGTCATACATGTACACACATACGGCTTCCCTAGTGGCTCAATAGTAAAGAATCCGCCTGTCAAGCAGTAGACTCAGATTTGATCCCCGGATCAGGAAGATCCCCTAGAGAAGGAAATGGCAACCCACTCCAGTATTCTTGCCTGGAGAATTCCATGGACAGAGGAGCCTGGCAGACTGCAGTCCATGGGGCCGCAAAAAAGTCTAACATGACTTAGCAACTAGACAACATACACACATACAAAATAGTTTTTAAGTTTTATTTTTCTATATTTAAGCCTCTAATAACATATTTATGCATAGACTGAAGTAGGGATCTAATTTTCATTTTCCCATATGGATACACTTTTTAAAAGTTTGTTTCTGCATTAATATCCCCATTGATATCTCTTTATCACATAGGTTGCATATGCTTGAGTATTTCTGAGATCTGTTCTATTCCATTCATCTTAGCTAATACCATACTATCATTTTTTTCTGAGCTATTTAAAATTAGCTTTCTTGCTTTCAACATATATCTTGTTACATTTTCTAATTTGTTTTTGCTCATATGTATTAATTTTTATATGTTCATATTATATTCAGCACCTTTTTACTACTCTCTAGTAAATGCCAATTTGTCATCTTTATTCTGATATTCGTATATTTTTGTGTGTATGTATATTGCTACATTGGTGGGGATATCCAGTATAATTTTGATGGTAGGTGATAACAGACATCTTTGTCTGAGACAAATAGAAATGCTCCTAAAGTTTTTTCATTAAGTATGAGGTTTGCTCTGTGTCTTTAGGAGACAGCATCATATCAGGCTAAGAAACTTGTCTTTATACTAATTTCTAGGGGCTTCAAAAACTATGGATTTGTATTGAATTTTATTAAATGATTTTTGGGGCCATCAACTGAGAAAGTTATATGGTTTTCATTTTTAGTCTGTTTATAGATTTTTCTGATGTTGAGCCATCTTTTAATTCCTAGGATGAATCTTACTTAAATAAAAATGTATTTTGTGATGCTGAATCTTTAGCTACTTTTTATTTGAAATGTTTGCACATATATTCATAGGTAAAATTATTCTAAAACTTTTTCCTTTTGTATATCACTCTGATGCAATATTGGGATCGTGGTTATATCTATACAATTAGATAGGGAGATTTTTCTCCTTTTCAGTTACTAGAACAATGCTTATAACAAGTGTTCCTCCCTAAATAGCTGATAAGAATCTCCTGTAAAGCTCTCTGTAATCATGTCTTTTTAGTGAATAGACTATTTTTTTAACTACCAATTTGATTTATTCAGCTTTTGTATTTCTTCTTGAGCCAATTTTAGTAATTTATATTTTTCAAGGTAATGTGATCGCTTTTTATAACTTTTAAATTTATTGACATGAGTCCTCATAGCATTATCTTGTGGATTTTATATTCAACTCTACTTATCTGCAGTTAAATCCTCTTTCACACTTAATATTAATTGGTGTCGTCTCTCTTTTTTCTTAATTGTTTTAATAAGGTTTGTTTTCTTTTTTTCAGAGTCACATTTTGGTTTTGTAAATCATCTCCCTTTTTAGTAAGCTTTCCTCTTAGTTTTATTATTCCTTTACTTTTTATGCTGTGAGAGGTCATACTAGGAACAGTTTTATATCCCTGGCTAAGGAGTTTGGATTTTCTTTTTAAAGAAATGAGTCACTAAAAGAATCTAGGCTCAGGAACTACATGATAGTTGAATATAATTTAAGGTCTATAAATGTCCCACTGGCTGGTGACCTGGGAGGTGAGAGAAAGGGTGGCAAGTAAGAGACTATTGGAATAATCCAGACAGAATGATAAAGCCGGGGCTGTGGCTTTGGGATTTGAAATTTAAAGCATAGTGCATATAGTTACTGAAAAACAGGTCTCAGTGATCAATTGAGATGCAAGGAAGAGGATAAGTTCAAAATAAATTTTTCTGGTTTGCATTTTTCTGGTAACAGTCCTAGTCACTGGAACAGACTTTTATTTAGACTTCTATGATAAATGTAGAGAAGAAAAAGTCAGGAGTGGAAGTTGAGCTTATTTTTAGTATCTAGAATTTGAATTGTCAGATACCGGACAAGAAGTTTCAAGGGGCAGCTGAATAAATGGATCTGAAGTGTAGTGAGAGTTCAGGGCTGTGATTTGAAACATCCTGTGGAAATGATTAAAGACAGGGGAGGAGGTGAAATCAACCCTAGAGACGAAGTAGAGAGAATTAGCCATCAGAGAATGGAGCCCTGAGGGATGCATGCATTAAGGGTACTGAGAGCAAAAGGAATAACCATGAAAAAGACAAACCATTGATCAGAAAGGAGAGAAATGAATCATGGAAACCACATTGGGCACCTATCTCAGAAAAACCTTATGCCACCCTGGAAAATTTTACTGAGGATTTACTGTGTGCAAAGCATTTTTCTGGATCATTGGTTGACCTTGCATAGTTAGATATAATGTTGCTGAGACTAACCCACAAAGACGAGAGGAGAGGAGAGAAGACATACACATTAATAGCTGGTTGCTCTCCTAGGAAAAAAAAAAAAGGCATCTAATGCATCTGTGAGCTTCAAAAAAGCAGTCAAGGCAGTGACAGTTCTAAATCTATAATCACAAAGAACCACTCAGGTCCCAGATATGAAACTCAAATAATGCAACAGCATGCACTAAAACTAAAGAGCGCCATCTCTGTGATCAGTGCAGCTTTGGTTTTTCACATTGTCAGCTGTAGACACATAGACAAGTGAGCTGCTAATTCTCTGCCAAATGAAGAAAACTGAAAATGGACCTTGATCAGCAAACTTAAAATTCTCTTGATGTTCACTAAAAATGCTAGTGTTTGCCATTAGAAATAATAATAATAGTTAATCAAGTGCCTCCCATGTGCCTGGCAGGCTGCTAGAAACTTTGGATGCATTTTCTGCTGTAATCTATGTAGCAGCTCTGCGGGAAATGATTCTGTTACTTCCCTGTTAGAGCTCAGGACCCACAGGTCCTCTTGTGTATCTTTAAGTGATGAAACGTGAAGGCACAGACTTTGTCCAGTGCTTTGTCTACACACAGCATGTCTACTCCACAGTCATATTAACTTGTATTGTCTCAAATCCTCTTCAGTCCAGCGAATATTGATTAGTGTCTTCTCTGTATCTGGGTAATGCCTAGGAAGACAAAGTAGGCCTTGCTCTTGGAAGGCTTATGTTTATTAGGCAGATACAGGTGTGCTGAAAAGTTATCAGCACCCTAACAAAAGTCTATGGAGGGTTTGGTGGGGCACAGAGGAGGCAGGGTTAAATCTACTTGATTTGAGGGTTATCAGGAAAGAGTTCAGTAGAGAAGCAACTGGTAGGTCGAATCTTCAGATAACTTAGGCATTCAATGGGAAAGGGATCCATCTGAGTAAAAGTACAGAAGAGAAATTGTCAGCCTATAGAGCTTAGAGGTCTCATTGGATGAGAATAGAATGGTGAGAAATAGACCAGGTAGGCAAGCTGGACCAGCTCCTTTATCCTACGAGCAAATGAAGAAGCAGGATTGGGTTTGGGATATTAGCAAAGATGACTTTGGTAGCAGTGGGAAGGATGGATTGGAGGGAATTAGACCAGGAGTATAGTGTCCAGAGAGGAAGCTGGAATCTAGCTAAGAAATGAAGAAGACCTCCAGCCAGGAAAGGATGTAAACAAGCACTGATGGTACAGAATAACACGAGACAATGGCTAAGTGAAAGTCGACAGAAAGTGAAAGGGAAGAATCTGGGATGTTTCCTCTGGATTCCTTGGATGTCTGGGGAAACAGTTGTGTACTCAGCTAGATAGCATAGTTTTGGATAAGTCAATTTGAGATGTCTTTGGAAGGATTGCATGGAGGCATTCAATAGAAAATGAAAATGGAAACCCACACTGCTGGAAAGGGTTGTAAACTGCTACAGTCACCTTATAAAACTCTTCAGCATTATCTATTCAAATCAAACATATGTTTGCTCAATGACCCAGTAATTGCACAGTATGTACCTGACAGAAATAAGTGCTGAAGACTTGTACAAGAATGTGTATAGAAGCTTTTTAAATAATAGCTAAAATTAAAACTAACCCAAATGTCCATCCAGAATAGCACAGATACATTGTGGTGTATTTATACAATGGATTATCACCTGGCAGGATGAGGTAGGTAGGCAGAATCATGGTCCCCTTCCTCCACCCCAAAATGTCTGCATCCTAATTCCTGGAACCTGTGAATATGTTACCCAAACATAACATAGTCCTTACAGCAAAAGGGACTTCGCAAATGTCATTAAGACTCTTGAGGTGGAATGAGTATCTTGGATTATCCAGACAAGCCCACAGTAATCACAGGGATTCTTATAAGCAAAAGAAATCTCACACCAGAACTTGTCACTGTAATCACAGTACACGGTGATAAAGATTGGCCGGCCATTGTTGGCTTTGAAGACAGAAGAGGGACATGCGTCAAGGAATGTGCAGCCTCGCAGAAGCTGGAAAAGGCAAGGAAGTGGAATCTTCCTAGAGCCTTCAGAAGGAAAGCTTGCTTCTGCTGACACCATGATTCTAGCCAGTGAGACCCATTTCTGACGTTTAACTACAGAACTATAAGATAATACATCCATGTGGTTTTAAGCCATTCAGTTTACGGTAATTTGTTACAGCAGTGTTAGGAAATTAATACACAGGGTTTCTCGATCTCAGCACTACTGACATTTTGGACTAGCTAATCTGTTGTTGTGGGGAGCTGTCCTGTGCACTGTACAATGTTTGGCACATCTCTGGCAACTCCTTACTTTCCACATCTCTCCTTCCACTCCTTACTAGTATCATTCCACACCACGTTACTCAGCTCTGAGTTGTGCAGTCAAAACCCTTTCTAGACATTGCCAAAAGCCCTCTGTGTATGCCAGAATTGATTTTGGTTGAAAGCCACCTGAAAAGAAAATTACCGCAATACTCAATAATACGGATAGATCTCAAAGACATAATGATGAGTGAAAGAAACCAGATAGAAGTGTACTTACTGAATGATTCCATTTATATAAAATTACAAAGCAGGCAAAGGTAACTGATGGTGATGGGTGTCAGAACAGTGACAGTCTCTGGGGGTGGGGTGGATAATTGGCCGAGATGTTGGAAATGCTCTGTATCTTGCTCTGGGTGGTGGTTGTGTGGGTCCATACACATGAACTAGGGTTTCTCTGGTGGCTCAGTGGTAACAAATACACCTGCTACTGCAGGAGATGAGGGTTTGATCCCTGGGTCGGGAAGATCCCCTGAAGAAGGAAATGGCAACCCACTCCAGTGATCTTGACTGGGAAATTTCGTGGACAGAGGAGCCTGGTAGGCAAGAGTTCATGGAGTTGCAAAAGAGACAGATACTGAGCGACTAAACATGAACAACAACATGCATCCGAACCATTAAGATTTATGGACTTTCTTTATTTGCTTGTTATACCTCAATAAAAAATAAGAAACAAATTACAAGGTAAGTATATGGAAATACAAATTTGATGTTCAGGAGAAAAGGCATAACTGAAAAGAAATATCTGAATATCAAGCTGTCAGTGAGGATCAGGCATGTGGGGGTCAGAGTGGGTGGGAAGAAAGGGGGTAAGAAGAAGAGCATGCTGCAGCCAGAACCCAGCAACCCCGACATCTCAGGGATGAGCAGAAGGTCAGTCAAGGGAGGAGCATACATATCTGTGTTGTTCTCTTCTGAGACTGAGAGCATGGGCCCACCATAGTCCTACAAAAGCTTACCCACACATTTATAGCATAGTAGTGTTCTTGTCCATCCTTCTGATCCCATCACAGTCCATTGTCAGTGTGTATTTCTTTTCAAACTGAATGAAGAGGCTTTGTAGGAATGAGCCCGATATAATTCTTTCAGTGGGAAAATAGGGCCCAAGCCCCAAACCACAAAACCCATCCTGAGTGTCTTTCACTGTATTGTTGCCTGTGGTCACTGCCTATTTCCTGCAATGACTTCAAAAAGCTGGCCCATGTTGTGGAATATCTTAGAGTGGCCCTTAAGAATTGTTCCTCATTAAACCATAACAATGGGAGAAAAACAGTCAGTGGCAGAAAGCAAAAAAGCAGATTGTTCGAGACATAACTGAGTCTCAACCTCATTTACTGAGCACACAATGCCTTACTGATTTAACATACCTTTTATGTAGACTTTATCATGACCTTTTAAGGTAAACCTTTCTCTCTTAAAAGATGAAGGATAGTCAGGGCCGTCTGGGGGCTGAGGTCACTGACCACTGGTCAGTAGCTGAGCTGGTTCAGGAGCCCGGCTCTCCTCATTCCAGCTTCCAGCTATGTCTTTCTTGTGCAGCCTAAGCAGTCCTCTGCCTTGTTCCCACAGTTGGATATGCCATTCCTGGGAGGGCAGCTGTCTGTCCCCCAATTTCCACTCTCCTAAGCCCATGCTCTCTTCCTTCACCATCTTCTGCAGTGGCAGAAGGATGAGTGGTTTCACTCCTCCTTGTCCTGGGCTCCCCATGGATGCTCTTCCCTTCCAAGGCAAGGTCTCAGCAGCTTAGCCTCTGGTCAAGGCTTCCCAGGCTCTCATGTATCTGGAGCAGTCAGCACTTTTCCCTCTGCTCCCTTCGCACACCTGATGCTTTTTCCTGCAGATTCTCAGTACTGGTTGAACATTAAAATCTCAGGGACCCCAGGGAGTGATATAGCCAGATCACCAGCTGAGCTGACCCTTGACAAGCTCCACACATAAACCGCTGCTAGATTTTGCTCACAATTTTCTGTACCATCCACCTTCCATCTTCTTTCTAAATCCTTCTATCCTTCAGGGCTTTGAGTTCATGGTGAAAGAGGCTTATATTATAAAAGCAGGGAATTAGGTTGGATTTATTTGATCATAATATCATCATTATAATAATATAGTGGGCTTAATGTCATTTTTATTCCAAGTTCAATGCAGCATCTTAAGAACATGCAAGGGCTGGGGCTATGGGCTATGAGGATTCAAGGTACAGAGCACATGGAAATGGATGCCCACCACCCCCACCCCTTTCCCCTCCACCACCCCGTACAAGAGCTTGCTGTCTTATGTGGAAGGCAACATGCATGCAAGGATCTAAAGTACCAGGCAGGGCCTGCTGAGGTTTAATCAGGATCCGAGTTCTCAAGGGCTGCATTTAGGGCTGGTTAATTCTGTTGGAAGATTCATGGAGGGATGATTGTATGAGTCCTGGGTGGTGTCCTGGAGCCCTGTAAAGCAGCAATCCCCAACCTTTTTGGCACCAGGGAAGAGTGCCATGGAAGATAATTTTTCTACAGACCAGGGAGCAGGGATGGTTTGAGGATGATTCAAGCTCATTACATTTATTGTGCACTGTATTTCTAATCTAACACTACTGCTGATCTGACAGGAGGTACCGTGTGGCCCAAGGCCTTGGGATCCGTGCTGTAAAAGAATTGGTGACCAGTAAAACTAGGATTTGTATCATCTCTCTCTAACTAAAAATCGATGACCCTGAGAAACCCTTTATATTTCTCGTCAATAAAGTGAAGTGAAATTGTGAGTCACTCAGTCATGTTCGACTATTTGCAACCCCATGGACTATAGCCCTCCAGGCTTTCTGTCCATAGAACTTTCCAGACAAGAATACTGGGGTGGGTAGCTATTCCCTTCTCCAGGGAATCTTCCAGAAACAGGGATCGAACCCAGGTCTCTTGCATTGTGCATAGATTCTTTATCGTCTGAGCCACCAGGGAAACCATCAATAAAATGGAGATAATTATGCAGTAGTGGCCTCACAGAGTCATGATGAAGGTGAAGGGAGATAATGCTTTTATGAGCCTATGCCCATCAGTAAGTGCTGCCCACTTCTGTTGTTATCATTGAGAGAATGAAACAGAAGCAGGTTACCAATAAGACTTTCACTGATTCATTTATTTAACGTCTACCACATCTGGTATCAGGCACTATGCTAGAACCGGGGGATATAGAAATAAATTACACAGAATCTGTCCTACAAGGGTTTCCTGGTCTGAAGTGAAACATAATAAGAAAATTATAGTAATGATGCTGCTGCTGCTGCTGCTAAGTCGCTTCAGTCGTGTCCGACTCTCTGCGACCCCATAGATGGCAGCCTACCAGGCTCCGCCCCTGGGATTCTCCAGGCAAGAACACTGGAGTGGGTTGCCATTTCCTTCTCCAATGTATGAAAGTGAAAAGTGAAAGTGAAGTTGCTCAGTCATGTCCGACTCTTTGCGACCCCATGGACTGCAGCCCACCAGGCTCCTCTGTCCATGGGATTTTCCAGGCAAGAGTACTGGAGTGCGGTGCCATTGCCTTCTCCAATAGTAATGATAGTAAGTACAATAATAGAAATAAGCAGAAGGCAAAACCACAAACACAGAACACTAATGAAACCGATTTCATGGACCACAGCCTTATCTAAGTGAAACTATGAGCCATGCCATGTAGAGCCACCAAAGATGGACAGGTCATAGTGGAGAGTTCTGACAAAACATGGTCCACTAGAGAAGGTAATGGCCAGCCACTTCAGTATTCTTGCCTTAAGAACCCCATGGACAGTATGAAAAGGCAAAAAGACAGGACACTGAAAGAGGAACTCCTCAGGTCGGCAGGTGCCCAGTGTGCTACTGGAGAAAAGTGGAGAAGTGAGAACTGACTTATTGGGAAAGACCCTGATGCTGGGAAAGATTGAAGGCAAGAGAAAGGGAAGACAGAGGATGGGATGGTTGGATGGCATCACCGACTTAACGGGCATAGGGTTTGAGTAAACTCTGGGCATTGGTCATGGACAGGGAGGCCTGACATACTACAGTCCATGGGGTCGCAAAGAGTCAGACACGACTGAACTGATCCAAACTGAGAGGAAAGGGGATCTGACTCAGTCTGAATTAGGGACCCCTTCCTGAGCAAGTGGACCTGCGCAGGGTGTCAAGAGCAGAGATAGCTCCACCAGGAAAGCAAAAATAGGAAATAAGTAGTCTTTCCTAGAGGTTTTTCCCAGTGAGGTAAGAACAAAGAAGGCCTTTTAAGACTACAATACTTAATAGGATTCCAGTTCCTCCCGGATATCTAGCTTTATTTGGAGATTTGCGTTCAAATCCTGCTTACCATTTATTAGCTGTATGTCTTTGGTCAAGTTACTTAACCTATTGTCTCTGATATTTTTTCCTGGTTGGTGAAATAGAACCAATTATACCTATCTTGCAAGGGTTTCAAATGACTTAATGTTTCATGAAATCTGTGACCCCCTCACCTGTCATATTTACCATTGCCCTCCCAGAACCAAGCTTACTGCATGGTTTTTAGAAGATGCTGCTGCTGCTAAGTCTCTTCAGATGCTAAATAGATTATAATTGAACAAATGCATGAATAATGTACATTCAGCACTTAGCACAGTGCTTAGCCCATCAGTTCAGTTCACTCAGTCGTGCCCGACTCTTCATGACCCCATGAATTGCAGCATGCCAGGCCTCCCTGTCCATCACCATCTCTCAGAGTTCACTCAGACTCACGTCCATCGAGTCCGTGATGCCATCCAGCCATCTCATCCTCGGTCGTCCCCTTCTCCTCCTGCCCCCAATCCTTCCCAGCATCAGAGTCTTTTCCAGTGAGTCAACTCTTCACATGAGGTGGCCAAAGTACTGGAGTTTCAGCTTCAGCATCATTCCTTCCAAAGAAATCCCAGGGTGGATCTCCTTCAGAATGGACTGGTTGGATCTCCTTGCAGTCCAAGGGACTCTCAAGAGTCTTCTCCAACACCATAGTTCAAAAGCATCAATTCTTCAGGGCTCAGCCTTCTTCACAGTCCAACTCTCACATCCATACATGACCACAGGAAAAACCATAGCCTTGACTAGACTCACCTTCATTGGCAAAGTAATGTCTCTGCTTTTGAATATACTATCTAGGTTGGTCATAACTTTCCTTCCAAGGAGTAAGCGTCTTTTAATTTCATGGCTGCAGTCACCATCTGCAGTGATTTTGGAGCCCCAAAAAATAAAGTCTGACACTGTTACCACTGTTTCACCATCTATTTCCCATGAAGTGATGAGACCAGATGCCATGATCTTTGTTTTCTGAATGTTGAGCTTTAAACCAACTTTTTTCGCTTTCCTCTTTCACTTTCATCAAGAGGCTCTTTAGTTCTTCTTCACTTTCTGCCATAAAGGTGGTGTCATCTGCATATCTGAGGTTATTGAGATTTCTCCCAGCAATCTTGATTCCAGCTTGTGTTTCTTCTAGTCCAGCATTTCTCATGATGTATTCTGCATATAAGTTAAATAAACAGGGTGATAGTATACAGCCTGGACATACTCCTTTTCCTATTTGGAACCAGTCTGTTGTTCCATGTCCAGTTCTAACTGTTGCTTCCTGACCTGCATACAGATTTCTGAAAAGGCAGGTCAGGTGGTCTGGTATTCCCATCTCTTTCAGAATTTTCCACAGTTTATTGTGATCCACACAGTCAAAGGCTTTGGCATAGTCAATAAAGCAGAAGTAGATGATTTTCTGGAACTCTCTTGCTTTTTCCATGATCCAGCGGATGTTGGCAATTTGATCTCGGGTTCCTCTGCCTTTTCTAAAACCAGCTTGAACATCAGGGAGTTCACGGTTCACGTATTGCTGAAGGCTGGCTTGGAGAATTTTGAGCATTACTTTACTAGCATGTGAGATGAGTGCAACTGTGCGGTAGTTTGAGCATTCTTTGGCATTGCCTTTCTTTGGGATTGGAATGAAAACTGACCTTTTCCAGTCCTGTGGCCACTGCCGAGTTTTCCAAATAGTAAGCACTAAATAAAGGGCAACTCTCCTCCTCATCACTCTCAGTAGGTTTGAGAACCACTTGGCTAATATAAAGTGGTAGTTTTGCCCTTCTGTGTGCACACATTCTGAATTTCTGGGAACAGATCCATGAAATACTCAGATAAAAGATTTTCCGTGTTTGTAGTTTGATATGAAGAATCAGGGAAGACCTCAGGATGGAGGGTATCACCTAAGCTGAACTTTGAAAGCTCAGTCAGATTTCAGTAGAAGAAACACACTATCAGATGGGCAGGGAGGTGACACACTGCAGGCAGAAGGGACGGCGGGAGAAGTGACAGCAGGAACAGGTGTAGCAAGGAGTGTATTTTGGGAACCACAGCTATCAGATATGACAGATGTCCAAGTGTGAGGGATGACACGGCAGGTGGCAAGTCTGGACAGCTCTTGACCAGTGATCAGCATCTGTTCTGTAGAGGGAAAAATAGTAAATATCTTAGGCTTTGCTAGCCCTTATATACGGAGAAGGCAATGGCACCCCACTCCAGTACTCTTGCCTGGAAAATCCCGTGGACGGAGGAGCCTGGTGGGCTGCAGTCCATGGGGTCGCTGAGAGTTGGACACGACTGAGTGACTTCAGTTTCACTTTTCACTTTCATACATTGGAGAAGGAAATGGCAACCCACTCCAGTGTTCTTGCCTGGAGAATCCCAGGGATGGCAGAGTCTAGTGGGCTGCCGTCTATGGGGTCTCACAGAGTCGGACACGACTGAAGCGACTTAGCAGCAGCAGCAGCCCTTATATAACCAGAGATAATAAATTTCCAAAAAGTTTCATTGATGAAATTCAAAGTATAATGATAATAGGTCTACTAATGAGAAGATTGGATTCTTTAGGGGGATAACATTTGCTGAAAATGGATCCAAAATTAGTGTTCTTTTTCTTCATATTGATTGCAAACATTTATCTTCAGAAACTATTCCCAGCTCCTGGCCAAACAAAAGCAGCTTGAGGGCTGGATTTGATTCATGGATCATGGTTTGCCAATCTCTGATCTGTATCACTGAGGACAGAACACTGTGCTAGCAAGGTTCAGACTCTGAATTTAAGTAGCAAATCACCTCCTGAACAGACTGCCTGAGAATACTTGGTTTGACCATGCCTGATTTAGCACATCGTCTCTTCTTCCCAAGTGACATAGTCCCTCTCTTGTTTCCTTACAACTGAAAAGCAACAGGGCACTGATGTATGTGAGAGTCTCTTTGTCTTCACATATAATGGGTAACCAGCCCATCTCTCATAGCAACAAGGATACAAGGTACAGGAGTCGCCATTGTGAAATATATTAGTCTCTGGCTGCTATGATCATCTGTTTGGAGTTTCCCAGGAGTGGAACGTGTGCTTGTTTTTTGTTTTAAACAGACAAGGAAAAAGTGGTGTTAAAAAGTGCATTGAGACTTAACCTACTTTAGGACTCAGCACCTAAGTAAAGTATGGAAGAAAGCTCTCATAAGAGTTTTATCTGACTCCTCAAAGAAGCCCCTGATCCAGCATCCCTCCAGAGTTAGCCTAAGACTGGCTGAAGAATTGGAGACTTGGTGATTCTAGCTGCTAAGAATCTAATCTAATACCATTCTCTGGGGAGCCTTTTTAGCACATCCTAGTAGTCCTACTTCAAACAACATTTGTATGAAGGTGATATTTTATAAGTGCTACCTTAATCTCTATCTAGATGGAGGAATTTTGGTAGAGAGTATTATTTTAAGAATGAGTAGATTCAATTCATATTCAATTCACTCATTCAATTTAATTCAGTTCCTATTTATCGAGTACTTCCTATGTATAAGACACTGAGCTTGGCTCTGGGAAAATGATTGTGAGGTCCACAGTTCAGAACATCCTAATTTACTCATTATCTGTTCCTACTTCAATAGCAGGGAGATAGATGAGGAGGAAGAAGATGGTGATGATGATGGTGGAAAAGGAGGAAAAAGCAAAAGATCTTGCGTTGGCAGAAGCATGAATGCTTTTAACCAGAAAGGTGTTTTTGGACTGGTGGCAAAAGAAGGGAGGCGAGCTGTGAGGAAACTAGTGAGGAATATAAGGGAAATTAATAGTCACTGATACTGATCTGGTAGCCACAGTGCAGTAGATCAACCAAATGTCTCGGCATCAGATAAAACTCAGTTCAAATTCCAGCCTTCCTGTTTACCATTTACGTAACCTTGGTGTAGTTATACCATAGGTTGTGTGGGTGTGTTCTGTAAACCATTAGGTCTTGCAATTGTAAAATATTAATCCTCAGAAAGAGCATGGAACCCAAATGCACGGAAGCCTAGAGGCCAGGAGTGCAGTCACTCAGGGATTCGGCTCTGCGCTTGAGTCGCTGGACTAGTGCTATGAGCAAGACAGGTGCGATTCACCATGGGTGAGCAGTACAATAGATACGGGGTTAAACATGCATTCCCATAACTAATGTTAAACACAGCTGTGAGGAATTCTAGGCAGGGGAAGCACAAGACCCTAACAGAGCACTTAATGAGAGCTGACAGGCCTCACCTAGACCAGGAGTTGGAGTTGTCGACTGAGGCAGCAGCATGTGAGCCGAGCCCGGAAGGATGAAGGTGAGCCTCCCCTCGCCCCGCAAAGTCCTCCCCAGTGCTGAAGGACCAAACTCAAAGCACCAAGGATGCCAAAGCACCCTTGTCCTTGGCTTGCAGTAGACAACCCCATGTAGAGGAGAGAGCATGACTGTGATGGGAAAACTCAGTGACATTGAAGAGGGAGCTTGTGGCCCGGGATTTAGTTTCATCCATTTGATACTGCTCTCATTCCCTTCTAAATAGCTGATGCCATCTTGTCTGAGAAATCTTCAAAGCACTTTTCATTTTTTTTTCTTTTTTAGAACTTTAAAAAATACTCCACAAAGAATAGTATAACACCCGTATTGCTGCTACCCAGAATTGTAAAAATTATTTTATTATATTTACTTTCATTCATTTTTTGCATTAAAACATCTTTTAGCCCACCTGGTCCAGACCCATTCTGCCCCTCCCTCCGACCCCCAGGAGGTCACCACCATCAACCTTGGTGTGCACACCTCTTTATTCATTAACTATGTAAGACATTGCTGTATGTGTGTGTGTGTGTGTTTTCTTAAATGACCTCCAATGCTATGTATCATTTCGTGACTTTATTTTTTCACTCAACATTATATACCTTGAAAGAAATACAAATGTGCACATGTAAACATCCACTCATATACAGTTCCTTCTTTTTAACAGCTGTATAATCTGCCAGCAAATGAATATATCACATATTAGTATTTATCTTTATTTACATTTTGGTTTTCCTGAACTTTAATTATCACAAATAATGCCACAATGAATTTTCTTGTATTTGTCTCTCTGTGAATATATTTAAGAGCTAAGTATGAAACGATTGGATCTTGGGTTATATGAACTTTACTAGATATTGGAAATTTGCGGGACTAATTTTTATTTCAACTAATAGTGTATAAAAGTATCCCTTTTTCTTCTAATGTCAGAATTTAAAGTTTAAATTTTTGCCAGTTTCATAGTGTGGAAATGGTATGTTGTTTAATTCACAGTTCCCTAATTTTCAGTGAAATTAAGATGCTTTTCGTGTGTTTATTGGCAATGTGCATTCCTCTCCTGTGGATTGTATATTCATTGTGGCTATTGTATTATGAGGTTATCATTTTCTGTTCATCTACATTGATTCTGGCTATTAATCCTTTTTTCCTGTGGCTTGTCTTTTACCTTTATTTACAGTGTCTTTTGTTACACAGAAAATTTTCATTTTAATGTATTTACTGTGTTTAGTCCTTGCCTTTATGGTTTATGTTTTTACTCCTAACTGAAGAAATACTTCACTATCCCAAAGAGAGGGACACATTATTTTATATTTTCTCCTGACAATTTCAAGGTTTATTTTTACACATTGAGGGCTGTGATATTTACACCTGGAATTAGTTTTCCTCTTTAGTGTGAGATAGGGACACGTTTTCATGTTCTTCTCTGTAGAAGATCAGTGACCCAAATCCACTTGTTTGAAGGGTCATCTTTCCCCCAGTTTAAAAAGTTGCCTCTGTCTCATAGCAAGTTGCCTCATGGACTTATATTTTTGCTTAAGGGTTATTGTTTTCCTGAGTTTGAAGATGCATTGCTTCCTCAGTTCCATGAATTGACCTGTGCCTCTGAATAATGCTTCTCCCCATTTTCTCTGTTCTCTTCCCTGGAACTTACATACACTGTTTCTTCTCATATATGCTCTTTGTCTTTGAAAATTCTTCATATTTTCATATATCTTATCTCTTTGTGCTTAATTCTGGATAATGTCATCAATATGTCACTAATTTTCACGCATATGATTTTACTTCATTCCCTGAGTTTTTTGTTTCTATAGTATTTCATTTCTAGAAGTTCTATTTGATTTTTTAAATATGCTGTTCTTTTTTTTCATAGTCTTACTATGATTTTTTTTTCTTTGTGTCTTTCAACATTTATTAAATAGTCTCTTTCAGGTCTTAATGTTATTTCAGGTTCTTAGGATACTAATCATTATGGCAAACCATTTCTCACATGGTTTTAAAGTTTTTATTGTGGGTTGTAAGAGTGGCCCCCTAGAGCACTTATGCACAATTAGGGATTCCACCCCCACGCTTAGGGTACTGATGGACTGTGACACCCCTACCTGGACCCTTAGCAGAAAGGGGCTTCCTTGTCACTACTCTAGGTCAGCGACACCCTTACACAGCAGGGGCACCTTTGTGGCCCTGTTCCATGCAGGAGTTTCTATTTCCACCCCCTAGACTCCAGAGGCCAGGTCTCCTTATCGTTAGAGCCAGTACTGGGATCCAAAGTCCCCCTTGGCCATAGTGGAGTCACTTCTCAGGCTTACTGCTCTGATGTGGAAGTGCCTTTGTTTTTGGCATCTGAGGTTTCTCATTTATTTCTTTTGGGCTCATCTCTCAATGTGGTGGCTCAGACAGTAAAGCGTCTGTCTACAATGTGGGAGACCCAAGTTCGAGCCCTGGGTTGGGAAGATCCCCTGGAGAAATGGCAATTCACTCCAGTACTATTGCCTGGAAAATCCCATGGACAGAGGAGCCTGATAGGCTACAGTCTGTGAGGTCACAAAGAGTCAGACGTGACTGAGCAACTTGACTTCGCTCAATGTAAAAATATTTTTGTTATATTTCATTATAATTTATCCTGATTTCTATGTGTTTAAACGGGGAGAGCTTAGCTTACTCAACCAAATTTTCATTCTTGAATTTTTCTATGTAAAGATCATATTATTTGCTATTAATGACAATATTTTCTCTGCCTTTATAACTTCCCTCCCTCTAATTTATTCAGTTTTGTCTTAATTCACTGTCTTGGAATACCAGTACAACACTGCAAAGCTTCTCCATAGCCTAGTATAGCAGAGAAGGAGGCATAATATAGTGGCTCATTTTGGTATCTAGCAAATCTGGATGGAATTCAAACTCTGTGACTTAATACTTCTGGTTTTGTGCAGATTGCTTACTTATTTAAACCTGGCTTTCTCATTTATAAACTGGAATAATAGTATTTACCTTGAAGAATTATTCTTAGAATTAAATTAGTGACTATGGGTAAACCACTTGGATTAGTCCCTGACCTATAATTCAATACAAGTATCATGAATATTAATTATCAGCATTAATGTTGGGTTGGCCAAAAAGTTCATTCAGGTTTTTCTATAATACCGCACAGAAAAACCCAAATGAACTTTTTGGCCAACCCAGTAGTTGCTTAGTATACATTATAACTAGTCTTTCCAAGTTAACTGTAGAGGTTTGTTGTCTGAGGCTCAGAGAGACTGAACACCTTTCCTAATGTCTCCTAGCTAAAACAGGAAGCATATGTTATAGCCCTGAATAGGTCCTCTGAGACTGTATCTTCCCCTCTCTAGATCATGCTCCCCCTGACTGGACCAGTAGTTTGTACGCTGTTGCAGAATCAGGTCCTGGGCAGAGAACTTGGCAGGCCATCAGTGGCAACCTGGAGGACAAAGGTCCTGGTACCTTGCTCAGCACTTCCAGAACAAACTTGGAGAAAAGCTCAGGGTCTTGAGAGGGACCTCAAAGAAAGAAACAAGCTTATAGCCTTTCACCTCTAAGAATAAGAATTTCTGTTTTCCAGGGTGTTGAAAATATAATCTATAATATAGAGAACAAGAAGCTGCTTTGCAGATCGTCTATCTATGCATACACCTATTCATCCCTGGATGCCTAAAGCTAGATGACCTAGGTTCTAATCCCAGCTCTGCTCCTTAACCTTGGCCATGCTTTCTGACTTCACTAAACCTCACATTCTTCATCTATAAAATGAAAATAAATCATAACAGCACCTACCTTATTGGGGTGGAGATCAAATGAATTAATGCATATAAAACACTTAGAGAAGCACCAGGCACATAAAAAATGCAGTAATGTCAGCTTTTATTTATTATTACTTGTTTCTGCATATAATCAAAGGCCTACTCTGAGTTCCATATCTGGGGCTGCCAGGAAGGATGTGTGAGATATGTGGAAACTGCTGTTGTTGTTTAGTCACTCAGTCATGTCCAGCTCTTCGCCACCCCATGGACTGTAGGCCATCAGGTTCTCTGTCCATAGGATTTCCCAGACAAGAATACTGGAGTGAGTTGCCATTTCTTTCTCCAGGTGGAAATTTCTGTTCAGTTCAGTTCAGTCACTCATTCGTGTCCGACTCTTCGCGACCCCGTGAATCGCAGCACACCAGGCCTCCCTGTCCATTACCATCTCCTGGAGGTCACTCAGACTCATGTTCATCAAGTCAGTGATGCCATCCAGCCATCTCATCCTCTGTCGTCCCCTTCTCCTCCTGCCCCCAATCCTTCCCAGCATCAGTCTTTTCCAATGAGTCAACTCTTCACATGAGGTGGCCAAAGTACTGGAGTTTCAGCTTTAGCATCATTCCTTCCAAAGAAATCCCGGGGCTGATCTCCTTTAGAATGGACTGGTTGGATCCCTTGCAGTCCAAGGGACCCTCAAGAGTCTTCTCCAACACCACAGTTCAAAAGCATCAATTCTTCGGGGCTCAGCCTTCTTCACAGTCCAACTCTCACATCCATACATGACCACAGGAAAAAACAGAGCCTTGACTAGACGGACCTTAGTCAGCAAAGTAATATCTCTGCTTTTGAATATGCTATCTAGGTTGGTCATAACTTTCCTTCCAAGGAGTAAGTGTCTTTTAATTTCATGGCTGCAGTCACCATCTGCAATGATTTTGGAGCCCCCAAAAATAAAGTCTGACACTGTTTCCACTGTTTCTCCATCTATTTCCCATGAAGTGATGGGACCGGATGCCATGATCTTTGTTTTCTGAATGTTGAGCTTTAAACCAACTTTTTCGCTTTCATCAAGAGGCTCTTTAGTTCTTCTTCACTTTCTGCCATAAAGGTGGTATCATCTGCATATCTGAGGTTATTGATATTTCTCCCGGCAATCTTGATTCCAGCTTGTGTTTCTTCTAGTCCAGCCTTTCTCATGATGTACTCTGTATAGAAGTTAAATAAGCAGGGTGACAGTATACAGCCTTGATGTACTCTTTTTCCTATTTGGAACCAGTCTGTTGTTCCATGTCCAGTTCTGACTGTTGCTTCCTGACCTGCATACAGATTTCTCAAAAGGCAGGTTAGGTGGTCTGGTATTCCCATCTCTTTCAGAATTTTCCACAGTTTATTGTGATCCACACAGTCAAAGGCTTTGGCATAGTCAATAAAGCAGAAGTAGATGTTTTCTGGAACTCTCTTGCTTTTTCCATGATCCAGCAGATGTTGGCAATTTGATCTCTGGTTCCTCTGCCTTTTCTAAAACCAGCTTGAACATCAGGGAGTTCACAGTTCACGTATTGTTGAAGCCTGGCTTGGAGAATTTTGAGCATTACTTTACTGGCATGTGAGATGAGTGCAATTGGGTGTACAGAATTAGCTGGTTCTACCAACTGTGAATTTCAAGAAAAACATGGTAGATGAAGTCAGATCTGCCTTCAACACCTACCAATGTCCTCCTTTGTGCCAAGAACCTTTTTAATTAGCAGGGTTATAAGGTAGAAAGTTCTAGTCTCTGCTATCAAGGAGTCTGCATTCTGGATGAAGAAGAAACTAAGTGTTTATAGATGACAGACTCATAGTTATTTTTTTAAAAAGGCAAGATTGGACTGCTGTAAGAAAACAAAGGACGAACATCTTCAGTGTTGTGCTGAAAAATGGTTAACAACCAGCTCCTGTTATAGCTTATTGACAAAAAGGATGTGAACACATACTTGACAAATAATAAAATACTTAATATTATTTACTGTAAATTTCATACACCATACTGAGTGGCCTTCAGTATGGCTTTATATTCCTAACACATCCACCATCAGTTTTTACAATTCTACCACCAGCAAAGCTATCACAAGCCAAACTGACTATGTGCTTCATCACTATTTGACTCTGCAAAGATATTGATGTCAAGGCACACAAGTGTGGTTCTGACTAATGTTAGCTACTAACTTTGTTTTTATTAAAGAAGAGATGAAAAGGAAGCAATGCAGATGCAAAGATATGTCAGAACTTCACTCTTTAGTCAGTGCTGTGAGCTTCTTTGCTCAGATAATAGTTTTGAATGCTGGAAAAATATTTCCTCAGTTTTTGTGCTGTTCACGATGGAAGAGCCTCAGATATAGCACACCTTTAAGTTTAACCTGCTTTATAAACGTTTACCCTATCACTTGCTTAAGTCTGAACAATCAGCAAAACAAGAAAGCACGTGCTGATTTGTATTAGTAGCATTTGCTGATTTCCATGGTGTCAGCATCCCAGCACATCCCACCACAGCAACGACTGCCCACTGACATCACCTCCCACAGGGTGGTCAGGAGCACACCAGTATGTAACCTTTTCATCCAATGCATACAATAGATCGAAATCACTCCCAAAGCACAGATAACAGTAACATATGGTAAAGTAGAAAGTGGTGTGTTTTAAGCATTCACTACCTTTATTTTAATGTAACTTAATCAATGTTTGTATTATGTAATTACATTTCTATAAATGCTGTGCTTAAAACAACTGGCTCAGAACATCCAGCAGTTGGCTCTCTCAAGGTGGTATGAGCTGGCTGCAGCACATCACTGACCTTTAAAACAGACATGAAAATCAGAGAGAGCTTCCGAAGGACTGGTGTTAAAGCAGGGTTCTGAGGGTTGAGTAGAAGTCTACTAGGTAAGGTAGAGGGAGGCATCTCAGGCAGAGGGGACAGAGTGAGGGAAAATACATCCCCAGGCCTCTGAGGACCAGGGTGCGAAGTAGGAGAAGACCAGAGAAGATGGGCAGAATTTGTAATTCTTGAAGGTTCTTGTGAACCCCTTATCCGTGAATTCTAGGGAACCATGGACAGATATTAAATAAAAAGTGAGTGACTGGATTTGCATTCTCAAGAGACCTGTCTGGAAGCTGTGTGGTGAGAGGTTTGGAGAGGCCAAGGCTGGAAGCGGAGCATGGCATGTTGCTGTGGTGCAGTCAGTAAGGTGCCAGGTTAGGGAGGTCACGTGGCGGGGGAAGTGCACCCAAACAGCACGAGCCAAGGCTTGAGGCATGAGAAACCACGCACAGGAAGCAGGGATGGTATGGGAAGCCTGGGCATAGACTTCCTGCTGGAGAATAGCAGAGATGTGACTGGAAATCCGGGCACTGTTAACACAGTAACAGGGAGCCTTGTGCCAGTGGATGTGTTGGAGATAGTCCTGTGCTTGGATTGCACTGGCCAGAAGTGGGGTCAGTGTTTTGTATTCACTCTGAACCATTCTACTGAATAATTACTAAATCCTATGGCTTGAGATCTCCCTGGTGGCTCAGTTGGTAAAGAATCTGCCTGCAATGCAAGAGACCAGGGTTCAGTCTCTGAGTCAAGAAGATCCCCTGGAGAAGGAAATGGCAACCTACTCCAGTATTCTTGCGTGGGAAATCCCATAGACAAAGGAACCTGGCAAGCTATAGTCCATGGGGCCACAGATTGGGCTGTTGGTGGCTGGGCTGTTGGTGGCTAAGTCCTGCATGAACCAACCTCTGGGAGACTGACCGTTTAGGTTTTTGTTACTCAAAGTGTGTTCCAATGACCTGCAGCATCAGCCTCATCTGGAAGCTAATCAGAAATGCAGAATCTCAGGGCCCACCTTTGGTATCCTGAGTCAGACTGCATTTTAACAGACTCCATGGGTAGCCTAAAGTCTGCGCATCCCTGAGCTAGGACAGGCTTTCTCTCAAGTGGTCCAGACCAACTGCGTTGGAATCACCTGCCCACCGTGCAGAATCCTGGGTCCAATGCCTGATCTCCTGAATCTGCATTTTTAAGTTTGGACCCAGGAACTTGAAATTTCAGTATGCTTCTGAGATTATTCATTGGCACATCAAGAATCACATTAATTACAAAAGACTTGGTCCATATAATCATGTTTGAATTGGGTCAGAAAAACTGAACTCAGACTGTTTCAGTAAGGTATTTCCTTCCTTTCGTATGTAAAGTGCTTCATAGGTCAATGGCTGGCAGATGGTTGGCACTCAATAAATGTTAGCATTGTTGTTTGTAGCATTTGTGATATTTGAAATGTCATGAGTTCTTTGTCAGGGCCCAAACCAAGCAGGATCTAGGGAAAAACGTTTCTCTGTATGTGTGTGTGTGTCTGTGTGTCTGTGTTCAATGTGTTGGGAGGAGGGGAAAAGGAGGCTGCAGAGTGCTAGGCAACTCCCAGGTCCCCCAGCCTGTGCCTCACCCAGAGCCAGCGACCATCTGCTCTGAGCAGTCGCCTGTCTGAGAGTCGAGGGTATCCATGGGAACCAGTGTGGAGGTTACCAGGAGGGCTTCGGGGCCACCAGCCAGAGGGGAGAGTGGAAATCAAGTGGAACCAGAAGTGACAGACTCATGTGTGTTCAATGGAGTGGGAGGCCATCAGCTGTGAGAGCGAGGGTGAGGCATGAGCACAGCCAGCCCAGCATCTGGCCCCAGGAGGAAAGCTCCAGACAGCAGTGTGACTCACACAGCTGTGCCCAGAAGGATCTCTTGAGGCTGTTTAAATGTTAGCATTTCTCTCCCTCTCTCTTCCTCCTTCCCTCTTTCCTTCTCTCTCTCCCTCCTTACTTTAATAGGTTTTTTTTTTTAAGTACAGCTTAGCAGAAAAGTTAAACATGAAATTTCTAATTACCTCATATCCCACCACTCAATAATTGGTTGCTTTAATTTTGGTGTGTGTCTTTTTCTCTATGCATATTTTTGTAAGGTTGAAATCATGCATTTTCAGTTCTGTATCCTGCTTTCTAAAAGGTTCTTTTGAGTCAGGCATTTAGCTTTGAGGAAAAAAACCATTGGAATTGTAATGAGATGCCCCCTCCCCTGCTTGCATCAGTGATCTGCTCGGTTGAAAATGAATGGTTAAGGGCAAAATGACAAACTGATCTGAAGTGGATATTCCTAAGTGATGGCTTATTGTGATCTGAGCCAGTGGTGTCCATTTCAGTCATTTCACCAGTTTTCAAATCGAGCATTTCTTGTGCGTTTAAGCTACTTTGGTGAAGCCTGGGCATAAAGAAAAGCAACTTCCAAAGGAAGAAGAGAAAGGAGATTGTTTGCTGAGATATTTCTAGGAAGAGCATTGACACTGAATTGATGTATTGGATATAGAACGTGACATAGTGAGTAAGAACTGTTTATCTAGATCACTTTTCCGGATTTTCCTGATAAAACCAAGCCCAATCATTCCTGTCACCCCCAAGAGTACTTATGCCACACAGCAGGTGCAGCGTCCTCAAGTGACCAGTCATATTTGAGGAAAAGTGGCTCCACACACTGAAATGTGCAAAGTACTGGTGAGACCAAGATGCCATTTCAAACAGAGTATTTCTCAGATTCCTTCATCGTTGACACCATCTCTTTTCTGATGAGTTCACTCAGTTGTGTGTGACCTAGAACAAGACACTCCACAGAGGTGATAACAGAAGAGCTGTAATAAGGGCTACTGGTGATGAGTGAATGTGAGCAAATGGGACTCAATAAGGGCTACTCCAGTAGCCTCAAAATTTCCTGAGGCATTAAACTCCTTATTTTTTTTAAAGAATTTATTTATTTTTGGCTGTGCTGGGCCTTCGGTGCAGTGCGTGAGCTTCTCGTTGCAGTGGCTTCTCTTGTCGCAGAGCGTGGGTTCTAGGCATGGGGGATTTCAGTAGCTGCAGCATGTGGGCTCAGGAGGTGCAGCGCACAGACTCAGTTGCCCCATGGCATTTGGGATCTTCCCAAACCAAGGATTGAACCCATGTCCCCTGCATTAGCAGGCAGTTTCTTTACCACTGGTCCACTAGGGAAGCCCCAAGTTCCATTTTAGACAGGCCCATCCAATGAGCACTGGACCAGTCCAGTGACTAAACACTGGTCCAGAGCACTCTTCTCTCATCAAGCAGCCTTCAGCTCCATCTTTTTGTTTGGCCTGCTCTCCTATTTCACATCCTTTTCACAGGAATGCTCCCAGCTTAGTCCGTCTGAGACTCTATATAAATAGCTGAGCAAAACCAATACAATATTGTAAAATAATTGACCTCCAATTAAAATAAATAATTTTTTTAAAAATAAATAAATAGCTGAGCTTATTTGATTGGATGTGCTTCTGCCTTTTAAATATTTCTGTCCTTTTACAAGTTTATTAATGAGTCAAAACGGTTTTCCTGGCAAACTGAAAAGCAGGAAATGTGTCTTTTTCAACTTAGTGTCAGTAAATACTGTCCTTGAATGACTGAAGGGAGCCTGTGATCCTGTTACCAAACCAGGTTCATTTTCCCTATGCTCAGCAAGTCAAAACACAGACGTCAAAGTTTGCTGCCAAGAGAGTGTTTATTCACAAGGCAGCCAAGGGAAGAGACAGGAGAACAAGTCTCAGATCTGCCTCCCAAAGGCAAGTGGCTCAGAGTATTTAGAAGGTAAAGAATAAAGAAGCAAGGTGATCTGAGGCTCAGGGAGCAGGGAAGAGTGATTGGGAAAAGGTGTGACAACTGTTATTCTGCACACAAGAGACTGCACATTCAAAAGGGCACTGAATGGAGGGTGGACGCTCACACATGCCCAGCTGAGTGGTCGGTGGTCCTGTCCAGCCTTCATCAGCTCAGCTAGAAAAAGACACAGCCGACTCCATGTTCCTGGACAACAGCTCAGGCCAACATCACATTGTTTAGGCTAAGCGCTGCTTGGAGGACGTGCAGGTCTTAAAAAGACTTTGATTAATGAAGGTAGGCAAAATAGATTCGACCCACAGTTTCAATAACTCCACCACAATATGACCATGTGCTGTTTAGCTGTACACGTCTCCTTAAAAAAAAAAAAGTTTCGGGGCAGCTTCAAATTTTACTTAAAATTCAAATCCCCCAAAGTGAACAAAGTCACGGATAGAAGGCTTCTTGATTAAATTTTTGAATCAATTCAACAAATATATTCAAGCACCCATAGTGAACAAGACCCTGAGTTAAGCCAATAGCTGTTCAGAGAGAGACAGTTTGCCCTTAGGTTGCTTCTGGTTTACTCTGGGAGGCTGCTAGAAAGTATAGGCTTTATTATTATTCAGGTGTGATAAGCCAGCACATCAGGAGAGGAGCGCCATTACACATCAGGAAAAGACAGTTTGTTCTCAAGAGGAAGGGCAGGCCGCACAGGCACTGCAGGACTCCTTAGGGGAGGCACCAGGGCTGGTCAGGAGGCAGAAGGAAAACCTTGGCAGAGGGCTTTGTTGCAGGTTTCACAGAAAGGAATGGGTGAGGCAGAGTAAGCGGGCTGAACAGGGTCAGGACTGCCTAGTCTGAGCAAGTTCAGTGGGCTCTGGGGCATAGAGGCTGTCCACAGTTGTCTGGGGTGGTTAGAGCAGGAGGGTGGGGGCCCAAGAATGAAAGCGCAATAAAGGAGGTGATAGGAGTGGGCACTGGATTTGGATGGTTTGCATGTGAAAGGTCTGTTTGCTCTCTAGGAATGGCTAGCCCAGCAGTAAGAGTGGGAACACTCTCCCCAAGGTCAGTAAGGTCCCAGAGGCCAAAACACCAGATTAAAACACATGCTTACTGCGGAGACAAGGCAGATGCCTACTCTAGCACTGTACAAGGACAAAAACTGTAAGTAAAAAAGAAAAAAAGGAAGCACGCTTGCAGCATTAAGAGGGGAGGACAGGATTATCTCAAGAATACTTGTCCTGACAGTGGCTAATGGAAGAAATGGCTTTTCAAATTCCCTGGATGTCCAGTGGTTAGGTTCTGTACTTCCACTGCAGAGGGCATAGGTTTGACCCCTGGTCCCTGGAGGGGATGGGGGTGGGGGCGAGGGGCAGGGGAACTAGGGCCCCTCATGCCATGCGGCATAGCCAAAAAAAAAAAGAAAAACGGCTTTTCAGCAAGACAGGGCAAAGGGAGGGAGCCCTAGCTCCCCACTCACTGGCAAGTTGCCCACCTTGGGCGAATCACTTAAACCCTCTGACCAAAGTTTATTCTGTTTGTATCTTGTGTATATGTGCATCTGTTCAGTTTATATCAAAGTTATTATGCAGAACAAATGAGTACCTCAGTGTTTCTCTCCCTGTGACAGTCCATAGATTTGTGTCAGAACCACACGGACGGTCTGTTTAAAATGCAGCTTCCTGGGACCCAGAATCAAACTGTGAGGGTGGAGCCCAGGATCTGCATGTTATAAATCCACTCACTTCCACCCTAGCTGAACCTCAAGGACACTGAAGTTGGAGATCAGCCTAAGGAAATTAAGCTAGGTGCATTCTAGAATCTACAGGGTGAAATACATACGTAAAGAGATTTTAGGTACTTATCCCAACCGTTACACTCGCTAGCCTTCAGCATCTTCTACAGTCAGCTCTTAAAACAAGAAACGTGTTTGGGTTGTCTGCTTCACATAGCATCTGCTGAGCTCAGTATTAAACACAGGACAGCAGAGATGCCGCCCGGCCCTGCCTCCTCCACCTCGGCTGTCTGCAGCTAACTGCTGGGGGAGGCTGATGATACAGATTCTCTGATGGCCCGAGGAAGGACACAGCCAAGGAGCCAAGTCCCCTTCAAATGGCCAATAGGCTCGACACACGGCTTGGCCTCCAGCGTAGCTGTTTGGTCTTTCAAATTCCATGTTTACCTACAGAGTTTGTATTTTTAGCTCAAATTTTTAAAAATAAGATCTGACAGACTGAGAGTGATTTGGGCACTTTTAAGGGAAAATATGTAAGAATTATGAATAATGCTGGGTCCTCTGGCCTTGCCTAACTGGGGTCTTGGCAGCTGGCGCTATAGGAACTGGCGGTGACTGGCAGAGGAAGACTTAGTGAGCAGTGTTGCCTAGCCTTGGCATTGCTGTGTTATTCCTCCTAGAAGCCTCCCAGATGTGTTTCCCCACCACATTGTTGTGTCTCTAATTCAGTGAGGCTCATGTAGGTTTCACGGAAGGAAGGGGTAAGGAGGGATTCCTGTGGACACCAGGACTGATCTCCTTTAGGATGGACAGGTTTGATCTCCTTGCTGTCTGGGGGACTCTCAAGAGTCTATTCCAGCACCACAGTTCAAAAGCATGAGTTCTTTGGCACTCAGCCTTCTTTAAGGTCCAGTTCTCACATCCGTATTTGACTTCTGGAAAAACCATAGCTTTGACTCTACAGACCTTTGTCGGCAAAGTGATGGCTCTGCTTTTTAATACTCTGTCTAGGTTTGTCATAGCTGATTCCCAGGGCTAAGGCTAAAAGGCATGATTCTAACTAATTACTTTATAAAACCCTGGATATAGCTCTTGGTTTATGAACTGAAAAACTTTCAGTTACTGCCTTTCATAGAGACCATTCTTGCTGAATCTCTGATGAAACAACCCAGACCCTGGCTGCTGCTTCTGTTCTGCATTTCCCTTGCACTCCCTAGTAATCATGCAGTAATTATCATGTTGATAATTACCTCATTAGTAATTTGGTGTGAGAAAGCTCTGCGAAAGAATAATAAAAGGGGCGTCTCTTTATAGCAAAGAAATTAGAAATGACAAATGCAGTTTTCACAGCCCTTGGAGCTTCACTAGGAGAAAAGGGAGAATTTTTTCCTGCATGATATTTTGAAAAGTGTTGACATAACTCTCTTAATCAACACACGTTTAAGTTTTTTCTTGTGGTCAGAAAAGCCCATTCCTAAGTGAGCCCCCTAAAAGTTCTAGAAATGAAGAGCAGCAACAACAATGATGAGCAGCCTCACATGCCCCTCTGCCCCTCATCCTGGCCATGGTAGGGGCAGGGGAGGGGTGGAATGTGGGGGAAGGCCTCATAAAACTGGAAAAGACACTCCCAGTAAGGGAGCTAGCATCCAGGTCATTGGTCCCCGGTGCCAGCACCTCAAAGTCCTTTTGCTGAAACCAGGTCAGAAGCCCCTGGAGGCCAAGCCTTTGTCCTGCCCAGACCTTCCTGGCCTGACTCTTGGCCTGAAGAATGGAGGAATGAGAAGGGGCTGCTCAGCACAACTGGTCTGGCTCCCCACCATCTGGCCATTGACTGCTGTACACCCCCTTGTTCTCTTCCCTCAGGACACAAACCACATGGGTCTTTGTGAATTCATTTTTACCATTTTAGCCATGAAAATCCTATGTTCCCCACCTTTGGTGCATTCTTAAGCGTCAAGATGGAACTCATCACCTCTTTGACATTTCTGCCCCCTTTCCCATAAAGTGAAATAGGTTTTCTCCTGTATTTGCCTTTAGCACTGTTCACATAGATGCCATATAAGATGGCTCATTCACTCAGCACCCATCTCCACTCAGAGTCTCATCTGCCCGGCCTGGGATGGGGACACAGCTCCTGCAGCCCACTCACCTGCGATCTCTCGTGGAGACTATTGACATAGCCTCTCCTCGGCCTCCCTGGCTCCACCTTGCATAAGTAGTGTCTGTTCTTCGCCTCCTAAAATGAGCACTGAATCGTGGTGCTCAGCACCAGATGAGGTCTTTTCAAATCCTGCAGTGGCTCCCAACTCTCACAGAATGACACCAGATCCCTCACTCACATGTGCAAGGCCCACCCGATCCGTCTGTTCTTTCCTGCTCCTGTCTCCCACTGCCCCCTCCCTGCCACCTTACTCCAGTCCATGGACGCTGGCCTTGGTTCCTCACATCTCAGTATCCTGTCTGGAGTAATCTTCCCTGCTCATTCACAAGGATCACTTCATCAGGTCTCTGCCAAGTGTCCCTTCATCGGAGACGCTGTCCTGGCACTTGCTAGCACAGCACACACAGACACAGGCACCTGTGACTGTCCGTCACTTTTATTAGTCTTGTTAGAACTCTCCACCATTTATTATACAACTGCTTAGTGATCTATGGCCCATCTCCCCGCACCACAATGTATGCCACTCTGTCCAAGGCAGCAGGGACTTGATCTGTTCTGGCCTCTATTGTATCCCCATCTCCTGGCCACAGAATCTAGGTTAACACACATCAAATAAACGAATGAGTTAATTACTGAGCATCACTCAGCCATCCCTTAGTACTTACTGATGGAAAATCCTGTTTGCTCAGTGTATCTGCCAAGAGAGAGATTTAGTTTCAAGTCATGGGAGGATTAACCTAAAGAACAATAGGCAGGTGGCTCTGTTGAAAGGATCATTTGCCTTCACACATCCTGTGGGATGGGGATTTATGAGCAAACGCCAGGGAACTTGAAGGACACAATGGGATGATTTCTAATGCCCTCTAAATGGTGACTCAAGTGAAATATTTCTGTAACCTACATTGCAACCTGTTTGTTAGCTTTTGTGAAAGTATTATTTCTTGTTTTTAACAGCATATATTAGCAACTTTAAAATAATCAGTCTATTCTGAACTGTCACTACATTGCTAATCAGCTATACTCCAATGTAAAATAAAAAGTAAATAATAATAATAATCAGTCTATTCTGGTTCAAGGAAAAAAAACAACCTAGACTAGGAGTTGAGAGGCTTGAATGCTGGTTCCATCTCTGCCACAAGTTTTTATGTGACTCCATGGAGTTACTCTCCCTCTCACCACTTCATTTTCCCAATCTATATAACTAATATATTGGGTTGAATCATCTCCACAATCTACCAGCTCTAAAATCCCACCACATTTCCACAGTATTAACTCTCCTGGTAGGTCCTAGTTTCTTCTTTCCACCTTTTCCTGGTCCAGGAGATTCCTACTCTTTACCTGAAATTTTGTTATGTATACTCGTGAGGTCATGCTGTCTTTTTGAATCGTAGACGGTTAGAAAACAGTAGATTGTAGATTGGGGGGGCAGAAATGGTGGTAACCGAAGTATGTTTATTCTGTGAGAAAAGAAGAAAGAAGAAGGATAAACATATTGACTCACATCTAAGAACTGGGGGAGAAGATCAAGTTCACGGAGCCAGCTTTGCTTATTACTGTCCATTTTTGAGAGGCATTTCTTTACACACCTTTACACAAAAAAATTCTGGCAAATTATAATCCCAGATGGTTGGATATGGAAAGACCCAGGAAAAAAACTTAAAGGAGGTCTTGCCCACCTGACTTGGTATCCTTGGGCAAATGCCCAGAGATGGCATAAGTGAGAACACAGAGAAGCCTGTCCAGTCTCTGTGTGCCACTCACTTTCTAGGTGACCTTGGGTACAGTACCCCCTATACCTCATTTCCCTGAAGAGCGTAGTTAATAGAATTGAAGTGAGAATTAAATAAAAGTTTCAGTGAGGCAAAGTAACTTGCCTTCCAGGTCACAGAACTAATCTTTCAACCCCAAAGCTCTAGTAGGAAGTGGGTATAGAAGGAATCAAAAGAGACTCATGATTTTAGAGTATCTGTTGATTAGCTGATTTAAAGTAAAAATGCCTATACAATTCCTGCAGAAGTAATTTCACCATTCCTAGACATTTACTCACTCACACACTTGGTGTCCATTGCAGCGAAATACGCCAGAAATGCCTCAGCAGGTAGTATTTGCTGGATGGAATCGTATGATTCCATCTAAGTAGCATAATTGGATACTCAGTGCCTCTCTCCTGGGATGGCAGAAATGATCACTTTTCATTGATCTCCTTTTAGATCTGACCTTGGTATTCCTTCCTGTCTCCCCCTAAATATATCAAAGCACCCGTGATTTAAGTGTTTTCTCCTTCACTTGAGTTTCACTGCTCCCATGCTGAGGTTTGTGTTCAGAAGTAAGCCTGTGATCTTCTAGTCACCAGCCTTTTAATCTGCCCTCTTTTTGCCCCTTTTCATGTTTGAGTTTTCTTAGCTCAGCGAGCCACCCGACTGCTAACCATTGTCAGAGTTGTGAAAGTGCATCTGTGCTGTGTCCTGACAGCCCTGTGCTAAATGTTCCCATCTGGGGGAGGGGCGGGAAAGGGAGTTAGCAAAGGGCAAAAGTCAGGGAAGGAAATACTGTTGCTGAATTTCATTAAATCATCACATTATGAGAGCAAGGTAGATTATATTACCACTGTTTTACAGATGAGGAAACTGAGGCTTAGAAAAGGCAGTTGTCTTTCTTGGGTACACAGCTAATGAATGGCATGTTTGGGATTCAGATCCAGGCTCTTTCTGATAGGCCAGGCTTTGCTATTGTTGAGAATGAATGGAGATTGTGTAAGAGTGACCCAAAATACCTGGATATGGTCTACAAGCCTATAACAATTAACTTTCTACCCAAATGCAACCTTCTTTGAGGTCATTAGGGTTATACTTAAATTAGTCATACTGGCTCCAGCATGTACCTTGAGCCTGGGCTGTGTCAGGCCCTTCCCAGACACTGTTTCTTTACTCATTACTTTCTATCCACACAATCATGGTAACCTTCAAGTGATGTTTCTCAGATTGAAAACTGTACTAGACCTACTGTATTAGAATACCGTTGACCATCTCTGTATTAGATCTCTGACCAACTGTATCAGAATCACCCCAAAGAGCCTGGTAAAATACAGATTCCAAGACTTTACCCCAAGGGAAGAAGCAGTGGAATTTTCACTAATAACAGATTCACTGGTGATGTTTGCCAGTCACAGTTGGAGGACAGTTGTTCTTCAAAGGTAATAAATTCTCTTAATTAATGCAACACTGAAAATCGCCACCTTTTTTGAAGACTTTCTAAGCTAAGCATTTTGAATTTGAAGTGTAGTTATGGATTCTTCTAGTGAACAGGGAATGAGTTTAGAAAAGGAGGAAGCTGGAACTCAGTACAGGCTGAGTCAAGTGAATATTTCTGGGCAGCCAGAGGAATTTGAGGGAATTTATTTTTAGGACTGATTGTAGGTCACAACTATACAAATTCAAGTTCTGGTATAAATAGTTGGGAAAGTGGCCTCTGTTCTGGACTTTTGTAATATTCTATGATATAGCAAGTAGCCTCTCCCATATTTAAGTAAAATATTTATAAGTTTTATCAGATAAGACACAAAATTATAGAAACAGATCTGTGTCCTCAATATCCATTTTTAAGTTAAAAAAAGTTTTAATAGAGGTGTAATAGTATACGGAGGCTTCCCTGGTGGCTCAACGGTAAAGAATCCACTTGCCCCTGCCAATGCAAGAGAGCTGGGTTTGATCCCCAGGTCAGGAAGATCCCCTGGAGAAGGAAATGGCAATCCACTCCAGTATTCTTGCCTGGGAAATCCCATGAACAGAGGAGACTGGCAGGGCTACAGTCCATTGGGTTGCAAAAGAGTCAGACATTACTCAGCAACTAAATAGCAACAATATTAATATTATATGTACAATGTTATATGTTTCAGGTTATATGTTTCAGGTGTATGATGTAGTGAGACTCGATTTTTTTAAAGACTACACTCCATTCATAGTTACTGTAAATTACTGGCTGTATCCCTTGTGCTATACAGTATAGGCTTGTGTCTTCCTTCCGTTATACATAGTAGCTTGTGCCTTTTAATCCCCTGCCCCGGTTTTGCCCCTCCCTCCCTCACTCTCCCCACTAGTTTTTCCTCTGTATCTCAGTATCCTTTAATGAATATCAATTCTGTGCTAAGTGCAATGGGTTTCCCAAAAATAAATCGATAACATACACTAGTGAATTCTACCAAATACTCAAGGAGAATTCATACCGATCCTCCACAAACTCATCCACAAAATAGCAGAGGAAGGAGCACTTCACAACTCATTCTATAAAGCCAGTGTTGCCTGATACCAACATCAGGTAGAGGCATGAGATTCACTGAGGAAGGTGGGAGGTGTGTGCCCGAGTCACCTGCTTGTCCTCTGACTCTGGCAAGCGGATTTCAGGGAGCAGATGAGACAGAGAAATCCGTTGCAATGAAGACAATGGCGGCGACTGTGCTGGTGATCATTATCACAGCCGAGTGTGCACCCATGCACACAGACAAAGACCGGAATCCAGCCCTGTGTTTTTGTCAAGCATCTTTCTAAGCTGGATCCTGGTCTTTCCCTTTCTCAAGAAAGTGCCTTTCTGTGGGTAATTATAATGTATTAACAGAAAATATTAAAATAAAATGTTTATCTTATGAGCAAGAATCAGAAGTCTTGCTCCTGTGTCAGCCAGACTTACTCTCCCTGACATCTCTTCTGCCCACTCAGCCGTCACTCCCCTCCTACCCAATCCTGCACTGTAGTTAGAGCTTGCTCTATAGAACACCAGCATACCCCTGCCAGTAAGAGCTAAGCCTTGTTTCCCAACTTGATTTCAGATCCAGATCCAGCCTCTTTCATTGTTTCATTTAGTTGCGGCTCCTGCCGCTTGTGGTAGTCCTTTGACTGTCAGTCAAGCGACGGCATCTTCAGAGTGAACTGTTTCCTTTCCAATCCCTTTGACTCCCTTTGAGTCACTTAGTATTTGGACCAATACCTTTTACAATTTTTTAAAATTTTGTATTGGGATATAGCTGATTGACAAGGTTGTGACAGTTTCAGATGAACAGAGAAGGTACTTAGCCACACATATACAGTATCCATTCTCCTCCAAACTCCCCTCCCATCCAGCTGCCACATAACAATGAGCAGAGTTCCATGTGCTATACAGCATGGACCAAAGCCTTTTATCTTTTGTACTGAAGTCCTTCCTGAGTGAGAGCAAAATTAATGGAGAATAAATGTACTGGTGATTGAAAATGTCAAAGAAGCACCCATCCCAATTTTCCTCAGCTCAATTTGACCTGACAGCATCCGGATACAGGAGAAAGATCCCGGTGTGGAGTCCCTGTGAGTCTGAGTCACTCTGCCAGCTCTGTGACTTTGGACTTTTCTTTTCTGAGCCTCATGTTCTAATGTGTGAAATAGGAAATAGTAACTTCTATCTTGAAGGATTGGTTTGAGATTAAACTAGATCAAGTATGTGAATCAACTATGAAAGCTTCCAGCACACAGTAGGTTTTCACTAATTGTAACTTGTAAGATAGGACAGAATAGAGAAGATGATTTTATTTTTGCCTCCACTATCTCTTTAAATTTTTTCTGTGAGATATTTTTTCCCTACCCTGCCACGAAATTTTGAGCAAGTCCCATCACTTGTACAGCAGATTTCAGTGAATGTAAAGCCCTCCAGTCAATAAGAAGTCCAGTCCCACATTGTAGTCAAATGTCGTCTATTTCAAGTTAAGACTTTCCCCACCCTGCAGCTCTGCCTGCTACAGAACAAAGGTCTGTTTTGGGGCTTGTACTCCCACTCTGCCCTGCCTGTCCTCCTCCCCTCCTGCAGCATTTACCCTGCTGGGGGTCAGTATTCAGGGAGTAAGAGCCAAGAGAGGGAACCAGGAGAGTGCTAGTCTGGACGGGCACGGTCGTGGTGATTGGTAGTCTCTGGACTGGCAGGTGTGGGGTGTGGACTCTCCTGTGGGCACTGTGTGGGGTTCCCTTGAGACCCCCACTTATCATGACAGATCTCCAGCAACCTCCAGTTACCTCCAGCAGCTCCTCTTATTGCCATCCAAGGTCCTCAGCTCCTGTTTCCTCATCTGTGAAATGAGAATGATGATAGCAGTGCGATCTTCGTAAGTCCTCCATGAGGCTTAAAGGAGGGCATGCACACAATGGACTTTCCACAGTCCCTGGCACTGAGAAGTTTCTCTGTAATGTGAGCCACCTTCACTGCCATCACCATCATGGTGATTAATCTCTAAGCAAATCGGTCTCCAGGTGGGAAGATCACTCATTTTCATTTTCTTTTTGTTGCCAACCCTTCCTCCTCTTACTGCTTGGCCAGAGCTCGTGCACACACACACTGATGCATATGAACACACAGGGGAAATACGGCCATGGCTGCTTGCAGAGAGTAGTGGCTATTTGGGGGTGTCTCAGTCCCTGACCCCCTTTGATGTTGGCTCTCATGCAACAGCACCCTAGGTGTCCTCTCCCCCACCACCCCTAATTCATGTGTTTCTTACACTATCCCTCACAGCACCCTAATTAAGTGGTGGCCCATGTGGAGCCATCTGCTGCTGGATTACCAAACATCTTTCTCCCAGAGTCCCTGGGACTCTGCTAATGGCCCCAGAGTTTCCTGAAGCAGAAAGACATTCTTATCCCATTGTTAGGAAATCACGCTCAGGAGCCTCTGTGTTAAATGATTACAAGCGTGAAAATGGTTTTAGAATCTCATGCAGTGATGCTCTTCATACTTTTCCTTCTGCTTTTAGTTGTTTCTTTTTAGGCTCTGCATAGTCTGGTTTCACTCCAAAAAAGAAAAGTGAAGTAATACGTCTCTCCAATCACCTGTCACAGTGAGACTGTCCATCACCCCCTAAGAACAGTTAGAGCCTGCTCTGGTCTGCCCTGTGTTTATCGATTACAGCACCTCCCACACCACAGGTCTCAAGGCTGCTTGTCTTTCTCCTCTGCCCTCACAGATAGGGAGTGCCTTAGCCTCTCTCCCCGGTGCCTGGCCCCCAGGCTCTCTGAGGCCTTAGACAGTCACTTCATTCTTCTGAGCTTCCTGTCCTCACCCTTAAAATGGAAAGGAATCATGTCCATCTGGAAAGGTAGATCTGAGGATTAAATGATTAAATAATGAGTGCAAAGCACCTGGCACAGCACAAGCCCTCAGTAGAGGAAAACCACCTTATAACTGCTGCAGGTCCTCAGTGCGGAAGCCAATGGTTTGTTAGAAGAGCTGACACTAAGTTTGTGATTTTATCATCATTTTCTAAAACATACATGAGTGTGCAGTCCTCAGTCTCTCCATCTCCCCCATCTCTAATTGTCCCCAAGTCACCCGAGCGAAGTACCTCGCAGCCACATCATCACATCGCCCCCTGCTCCGAAGTCTCGAGTGTCTTCTGCCGCTTCTCCCTTGTTCCACCGCCCCGTATATGAGCCTCTGAGAGTTTCGGCGTGGCTGTCCAGGGCTGCTCCTCTGTGATGCTCCCGCAGTCGTGTTCACCTGACAAGCCTCTTCTGAACGTCCGCTCTGTGCCTGGCCCTGGACTTGCTCTGGGAACACAGCCCCTTCCCTCAAGAACCTCCAGTGAGAGAAAGATGCCAGCTTGTCAGGAGACAAAGACAGCAGGGAGGATGTGCTATGGGGCTGAGGTGGGGATTTACGCGAGAGTGGGACTTCCCAGGTGACACTAGTGGTAAAGAACCTGCCTGCCGATGCAGAAGACGTAAGAGACGCAGGTTCGATCCCGGGTCAGGAAGATTCCCCTGGAGGAGGGCATGGCAACCCACTCCAGTGTTCTTGCCTGGAGAATCCCATGGACAGAGAAGCTGATGGGCTACAGTCCACGGGGTTACAAAGAGTCGGATATGACTTAGCACGCCCATAGCACGTGTTTTTGGGAAACATGGCTCACTGTTGGCCCGACACATTCCTTCTCTTCTCTCCCTCTCAGTCAGCCCTCTGATGGCCTGTCCAGTGTGTTAGATAAAGAGGGCAGGTCATGGATCTGAAAGAAGTTACCTATGAAATATTGAAGAAGTTACCTATGAAATATTAATTGTTTCCCCAGAGACTAGGTGTTCTGAAGGGCTTTGTTTGCCCAGCTGAAAGCTCATGACCTTCCCAGCTAGAACCTTCCCATTCCAGGCTGCTTCGGAGGATGTTTCTGAGATGGCTCCCAGTACAGGCTGTGTTCCTGAGTTTATGGATGGGATCTTCTTCCTCTCAACAGCCCTGGAGAGCTCAAAGAAGGAAAGAAATTTCCATGCTGCTTCCAGAAATGTCCCCTTCTCTATAAACCCCCACTCACCTTCTGAATCCCCTCAGATTCCTTGGGGTGGGAGACCTCCAACTCTGGAGCCTCCTCCTCCAGGCCCTGCGTTCGCCTGTGCTTTCCAGTATTGGCGGGGCTCCTGCCCGAAGGGACAGAAAGTTCCTGTAAGTCAAGTTCATACTTCATGCTACTCGTTGAGGCTGCACAGGTGCCTGTTGAACAAAAGAGCTAGCAGAGGTTCAGAGGCGTGAAGCAGGACTTGAAATGTTGTTTGGGTGCCTGCTATGTGTGATGTGCTGGGTTCGATCCTGTTTGCTCAATCGAGATGAGGCCAGGGGGTCAGGCAGGATCTAGTCACAGCCCAACATTTGCCCGTGTCAGAAACAGACCTTTTCCTAACAGCCCCTGTGTTATACAGGCTCGTGTCTAACCTCTTTAGGGGCCTGTATTTGAGTTGCATCTTGACATAGCAGTTTTTCCAGCCAAAAAAAGGGGAAGAATAATATATCCCAGGTAAGGACAGGCATGTACAACACACAAAGTAATGGGAGTGTTTCAGGTTTCACAGGGCAGCCTATGGGGTTGAAACGTGGAATTGCACAGACCTGGGCTCAGATCTGGCCCTGCCTGACAGACGTAGCCCAGGTAAGTTCTTGCCCCAGTCTTGGACTCGGGGGACCTCCATCCATAAGGACTACACAGAAGGTTGAAGAGTAAACAAGCCAATTCCTCCTGTGCTGGAACAGAGAGGAAGAAAGACAGACGCAGTGCAGCCCTAGATTTTCTCCAGCCCCCTAGCAACCAGCCTCTAAAGGCATCAGCCACAGCAAATCATTGTTACGCTGGCCTCTGACCGAGACAAGCGACACATTCTACCCGGTGGCTTCAGGAAGAGATTCTGGACCCCAGTTTTGAAGAAGTCCCTCCAGGCTATGTGGCCTGAACATGGGCTCACGTTCTCTCAGCCTCTGATGCCTCTGAGGATGGTCTCTTGCTTCCTCAGACGTGCAGGTTGCTGAAAGACTTCCTGGAAGTAAACTTACAACATAAAGAGAAAGAATGGTACTGAAGCCATGCAAGGTTAGTCTGCCTGGGTAAATGAAGTCCTTTATTCACTCACCAGACCACCCACCCGTTTCCTGCCAGGCTGCCCTCTCCCTGCTGCATCTCAGGGCTCCTCTGACCTCAGATGGGTGGAGTGTGGGCAGTCGAAGGCAGACTTTAAGCGGTATCATTTCCAATGAATTGTTAGCAACAAGAAACAAACTGGCATTAAATGCATGAAAAATGGCATCATGAGGATCATCTGTTTAATAACGTTATGCCCAATATTATTTAATAATTTCTGGAGCCACACTCCACTGTCAGACTGAGAATGTATTCCTGTTTCCAAACAGAGCAATGATTTGCAGCCTTCACACATGATGATAACCAAGTGTGTTATGATACATGGAAAAAAAGTTTCTTGTCCAGTTATTTCTTTAAGGCAAGCTCCTAGAAATGGAGTTGTGAGATCAAAGGATTGCAATTTTAAAGCTTCATTCACTTCATTCACCAAATTCACAAATTCAGCAAATATGCATTGATCACATGTGATGTTCCAGACCCTCTGCTGGGCCCTGGGATTACAGAGAAGCCCTGTTGTGCTGGACAAAGCTACAGTTTCCCCACATCCTTGCCAATAGTGGGTATTGTGATGCTCTACCTGTTTTGGCAGTCTATGTAAAAACAGTAATATATTCCCAGTGGCTCAGGATTTAAAGGAAAAAAAAAATACATAAATGCACAAAGGAAAAGGTATAAATATTTATATGATTTTGACATAGAGGACTTTTAAAGCATAACCTCAAGAGTGAAAGGATAAAGGAAAAAATTTATAGATTAGGCCCTGTGCAAATTTAAAGCTTATATATGGATGTAACCACAAGCGAGGAAGCCACACTGACTCTTGTCCTTTCTCAGGTCTTATGTACACAGCTTTCCAGTGATGCTCAGGAGACTGCTGTAGAACACTGGGGTCTCTCATGGACTCATCCAAACACCCTGAGGCCCCAAGCAGGAGGGCTCTAGTCCCAACAGGAGGCCATGGCAGGCCACTGGGATTTGCATAGACATAGATAGAGCCATAGAGATGTAGGCAAAAGACAAACTGGGGAACAGTGGCAGAGAAATATTATGTCATATTTTTATTTCTAACACTTACAGAGATTCTTACCAGTTAATGGGAAAAGGAAAATGGACAACTACATGTTACTTTTACAATCAAAAAAGTAAAGACAAGGGACCCTCCTGGCTGTCCAATGGGTAAGACGCCATGCTTCCACTGCAGGGTCACATGTGCAACCCCTGATCAGGGAACTAAGATCCCACATGCTGTGCAACCCAAACAACAACAAAGAAAGCAAAGACGAGAGTACATGTCTACTTGTTCAGCAGCACTGGTTGAGGGCATGATGAAAGGTTCCAGCCTCCAAACCAAGCACCTGGGTCACAGAGAGGGCTCAGAAGTCCCCATTGTCCTCCCAGGCCTCCCAGATGGTCTTGGAAACAACCAAGAGCCCACTGTGAGCAATCAGACACAGAGAAGCTGGCACAGAGAAGTCCCAGGACACCAAAGGAGGCAGGAATCAGCTCTGCAAGATGAGCAGGGATATGAGGAAAGAGGATGATCCAGCTGGATGTTCTAACAGCTTTATTGAAGTATGGTTTACATGACAAATAGTTTAATGACTTTATGCATGACGATATCACCAGCCCTCCTGCTAGCCAACCATTGATCATTTTGTTTCTACAGTTTGTCTTTTCTAGTAATTTTATACAAACAAAATCAAACAATGCATTGCGTCTCCTGTCTGGCCATTTCATTTAGCATGGTATTTTTGAGATTTCATTCATATTGGTTCATTCCTTATTGTTGCTGAGTATTATTCCCGGTATGGATTTACCATTTTCTTTATTCATTTATTAGTTGTTAAATATTTATGTGGGCTGTTTCCTGCTTTTTTGGCTACCATGAATAATACTGTTATTAACGCTTCTGTATCTGTTGCTTGCAGTGTATTTCTCTTTGGTACTTAGAATTGCTAGGTCATATGGTGTGTGGCTTCCCTGGTGGCTGAGCGGTCAAGAATCTGCTTGCAAGGCAGGAGCCACAAGAGATACAGGTTTGATCCCTGGGTCAGGAGGATAACATGGAGGAGGCTATGGCAACCCACTCCAGTATTCTTGCCTGGGAAATCCCATGGACAGAGGAGCCTGGCAGGCTACATCCCATAGGGTTGCAAAGAGTTGGACATGACTAAAGTGAATGAGCACAATGGTGTGTGGCTAACTTAAAAACAAATTTTTTTCCAAAATAGCTGTACCATTTTACATTCTCATCAGCAATGTATAAAAGATCCAGTTGCTCCTCATTCTTGCCAAAATTTAATGTTGTCAGTGATCTTTATTTTAGCCAGTGTGTAGTGGCTTTTCACTGTGGCTTTAATTTGTATTTCCCTACAAATTGTGATGTTGAACAAATTTTCATGTACTTATTTGCCATTTGTATGTCTTCTTTAGTGAAGTGTCTATCAGTAGGTTTCCCATTTTAAAATTCGGTTGTCTGTCTTTTTACTATTGAGTTTTAAGAGATCTTTATATATTCTAGATACAGATTTTTTTTTAATCAGATACATGTTTTGCAATAGTTTCTCTCAGACTCTGATTTGTCTTTTCCTTGCCTTAATGGTGTCTTCTGAAGAGTAAAAATGTTTAATTTTGATGAACTGCATTTATCATTTTTATATTTTATTGTTTTTTGGGTTTTGTATCATATCTAAGAAATCTTGGTCTACTCCAAAGTCACAAGATTTTCTTCCATGTTTACTTTATGAAGTTGTATCATTTTTAAAGTTGACCTTTAGTTTAGGTCTATGGCATCCTAGAAACTGATCTAGAATTTCATCTAGCTCCATTTTAATTAATTTTTGTATATAGCATAAGGCAATGATTGAGGTTAATTTTCTTTCCATATGGACACCCAGTTTTCCTGGAACCATTTATTGAAAAGACTATCCTCTACTCCATTGATTTATCTTAGCACCTTTGTCGAAACAAATTTGTGAATAGTGGTATGATGATAAATGTTTAACAACTAACTCCCTGGGGAAAGAAAGGGCTTAATTTGTAGTATTGCCCAATTTCCTAGTATGAGTACATTCACAGAGCTAATGTCAAGCTACCAAAAATTTAACAATCAGCTCACCAAATTTCTGAAAATTGGATCGTCAGCTCTGTGAGTTGATAGGTCAACTTCAACACACTACTGTATACAAAGATCAATTTCTGAACTCTCTATTTTGTTCATGGTTCTATGTGTCCATCTTTATGCCAGAAGCACACTTGATTACTGTTGCTTCATAATAAGTTTTAAAATAAGGAAATAGCAATACTCACTTTGTTTCTCTTTCTCAAAAAAATTATATAAATTCTAGGTCTCCAGTATTTCTGTATCAATTTTAAAATCAGATTGTCATTTTCCACAAAATGTCTTGCTGGGATCTTAATAAGATTTGCTTTGAATTTATAGATCAATTTCTAGAATGCCACCTTAGCAATACTGAATCTTCCAATTTAAGAACGTTGTGTAGGTCTTCATTTGTTTTGGTCTTCAATTTCTCTCAGCAATGTTATGTAGTGTTCAGAGTTCAGGCATTGCACTGCTTTTGTTGAATTTGTTCCAGAGTATTTTATTCTTTCTGATGCTGCTGTGAATGGATTTTTAATTTTTTTTATTTTCTTAGGTAGGTCTGTGACTAGTCTGTAGGAAGGTAGTTAATGTTTGTATATTGAGTGTGTATCCAGTAACCCTGCTACACTCATTCATTTGTTCTGGAACTTTTTGTGGTTTCCTGAGGATTTTCTAAATGCAAGTTAATGTTATATGCAACTAGTGACAGTTTTGCTTCTTTCTAAGCTGTATGCTTTAATTTCTTTATCTTCTTTATTATACTGGCTATTGACTCCGCTGTAATGTTGAATAAAAATAATGGCAGTGAACAACCTTATCTTACTGTAGATCTTAGTGGGAAAGCATTAAGTCTTTCACCATTGAGTATGATGGTAGTTGTAGTGTTTCTGTAGATGTCCTTTATTAGGCTGAGGAAATTTCCTTCTATTCCTAGTTTACAGAGTTTTTAATCATGAAAAGGTGTTAGATTTTGTCTAGTGTTTTCTCTGTATCTATTAAAAATGGTCGTATGATTTCTGTTCTTTATTCTATGAAAATGATGTATTACATAATTTATTTTTGAATATTAAATGAAACTTGCATTCCTGGGATAAAACTCACTTGTTAATGCTGCTTTAACTTTTTATATATATTGTGAGTTTGATTTGATAATCTTTTTAAGGTTTTAATATCTATATTCAAGAGTAATGTTAGCCTGTAGTTTTCTTATAGTGTGTTTCACATTGGGTTGGTATCAGGGTAATACCTGATTTTATCCATCTTAAAATGAGTTGGGAAGTGTTCTCTCTTCCTCTGTTTTTAAAAGAGATTGTTAGGATGGGTATTTATTTTTCCTTAATGTTTGATAGAATTCAACAATGTGAATTTTAATTCTAATGTTTGATAGAAAAATCACCAGGCATTTGGATTTTCTTTGTGGAAAGATTTAAAATTACCAATTCAGTTTCTTTACTTGAAATACATTTATTTAGATTTTCTATTTCTTTTTGAACCAGTTTTTGTGATTTGCATCTTTCTCAGAACTTGTCCATTCCATCTGTATTGTCAAGTTTATTGACATAAAGTTTTTCTTAGTATTTCCTTATAATGGAGCTACACTTTAAAGGGTAAATTAGCATAGATCTCAAAAAGTCATAAAATGATATCTTCAGCATCAGCTTTATTTATTTAAAAGATTTGCAAATCCTTCCTATACACAGAACAAAGAATGAGAAAACATATTTATTAAGCACTTCAGTAGGTATATCATACAATACGTATCAGCTACTTTTTATAGATCATCTCATGGGAGTGTTCCCCCAGAATTCTAGGTTTACCCAGAAGGAGGCAGCACTCTTTCCCCTGCTTTGGGTCAGTTCTAAGAGTTCCCATTTCCTGTCCTAGGAACCATCTTTCTGCTAGTAAGACATGGGTCCTTGGGGACACAACCATCCAGAAGAGAGCAGCCTCAACCAGACAACTGTGATCTTGCAGCACAACTACCCCTTCATTTCTGCAACCAATAAATCAAGATAATAATGCAAACATGGGAGTAAGGGATCGAAGAGGGAGTTAACTATAATTTTCTCACAGCCTCTCATCTAGCTCTTATTCTTTTTGCATGAGGCTTATTTGTGTGTGTACTTACCTTCACCACCAAGCTTTCTCACTCTGCCAACTGTAAGTTTCTAATTTTGTACCCTTTTTCTTCCCTACAGTTCCTAGCATAGATATTGCAATCTGAATTTGTTTGAGCAGTTTTCACTTTTATCTATCTGTATTCTAAATTACGGGCTTCCCTGGTAGCTCAGCGGTGAGGAATCCACCTGCCAATGCAGGAGACGTGGGTTTGATCCTTGGGTTGGGAGGATCCCCTGGAGAAGGAAATGGCAACCCATTCTAGTATTCTTGCCTGAGAAATTTCTGTGGGGAGAGAAGACTGGTGGTCTACAGTCCATGGGATCGCAAGAGTCAGACAGAACTTAACGACTGAACAACAACTCGTGATTATATACAGTTCATGCACGTGTCTTTCTCTATGTGAGGCACTGTTTCCCAGGTGCACAGGGGCCTCTGAGCCCCACTCAGCCCATGGCAGACCGAGATGGCAGTGACCTGCAGAATGAGCCATTTACCTATCGAGGGGACCCACGTCCCAACACTTGTCTTTGCCAACTGATGTCCATGCCAGATATTTCCATGTAAGAGAAAGGAGGATTCTTTTCCTTTCATTCTCTGTTCACATTAGATTAGCTTCCAACTTTACATACTGACGATTTATTTTTCGCCCAGTGTGTGCTTTCCTTGTTTTAGAAAGCCATTGTACACAGCGTTGCACTTGCATACCAGATCTTAATGGGTAAGAAGAGCAATCTTAAGTGACTAGAATGTTGGCATTCTCCACAAGAGTCCCTTTTCTTCCTTTCACACAAAAGAAATGGAAAGATGCATGAAGCAGATATACCTGCGTAGATCATGACACTCCTCTCTTGACCCAGACATCTCTGACTGGAAGAGCGACCATCCACTCCCCTCTGGAAGAAGAGAACTTCTAAGCCTTCTGCCACCCTCTAGGCTCAGGGATGTTCATTTCTTTTTATCTACAAATCCTGCATCCTTTAACCAACTCCTAACAATAGCTTGGCAACCGACATCACTCTCTGACTGCCTCTGTCAGAGTTCAAGAAGGAGCCCGCTTCCCTTCTAGAACACTTTAATATAACAAGCGTAGCCGTGACTTTTGAACGAAGACAGTGTTTCCATGACAACACAAATCACTGATGTGCATCCACAAGAAGATTTTAAACCATTAAGATTGTAAAGTGTCGTTTTCTTTCCTCATAAAGCAGCCGAGGAATGTTGTTGAGAATTCCGTTGTCAAGAGAATGGAGAAAGAATTCTCTTTCCCAAGGACTTAGGACACATAATAAATAAATCTGAGCTTATGGGCAGAGAAGTAGAATTTATACTTGATTGTAGTTGGCAATAATCTATTATTCTGCCTTCACTTCTGCTAAGAAGTGGTTTATACCAATTAATGCATGTAGATATTCTTCACAACTATAAAACTGTCCTATAATTCTCTTCCATTGTTTTCTTGTAAACATCAGGCTTTTCCACATGAGAAATGAAGGGCTAGCCTCTATTTTCTTCTTGTACAATGTCTCCACAAGGCCAAATCCTCCCTGCATTCCCCAGACGCCTTCCCTCCCCCTTCCTCTTTTGGGGCGTGGCTCCATCAATCACCTAGCTCCCGCCTGTCTTCCATCTCTCCGTCTGTAATTGCTCTTTCAATATCTCCCCTTGAATCACTGCAGGAAAATGAGCTTAAGTGGGACGAGGCCTTAAGAAGCGAACATCTGCTTATAGTGGACCCTCAGTATTGGAGATTCAATTAATCAGGCATTCGTTGAATGCCACTTTGTTTGAGTTTAACATGAAATGCATTCAGAATGAATCAATTGAAACAAAACGAAATCACCATTGGGAGCGTCTGTCCACATTTTGTGCATTTCGGGCGCTGGAACATTAACTGCAGTGGTCAGAAGAAAACAATAGCCTTGACGGATGTTTGATGTCTGTGTAATTGTTTAGACCTCCCCACTGACTGCAAGGTCAGTGAGGCAGAAGCAGCGTCTGGCTTTCACACTGTGTTTCCAGCTCCGTGACCGGAATGGAGAAGACGTGCCATCATTTTTTCTTGAACATGTGACTATGTAATGAAAACCAAATACATTAGTATATAATTATCCACCATAGATTTGGTAATTCTGATGTTCAGGCCTTCTACAACTAATGCATTCTCATATAAACCCTCATCAATCCTGTGAAACAGGCCCTGTCCAAGAGTTTCCAGATGAGCTCACTAAGCTGCAGAGCAGATGAGAGGCTGATGGAGAGTGCCAAGATGGCACCCCAGTTTATTTCATTCCAGAGCCTGCGTTCTTGCCACGGAACCACCATCTCTGTTCTCCTCTGGTTTCTGTGCTTGTTCCCACCTCCCTGACCTCCCTACCTGTGTTTCCCTGAGCCCTGCATGTGCTGTATGCACTGAGGCATCATTTTCCCCCATGAGCGCCTGAGTTTCTTTGTTTCTGCTTGTGACCATGCCCTGAGGCACATTATTTCTTAACCAACTTTGCTGCACCGGAGGCTTTCCTACCTCTAGTGAAGGCTGCAAAATGTTCTCCTTCAGGTTCTTACAACCCAGGCAATGCAGGAGCCCTGGGTTCGATCCCTGGGTTGGGAAGATCCCCTGGAGAAGGGACTGGCAACCCATTCCAGTATTCTTGCCTGGAGAATTCCATGGACAGAGGAGTCTACAGTCCATAGGGTCGCCAAGAGTTGGAAATGACTGAATGACTGATACTAACACTGATACTAACTAGGAGTGTTGAAGAATTTGTAGACATACTGTGAGAAGTGGTATAGAAGCCATGAGATACTTGTGTGGCAACTTTATCTCCCCTCCCCAGCGGGGGCAACCCAGGGACTTCGTGTTCAGCTGTTCACAGGGGTGAGATGGAAGTGGCATTCTGAATCCCTTTCCAGGGCACAGTGAGGGTTACACACAGATGGAAAGACAGTCCTGACGTTCAGCAGAGGCACAGTCTGGGAGGGAAGGAAGATGTCTCCACAGGGAGCCTAGGACAAGCTGGAGCACAGTAAGTGCTACCAAGAGGTGAAGGTCAGAGGAGGCAGGCTGGATTCGGCAGTGAACCTGGGAGCTCCCTAGAGGGGGAGCACACTGGAGCCTGGCACGGAAGGTCATGCAGTGCTTCAGCAACTGGAGGTGTGGAGGGAATAGCGTGCCAGGAAGGGGAACAGCGTGGCAGGAGAGCACAGTCTGTGTCTGGGGATATGGGGCCATGGCGTCCTCCCAGGCAGTGATGGTCCCCTTGGCATAGGGTCCCTATGAGGACTGCATAGGACAGTACAGTCTAAGGGCATTACAAGGTGCCTAGCATGCAGAAAACGCTCACTCGGTGATGGAGCAGATGAAGATAAAGGAAGCTGGAAGGGTCACCTCAGGCCACATCATAGGGCCCTGCATATCATCCTGAGAAATCATGACATGTGGCAGTCAGAAGGGCCCTCAGCTGGGAACTTGGTCCTTCAGGACCCTGGGAACAGCTAAGGTGTTTCCAGAGGGGAGCTGGGGTCAGGTTTACCCTGCAGCGTGTCTCATATAGGTCAGAATGAGGAGACAGGGACTAGGATTCCAATGCTAGGTCCAGGGGAGAGAGAAGAGGTGCTGAGGGCCCAGGTGAGGTGGGCAGAGGGGCTGGACAGGAGAAGGTGAAGGTAGGGTGTCTGTTGATCCCTTTAAAAACTTCACCTGGTTAGCACGATCTAAAAGCCCTGCTTCAGCAGCCACTCTGGACATGACCAGGCTGGGATTTAAGGATCCTGAAGGAGCAGGTCAGGAAAATCTTGTCCACTGAGTCCCCCTGAGACAGCACACCCTGAGCCTGCTCTGCCATCCCTGGCTAGGGCCTGGGGACCAGCCCAGGCTTTCTCCATAGGTTTTCCTAGCACATGGAGCCATCAGCAGAGTCCTTTAAGGAGTCCTTAAGCCCAGATCTGAACTCAGTAGTGGAGCCACTTCTCTGTGCAGCTGACCCACCACAGAGAGACATCATAGTCCCAAACCCTCTCTGCCCCTTCAGGGATTATTAGCACATCAGTCATGCACTGACCCTCCAGTAATGTGTTCCATCTGGGGGTCTACTATGGCAGGCACAGGGGGCCCTTGGCAGTGCAGTTGGATCATCCTGTCCCCAAGACTTCCTTAATCCTGATACAGGAAACACTATGGATGAGGAACAACTCCAGGAGGCCAGGGCAGCAGCCTGCAGATGGCGGGGAGGGGCGCCCTCCAAGTTTACCCAGAGCCTTGCTGCAGTGCGCACCAGATGGGCTGAAGAGCAGTGCTTTCTTGTGTTTACTGCCAGGAGCTAGAGGTGGGTTACACACCCTTCCCCAAGTGCAGGGAAGCAGACACAAGAAGGCCTTTGAGTCAGGCAGGCTGCGGTCCAGTAACTGCCTCACTGCATACCAGCTTCTACTGACTCGGCGTCCCTTCCCTTTGCTGTGTGCTCAGTTCCTCATATTCAGCATGGGGTGAATAACAGTGACCACTCAGGGTGTTCAAAGGCTAAAGCAGGATTAGATTCTTAAAGGGCTCAGCCTTTTAACAAGTAGGTGTTGGGCAAGTGTTTATTAAGCCTTCTTTTCCTTACCTGCCTTGAGTCTCGGCTGCTCCCGCTGCCCCCAGTCAGCCCCTTTCCTGCCAGGGCACTCAGCGGGGTGCTGGGTGCCTCCCGTCCATCTAGGGAGGATGAAGTCTATGCAAGCTGGGTGACTTTGCATGTTCACCCTAGGAAGGTAAACTTCCCAACAAGGACTTAAGACCTGCAGTTCATGGATTTTAGGGGAGGTGGTTTAAGCAATAATCTGCCTGCAATGCAGGAGGCCAGGTTCAATCCTGGGTTAGGAAGATCCCCTGGAGAAGGAAATGGCAACCTCCAGTATTCTTGCCTGGGAAATCCCACGGACAGAGGATCCTGGCAGGATACAATTCATGGGATCACAAAGTCAGACACAACTGAGCAACTAACGCTTTAAGTAATAATAGAAGCCCTACATATAAGCAGCCTTCACAAGTCTCTGCAGTAGAACAGAACACTTGATTTTCTTTGATCCTCCAAGTATTTCTTGGATGTTTTTCTGTGCTTTGCAGGGCAGCAGGGAAACACAGGTACCAGAGCTTGGTTCCTGGTACAAAGGGCCTCTGGCGAGCGCAGGAGCCATGCTGGTGAGGCCGTCATCATTTCAGCATGATGGACACTAGAGAGAAGTCTCCGATGTTCTCTTGTCTCCAAGGAGCAAGCACTGCCCCATTTGGGTGGACAGGAGGGGCTCAGAGGAGGGCCAGGAGCTGACCAGAAAGGAACTCCACTAACAGCTGTTTCTAGTAAATGCCTACTGAATGCCAAACCCTTCAGTCTTAACGAAGAATATAGGAAAGATATGGAATGTGGCTCTGAATGATGGCCCAGAGTGAGGGGGAGGGCCCTGGCAGGAAGGTGGAGACTGGGGTCCTCACCCAGCCAGGCCCCTAACCTGCAGTCTGCCATAGGAAAAGTTAAAGAATATGGCTCTACAGCCGTGCAAATGAGACTGGACTTGAAGGAGAGTTCTGTTCTGAGTTTCCTCTTAAGTATCTTATCTCCCAAGAGAGACGAATAGAATCATGAAAGAATTAAAGCATCATGAGACTGCTAGGTAACCACAGAGTCAAACAATACAATAGAGGGTCCAGGAGCCAAGAACTGGGAGACTTTGGACTGAGAAATCCAGAGGGGTTCCTGGAAGAGGAGAGCCCTGAACTGGGCCTTGAAGAATAAAACTGGGACAGTCCACGAGGAGAGGATACTGTCAGTGGAGGAATAGGAACCGTGAGTCAACTCGCTCAGCAGTGTTCAGCGGCTCCCCAGGCCTCAAACAAGCATCCTGCCATGGCATTCCAGGCTCTGGAGCCTGCTCCTAGCTCCTGCCCACCCAATCACCTTGCCGTCCCTCCAAGAGCCCCAGCCACCCACTCCCTGAGCACGTCACCTGCCCTCTGAACCTGTCCTACACACCTCACTGTTGCCCGAGTCCCCCCACCCACTTCTCCATCTGCATCTTTCAGTTCCCCTTCCCCACCTGACCCTTTAGAACAGAGCATCTTTTCCCCTCTCTCCTTCTGGACTCTGTCCCATTTGCTTCATTCTGGTTTGTCTTGGGATCCCACATGGACAAACCCTGACTCACTAAACTGTAGAGACCTCTGCCTTGGCTTCCTCCTCTCTGTGGGCCATATGCCATGTCATGGCTGGAGTCTGGCAAATGCCAAACAAATGAATGAGTGAATGAACACATGGAAATCTAGTTGCACAGAACTCGGAATTGATGTTTACAGGGGACCATGAAACTCATGGCAAGAGACACGAGATGTGACTGACGTGGGTGTGTGGCCCACACTGCTCTGGGTGGAGCATCTGAGGGCCAGAGGAGCACAGGTATTCTCTGCCCAGTCTGCGTCATATAAAGCCTGCAGGCCGTTGGAGACAGCAGGCCCAGCCCTACCCAGGCAGGGGCCTCGGCACGCTGCCGCTCCAGCACATTGTCCAAGTGCAGTGGGAAGGAGGTGGGCTGTGGGCCCGACTGACCTGGGCTGAGAATCAGCTCTGCTATTTGCCAGCTGTGTGGCCTTATGCAAGCCACTTAACTTCTCGGAGCCTTGGTGACACTCTTTCATAAAAGGAAAAATAATACTACCTCCTTTCAAAGTCATTGTAAGGATTATAGAAAATATACAAAAACAGTCTTCCAGCTTATAAGAGGCAACAAATGAATGGTATGTAATTCTTTTTTATGACATATGATTTGTTGTTCCATGTGGCTGGGGAAGGCTTTGTGGAGGGTTCAAAGAAAGTTCTAGGTAATAAAATTTGGGTTTAAACCTAACAGCCTGTCGTAACTGCGGTGAACTTATTATGAGACTCATTAACACATCCCACATAGAGATGATGTACGAAAGTTGTTCAAGACCAGGGTTACTGAGCTGTCCGCTCAAGGACATGTCCCACTGATAATGCTCACAGTGAGACCTTTGCCAGCCACTGCAGAGAGAAAGCTGCGAAGGCCGGCCCAGGAGAGATGACCCAGAAACAGTGCTTAGGGCCTGTGTATACCTACCTCAGCCCTCATTCTGTAGCAAGCAAGCAGAGGTGGGAGCAGAGAACCCAGGTTTCTGCCATCATATTTCGGGAGCTAGGTTCTTATTGCTTTGGCTATTGGGAGACCTGGGCCTAGTATCAAGGCTTTGGAACTGAGGGTGGAACGAAGGAAGGAGGGAGGGCCTGGCACCTCAGGCAGGTAAGAGTGATTGGAGACCCAGCTACAACCCAAGCCAGAGCTGGGCCTGTTATGGAGGCAGAATGGCCCAGAAGTCAGGTTGTGGTAATAGGTTGAGTCTACAGAGGTGTAGGGAAGCAGAGTGGAGAAGGAAATGGCAACCCACTCCAGTGTTCTTGCCTGGAGAATCCCAGGGACTGGGGGAGCCTCGTGGGCTGCAGTCTATGCAGTCACTAAGAGTCGGACATGACTGAAGTGACTTAGCAGCAGTAGCAGCAGCAGGGAAGAGGAGAGGATCAAAAAGCTCTCTAGAAGCTAAGTATTTGTTCTCGTTAACAGAATCAGGAGGGTCTTATCCCTCCTCCTAAATCCCCCTCTCTTCCAAGGTTCCCTGGTTCATAAGTAGCATCCCCTCACCCCATCCCACAAACTCCCAAATCTCTCTCTGAGCCTGGCCTTCCCCAGCTCAGTGGAGTTCAAGTCCTGCCCATCCCCTCGGCGCTGTGTTCCAAGCACACCCCCCCTTCCCAATTCAGGCCTCTGCTTTCCTCCCAGCTCACTGCACAGCACTCTTGGCCTCCAGCCCCACCCCTCAGGCGCTCTGTCCCCATTCACACTGCTTCCAAAGCTCTCTTCCCCAAAAGGAATCTGGCCACATGCACCTTGAAGTCTTTGGCATCTCCCTGTTACAGTCCAGACCATCCCCTCGGCCAGACTGGCAGGAACTTCATGACCTACCCAGCCTCTCATGTCCCCACCAGGTTTCAGCCCTGTCACCCCAGCTTCCCATGCATCCCCCTGGGGGCTGCACCTCTTTGTGTTCTCCTCATCCTACCTGGAACCCACCCCTTCTCTCGGTCAGCTCCCTGCCAACCTCTGAGATTCCCTCCAGAACCTGTCCTTCAATTCTCAACCTGGCCCAGGAGCTCCTCCCCTGTGCTCCCAGACCCTTCTCCTACACGGAGCCTCCCTTATTGTCCTCCCATCCCTCCCACTCCCACGCCTTGAGCTCAGCATCCTAAGCAGACCTAAGCACTCAGTAAATCTTTAATGAATGAATGAATGAATGGTAGGTGAGTGAGTGAGAAGGAGCAGCGAGGGAATCCAAGAAGAGAAGACGACTTGGCAGGGGAGACAGAATGATTTGCTTCTAGGGACGCTGAGTTTGAGTTGGTGGGGGCATCTAGGTGGAGGTCCCAGCTGCACTGGAAAGGTAAGCCTGAAGCTTGGGGAAGGTCTCTTAAGAAACTGTAGTCTCTCTGTTCACACGTAAGCCTGTGCCCCTCAGGAGCTCAAATGACCAGGGTGTAGCTCAATGTTGCCAAACCAGCTGTATCAACTCAGCCTCAGAGCCTGAAGGACATTATAAGGACATCATCTGGTCAGCCTTTTTTTTTTCTGACAAATGAGGAAACTAAGACTCAGCAAGGGGAGAAACCTGCTCAGCAGCTACCTAGGGGTAGAGCGAGGGCTAGAATTCGTGTGTCTCCATCACAGTCTGAGCGCTCTCTCTACTGTCCCCTGGGGCCTCTTGTTGGTGGCACTCATGTCTAAGCCCCGAAGGAGGGAGTTACCATGAGGAAGAGAGAGGGCACTAGAGAACCTAACTCAACAGATAGTCGTACAGTGGCTCTTTCTCTCCCACAGCTTCTCACGGCCCCAAATAAAAACCTCAGAGCCACAGAGCTTAGGCACTCCATGTCTTGCACTCAACAAACAAGACAGACCCGGTGGCCTCCATCAGCAGTGATATTAATTTCACCCTGTTTTGAACATTGTCACCATCTCCTCTCTGGTCCTGTAACAGATCAGAAACCAGGAGAGAGAGTGCTATGAGCAAGCAGCCTGACATACTGACTGTAAAAAGCAGCAGATGAGGATCACTGGGGGTAAGAACCAACAGCCATTTACACCAACCCCACCAAGACTCTCCTATACATCATATATCCCAACACAAGTCCTCATGGTGACATCCAGTTGTGTTCAGTACCTTTCGCTTATGATCTGCAGGCATTTAGACATTTCATAAGGATTTTCATCTAAAGTGATTGAGATTGTTAAGTTTCAGGCAGCACACAAAAATCAAGCCCTCTGCTACCACAGGGAGGAATAAACTTTAAGGATTCAGGTTTACAAAATGTCTTCATCACAACAAAGGAAGGAAGAGAACCGGCATTTTTGTTTGGCCACAACCTACTGGGCACACTGTCCATGTAACAGTCACAACTCTCTCACCTCATACACAGCAGCACTGGGTCATATGTGCTGAACTCATAAATGACTGAAGATTGAGTCTTCAGCCTCATTTTCAGTTCAGTTCAGTCAGTCATGTCGAACTCTTTGCCATCCCATGGACTGCAGCATGCCAGGCTTCCCTGTCCATTACCAACTCCTGGAGCTTGCTCAAACTCATGTCCATCGAGTTTGGACACTGTCCAACCCTCTCATCCTCTGTCATCCCCTTCTCCTCTTGCCTTCAATCTTTCCCAGCATCAGGGTGTTTTCCAGTGAGTCAGTTTTTCGCATTAGGTGGCCAAAGTATTGAAGTGTCAGCTTCAATATCAGTCTTTCCAGTGAATATTCAGGACTGATTTCCTTTAGGATGGACTGGCTGGATCTCCTTGCAGTCCAAGGGACTCTCCAGAATCTTCTCCAATACCAGTTCAAAAGCATCAATTTTCGACACTCAGCTCTTTATGGTCCAATTCTCACATTCATACATGACTACTGGAAAAACCATAGCTTTGACTAGACGGACCTTTGTTGGCAAAGTAACATCGCTGCTTTTACTATGCTGCCTAGGTTTGTCACAGCTTTTCTTCCAAGGAGCAAGTATCTTTTAACTTCATGGCTGCAGTCACCATCTGCAGTGATTTTGGAGCCCAAGAAAATAGTCTGTCATGGTTTCCACTGTTTCCCCATCTATTTGCCATGAAATGATGGGACCAGATGCCATGATCCTAGTTTTTGAATTTTTTTTTTTTCTCAGCCTCATTTTAGATATTGTGAAAAGGAGGCCCAAAGATTAGAACTGCTTGTCCATGATCATGCAGTGGGAGATGGGAGCCTGCACTCTTTCTCTGAGATACTACTGCTGTTGCCACAATCTACCTTGACTGGGCCAGAAGGAATGCTTACATTTATGCAAGAGGAGAGAGAGTTCACTCTTCGGCCACACATCAGTCAGAACGACAGGCACTAACAGAGAGCTTGCTGTGCTTGCAGCTCTGAGAGAAGGCCCTGCTGCCAGGTAGAGGGATATATCGAATCACTTAGCTCTTCTTTGATTTGCAGGAATGAATTCAGAGCATGGACGGACATCAAGCCTGTGAAACCCATAAAAGCCAAGCCCCAGTACAAGCCCCCAGATGATAAGATGGCTCATGAGACCAGCTACAGTGCCCAGTTCAAAGGGGAGGCCAATAAGCCAACCCCAGCTGACAATAAGGTCATTGATCGCAGAAGAATACGCAGCCTCTACAGCGAGCCCTTCAAGGAACCTCCAAAGGTGAGACAGATCTTCTGGGGACCCATCAGCAGTCTGACATGGAGGGGTTAATGATAGCAGAGATGGGGCAGGGCTACTGCCAACTCTGGTCCTTAACCTTCTAAAGTCCCTTCTTTCCGTCTTAGCATATAGAGACAGAGTGGCTTCTTACCGTGAAAGTGAAAGTTGCTCAGTCGTATCCAACTCTTTGCAACCCCATGTACTATACAGTCCATGGGATTCTCCAGGCCAGAATACTGAAGTGGGTAGCTGTTCCCTTCTCCAGGGGATCTTCCCAAGCCAGGGATCAAACCCAGGTCTCCCACATTGCAGGTGGATTCTTTATCAGCTGAGCCACAAGGGAACCCAACCTTTGCTAAATCAAAAGGAAACTTCTAAAGGAACATTACCTAAAATAGGGATTCCCAGGTGGGTCCGTGGTAAATTCAGGAGACTGCCAGTTCAGGAGATTGAAGAGACGAGGGTTTGATGCCTGGGCCGGGAAGATCCCCTGGAATAGGAAATGACAACGCGCTCCAGTATCCTTGCCTGGAGAGTCCCATGGACAGAGGAGCCTGCTGGGCTACAGTTCATGGGGTCATAAAGAGTAGGACACAACTGAGCGGCTGAGCACACATTACCTAAAATGAAAACAGCTTAAAAACTGTTAGATTTCCAGAGAACTAGCTTCTGATTTTGAGAAACTCAGAAGGAAATGGTGGAAAGTCTCACCTGGGCTCTAAACCCCCTTGTCTTAAAATAACTGTGCTTTTGCCCCTGAAGGGGTAGCCCAGACATGGGGGCATCCTCACCTGACTTCTTTCCCACCCAGCCCCTGCCTCATCTTCTGCTCCAATCACTGGACACTTTCTCACCTCCTGAGTTCCTGAAAATCACCTGCTCTTTCTTATCCTTTCCCTCCATCCAGCAGCAATCCTTAGTTTGTCAGAACACACCTGTCACATCAGCTGCAAGAAGTGTTCCAAGTAATTTGTTACTATGATGAACAGTTTGTGAATGATTTTCATTTCTAAGTAAGATACGGTGGATTCAGGTGTTTTCCTATGAAGACAATTGTTGTTGTTGTCCAGTGACTAAGTCATGTCTGAGTCTTTGTGACCCCATGGTCTGTAGCACACCAAGCTTTCCTGTCCATCCCACCATCTCCCAAAGTTTTGCTCAGTCTCATATCCATTAAGTCGGTGATGCCATCCAACAATGGTATGATATCAAGCCACATGGAATCATGAAAGTATCAGCTCTCCTTTCTATAATAGCAGAAAAAATCTGAGAACCTATGTAGCCTTTGCTCTGCTTTGACCTAAAGTCTTGCAGTCCAGCGGAGTTTCCTCTTTGGTCCAGGACTACTGGTTTACAGGTAAGGGAATTACCCAGCCCAGTTTGCCTGGACTACTCCAGTTATAACACTAATGGTCCCATATTCCATGAAAGCCCCTCAGGCCTGGGCAAGCCAGGATGATCTTATTTATAGGTTGACAGTGACTGAGAGCCCCTGAACCTCACTGAGTAGATGGCCCAGCTGGTGAGGCCCGGCATCATCTCTGTCCCCCTTCTACAGATGAAGTGGGGCTGAGATGTACGGTTGGCTCTGGACAAAATATTCCAGTGGAGGAAGGAGGGAAGACTGGGAAAAGAAATCCAGAGATGGATGGGAGGAGGGTTACATACTGGGGGACCATGTCCAGTGGCCCAGAAGTCTTGAGAAAGAGAAGCCACAGCCATCTTCTAGGAATTGGAGGGAAGAACTAGCAGAGAAAGCTTGGGGAGAGCGAAGTGGGCTTGAACGGCAGCTCTCGAGAAGACCATCTGGGGAGCCAGCCAGGGAGAAGGAGGGAGCCTGGGCAGTGCTGAAGGCCTCGCTGGGCGAGACTGCCTACCCAAGCCTCTCAGTGAGGACATCCTTCCACCGGAGCTCAGAAACAAGGAAGATCAGCTGCTGCTGTGAATGAAAGACCAGAATCCTGCTGTCTTCCATCAACAAAAGTTGATTTCTTATTACCATGTAACCACCGTGGGTGGGCTGCAGCTCTCCATGTCCACACCCCTTCAGGCTGAAACTCAGGGTGAGAAGCAGCCTCTCTGCGGCAGAGGAAAGGAGTACGTTGGGCAGCGTGGGCTGATTCCTGGCCTTTTGTCTGGAGGGGACTCCTCACCTCTGCTCACATTTCATTGACTAAAGCCACTCCCATGCCTGCCTGAGTTGAGCAGGATAGTGAGGTACAATCTTCCCACGGGGAGGGGCAGCAGCCCAGAAATACAGTCCAGTGCCTTGGGGGGAAATGGGGGCCAGAGCTGGCATCAGAAGCCAGAGTGGCTAGCAAGTGGGTAGCTAGAACGGGGGACCAGGGGCTCCAGGTGAGAGATGCCAGGTGACCAGGCATCAGCAAAGGGGCTTTACATGCCATGCTTCTCAGAGTCCTGTGCTTTCATTAAGGTTATCTTTTCACTAATCACATCTTCTCTCTAAATTCTCCCTCCAAATCCCGCCCCTTCTGTGTTTCTGTTTGCGATCTGTCTCTCCGTGCAGGTGGAGAAACCTAGTCTCCAGAGTTCCAAACCAAAAGACCTCAGTGAGCCATAAGCCCCCGAGGAAGGCCAAAGACAAGCAGGGGGCGTCGGGCCGGGCATCCAAGAAGAAGAGCGCCGAGGGTGCGCGCACCGCACCGCCCACCGCCGACAAGGAGCAGAGCGCAGAGATGAACAATAAGCTGGCTGAGGCTAAAGAGTAATGCACTGCACTTCTCTTTCTTCTTCTCTTCTTTTTCCTTTTTTTTTTTCTTTCACTAATCAACAAAAAAGGCCACAAAATTGATTAGAGGCTTCCCGTCTGCGTGGGTCCTGAGTGTTCTAGGAGCTCTTTGGTTTCTCTGAGCAGGGGATCCTATTTCAGAGACCAGGCGACCTGCCTCCTGTCCAGATCTAGACAGGGCCATGCCACGGGGCCCCTGGACCCGTCAGCGGCTGACTTGCAGGGCAGTGCCTCCCCTCCGGCCAGGGGCAGGCACGCCTGGTGAGGCAGGCGGAGGACACCGGAGGAACTGCCCTTATACTTCGACATGAATGTGGGGCATCCTCCTCCTGTTCCTCCCCAGCATCTGCGCCGGTGATCAATTTTGAACTTAGGTACAGGTGTTCTTCTCCAAAATTCGCGGTTATCATGTGCTATAGAAGCCTGACCTGGGCTTCAGCAATTGACAAGATTTGTGGAAATATTTTTTTAAAAACAACAAAAATTTTTTTGGCCTTAATCTCAATAAAATGAGTTGTGTTTGTTAAGTAATTTTTCATAGACTCTTTTGCTTGAAACAGATGACTGCGTTTAGTTTCCTATCAGTGGGCTTTAAACTCTATGTTGAGTAAGAGATGTGCCACTGATGACCAAAACGAGGCCAGGGCAAAACAGTTAGGTGTTATAGGTACCCTCCAGACATCATAGGAAGGTGACAGAAATGAGACTGTTCTCCTGTTAACCCCCAACCTATCCAGTGCTGCTGACTTTGCAAAGTGACTGGTTACGGGGGACTGGAGAAAGGAAGGTCAAAGTGTAATGACAGTGTATTTAGAATGTGGCTTTCTTGCTTCTGAGAAACAGACAGCAGAAGCAGACACAGCGGCTACTGTGTCAGCGGTTACTGTCCCTGCCGGGACTGTTCTTGCTCTGTTTCTCAGAGAGGACGGAACGTGCTGAACTTCAGGTTCTGGGAGATTTCTGTGACTTAGCCTAAGACGAGGAGCGTTTCCTGCTCAGTGATTAGCAAGCTTTTTTTTTTTTTTAACCACATTCCTGAAGAAAAGCAGCTCTCTCTGTACTGTGTGTCTTGTGTCTGTGTGGCCAAAGCAGCCAGGGGTGGCAGTGCCACCCCAGCTGTGCTTGAGTTGTGTTGTGGGCATTAGTCAGGGAGTCGTGGAAAGAGGCCATATACCTACCGGAACAATTACATTTGCAAACCCCACGGTGTGTACGTTCTTGGTACCCTTTATTTCTCATGTATGCAGGGTGCTTCCTGTCGCCAGCATTCTGAAATTGCTGGGCCTCTTCAGAAGTACTTTTGTTTTGTCCTGAAAGTGGTGAAGAGTGAAGTCCTCACAGTTCCTTCCCTACCTCAGAAGTCCCTTTAGGTCCTTCAGGTTGGGGGAAATAGAGCCTCCACAGCTCTCTCATATTCTGACCATTCAAACAGCAAAATCCCCATTTGCACCATCTTATTTGTCCCCTTCGGGCTTATTACTATGTCTCTTGTAAATTAACTGAGCCTTCACTCTGCAGGCCCTATTTCCTAAGAGGACAGGACCTGCAGAAACAAAGCCCTGGGCCAGGCAGGCCTTTCTGCCATCTTCCAAAAGGCAGTTCCAGAGAAGTTCGGGAGAAGGAACTGTGAGGATGAAGTACTGAGGGAGGCAGACGGTGTGAGTGAGTGTCAGTGTTTGTGAATCACAGATTTGGATGCCTCGATGGAAGGGGCTAGAGTAGATCTGAGTACTGATTCAGGTATTTGCTAGCTGGTCTAAACAGTGTCAGAGAGCTCCATCAACAGGACCTTAACTTTGTCCAGGAAATTTGCCAACGTCCGTTCGTTCTCTTGAGATATCTGGTATTCATCAAACATGTTGATGTTAGCCACAGTTTGAATTTCTCCATAGAATAGTCATCTGGTGTTCTTTACAGATCAAGTAAACCAAACTTTATATCACACAAGGGACCACTCCCTCAACATTCGATTGTTCAAGGCCTGTGTGCCTGACAGGGAGCCAGCCATGATGGGCAGTGTGTATAAATCTGGCTCCACCGCCGCACCGCCAGGGTGCATAGGACTTATCCCTGTGTCTGATCCAAGTTTGTGTTGTCCAAACTGCAGTGTTTCCTGCCCTTTTGCAGCTCCAGGCACCGAGCTTCCTCCCTGCCCCACCTGAGGCTTTCCATGACCTGTAGGGTGTCTCCTCACGTCTTCAGTCTGCCCATCATTTTAGTGCCTCTCGCTGAGAAAATCCGTTGGTAGTTCACTTTGACTCTTGAATGTGTCACTTCACTGGCCAGAAACCTCCTTTGATTTCTGCTGTTTACAAATAAAACTCAGTCGGTCTTGTTCTGCATCCCAAACATGCTGACTGAAACTGATTTCAGCCTCACAAGCAGTGTTTCAGTCTTGCCTGTCTGAAGGCGGCCAAGCTTCAAATGCCTGTTCGGCCCATTTTTGTACACTTTCCTGTGGTTCCCTGACCCCCTCCCCCCGCTGATGAAAGAGCGAGGACTGGAGCCTCCCCACCATCTGCTTCACTCGCCCGCAAATCCGAATCCCTGCAGCTGTGCGTCAGGTCCTTAATGCTATCCCTTTTCTGCTGGTGCTCCCATGATGCCTTTGCTCTCAAGGCAGACCGGAAGCATCTAATTACGATTTTGTGGCCTGGGTTTTGTTGCGTACCACAGATTGTCTATGTATGTGTAGCGCACACCTTTCTTGGTGCTATTTCATTCCTGCTGTTAGTAAGAAAATGACAAAAATATTCATGTATAGCCAATTGATTGTGCCGTGCTTGTGGTCTGTGCTTGCTAAGAAACAAACAAACAAACAGTTTTTCCAATGATAAATAAATGCTAAAGACGAACACCACTTTCTTGATCTTATTTCCTTGGTAAGGCCCAGCTGAGTAGGTGAAGGATCCACCTTTTGCCATTTGAGCTGCTCTCCCCGAGAGGAGCTGTGCCCTGCAGTTTCTCTGGGGGTCCTCCATAACACAGCTTGACTCTTTTAGATACTTGCCTCTCAGATACTAATTGCAAGCAGTCAGAGCTAAGTGTTGGGAAAGGCGACGATGGACCAGGAGACCCAGTGCCAACAAGGTAGTGTAACGATTTGATACCCTGTTACTGGGGGTGAGCGGCCAGCATGGCCTTTCCAGGCTGGAAAGCTGGCCCCTGACCCCCACCCTCTTCCTATCAACCTGCAGGACTGTCTGTTCTGGTTTTTCTCCTCCCAAGGGATGGCAGAGATGCCTTCCCATACTCATTTAATCTGGTCATTGTGGAGGCTCCACCCCCTGGGGAGCTAGCTCACTGTGTGGGTTATGGGGTGATGGTCTTGGCGTGTACCTAACGGGAGTGTGGAAACTGCCGTAAGAGAATCCAGACAAGGCAACAACAGACCAGGTAGTGGGGAGCTCAGATGGAGGTCAGGATTCTTCCCTCTAGGAATGGAGAATCAGAAAGCTTCATGATGAGTGGGAGGAGCTTGGAAAGTGGGTGGGATGTGGGTGTGTGGGGCATGCAGGGGCTGGCCTACAGGTGGGAGAGCAGAAGCATGGGCACCCCCAGAACCAGGGCCAAAGGGTGTCCACCTTGATATCCTTCTGCTGAAACGGGAGATGAAAGACTCTGTACTTCGGGATCCCACTTTCTTTTTCCAGTGCGCATTGATTGAATACCTATCATGCGCTGGGCATGGTGCCCTGAGCAGAGAACCAGGATGGCTGAGACCCCCACCTCCAATCACAATGAGACACAAAGGAGGAATCTGTTCTAGCAGATTCCATGTGTCAGTGGATGGGCAGGTGGTGACCAAGTGAACAGAGCCAGGGCTGGCCAGAAGCAGAGATGTGGGGGCCCCACACCAGGTGAGCTCAGTCCTGGGGAGTGGTTCATTCGGGAAGGGTCAGGGCAGTGTGTGCATCCTGATGCCATGGCGGAGGGTGGGGTCACTAACCAGGGTCTCCATCCACACCCCCAGCCAGCACCCCACCTGTGCATGTTCCTACCATTATGCTGCTCACCCTCACCCACACACAGCACCAGCCGCAAGTCCTCTGTTGCCCTAGGCTCAGAGCTCTGGGATGGGACTCATTCTGTTGCTGGTTCTCAAAATCTGGACTTTGGGGAGGAGCTGTGGTCAGAATAATCAAGGGTCACATATATGAAAAAATAAAAAAGCATTATACATTTGTTTTCCAGATGAACAGAAAACATTCCACCCACGTGCCTGCTTTTGTATGAGGCAGAAATGCAAAATACTGTTTAATAATAAAACACACATAAAAGTGTACTATTTTAACTCTCTTTTGATCAGTTAAGAATTTTTTTTATCAAAACTAGTGCTTGAGAGAGGTGAAAAGGCAGAAGAGGTAGAAACAGAGGCAGAGAGAGAAGACAACGTGCTGAGATTAACCCAGGAGAAGGCAAGATCTCTCAGAATCAGAGAATGCGCAAGGGTGGGCAGTGGAGGAGTAGGAAGGTGGGTACCGCCCAGTGGCCAGGCTCGCCCAGAGCCTTGGCCTCGCTTCCACCGTGCTCTCTGATGCTTCCCAAGCCCAGGAGGCAAATCCTCACCCATTACTACCACCACCTCTCTGAAACAGCAAAGTTAAAACCAGCCTCTGGTTTTGAACCAGGTCCCCAGTGCTATTAATACATTAGTTGTAAGTGTAGTTTAATCCTCCCTTAGAGTTTGTGTGTTCTTAGTGAAGTTCTTCCCTCCTTGTTTGTCCACTGTGGTTTAAAAATGCACAGCCTGCTTCCTGGAGACTCACAGGGACTGTCCTGTCTTCTTTAACAAAGGCTGTGAACCCCCTCTGTGTGTCACGGTGGTTTCAAGGCTCTCTCCCTGCTAAAATGCCTTAGGGCAGTTTACATTTTCAGGACCTCAGATATAGAAAGTTTCTTTCTGGAGATGGGCTATGGACCATCTACAGTTAAAGGGAGACCCTACCGCAGCCCCAGCTGAGAACAACAGGGCAGGAACAGCGGCGGGCTTGATGGTGGTGAGAGCCGAGCTGAGACTGGAGAGGCAGCAGTTCCCTGGGCCTCCCCCTCATGCAGAACCGGGCACGTGATCCAAAGCTCTCCATCCCACTGCCATTAATGCATCAATCTTCATGACACTAGATCGTCCTAGAGTAGCTCTAATAACAGAATTCCCATCATCGCGTATTTTCTCCCTCAGCATGTGAATACAGGTTAACAGTGGCAGTGCCTTAGGCCTTTACCAGATTCATGGCTGGAAGTCAGTGCCAGCTAGGCAAGTCTGTGACATACACGAAACTCTCTGAGCTTTGGTGTCCTCCTCTGAAAATGGGGACACTAATACCCACCTCAGGTGAGAGGAGTGAGGATGAAGTGACTTGATGGCTCTAGGGAACCCGTAGTGAACACTACGTAGAGCTCATTTCAGGCCCCTGCACCTTCTCTGTACAGTACTGGAGAGGTCTGTGTTCTTCTTCATCTTTCTGATAATTAATCTCTGACAATATATGAAGTGCGTTGAGGCAAACACTGATTAAGAAGAACGCTTTTGTAGAACTCCAGCTACTGAATTACCTTGAGTCCACAAACCTAAACAGTAGCATTCTAAGAATTTATATTTACTGATCGCTTACAAAGCGTTCCCTTCTGTGTGGTCCCACTGACCCTTCCTGATGTAGTGGAGTGGGCGTTTCCACCAGGTGACAGACAGGACAAGGCAGCTTGGAGGGAAAGGGTGTCTGCCTGCGCCACATGCCTGGACTGCTTCTCTCCTCCCAAGGTGGGGCGGGCAGCCTGAAGGGAGACAGGGTTCAGCGTCCTCCCTCCCTCGAGGGGCCCTGTCTATTCTGGCATCTGCAGTCTCACCTAGGATCCTCTTTAAACTTGGGAGCTGGATACAAATGAGGGGAAGTAAGAGTTGGGTCAGGTCTTCACCACACACAACTGGCTCAAACATCCTGAATGAACTGACCAATTGTCTCTGCTAAATATATAGGTATTCTCCTTGGGGTGCTAGAATAACTGACCGGGTGACTAAAATGCATGGTTACTGAATACAGAGTGTTCCGACAGTTTTCATTCGTAAAAAATGCACTTGGTACCGGAGATACCAAGATAAAACTGGTATCCAAACCTGACATTGGAGGGCTTTGCTCAGAGACCATCACCTCATGCTTTTTATTTTAAACAGTGGAACTGAGCTTAACTCTCTGTCCCTTGTCCTCATATAAGTGGCCCTCGGTCACTGGTTGATTTCGTATTGTCTATATCTATTTCAATCCAAACATCTTATTTGGGGCCAAGGGAGCTTCAGATACTGAGATACACAAATTGCTGTCACTGGTACTGGTTTAAGCTGCCAGAAGGATCTATAGGACACGCAATTCTGACCATGTCACATCCTGCTTTAAACCGTCTGTGGGCTCCTCTCGGCCTGCAGAAGCTTGTGTCTGCTCAGCGCACCATGCTGCTTCTCACCTCCATGCTTTACCCACGCCGCCCCACCTGCCCAGATTGCCCTTCTCCTGCTTCTCCACCCGGCTAACTCATCCTTCAAGACTCCGCTCAGGGGACAGCTCCAGGAAGCCTTTCCCGCACCTCCCAGGCTGGGTAAGATGCTCCCTGTGTGTTCTTCATCATGGAACTTAGCACGTGTACTGTGTCTTCTCATATCTGTGTACGTGTCCCCCACAAGAGTGTGCTCCCACGGGGCAAGAACTCAGTCCTTCTGCTCATCTTTGTAGTCCTGGCTTCCGGCCCATTGTCTCCTGCAGAAAATGTCTTCTAAAGTGCTTGTTGAATGAAGAGTGAGTGAATGAATGAACGATGATATTCACCATCTGCCTCCATACCCGCCACCATGCTTCCACAAGGCTTTATTCTGCCTAGTAACTGGCTCTGCTCACATGACAGGGGTGGTTTTGAGAAAGGTCATGGCAGCAGGAGAGCACAGAGGCGTCAATGGCTGATTTAAAAGGCCAGACTCCAGGTCAGCCCCCTGTACTTTATATGGATGCTTTTCCTAAACAGTCCTGAATTTATAAACATAGATTTGAGGTTAGAGGGTAATCTTAAGAGGCTGGCTGAGCCCATCCCTTGCCCAGTGCAGAGCTCCTAATTCTGAGATGGCAGGGGCATCCCTCAAGGGGCATGTCTTAGATGTAAGGGCTGGGAATTACAGCCAACAGTGCTCAGTTGCTTCAGTCATGTCTGACTCTTCACAACCCCATGGACTACTGCCTGTCAGGCTCCTCTGTCCATGGAATACTGGGAGTGGGTTGCCATTTCCTTCTCCAAACACTAACAGTCCTGGTTCTAAATCCAAGCTCTATTAGTTACTAGCTGTGTGACCTTGGCTGAGTTTCTTACTTTCTTTGATCCTCAAAGAGGATAACAAGCATACAGGTATCCATCACCACCCAGATCTATGTGACTCCCAGGATTCAGAAAGTAGGAATTTGGCCAGCAAGGGATATAGTGTGATCCCAATCTGTTTGGTTCCAGTGTGGGGTAGCTGGTGGTAACAGAAAATCATGTTTGTGATTCAGAGGACTATTATGAGAGGGCCTCATGGGGTTGCATGCGAAGGCCTCTGTGAACTTTCAGAAGGCCTCTGGAACAACCTCATCATAGTTGATTTTGGGGGTAGCTTGCTGACCACCACTTTCCATTACTTACCACCTTTCACCCCAACAGAGTAGTGGTAGTTGGGGGGTGACACACAGCAAATCCACTCTTTCTGCCACACCACCGCTTGAGGTGAAGCCCTTCCAGCACTGGCTCTTGCTGCCCTCTCCCCTCCCCAACCTTTCCCCAGCCCTTCCTCCCTGAGCACCCTATCAATCAATCTCCTAGTGCAGACTCTGTTTCCGCAATTACATGGTCATTTTCACTGATTCACTCTGGACACACCAAACCAATTTTTGATCAATGGCTCAAGAGCCCATTCTTTGCTTTAGATGGGATGGGGAGAAGGACAAAAATGGATTTGCAAGTTCCCAGCTAGATAACTGAGCCATTACATCTGGCTGCCTTAGTCCAGCACGTCACATTTTCAAAAGGGTCTTTAGCAGGATTATCAGATTCATGATAGCTCATTAAGGCAGTCAACTATGCTCTTGACTTAGCCTTCCTGGTGTTATGACAACCAAGGAAGCTTTTTAAAATATCTAATATACAACTGGGAATTTATTTAGTTCTTAGCAGGTTATATCGAGAAAAAGTATTTAACAGTGAAAAGGAAAAAGGGGACTGCCCTGGAGGTCCAGTAATTAAGTCTCCAAAATTCCACTGCAGGGGTCACAGGTTTGATCCCTGGTCAGGGAACTAAGATCCCAGATGCCACACACACAGGGGCTAAGTTAAAAAAGAGAGAGAAAAAGAAGGAAAGGAAGGAGGGAGGGAAGGAGGGAAGGAAGGAAGGGAGGAAGAAAGAAAGGAAACAGAAAAGAAACAAGGATACATCTGTCTGCAGGGGACTTGGTTAGTGTTAGTTGGTGTTATTCACGCAGCCATGTCCAACTCTTTGTGACCCCATGGTCTGTAGCCTGCCAGGCTCCTCTGTCCATGGGATTCTCCAGGCAAGAATACTGGAGTAGATTGCCATTTCCTTCTCCAGGGGATCTTCCTAACCCAGGGATTGAACCCAGGTCTCTTGCATTGCAGGTAGATTCTTTACCATCTGAGCCATCAGGGAAGCCATCAGGAGATCTGGGAGTGGTGGAGAAAAATCCAAACTAGGAAACTGCTCCAGCTGTCTAGTGCCACTTTATAAAAGGCAGAGGTGGCACAACCTAGGGGAAGGGAAGGAGCATGTGTTTGACCTTTACACACTTATTCCCATTTAATCTTCACAATAGGGCTAGAGAGTCTGTTGTAGACACCATACCCATTCACAGATTTAAAAAAAAGAGAGAGAGAGAGACTCAGTGATTAGATAACAAAGTCACACAACTTGTACATGGTGAGCCAGGATTTGGAGCCAGGTTTGGGTGACTGAAACCCATTCCTTGTCCAGCACTTGGGACCAGCTTTAGGATTCCTACTGTAAAGAATTCCTGCAAGAGCGGTCTCCTCATCCTGTCCCTTCCTTGCTCCAAAGACTTCAGTGCTCAAATCATCTTTGGAAAATGATGAGGGTCACAGATGCTGAGTTTGCTCAGTTAACTACCCACTACCCCCCCCTCCACCCCCTCACCTCCAGCCAAGAATTAAGCCTTGTGGTGGCAGCATTTTCTCTAGCCATGGTCCTAGTTGCTCTTCCTGTGCTGATGAGCCACAAATAGATGGACTCTGTGTAGCCCCAGGCTGATCAACTGACTGGCAGCCATCCAGGTAGGGCTTACAGGTGTGGGTGCAGATGGGCATTCTTAGGCCAGGATGTACAAGCTTTCTGAGACTATCTTCTTTGCCAGGGTCTGCTGAACACCAGGAGGTAAATTAAGGAAGTCCTTGTGCAGTAGATGCAGAAAGAGCCGAGGCAGAGGGGATCTGGATGTTGGAGTCCCAGAGGGGCAACTCTCAGGAGATGCAGTTGGGAGCTCGAAGCTGGGGACCTGTAGAATTCAGTGGCTGTAGCCTTCTGGACCATGCAGAACCAATCAGAGTTATGTCAAGCCAGACCTAGTTCAGACATCTGCAGACAGATTTGGGATCTCTGGGGCTGAAGTCACATCCCTAGGGGATATTGTTGCAGAAAGGAAAGAGCTTGACTGCAAGTCTGTCATCCTCAGTTAAGGTCTTGGCATTAACAGGCTCACTATGTGACTTTCTGGAGCCCTGCTTCTGCCTTTGGAAAACGGGGGACACAAGTGAACCCCATCTGCCTGGGTGACGGGCTGCTGTGAGAATACAATGTGCCACCTTGAATATGAAGTCCTCTTAGAAAACCATGAAAAGAGGTTGCAGTTTGGGAGGACAAAAAAGGTGCTAAGGCAGTTAAAAATAGGGAAGCATGTGTGTATCATGTAAATACAGTTGTTAGAATTTTATCTTGTGTGAGTTTGTTTGTTGTTTTTAAGCTTCCTGTCTGGGGTGGAGTCCTCCTGTGGTGCTAGCCCATGCTATGGAACTCTAGCTCTCTGTCAGCAGTCTGTCACTTAGGAGGCATTTATTAAATGTTGTGGAAGGATTGTTTAGTCGCTCAGTCGTGTCTGATTGTTTGTAACCCCATGCACTGTAGCCTGCCAGGCTCCTCTGTCCACGGAATTCTCCAGGCAAGAATACTGGAGTGGATTGCCATTCCCTTCTCCAGGGATCTTCCCGACCCAGGGATCGAACCTGGGTCTCCTGCATTGCAGGCGGATTCTTTACCACTGAGCTGTCAGGGAAGCCCTGTGGAAGGATGGAGGGAGTAAACAGGAGGGGAGGGGGCGGGGACGGGGGCTGTATCCGTGGAGGAACAGGTGCTGGGGCAAAGGAGGGTGTGCTGTCTGGAGACCTAACGGGGACATCCTTTTCAGTTCTGGGGTCACACTTTCCAAAGGAAGGGAGCCAACCGAGATGTGTAGTGAGGAGAGCAGTCGGAACAGAGCAGGCTCCAGGCCGCAGCGGGGTACATGTTGCCCGGAGAAGTCAGGGATACGGACACGATTGCTGTCCTTTCAACTACCCTCACGTATCAGTCAACAGGACATTCTCTGGAAAGGTGACCCCAGACCACAGGGTCCAGAGCAGGGCAGGGATGAGAGGGAGTGGAGCTGACAGAAATCGAGGCTTCTGCTCAGGGTCCTGGCCACAGAGGGTGGGCGCCTCACGCAGGGGTGTGCCCGACCCCCAGACCCGGGCGGCTCAGCCAGCGGCTGGGGCTGGCTGCTGGGGAGACGGCAGCCCAAGTTCAGGAGACCCATGACCCTCCAATCTGCCCCTCCAGCCCAGGCGCCTTCGGATCGGTTCTGCGGAGTTGGGAGTTCTGGGACCAGAGAGTGAGGACTCACCCAGCACAGTGTTGTCTTTGCACTGAAGGAACTTGGGCCTTTCTGGTTGGAGAGACACAGGCAGATGAGGGCTTGGGGCCAAGGCTGGTGGTCCTGGTGCGCTGGGAGCTTTAAAGGGTTAGTGGTGTAGTCCCCACAGGGGGTGCGCCCGCCTCCCTCATGCCCGCCTGTGCCCCCAGCACACGGCCTAACCCAGAGCACGGGCACGGCAAACTTGGTCCAATGAATGGATAAAAGAAAAAAAAACATCAAATATTGATAGAATAAAGAGAAACAGCTCTACGCCAGCTACTCAGTACTCCCGCAAATATCTGCCAGGTACTAGGAGCCAGACACTAGATACTCATGATGCACGAGCTGGCGGGGAGAGGCAGGTAATTACCAAACACCATGATAATTGCTAAAATAGAGGCCATGGAGCCTCATGGGAGACAGGGGGCGGGGCAAGAGTTCTTATTTTGAGAAAGCATTGTCTCCCGCAATTCTTTATAAGAATAACAAGCCTTTCAAAGGCAGTTTCCTTGACACTCTCCCTCGGGTAGCTGCATCTCTTATAATGTGTTGGGAGATCTGTCTGTGCCTGGGAAACGTGCGTGTCTGTACAGGGCCCTTGAAGGCAGACAGGAGACAAAGCTGTGAAATCGCCTGGCCTACTGTCCTCCCTCCTCCTCCTGCAGGGCCTGTGAGGCACTGACAGCCTGGCCCCTCTCAGTCTCTTCTGCCCAACCTTGCTTCAAGTGAGTTTGCTCCATCCCTTCCACCCACCCAGTGAATTTTGAGAGGCCTCTGTTAAGTCCTGAACTTGCTATTTCTTAGTGGTGTGGCTGTGGGGAGTTGCTTGCCTACTCTGTGCCTGGTTTCCCATCTGTAGAATAAGACATTGGACCAGATCACCAAGCTCCTTTTGGAACTAATGTTTATGAACTATCTCCTGTATTCCAGGGGTCATGCCATGAGTGTTCCCATAAATGAGGAGAGAATTCTCCCATTTTATAGATTAATAAACTGAAGCTGGCAGCCTGGATGTCCATGATGACATCCACAGCTAGGATGGACTTGAGTCAGCCTTTGAACCCAGCTCTTCTGGCCTGAAGTCCCGTCAGTGTACTTTCTCCTCCAGCAGGCTGCTCTTTACTGAACAAGAAATAATCCAGGTTTAAAATACCCAGTACCTAGACTGACACATGAGTTTCTTTCTTTCTCAGAGCTTTTCCAAGCTGAGGAAGAAGGGGTTTCAAGGACAGAGTCCACAGGCCCCTGATTTCTGAACAAGGCCCTATGCCAGGAGCACGGCCTCAACTGGGGCCCACTGTGGTGGTGCATCAGGAGTCAGTCTGGGAAGTAAAAAAATCACAGGTGGATTATGAGATTAGAATTGTGTGCAAAGGCAAGAATCAGTGGGAGGGAAGAAAGCTTTCTCTCCAGATAGTCTCAGGCAGGGCTTAATAATCCTACTTCCAGACTCTAATAAAGCTTGGCTTCAAGGTCAGTTTGTGTATACCCATGAGGCATTGCCTGTCACCATGGAAACAGGAAAACAGGCAGAAAATTAAGTTTCTAAGACTTTGGTTTTCTCATATAGCCTAGGAATATTACATTTTGCAAATAAGACAGAGCCTGGCACAGAAAAGCCTCTCATTTATTCATTGATTGGACAAGTCAGAGATTTCCCTGAGTCAGGTAATGTTTTAGGTACAATGATTTACAAAATGGACATGGTCCTTCCGTTTGAACACTTCAGTCTAGAAGGGGAAACATTAATGGAAAAGAATGCAAGTAATTTCTGTGATAAGGGACAGGAAAGAAAACGTCAGGGACCAAGAGAGCCTGACCAGTGGCCTGGTCCTTCCCTGGAGGATGAGCAGGACTAGCAAGGAAGAGGGAGCAAGAGAATGTCCCAGGAGGAGACAGTAACACGTGCAAAGTTGTGAATGAAAGGAGCAGGGCATGCTGAAAGGCTAGGGAACGGATGGCTGGAAGGCGATGGGAACAGGCTAGTCAGCAAGGGAGGGCAGTGGAACAGGGTAAAACTTCTTTATTCTCAGTGCAAGGAGAAGCCTTGAAGATGTCTCAGCAGGAGGAAAGACTTCCTTTGGGGTTGTGTTTTTTTGGCTGCACTGGCTCTTAGCTGCAGCACGTGGGATCTATTCCCTGACCAGGGATTGAACCCTACACCCTGCATTGACAGAGCAGAATCTTAGCCACTGGGCCACCAGGGAAGTCCCAAGGATTTGCTCTTTTTTTTTTAATTTCTATATGAAGACTATGTTGGAGGAGAGGCCAGAGATACCAGTTTGTGGGCTGTGACAGTGGTCCACAGAGAAGACAGCACAGCTTGGGGGGAAGGGAGAGAGGGAAAGAAATATGAGTATTTAGGAGATACATGTTAGGAGCCAGAAAAGATGGTTCCTCATGGATTGAGTGAAGGCTTTGAGGGAGCAGAAAGTATTTAGGATGGCTCGGAATTTCTGGCTGGGGCCGTGGGATAGATCATGAAGCAGGTTTCAGAAACAGTAATTTGTAATTCTGTTTGACATTTTTTGTTGCTGGTACTGTGCGGGGCACTGGGGTTGCAGGCCAGGTGGATGGTCCCTGCCTTCAGGGAGCACACAGTCAAATGGGGCAGGAGGGGAAACTTGACATGCAATCAGGGTATCTATGAATGCAGGGAGAGACTGTAAAATGGTGCTGCAGGGAGATATAGGCAAAACTAACTGGAGCATCCAGGAAGACCTTGTGTGGAGGTGGATGCGAGCTGAGGCATCAGGGACAGACAGGGGAAAGTGGGTGAAAGAGGGCAATTCAGGCAGCAGAAACAAAGAAACCAACATTGAAAGTATGTCAAGCAGCAAGGGTGGCCAGAGGACAGTGCAAGAGGGTGAGGCTACAAGGCTGTCAACCACCTTCCTGCCTTCCTCCAGGGCTGCCAGAGGCTCCAATGAGCTAAAATAATGCACCTATCAGCATCTGGTAAACTCTTTTACACAGTTACTGTGGTTATGGACTTACTTATGTGGGCACCAAAGTGAAAGTGAAAGTCGCTCAGTCATGTCCAATTATATGTGACCCCATGGACTGTAACCTCCCAGGCTCCTCTGTCCATGGAATTCTCCAGGCCAGAATACTGGAATGGGTAGCTGTTCCCTTCTCCAGAGGATCTTCCCAACCCTGGGATCAAACCCAGGTCTCCCGCATTGCAGGTGGATTCTTTACCGTCTGAGCCACCAGAGAAGCCCATAAGGCAACAAAGCTCTCTACAAATGTCACCAATTATGATTTCAGATCCAAACAGGATCATCTGATCCTCTGTCATAATGCTCTCTAGCATTTGTATTATCATCCAGTTTACAGATGAGGAAACTGAGGTCTGTTGTGGTCAAGTAATTGCCCAAGATCTGGCAGGGAATGAGCAGCACAGAAGCCAAGAAAAAGCCAGCAGGTCATTCTAGTTTCTGAGAGAGTATACAGGCTGGGAGGTGGGAGGAGTCTGTCCTGTATGCTATCTTAAGATGTGCAGCTGGCTCAAGGCACCAGACACAGACTCAGTTGTGCAGGCTGGACCAGGCCCCTAGGCAGCTGGCCTATGGGCTGAACATGGCCCTTCACCACTCACCAACCACACACTGGCTTCCACCCTGGGTGTGCGGCTCTGTCTCATTCACACAGAGGGCATTGTGAGTGGCGGGGCATTTTACAGATGGGGAGACTGGCAGGCCACCATGGAAACAAGTGATGGCCAATCACTGTCAATGAGAGTTTTATGTTGCACTCGAGGGTGGTTTTCTTCACAAGAAGACCAACCAAGACTGCTTTGGTTTTAAAAAGAAATGTTTAATTTATAAAAGTAACAAACTTAAAAATCTAGTAAAATGGAACAAACCCTTTAAGGAGCATTTATAACTTAATTCAATTCCCCTAAATTTTTAAAATTATTAGTAATTTTTTAAAAACTAAACTTAAAAATGTTTACTATCAGTTTGTAATAAAAGTTCATCATTGTTTATAAAATTTATAAAATTGTCTTATATCTTTCAACTTAAAACTAAAACTCTGAATTAATTATTCTATTACACATTTTATATTGGACTCACAAAACTAGTCTAAATATAATATTCCAAATATATTATATATTATAATAATGTATATTATATTATTATTTAGATATAATATGCAAATTATTTCAAACAGCGTCAATACTTTCAAACTAAATCTACACAGATATTTTTCCTAAATTTAATACCCTCAAAGGTAATATTATTTAATTTATCATTTATAATCTAATTCTAAATCTTTCCATGATTAAAGACACTTACAAGGAAACAAGTTTACTAACCAAATCAGTATAGAGGTGTATATCAGAGCAATTTCGGGGTTAGCTCACAGCTGGCTGAGAATGTTCATTAAGCAGAAAAATGAGGCAAGGCATGGGAACCAGTGCCACAGACATCCAGGGAAAGGTACTTTGCACTCCATGCTGTGGGTCTGGCCCTCTTTTAAATCTCCATGCCACCAGAGGACACTGGCCCCATATCCTGCCAGTGGGATAGGTTTTGCAACCCAAGCCTCGAGATCAAGTTAAGCCATAGTCACCTCTTTTGTCTCATGTCTCAGCTTCATCACCCCATTTGGGGTGACTCCATCCAGGTAGTTCACTTCCAGATAGGATTATCTAATCAATTTCCTGCTGGATTCTACTCTGAATTAGGTTTTTATTTTTCCTCTCTGGCCAACCACCAAGTATTAGAGGTCTTTTAATGCCATTCTTAGATTTTGCATGCTTCTCGTAGCCTTGCTCCCTCCATAAACACTAAGGTCCTATAACGGTAGCCAGCTGTGTCCATGTGGCCAGGGCAGTTATGCTCTGTGTCATTCTGAACTAGGGAGCCACCCCGGCCCCTCCCTTCCACTGTGATGCTCAGAGACATCCAGAGGGACCGGATGGACAAGCTGCCTGTGGCACTCTGTACTCTGTTGAGAAATGTCAGTTCCTAGGAGGTTCAAGAAGCTAAATGTGGTAAGAAGCTTCTGGACTGGGATGACATGTCAGAATAAAAATAGTCCAAATATGTGTATCTTTACTTCTAAGTAGACAGAAAAAGAATAGCAATATTACATAGAACATGGTACAAGGTGCTGTATGTATATAATTTCTAATCATCATAAATTTCTGAGTAAATATCATTTTACTCAGTGAAATAGATGACACACTTGAGGCCCAGAGAGACAAAACCAGAATGAACTAATAAAGTGTACAACTAGAAGTCTTACAGGACCCGCTTTAAATGACAGGGACTGTTCCAATGCTGAAGTGGGTTCAAGTGTAAAGACTTGATTGGCCCAGGGAGAGTAAAGGGGGCCAGAGTGGGGACAGAGCGAGGGGAGCAGGGCCTCTTCACTGTCTGAATGGGGAGTCCCAGCCAGTTACCACCAAATATGCTGCAGGTGACAATGGGGTGCATGGTCTATATGAGAATTTAAAGCTATAATAAAATGATTAAAAGCTGGTCTGCTTTTCACTGTCACTCCAGGCAGCTGTTCTAAACAATGTGATAAAATATTTTTTACCCTTTTAGGGGAGGTGGGGAAGAGAGACCTTCCCACTGCCCTCTTTCTCTCGTGTGTGCCTTGGGAGCCTTTGCCCCTCCCCACTGAGCACTTAACAAGGGGGTTAGGGAAAGGGAGGAATCTGGGAAGCCCTGAGAACAGAAGCACTCTAGCCTGTAGGGTCACCTGAGTGGAGAGCAAACATGGGCCCCCAGGATGGACCCCGCCTATTCTGGAGGAAGGGGGAGGCCTGGGGGAGCGTGGGTGGACAGGCTGCTAGGATGCCCACTGGACGACTCTGAGTCCCAGTACAGTACTGCCACTGTCACCTGGGGGCTGCCCTCCATGCCACCTGCAGGTTATAATCAATTGGCAAGCACACTGAATGACCAATTCCCAAGCCTGCCCCTCACCCTACCCCACATTCTGTACTAAGAGTCTGGAGATCAGATCCTCCTTCTGACTCCCCAGCAAGAGCTGCCCTGCCCAGGCTCCACTGGGCAAGACTTAACAGGCAATCTGTGCTCTGCCCTGTCCCTGGTCTAAGCGCTGGCCCTCACAGTGACAACCCTCTCTCCTCTGCAGGAGCCAGGTCGAACCCACCAGGGATTCACCTAAGAATCAAGGTCCTGTAGCCACAGAGCCAGACAAGGATCAAGGTCCAGTGGGCCCGGGGCCTCTGAAAGATCAAGGTCCTGGGATCCAAGAGCCTTCAAAGGGTCAAGGCCCCGCAGTCCCAGAGCCTCTGAAGGATCAAGCTCCTGTGGTCCCAGGGCCTCTGAAGGATCTAGGTCCCATAGTCCCTGCATCAGTTAAGGATCAAGATCACACAGTCCCTGAGCCTTTAAAGAAAGAAGGTTCTGTGATCCCAGCACCAGTCAAGGACCAAGATTCCTTGGCCCCCATGCCCTCTAAAGAGTCAAAGTCCTATGGTTCCAGCAAGAGTTGAAGATGAAGGTTCCATGGTACCAGAGCTTCTGAAGGATCAAGGCCCCACGGCCTCTGCACCTGTCAAGGACCAAGGTCCTATGGTCCCAGCACCTGTCAAGGACCAAGGCCCTGTGGCCCCTGAGCCTGTCAAGTACCAAGGCCCTGTGGCCCCTGAGCCTGTGGATCAAGGCCCCGTGGTCCCAGCACCTGTCAAGGACCAACGTCCTACGGTCCCAGCACCTGTCAAGGACCAAGGCCCTGTGGCCCCTGAGCCTGTCAAGTACCAAGGCCCTGTGGCCCCTGAGCCTATGGATCAAGGCCCCGTGGTCCCAGCACCTGTCAAGGACCAAGGTCCTATGGTCCCAGCACCTGTTCAGGACCAAGGCCCCACGGTCCCTGAGCCTATGGATCAAGGCCCCGTGGTCCCAGCACCTGTCAAAGACCAAGGCCCTGTGGCCCCTGAGCCTATGGATCAAGGCCCATTGGTCCCAGCACCTGTCAAGGACCAAGGCCCCATGGTCCCAGCACCTGTCAAGGACCAAGGCCCCACGGTCCCAGAGCAACTGAAGGATCCAAGTGCCATGGTCACAGAACCTGTGAAGAAAGAAGGTTCTGTGCTCTCTGAGTCTGTAGAGAAACAAGGGTTAGTCATCCCACAGCCGGTCAAAGATCAAGGGAGAGGGGTCTCAGAACTTCTGAAGGATCATGATTCTGTGATTGCAGCGCCTGTCAAGGATCAAGGCCCTGTGGTCCTGGAGCCTATCAAGAATCAAGTCCCTATAATCCCGGTGCCTCTGAAAGAGCAAGATCCTCAGGTGCCACCACCAGCAAAGGACCAAGGTCCTGTGGTTCCTAAGCCTCTGAAGACTCAAGGTCTCAGGAGCCCTCAGCTGCCCACGGTCTCACCACCACCTCCAGTCATGATCCCAACTGTTCCCCATGTAGAGTATGTCGATGGTTCCCCTTGACACTCATCCCTTGACATACCAAAGAAGGAGCTGGAGGTGAAAGTGCTCTCTCCCAGGGGCAGCGAAGACACTTATTTAATCTGCATGAAACACGTATTGTATAGTCTTGCTGGAACCTAATAAAACTGATCCCTCTGGCTCACCAGTGTCTCTCTGGATTCATTTGAGTGTGTGTGTGTGTGTGTGTGTGTGTGTGTGTGTGTGTGTACCATGCATACCGGAGAGCAGGCATGCAGGGCTCTGCCTTTATTCATTTGGGCCATCTGAGAAATCCCCAGCTCCTGTGAGTTGTCAGCATGAGATGGGAGTGGGTGGGAGATGCTAGGATCCTGACGACCGGACCCCATTGTGAGGGTGTAGGCAGGACATACTTGTCTTTCCCCTTCACTGTCACACTCTGAACACATTTCACTTGTGACACCACAAGTAGGGGGTAGGATTTCTGCACATCAGGCAGTTATCTACTACTAGCTGGGGATCCTATATTTAACTCAATTCTGACACTGTCTACCTAGAGACAGCATTAGCTGCCACAGGTTAAGAGCTTCATCCTACAATACTGCCTCCTTGTCTCCCCAACTTCAGATGCCAATTGCAAGTCCCGGGCTATCCCTTGTACTTCTAACTGACTTGCTTTAATCAGGGTTTCCACAACTCCCTGCTTGGGTTCAGTAATTTGCTAGAATGGCTCACAGAACTCAGGGAAACATTTATGTTTCCTGGTTTATCCTAAAAGGATAAATAACACACCAAGGTGGAGAAAAGAATAGAGTAATGTATAGAGGAAGGGACATGCAGCCTCCATGCCCTGGCCAGGCACACCACCCTCCCAGTACCTCCAGCAACCTGGAAGATCTTCGAACCTCAAACTTTGGGGATTTTTATGACAACTTCATCATGCTGGCATAATCGAACATTGATTCGGTCTCCAGCCCCTCTCCCCTTCCCAGCAGATGGAAGGCGGGGCTGAAAATTCCAAGCTTCTAATTGTGACTTTGTGTTTCTGGTGACCAGCTCCCATCCCAAAGCTATCCAGGAGACCACCAAGAGTCTCCTCATTAAAACAAAAGACATTCCTGGACTTCCTGGTGGTCCAGTAGTTAGGGATCTGCCTGACAAAACAGGGATGTAGGTTCAATTCCTGGTTTGGGAAAATTCCACATGCCGAGGGGCAACTAAGCCTGTACACCACAACTACTGAGCCCATGCTCTAGAGCCCACGCTCTACAACAAGAAAAGCCATTGCAACGAGAAAGCCACACACCACAACCAGAGAATAGCCCTCACTTGCCACAACTGGAGAAAGCCCGTGCACAACAATGAAGAACCAGTGCCGTCAATAAACTTCTTTAATTTTAAATAAAACAAAAGACACACCTATCTCCTAGGAAATTCCAGTAGTTTTAAGAGCTCTGTGCTAGGAACCTGGGGCAGAGACCAACACATATATTTCCTATCATTTCACAGGTCAAGTTCCATGAAAGCCTAGGTACCAAACAGATATCAAACCACAGCAGCTGAGCCCTGGATTGTTCAGAGCAGAAGCCTACAATGGAAAATGGGATCAGGGGCCCAACTGGCCCAGGTTAATTCTGGATGACAATTGTTCGCCAAGGGTCATGAAGGTCATCCAGAGGTCATGCTTCTTGAGAAAACTAGGCCTCCGATCAGAAGAGTCCCAGGACACTCATGAAGCAGAACCTAGCATCTGCTAGTCCTCACTCAGTATCCAGGACAGCTCAGCCAGGACTTCTCAAACAGTGCCTGAAATCCCCCACTCATTCATGCATGCAGTTTGACTTGTCCCTTAGCACCCAGTTTGTGTCTCGCTCCGTGCTGGGCATGAGGTCACAGAGGTAAAGAAGTCCCACTTTAGACAATAAAAGCTGGTGTCAGATGAAGCCCTAGGCCAACTAAAGGCCCGACTTTGAGAGGAGAGTGAAGAAAAAGTGTCTAGCCGGGGCAGTCAGGAAAGCTTCTCAGAGAAAGCAGCCATGAAGTACAGACAGCAGAGGTAGGAAGGGGTATCATGGATGTGGCCGAGGTCAGGATGGGCGGGCAGGGTAAGCCCCCTCTGGAAGTCCTTGAATGAAAGAAACCTGATTTGCATGAGCAAGTGACCGAGGAGTGTAGCAGGCCTCTGAGGTAGACAACTGAGAAAAGGCAGGGGTGACCAGTTTTCTGAAGCCCAGGATGTCAGGGGGAAGTCGGGTGGAAGGGAGTCAGTCCTGTAGGCTGTGAATGTATCACTGGGAAAAGGCTGGGGGGCTGGGGAGGCTAAAGCCAGCCTTGCCCATAGATGCTTCCTGCTAGAATCCCACAGGTGTACGTCACAGTAGCCTCTCCTTTAAAACCCAAAGCCCTGGGACTTCCTGGTGGTCAAGCGGTTAAGAATCTGCTTTCCAGTGCAGGGGATATGGGTTAGACCCCTGGTCAGGGAACTAAGATCCCACATGGCACTTAAGCCAGTGCCTTCTAGAGCCTGCATGCCACAGTAAAAGATCCTACCTGCCACAACAAAGACCTGATGCAGCCAAATAAATGAATATTTTTAAAATAAATAAAAAGGAACCAAAGTCCTCAGGGGCCTGGGACCCTTGAGGAAGCAGCAACTGTTGCCCCCCACCAAAGCTGGCTCCCAAGGAACACTCCTACCCCTTTAAGACTTTTGAGACCCATTATGGTCATTAACCCCTTTAAAGGTCTCTTCTTTTTTTTCTTTTTGGTTGCATCCTGCAGCTTGTGGGATCTTGGTTTCATGATCTAACCCATGCTCCCATGCACTGAGCCTTAACCACTGGACCACCAGGGAAATCCCAAAGGGCTCTTATTCAAAGGGCTCTTTTTAAAGGAGTGCAGGTTGGTTCTTATAGAGAAATTACAGGAAGTACTGATGATTTCCAAATGGTCCAATTTTCTAAGCAACTGACCCCAAGTCTGTCTCCTCACTCTATTCTCAATAGCACCAGGGTTTTCTGCTCCCACTAGCCACTTCTATGGAGAAGGCAATGGCACCCACTCCAGTACTCTTGCCTGGAAAATCCCATGGACGGAGGAGCCTGGTAGGCTGCAGTCCATGGGGTGCAAAGAATCTGACACGACTGAGCAACTTCACTTTCACCTTTCACTTTCATTCATTGGAGAAGGAAATAGCAACCCACTCCAGTATTCTTGCCGGGAGAATCCCAGGACGGGGAGCCTGGTGGGCTGCCATCTATGGGGTCGCACAGAGTTGGACACGACTGAAGCGACTTAACAGCAGAAGCAGCAGCCACTTCTATACACACACACACACACACACACACACACACACACACCCCGATTATGAGGATTCTTCCTGGCCCATCACAAGTTTGCTGCTCTATGAATTCTAATAGGGCCCTGCAGACAGGACAAGGCCACATTGAGGCTAAAGCAGTATTGTGTATGGATACCACCCCTCCTCCTTTCAGCTCTCCCTCTGACCCACACACCCAGTCCCAAGTCATACACATTTCCGTGGGCCAGGCAGATGGTGCTGTCTCTGAGTGGGCAACATCTCACCCAGGGAAAATGTCCAAAGCCATAGGCTACCAGGGCTCCGCCTCTGAAGTGAGAGCTGCCTGGAAACAAGGTCTGAGTCAGCCCCCATGGCCCCCGCTAAGCTTCCTCAGGGACAGTGTCAGAAGGAAAGAGAAGTGGACCCAGCCTGAGGCTCTGGTGACTTGTTAAAGGTAGGAAGAGAAAGGCACAAAGGAAGCTGAGCAAGTGTTCGTCCAAAGCTGTATGAAGAAACCAGGGCCTGTGGTGCCAGGAGTGATTCAATACGGAGAATGATGCCCAGCGTCAAAAGCTGAGAAAGAGTGCAGCTCAGTCCAAAGGTGAGGGAGAGGAAGCTGTGGGATTTGGCAGCTTCCACTTAGGAGCAGGTCGCCCTCCAGTCCAGCGCCAGCCACCTGTTTCCTCATCTGTAGAACAGTCCTGATGATAAGAGGAAATCCCGAGGCCGAAAAACCTCCAGCCCAGGGTTGGGCTGCAGGCCGCCCGCCTCACCAGCATCACGCCCAGCTCTCCACTGCATTGGAAGAAGGCCTAGTGAGAGAGATTGTCGGCTCAAGGGCCCGTTCTGGGCTGGGGCAAGGAGAGGCGGGACGTTAACTAGATGCTCTTAGCCCTCCGCAGATGCAGACTTCATCCTTGACCTCGTTCTTCCCAGGGGCAGCCATTTCCCAACTCCGCCCCTGCACGCATCGTCCCCACTCCCTTCGCTGCCTGGCGAATCCAGACTAAGGACCCCGACTGGCCGCAGCCAGCAACCCCGCCCACACAGACGAGGCTGCCTGAGAGAGGGCGGTGCCCCTGTTTTGGAAATCTGCAGGGATCCGCAACTCGGAGCCCCAGGATGCTCAGTCTCCGCCCAAGAGCCTCGACTCTGGTTCCAGGCTCCGAATCTGGGGATCGGACGTGGCCCCAGGGCTGTAAACCCTAAGCTTGCACCGCCAGCCCCGGTTCTAGTTGCCAGAGCTTCGGGGCGCGGGGTCTGGCCCTTGGGAAGACAAAGACGGGGAGAAGGCTGGCTAGAGAAGCCTGGGGGCCAGCAGACGCGCTACCCGAAGGCGGGTCCGGGGGCCCTTTAGGAGCTGGGCTGAGGCCTCGCTGGAGCCCCTGGTGGCTGATCTGAGGAAAGACAGATTTAACTCCTCTCGCGCTGTGATCCCCACCCTTAACACCTGGGGATGCGAGGGCGGGTACCGCCGGGGCACATTTTTGGCATTTTCAGGTGGCAAGGAGACGGCGCTTGCGGATTCGGGGCAGATCGCAGGGCCAAATCCTGCTGCAGCAGCACCTTCCGCAGTCTTTGTCGCGGCGAGGATGGACATCTAGAGGAAGGAGATGGGGAATGCACCCCAGTCTCAGTCCGAAACCTGGAGGTGGGGGTGGGGCGTAAATTGCATCTATTTCCAGCCTCTGCTTACAGTCTGCCACTAAGACCTATGCCCTCTGCAGCTAAATAAATAATGAATCTGCCCTCTTTTTTCTCTCTACGGCCACTCCCTCTTACCTCACACGTATCAGTTTGTAAATCTGTATGTGAATTACCTGATGGCACTCAGGATGTAAGAAAGGAGGAGTTTTCTTATTTTGACAAATCAAATTAAATCTAACTGAAGCTCCTCCTCTCCCTGCCAGGGTAGGCTGCTGCTGCTGCTAAGTCGCTTCAGTCATGTCCAACCCTGTGCGACCCCAGAGATGGCAGCCCACCAGGCTCCGCCATCCCTGGGATTCTCCAGGCAAGAACACTGGAGTGGGTTGTCATTTCCTTCTCCAATGCATGAAAGTGAAAAGTGAAAGAAGTCGCTCAGTCGTATCGGACTCTTAGCGACCCTATGGACTGCAGCCTACCAGGCTCTTCCTTCCATGGGATTTTCCAGGCAAGAGTACTGGAGTGGGGTGCCATTGCAGGAATTCTAATTAATCTTAGTCACTTTCTGAAGCCTCCCCCTGTCCCTAGGTCCAAGAGGCTTATGTCTCTTGGAAGACACATGATGGTTGTCATGATGGCTGCCCCAGTCCAGCTAGAGGGGCGCTGGAGGCCTTATGCCCCCTGAGCCATGCTTGGCTGGGGAGCTCCCTAAGCCTGCCCAGTTTGTGTGGTGTTAACATCGTTCCCCAGACATTCTTGCCACCACCCACATCCTTCAGAAGCCCCATAATCCAGACCCCCAGCTCCCTGCTCTTTCTAAACACTCCTGTTCCCAAGACAGGCCATTGTCAAAACCTACATTTTTACCCCCTCTCCATCTAGACTCATGCATTTAACATCCTCCATGGACTTAGAACTAATTCCTGGGGGGCAAGGGCTGCACCATTGTATATTCTCACTTGCAACATATGAACATTCCAGTTTCTCCACATTCTTGTCAACATTCGTTATTGTCAATCTTTTTTATTATAACAGTGATTTCTTTGCCTATTCCAGAATCTTCCAATCTTTCTTATACACCCAATAGATATGTAATAACTGTGTGTTGAGCAGATGAATAGGAAGACAGGAAATGGCAGGTTTAAGCAGAAGGATGAGCTCAGTCTGGTACATGTTGAGTGGGATATGCTTTTGAGACAAGGAGAGAGGTATCTAGGAGACTTCTGGATATTGTAGTCTCAGTCTCAGTCTGGAACAGGAGTCTGAGATGAAGGCAGAGATGGGGATTTCATTAAAATGTGGGCTTCGCTAGCCCTGGGAAGTTATGTGAGGCTATGAGAAGGGAGAGTATGGAAAGTGAGGGAAAGGTCCAAGACAGAGTTTGGGGAAGCACCAACATTTCAGGGATAGGAGAGGAAGGAGGCTCTGAGCAGAGCGTGCCACAGAGCAGCAGCAAGGTCAGAGAACTGGAAAAGATTCACCCTGGAGAAAGCATCAAGGAAGTACAAGTCAACAGGATCAGAGACATGAGTGCTTCCCTATGAGACAGATTATTAAAAACATCCATTGAACTGGGTAAACTGTCAACACAGTTGAAGTTGAAACTGTCAATACTATGGAAGTTTTGTGATGGGTACTTGGAAGTTCATTACACTATCCTCTCAACTTTCATGCACATTTGAAACTGTCCATATTTCCAAAGTGACGTTTTAAAGTATCCATTGGACTAACAATAAGGAGATTACTGGTGAAGTTGGCAATTGCATAGTCTCTGGAGGGAAAAGAAACCCAATTCCCAAAACAGAGGATTTTCTCATACCTGACTCGGGACTTACCAATATTCCTGTAAGCAATCATTGGGCACATACACCCAAGTATTCTTGGGAAAAGAGAAGATTGTGTGTGACAGTCATTAATTTTTCATAGCTGTTGGTACCTCCACACAGGGACTTTTTCTCAGCAGGCCCAGCAGACAGCCAGGAGCTCTTCCTCAAAAGGAGGAAAATTGTTTACCAAGGAGTGCCTGGCTTTGCTCCTGACTCCTAGACACTCCATTGCGGTTCTTTTCTCAGGGTTTGCCACAGGCTGACTTCATCCCCATCTGCTGCAAACACATGAATCACTTTGCATCCGCTGAGTCATCAAGGCTATGAGAAAGAGCTGCCTGCCCTTCAGCCTGGACACCTGGAAGCCTTCTTTTGCTCTCAGCTCCACTTGAAGCTGGCAGCCTTCCTGGCTTCTCTGTAGATGAATCAGAGCAGCACTCCAAAATGTGACATACACTGCCACCAAAATACATGGAAACCCAGCAAGGATGCTTCTTTCTTACTACTACTAGGAAGCAGAAAGCACAGCAAGTTCCTCTTACTTTGCAGGATGTGATAATGTTACATGTTAACTTTACTGGGCCACTGGGTGCCAAGATATTTAGTCAAACATTATTCCAGGTGTGCTTGTAAAGGATGAGATTAACATTAGACTTATAGATGGAAAAAAGCAGATTGCCCTTCCCAGTATGGGTGGATCTCATCTAATCTGTTGAAATAGAACAAAGGACTGAGTAAGGCAGCATTTGCTCTCTGCCTGGCTATCTTCATGCTGGGACATCGGTCTTCTCCTGCCTTCAGACTGGAACTAACCACCTCTCCTGCTTTTCAGGCCTTCAAACTTGAACTGAAACTAGATCACTGGAACTCCTAGCTCTCCAGCTTACATCACAGGACTTCTCAGCTTCAATAATCCAGTGAGCCAATTCCTTATAATACATCTCTTTGTATCTCTCTGCTGCTGCTAAGTCACTTCAGTTGTGTCCGACTCTGTGTGACCCCATAGACAGCAGCCCACCAGACTCCCCTGTCCCTGGGATTCTCCAGGCAAGAACACTGGAGTGGGTTGCCGTTTCCTTCTCCAATGCATGAAAGTGAAAAGTGAAAGGGAAGTCTCTCAGTCGTGTCCGACTCTTGGCGATCCCATGGATTGCAGCCTACCAGGCTCCTCTGTCCATGGGATTTTCCAGGCAAGAGTACTGGAGTGGGGTGCCATCGCCTTCTCCATGTATCTCTCTATCTCTATATATACATATCTATAGCTGTGTCTTCAATTCATTTTGTTTCTCTGAAGAACCCCAGCTAGTATCTCTTTCCTGGCGTGATCCAGAGAACTGAACACTCAGAAACTTCACTCAGGTGGCAGGCCCCTATGTTCTTATGGGATTCATCTCCCATTATCAGCACATTTTTTAATCTTAAAGTATCTGCTACTTTTGACTCTCTGAATCCTAGGAACATGATGTCATCAATGTAATAGACATTCTGTGTCTGTGTTATGGAAGGATGATCAGGTTACATTGTAACAGAGAATCAGAGACTTGGGGAGTTTAAAGACAAGATGAGAAAGCTGTATTGCTGCCCCTGCCAAGAAAAATAAAGCTGCTTCTGGTATTTTCTATAAAGGAAGATTTTTAAAAAATTCTTTTTCAGATAAATAGTTTCATATTAAGTAACAAAAAATATGTATATTTGCTCTCATGAAAAGACTACACCTATTCATTCTTTAAAAAAGACTGCGCCTAGAATGGGAGCTGCTGGAATCATTATTTGGAATCATCTGAGTAGGTTTATGGTAATTCCCTCTTCATCCTCCAAGACTGCCTTCAGCACAGACTGAAGAAGTAAGTTGTGAGATGCAATAGAAAGTAGCTTGCATCTCTCAAGTCTTTCATGAGGGCACAAATTTCTGTAATTTTCCTGGATTTGCACCATTACTTTGGGTTATTGATCAGTAAGAAGAAAAAGTTCAAGAAGCTTCCACTTGGCCCTTTCTACCATAATGGCCCTTCCACAGTCTACAGGTGCATGTATGCTGTAAATTTCAATTATACTCCCTGAAACTAAAGATGCAATTGCAGGATGAGTCCAGGCACCATGCCTGGACTGAAGTCAGACTCCAGTTGTCACCTGACACTTGTGGACCTCTACACAGTGGTGTTCTGTGTTCTCAGGAATTAGCATTAGATAGACTCAAGTCCTGCTAATCCTGAAAAGCCCGTGTGTTTTCCTTTCACAGAGCACAGTTCTCTGGCAAATGGTCTAGGACCCTTTGTGGAAGGTAAGCTAAAGGAAGATTTACAGTATGTATCTGGGGTTCTATTGAAGGGCTCACTCTCAAGGGTACTGGCCTCTCTTCCTTTCAAGGGACTTTGGGTGAGGGACAAAAGTTCTCTTTCGTAATGGGTCAGATCAGGTTTTTGCTAGCAGGACTGGAGGGTTTTATTTGTGGTTTTGCTTTGTTGTTTCTGTTACACAGATTAAGGAGGACTTAGAGGCTGCCTGTCTATCCCCTTTGGTCTTATTTGGCCCTTATACAATTGGTCTTTGCTAAAGACATCTGTGGGTTAGATCTTTCTGAGTATCACTTGGCATCTCAAGGTGGCCAAGTGCTGCTGCGTGTGCTCTGCTCCCCTGGGATCCCATCATTTCCACTAAAATTATAGAGTCCATTTCTGTGACAGTGTCTTTCACTAGCATCCCTAGCCTGCAGAGAAAAGTACTATATCAGGTTCAAAGATGCTCCCCTCACTGACGTGTTTCTCCATGCTTTGGTGAAGGGAATTTCCTCCAGCCTGTCTAAGAGGAAGTTGGGACTGTGGAACTTGGCTTGTGGGGTATGTGAGTGGATCACACAGGGTAAATCCACATCAACATTGCCTCCTCCCTTAGCATTGGATTCCTTCCTCTATGTTAAAGCAAAGAATTCTGGCGTTTCGATATCAAGCATAGACCTCCCCTGAATCCAGTTTCTGTCAACCAACTAAGCAAATAATGAAAACCACTCCTAGGTGCTCAAACTAGCACACTGACTCTGGAATTGGCAGTAAACATATTCACATTGATAGTCCAGGCCAGTGAAAATTATGTTCCTCCGTCTAAGGACTAGTACCCACAGACAACATCCCCATAAACATTATCCAGACTTTTGGGTGATATATTAATAAATTAGCAAAACCTTGCAATTCTTCTGATGTGGATGCTTCTTCCTCTCCAATCTGACTCTGGAACTAGTCCCCTGAGGCAGGAAAGCATCTAAATCCAGTTATGGGACTAGAGACAATGGGGCTGGGACATGAAGAGAGTTGGCCGCCCCTTGGGGAGTAGATTGAAATCATGCCCACGATATTTTGCAGCTCCTTTCATCCGTGGGTAGAGTCTCTTCCTCACACCTTGAATCCTGGCTGGTTTGGTGACTTGCTTTGACCACAGCGTGAGATGGAAGCAACATGATTGAAGCTGCAGAGCTCAGGCCTTAGAGGCTTAGCTCCTGCCTTCATCATCTGAGAATCCTGAGGCCACCACTGTGCCAGGAAGAAGATGGAGATGCAGGAGGACCACATGAGAGAGAAGCTCAGCGCCCAGCCATTCCAGCTAAGCCCAGCATCTAGTGGATGCAGTCACCGGAGCCAACCCAGACCAGACCAGTGAAATAACCACCCAGCCAACCCACAGAACTGTGAAAAGAACGAATTGTCATTCTAAGCCACTAAGTGTGGAGTGGTTTGTTTCTCTGCAATAAACAAAAACACTTTGCAGGATAACTTCTAAGACAAGGTCATTTTAAGGTCTTCAGGGAAGGCAGCTTGTGCTGCACGGGGATTTAGTGGAGCTAGGGGTGTTCTAAATCATTCAAATCCTCCCATATGGCCTCTAATTCCCACCCTGAGATCAGTGCCCTAAATTTCACCCGAGATCTAGCAGTGACGTGAATGCAACTGACAAATGGACAATGTAATTTGTTGACTGCAGCATCAGTCCTGTCTTGGTTAAGTTATATAACATAGCTTAGCACTCCCCTCCTGTTCTCAGGCCTTTTCTCCCCTCCCCTGCTGAGTTTGTCATCTCTGGTTTATACCAAGACTAGGTTAATGGAGAAATGACATGGAAAAAAAAAAAAAGAAAAGTCTGACCACTTCTCAGTAGGTGTATTTGAAGTGTCAAAACACTTGCTAATTCTTGCTGAAACAGCGTGTGGGTTAGCTTGTGCCTAAACACGTGAACTGTATGCTCCCCTTAAAAATGAGACACTGGAGGTAGGCATGTGGAGGAGCTGAGCAGACATGTCCATGACAGAGAGGAAGGAAGAAAGGTGACAGCAAGTGATAGTGAAGGTCCAAATACTGCCCCCTGCCAAGAGCATCTGGAGGGAATGTTCGGTGTGTGCTGCCCAGAGATGCTTCTATAGGGCCCTGGGAGTACAGAGATGGCCAGACTTCTGACAGGGCCCAGGGAAGGTCTCCAGGGAGTCAGTAACCTTTGAGACAAGCTTTGAAGGATGAGTAGGGCATCCATGGGCAGAGGTGAGGGAGGCATGATGCCAGCAGAAGAGGCAGCAGGGACGAAAGGAGAGGGAGGGAAGTCCAGGGGAGGCATAAGTCAAGCTCTGGGGGAGAGGAGGGAAATTGGAGGGAGTGGGAGAGGCAAAACCAACTGATCTGCTCCTGCAAAAACATTCACTGAAAAAGTGAAAAAGAATAAACCATTCACTGGCCTCAGGGCCTCCCCATCAGCCTCTCCTTCCAGCCTCTCTGAGCAGTTCAGCCCAGAGCCTGGCAGCCGGGCCTTCCTCCATCTCACCACTCCCCTGCCCACCCCTCCCCAGGCCTCTCACTGTGTCCCAAGCTCCCACGGCCCTCCCAATGGCCACATCTCTGTTCATGCCCGGCCTCTTTTCCAGAATGCCTCTTCCTCCCTTTCCTACCCACCTCAAGCACTCTTCTTCCAGGGAGTCTCCACTGACCGCTTCAGCGCAGCCTGATCCCCAGGTTGTATGGCATAATAGAAATAATCAGGCTTCAGGGGACTTCCTTGGTGGCCCAAAGGTAAAGAATCTGCCTTCCAAAGTGGGGGACAGGGGGTTGATCCCTGGTCGGGGAACTAAGATCCCACATGCCGCAGGGCGACTAAGCCTGTATGCGACAACTAGAGAGAAGCTCTTGAGCTGCACCTAAAGATCTTGCATGCCCAACTAAGACCCAATGTAGCCAAATAAATAAATATTTTTAATTTAAAAAAAAATCAGGCTTTAAAGTTGTAGAGATCTGAGTTCAAATCCCAACTCTGCAGTATGATCTTGAGTTACTTGCCATCTCTTTTTAATAGTTAGTATTTCTAAGCTACATATTGCCAAAGTACCATGGGTTACTGGGCAAATTCATTCTGATTTCGTTATCACCATGGCTCTATGAGGTATGTACTGTTATCATTCCCATCTTATTAGTGAGGAAACTGAAATTCACAGAAGTTAAGCAACTAGTCCAAGGTCACACAGCTAGGAGTGGCAGAGCTGGGTTTCCGGTCTGGTCTGCCAGGCTCCAGTGTCTCTGCCACTAAGCACCAAAGGACCCACTGAATCACTTCCTTTGAATGAGCAGTTATTAGGCACCTCCTATGTGCCAGGGGTATACTGGGTCTGGAGATGTGGCAGGGCACAGACAGACAAGGGCCCACTTTCAAAGAGGCTTTAGCTGGAATCTGTTTCCTCCTCCATAAGATGCAGGATAATGAGCCCCAGGTACATAAACTGGAGTAAAGATTATATAGGATCCCATTGGCTACTGACTCCCTCCTATAAACCAGAGGACCTCATGTGTATTGACCCCCTCTCTCCTCCACAGCCAGGAGACCTGCACTCCCATACTTGCCAGGATCTGTTATTGACCTACTAGGTGGCCTTGGGCAGATCAAGTTATTCTCTAAGCCCCAGTTTTCTCATCTATAACTTGGGGCTACCAAGTTAGTAGTAATAGCCAACTCTGAGGGAGGCTTTAAGAATTAAATGATATTATACACAGCTTCCCTGGTGGCTCAGAGGTTAAAGCGTCTGCCTGCAATGCGGGAGATCTGGGTTCGATCCCTGGGTCGGGAAGATTCCCTGGAGAAGGAAATGGCAACCCACTCCAGTATTCTTGCCTGGAGAATCCCATGGACAGAGGAGCCTGGTAGGCTACAGTCCACGGGGTCACAAAGAGCTAGGCACGACTGAGCGACTTCACTTTCATGCACAGCATTGCTGGGCACACAGTTGGTGCTCAATAGAAAGTTAATCCCCATCTCTTCACACTTTCACTCACACCCAGGACCCACGCAGTGAAGCTAGGGTCATCATTTCTCTGAGACTTAACAAGCATCGTGGTGGAAATAGCTTCAAGGTGGCAAGAAAGCTCCACACAGGACTGTGATGGGCCATCAAGGGCACTGACAAGGCTGGTCCAACCCTGACCTATCTACCCACCTCCGCCACCTGCCCTGCCATCCCTCACTGTGAAGTGGGAGCACAGACCTCTCACCACCCTCCCACCTGTGCCCAGACAGAGGCAGGTGGCCTCAGGGCCCCTTGGTGTCATCTGGGCAGCCCCACACCCAGCCCTGGCTTCCTTCACTGCCCCATGCCCACCTGCTAGGGGGCGCTGTTGCAGGCTGAGCTTTGTGTCCAGGAGTCCTAAGTTCTAGTCCAGTCTCCCCATCTCTGAGCTATACCTGTGGGATTAGGAAGACTTTCCACTTAATTGGGCTATTATGGGGATTAAGTGGGATAACATATTGAGACTGTGAGGTTATACACCTTTATTATTAAAATCTGGCCAGTTCCTTTCCAACCCTTCTCATGTGGCATGGAGGAAGAACTCTTCATTGACTAGGAACATTTCCCAGCTCAGCCCCACTGGCTGGGGAACCTCAGGTAGATCACTTAATCTCTCTCAGCCTTGGTTATCTCATCTGTAAAATGGGAATAATCCCTATCTAGCCAAGGTGTCAGGAGACTGGGATAAAACATATATATTAAGCGACTGACACGGTGTCTGGCACATAGTAGTCGGACATGACTGAAGCGACTTAGCAGCAGCAGCAGCAGTAGCAAAATACAGAGGTAGGATCAGCTGGTATTATTAAAATCATTATTCTGATCAAGAAATGCCTACTTACCCTTCAAGGCCTACTTACCCCATGCCACTTCCTCTTGGGATCTCCCTTGATCTCCCCATGGCAGCATGGCTTCTTCCTCTGGATTCCCAAAGCCCTGGTGCCCTTCTAACACAGATCTTTCACTTTCTAACGCATGTTTTGAGTGTCTTATGTGTGTGTGTGAGGCACTGAATTTGGGTGCAGGACGTAAATAAGATGAACAAGACATGGTCCGTATTCTCACGGAGCTTCCCTTCTAGTAGTGGGGACAGACCGTGAATGTGTCAATAGGTAGAAAATTTAGGAGCAGAGTCAGTAAAACAAGAAAACAAAGTTAAGTAACATAGACTTCAGTTTCTTGGGCTCCAAAATCACTGCAGATGGTGACTGCAGCCATGAAATTAAAAGATGCTTGCTCCTTGGGAGAAAAGCTAGGACAAATCTCGACAGCATATTAAAAAGCAGAGACATTACTTTACCAATAAATGTCTGTCTAGTCAAGGCTATGGTTTTTCCAGTGGTCATGTATGGATGTGAGTTGGACCCTAAAAAGCCTGAGCGCCAAAGAACTGATGCTTCTGAACTGTGGTGTTGGAGAAGACTCTTAAGAGTCCCTTGGACTGCAAGGAGATCCAACCAGTCCATCCTAAAGGAAATTAATCCTGAATATTCATTGGAGGGACTGATGCTGAGGCTGAAGCTCCAGTACTCTGGCCACCTGAAGCAAAGAACTGACTCATTTGAAAAGACCCTGATGCTGGGAAAGATTGAAGGCAAAAGACAACAACAGAGGACGAGAGAGTTGGATGGCATCACCGACTCAATGGACGAGTCTGAGCAAGCTCTAGGAGATGGCAAAGGACAGGGAAGCCTGGTGTGCCACAATCCATGGGGTTGCAAAGAGCTGGACACAACTGAGTGATTGAACAACTGACTAACAATCGAAGCTGCTTATATAGTGAGGTTACGGAATGCTTTGTGGAGTAGACATTTAGGCTATTTCTGGATGACCAAAAAAGCAGTCTTGAAAAGATCTAGAAGAATCATTTTCCAGAAAGAACAACTAGTGCAAGGGCCCTGACGCAGGAGAATAAGCATGGCATGTCTGGAACACCGTGAGTACTGAGCGTGCTTGTCACTGTCTCTGCATCTCCACTTCTGGATGAAACCTTTGAGGGCAGAGATCTAATTTACTGAGTCCACAACATAGAACAGCCCTGGAGCTCTGAACAGCAGTGGCATTATGGTAATAATGAGAATGAATCGGCTGGCCCTTCTGCAGCCCATTCATTTCTTGGAGTACTCCACTTAGGTTGCCCAGTCAGGCAGGGACTCCCTTTTGAGATCAACACCACCCAAGGCAGAGTTGTTGGCAAAAGGAAGCGGGAGAGGTGCCCAGAGCGAGGTAGTAAGCTGCCCAAAGTCACACAGCCAGTAAGCAGCAGAGATGGGCCATGCATCCAGTTTCCTCTGTTCCTCTGCCTCACTGGCCACTGCGCATCCCACTTGCCCTCTCCCTCCCTGAGCTGTGATGTCAGGAGCCCCAAGCCTCAGAAGAGGTAACCATTGAGCAGGGCTCTCCTCGTCTCTTGCTCCAAACCCAAGTACAGAGCGAGGACCCTACACGCTCCTTCTTCACAAAGTCCTGCCCAGTCAGGGAGCCTGAGCTTGTGCCCTCCGGCCCTGGATGTGGATGAGGTCAGATTGAAAGGAAGGCCTTGGGGATGAACACTGGGATCCTGAAGCCAGCAGGACAGCAAAGCCCTCGGCTCCGGGACCCACTGTGGCCCTGCAGCCTCCACCTCTCCAGGGCAGCCAGAGCCACAATTCCCAGAGTCAGCACACAGTGGGCCTGCCACACAGGATTATCTCGTTATCTGCCAGGATTTGGGGGGCCTGACAAGGGCTATTAGTAGCAAACAGGGCTTAACAGAAGGAGCCCTTGTCCCCAGGGAAGAATAACATGGTAACCTCTGATCCAGTCACCTTCCATGATCCAACAAAATTTCACTGGAAAAGTTTTATTGAAAAAAAAAAATTGTACAAATAAGTTCTTGGTTTGATAGCAACAAAGGCTCATTTCCCCACTTTCCTCCCCATGTTTGAAAATCTATAAAAGGAAAAAAACAATGTTCATCCCCATGATGCCTGACCAGAGTCTGCCCAAACCCACCCCCCCTCCATGAGCTATTTCTTAACCCCCTCTCTGGGGTTGGACTCACTGTGGGAGTACCTGTCCCAGGGGCTGCAGCACCTAGTTTTATAGATGAGGGAAGTTAGGAGAAGATTGGGAGGGAGGGGGCTGAGGTGGTGGTCATGTCAAGAAGAGGGCCCCCATTCCATGAGGGCTTGGCTGAACCCCCAGCTCAATTCCATCTCACAGATGAGAAAGCACTGGGCTATAAATATGAACACTGATTGAGGCAGGCTAGATCCCAGGACTGAGAGCGGGGCTCAACGACTACCACCCAGCTCCCATGGGACATGGGGTCTCTGGGCTCAGCATCATGACACCTGGGGGACCATGTCCAAGCAGAGTGACTCCAGGCCGGGAAGGGCTGCTCAGACACACAGGAAGCCCCCCGTTTCCCCACCCCCACCCCAAAGACTATCCAAGGTCGGTACCTCAGCTCCCCCACCCCCATAGCACCCATGTGTCTCAGGAGCCTCCCACTGCCCCCTGCCATCCCACACCCACCCTGGGGCCCTACAACTCGTCTCGCATTTTGTCGCCCTTGGGCCGGACTAGGCGCCCGATGAACAGCAGAGAGCCGCTCTGGGTGTCTCGAACCAGGAAGATGAAGGGGTGGTCGGCGTAGAAGAGCTTGGGGCTGCGCAGCTCCTCACGCCCGTAGATGTCCTGATCGAAGGGGTTGCCGTCCGTGTCCCACTCGAAGGCAGTGGCGTGGAACACACTGGCCAGGTATAGGTCCTTCTTGCCCGACATGCGAGACAGGTCTGCCTTGTTCTTGTCGATGGCCTCGGTCAGACCCAGCCCAGCCAAGTGTTTCTGCAGAACCAGGGGCATGATGGTGAGGCCACAGTAGGCAAAGTTCCTAGACCCTTACCATCTACCCATACCACCGTCTCTCCTCTTCTCTGAGCAGAAGTTACCATCCCCTGGCCGCCTTCTGTGTGCCAGACAGGATGTGGAAACTGCAAGCCACTTTCCTAATTCATGACAGGCCTGCAAGAGCTTCCAATCACCACTTCACAGATGAGGAAACCAAGACTCAGGGGGAAAAGGCAGAATATATGCCTGGACCCGCTGAGCAATCTTGACCTGTGGTATAAGCGGTAGACAGCCAGCATCGGCCTCCCCTGGGGCTCATATGAAATGCACGTTTCCTGATCCAGCCCAGAGCCTCAGAATCACAGTGTCTGTAGGTGGACCAGGAACCCTTCTTAACCAACTCTCCAGGTAATTCTTGACACACTCATGTTCGAGAAAGACTGACCTAAAGACAGCTCTGACCACATCACTCTGGGGCTTAAAATCTTTCCAGAGTGATATGAAGGCTGGGATTTGCTTCAAGATAATCTGATGGGTGTGATAGTTGATGTTGAGTGATGGATACATGAGGGTTCCTTACATTAATCTATCTTTAATATATGTTAATGTATTTCCATAGTATTTCAAAAGTTAAAACACACACTCTCTCTCTCTCCTTCCAAGGCTCTGCACAGCCCCTGGAAGCCAAGGACAAGCTCTTTCCTAGGAACTGTGCTTGCATCACAGTTTCAGCCCCTAGCATGTACCACTCTGCTCTCCATGCAACAGCTTCCCTGAGACTGCCTCCTCAATAGCATCTTTGTGTCTACCCAGTCTCTGTAATGCCCTTTAGACACCATGTCTTCCGGGGAGCCTTCCCAGCCCCACAAGACTGCAGCCACGCAGCCCTGGCCTCGCTCTGTCAGTGTGTGGTCCTGTTGTCTCTCCCACCTGGCTCAGTGCTCCCTCAAGGCAGGGCCCAAGTTCGGGCCTCACCCTGCTCTCAGTGCAGCAGAGGCGGTGGCAAAGAACTGTCGGCTGAGTGAACAGCAGCCCTCAGGGCCCAGCCTCTGGAGGACAGTGCACTTCCCCAGCATGGCCAATCGGCCTGATACCTAGGGGCCTGAGAGTCCGGGTGTCCCGAGAGAGGCATTCGAGGCCCAGCTATTCCGGTTCCCATGACTGCACAAATTACCCACTTGGAATTTTCCACCTCAATCTACTGTAGGGTGGTAGATAGTGTGTCCACCCAGGGTGCTAGGGAAACACGGGAGAAAGAAGAGGAGTCAGGTGGTGGCAACTGCAGGACGGGCTGGGGAGTCAGGACAAGCCCAGGAGGGAGATGGGTGTGGCTTCTCTCTGGAAACCTCATGCTGTCTACCGCACAGACCACACAAGTTCTACCAGTCTCCAGCTTGGAATCTAAGCCCCATCTCATCTCAAGCTTTCTCCTGCACACTCCCTCAGCAGCAAGTCTGAATCAATTCTGCAGGCAAGAGATAGCCTACAGAACCATTTCTGGAACCTAAGGGAGGAATGAGATCAAAGTTTTCCCTTTTGAACAGAGAAAAAAATAAAAATCTCCTGATTGACAAAAACGCCATCCTGAGTCTTCACCTGAGAGCTGCAGCCCCAGCACTTACTAGCCAGGGTAACCTGAGCAAGTCACTGCTTCTCTCTGAGCTGCTGCCCACCACCCAGGGTGGTCATGAAGGGGAAACGATGCTTAGCAGGCTGGTTAAGTTTCCAGCCAAGTGACTCAGAGCTGAAAGCTATTATTAGTCTTACTAGTGCATGGAGAACAATCCTCCAGTTTGAATAGTGGAGGCATACCCTAGAGGCATTGCGGGTTTGGTTCCAGACCACCACAATAAAGTGAATATTGCAATAAAGTGAGTCACACAAATGTTTTGCTTTCCCGATGCATATAAACGTTATGTTTGCACTATAGTCTATTAAGTCTGCAACAGCATTATCCCTTAAAACAATGTATGTACCTTAATTAAAAATTATTGCTAAAAATGCTAACCATCATCTGAGTCTTTAGGGAGCTGTAATCTTTTGCTGGTGGAGGGTTTGAAATATTGAGAGAATTACCAAAATGGGACCCAGGGACATGAAGTGAGCAAACGCTGTTGGAAAAGTAGAGCCAGACTTGCCTGATGTAGGGTTGCCATAAATCTTCAAAAGATTTGTAAAAAAAAAAAAATGCAATAAAGAAAAGCACGATAAAGTGAGGTATGTCTACAACTTGTGCTGAGAGGCAGCACAGCGTAAGATTAAGGACATGGCTTGGTGCTAAATGTCCGAGTTAGTGACTGTATAACTCTGGATAAGTTATTTAATTTTTCTGAGCCTCAGTTTCCTCCTCTGTAAGATAAGGCTGATAGTCCTGCCTAATATGGTGTTGAGGATTAAGAATTTAATGCATGCAGAGTGCTTAGGCAGTGTGCCTGGCACACAGCAGGTGCTCAGTTATACTTAAGTGTCGATGTTGTCACCATCTTCCCAAGGGCAGGGGCCATGCCCCCCTCCCTCAGCACAGCCCAGTACTGCCTGGACACCCAGAGGGGCTCAGGACAGACCCACTGAGCTGGTGACAGACCACACACCCTCCCCCACACCTCTAAGCCCTACAGGCCCCTGAGTTGGGCCTCCCCTCACCTGCAGGTCGTGGGTCACCTCCACGACTCCCTTGGGCAGGGAGATGGCCACAGCCTTCTTCTGCATCTTGCCCATCCAGACCTTCAGCTGCTCTTTGGTCAGCAGCTTTTCCAGGCGCTCAAGGGGCTCCACGTGGTGGGGCATGATGATGATGAGGCTGGACAGCTTGTGCGCCAGCGGCATCTCCACCATCTGCAGCTTCTCCTTCTCGTCATCATAGTAGTTGTAGAGACCTGAGAGAAAAGCCGAAAGGGCATGCTGTGGGGTGAGGGCGAGCCAGGCCCTAAGCACCCTCGGGCCCCCACATTGCACACCCCAAAAGAGCACTGGGCATGCTGTGGGGTGAGGGCGAGCCAGGCCCTAAGCACCCTCGGGCCCCCACATTGCACACCCGCCCGCCCCACCCTACTCTGCAAGGCACCTACCTGTCCGGTGCATCATGGTGACACCCACGGTATAGGAACGGGTCACCATGAAGCCTCGGTTGTCCACCATCTTGTGGTGGAATCTCTCGTCCCAGTGCGCTGTAGCAGGAAGTAGAACACAAGATCAGAAATAGATGCGCTGCTCCCCTTACCCTGTTAAGACATTCTCCCAACTGAGTATCCCGGATGATTCACCCCTGCCACAGCCCTTCGTTCCAGTCTCTGAGGCTCGGCTGCAGCCTACCTCCTCGCTGAGCACCCAGTCCCGAGTACATGTTCCTGCTTTCGGAATGGGGACATGCTGCCTGAAGACAGGGCTCTCTACACATAGTCAGGGCCTGGCAGTTTCCACATGACAGGAAATATCTCCAAACGGAGGACCCGCAGTCCAGCCACTGCCATGTCCGCCTCTGCCCTGACCCCTGCCAGGCATTTGGGCAACACATGCTGAGCTGAACTCCCCACATCCCCTGCCACCTGAGGTCTGTGCCCCAAGATTGCCTTAATTCTTGTCTGCAAGCCCTGTCCCTGTGACCAAAAAACATGACCCCAAAACCCTGGCATATGTGACAGTGGCCTGAGTCCTGACCAATGTCACATCCAGAGCTGTGTTCAGATTCAGTCTCAGTCACCAACTGGCTGTAAGACCTTTCACCGCTCCTATCTTGGTCCCCTCATTTGTCAAACAGGGGCACCTCATCCTCATAGCAACCTGTGAGAGCATCAGTGCTATCCATATAGGTACTCAGAAGTACACATTAAGCCCAAATCAAATCTTCAATTCAAGATGCACTTGGACATGAGTCTGGGTTCTCTCCTCCTAGCTCAGCCTGTTTTATCACCTATGAAATGGAGGTAACACCTCCTACCCTCAAAGTTGCTTTGAGCATTTAGGCATGATCACAGGTGTGGCCAGCTCATTACTGAGGCAGAAATGATTACTGAATTTAATTCCAAGACAATCAACAGCACTCTGATGTAATGCAACACATCCTGTGGAGTCCTTCGGCTGGGCTTGTATCTGTGTCCCATTCCTTTAGACACAACGCTGTGCTGTGCTGTGCTGAGTCACTCAGTCGTGTCTGACTCTGCGACCCCATGGACTGTAGCCTGCCAGGCTCCTGTGTCCACCAGGATTCTCCAGACAGGAATACTGGAGTGGGTTGCCATGCCCTCCTCCAGGGGATCTTCCTAACCCAGGGATGGAATCCAGGTCTCTCACATTGTTCTTTACCATCTGAACCACCAGAAAAACCCAAGAGTACTAGAATGGGTAGCCCATCCATTCTCCAGGGGATCTTCCTGACCCAGTAATCCAAGTGAGGTCTCCTGAACTGAAGGCAAATTCTTTACCAGCTGGGCTACCAGGCAAGCCCCAGACACAACACTGCTGCTGCTGCTGCTGCTGCTGCTGCTAAGTCACTTCAGTCGTGTCCGACTCTGTGTGACCCCATAGACGGCAGCCCACCAGGCTCCCCCATCCCTGGGATTCTCTAGGCAAGAACGCTGGAGTGGGTTGCCATTTCCTTCTCCAATAGACACAACACTACACCTCCCTAAACCTAGTTCCTCATATATAAAGAGTTATATAAATAACTGCCTCGCTCCATGTTCACGGGTTGTTGTTAATGAGGACTGGTGCTTGGCACAGAAATACTGATTGATCAGACTTGCGGGGGCGGGGCCTCAGGGAGAGGAGACCCCGCCCCACCCCACCCCGCCCCACTGGACTCACGCTTGAAGAACATGGCATTGACCAGCAGCGCGCCATCGGTGCGCTCCACGTCCCTTGGTGACCTCGGGCAGCTTGCCGTCGGTGGTCTGCGCTGCCCACTCGTTGATGGACTGCAGGGCGCTCCGCTTGTCGCGGAAGTTGATCTTGGAGTGCTCACAATTGTAGTGCTGTTTGCTGCTACGCACGAAGTCCTCTGCGAAGCTCACGGAGCTGGGCCCATACAGGCGGCTGCCCAGCTTCCAGGTGACGTTGCGCGCCCGTGCTGTTGCTGAGCGAGCGCAGCAGCTCGCCCAGGCCCGCGTGCACCTCATCATCGCGCAGCTGCTCGGCGCTCAGCACTGCCTTGGCCTGCGACGCCGTGGCCGCCTTGCCGCCCAGCGACACTAGCCCCAGGGACGAGGCCACCACCACGGGTGACAGCAGGATGTTCTCCACCGCCTGGTCCTTGGCCATGGCCTGGTATAGGCTGAAGGCCAGGCCGGCGCTGCGCTCAGCCAGCGTGGCCGCCTTGGGGCTTAGCTTCTCCGCGGTGCCCGGAGCTGCTGCAGCCGCGGGTTTCTTCACCTCAGCGGCCAGGGCCCTGGCCAGGAGGCAGATGGTGCTGATGAGCAGGAGGGCACGCATGGCTGGGAGGTGGGTTGTGAGCACCGAGGAGGACCTATGAGGGTGGCAGAGAGAGGGCACTCCTGAAGCCCCAGTTGTTCTTCCCCTAAACCCATCCCCACCCTTCTGGCTGCCGCGGAGTCCCCTGGAGATGGGAGCGAGAGAGTCCAGAGCTCTGGGGAGCCCAGACCTAACTCCAGGTTGCCCAAACTGGGGCTCTCCATCTGCCGGATCTCTCAGAGGCCTTCCTTGACTCCTCATCTAAAGCAAGCAAATAGCCATCTCAGCCGTATTTATTTCTTACACTGAACTTAACATTTACACTCATGTGTCTGTTACATATTGTTTCCATCACAGACCTGGAAGTCTGTGTCCTCCAGGAGGGCAGGACACACAGCCCGTCTGGCTCCCCTTCATAGTCCCCTGTGCCCAGCACACAACAGGCCCTCAGCTATTCCTGAATGAACAGGAACCAGGGCCACTTGGCCAAACCCAGGCTCTTCAGTTTGCTGAAGGTCAGCTCAGATCTCTTACAACCCTGGGACCCTTTTCCAGTGGGCGGGGGAAAGTGGGAGACGAGCTGAGGGTCTGCATGAAACTCAGGGGCCTGGACAGAGGATGTCATGTGGGCGGAGGTGCAGTGTTCCTCCCCCATGCCTTCCCCTCAGCGCTGAGATGTTAATGAGTCACCGGTAGGTTCACTGATTAAATGAGAGAACCCAGATGCTCTACTCTGCTGCCCCAAAGAGTGACCTTGAGTCTGAAAATGTGCATGTGTCTGTGTGGCCACCCCTCACTAAGTCTCGGGCCCCCATTTTCCAAGTTGTAAGGGTCTTGGTCTCCATGCCCAGGCCTCTGTCTTGGCAGGACGTGCCTGCCCACCACCCCCTCGAGTGGATGGGAAATCCCCAGGACAAAAGCAGGAGGGGGATAGGAGGTGAGGTAGGTTTCCTGAGAGGAAGGATATTAAGAGACAGGGCACATTACAGCTCAAAGGAACACTGACACCCCCTCCCGTTCACCAGAGGCTGGTGGCCAGATGTGTATTCAGTCTCCCAGGAAGCAAGGGCCACTCAGATTCCATTCTGCACTCCCATCCCATCTGGCAGAGATCGCCACACATGCCCATCTACACTGTGGCTTCAGGACTGCCATCCTCAAACCACAGCTGTCGCAGTGTCCCCTACGACAAGCCCCTCTCCCCTCTCTGGGGCCCCCCATCAGGACAGTCTCTCCACATGGACTTATTTCCACATTCGTCCCACTTTTGAGATCATTTCTGCCTCTCCTTCAGGCATCACAAAGGAAGACGAGATGATAGGGCAAAGAAAAGGGCTGGAAGGAACCGTGGTAGAAGCTGGGATCCCACTGCGCTGGCAGATCCTAACTCAAGGTGGGAAACTCAGAATCCTGGTGAACGACCCTCAGTATTTGGGAAGGAGGGAAGGCCACCAAGACCCACAACTGCCTGGGAGAAGGTACCAAAGAGAACTGTAGCCTAAAGTAGGGATTGCAGAGGTAAGATAATTTTACCCTATAGAATATCTCTGGGCCCAGGTCACCTTCCTCCCACCAGGCCTAGAGCCTCAAAGGCAGAGGGCCTATATAATTATTGTACAAACAAGGACACTTGGACACTTAAGAGAGTAAAATGGTAATCAGCTCAGTTCAGTTCAGTCGCTCAGTCGTGTCTGACTCTTTGTGACTCCATGAACCACAGCACACCAGGCCTCCCTGTCCATCACCAACTCCCGGAGTTCACTCAGACTCATGTCCATCAAGTCGGTGGGAATACCACTAATTATTAAGCCAGGACAACAGGCATATGGTCATCCCATTCAAAGGTCGCCTTTAGTCCAAACAGCGGATGCCAGCGCTTAGACCTCTGCAGAGGTCACCAGCATCCCCCGGAGAGATAATTCAGGAGCCCAGTTCACAGTCCTGCCACGTGGCAGGCACTATCTTGACAGCCCCCACCCCCAGCCAACCAGAACCTCAAAGGGCTGGGAGGGGCTTTCAAGAAAGCTCCAAATGACTAGTTTGGGATTCCTCAGGCAGCCACATAGCTGCGCTCCTGTTCCTATTGCTGGCTCTGGGTGACGTGGCAGGCTGGAAACTGAATTATCTCCACCCGCCTGCAGAGGGGGGGCTTCCAGCCAGGGAAGCCGGAGGCCTGGGTTCAGGTCCCAGAGCGTGGGGTGCCACGCAGCCTTTCTGGCCCTAGCTTTGAGACCACAACATCAGACTCTGCAGGGAGATGTGCGGCAAGGGTGAAGGGCTGTTAACCCAGTGCCAGGAACAGAGGAAGGCAAGTCACTGCAAGCAAGCCAGCCTTCCACAGCCCAGCCCCTGTTGCCACAGAGAAATCCCAGCCCTGAGGCCAAGGTTAGATGATTTATGGTCCCACAAAGAAACATACACAATCACAGAACCAAGGCCTGTGCCCACAGCTAGCCAGAAGGAGACTGGATTCCAGGCTTTTTAAGTAGAGGGAAGGGAAGCAGATTGGGGGAGGGGGTGGGAGCAACAGAAAGGGTCTCAAACTCTTGAGGAGGTCTTAAGTACCTTGAAACTGCCTCAGGGGGAGGTCAAGGCCTGCCTTTTTCATTCTGAAAGAAAGCAGAAGAGTGAGGAGGATGGGGTACGTCAGAGCTGGGTGGCCGGTGAGGACAGGCCTGGAAGGCCCAGCCCTGCTAAGGGACCCCCATCTATTCTGCCCCTGGCAGAAGGCAGGCACAACAAGCTCCAGATCTGGGGGACCTCGGCCATCATCCACTTCACTGCATAGCAGGAGAAACTGAGGCCAGAGCGGGGCAGGGAGCCATCTCCATCCGTCAAGGATCAGTGGGGGTCGGGCTTCCTAGCACAGGGCTCCCCTCCTCCCAGAAGCTCCCACAGAGGCCCTCCAGAGGGCTGGATTCAGTGTCCGGTCACAGCCAGTTTAAAAAAACATTTCTGCTGGGAATCCCAGTGACCAGAGACAAAAGGAGGGGACCAGGAGGCCTCAGGAAGGGGGGATGGGCAGATGAACTGTCTGAGGGCAGGAGGGTGTGGTCCCAGCCAGAGACTTCCAGAGAACCAAAGCCCCCGATTTTCCTACAGCCTCCATCCGGGCCCTGCAGACCAGAGGGACCAGCCGGAAACCCTGGAAGAGGCGGGGCCAGGCTTTCTGGCCATGCTGGAAGCCGGTTTCATTCTTCTCCCTCCACTCCAGTCACCTCAGGAATGTCCCTAAGCTGGGGGCAGGGAACCCCGGCCTTTGAAGTAACCTTAACGCTGCAGAGACTCCAGGAACCAGGTGGCGGCGGACAGAATCAGAGCGGGTGACCAAAAGCATTCTAGGAGCCCCCTCCATCCCTGTCCGTCCTCCCTTCTCTGGGGGATGCAGACCTGGTCATCTCCTCAGCCTCTCTTTGGAGGGAGGTAAGGGAGACTGGTGCTAGCCAAGTCCCTCTTTTAGTTGCCATCACCTCGGCATACAGGCTGCTGATCAGAAATGGAGTCGCAGTGGGTGACTCCTCCAAACTGTGGGGACCCCAAAAGCCAAGACAGCCCCCAGGAAAAGTCAAGGTTATTTCCCCTCCTCTCCCCACTACCCTTCCTCAGGAGGCTCAGATAACCCCCATCAAGCCTGTGAGGAGGCTGGTCCGCTGGCCCTTGGGCCTCAACCCACAACTGGAGGCACAGGGACATGCAAAGCCAGCCTGGCCTCCCTGTTCTTGCTGGAAGGAACTGCAGACCTGGATCCTCCCTCCTTGATCCTGCAAGAGAGGAGCCTCAGCATCGTGGCCCCCAGCCCGCCTGTTCCCTCCTGGCCACCACCACTCCTGCCCCACACTTCTGGGGAATCCTGCACTTTCTCTGGGCCCTGGGAGTGTCCCGATTGCCCATCCTGGCTCCATCTCTGCGGTGGCCCTCAGGCTCTCTCCGCCGTCACCATCTAGTCTCCATCTCCAACTCTCCAGCTGCCCCCAAAAGTGCAGGGACTCCAGTCTGCGGGCTTAGTCTGCCGCTCTGGTTGGCCCCTAGACCCTCGCCCAGGCCGCTCTCCCCTCTCATTCCCTTGAGTCCCCCTAAAAACTCCCCTTCTCCCCGCCGCTCCCCCGGCCACCCCCGCCCCTCACCTGGCCGGGCTGGGCTGGCGCCGGGACCGCAGTCACAGTGTCAAACTGGAGCCGCGAACGAATTCCACTCTCCACCGCGCCCCCGCGCTCCAGATCATATATGGCGTTCCCCCACCCCACCTCCCGCCCGTCCCGAGAAACTTCTGGAAAGTTGGAAAAGCTTCCGGAGGGCACCCCTGCCTCGCCAAAAAAGCCAGAGACCTCCCCCAAACCGCCCCGGCTTCCGCCCCCTCCTTCTGCAGGCAGTCAGCTGGCCCCTGGGTCCTACTGCCCCTGCTTATCGGCCGCCATCGCGGCGCCCAGGAGCTCCGTGCGGGGCGCCCGGGGGCCCGCACGACTGCGGAGCGAGCGGGCATCCTTCGACTCAGTTGAGACTCTTGAGTTCGGACCGCTTAGATGAAGGAGACACGGAGCTCCCCAGTGAGAGTTCCGATCGCTTAGACACAGGGCTTCAGGGTCCTACTCCCTGGAGAGGAGCCGCCACACCACAAGGCTCTTTGCACAAGCCAGCTTATCCCTGATCTCACACCTTCCAGCTCCCCTATCCCAACAGCGAATCTGCCTTCAGGAGGATCCACTCCCCCATTCTCGAACTGAAATTAGGACCCCCTGCTATCCCCCTCCTCTCCTTTCTCTCAGGGGAGGTGGTCAGAGGTTGGGAGGCAGCAGCCTTCTCCATCTTCAGTTTATCCAGACCACCTTGGAGCTCAACCTCCGTGACCGTAACAGGAAGAGTGGCAGCCAGTTCCTGTACCTGGCCTTACCCCAGGAAGGTCTTGGAGACACCTGGGGAACACCAGGTAGTCTGGCTGGGCCTGAAAGGGTGCACAGGGAGAAGACCCTGGCTGACCTTTAAGTAATATGCTGTGTGACCCTAAGGAAGTTACTTTCCTTTCTGGGCCTCAGTTCCTTTGTGAAATGTCATTCCTTGCCTCCTTTCCCTGTGTGTCTCTGTCTCTCTCTCCTTGATCATCCCTACCCCCTCCCTATCTGAGTCCCCTCCCACAGGTCTCACTATCAGCTCCTCTCCCCCACCCTCCCACAACTGATAGCCTCTGGAGCTCTGAGCTAAGCTGGGGTATTCATTTCAGTTCCAGGTGCAGAAGACGCAGCCAAGAACAGGAAAAAGTCCCTGTCCTTGGGATGAATATTCTTAGGAGGGTCCGTGCGTGCATGCTAAGTCACTTCAATTATGTCCTACTCTATGTGACCTCATGGACTGTAGCCTGCCAGGCTTCTTTGTCCATGGGGATTCTCCAGGAAAGAATACTAGAGGATGCCCTCCTCAAGGAGATCTTCCCAACCCAGGGATCAAACCCACATTTCTTATGCCTCCTACCTTAGCAGGCAGATTCTTTATCACTAGCACCACCTGGGAAGGCCTCTTAGGAGGGTATGCATATCTTAGTCGGGAACTTGAGAATGCAGATTATTTAGGACATCCTCACCCCAGATCTTTAACAGGGAAATCAGATAACACCAAGGGCCCAGTATGGAGAGGAAGGGACAGAGTAGAGAGACAGTTCACTCACTCACTCATTCAATCAGTCAACAAACTGTGCTGAGTATCCTTATTCCAGGTGCATCTCTGGATCTTGGGGAGTAAACTTAGGCCCGCACTCAGCAGATGAATCATTCAGGTCCCTAGCAGCAGAGGTGAGGGGAGGGCCTGTTCTGGCCACCCCAGCCAGGTGGTGGTGGTGACTAATTTCTCAGTCTGACTTAGGCTGCTGGTGTTCACAATCTGATTACAAGGACTGTGGGAAATCTTAGATCCCATGAGCTTTATTCTCTTCAAATCAAAGAATCAGAGATTACTAGAATCTTAAGGTGGTCATCAAAGAATATGATATTCCTGTGGGATCTTTGAATTCATCTAAGGAATCTTAGAATGTTAAATCTCAGTCAGGGGCTTCCCTGGAGGTTCAGTGGTTAAGAACTCTCCTTCTGATGCAGGGAACAAGGGTTTGATCCCTGTTCAGGGAACTGAGATTCAACATGCCTCGCCTCTACTGAGCCCACCCACCACAACCAGAGTCCTTGTGCCACAGTGAAAGATTGTGCACAATGCAGTGAAGGTCCCATGTGCTGCAACTAAGACCCAGTGCAGCCAAATAAATAAATCTTTTTAAAGACTCACAGTCAAATAATCTTAGAATAAAAATATTGAGGACTCTGGACTGTGAGGCATCTTAGAGGTCATGAGTTCTTGTCTGCAGCTGCAAGCAGAAGTCCTCTCTGAACCCCAAAAGGCAAGAATCCCAAAAAGGCAAGTACCCAGGCTCCTCTAAAAACAGGGAGCTCACCTCCCTCGTAGGCAGCCCAGTATCCTTTTCTTTGGACAGGTCTGATCATTGACAAACTCTCTTAGCCTCAAGGTGGTGTCCATATCTTTGACCTGGCTGTCTTGGTTTTCATGTATTTCCTCCTGCCTCGTCTGTGTGTTGCTTTTAAGAAGTCCTTGCTATTCGAGAAAACTGAGGAAACCACCTGGGTCCCAGGCCCGTCCACCCTCTAGCCTACCCCCATCTCACCCTCAGTTTGGACCTCGGGTGGTAACTGACCAGTCAGCTAGTGAAGTGAAAGTCACAAAGCAGCCTGGGAGTGAAAGCTCTAAAGCTAAAGCTTTTGGGATCTAAGATTTCCCACAGTCCTCGTAATCAGACTGTGAACACCAGCAGCCTTTGTGACTCTTTGCAACCCCATGGACTATATAGTCCATGGAATTTTCCAGGCCAGAATACTGGAGTGAGTAGCCTTTCCCTTCTCCAGGGGATCTTCCCAACCCAGGGATCAAACCCAGGTCCCCCACATTGCGGATGGCGGATGGCTTAGATGGGAAAGTGTCTGCCTGTAATGCAGGAGACCTGGGTTCGATCCCTGGGTTGGGAAGATCTCTGGAGAAGGAAATGGCAATCCACTCCAGTACTCTTGCCTGGAAAATCCCATGAATGGAGGAGTGTGGTGGGCTACAGTCCATGGGGTTGCAAAGAGTCGGATACGACTGAGAGACTTCACTTGGTCTTCACTTGGTCTTTACCAGCTGAGCCATAAGGGAAGCCTGGCCAGTCAGCTAAGGGTCCATCAAAGCTAATAGAAAGGAGATGTTTGCCTTGATTACCAGCAGGTCCAGATGTCTGAATCCCACAGAGATTACATTTGCTCTACACCTTTCCTCGAAACTTTAGCTCTCCGAGGCCTCACCAGAGCTCTGGGAGGAAGCTGAGTGCTACAACTCTCAGGGGCCGCACCTAGGGGCCAGGGTAAACTGAAGCGCATGCTGTTAGATAAGCCCAGTGCCTTAGAAGGTCAGAGTAGAAAGGACCAGTGCCCTCCATATACAAATAGGGAAGCTGAGGCTTGGGGGTCATGTATGGATGTGAGAGTTGGACTGTGAAGAAGGCTGAGCACCGAAGAATTGATGCTTTTGAACTGTGGTGTTGGAGAAGACTCTTGAAAGTCCCTTGGACTGCAAGAAGATCCAGCCAGTCCATTCTGAAGGAGATCAGCCCTGGGATTTCTTTGGAAGGAATGATGCTAAAGCTGAAACTCCAGTACTTTGGCCACCTCATGGGAAGAGTTGACTCATTGGAAAAGACTCTGATGCTGGGAGGGATTGGGGGCAGGAGGAGAAGGGGACGACCGAGGATGAGATGGCTGGATGGCATCACGGACTCAATGGACGTGAGTCTGAGTGAACTCCGGGAGATGGTGATGAACAGGGAGGCCTGGCATGCTGCGATTCATGGGGTCACAAAGAGTTGGACACGATTGAGCAACTGAACTGAACTGAGACTTGGGGGAGGGCACTGGAGACCCTCTCCCAGTCTTACTAGACTACCTTAGCTCAGATTGCGTCAGAAGCTTCCTCTATGGCATTCTGCTGCATTATCTGTGTCTTAACCTTATAATGTCTCTGAATGTCACTGGTGATTTTGGATGGGCAGAGATTTCTTCTTCCTCTGAGTCCCCAGTACCCAGCACAGAGCATGCCCAGAAAGGGCACATGATGAACCATGGCCAGTGAGTGAGTGATGGGAAGTGTCTGCCTGAGTAGCTGGACTCCAATCACAGCCTCCCTGCAACCTCCCTGAAGAAAGAAAGGCAACGGCTCCTTTAAATTTCCAACATCAGCAAAAAGTTTCAAGAGCCTTTGCCACAGTATTCTTAGCTCTGAGCCCAGCCCTGGCCTTGCTGACTGCAGCCCTTCCCCCACACTCCCAGGCTGCACTTTCTGGGAAAAGCACTCCTGGAAGGAGGAAAGAATCTGAAATGCGGAGAAACTCTTGAGCATTTCAGATGTGTGTTCCTCCTGTGTCCCCGCTCCCAGCAGGAGCCCACCCACCCCACCCCACCCTCAACAGGGGCTCAGCTGGAAGTCCTAGGGACCAAGAGGTGTGGTCAGGAAGAAGTAGTAAATCGTAGAATGCAACTTCATCCACATTGTACAGAAAGGAAAAAGAAAACTGGGCCCCAGAGAGGGCCAGCAATTTGCCCAGGGAGTTCAGAGGTGGATCTAGACCAGAGCCCAAGCCCTGGTCCTCAGCCCTCCTTCTCCCACATCATCTCCAGCTGGGCCTTTCACCCTATAGAATTCTAGGACAGAAACTAACATGTTAAGTGCCCTGTTTGTTCATATTATCATATTTAATACTCTCAGGTTAAGTTGAATGGCTCCATTTTAAATACAAAGAAACTGAGGCTAAGTTCAAGCCCTTTTAGCAAACTGCAGTTAGACCTGGGATTTGAGTTGTTTGTCCATGGTAGATGGGGAGTGGGGGCAGGGAAAGGATAAGGAGGTGACATTCATGGGGCAGTTTGAATGCTGTGGCCAGGCACCCAAAACAGTACCTCACTTTTAATTGTAGGGCGTTAATTGGAAGGAAGTGTCATCCTTTTCTTCTTTTTACAGGGGACCAGACTGTGACCAAGAAAGGCTGGGATGACCAGCCCCTGGTGGGCCCTCTCCTGGGAAACCAGGGCTGCCACCGGCAGTTCTCTGAGATGCTGTCCAGAAGCCAAGAATGTGCTCGCAGTCCCAAGCATGAGTCAGGGAAATGCAATTTCTGCAAGCTCTGATGCTCTCTCGTGGAGTGTGGGGCCTTCTGACCCAAAGGGCTGTCCTGTGAGCTGCCACGTTGGAGGTTGGGAGGCCCGTGAGGGGTGGGCCAACACATGATTCTTCCCTCCTTCCAGAGCAAGTCCCACCCCCACCCTCCTACAGTCCTCCTGGTGCCTGACGCCCGACAGGACACCCAGGAGGCATGCCCACTGGCACACGTGTGTCCACTGCCCGCTGCGGCCCCTTCACGCAATCCACACGTACACACGTCTGCCTAACTGTTTAGCAATATAAATGCCCTCACATGTGGCACGCATGCCTGATAGGTACCTGTACACAGGCTCAGGCTCAAGGGGAGGAGGAGAGGACACAGAGCAGAGCTGGGATCCTTCACCCCTTATTAGCTGTGAAGCCTTGGGGAAGTCACTGTCCCTCTCTGGGCTTCAGTTCTCAGTTGTAAAATGAGACAGTGTGACTTCTCCTTGGCACCCCACCTCCTGCCAGTTGACATTCCCTCCTGCCTTCACCCCCAAAACCTGAAGAATTTCTTGAGTGTCTACCGTGTGTGGGATGTCCAAAACCCGACAAGGCAGGAATACAGTTCCCACTGGGAAATGGAATGAGCCAGGTGCGGAACACAGGACAGGTCCCCTGATGCCAGCCCAGGGCTTTGTCCACTGCACCTGCTCAAAACCCTTCTGTGGCTCCTAGTGGCCCCCTTGGACAAGCCCCTGATGCTGGGAATGACAGGGCAGGAGGAGAAAGGGGTTGAGAAGGAGATGGTTAGATGACATCATCAGCTCAATGGACATGAGTTTGAACAAACTCGGGAGATGGTGAAGGACAGGGAAGCCCGGGGTGCTGTAGTCTATGAGGTCGCAAAAAGTCAGACACGACTCAGTGACTGAGCAACAAGTGGCCCCAGGAGAAAGTTCAAGCCCCTTTGTGGCCCTTTGTGGCAAGCCAGTTTGCAAGTACAGCTACTTGGGGCTCCTGGTGAGAGACTCTGTCTTCTTAGGGCCAGAGCAAGGGAGGATGCTGTTAAGAAAGCTTAGCTTTGGGACTTGGAGCTCTCTTCTGCCAGTCTCCCTCTCCCAGGCTGCCTCTGGCAACCTATGGAAATGGCTCCAGCTGCCAGGCCAGAGAACTAGTAGCATGGTCAGATGGCTATTACGTGCCTTCTTGCCTTTTCCCTCCCCCCTGTTGCCTCTCTACCCACCCACTTACCCAGCACCCAGATCTTCTTTTCTCCCCCAGGTAACGCTGATAACTATAACAATAGGGGATGCCCAGATCAGCTGTAGGGCTGCCTTCCTTGTCTTAGGGTCTCTGACACTCAGAAAAGGGCCCCTGAGCTCTGACCACCTCACTCCCAGCCCTAATCTGCTTCAGTCCAGTATAGCCATCCTGGCATTGTGGAATATGAGAAGCCCTGGCTTGGAGGTCGGGAGATTTGGAATCCTGGCCCAGCTCTGCTGTGTTTTAGCTGTGTGCCCGTGGTCTAGCCCCCCACCTCTGACAAATAGGAATGATGAACTGGAGGATGATGAGAAGCACAAATGAAACAAGTTGGAGAGCACTTTGAGAACTGCACAACGTTAGGATCTCTGCTCACCTCTTCATCACCTAGTCATATCCTTCGTAACTTTGGTCTTCCCTGATGGTCCAGTGGCCAAGACTCCGTGCTCCCAATGCAGGGGGCCTGGGTTCAATCCCCAGTCAAGAAGCTAGATCCCACACACAGCAACTAGGACCCAGAGCAAGCAAATAATTAAAAACTAAAATTTAAAAATCCTTCCTAACTTGGGACCATTCTGGCTCTGTCCATCCTGTCATTTCCACTCACACTTGGCCTTGCACAGACACAAGAGGGTAGCAAAGGGCTGGAATGGGGCCTTTCAGAGGAGACAGAGGCCGAGGTGGCAGCCCAGCAAAGGAGGAAGAACCCAGCCTGGAAGTCAGAAAGCCTGGGTGCCACCTCTCAGCCAGTGACCTTGGAAAGCTACTGTACCTCTCTGTGCCTTTGTTTCCTCACCTGTAACATGAAAAAATGAGCACGATCTGGAAGGATCTGAGGGATTTCATTTTAAATAGGAAGGTTTCCTCTGGGTGTTGGCAGGAGGAGAAATGGGCACACTCTTTCTAGAAGGCAGTTTACACTGGGAGCTTTAAACAATGTACTGAATAACTCCTGGCAGCATTGTTTGCAATTGCGAAACTTGGAAACAACCTTACTTTCCATCAGTAGGAGGTGGGAAGACCAAGAGAAACAAAAAGTGAGGAAGTTATTTATGTCTTGATATTGATTTCGATCTCAGAGCTGAAGTGAAGGCAAGTGTTACTTAGATCAGCACAGACAGACCCAGTAGAAGCTGCTAACATTCCTTGATGGCCGGGGAAGGACTGGATGTAAGAGAGAGAGGGGGAGGGTTAAGGCTATCAGCCATCCAGGATGAATTCGGAGGCTACGTGAATGCATTTCCTATCACGAATGTTAAAGTTTTATTTGTTCTTTAAAAAATATTTTATTTAAAAAATAACAACTATATTGAAGCATAGTTGATTTACAATGTCATGTTAGTATCAGGTGTACAACACAGTGATTCAATGAGATGTATATAGGGATGCAGGTTTCCCTGGTGGTTCAGATGATAAAGAATCCACCTGCAAAGCAAGAACCCCTGGGTTAGGAAGATCTCCTGGAGAAGGAAATGGATACTACTCCATAATTCTTGCCTGGAGCAGGCAGAGTAGCCTCTCAGGGACTACAGTCCATGGGATCATGAAGAGTCAGACATTATTGAGCGACTGAACACACACACATATATGTATGGAATATACATTCTTTTTCAGATTTTTTCCCTTGTAGATTATTGCAAAATATTGAGTACAGTTCCCTGTGCTACACAGTAGGTCCTCGTTGGCTATCTATTTTACAATATATCTATAGTAGTATATATGTGTTCATCCCAACCTCCGAATTTATCCCCTGCCCTTTCCCCTTCGGTAACCATAAATTTGTTTTCTATGTCTGTGGGTCTATTTCTGTCTTGTTAATAAGTTTATTTGTATCTTTTTATTTGTTCTTTGGGGAGAAAAAAAAACAATTTTGAGGAACATAGTATAAGGAAATTATTTTTAAAAACATGAGCATAGATACATGTACAAGAATGTTCATTATGGCCTTATTTGTGCATGCTAAGTCATGTCTGACTCTTTGTGACCCCAAGGACGGTAGCCCGACAGGCTCCTCTGTCCATGGAATTCTCCAGGCAAGAATACTGGAGTGGGTTGCCATGCCCTCCTCCAGGGGATCTTCCCGACCCAGGGATCGAACCACCCATGTCTCCTGCATCTCCTGCACTGCAGGCAGATTCTCTACCCCACTGACCCATCTGGGAAGCCCTGGCCTCATTTGTAAGAGCGAGACCAGAATTAGCGATAATGTCAGTAAGGGAGGAAAACTGGCAGCTGAAATAAAGATGGAAATCATGTTAATCCTTAAGCAGAAGAAGAGAGATTAATGGACGGGTGGATAAAAAATGGAACAGCTTATAAAACAGTATGTTTATGAAAATTCTATATGCAGAGGCGCAGAACTGTGAAAGGGTGTTCACATTTCACCAAAAAGTCAACTTCTGTTACTAGGTAATTTCCATCTGATTTTTCAACCATTTCTACTCTTAGGAGCTTTTTTCTCAATGAAAGCGAAAGTCGCTCAGTCGTGTCTGACTCTTTGCAATCCCATGGAATTCTCCAGGCCAGAATACTGGAGTGGGTAGCCGTTCCCTTCTCCAGGGGATCTCCCCAACCCAGGGATTGAACCCAGGTCTCCCCACTTTGCAGGCGGATTCTTTACAAGCTGAGCCACCAGGGAAGCCCATTTCTCAATGAATGTGTATTTAAAAAGTAGAGAGAGAGATGCGTAATATTCATTTAAAAAGGCCAGAAAGAAATACTGTTAAATGACTTAATACTGTTTATCTTTGGAGATGGAAATACCTTATATTTCTGTTTTCAATTCTCTGTTTCTCTGAATTTTTCAATGGCATATATTACTTTTATAATGTTTTTAGATATCAGTAAATAGAGGGTTTCCTGATGGCTCAGTGGTAAAGTATCTGCCTGCCAATGCAGGAGATATGGGTTTAATCCCTGGATTGGGAAGATCCACTGAAGGAGGAAATGGCAACCCACTCCAGTATTCTTGCCTGGGAAATCCCATGGACAGAAAAGCCTGGTGGGCTACAGTCCATGAGGTCGCCAAGAACTGGACATGACTTAGCAACTAAACAGCAACAACAACAAAGTAAATAGACAAGCAACATTCAGTAGGAGATCAAGCTAGGTCTGAAGCCACGTCTGAGTAGGGGCTGTGACAGGGCCTGGGCTCGGTCCCCTTGTTGCAGCTCTGTGGAAGCTGGGAGGCTGGGGCTGGAGCCCATCTGGGCTCCACAGGCTTTTGGTCTCAGGCTAAAACAAGCTGAACTGTAACAGGCTTTCATGGCATGCAGCCAGAGCAGGCAAGAGTCCTGACAAAGGTAACCATGTATGGGGACAGGAGTGTGTGCCAAGTCACTTTAGTCCAGTCTGATTCTGTGTGACCCTGAGGACTGTAGCCCTCCAGGCTCCTCTGTGGGATTCTCAGGGCAAGACTACTGGAACGGGTTGTCAGGCTCTACTCCAGGGGATCTTCCCGACCCAGGGATCAAACTCATCTCTTATGTCTCCTGCATTAGCAGGTGGGTTCTTTACCACTAATGCCACCTGGAACAGAAGTGCAAAGCTGCAGAAAATGGCCAGGCCAGTCTCACAGGAGCTTGGGAGTCCCCCTACCGGAAGGGAATTTAGTAGGACAGTGACAAGGTCATACTGGAGTGTTTAAAGGAGTTCTGTATCTGATGAGTGGAGAGGGACAGAGGGAGGCCAGAGAGGAAAATGTCACAATAACCCAGCACAAAACACTGGTGCATCCTTGGAACTTTGCTCCATGTTATGTGGCATCTTGGATGGGAAGGGAGTTTGAAGAGAATGGATACATTATATGTATGGCTGAGTCCCTTCGCTGTTCGCCTAAAACTATCACAACATTGTTAATTGCCAATATCTCAATGCAAAATAAAAAATTAAAAGAAAAAGAAGATGCTGATGCCTGGATCCGGGAGGGGCCACAGGGCTAAGAGCGTCCAGCAGTGGACTGGGGCATGGTGGGCCAGGAGGCAGGGGGACTCCTGGGGGGTCTGGCCTGGGTCTGCAGGAGCTCTCTGAGATGGAGACTCTAGGCGGAAGCAATGAACTCCATGGTCTGCAGACTGGAGGTGCCCAGGAGGCCATAGCATTAGTGAGTCTGGCCCTGAGGGGAGGGAAGCCAGGCTGGAGAGGACAGCTGGGAGTCAGAGCACAGGAGAGTGAGTGACGGACACCGTGGGATGGTCAGTGTCGGGGAGAGCAGGCACAGAGGGGAAGAAGAACAGAGGCTGGGGAGAAACAGGCCCTGCCAGGCAGAGCGGGGAATCCCCGCCACCTTCAGGAGGGAGAATCAAGGAGTTGGCAGGGCCTGGGTATACAGGGAGGAAGGCCATGCTGGATGCAATAGAGCCACGATGCCCCCCATCCCCTCCTCCCTCACAGAGAAAGCCGAGGGAAGTCCAGACCATGTGGTGATTCCGTGGCGGGTGGAGTGAGTCGGGCCGGGATCTGTACACTCGGCTGGACCCCATTGGCTGGCGGGCAGGAGCCGGCTCAGGGACAGGACCAGCTGATGCAACGTGGGCCTATCGTTGCAGGCCCTGCTGAGGGGATGCAGCTGTGCTGGCCACTGCCCAGAGGTTCCAGCGGGGAGAGTGGGGGCCGGCTCTCAGGGCAGGCTGGAGCTGTCTGTTCTGGGTCTGCTCTGACTCAAGAGGGAAATACGCCTTTCATGGAAGCACCAAGAGCCCTGGGCTCTCTGCCGGTGCCTGAGGTGGGGAAGGGGCCCCAGAGGATGCTGCTGCTTAGATGTCCTTCTCAGGCTCCGCGTTCTCAAGGCCAGATGGGGAGATGGGAGCCCAGGCTAGGCAAACATCAGGCCCCGGGGTTTCAGTCTGTGCTAAGCCTCTGACGCTGTATGTGACTTTGGGCAATTTCCTGATCCCTCTGAGCCTCAGCTTCCCCCATCTCTTTTGCCAGGACAGAAAGTCATGGAAAAGAACTCAAGGCTTGGGAGCTGGAGTGGGGATGGGGGTCACCAGGGGCACAGCTGACCAGTCTGGGCACTCAAACTTGGCGCAGAAGAAAGGGAATTATCATTTATTGATGCCCGCTTGGTGCAGGGAGCCACTTCCATGTGGCTCAGATGGTAAAGAATCTGCCTGCAATGCAGGAGACCTGGGGTTCGATCCCTGGGTTGGGAACATCCCTGGAGAAGGAAATGGCAACCCACTCCAGTATTCCTGCCTGGAGAATTCATGGACAGAGGAGTCTGGTGGGTTCTCCGAGGTCCATGGAGTCACAAAGAGTCGGATGCGACTGAGTAACTAACACTTTTACTTCGTACAGGGAGCTCTTGCATTCTCTGTTGACTCCCATATCCCTGCTAAGAGGCAGGCATTTTAACTCCCAATTTGCAGATCAAGAAACTGAGCCTCAAAAAGCCCAGGAATGATAGAGCCTGGATTTCAAGCCAGGTTTCCCTGCTTGGGGTCCGGGTTCTTTTACTGCAGCCAACCGAGGAGTCTCAGACTCGCGTCACTGACACCCATCAGAGCTGTCCCAGGCTGCTACAGGCCTCCTCTTTGTTAACCCTGCCCAGGCCCCAGGATCAGGCCCACAAAGAAGGGGGATTTGGACAAGTGACAGCCAGGTGCGATGGGGTCCCAGGTTACAATTGGCGATCTACAGCAGGTTCCCCAACCTTTTGGCACCAGAGACCGATTTCATGGAAAACAGTTTTTCCACAGACCAAGAGTTGGGGGATGGTTTCAGGATGATTCAAATGCATGACATTTCTTGTGCACTTTGTTTTCTAATCTAATGCTGCTGCTGATCTCAGGAGGTTCTGGTCCGTAGCCCAGAGGTTGGGGATAGGCTAAAGGGATAGGCTTCAAGCTCAGGGACACGTAGGCAGTTCCCTCAAACTCCTGACTCAGAAGCCCTGCCCTGAAAGACTGGCAGGAATGGGGCTGAATGTCAGAAAGGGTCTCAGCTATAAGTCTAGGCAAGCTTCGTCCCAGGAACAGGGCAGGAAGCCTGGTTATAGAAGCAAAACTGTGAGTCCCTGAGGCCAGGTGCCACCCAGCAGCTCAGTGTGACTTGTACAGAGAAGGATGGGTCAGTGACAGGCCACAGGCAGGGCTATCACGGGGCAGAGACGAGGCTGCCCCGATAGTGAAGTCCCAACTGTGGGTGCGCACTGCCTCCCTCCATGTCAACAGCACTGGCCCATACCCACCTCCTGCCAGAGGTCTGCCCTGCCATCTGGAATGGGGGCTGGGTCTCCCACAGTGTCTCGGGGAGGGGTGGGGGATCAGCAGACCCAGTGTCCACACAGCTGGCTCTGCCACCACTGAGCATTTCCAGGGGGTTTACTAAGGTCCTTCTCAAGACAGAAGGACTTGACAAAGGTATCTTGTTGACATAGAATTCCAAACTCCTTGGGTCCCTCATTTTCACTGAAAACCAGTTTTTCTGGAGCAACTCTTCTGAGCCAGGCCCTGTGCTGGGAACATGGAAACAAATCAAATCTGCTCCCCACCCTTAAGCAACAGAGCCCACACAGGGTGATCCAGGCTGTGACACAGGGGAGAAGGCAGAGGGCTGCCAGAGGCCATGCAGGGATGGGAAAGCAGGGAAGACTTCCTGGAGGAAGCAGCCTGAGGTGAAGAAGGAGCTCACATCAAGCAGAGAAAGCTTGGGGAGGGTGAAAAAAGGGAGAGGCTCTCCCCAGGTGCACAAAAGCCACAAGAATAAAGATAAGTAATATTTTCAAGCAATATTTTTAAAAGTCAATGTTAAAAAAAAAGATGATGAACAAAATATCAACATTTTAATAAAGACAGGATCAGGGCCAACTTCATGGGCGTACAACCTATGCAGTGTGACAGAGCCCTGGACTTGGTTGCCATCTTGAAATTCAGAATAAATTTTGAAGGAGGGGCCCCACACACCATGTAGCCGGTTCTGGATAATAATAAAACAATACCGTGTCAAGTCATGTTGGAGCATGATAAGAAAAAAACAAAACTATTTATTTAAAATGTTGCTATTTCATTCATCATGGATTTTTTTCAGTATTAATTTTGATTTTTAAAAAATATTACATGAAAAGATTTTTTTTTTAATTATTGAGGTTTGGGGTGCCCCTATTAATTTGCAGCCAGGGTGAATGCCTCACTCACCTCTCCCTGGTCCAGCTTTGAGAGCAGATGAGGCGGAAAGGGTGTCAGACAACTAGAAAGAGGGCTGTGCAGCAGCTGGAAGCTTGCGGGGCCTGGGTCAGGAGGGAGAGGGGACAGGACAGCCTCAAGCACCTCTCAGATCCCACGATTCCTTGCCAGAGATGCACCTGGGTGTCTTCCCACTGTCAAATCACTGTCCAGAGACTCCATGCCCCTATCTGCAAAGTGAGAACAATGGTTCCTTTCGGCAGCCTGTCTTCCAGGTTGAGGGACAAAAGAAAAAGGTGCTGAATTAGAAACGGGAGAGCCGCGTCCACTAGAAAGTTCATGCACAAGTTCTGTGTTAGGGACCCTGCAGCACCCACGGACATTCAGGGATCCGGTCTCCCACCCTCCATACTCCTCCTTCCATCCTCCAAGCTCCCAAGACCCCTTCTGCCTTTTCATAGCCTCCCCCTGCCAGTCACAGCTTCTCCCCGCCCTTGCCTTCAATATGCACAAGAGGGAGAGAGCATATTAAGCCTGTTATTTTTTTTTGGAGGGGGTGCTGCATCGGGTCTTATTTGCAGTATGTGGATTTAGTTCCCTGACTGGGGACTGAACCTAGGCCCCCCTGTATTGAGGGTGTGGAGCCTTAGCCATTGAACCAGCAGGAAAGTCCTTTAAGCCTTTTATTTTATTTATTCCTTCTTTCATGCAACCAATATTCATAAGGACTCAGGGTGCAAGGACAAAGCAGGGAACAAAAAGGACTTTGCTCTCGGGAAGACACACATGCAGCTGGAAGAGGCAGGCTATACACTCAGAAGCAGATCTGATCATTCCAGATAAAGGTAAACGCTATGGAGAAACCAAAGCCTGTGGTTGCAGGCAGGGAGCTGAGTACCGCAGGGCCTGAACGATGAGAAGCTGTACTGGTTTCCTATTGCTGCTGCAACAAATTACCATAAACTTAGTGACTTAAAACAGTGAAGGTATAGCTTCTTATAGTTCTGGATGTCAGAACACTAGAACGGATCAGCAGGGCTGCGTTGCTTCTGGAAGCTCTTGGGCAAGTCTGTTTCTTGTCCTTTCCAGTTTCTAGGAAGCTGCCTGCACTCCTTGACCCAAGGCCCCTTCCTCCGTGCTCAATGCCAGGAGTGTATCATCTTCACAACTGCCCCTTCTCTGATCTCTGCTTCTGTCATCATATCTCTGTCTCTGACCCCTGTCCCCTCCTCGCTCATATAAGGACCTTTGTGTTTACACAGGGCCACCAGGCAATCTCTCTATCTCAAGACTCATCATTTAATCACATCTGCCAAGTGCCCTTTACCATGGCAGCTATAACATATGCAGGGATGAGGACCCAGACATCTTTGGGAGTCACTCTCCTGCCTACCAATAAAATTAAACCCCTGAAAGCCTTCGCGTGGAGGAGAGCACCCCTAGCAGAGGGAAGTACATGTGCAAGGGCCCCAAGGCTAGAACAAATTAGGCATGTCCTCAGAATAGCAAGAAGGCCAACCTTCCAGACAGCAGTGCTCCAGGTAGCCTGACTTTAATTCATTTCATCCGTGGGGCCAGTCTCACCCTTGTAGATGAATGTGGTGTGTTCCAGGAATCCTGAGCAGCCAAGACAGCCCTTAAAGAGCCTCCTCTCGACACAGAAGGTCATCTCCTCTCTCCCCATGCTTCTTGCTGGCTGGCCCTTCACATGCTTAGCATAAGAGCCTTGGGCGTTTGAGGAAGGTGCCAACCCGATGCCCACCTGGAGCTGGGGGCTAGACTGACTTTGGTGGAGGAGTGGGCCCAGCCCCTGCTACCTACATATAATCCTGCTCTTTCTTCCCTGCTGAAGGCCAGGATTGTGTGGCTGAGGGCGGGAGGGGGCAGGAAAGGCTGGACCTCGAGTGGTGGCAGCCGCCTTCAATGGCCATATTGTTAGCTCTGGGTCGCAGAGGGGAGGGCATCAGAGTTTGGCTGAATGAGGCATCTGTGCTCACGAGGTTAGGATGCCCAGGTCAGAGGCTCTCCTAGGAGATGCCTCCCACTCCCACTTCTGCCCAGACCCTGCCATTTGGGTTCCTGATACCTCAGGGACCACGGCTATCACCAGCTGGCTAGCTGTGCCATGCATTGCTGGGTGGTGGCCTTTCCTGTTAGACTGTAAACTCTCTGAGAAGTCCAGCAAGTCCCAGCACCCAGCCCAAGGTTTGGATCAGAGAAGTCGTCCCATAAATACATGGAATGAATGAATGAATGAGACTGTTGTCATTCTTGCTTTGTCTGATCACCTCTTCCTGGACCATTGCAGCAGCCTCTTCCCTAGCTTCCCTGTCTCTGGTCTTTCCTCCTGCACACCATTGCCAGAGGGTCAACACTGAAGGTCTAACGTACCATCAGTTGAATCCTCCTGAAGCCCCCTGAGACCCCCAGGGTCCAACTAATCCCCCACCAGCCTGGCCAAGTGTTCACCTCCAACTCTTTCCCAACTCTGTATTTGTTCTTGAGAACACCTGATTTCTTCCAGCCTGAATGGCCTTGCACGTGTGGATTCCTATATGCAGAATGCCCTTGCTCTTCTTCTTCCCTTGTGGGTGACCCCTCTCATGGTTCATGCCTGACTTCCCCCAGCCTTTTCTATGTTCCCACAGGACCTTTGTGGCTCCACAGGGCTTCCAGGCAATCTATCTCAAGACCCATCAGTTAATCACATCTGCCAAGTGCCCTTTACCATGGCAGTTAAAACATATGCAGGAATCCGGACCCAGACATCTTTGGGAGTCATTCTTCGCCTGCCAACGAAGTCACACCTCCGAAAGCCTTAGAGTGGAGGAGAGCATTCCAAGCAGAAGGAATTACATGTGGAAGGGCCCCAAGGCTAGAACAAATTAGGCACGTTCTCAGAACAGCAAGAACCCATTACTCTGTGCTCCCAGCACCCTCTGCACCAATTATAATTGCCAGTTAGCACCTCTTTCTCCCTAACGGGACCCTGAGCTTTTCAAGAGCAGACACTGAGCCTGACCCGTATTTTCCTCACAGCCAGGGCCCTGGACTTGGTCAGGCACAGAGCAAATGCTCAGAGAAGGTCTAAGCTCAATTCCAAGACAGTGAGTGCCTTTTGCTCCCTCTGGTGGTCATTTTGGGTCACTGCACTTTTCTGGAGACATGGGCTTCAGTAGAGAAATGGACACCTGAACCGCGATTCTCGGAATGTATACCCGGGACCAACAGCATCAGCATCACCTTGGAACTTGTTAAAAATGAAATTCTTGGGCTTCACCCCAGGCCTATGTGAGTCCAAAAATCTCGAGTGGAGCCTAGCAATCTGTTTTAACAAGACTTCTGGGTGATTATAATGCAGACTAAAGTTTGACGTTCCTTCTCCTAGGAGCCCCAAGTAATGGAGGAGACACCAGGATGCACCAGGTCGAGTTGCCAGCTAAAGTACAAGACTCCTAGTTAAAGCTGAATTTCAGATGAACAATGAATTAATGTAAATATATCTGATGCAATATTTGCAATTTTTATCTTGAAATTCTTAATAATTTTTGGACATGGGGCCCCATATTTTCATTTTGCACAGGTATTTAGTCCTAGGAAGGACCCAGAACTCAAAGGTAGGAGGGGTCAGACCACCAGCAGCTGAGCTGTGCCTCTAAGTTTCCCCAGCTCCCCATCTTTCGTATTCCCCATTGCTTCCTTCCTAGAGGAATCAAACCTTCATCCCTTCTCTTCACCTTCCAGGAACTGTCTCTTCATTGTCTTGCTCCTTCATTCCCACCCTTTCTATCCCACCTTCCACAGAGCAAAATGAGGTTTCCCAAATGCCTGCCCATGTCATTCTCAAAGGGTTTCCTAGGTGGCTCAGTGGTAAAGAATCCACCCACCAATGCAGGAGATGCAGGAGTCGTGGGTTCAGTCCTTGAGTGGGGAAGATTCCTGGAGTAGGAAATGGCAGCCCACTTCAGTATTCTTGCCTGGAAATTTTCATGGACAGAGGAGCCTGGCAGGCTGCAGTCCACGGGATCGCAAAGAGTCAGACACGACTGAGTGACTGGGCATGCACACACATCGTCCTCAAAACTCTCCTCGGGGTGTCTCCCTACCCCTGCTTTTAGGATAACAGCCATTTCCCACTTGGAGCACTGAGTTAGACTCTTGGCTCCATGTGCTCCGGTGTTCTGTGCAGTAATTCTGCCTCTGCCCAGTGCCCTGGAGTGGGGTCCTGTGAGCAGGACCTGCCTGCAGCCTTGGGTGGAGGGCTGAGTATCAGCTTCAGCTGGTGCCCAAAGAAGAGATGCTGTCTAGGATGCCACAGAGGAGCGGGGAGGAGGAGAGGCTCCAGAATGACGTACTGAGCACCTACTTTGTGTCTGGCACTGTTCTGAGTGGTGGGGACACTCCCAGCCATGGTCCCAGCTCGGGAAGCTCCCAGGGCTCGGGGACGAGGAGGGAATAAACACCTGGTACTGAGAAAGTTGTAATGGCTCAGGGTCTGTGTGCCCACAGAGGTGGTAATGAGTCCTGGCTGGACCAGAGCTCTGAGGTGACCCAGAGCTCTGGGTTTGCCCATGATCGAGGGATATGGGACTCCCAGTGTTAAAAGAGGGACAGCTGTCACCCTGCAACAGCTCGGACCCCATGACGGCTCCTCCTTCTCATTTGATGCTTCCAGGCCCTGGATGAAGGACCTGAGAAATCCAGACCATGTTAGTGCACACAGGGAGGTCAGCCTGGTTGTGGTCCCAGGGGCTGGTAGACAGAGTAGGGTCGGGAGTCGGGGTGCCCAGGGCTTGAGTCTGCTTTGGCTTTGCACTAGCCACTTGCCTAAAATCCCTGAGCTCCCTTTCCTCTTCTCTAAAATGAGATGTGTAGCATCCATTCAACAGGCCCTTTGTGAGGATGACCATGGGACAACACAGCAAATGGGAGGTATCTATCATTGCAGGATTGAAGTTCAACTATAAATAACAGAGGGCTTCCCAGGTGGTGCTAGTGGTAAAGAATCCGCCCGCCAATGCAGCATACATAGAGACGCAGGTTTGGCCCTTGGGTCGGGAAGTTCCCATGGGGAAGGGCATGGCAATCCGCTCCAGTGTTCCTGCCTGGAGAATCCCATGGACAGAGGAGCCTGACAGGCTACATACAGTCCCTAGAGTTGCACAGAGTCAGACACGACTGAAGCGCTTAGCACACACACACATAAAAACAGAATTATTTTGGCTTCAACAAGAGAGTTTGTTTCTCTCTCCTATAAAAGTCTGGAAATAGATGGTTCAAGGGTGGCATGAGGGCACTGCTCTGCTACACTCTCAGGATTTCAGGCTCCTTAGCTCATAGCTCCTCCAACCCTAGGGTGTGGCCCGTGTCTTTAAAGACCCAGATGGTGGCTAGAGCCCCAGCCATCACATCTATGGGAGCTGTAGACACAGAGAAGGTATTTAAAGTCTTGCAATCGGATGAGCTTGATAAGGAAAGGGCTCCTCTGGAGAAGAGAAGCCCCAAAACTGAGCTCCAGGACTCCCATATCTACGGGAAAGGAGAAACCAGCAGCTCCCCAGTTTCCAGACTTCTCTCAGCTCCCAGACACGCAAGCCCAGTTGTTTGCCTAACATCTCCACTTGGATGTCTAAGAGACATCTGAGAATTCGCATATCTGAACTTGAATTCTGATCTGCCCCCTACATCCGCTCCCGTTGTCACCTTCCTCCATGTCAGATCCTGGCAGCCACCAGCCATGGAGCGGTTCAGTCAAACACTCGGGGTCATAGTTGACGCTTTGCTTTCTCTCACAACCGACATTCCATTCACGAGGGAATCCTGCGGCTACACCTCCCAAGGACATCCCAGCATCTGACTACTTCACTGCCATCCTCTCGTTTGATGCCACATTCCTCTCCCCCTGCTTCTACCCTCTACCCCTTGGTCTATTTAACTCACAAGGCACATGAGGACACCCTCTGCTTGGAAATCTGCAGTGCCTTTTTCATTTCAACTGGAGTGAAAGTCAAATTCCTCACCGTGGGCTCTGGATGCTTCATCTGCCCCGCCCCGGCCCCGCCGTCACTCCCTCCACCCCAGCCCTGTTGGCCTCCTGGCCTGAACAGACCAGGTACATCCCACCTCGGGGCTCTCTGTGCCCGTCCTCTGCTTCAGGTCTTTACGCAAATGTCACCTTCCCTGACTACTCTGTGTAAGGTGGTAACCCCCTCACCAATACTTCCTTCTCTCCTCTGTGCTGTCCCTTTTATCCAAAGCATGTATCTCATATAATATATACCTTTCTTTCTTTTTTAATTATTGTCTACGTCCCTGTACTGAAAAGTAAATTTCATGAAAGCAGAGATGTTTGCTACCATATTAGAACATTAGAACTGGATTTCCCTGGTGGTCCAGAGGTTAAGAATTCATGCCTAGCCGCTCAGTCATGTTCTATTCTTTGTGACCCTGGTGGACTATAGCCCACCAGGTTACTCGGTCCATGGGATTCTCCAGGCAAGAATACTAGAGTGGGTTGCCATGCCCTCCTCTAGGGGAGCATAGACTAGGACTAGAATCCAAGTCTCCTGTGTCTCCTGCATTGAAGGCAGATTCCTTACCCACTGAGCCATGGGGGAAGCCCAATCACTCAATATACATGGATTTAAAGAATGACGAAAGGGAGGGAGCAATGAATAAGTGACGAAGTTACTCTCCCTGAGCAGGAGGTTTGGGCTGTCCAAGAGGACAATAAGACAGGGGTCATGACGACTGACCACCATTGTGTGGACCGTAACGCACCCAGCCCTGTGCCAGGTGCTGGGTGCGGCCGAGTAGAAGCAGACACCTGCACCGCCATCCACAGAAGTGGCTGGCAAATGAGAGGATCAGGGAAAACCTAGGGCCCTGTGGGAGCACAGAGGTGCTTCCACGAGGGGGTGACTCCGCGAGCCCTGTTGAAGCCACACCCAGCCAGTCTCCCTGCAGCCACACTTGAAATCCAGTTTGAGTCAGAGGCAGCGGTGAGACCGAAGGGCGCAGATGTAATGGCAGAGCTCCCTGGGTTGCATATTGGCTGACCAGCTGGGTGACTTGGGGAAAGTCAGGTGCCCTCACCACGTCTCACTTTACTCATGTAAAATGTGGCAGCTGCTGGCCTACAGCTTCTGTGTTCTTTCCAACTTCAAGTGTTGCTCAAGTCTTGCAGGCGTTCTGCTCAGCTCTCCCTTCAGAGAGAGCTTATGAGACTTCCCTGGTGCTGCAGTGGCTAAGACTCTGCACTCCCAATGCAGGGTACCCAGGTCAGAGAACAAGATCCCACGCGCAACTAAAGACGCTGCATGTTACAACTAAGACTTGGCACAGGCAAAATAAATACATTAAAATTTAAAAAAAAAATTTTTTTAACAGAGAGAGCTTGTAGGGTAGGGTGTTCTTAGCAACAGCCTCCTGCTGCAGCCCCTTTGGGGTCTATAGCAGTGGTTGTGATGAGGTCACATCCTTCCTGGGCAATTCTCACCAGTGACTGGGCAGGAAAACAAGGGCCTGGCCATTTCTGACCAATAGGGTGTTTCCTCTAACAGGTTATTTGTGCTCTGGTCTTCCCACCAGGCTGGCAGGACTCTCTCGGAGCTGCCCTGAAGTCTGAGGCTCTTCCTATCTAATTCTTCCTTCCCTCTCTCCATTCACAGACCACAGGCCTACCTCACAGTCTGAGGGAGGCTCCTTAGAGGAGGTAGAGCGAGAGCTAGGTCTTCCAGGTTGGCCAGGGAAGAAGGCATTTCACGTAGAGGGTTCAGCAGGTGCCCAGGATTGGGGGGCCAAAGGAGAGTTTTAATCAAGGGACTGGCGTGGTCAGATCTGAGTTAGAAGGAGTGGGAGGTGGGGTGGAGAGGGCAAGAGAGGAGGTAGGGAAAGAGTCAGGAGGCTGAGATGATGGGACCCAGCCTGCGGGGGCGTGGTTATGGGAGCCACAGGGTCAAGGAACGGTTGGAAAGATGTGTAGGGACTTCCCTGGTGTCCAGTGGCTAAGCCTCTGCACTCCCAGTGCAGGGGCCTGGGAGTGATTCCTGGTCAGAGAACTAGATCCACGTGCTGCAACCGAGGCCCGGTGCAGCCAAATAAATAAATAGAAAGATGTTTAGGTGTTTAAGAGACAGAAACTCCAGAGCTGGAAGGATGGGAACTCCAACAGCTCTGGAGTCCCCCTTCTGAGTTCCATGAATGACTGGCTTTGGGGATCTGGCCTGGGCAGCCAGGTAAATTCTGGGGCTTGTTACAGAGATGGGAAAGGGAATGTGCTTAATGTCACCGAACTGTGCACTTTAAAATGGTTAAAATGTTAACTTTCTGTTACGTCTATTTTACCACAAAATATTTTTTAAGAGTAAAATGCTTGGACCAATACCTAGTGCTTAACACACGCTCCAGAGCAGACCCTTCTCCAGGTAGGGGAGTGGTCTTAAGATCCAAACTCTTTTCATAATGATCCTTAAGTGTCATTTGTCTTTCACTGGATGACATTTCACAGATGAGGCAAAAGCAATGGTGGTAAAAACTGCTGGCATCTCAGCACAAATCAGAAGTGGCTCCACGTTCTATTAGTCGTCATTCAAACTCTCTGCCACCACACCTTCCCAGCAAATCCCTGCCAGTGTCAGTCAAGCAAGTCTCTGATGGAGACTTCTCTGGTGGTCCAGTGAGAAAGAATGTGCCTGCCAATGCAGGGAATGCGGGTTCAGTCCCTGATCTGGGAAGATGCCACAGGGCATCTAAGGGCAGCTAAGCTGGTGAGCCATAACTACCAGAGCCCATGTACTCTAGAGTTCCTACTCCACAACAAGAGAACCCACCACAATGAGAATAAGCAAATAAAATGTATAAAAAGAAATTTGTATACAAATAAATGTATAAAATATATAAACTTTGTTGGGAATTCTCTGGTGGTCAAGTGGTTAAGAGTCTGTGCTGTCACTGCTGAGGGTCTGGGTTCCATCCTTGGTCAGGGAACTAAGATGCCCTGTAGCATGGGCCAAAAAAAGAAAAAGTCATTGATGAAGCAATAAAATTTATTTAATTCACTATATATTGACTCTTAAATGCACATCTTTTAAGTATCATGTGTGACAAAATGGTAAAGCCCTCCTGTAGACCCAGAGACAATAGTTTTCTCCAGAAACAGTATTCGTGAGGTTTGAATTGTGAGCTAAACTAGCCACTTTTTTCATGGGACACCATTTTTCCCCTCAAAGAAATATTGACAAAAATTATGGTTATGCAAACTTGAGTATTTGGAGGACATTTTTCTCAAAAATGAATAAAATCTGTCATTTCAAGGTAAACTGACAGTATTTGTTGCTAATAATAAAACTCAAGCTTTCAGATAAAAATTAGAATTTTGGAAAGCTTGGGTTCACCAACTGTGAGCTTTATAGCTTCTGAAAATTTAAAGACTTTTCTGATGAGATTGGTGGTTATAATAATGAATTTGATGTTTAATATTATATATTGAAATTTATCAGTATTTGAAATATCTGCATGACTTGGTGAACTATTTTTTCCCCAAATGGCCATTACTTGCTTTCACAAAATCACTCATGGTAAAAGATACATGCAAAAGATACCAATGGATTTTAATGTAACTGAGTAAGAAAATCTCATTGATATGGTTTCAGATTTTAATAGCAACGGAACTTCAAGAAATACATCAAGTTTAACTTAGTATCAAGTAATAGCCACAATTATTTGAAAAGGCCATTGAAATATTCCTTCTCTTTCTAATTCATATCAGTTTGAGCCTGTATTTTCTTTGTAAACTTCAACAAAACAATATATTGCGTGACCGAAAGCAGAAGCAGGTACGAGAATCCAACTATCTTCTATTAGGCCATCCAGTGACATTTTTTGTAAATATAGAAAGCAATACCACTCATTTTTTCTTTTGGAAAATGTAGTTATTTTTCATTAAAATATGTTAACCTTTACTAAGGTTGTTATTATAATTTTGAATTAATCACTTAAGTATTTTAAATGTCTCAGTTTAAATTTATAATACTGTAAATGTTGATACAAGCCATATAAATAAAGTTCTATGGGAACTTCATGGTGTGAAAAATGGTCCTGAGACCTGAGAACCAGAGCACTAGTGTTCAATTCAGTTCAGTCCTGTTACTAGTGTTAGTGGTTAGGATAACTGTTCTGCACCAACAAGTATTATACAGCAGGGGGCAGCAGAGGCAGCCAAATGAAGGTATCCCTTTTGCCTTTGTTTAGTGAAATGTATTGTGTGCCCGCTTATTGGGTATCATTCATAAAGGAAATCAGTCCTGAATATTCATTGGAAGGACGGATGCTGAAGCTGAAACTCCAATACTTTGGCCACCTGATGCTGGGAAAGATTGAAGGTGGGAGAAGGGGATGAGACTCTTGGATGGCATCGCTGACTCGATGGACTTGAGTTTGAGTAAATTCCAGGAGTTGGTGATGGACAGGGAAGCCTGGCATGCTGCAGTCCATGGGGTCACAAAGAGTCGGACACAACTGAGTGAACTGAACTGAACTGAACTCACACTCTGTACTGCTGCTAAGTCACTTCAGTCGTATCTGACTCTGTGCGCCCCATAGACGGCAGCCCAGCAGTGTACCAGAGATGCAAAAGTAAATCCCACAAGGAGTTCATGGTCCAGTGGGTAAGAGCCCCTGACAATTGGTGGTGGTGGAGCCAACCCAGACACCCCCCACTTGAGAGCATCAGGAGGTACGGGTAGAGGTGAGCTTGGCATGATTATGGATCTTCTCATCTGCTGGTGGCAAGGCCTGATGGAAAGAAGGGAGCCCACAGGATCTGGGGTCAGAGAGGGGCCCTGAAGTTCCTTGCCCTTTCAAGACTGGAGCCTGAGGGACTTCCCTGGTGGTCCAGTGGTTAAGAATCCTGCCTGCCAATTCAGGGATTCGATCCCTTGTTCAGGAAGACTCCACATGCCCTGGAGCAACTAAGCCCATGCACCACCACTCCTGAAGCCCACTCACCCTAGAGCTGGTGCTCCGCGACAAGAGAAGCCACTGCAATGAGAAGCCTGCTCACCGCAAGTAGAGAGTAGCCTCCTGCTCACCGCAACTAGAGAAAGCCCACACAGAGCAATGAAGACTCAGGGCAGCCAGAAATATTAGTAAATAAAGAAGGGCCTGGAGCCTGAGCAGGGATCCAGGAGTACGAGAAGGGGGCCTGGTATCATTTCTTGCTTGACACAAGCATCCCCCGAAGCCACCTCCAACCCACAGATGTCCAGCTTCCATCTCAGCCAAGTTTTTTCCTCGCTTTTCACATCAAGGCTCCCTGCTTCATGCCACTCCCTTGGCTACTCCATTTGGCCCTCACCTTGCCCCCTGCTTCATGTGAAACCCTAGCCTTGACCTTCCTCACCTGCCCCCACCCCGACTCAGGTCCTCCCAGTCCCAGAAGTAAAGTAAAGCTTCCTCTCCTGCATCTGAGGCCAGTGCCTGCCTCGCTACCCTCACCCGTTACCTCCTCCTTGCATCTCTAAAAGCCTCCATCCCTGCCTCCTCCTCCAGCTGCTACCCAAGCATGCACCCTTTGCAGCTACCCTGGGAGGGTGCCCACACCAACTTCAAGTGGACCCCTCCTCCTGTCTCGGTTCCCACCCCAGCCCCCATCCTGGACCACCCTCAGTCCCAGCCACTGACCACAGGATGCTTCCTTCTGGCCCTGCTAACCTCTCTCTGCTGCTCACTCTTCTCTCAGTGTTTGATTCCCCCATTCTCTCCTCCCTTCTCTGACCAGTCTCTTTCTGGCTCTTTCCTGGACACCATTCCCTGCCCAACCCTCTCCCCGTGAGTTTCACACCCCTTTCGTGGGGCCACTGACCCTCTCCTCCCTGTCTCAGGCTGTAACCTCGAGCCCAGCCCCTCTCCTGAGCTCTGGATCCCTCTCATGCTCTCTTTCCTTTGCCCTTCAGAGACACCATCAGTGGCCTGCCTCTCCCCCATTTCCCCAAAGTGTTCCTGACCTCCCACCCCTGCCCCATGACAGAGGCCCAAATTGGACCTTCCTCTCTCCTTGTCACCCAGACTCTCAAAACAGTCCCCAGCCGGCCTCCCTCTTCCGTCTCTTCTCCAGACAGTGACCAGGGCAAGCTCTGAAGAGCAAACTCTATCTTGTTACCCCCGCTTAGACTCTCCCAGGGGTCTCCTCTGCCCTCAGCAGAGAAACCAAACTCAGTGAAAAATGTGACAAGTCCCCCTGCTGCCTCTCCTTCCATCTGCTTCAGCTTCAAGGGGCCACTCTCCTTATTTCCATTTCACTCATGGAGAAGCCTAGACATAGAGTGGGTGATGCCCAGGCCAGGATACATGTCTGGCTCCCGCGGAGTCTGTTGCATCAGGCCTTAAGTGCCCTATGTCCAACTTCACCTCCAGTTCCGGCAGTGGACTTTGTCCCTCTTGCCCATTCTCCACTCAATACACCTTTGGATCCAATCCCAACGTCCATTCAGCCCAGCCAGGGCCTGGATACAAGGCCCTGCCCATGGGACCTGGGCCCCTCCTTGACCACCTTTGGCAATTAATTGGGCCATAAACTTTCCTCAACAAAGTCAGAGAATTTTCTCTAGATCTGGCAATGATCTTAGGTTCAACATATTCACTATCATATCAGATACTGAGCATAACAACGCAGGCCATTCAGTGTGATACAGGCTCTGTCACTAAGTCGTGTCCAACCCTTTTTCACCCCATGGACTATAGCCCACCAGGATCTTCTGTCCATGGGATTTCCCAGGCAAGAATACTGGAGTGGGTTGCCATTTCCTTCTCCAGGAAATCTTCCCAACCCAGGATCAAATTCACACCTTCTGCAGTGGCAGGTGGATTCTTCAACACTGAGCCACCAGGGGAGCCCCAGAGGATGAGTGGTTAGATAATATCACCAACTCAATGGAGATGAATCTGAGCAGACGCCAGGAGATAGTGAAGGACAGAGGAGCCTGGCATGCTACAGTCCATGGGGTTGCAAAGAGTTAGACGTGACTTAGCGACTGAACAATGATAACGTTTCTTCCTGTATGTCAGGGTGGGGGTGGCCCTAGCCCCTACAGTCTCATTATAAGTGAGACTCTCAATACAAGTCGACTGATGCCATAGGGCCACTGAGGGCACTGGAAGGCTGGGGAAAAGGAGCAGCAGGCAGGGCTGGGGGCCAGCTGGGTGTTCAAGGGCTGGGAAGAGTGACATTCCCCCTTTGCTAATGTTCTGGTGCCCTCTGGATATAAAGGCCAAACTCACAGCCCCACCTAATACAGCCTCTGCTGGCCCCTCCAGCTCCATCCTGTTTATCAGACACTCACAGTGAGGCTTATCATGTACCAGCACTACCCTAAGCTTTGATAGAAGTTAACTCTTTTTAATCCTAATAGACTACAGTGTAGGTAGTTGTATAAGCCTCATTGTACGGATGGGGGACCAGGGCACAGAGCAATGACGAGTTGGTGATGGCAGAGCCAGAATTCAAACCCTGGCCATTCAAACTCTGTGGGCCCAGAGTCTGTGCTCTAGCTGTGCCCTCAATTTCTTCCTTCCTGTGTCATTCCTGCTCCTCCAGACGCACTGAACTCCTCACCCATCATCTGTTAGTTTGAACTTTCATGCTTTCGGGCTTAATATCCCCTCTACCTCAAGTGTCACCTTCTCAGTGAACCCACCTCAAACCCCCTGCTCCCCTCACTCCCACTGAATCACGCAACCTCCTCCATGTTCAGGGCACACTCTGTACACGTGGCTACTGCAGACAGCCTGGGACTGGGGTTCCTTGATGTTCAGGGAGGTTCCTCCCCTGACTATCATATCCCTGGATGCCCAATATTTCATCTGAGACTTCATCCAGCCTAAGAATTATTGGTAAGAGACTTCCCTGGAAGTTCAGTGGTTCCAACGCTCTGTGCTTCCAATGCAGGGGTTTTGGGTTGGATCCCTGGTTGGGGAACTAAGATCCCAGATGACACAGGGTGTGGCAAAAAAATTAAATAAAATAGGAATAATACATAAATATATTAACACATAAATATGAAAAAATAAACTTTTATTTTTAGTAATCTTTCTTTCTTTTTAGGAAGAACTATTGGTAAATGTGGAATGAGCACAGGCAGGGGGCACAGAGAAACAAGATTCCATTCTTTACCTTCTAGAAGCTCACATTCCAGTGAGAAAACTGACCCATAAACAGCCAACATCTAAGTAGATCAGAGCCCCAGGAGAGGCACAAAGAGCCTGAAGCATCACCAGCTCCGTTTGATGATGCTGTGCTCCGCGCTGGGGGAGTCCGGCAGGCTTCTCAGAGAGGTCAGCTTGCGTCCTGGGCCTTGGGGGATGAAGAAAAGTCCAGTGCCAAGTGGGGGCGTGCAGGCGGGAGACCTGGGGAAAGGGTTCCAGGCTGGCAGAGGCAGGAAAGCAGGATGTATTGTGAGCGTGAACTAGTTCAGCTGATCCTGCTGATTCCACACCAGACAGTGAGCTGCAGGAAGGTGGTGTCTACCCCCACCAAGCGCAGTGCCTGCACATGGGGAGAGCAGATCTCATGGGGTGCCCTACCAAGGGAAAAAATGTGAAATTTTTAATGTAAATGTAAGCATCAAAGTGAATGTTTATTTGTATTGCAATTGGAAAGGCGCTTGCAACACAGTTGAAACTGCAGAAGAAAGTAAGGTCAGAAGAACGCAGGAAGGGGGACTTCCCTGGCAGTCCAGTGGTTAAGAGGCAGGGGGCGCAGTTCGACCCCTGCTCGGGGAACTAAGATCCTGCATGCCAAAAGACACAGCCTAAAAAGAAGAAGAATGTGAGGAGGGTGAAGGTCCTTGGAGCAGGCACCAGGCTGACAAGGCTCTCCTTTCCTGTCAGCCCCGGGGGCTCAGATTCAATCACCCTTAGACAAGCCACCGTGATTGTGACCGTGCCTCTGTCACCCGTCATGAGCCTCTCTGGCTGCAGAAAGGCCTGATTCTCCTGGGTCGGGAGACTTCCTCCCCGGGGAGGGTAGTTAGAGGGCAAATGTGGGCGTCTGAGTCCTGCCTGCTGCTCCCCTCCTGCTGACCTTGGGCACTTGTCTCTGTGGCCTCAAGGATCATGGAGGGTCTGTGCTGAAAGCCTCCTTTTCATGCAGGCATTCTGCTCATCTGACCCTACTCTGGAGACTCTCACAGCAGGGGCGGCCAGAGAACAGCTTTGTGAGAGCCTCATTCATCTCCCAATGCTGGGAGATGCCAGGCTCTCTGCTGGGTGCTGGTGCATGGGGGCACACAGTCTCAGAGGTACTGCTGACGCAGTGGGTCCAACTAGACATGAAATACCTGATTATGGAGCCTTCAAGCCAAGCCATTCCAGACTGAAGGTGGACTTCCTATGAGAATCCAAGGAAGGCTTCTCAGAGGAGGAGACACTTGATTTGAAAGATTGAGCATTCATTCAACAATTATTTACTGAGCACTTACTACGTGTCAGACCATGCTAGGCTCTGGGAATACAACAACGAGGAGGACAGATGGGCATTTGCCCCAAAGCTTCTTCCCTTCATGTCAGCAGGGAAATAGGAATTAACTCAGGAGGAAGGGGGAACATGGCTCCCAGACAAGCAGGAGCAACCACATGAAGGGAGAGATGTATCCTGCTTATGGATGAAGCTGAGAGAAGTGTGTTGTGAAGGGAGAGGGGAGTGATTGGGAGGTAAAGCCGGTGGGGTTGGCGGAGAGCAGCAGCCGAGGGACCGGAACACCAGGCTAGGGACCTAGGTCTTGATCATGCTGGCAACTGGGAGCCACAGAAGGTTCTGAGCAGAGGGAGCAGTCACAAGGTTTCTTAGCAAAATAGCTTGCAAGCCCTCCAGCCACAGCCACCAGTGTTAGCTTCCTGGGGCCAACCTCCCCGCCCCCTATCCCTGGGCCTGGCCAGGAGAGAACACCTGCTTCTCCCCCCCGCCCTCCCTGCCCCCACACACAGCTTGGACTTCAGCCTCTGCTCACCTTTTTCCTTGTTCCCCCAGCCAGACTCTAAGGTGTACTCTGAAGAGGGATGGGGCAGAGCTCTGGGTCCAGGCCTCACAGAGGACTCCAACTCTTCATAACATCTGCCTCTTGTGGGCTTTAAATGTTTTCATGGTATCTGGCTTCCCTATCTGTCTTTCCCATATCAAGACCTGGCTTTAAAATGTCCCAGGACTCCCCCTGATAACCAATGAGAGAAGAATCAGGGGCTTCAAGGCTGGGGCCTCAGCAAAAACCTGTTGGGTTCATGGCCAGAAGCAAGACTCTAATGGAGTTCTTGGCCCTTAGAAAAAAAGTCTGGAGAATTCCCTGGCGGTCCAGTGTTATGATTAAGTGCTTTCACTGTGGGGGCCTGGCCTTGATCCCTGGTTGGGGAACTGAGATCACAGTGCAGCCAAAGAAAGAGAAAAAAAGGAAAAAGTATTCTCCTGCTCCATCTGCCTCTTCCATCCATTCTCCTGTGCCTCCTCTATGAGCACCAACTACCCTGAACTTGTCTGGATTCTTCAACAGAGCAGTGCTCTCCCCCACCTCCAGCATTTAGTCCAGGCTGGCCTTTACAAGGCAGAGCACTGTCCATTCCCCAAGGTTCCCTCCTAAGCTAGCTAACCCCTATTTCTGGGCTGAGTCTGCTTGTCACTCCCTGAGGGAAACCTCTCCTAATCCCCTCAGAACAGGTAGGGGATCCCCAGAGGAGTTCTTTCAGACTCCATGCATTTGCACATGCTATTTCCTCTGCCAGAAGACCTTCCCTCCGTCCTCTGAAGCCTGCTGCCTGTCCAGTCCTTGCTAAGTAGCAACATCTTTATTTCCCTTTACAGCTGAGGCACCAGAGGCTCAGAGGGATCAAGTAACCTGTTCACATAGCCACATAGCTTTACCCTAGAATGTGACAGTGAGTGGAAGGAATCCTGTGCCAGCTATATGGTTTTGGGAACATCACTTGGTGACATCTCTCTGCCTTTGTGGCCTCATCAGTGAAATGGGGTACCTACAGTACAAGGTTGGTGGTGAGGCTTACAGAAAACCTGTACTCCATAACCTCCATCCTTCCACTCCCCAGGCCAATTAATGGGTTTTACATGGTCCCTGCTGGACTTTCAACACTCAGTCATTTATACATCAAAACCTTCCAAGACTAGCTCTGTGCCTCGCCCTGTACAGGGAACCTATTGCCCAGAGGTAAATCAGACACAGCTCCAACTCCAAGGCTCTGGGGGAGGGATGGGGTGGGAGTACAGGACAGAAACTCAATACTACTGAGATGTCTGTGTGCTGTCCCTACCTAACCTCTGCTTTTAGCTTCTTATTTTTAAAACTGACAACGACGCCCCCCCATTCGCCCCCCTCCCCCGCAGATGGGCTCTGGGAAGGAGGAAATGTTAAAGAAAGACACGCTCTTTATTTTCAAAAGCTTATTTTTCTTTGCTTCCAGAAACCTGAATATTTCACGGTATCCAAGTTCATCTCACGCTGAGCCTTAGAAGCTAGAGAGGGAGAAGGATACTGTGAGGCTGTATCCCACCAGTCTCGAGGGCGTCACTATTCCTGAGGACTCCAGGATAACTACCCTAGTTTCCATCCTGTTCTTTTTCCCATCCCGGCCCCTGTTCCTACCCCTTGACTGTCCCACCCTCGGTCCCAGATAAACCAGCCCTCCCCACTCCTACTTTCATCCGGGTCCCCAGGTTACCCTCTCCCTCAGCTCAGCTCTTTAAAATCCCACCGTGCCCTCTCCGGTCCAGTCTGAGGCTGCACCTCTCCACTTCGGCCCCGCCCTCTCCGAGGTAGAGTCCACGTTCCGCTGAGTTCCGTTCCTTTCCCGCTCTCGGATTGGCTCCAGCTGCCCGACGGCGGGGACCTGAGCCGGGTGGGGGTAGGGGCGGAATCCGGAGCTCGCCCCGCCCCTTGCTTGTAGCTCGGGTGGGCGGGGCCTCATACTGATCCCGCCCCTACTCGGGAGGGGCCGTGCTGGCAGGCGCTCAGGCACTGAGCGGCGCTACCCCGGCTCCGCTCGGCTCCGGCTCAGACTGCAGCTCCAGTGGGGGTGGGCGGCGGGGATGACAGCGGCGGTGACAGCGGCGGTGGCAGCGGCTGCGGCGCGGGACTGAGCGAGCGGCGAGCGAGACGAGGAAAGAGGAGGAAGTATAGCCGCGGCCCGGAGCTCTGGAGTCAGCTGCCGCGCAGTGGACCGCCCCATATTGCAGAGCCAGCCGAGTCCGGACCTAGAAAGACTTCCCCGCCGGCTCCGGCCGCCGCGGCTCCGCGCTCCTCGCCGGCGCCCTGCCCTGCCCCGCCTGCCCCAGCCCCGGGTTCCGGCGGGACGCTCCCTGCTCCACGATCCGGAGCGTGTAGCCCGGACGCCCCGAGCCCCCGACCCAGATCCAGTGCACCGGGACGGGACGCTCCTGGCCCACCTTACGGCTCCAAGGTTATAGGCTCGCTCGCAGCCTTTCTGTAGTGTGTGTCGGAGACCCCAGCCCTCCGGCCAGGGATAAGGCGGGGTGCACCCCAACCCCTGATTGAGTGCAAAGGAGTCCGGACGCCTCTAGACTCTGATTCCCCGAAACCCGGACCTTCTGCCTCGTCTGATACGGTACTTCGGACTTGAGATCCGTGCGAAAGTCCAGGAAGCCCCGGCCTGGTCCAGATCCCCGTGAGGGGTCCCAGGCGGGCTGGACAGTCAGACTGAGCCAGACTGGGTTGGTGCTGCGAGCCGAAGCTGCCACCTTCCTGCCGCCCAGACGAGGGGCTGAACGCTTGCCCCGAAGAGAACACAAGAGAGAGCCGAGAGCTGCAGGTGAGAGCCCCGGATGCCGAGCAAAGGCGGCCTCCGACCCCATCCCTGGCAGCTCCGGGGCCACCTGCGGGTGTGCAAGGGGCGTAAGCTGCAGCTGGAACTGGCTAGGAGCGGGGCGCGGGAAAGGGAGGAGAAAAGGGGAGAAAACGGGCACTTATTGAGCGCCCATTGTGTGCGGGTCCGCGCCCCACCCTTGCGCAAAGGATCCCTCAAATGGTTCACTCCCACTGCGTGTGATGAAAGGTGTTGTGTGCTGTTAAGAGCGCTTACAGATGGGGAAACTGAGGTTCATCAGGGTTGATTGACCCTGCTCTTTTACTCTAGTGCTGAGACTGGGGGAGGAGTGTTAGGCTGGAGAGGGAGAGGAGCAGAGAATGGAGAGGAAAAGAAAGGAAGTGCATAGCTGCCAGGCAGGAGGTGGGGGGGAGGGGTCAAAGTGGGGCCACCGGGCCATCGGAGAGCTGATCCTGAGGCTGGGAGGTGGTCTCTCCTGGCCTCTTTTCCTCCCACCCTGTTGTCCTGTCACCTCCCAGGAAAGGTGACCCAGAGTTGACAGCAGAAGTGGGAAGCTTACCAGTTTCACAGCTTCCCTCCCTGACAGCTGCCCCCGTCCCCTGTGTGCCAGGATCCAGAGTCTCTAAGAGGCTAGGAGGTCCTGAGATGCTGCTTGTCTGCTAGGAGAACACACCATAGAGGTCCCCAAGTCAAAGCCTATCAGAGCTGAAGGGGACGAGGCCCTCAGCACTCACCCGGCGCACATGCTTAACACTGGAAAGGGGGACACTGAGGCCTGGGGACAAGGGGCGATCAATTGTTGAGGTCCTAAAGCAAGTGACAGGTTGGGCCAGAATTACACTTGAGAAAAACCTTCCCAAACATCCTTCGAGGTATCCACTCCGCTTACCTAGTTATCGTCTTCTGGATGGGTGGCTGGGGTTTTCCCACCCCTGATGTAAGGTCTCAGTGACCACATATGAGGCTGTTGTGAGAATCCATGTGGTTGGTGCTGGGGCATGAGACAGACCAGTAGCCCCACAGCCTCTGGCCCAGACCTGAAGTCTGACCGCAGCTTCTCCGGATCAGGGGAACCTGCAAGACACCTGTGGTACATGAGGGCAGGGGTTTGCACAGGTTCCCAGGGTTGGGGCTGCCGGGCGAAGGGCACAGTCCCAGTGGCCGGATTCCCAGGCAGGGGTCCTGTTGCCTCCTGGGGTTGTGCACGGAGAGGGATGTTGTGAAAGAGTGCTTGGCGTGGACTCCGTGGGCTCTTGTTCTTGGTGGGGAGGGCACGTGGCCTCAATAGGAGCCCTGGTGGCCTTGGCTGGGACTAGTTAACCCCTGCTGTGCCCAGCTTCCTGGAGTCAAGGGGAAACCACCTTGGAAAGCCCCTGGGAGGTAGGGGAGGGTGGAGCGGTCAGCTGAAGACCGGAAGCTCTCAGTCTCTGAGGGTGAGTGTTTGGGGGAACTGGAAGAGAAAGTGACTGGAGGGGTTTGGGATTCCCAGCCCCTACCTTCCCTGGGGGTTCAAATGCTCATAATAATCCCGCATCTAAACAAAGCTCCTCTTTGGTGAGATAATCTCATACCTGTGATCTCATTTCATGGTGGAGTAGAAAGGATCTGGAACACAGAGTGAGGCAGAAGAGGCTGGGGTGCCCCCGAGGGGCCTCTTGGATGCATCCGTGGCTCCATGCCTCACCTGTAAAATGGAGTCAAGGCAGGTGATATGTTACCTGCTCAGAATAGAGCCATCTCATCCAGCCCACTGTCAAGTGTTAAAGAGTGGTGTTTGCCAAGACAGGGCTTGCTGCTAATGGCTACCTCATGTGGGAAACTGAGGCTCAGAGAGGTCAAACCATCTGTGCAGAGCCTTTGAGTTTGCTTCAGGAACTGAGTGCTGACTGTGTACCAGATGCCCTGGAAGGTATCTGGATGGAGAAGGGATTGTGGGGACTAGCACTCAATGGGGCGGGCTGAGCGCTCGGGCAGACAGCAGTGAGTCACACCAGGCAGCAGAAATCTGCTCTGACTCCTCCCACTGGCCATGTGGTGTTGGGCAAGTCACTTCACTCCTCTGAGCCCCAGCTGCTTCTCTGTGAATTAGAACTCCTCTTTTACAAGGTTGTTGTGAGGTTTAAGTGAGATATAAATATACAGAACATGACCAGATAGCTATTTCTGTCCCTGTAAGAAAAGGAAGCTTGAATTTTTGACCAGGAAAGCCAGAGAAATTCTCAGACTTGCCTTGGGTAGGAATGGAGGCTACTGTTGCAGGTTCACAGACCTGGATTTGCTCAGCTGTAAGGGTCAGGCAACCCTGGGCCACCACCCTCATCCTATAACCCTTTTGAATCTGCTTGGGGGCTCTGGCAAGGGGGCTTTGGGGTCTGACCCCTCACCTCAGGGCTGCTGGCTCCCTTCAGGGTTGGGGGAGTGAGTGTTCATTCCCTCTGGCCCATTGTCTGGCCTCCCTAGCCACAAAGGTGCAGTAAATAATTTATGGCTCCCCTTGCTGGGAGGCAGCTTGGAGAAATTGATTGCTCTGTGTTCATCTGGGTTTCTGAACCCCACCAGAGGAGGCAGGTTGTTCCTGTCAATGCTAGATCAAGTCTTAGATATGGCAGAAAGGGGCGACAGGAAAAAAAAGTGACCTGTTATCAACCCCAGCTCTCTTAAAGGGGGCAAGGTGGGCCTGCAGGAAACAATGGAAACCAAGCTAGACGAACAAGTATGAAGCTGTTGGGGCCCCTGATTCCAAATGGGTCAGGAGGGGTGGCTGGGAGAGGTTCCTGGGGACCAGAGTAACCCGGAAGGCTTGATCAAGGAGAAAGGTGTCTAGACAGGGGCTAGAGGCAACTTGCTGTAGAGAGGAGCGGTCCTGACATCAGCGCAAGGTTGAATTCTGGCTATGCCACTCACTTATTGTGTGACTGTGAGCAAGGCACCTGCCCGGCCAGGCCTCTGCTCCCTCCTCTGTAAAATGAGGTTAGCTACAGGTAACTGTGAGGTCATATACATAAAGATGGCCTGATAGGCATTTAATGAAAGAGTGCCTCACTGTGAATGTGAGCCACAAGGTGGTCTAATGGCCGGAAAGACGAGCCGGTGTAATAAGCAGGGAGGCGGGGAGAACTTAGAGTGGTGATGAATCTATGGGGTCAGAGAGGGGTGTGAATAAGTGGGGTTGGTGGCCAGATGGTGGAGAGCCTTGAATGCCAAACAGAATTCACACTGCAGAAAGCATCACAGGGCCCCATTGAGAACCCTCTGTGACTCTTTCTTACCAGTAAGATGGAGACTAGACCTCTTCATGCATTCAAGGTCTTGCCCACCAAAGCCACTGCATGGACCCCTGGTCATTGCTCACCACTGTTTCCTAAAACACATCATGTGTGGCCCCTTTGTTTTTGGGGTTCCTCCCATCATCCATGGGCTTCCCTGATAGCTCAAATGGTAGAGAATCTGCCCACAATGCAGGAGACCCAGGTTTGATCCCTGAGTCAGGAAGATCCCCTGGAGAAGGGAATGGCAACCCGCTCCAGTATTCTTACCCAGAGAAGTCCATGGCCAGACCTTGGGGTCGCTGAGAGTCAGACACTGAGTGACTAACACTTTCACTTTTCTTCCCCATTGTCCATACCATCCTCCGCTCTGCCCACTTCCCCATCAGTCAAGGCCCAGTTCAGAACATAAATACCCCCACCCCCCTCATCCCCCACCGAGAAACGTTCCTGGATTACCCAAGCCTCTGGACACACTGCCTCTAAATCTTTCACACTTCATAGTAATCGTATAAACAATTCCTACCATTGCATCCCACTTTACAGTTGGTAATATACGTCCACATACTCATTTACCACTGCTGTGATGGTGATATGAGCAATTGCTAACGCTCTTGAGTACTTGTTCTGAGCTAGACACCGTGCTGTATTACAGACCCTCTCATTCACAACGCTGGGAAGAAGCTACCGCTATGCCCCAGAAACTAGGGCTCAGAAAGGCTCCTTGTCTTGCCCAAGGTCACACAGCTAGGTGGTGGGAGAAGTCAGGAGTGCGCTGTTATCTGCGACTGAACAGACAGCACAGCAGCTCTTAGATGTCCTGCCTCTTCAACTCCACCCAAGTACCTTGAGAGCAAACTATGCATATGTAAAAAGCCAAAGGGTCCTTCTTCCCAGGGCTAGGGAAGGGCAGTGCTGGGCTGAGCAGGGGCCCTGGACCCTGCACTGGCTGGCTGTATGACTTGGGGTGAATCAGACCCATCTGTGGTCCTGTTTCCCCGGGTCTATGGGGAGGGGAGTGGGGTATCCGAGCTTCCAGAGCTCCAGCCTTCTGCAGTGTCCTTTGTGACCCTGGAAGGTAGGGGAGGAGACCACAGCATCAGAGCCAGAGGATGTGGTACTATGGGCGGCTGTGATTTTTGGCCCAGGCGCTGTCTGGACCGGCAGGCTCTGTAGTTAGCCGCTGCCTCCTCCCCCCTGAAGGAGGCGGGCAGCCTGGGCTGCTGGAGCACGGTCATTAACTGGGCCGAGACGACCCTGTGATTGGGAGCCGGCTGGGCCAGGCCAGGTTGGCAGGGCTGGAGGCAGGCGGGCCTGGTCACAGCGGGGTCACTGGCGGGGCAGCTGGCTGAGCAGCTGCCTCTCCTCCCTTTGCAGCCTCCAGGACAGGACCCACGGGGCACCAGAGCTTTGTCGGCCAAGGCTTGCCCTTCTTCCTGTGGTGGTCGTGGGAGTGGAGCAATGAGAAAGTGAGCCAGGCCTGAAGATGTCTCCTTCTAGAAGCTTCCAGGACTCCTCCTCTACAGATCTACAGCCCTTACTTGCCTGCTGTGGTCTGTGGATTGGGTTTATGTAGGTCTGCTTCCTTTGCTAGCCAGTCAGAAGCAGATTCTCTGCCACCCAATTCTCCCCTGCTCCCAGAGTGCCTGGCACAGAGTGGGTGCCTCTACCCCCGTCCCAGGAGAGACAGTGCAAGCTGGCCCTCAGGCAAGTTACTCAATCTTTGTACCTCTGTTTCCTTCTCTATATAATGGCACCAGTAATCACAGTGTTGCAGGGGTTAAATGAGACAATGGGAGGCAAGTGCCAGGCCTGACACACAGACTCCATCAGCATGAGTCCCCTTGCCTGTCCCTTCAGTTGCTTCGTGATCAAGTGACTCAGTAAGAAGCTGATGGAAGAGCCTAGCCACTGAGGATGGGAGGGAGGGTGTGCCAAGCAGCAGGGAGGGCTTCACCCCGGAGAAGGCTTTACCACCTGGGGAGGACTCTGGCAGATCATCGGATTTGCCATTCTCACCACCCTCCCAGTAGATAGGCCAAGTTCTAGGCAGAGGTCAGGACCAGGAGGGATGTCCAGGGACCTGGTCCTTCCCAGACCTTCACAGCAGGAATGACCCAGTTGGGAGGAGCCGTCTGGAGTCCAGGTAGCAGATGCTAAGCAGAATGAATCCTTCCGTTAAGGGAAGAAGTGTTCAATTGGTCTCCCTCTCCCTCTGCACACACACATGATTACATATTACAAAACATAACATGACTGGAGATTTTGGTCTGGAGGGGGGGAACAGACATTCAACAAGTAAACACAGATACAAAACCTCCAAATTGTGAAGACTGAGCTCCCAAGGCGGGGGCCGATCCCATGGACATCTGTGGGTGGTTAGAGGGCAATGCTCAGATCACAGCCCAAGTGCACATTTTCTAACCATGTGACTTGGACAAGTGATTTAACCTCTCTGGGTCTCAGTTTCTCCATCTGTAAAATGAGGACAGTTATAGTTGTGGTGAGGATTAAATGCATTATTCATGTAAAACACTCAGAAAAATGCCTGGCACATAATAAGCACTCAGTGCATATGTGCTATTGTTGCCTGTATCTTGAGCACCTACTGGAGTCTGAAAGAATAGGTGCTCAGCATGTACGTAGGGAATGAGTCCCAGCTGACCTGGACAGTGAATGAATATGCGGCCTCCTCAGGAGGGGAGCACACAGAAGCAGTGAGGACACACATGTGGCGGAGGAGGCCAGGGGCTGGGTTTGTTCAGTGCAGGGCAGAGATGGAGTCCAGAAAGGCTTCCTGGAGGTGGTGCTCCTGGAACTGCATTGAAAAGTATCACTTAACACGCATGCACACACACTCACCGTGGTATCACTGTGCAGGAAACAGTAGGCACAGGCTCAGAGAGGAGTGGTTACTGTCCAGGAGGAGTCCCTGCCTGGGCAGACCCTGGGTCTGCTGGACTCCACAGGCCTCCATCTTCCCCCTGCCCCACGCTATCTCTCCATCTGTGACATCCTCCTGGAGGGCACCAAGGAGGCAGGTGGGAGGAAGTGTGGGCCGAGGTCTGAGAGCCTCAGCTCTTCCCAGGCCTGGGACCGAATCTCCAATGGAAAAGAATAAACAGGCCTTGCTTGGAGTTCTTTTATCTTCTTGCTCCCAAAGCACGCCCATCGCCCATCGGCAGAGGTGGTCTTCCAGCGTTAATCCTACAGCTGTTTAGCTTTTGAATGAGTGAACTCTATGTAAAAGAAAAAAAGGCCTTGAAGAATTTGCCTCACCCTCCCACCCAGGAGGCTCAAAGAGAAACTTTTCTTCTGCTAACAAAGCAGCCAGGACCCCCAAGTATCTTTTAAAAAGTTCACCCCACAAGCACCCTAAAGTCAGGGTCCCCTCATGCTGCCTGCACTCACAGCTGATGGTGGGCCCTGAGGACATGACCTTGGCCCTTATGTTTTGCCTGGTTTTTGCCTCTCTTGTAAAATGAGGTCAGAGTAACAAAGCCCTTCTTTCCTTTATAAGGTGTAGGGTGGAAGAGGTTATAGTGAGCATCTGGGCCCATGGCTCTCAAATTTGCTGCATACACTAGAATCACTGCAGAAACTTTTAAAAGTCCTGCCTGGTCCCCACTCCTGGGGCAAGACCTACACAACAGGAGTTTCTAAAGCTCCCCAGGTGATGTCAAAGCACAACTGAGACTGAGAACCACCTGGCCACCCTCTGCAGCGCGCCTCCTCCCGCATCCCCAGGTGATACCCATACATCTCTGAGACAAGGAGCTCATTGCTTCCAGGGTATTGCCTTCCCTGGAGAAACAGGGACTGGAAAGACGTTGCAATCTGATAAACCTAGATTCCAACACCCCTCTGATCCCTGCTTGAGTATCTTCTCTGAGCCTCAGTGTCCTCATCTGAAAACAGAAATAACATCTCTCTCTGAAAGGACTGTAGAGACCAAATGAGGCCATGTGCACCTGGCCCTGCCAGCAGTGTGCAGTAGAAGGTCACAGGTGGTGGCAGAGCCTGCTGGACTCTGGAAAATGGGCTCCCTGGGCTCTCCCTGCACTGCTCCTTCTACTGGCCCAGCCACCTGAAGCTGGGTCTCGGAGAAGGAGGCTGGCATGGAGAGAGATCAGCAGCCAATCTTGGGGCCCTTCCCATCCCCCTTCTCTCTAAGAGATAAGACAAGGCAGCAAGCATTCTGTCTTGCTTGGTTTTGTTTTAATGGCCCAAGAGTCAAGCTCTCCTTAACAATGAAGCCTTGTCTGAATCTGCTTGTTTTTCCAACCCGGACACCCAGTTGCACCGCCTGCTTGGGGCCTCCGTCCCACCTGGGAGAACTAAAGAATGCCAGAGGGTTTTTTTTTGTTTTGTTTTTTCATCTTGGGGAGGGTACTGGGGAGACATTGGAGGCCCCTGTGTGGCCCTCACCAGTAATTGACCCCATTTAAGTCAGCTGCCTCTGTTGAAAGCCAATCCAAGAAAATTATTTCAGAGTTACCAGGATGGGTTTCAGAAGCAGAGAAAGTTGCATTTGAGCCCTGGCTTTGTCACTTACTGGAAATACAACCCTGGGAGAGTCATTTCAGCTTTGCTTTTTGAGCACCGGTATTCTTTTCTGTAAAATGCGCAAATAGGATGTGCAACCTCCTTGGGGAGGTTCTGAGAAGTGAATGAAGTGCTTGGTGTATAGTACACAGTGCCTACCGTGTCATGAGTGCTCACACTGGCCATGGCCGTCCTCACTGAACTCTGCCTCCTGCCTTCATGGCCCAGTCCTGCTCCCTGCTCCCAGGCTGCGAGAGCGGAGGTCTGCACACTTAGTAACATAACACCCCCTGCAGACCCCGATTATGTGATCATTTGTTTCACGCACATTTAGCAGGGACTCTGAGGGGGAAAGAAAATGGCAAAAAGGGGTCACTGGCAACAGTACCAGTGACTCCTGTGCTCTGGCCCAGCAAGGTAGGGTGTATGAGCCCAGAGTGAGCTGTTCGGACAACGGCGTGTGGCAAACCAGCAAAGGGAGCACAGCTGCAGGGGGCCGGTTCCCGCCCAGGGCTGCAGGTGCCCCAGGAGGAAGTGGTCAGCTATCAGGAGAGAGGCTCTGGCCTGCAGGAGAGAGACCCAGGTAACCCAGGAGCCCCAGTGGTGGAATAAAACTTCCACTCCCTTCCTTCCTCCAGTCTCCCTTTGGGGTTTCCCAGTGGGTGAACCTCCCAGAAACCAACAGCAGATAACTCAATACCTCAGCCTCCAGGGGCCCCGACGCAAAGTGGGCTGAGCCCAGAGAGGCAAACAACAAACGCAGGTCTTTCAGGCAAACTCTATGAGATGCGCTGGACTCACCCTCCCAGGGATGCAGTTTAAGGCTCATCTTTGATACTTGAGTTTATCCCTTTCAAAGGGGATCTCAGCCCCCACCCCAGAGCATCCCATCTTCCACAGTCCTCTCCAAGAGGAGTGCTAGGGGCACCCATCTTCCTATTTCTGCCTTAGCAGCAGTGCCTGAGCACCCCTTTGAGACTGGTGTTCAGGCCCCTGGCCACCATCCCCACCACTTGGCCCAGCTCTGCTGCCGCTGGTCCTCAGAGGACCCAGCTGTGAGTTTCCAGCGTGTGCCTCTGTCCCTTTTGGTCAGGAAGCATGGAATAATGGTTAGAACACAGGCCCTAAAACCGGACTTTCTCCTGAAATCCTGACTCTGCCATAATATGGCTGGGGGACTAACCACTGTGTCCCTTAACCTCCCTGTGCCTGGGTTTCCTCGCCTTTGAACTGCGAATAGCAGAGAGTACCTCAGAGGGTTGTTGTGAAGATTGATGAGTGAATGAATGGAAAGTGCTTGGGACGGTGCCTGGTGAGCAGGAAGTACCCAGGAAATAACGGTCTTTACCATTATCACAAATAAGAGAGTGGGAGCCCAGTACTCACGATGTGGCCGGACCTTTAATGAGAGGATAGGGACCGTCACCGCCCTCAGTCTAGACTCTGCCCCGGTGACGAGGGCTGTGACTGTTCCCCACGGCCTGACCCCATTGTGGACACTTACCTCCCCCTCCCCACGTCCTCCTCCACAAATCACGTCCTGTGAGAAGTGGCCTCTCATTCTATTAAGGCTCAGTGTCTGAGAGCAGTCGCCAGTCCCCCACAGATACCGAGGGATGACCGTAATCAAATAACTGATTTAATATGATAAATGCTCTAAGAGGATGTCCAGGGTGTTTTGAAAATCAAAATGGATATTTGGGTTTTTTCTGCTTGAGAATAAATGACTTATTTGTCAGAAAAAAAAAAAAATAAAAGCAGTTGGATGAGATGTCCCCAAGTTCCACCACCAAGTCTGCATGAAGAGCTGGGAGGAAGAATACTTGGGTGTCGCCACCCTGGAGAAGCCCCAAGGCTGGGGTGGCAGGGAAAGGTTAGGGTGTGGGTCAAGTCTCTTCCTCACAGGGCAGGGGAGGCAGCTCTGTACAGGATACAAGCAAAACCACAGGAGCTCAGAGGAGAATGAGAGAGGCCGGGGGCTTCATGGAGAAGGGGGCATTTGAACTGAAAAGATAGGCTAGGAACTCTGCTGGTCTGAATTGGGTGGGAAGGGTGTTCTAGGAAGAGGAAGCATACAGCACGGAGGCGTGGCCCTAGGGGCTGCAGGGAGCCAAGCGCAGGGAAGATGCTCCGGGGTAGAATGATGCTCGGGGGTGGAATGATGCTCTGGTGACACTCAGGGCTTCTGGAATCAGACAGACATGGGTTTGAATCCCTGCTCAATTTCTTATTGAATTATTTCTTATTCTTTGACTGTGGGCAAGTGGTCTGGCTGCTCTGGCCCTCTGTTTCCCCAGCAGTGGAACAGGGCTAAGCTCTCCCAGGGTCCGGCAGTGACTCAGAGATTGCTGAGCGTGGCTGGAGGAGCCAGGCCTCCCCTTCACTTGTTGCTGCAGAGGAGGCAGGGACCTCGGGGCTCACCCTGGCCCATGCCTCTTCCCCCTAGATCAGGCTGCGGGTAGCTTCCAGGATGGTCTTCCCAGGGACAGCCTTATCTCAGGAGTCAGGCAAAGGCTACAGGGAGGCTGGCATCAGATGAGCTCAGGCGCATAGTCAGACAGAAGCTGTATCGGGCCATATTGTGTGGAAAGTATCTGGAGGCCTTTGGGGTGTGGCGTTGTGGGGACAGCAAGGCAGTCCTAGAATGCAGAGCCCTCTCCTTAATAGCTGGCCACCACTGAGCACTCCCTCTTCTCCCGGATGGAAATCTCCAACAGCGTCTGAGACTGAGGAGCAGCAGCAAGATGCCAGGGGTGGGTGTGGTCGTGCCTTGATCTCAAAATGGCTGCCATGTCAGTCCTGGCTTTGCAGCCCAGCTCTGCCTCTTTAGAGCTTTGAAGACATTGGGTAAGTTACTTATACTTTCTGAGCCTCAGTTGGCCACCTAGAAAGTAAGGGTAAACAGAAGAAAAGGGTAGCCGCACTTACCTTCCAGGTCTGTTTTGAAGCTAAAATGAATTCATGGATGGGATGCGTGCATGTGTGTTAAGTCACTTCAGTCCTGTCCACCTCTTTGCGATCCCCTGGACTATAGCCTGCCAGGCCCCTCTATCCATGGGCTTCTCCAGGCAAGAATACTGGAGTGGGTTGCCATGCCCGCCTACAGGGGATCTTCCCGACCCAGGGATCGAATCCATATCTCTCATGTCTCCTGTATTGGTAGGCGGGTTCTTCACCACTATCGCCACCTGGGAAGCCCTGATGGATGAGATAGCATCTTGTATTTTTTAAAAAATATGTATTTATTTGGCTCCTTGGGATCTTCCTTGAGTCATGTGGATCTTTCATTGCAACGAATGGACTCTCTCTAGATGTGGCATTTGGGCTTAGTTGCTCCAAGTCGTGTGACATCCAACCTGCGTCCCCTGCATTGCAAGGCAGACTCTAACCACTGGACCACCAGGGAAGTCCAAGCATCTTGTATTTTAGAAGAGACTCCACAACCACTTTCATCCTGTTTCCTTTCTACCTGCACTGTCCGTTTCTAATGCTGCCCTAAGAAGTTCTTTCTTGTGTCTAACTTAAGTTCACTATGCTGTAATTGGAACCACCTTCCTTTTGTTAAGGCCTGTGCAGAAGCAGACTAAGCCCATTCTGTACAGAAATGTGCCAGTCAGTGCCTGCAGTGAGTGAGGCAGGGAACAGCAGAGCAACTGGGTGTTGGTTTTCAACCTCTGTCTTGGGAGCCCAGTTGTCAATGGCCAGCACCTACTGACCAGCATAATGTGGAGGTGGGTGCCTCATCTTGACTGTTTTCACTGTTCTTCCTCTCTGGGTTTTATCCATGCTCCAAAACAGGGACCCAGGGGTAGTGGAGAGTGCTCTGGGCTAGGGTCTTGAAGGCCTGGGTCCCAGCACCCACTTGACTCCTAACTTGCTGTGTGGCCTGGAAGCCAGTTAGCAGCCTCTCTGGGCCACAGCAGGTCTGAGGATGTCTGTGCCCAGGGTCCCAGATGTCTCCAGTAAAGATGGGTACAGTTCAGCTGAACCCCCTTTCTCTTTCTCATTTACCTGGGTTCCCACCCCCTGGGAAGTCAGCAAATTAGGGTCCTGCTGATGGCAGTGTTGGTAGGAGCTAAGCTCACCTCTCAGGCCGGGGCACATTTGAGGTTAGACAGGGAGCGGGGGTGGGGGATTCCTGGTGGGTAGGGCAGCACCTGCCTCCTCAAACAGGGATTTTGAGAGCCTGGATTTCCTTCTACCCACCCAGTTAAACTCATCCCACAAAAGGTTAGTTATATTTGTCGAGTTCCTCCCTCCAAGCAGATCCTTTCCCATGTGAGGTCTGTCTGCTTTAATCCCTCTTTTGTGGGTGGGGAAACTCAAGGCTCAGAGAGATGAGGTGACTGGCTTGTCAGTGTGGCCAAGGAGCTGCGGAGCTCTTGACTGTCCAGCCCCTACCCCCACTCACACCAGGCCAGGGGCATCTAGGTCCTCAGCAGAGGAGGACCACAGGGGTTGTACGTGAGGCCGTTTCCAGTCTGGGAGGGCACTGCATGGGCTGTGAGAGGTTGCCCGGGGCTCCTGGGACTGCCCTTTCCCTGGGAAGAAGTTGGTCACGGAGGTAGAGGGATCAGGAACCCAGGAGTTCTGGGTTGCAGCTAGTTCTCAATGCTCCTGTGAACTTCAGTGTTTGTTTTTCTGGAGAATCAAGACTGATTTCTCTTTGGTTTTGGTCACAGAATAGTTTACCTTTTATAAAGCAGTTTGCTATTCATGATGTCACCGAACCTTAGAGGCCATCTATGAGAGGCAGCATGGGACTTGCTTGGGAGGGCCATAGAGGAGGAGCGCTGGAGTCAGGCAAACCCAGGTTTTAATTCTGGCTCCCGCCAACTCTCTGCCCTCAGGCATGTGAGTAACCAGCTGAGCCTCAATTTGCTCATCTGTAAAAGGGACAATCGTTCCCCATCATAAAGCAGCAGCTGTCTTGCTGGCTGTGTGCATTAGATAAGGTCTGTAACCACTGGTCCAGTTCCTGGTGCAGAGTAGTACTTTAAGTGATTTTTTTTTAAATCTGCCCCAGTTTTTGGATGGGACTGTGGAGGCTCAAAGAAGGAAGGTCACTTGCCTGAGGTCACATGGTGATTTAGCTTGGTCCTCCAGAATTCCTGTCTGTGGCTTTTTTCTCCAACACCTCCTTCACTATCCTCAAGTGACCCAACACTTCATTAGTCTATCCAGGTCTTCAATGTGTTACACTGTACGACGAGGCCTGGTATCCCTTCCCCCAGCGCCTAACAGCACTTACCTGGCACACAGTAGGCACTTTCAAAATGTTTGTCAGGACTTCCTGGCAGTCCTGTGCTTAAAATTCTTTGCTTCCACTGCTGGGAGATGGGTCCATCCCCAGGGAGCTAAGATTCCCCATGCAGCCAAAGAAAAAAAAAGTAGTTTGTCCTGTGCATGAATATGTTGATGAGTTGGTATAAAAATGTAAAGGTTAGCTGCAGTCGTGTCTGACTCTTTGCAGTCCCATGGACTGTAGCCTGCCAAGCTCCTCTGTCCATGAAATTTTCCAGGCAAAGATACTGGAGTGGGTTGCCATTCCCTTCTCCAGGGGATCCTCCTGACCCAGGGATCAAACCCAGGTCTTACTGCATTGCAGGCAGATTCTTTACCATCCGAGCCTATTTTTTCAGGCAGCTAAGGCTTGTGTCCCTGAGGCTTCCTCCTGCTCCCTCTTCCCTTTAAAAACAACCGTCTAATAGTTTGGGTTGGAAACCTTTTCAAAAAGGAGTGATGGCTTCCTTTTCCCTGCACGAGGCCCACATGGTTAACTTCCTGGGATGGTAAACACTGTGAACACTGACTGCTTTGCTTGAAGAGCTGAGACCAACTGAGACCCCACAGGTTTCCTTCACCCCATGACCCAGGACTGCTCACTTGTTCAACAACAGTTTCTGCCTTACTTGTAGGGTCCTGACTCTTCTCTCCCTGACCCTTCATTTGCTGCCCACAGATCTGCCTCCAATGGTCCAGCACCTCTTTTTCCTCCCCTCTTGCCCCTGTGTGTATTTCCTAATTTGCTGCTTCTGCCAGTTGGAGACTGAGAAATGGGACAATTGAGCTTATTAGAATTGCTTCATTGATTCATTCACTCGTAGCTATGCAACTAGAAATTTTTGTCCCTGGGTCTTGCATCCATCATCTATCCATCCTGATTGAGGACCTCTGCAGGGGCTTGTGATCAATCAAGACATGACTACACCCTCCCAGGAGCACACATGGGTATATCATGATGTACACAGCACAGGACTTTATAATCCACCTCTGCTTGCAGCACTCCACTGCATTTTCACAGCAGCCCTGAGAATAGCATTATCTCTGTTTTGCAGACAGTGGAAACTCAGCTCAGTTGGAGGAGGTCCCTTGCCCAGTGGTCAGCAGTGAGCACAGAATTGCAGTGGGAATTCAGGTCTCCAGCCTGGCCTGTTACCTCCTTCCCTCTCCTGGGCTCCGTTCATTTACCGCTTCTGTCACAAAGCTGGGGCAGGATCGTCTGCCTCTGGACTGGCCTGCGGGGAGTGTGGGCTTGCCTTTAGCACACATACTAGCCCTGCAGGGGGCCTGGGCCCACCATCTGGTCCATACTGCCTGGACTGTGCTCTGCAGAGCCCTGATTCCCTGGGATGGTTCTGGGTCCCAGAACGCATAGATTTGGGAAATGTAAGGTCACATAGCTCAGAACAGGACTTCTCAGGGCCTTTTCTGTGTTGATATTCACGAGAGATCCCCAACCTGTGGCACGGGTGCCACCAGCCTTCCCAAGCTTGCCTGAACACGCAGCTGCTTTGTCGCAGAGCAGGGTCTGGGGGCTGATAGCCTGGAGAAAACACAGGGGAGAGCTGATCTGTATACCCTCACTTTCCAATATGGCACAGAAGGCTTCAGCTAGAGCTTGTTTCTGCCCTGGGCAGCTGGCCTTTGAGAGAGGATCTGCAGGAGGACCATTTGGCCCCAGGAAAGAACTGGTAATAATGGTGGAGTTTCAGGCAACAGGAGGAAGTGAATGGTGGAGATATCCTGATTCTTTCATCCACCAAACACACGTCTCTCAGACATCTCCTGGGTGCCAGGCGCACAGCCAGCGTTTGGAAATGCCAAGATGCGTCTGACTAAGAACCTTTCATTTCATTTCCTTGTGCCCACTAAGGGTTTTTAAAGAAAGATAAATACTAGCCCTAAAAGAAAGAAGTGGTTTTGCTTTTGTTTTTCATTGTTAGGGGTCTTTGTGGGAGGTAGGTGGGTGATGCAATTACTGCTGAGTTCAGTGGCTCTGTAGTTAGTTGCTGGTCCAGAGTTGGGTAAGGGAGATAGTTCTAAGAACATTTACCCTAGACAGAGTTAATATTGCTCCCATATTACAGATGAGGACACTGAGGCTCAGAAGTCAAGTTGCTTAGCCATTTTCACACAGAAGGAGTTCCTTGATGTTGTTGGGACTGAGGGGGAGGCTCAGAAGAGGGAAGGAGCATTTCCCTGGGCTCTGTTGGCCTGAGCTGGGCTCAGGAATCTGGGGTTAGTCTCTGCACAGAAGAGCATAGGTCACCTGGGGGTTGGAGGGGTAGACAGGCTCTGGCCAGCGGGGAAGGACATTCTTGGAAAGGCAACAGCCTGAAGCACAGGTACAGAGGTGGCAACTGGGTAGGTTACACCTTCTGGACCCTGTGTAGAGCCTGGGGTGATGGAGGCAGAGGGAGGAGAGGTGGGACATTGGAGATGGGGCTGGAGAAGCTGGCTGGGCAGTTCACAAGGGTCCAAACATCAGCTGAGTGGGAGCACCTTGAGGGCCAAGCCAGTCGTCCCAGTGTCGCCAGCACCTGGGCGCTGCCCACCTGGAGGTTTGTGGACTGACTGGATTCTTCCATCATGGGATCTTGGACAAGTCCTTTCCTGCTCTGGACCTTGAGTTGCTCTTGCTTATGGTTGGGCTCAAGGTCACCTAGCATGTCCCTTCCAGCTCTGAAGGGCTCTTGGGAATTCTTGGCATGTGTGCAGGGGAGGACCAGACTGTTTCTCCCCAGCTTTGAGGTCTCCTGGGAAGCCCTAGCAGGGCACAGGCCAGACATTTGCCAGGGCAGAGGTCAGGCTGACTCGGCTGGAGGAATTCAGTCCTCATTCTCTCTTCCTTTCAGCATCCAGTCTGCTGAACTCAGGATGAAGTGCTGTGGTGTCCTCACTGATGGCTCTTCTAAAGGCCAAAACTGGCTGGCAGAAGGGAGTTGGGCTAGACAGGGATTGTGGGTTGCCTGCATGAAGCAGCTTGGTGCAGGATATGGAGCTCTGCTTCTTCCTTCTGTGTGAAAATGGGTAAGCTACTTGACTTCTGAGCCTCAGTTTCCTCATCTGTAAAATGGGGGCAATAGTAACTCTCACACTGGGCTTCTATGAAGATTCAATGAGATAAAACTTGTGAAAGCATATAGTAAACTGACCCTCGCCGCCCACAATCCCCCAGCCCTCTGGGGACTCACCCCCTTTCCCATAAGTGCTCCCGGGTGGCCACTCGCTAATCTCCGTGCAGGCTTCTATAGGGTATACTTTATCCAGGCCAAAGCGATCAGAGCCCATGAATTATGTACATGTTGCACAGGCAGGCCAGGCCTGCGTGTTTGCACTCCTGTGTATGTGTGCCTTCTGACAGGAGGAAAAGCAGTGCTAGGTCCTGTGACCAGACACCACCCCTCCCAGCTGCACCCCAGAGGCCTCAGAGTGTTGAGTCTGGCCCCTGGGAAAGGGTGGGGCATGTGTCGGGAATGCTCCCTCCTCAACTTTTCTGTTCTGCTCACAGACTGGATCCAATAGGCTTGTCTTATCTGGGGAACTCTGGCCTGTGTCCCTGAGGGCAGAACAAAACTGTCACCCTCCCTCCCCTCTGCTTCCCAGGAGGTGTCAGTGGGAGCAAATCAGGTCTCTGGTGTGGCCGCTGCTTTATTTCAACAGGGCCTGGGACACCCATCTGGGGGCCTGCAGCCTCTCACATGGAGTGCTTGGTCAAAGCCACCTGTCCAGGGTGGGGGTGCAGAAGTATAGGGCTGGGCTGCACCCAGCCTCCATTCCCCAAGAACTCTGAGGGTCCTTCTCAATGCCCTTGTTCCTGAGTGGCTCCCAGATGGTGTTCTGGCCCCACCAGGGCTGGGGGGTTGGAGGTAGACAACTGGCATCACAGATTTCCCTCTGCTTCCTTTGGCACAGGGTTGGGGGCAGGGAGGGGGTGGGCAGGAAGAAGGATATAGTGAGGGGGCAGCATAGACTTAAGGAGTTTATTGAAAGAGAGCCCAGTGGACATAAATATCTATTATCTCCCACCCCTCCGGCTTAAAAAGCCCTGACACACCTGGATTCTTGTCCCAGCTCCACCCCCTTACGTGTGCAACCTTGAATCTATGACATGGCCAGTCTAAGGCTCGGCCTAGGCTATAAAGCTTTTGAGGTTAGTGTGAGGTCAAATCAAACTACCCAGCAGGAGGGACACCTTCCAGTGCCAGGTACTTAGTAGGCCACTAATTTGCAGAAAGATTTAGTTCTAGCCCAGAACAAAGCAATTGGTTTTTTTAGATACTTGGTCTGTGATCTCTCTCTAAGCAGGAAAGAGGAAATTTCTCTTAAGCTCCATAAAATGATCAGTGTAGCTTAGATACATTCTCCACTCATGAGCCCAGCAGGGGAGGCTCTGAGTCACCTGGACATTCTCTCTGGGATGGGGCAGCCCTGACTCTGTTCTTGCCAGTGGCCTAGGGCGAGTCCCTGACCTCCTTGTTCCTGCAGAAGGAAGGTAAAGGACGCCTAACTCTCAGCATTGTGGAATTACCTGTACAACTCTACAGAAGGACTTCCCTGGTGGCCGAGTGGCGAAGCCTGTGCTCCCAATGCAGGGAACCTGAGTTCAAGCTCTGGTCAGGGAATTAGATCCCGCATGCCTCAACTAAGAGTTTCCATGCCACAGCTAAAGATCCCTCATGTTGCAACAAAGACCTGGAACAGTCAAAACACACACACACACACACACACACACACTCTATTGGAAAGCAAAAAGCACCACGGATACATAGTGGGTGCAGGCCAGTGGCTCAGGAAGCCAAGGCTGTGTTTGTTCCCTGTTCTGGTGACCAGCAGGCTCTGTGACGCCAGCTCAGTGAAGCCTCGTTTGCTTTCCTTAATGGGACAGCTGGTTAATTAGCCTCTGAGTATTTCTGACAAATGCCCCTGTGAACTGACCAACACTGGGTCAGCACTCACCAGACCTTGTCACTCCTTGTGCTTAGCTGGCCAGCTTTGGGCATGAGGCCATGACCCACCGTCCCATCCCCTGATTCTCAGCTCGTCCCTCAGATGACCTGATGAAGCAGTTGCTGTGCTGGCGACGGAGAGCAGGACACAGCTCTGCCTCTGAAGCCTGGTTCCGGGTGGGCAGAAAGAGAGGATTTAGAGAAGGATCAGTGGCAGGTACCCGGCCAGGGCATGGGGACAGTCAGTGGGAACAGTCCTGCCTGGCTCTGTTACCAATTCCCTATGCCTTTGAGCACTTGATCTTTCTCTCTCTGGGCCTCAGTTTTGCATCTGAAAGAGCATGTTGGGGAAGGTGGACTCAGGAAGCTGTGAGCTAACATGAAGCAGTGTGAGTTGAGGAATGATCTCTGAAGCCAGCCAGGCCTGGAGTTCTCACCCTGGCTCCTCCACATCCCAGCTTTGACCTTGGACAGGTCAACTAGCCTTTCCAGACCTGTCTGACAGGTGTATGCTGGTCCTGCTGGCCCAGGGCAGACACTGATAGTGGACGCCCTGCCCAGCAGTCCCTGGCGATGGTGGGCCTCAGGGCCACTCCGGCCTGTCCCCACCTCCTTTCCCTAGGAGGAAGTTCCCTAGGAACTCTTGCGCCCAGCAGATCTGGGGGGCCGGGAGTATTGCAGATCCCAGCACTGAGTCCAGTGGGCAGTATGTGATGCTCGTGCCAGGGACTCCAGGATCTGGATGGAGCCAGCCACCCTCTGCCTCTTAAAGGGAAAGATGGGGAGTGTGTACTCTAAGCCCAGCCTCGGATCTTCAACAGCACCTTGGAAACTTGGTCATTTAGAACCACAAAATCTTTCTGTCCCCAACTCTTGGAAGCACTGAATCATGGAACCCTAGAATCTTGGCTCTTTGAAATCAAGACTTCAAGAAGCAGACTAGACTCAGAAGTAACCTCACGGATCCTCTGATTCACATCTCCCTCTAGCCCAGGCAAGCCCTCTGTGGACCCCTGGTCATCCAGGGTCAGGATCATGCAGGTCTCAGGCTTGAGTTGGGTCACCAGGCTGCCTGCCACTCCTTGTGGTCATGACTGATCCCAGGCCCATAACCCCAGGGGCTGGTAGCACTGACAGGCAACTGGGAGGGAGCTCAGCACTGCTCAGCTAAGAATAGAAGGCTTTGTGTGATTTAAGTAGCAGCCTGATCATATCAGGCCTCTCAGCCAGGCCTCAGAGAGCTTAGGAAGCAGGATCTGAGGCTACCGTGAGTCCCCCTGGGTGAGAGAGGGAGAGGGTGGGTGAAAGGTGCTGGGGCAGCCACTGGGCTTTCCTGGGAGTTCTCTTCCATTTCCACATGGTGATGATTTGACTTTCCATCAGGCGAAGCTCTTTGCTCCTCCCTTCTCCCTGTGGCTGGCTGGGGAGCATCACTCAGCGTTCCCCTAGGAACGCTGGGGAACATATCTTCTGGGAAGAATTCAGACAAACAAACCAGCCTCTGAGAGGAACAAACAGATCGATAAAAATGGCATCGTCTACAAAGAGAGCTGATGATGGTGGCCATTTATTAAGCACCTACTGTTGCCCAGACCTTGGGCACAGAGTTTTGTGTCCTTGCCCTCTCTGACCCTCACAGAGGAGGTATCTGTGTCCCTGAGATGCAGACAAGGACACTGAGGCCCAGGTAGTACTTGGCAGAGCTGGGATTGGGACCAGGGACCATCTCACCTTGTCTGTTCTGGGGACAAAGGGTTCCTGAGTTAGGGGAGAGGTGAGAGTCGGGGTTCTTGGAGAGAGCCCCCAGGCATGGAGGGCTCTATCTCTCAGCGCAGTTGTGTCACTCCAGTACTGGACTGAGAGGTGGGATTGTGATCCTATCACAACATAGCACGCACTGGCCCCTGTGTGTAGAGTTGGAACGAAACCATATTCCTTCCTCTTTGAAGTGGACAAAGGCTGCCTAGGGCGGGATCGTGAGGCTGCCGCTTCTTTTTAAAATTTTAATATATTTGTGTTTTTGACGATACCAAATCTTAGTTGCGGCATGTGGGATCTAGTTCCCTGACCAGGAATGGAACCCGGGCCCCTGCACTGGGAGCGTGGAGTCTTAGCCACTGGACCACCAGGGAAGCTCCAAGGCTGCAGCTTCTGGTTCTTGCTCTTTTGACCAGTAACATCCTGGTGCCCTTCTTGGCAGGTCACTGGTACCTCCCACCTCCCCTCCCTCTCACAGATTATTCCCAGTGGGAACTGGAAGGAATTCTGGGTAACCTTCTGACTGTACAGATGGGAGAACTGAGGCCCCTAAGGAACAGGGATGGCCCGAGATCATGAAGTAAGTGGGCCTGGGAAGATACAGTAGGTGTTTCTTCAGACCAGGCCAATGCTTGTTCCCCTGGGGGGTGCTACATCTGTGTGGAGATCATGGGGGCCTGGAGTGGGCTGGGGATCTCAGCTGGATCCTGAGAGTCAGGAAGGCAAGGGCCAAAGGCCCCGAGCCTTTGCTGTATGCCCCAGACTCATCTATGCTTGTCCCAACCCTGCCCAACTCAAAAGTCCCCTCTTCCATGAAGCTTGCCTGGACTCTCCCCTCTGAAACCTCTCCTAATCTCCCTCTCTAACCCAAGAGTGGGATTGTGGTTCAAAAAACACATAACTTAAAATATACTATCTTAATCATTTTTAAGAATAATGTTGATAGTCTTAACTGGATTCACATGTTGCACAGCAGGTCTCTAGAATGTTTCCATCTCAAACACCTGAAACTCTATACCCACTAAATAACTCCTCATCCTCCCACCAGCCCTTGGCAACTACCATTCTCCTTTCTGTTTCTATGAATTTGATTCCTGTAAATACGTCATATAAGTGGAATCATGCAGTGTTTGTCTTGTTGTGATTGGCTTATTTCACTTGGCATAATGTCCTCATGGTTCATTCATGTTGTAGCATGTGATAAGATTTTCTTCCTTTTTAAAGCCAAATAACATTCCATAGTATGTATATACCACATTTTGTTTATCAGTTTGTTTGTCAATAGATCCTTAGGTTGCTCCTATCTCTTGCTGCTGTGGAAAGAGCAGGAGTTTTGAGGTTGAATGAGCCTGGGTTGGATTCCTGGTTTCCAGCACCAGTTGAGCGGTAAGTCTCTTGCTATTGGGTCACTTGATATTGTACCAGATTAAATTGTTGCAAGGACTAGAAATGGTGCACGAGAAAATGCCCCAGCATGTGGAGAGCCACCAGTGAGTGGCAGAGGGATTCATTCTTGTTATCTGCTTTCCTCCTAGGCACAGATCCCTTTGGGGGTTTGTAGGACCCACATACTGAAGTTCACCTCAACCCCCATCCAGCAGACCAACTCAGCATCTGGTGAGTCTTAGAACAATGTCACTGGAGGTGGCCTGGATGGGAGGGGAATTTGGGGGAGAATGGATCCATGTATATGTATGGCTGAGTCTCTTTGCTGTTCACCTGAAACTATCATAACATTGTTAATTGGCTATACCCCAATACAAAATAACAAGTTAAAAACAACAACAGTGTCATTGGAGAGCACCTGGGACCAGAGAAGGTCAGGGACTTGTCCAAGTTCACACAGCTAGGCCTTGGCCATGCCAGGGTAAAAATAAGCTCTCCTGCCTCCCAGCCTGGCACCTTCCCATTGCAGGCTCCAGGATCCACAGCTCTTGTTCTTAGGGAGGCACTAGCTCTCCAGGATTGATCCTGCAGCGTGCAGGGCTGAGGGAGGTGGGGAGCAGGGAGGCAGGATGCATCTCAGGCTCATCCATGAAGGGCAGAGGTGGGTGGCATCTGCCAGGCTTCCCTCATCACTGCCTTCTCCAGGTGACGAGGGGGTCATGTCCAACTCATCTGCATGGCTTGGGCTCATCAAAGGCCCTTGCCTTGCACCTGGGAGCTTACTCTGATTTCATTCACACTCACTTGGCTATTCTTTGCTCATCCCTTCTCTCGATCGTTTATTCTGTAACCACTCCCTGAGGCCTGCTGTGAGCCTGGAGACCAGTCGGACCTAGCAGGCCCTTAGTATGGCATGGCAGTGAATAGTGTGGACTCAGGCTAAACTCCCTGGGTTCAAATCCTGGTCTGCTGGTTGCTAGCTCTGTGACCTTGGGCAAGTTGCTTAACCTCTCAGTGCCTCAGATTCTTCTGCTTTAAAGAGGAGATAATGATGTTCTAGTTACTACTGCTATATAACAAATCACCCCCAAACATAGCGACTTTATGTAAGAACAGTCACTTGATTACCACAGTTTCTATAGCTCAGGATTTAAGATGGGCTCCACTGAGCAGTTCTGGCTCAAGGTTCCCCATGTGGTCCCTGGCCTTTGTTTCTGGGCTCATCTGTGTTTCCCCACAGTACGCATCCCATTTGATGACCTGGCCTTGGAAATCTTGTAGTGTCACTTTAGCCATCAGTCCTAGCCCCCCAGATTCAAGTCGGGGGGTTATAACATAGCCCCACCTCTCCATGGCAAGAGTGTCAGAGTTCTAAGGAGAGTGTGTGGGCTGGGAGTTATTAGTGCCAATGTCTTTGGAAATAGTCTGCCAGAAGTGTAAGAGTAAGATGAATCAAAACACAGGAAATATCTAGAACAAAGCCTAGGCATTGTAAACAAATGGTAGCTATACATAGTCAAGGGTGATTTTGACCAGATGCAATTCCTTGTGATATGCTGACTTTAGGACCTGACTCCTTCTACTAACTGGCAGTATTTCCCATTTAGGTACTGAGGGATCTATGGGAGTTCAACAAGCCGAGGCTAGTGGGAAGGCATTCCATGCAGAGGGAACTGGCTGTGTAAAGATGTGGAGCTGGAGAGTGGAGTCCCTGGGGCAGGGACTTAGCCTCACTTGGCTGGGGCTCCCATATGTGGGAAGCCAGGATGGTGAACTGAGGCCGAGTTGAGAAGAGGTCACTATTGGGTTGGCCAAAAAGTTTGTCTGGGTTTTGCCATTTGGCCAATCCAACATAAAGGGTTTGTTTGATGCTATGGGTCCCAGGGAGCCCTTGGGTGAAGTATGAGGAGCAGGAGTGCCCCCTTGGAAGAGCTGCTTCTGAGTTGGCATCAGTAGGACTGGGGTGGGGGTATAGGGAGAGAGGACAGGAATGAGGGGACTCATACCCAGGTGTTTGCCTGGGGTGTTTGCATCAACTTTGCATGTGCTGTGCACACCCACCCGGCTTGCTTTCCCACCCCTTCCAGTATACTGGATGCGTGTGTGCATGCGTGCTCAGTTGCTCAGTCCTGTCTGACTCTGCAACCCCATGGACTGTAGCCCACCAGGCTCCTCTGTCCATGGGATTCTCTAGGCAAGAGTACTGGAGTGGGTTGCCATTTTCTTCTCCAGGAGATCTTTCCAACCCAGGGATTGAACCCGTGTTTCCTGTGTCTCTTGCATTGGCAGGTGGATTTTTACCCCTGAGCCACCTGGGAAGCCCAGTATATTGCATACTTTGCCGTTTAGTCTCTGCTTAGATTGGCTCTCCTGCAGAGGAAGGTAAAGGTTGCCACCCTCTGGGAAGATGATTACTTTGGAGGAGGGTTCTGAAGGAGCCTGGCAGCTGGCAGGGCCAGAGAATATCCAGTGGTCACCTCCTCTGTCCCCACACCCTCATGGAAAACAGCCCCTGCACCCCTCATTGTCTCCCCTTCCTCCTCTGCCACATTGCCGGGTCCAAATGGAACTGACCCTGAGGGTCATGGTTCCCAGCCCCGCTCACATCGCAGGTGGGGAAGCTGAGCCCTGCTGATTTGCTCCACATCCCATAGCAAGTGAATGGAGGAACCCACACTGGCCCTCCAAGTGGCTGTGGCCACGTTCGGTGGTCCTGGGGCTCCTCCCCACCAGGCCCTCCACTTGCCACTCCCCATCTGCCTCTGAGGCCAATGCATCCCTCCTGAGGGCAGTCATGGCTGGGAATATGATTTCAAGGGAAAAAAAAAGAAAGTCTTAGCAGCCGTGTGGCCCTGCATCACTTCGTCTCTCTGAGCTGTGATTTTCTCATCTGTAAAAAGAAAAGCATGAGAACACTGGCCCCAGCTGGGTTGTCTTAAGGATTAGATGAGCCCCCCATGCTGACCTCTTATCTTTCTGATGCTGGGGCTGCACCTGGAAAGGAAGCTGTCAGGGGTTACTCAGATGGGACGTTTGAGCTAAGATTTGGAGGCATGGCAGGGCTAAGGCTGAAAAAGGAGGGAACCTTGATCCTGAAAGCGCTGAGCTGTGATTGAGCTGTGCAGCCCTCCCCTGTATATGAGAAAGTGTCCAAGGGGGAGATTGGGGTGCTGTCCCCTCTGGGGGCAGCCTCCTCCCCCTAGCACTGAGAGGAAGGATGTGATGAGGGATGGCTTCCTGGAGGAAGAGTTTGTGGAAACTGAGAGGGAAAGAAGAACTGAGGCAGATAGTGGTTCTCTGGGGTCTGGCTTTCCCCAAGTCCCTGCACTGCAGCCATGAGATCCAGCCCTGAGCTCTCGCCGAGCCAACCTTGACTCCTGGAGCCCATGATGCCCAGCGAGGCTGGTACTCCAAAGGAGATAGCGGTCCTAGTCCAGGCTGCTTCCAGGAAGCTGCGTCTATGGGGCCTGTCTGTGCATCTGCACGTACCTCCGCAAGCCCGTGCGCTGGTGCTGAGTGCCCATAAGTATTTGCCTGGGAATGCACTCTCAATGTATTTTTGTATGTCTACATATATGCATTTGCAGGCCCCATGTGACACCTCCTTGTAAAAGCAGACAGGCTAGAATACATCTAAAAGGGGACAAGGAGATCCAACCAGTCAATCCTAAAGGAAATCAACCCTGAATAGTCATTGGAAGAACTGATGCTGAAGCTCTAATGCTTTGGCCATCTGATGTGAAGAACTGACTCACTGGAAAAGACTCTGATGCTGGGAAAGATTGAGGGCAGTACTGGGAGGCTCCCGGAGGAGGTGTCTCTACCCGGAGGGCTGGCTGCAGACAGCAGGGGCAGAGGAGGTGGCCAGGTGGCAGCCCGGTGCTGTCCTGGGTTCTGCCAGCCCCAGGGCCTCCATCCACACTGGGTGTGGGGAGGATTGGGGGTCCTTACCTGCAGATACTTTTTTTTTACCTGATTGTGCAGTGCATGGAATCTTAGCTCCCCAACTAGGGGTCGAAGCTGGGCCCCCACCAGCACAATCCTAACCACTGGACCACCAGGGAAGTCCCCTGTGAATACTTTTGACCTCCTAGGAGGCAGAAACCCTACAAATTCAGAACACCCTGGTAAACCAGGTCCCAGATCAATGGCTGAAGCTTAGGACTGTGTGGGGTTGACCTCGCATTGTTTCGTCTCCATTGCTCACCAAAGTGACTTCATAGATGCTTCAAACCAGCAAGGCCTGGGAAGGTCAGGGCATTGATTCGCTTGCTTCCAAGGGTCCATGACCAACCCCATCCCTGGACCAGCTCCCAATTACTGGGAAGTCCTTCCTCTGGATCTAACCTAAGTCTTTCCTGCTGTGTGCTCCCTTCTTGTGAACTTGTTCAACCCTGCTCTGTGGAGCCAAGCTCATCAGCAGCCTGCTTTGAGTGGTGGCCAGTATTTTTACAACTTGTTTTCATGAAGTTGGTTTGAAGTCTTCCTGCATTCCCAGAATGTCAGACCCGCCCTGATTCACAAGGATTGACCAAAACAGGATCTGTGCCAATGAGAAGAATCTAAGGACTTAGTCATCCTCCTTGGATCATCTTCATATTCTCCTGCTTTCCTTCCAGTAAAAAAATAAAAAGAAAGATTAGCTCAGATGGCCAGGAGGATGTAAATAGGCTCAGATGGCCAGGAGGATGTAAATAGACTCAGATGATTCTGATGGTGGACAGGAGAGGTCAGTGTTCAGACTTTGCAGGGGCCTGTAACCTCAGATATGTAGATGACACCACCCTTATGGCAGAAAGTGAAGAGGGACTAAAAAGCCTCTTGATGAAAGTGAAAGAGGAGAGTGAAAAAGTTGGCTTAAAGCTCAACGTTCAGAAAACAGGTCATGGCATCTGGTCCCATCACTTCATGGGAAATAGATGGGGAAACAGTGGAAACAATGTTAGACTATTTTGGGGGCTCCAAAATCACTGCCGATGGTGACTGCAGCCATGAAATTAAAAGACATTTACTCCTTGAAAGGAAAGTTATGACCAACCTAGATAGCATATTCAAAAGCAGAGACATTACTTGGCCAGCAAAGGTCCCTCTAGTTAAGGCTATGGTTTTTCCAGTAGTTATGTATGGATGTGAGGGTTGGACTGTGAAGAAAGCTGAGCCCCGAAGAATTGATGCTTTTGAACTGTGGTGTTGGAGAAGATTCTTGAGAGTCCCTTGGACTGCAAGGAGATTGAACCAGTCCATTCTAAAGGAGATCAGTCCTGGGTGTTCTTTGGAAGGAGTGATGCTAAAGCTGAAACTCCAGTACTTTGGCCACCTCATCATGTGAAGAGTTGACTCATTGGAAAAGACCCTGATGCTGGGAGGGATTGTGGGCAGGAGGAGAAGGGGATGACAGAGGATGAGATGGCTGGATGGCACCACTGACTCGATGGACGTGAGTTTGAGTGAACTCCAGGAGTTGGTGATGGACCAGGAGGCCTGGCATGCAGCCGTTCATGGGGTCGCAAAGAGTTGGACACAACTGAGCGACTGAACTGACTGACTGAACTGACTGAGCTCAATTCAAGCCTGCGTTCTGGCTGCCTGCCACCTGGGGGTCTTTGACAGTGTCTGAGCTACATAGCCTCATCTCTGAAATGGGAAAATAAATGGCACCTACCTCATAACTGTCTGGGGTTGGGGAATCCAGAAGCAGATCGTGAGACACGAATTCATGTGAAACTGAGTTACTAGGAAGTTTTCTGGAGGAAGAGGAAAGGGTTGGGAATTACTAAGAGAATAAGAAAAGTGGAACCAGAAACAGAAGGAGCAGCAAGAGCGTGACTTCAAGCCAAGCCCCTGGGAGGGAAACTTGGCTGGGCCCCCAGAGCTGGCTGCCAGGGGCGAGGTCGCTGCAGAACTTAGACCTCGCCTGGGGGGTGCTCCCTGGCAAAGGACCCCTGAGGGGCGGCTGTGCCCACAGAAGAGGGGATTTCGGCAGTTCTGATGGCAGTTCACCCACACGTCTCCACAGGTGCTGGCCTCGGGAGGAACAGAGACCCAGGATGGTGAAGGGGTCTCAGCGATGTGCGTGGGGGACAACAGAGGCAGAGTTCTCCAGGCACAACCTGGCTCTGAGGAAGCACTGTTAAGTGTCAGCTCTTCCCGCCTGTTAGAAAGGGCTGCAGAGTGGGTGCTCCGGGATCATGTGGTCAGCAGCCCGCAGGATCTTCTGAGAGCTGCCCTGTGCCTCTCTTCTGCCCCCCAGCCCCAGGCGCAGTCCCTGTCCCTCAGCACCCAGAGGTAGATCCCTCAGAGTGCCCCAGGACTCTCCCTGACTGCTTGACTCAGGCAGTGGCTCCAGCCCTGCCAGGGCTGGTCTGATGCCCTGATGTCACCCCCTTCTAGAAAAGTCTGCCTCTATGCCACCCCCACCTCCAGCCCCACCTGCACTGCAGCAGGGACTGGGGACAACCTGGAGGTTGCACAGAGCTGTGGAGCCCTGAGCACCAGGGAGGAAGTTGAGGCCAAGGGGCCCATCCCCCACCTGAATTGAATTTGGCTTTTCTTCCCAGCCCAGCCCACCCACTCAGCTGTGCCTACTGGACTTTTTCCATAGAAAGTGCTCAGGATTGCTCATGGAACTCGTGTGGGTCAGCGTATCCCAGGAACAAATAAATAGAAGTGGTGCATCCAGGACTCTGATGGCTTTAACTGGTGATGTCAGCCTGGGTTGGCCCTGATGGAACTTGTCCCAGTCGTTCTCCTGCACCTGTGATAGCCCAAGGGATGTCACCCTAAGCTGGCCTCTCCACGCTGGCCTTTGGGGGGTCTAACTCCCACAGAGCATGACAGGTCTGGATTCTAGTCTGACTCTTTCACCTGTGTGACCTTGGACAAGTCACCTGCCTTCTCTGAGCTGCAGTGCCCCTTGTTTCTCACCAAAGTTTTATACACACCCACCTAAAAGCAGATGGTTTCAGCATGGTTAATCCCTGCTTGATTCATACCCCGAGAGGTGGAGTGATTTGCTTCTGCTTGTATAACAAAAGATGAAGGTGAGAGGGCCAGGATCCACTTCCCCCAGCCTCTCATGCCTGTTTATCTGAGCACCTTGACCAGCTCTGCTGTGGTCCCTACCAGCTTCAGTCTGATTCAGAACCTGAGCTAACCTCCCAGTGGCCAGGATGAACTGAGCCAGACACCAGAGTGGTCAGTCACTGCTGTTTAGTCAATTAGCCCCTCATACCACATATGTAAGAGGTTCCATGCTCAGATGGGCAGGATCCTGATTCACCGGGCTTAATGTCCAGTCTGCTGCAAAGCTGCCCCCCATCCTGAAGCTCGGGGCACCTGCAGACCCTAGGGGTGAAGGTGGACATAGGGTGGAGGCCCCAGAGAAGGAGATGGCCTGAAGCGCCTGGTCCCAGGAGCAGGCAGGAGTGGCTGACGACTGGGGGTGCAGGGGAAACAAGTCTGCTTATTCTGCCTAGGCTCGGCTGGAGGGTGGCTTTGATCCACCGCCAAGGCCCCCTGGCCCTCTGGCCCAGGCCTCCCGGGGCACACCGGGGAGCTCAGGAAATATGTGTTGGTGACTGGATTTGTGTTGTCTAGACGCTTGGGAGTCAGATAAAGTATGAATCCTGGCTCTGCCGCTTGCTTAACTGTGCCCTTGAGCAGGAGACCTAAACCCTCTTGAGACTCTGCTTTGGCATCTGTAGAATGTGCTGTAATGCGAGGTTAAGAGGGCTAAGTGAGAGGACAGACAGGGAATGTCGGCCTCATGCAAAGCCGTGGCAGCCCTCCATAAATGGTGGATGGTGTCTTCATAGAGGGACTCTGCATGCGCCAGGCCAAGTAGGAAACACAGGAGATGAACGAGGCCCCATCGCATGGTTTGGAAGTTTGCAGTATACAAAGCCCAGTCAGGTCCTGCTTACTGGGTCTCCCTAAATCCCACGAGGCCGTCTGGGCTGAGTTGTGGCCTCTCCATCTGACAAATGAAGACCCTGAGCTTAGAGATGAGACCGACCTGCCTTTCAGTGGCCCAGCCACACCCAGAACCAGGTCTCCCAATTTTCACTCTCCTACATGTACCTCAACCTTCCCCCCTTTAGAAGCCAGGTCCTGCCTTCTGGAAGCTCTTCATGAAAGATGCTGGGAAGGTGGAGGGCAGGGAACAGGGAGAGGTGTCAGCTCAGATGTCAGGGAGCTGAGGGTGCATACTGGTGGCTTTAGCCTAGAGTGGGTCACTGTGACCAGTAGGCCCAGAGTGAGGGGACAGGAGGGGGTCATGGGTAAAAGTAAGCTGAGGTGAGTGCAGAGAAGGAGAAAACCAGTCGTGGGGTCCACAGGTCATTCCCTCAGTCTGAGCCAGTGGGCACTCCCAGCCTGGTGAACCAACAGCAGCTGGGCCCTCCTATCTGGGTCCCTTTGCAGATGGGGCTGGAATGTAAGGGACTTTAAAGAGTACGGGGTCTGTGGGAGATGGCCCTCAAGTCATGGCCTCGGCCCTTGAGGGTGTATGAGTCAGCTCCGAAAATAAGGCCGACATTGAAGCATGGGGACCGTTCATGTGAGGAGCACTTTCTAAAAGGCAGACTTAGGAGGCCAAGGCTGACTTAACCACCCAGCTGATCCTCAGCGAGGAGGAGCCACCAATTCAGGTGGCCTGAGCCCCACAGAAGTGAGCTGGTGGGCAGGGAGTCAACAGATAGGTCTGGTCTAGACTTTCCTGGGCCCAGGACAGAAGCACAAATGGAGGCCACACACAGAACAAACCAAGAAACTGTTGAGTAAGATAGTGTCATTGTCCTGCTTTGTAAAGTTATGGTTTTATATGACTGAAAGGAACCAAATTTCAAGGAGGACAATTGTCCTTACACATCCAGGTATTGTGTTGGTGGGCTGGTGGAAATTTGGATGAGTAATAAGACATATTTCATATGTTATTTATTTCATAAAATATATTTTGTTGTCTTCATGTTAGCAAGATCACTATAATTGTTATAATCAAGATTTTCATGTCATTTGAAAATTGTATATTGATGATAGTAATCTAAAGGATCAAAATAAAATGCAGTTCTATTTAAAGTATATAGAATTTTAATAATTTCCATAAAAAATGTAAATTAAATGCAAAGAAAGGAAATTTTATATTTTCAAAAATTATTTTATTCCTTGAAATTATCTAGGAAATTAAAACTATATGCATCATAATGAATATTTAATTTAAAAAACATTTAAATATATGTGATATAGTAATTAATTCAAAGTTTTGAAAATTTTATAAAAATGAAACTATTCATTTGTAATGAAACTATTCATTTTTGTGTTTAATGTCCATCTAGTTGTAAAGAATTAGTATCACATTTCGTGCTACATTAATCTGAGTAATATGAATTGTTAAATACTGTAAGATGTTTCTCAGCTGCCATGTGCATTTATTGTGAATACCACACTAATTCATGAGTACTTTTAGAACCACAAATTGCAACAGGGAGACAAGCCAAAAAAAAAAAAAAAAAAGAGGATGCTCAGCATTACTGGGAAATGGATATTTTGTTATGTAAGAAGTTGCCACTCTCTGAAAGGATCAGACAAGTTTGATTTGTCCGCCTGGCCCCCCCACAAGCATTCTTGCCACTTAGTCTTCCTCCTGCCAGTAGCATCCTCCCCTTCCCTCCCTCTACCCTACTCTCAACCCTGTCAGCAACTGTGCATCCCTCAGACCTTCATCTGGACAGAGTCACCTTTTGTTCCTCAAACCCAAGGAATGAAGAGTTCCTCTGGGGCCTGAGCAGTGTTAGGAGAGCAGATGAGGCTTGTGGTCCCATGGATGCTGTGTGACAGAAGCTCCTGTATGTTCTGTAATGTATTGGTAAGCCTGTGTTTGTGATGTGTGGGGCTCAAGGCAATGCCCCTTCTTCCTTGAGCCTAAGGGTGATACAGGAGACGTCTTCTTGCCAATGAGATCCCTGCCCTGCGCTAACGATAGATAAATGACAGTGCTTACACCACACCTGGAGCTTGAATCTAGGTATTGGCAGCCACTATTTCATCGCTTTCATATAAGCTTTTCTTCACTTACTTAAAGCCTATGTTCACTTCCTCTGATCCTTCATTTCATTGTAGACTATCAGGCCATAGCAGTCTTGCAGTACAACTCTGTGATCCTTCAGGTGAGGGAGCTGAGCCTCAGAGAGGCACACTGGTGCACATAATATCACACAGCAGAGAAGCTCTCTGACCGGGTTTCCCGGTGCAGACGATGGGTGTTGCATTTGAGTTTCAGGTAAGATCTGAATAGGTGTCGCTTTGTCCCAGTCAACTTCCCTTCCTTCATCAGACTCTGCCTGGGGAGGGTCTTCCTTCATCTGCACCTGCCCCGGGGAGCTCCTGTTGGGGGATGAGGGCTCTGTTAGGAGAGCCACTTCCTGTTTGGGGCCAGGCACTTCCTTCAAGTGACTCACTGGCCCCGTGCTGGGAAGCCAAGGTGGGGGTGGAGACGGGCCTGGCCTGCCTCCTCCCTCGCCTGCTCCCCGGGCTGGGCGACCCTGAAATGAAGCAGTGCCACAGAATGGATGCAGAAGATGGGCGATGGAAGGGGGATGCTAGGCCGTTCTCATCCAGCCTGGCAGGCGGGACAACTCAGGCTACAGTGGGCACGAGGGCAGCCTCCACATGCAACTTCTCCCACACACATCAGGTTTTCGGGTGCCCGCTGCCCAGTGGAGCTGGGACCCCCACAGGGGAAACTTGGGATACTTCCTCTGTCTTGCAGGCCAGTGAGGTGTGATGGAAAGAGCAGTAGGTCGGGGGTCATGGACCTGAATTTCTGAATCAACTTTCTAGTGACCTTGTCAATTCCTGGCTGCTCTCCAGGCTTCAATATCCATGTCTGTCTGATGGTGGAGGGCTTGATGGCTGTGACATGTTGTGGCAAATTGTTATTGCAGGATTTACATTTAACAGATACAGGTTTGAATCCTGCCTCTGCCCCCTTGCTGAGTGTGTCTATCTCTCAGAGCCTCCATTTTAAAATTTGAAATGATAATCATCACTTTAAGCAATTTACATAATTTAACCCTCACATCAACCCTATGGGGTAGGTTTTATTATGATTATTGCTTTATACATAAGGAGCTTGAGGCACAGAGAGGTTAAGTAACTTGCCCAAGGTCACATAGCAAGAGCCAAGATTTTAACTTAAGCAGTCTGACCCTGGTGTGTGTGCCGTTAACAACTATGTTCTTGCTACTTAAATTGTTGGCCCTGGATCTGCGGCATCAGCATCACCTAAGAGCTTATTTAAAAAAAAAAAAAAAGGAGTAGAATCTCAGCCCCCAGCCTAGACCTACTGAGTTGGACTGCCTTTCAACAAGATCCCTAGGTGATTTGTTTGAGAAGCCCTGCTCTATTTATATCCCACTGTCACTTAGGCCTTAGGATCATTGTGAGAGATGAAGAAAATAAGTGTTTTATAAACTGTAAATTACAGTGCATTCAGGGCTCTTTGAGAAACCTGGGGGCTGGATGTGGAGGCAGGACTCGGGGCACACCAGGAGTCCATCTCCCAGTAGCTGGATGTCATTTCAAAGCTGTCTAGGAGCCCAGTTCTGTCCCCCCGCCCATCCAAGGCTGAGTCTTGGCAGTGCTTCTAGCTGGTATGTGGCTCCAGGCCCCGACTGGGTGGGAGAAGCTCCTCCTGTTGGCTTGGTGTTGGGCTGGACACCAGCTTGAGCTGCCCCTGCCCTGGGCCCCACCCTGGCTCTGGCTCTGGCTCTCTGGGTGATATAGGCAGACCTCGGGCCCCACCAGCCTCAGTGTCACCTCCTGGGCAGTGCGGCAGCACCCTCCAAAGCCTGCGGTGCTGACCCAGCACCCCTTCTCCTCGCTCCACGGCCTGTCACTACGAAGTCATCTCCCCTCCCAGTTCCTGGGCAGGAGGGCTGAAGGAGCTGGCAATGGGGGAAGCGGTGCATGAGTCAGAAGTCAGCCGCATAGTTACGGTGCTCCAGATCCCGCCTCCAGCCCACCCAGGCCTCCCTCAGCGGCTGCCTTAGAACAGCTGGTTTGGCATCTACCTCCAAAGAAGCAGGTCTCAGGGCAGCACGAACAGGCCTCTGCCTCCCAGGAGCCAGACGCAACCCCAGGTTCCACCCTGGGGTGGCTGGCCCTTAGATCATGTTTCTGTGGGTCCTGGTGGGGGCAAGAGTGGTTCCGGGAGCAGGCTGTACTGGGTTAGGGCCGGTTTGTGGGCAGCACGTGTGGAGGTGCTTGTGTAGGATCTCACAGTCTACCACCACATTACACGGGCTCCCCCACCCACTCGGTGGCTTCCCTAGAACAGGAACTGAATGCAGCCCATCCCTGGTCCCCATACCCAGCACAGGATGGGCTCAGGGTGGGGGCTCACTAAGGGCCCGAGGGAGGGGAGAGGCAGCATGGATGTATGTGTGATCTGACCGGATTTGTCCCCTCAGCTCTCCCAATGAAGTGACATCACCACCTCCATGGACAAGACCCCTCTCCCCCAGGAGCCCAGCTCATAGCCGCTGGTACCTTTTTCCAGGTAAAGGAAAAAGCAAAGAAGGAGGCAGGCAGAAAGGAGTTGGAGGCAAGCTTCAGAGAACAGCCCACTGGGTTCCAGAATGATGTTCACTTTCATGGGAGTGGTAAGCTGCAGTTCATGGGAAAAGAGGAAATAAGAATTATTATTCCATTTTATAGGCAAGAAAGAAAAAAATAATATTCTGAGTAGAGTTATCTGTTGCTCTCTGCAGTGGACTAGATACTTACCTAAAGCACCTTATAGGTATTAGCTCATTTAATCCTCACAACAGCCCATGAGGCTGGTGCTATTATCTCCATTTCACAGATAAGGAGGCTGAGGTGTGAGGCCTTAAGGAACCTGCTGAGTTAGTAAGTGGTAGAACTGGGTTCCAAACTCAGCAGGCTGGCTATGGGTGCACATTCCTAACCATTATAATTTACTGCCTCTCTAGAGCCAGGCATTAAACTGAGTTTCCTTGACTTTCAGTTTAGAGGTTTGATGGATTCCCATTTCCAGGGGAGATTTGTATTTTTAAAAACGAATCCTGGAGAAAGTGATGCATCAGCCAAAGGAATGAATGGCAAATGGTGGAATTAGAGGCCTGAATCATGGAAGGAGCATGAACCATCAGGGTTTCCTGGGCCAGCCAACCCCTAGGGCTTTCCTCCTCAGCGTTTGAGCAAGGTCCGAAAGGAAACCTGGCTGTCTGAAAGAGGAGAAGAGAAGCTTAGGCCCCAGGTCCTCAGATTTGCCTGGAAGTAGCCCAGTTTGTGCTCTTCTTGGAGTGCTGTGATGAGGAGAGATGCAGGTGGCAGTGAGGAAATCAGTATTCTGTGCTAATTCTGAGGTCGTCTTGTGCTAGACCTGGAACACATAGCAGAGGGTTCAGAAAAAACTGTGGGAGAAAATACTTGAGACTTTTTTTAGTAACTTAATTTTTTTCTGTAAATAGGGAAAAGGCTAATTATTATTCAGAGGCAGAATTGGGAGCAGGCTCAGAAGTGGCTCTGCGGTTGGGTGGTTTAAGAGGCTCCGATATGGTCCTTCGTTCCTTCGTTCGCACATTTAACCGGTGCAAACGGGAGTTTCCTTGGTGCTGACCTCGTGCAAGAACACGGGTCTGCTGCGCAATGATTCCTCTAGCAGGGACGGGGGCCTGGGGGAGCTCGTGTCCCTGTCTCCTGCAGGGTCACAGATATCTGCAGACTCTTCAGGAAAGCTGGGCCAGATGGATGAGAAATCTCCACCTGGGGAGGCTCTCAGCCTGGCGAGCCAGGCAGCCACAGAAACAGATAATTACCATGCACAGAGGCCTGTGATCATGTCTCAAGAGCTCTGCCTGGTGATGGGAGGACAAAGAAGGAAGCAGTGGGCTTCTGCAGGAGGGTGCACTTGTTAAGATGGACAGAATTTGGGGTGGGGGCGGGAGGGCACTCCTGGCAGAGGGCCCAGCACCAGCAAAGGCTTGCGGGAGCAGGGAAGACTGCGAGGTGCTGTGTTGCTTGGAGCACAGTCGTATGAGGAGGCGCAGGGGCAGGTGAGGTGAGACAGGTAGGTGTGAGGGGAAAGAAGCAAGAGAGGTTCCTAAAATGGCAGGACTTGCTTCTCCTCCCATCCCCAGGGCCTGCTTCAGAAGCCTGTTTGTATAATAACCCTGCTATTTTGCATAAATAAATAAAATAAATCATTGCTCACCATTCCCTCAGGGAGCAAAAACCGGGCAGAGACAAGTTTGCTCAGGGCCTGTCTCCGCCAGACTCTGCTTCCGCCTGCCCTCCTCTTCAGGGCTCCCTCCTTCCAGAGACTCGGGGAGAGGCATCGGAAAAAGCCAGCCTGGTTCCTGTGACTGAATCACTGGGCGCCTGGGAGGGACTGGGGCGTCCACTGGGGAGGGAGGAGAGACTGGGGAAGTCTCTCGCCTCACCAGGCCCCAGGCTGGCCCATGCTCACTCTGCCTGCTCCTGGGGAACCTGTCACTGCTGCTGTGGGTGGGGGCAGGCTGCCCCTCTTAAGAGGGCCTACCTTCTGTTCTGGTTTAAAGAGGAGCCTGCCGGCCCTCCAGGGAGGGAGGGGCCTGTCTAGAGGTGCATACAAGCCTATTCAGGCCAGTCTGCTGGGGACCCACCAGCTGTACAGGGTATTTCTGCAGGGATGGAAGGCCGGAGGGAATAGCTCCAGGTCTTCCCTGGTGCTGACATTTGATGACTGTCATAGTCTGAAATCCAGGGCTAGTTTGAGATCCCTGTTAGATTGCACCAGGATTCTGTGATTGTACGAGCCTTGGGGGAGGCTATTCTAAGACTGGTTAGAGAGTATGTGGGCTGTTCCTAGTGACTGCTCATCCCAGTCCACAACCCTGATTTGGAGAAAGAGAGACCCAAGGAGAGGTCCTTTCTGTGCCAAGGGAACCCAAGGGTCTTGGGCAAAGTCCTGAGCTTGGCCCCCATTCAGATACCCTAAGCTTTTCTCTCAAAGAATGAACTCCCATGACAGGGGGCTGCTGGCCCACCAGGCCCCAGGCATGCAAGTCAGTCCCCCAAGGGCCTCCACCAAGGATGCAGCTCAACAAACCTGTTCTACCCTCTAGCAGCCTCAACTTCCTCGTCCATAAAATGGGGATCTGGTACTTGCCCGTGGAGCTGGGGCCATGCTTCAGTGAGACAATATGTGTGGAGACTTTGTACACTGTAAAGTGCTGTGTGTGGTTATAATCATAGCTGCTGTTGCTCTGATGAGGTCTCCTCGAAAGGAGGAGCCATCTGATTCTCTGTAGATCTCTCTTGGGTCCCAGCATTGTAGAGGCTTCTGAAACATTTACCACATGAGCTAGAGAGCCTTGGGTATGGAACAGATAATTCCAGAGGCTGTGGTTCCGAGGAAGGAGGAAGAAGGAGGAGAAGCAGGGAGCACTCCCTACAGGAGGGGCAGAAGCACCCACATTTGGGGTGAAGCCAGCCTGCTGGAAATGCCCCTGGAGGAAGAGCCATCAGAAATCTTCTGGGACAAAGTGTTGGGTAAACAGGAGGCCCTGGCACCAAGGTGAAAAGAGATTAATAGTGATCCTAATTAGGGCGTGGTTGATTCTTTGATGGCTCCTGTTGAGCCCCAGCCTAAGCCACCAGTAGCTTTTCCCCCAAAGAATGAGTGGCTGTGACGGGGGTGGAGTTGGGGGGGAGTATGCTGGCCCACCAGGCCCCCTTCCCAGGCCCTCCTGCCCCCGCCCCTCCCCACTGGCAGCTGCTTCAGTGACAGACTTCCTTCCTGCCCTCTGTCTGCCTCTTGGCTGATTTCATTAGATTCTAGGGCTTTCTCTGAGGCCCAGAGAAATAGAGTAACTTGCCCAGGGCCACACAGTGAGATGTAGCAGCCCACATCTCTCAGTTTAAGCCATCTGACGAGGCCCGGGCAATGGGGAAGATAGTGACTTTGAGCATTTCTCAAAAGCTAAGCACGGAAGAGCAGTGGGGAGGAGCCTGGAATCTGCTCGGCACCCCCATCTCCAGCCGCAGCTCTGTGGCCGGGGGACTTGTTCTGTGGGTTTGGTGGGTTGTTTGGAGAAACAGCCCAGCTGTTGAGCTGCCTGGGGATGCCTTGCTGCTGCCCCACTAGGGCCCCAGTGGCCTGGGAGGCTACTGTTGGCAGCAGACCCCACAGTCACCACCAGATGGAACTGACATGGGGCTTAACTTCCTGCCGGAGCCCTCAGCCCTGGGAGAGGCCCTGCTCACCCTCCCTGCCACCACGCTTTCCCTTTGCTGTCCGCCTAGTGAGACCCCTCTTGTGCTAGAAGTCATCCCTTACTTCTGAGTTCTAGTGACATCCACCCTCTCCAGGAAGCTGCCCTGCAGTGCTACTGGAGGAAACACAAGAGTTGTGGGTTCAGAAGAGACCCTGACCTGGCAGGGCTGGGTTCCTGGAGGAGGGGCTGCTGCACTGAGATGAGTAGATGGACGGAGTGGCCCTGACCTAAGGTGGCTTCCCAGGTACAGCTGCCTTGGGAACAGGGGATGGGCATGCAGCGAGGAAGGACCACAGGGAGGCCCTGGTCTTGCCCCAGGGCCATGTTCCCCAAGCACTATAGGGAGGAGTCCCCACTGCCTTGTGCCGTTTACCCCTTGGGTTTCACTCTAAGTCAGGTGTGGAGCCGTCACTGTGAGTTATCCAGGCCATGACTATCTATACCTGGGTTCCTGTCGAAGATGGTGGTGGCCCCTAGGCAGAGATGGGGGCCCAGGATGACCAGGCTTCTCCTCTTGTCACAGGCCTGCCTGCAGCTTTCATCCTGATCTTGACTGCTCCAGTCAGGGGCGGGCTCCTGACTTCCAGGAGGAAGGCTCTTCCCTGTCAGACCAGACAAGGAAGGACTGGGGAGCTTGTCCTTTCATCCTCCTGGAGCAACCCCATCTCTGCTTATCTCCTGAGAATGAGGAGAGAGCAGGTGGTTAAAAGGTTTTAGAAACTGAGTGTTAAAAAGTCCCTTAGAGATCATCGGATGTGGTTTAGACCCTCCCCTGATACAGACAGGAAAGCTGAGGCCAGAGGCTTGTGGAGGTCACCCAGTCTGCTGGTGACTGAGCTCAGTCTCCGCCCACCAGCCCTGGGGCTGGGCTGGGGTTGACACTCAGCGAGGGCAGCCGTAGCTAAGGAGAAGTGGTGATGGTTCCTCCTCCATGTGTATGCCCTGCCTCCTTCCCTGGGGGCTGGAAGGCTGCTGGAGGGGGATGTCAGGTCTCTGCCTCCCTCAGCCCTGAGCCCATGGTGGGAGTGGGGTGGGAGTGGGGTGGGAGAGTCCTCTCTCCTCCCCAGAGTTCTTGGCCCCGCTCTGTGCCCCTGCTGCCCTGGTACCAACCAAAACATTGAACTTGGCCCTTTGAGGTGCGGTTTTCAGTGACACATGCTGTGGCTGTCATAGACATAGAGGGTGGTAGAAATAAGGACAGGCAGACCCTCTAAGGCTGGTGCCTTGGAAAGACCAGGCTTTAGACTTGGCAGCCCTGGCTGCAAATGCTGTCTTCTCCACCATTAGCTGTTTGGTCTTGGCTGAATCATGTAATCTCTTAGGACTAGATTTATTGATCTAGCTATCTATCGATCAATTGATATAGATATTTAAATTAAATGCATATATGTTTAATTATTGGACTTGCCCTGTGGCTCAGCGGTAAAGTATCTCTCTGCAATGCAGGAGGCACAGGAGACATAGGTTCAATCCCTAGGTTGGGAAGATCCCCTGGAGAAGGGCAGGGCAACCCACACCAGTATTCTTGCCTGGTGGGCTACAGTCTATAGGGTTGATAAGAGTCAGACAAGACTGAAGCAACTTAGTATCTATATATATTTAATTATTAGATGATTTTTTTGGTGAGAGTTTTTAATTTCTTATTTTTTTTAACTTACTTCATATCTATTAGGATTTTCTAGGCATGAATACTGGAGTGGATTGCCATTTCCTTCTCCAGGGGATCTTACTGACCCAGGGATTGAACCCAGGTCTCCCACATTGCAGCCAGACTCTACCATCTGAGCCACCAGGGAATCCCTGGTGAGAGTTTTAAAAACTGATTAGAAAATGCAGAGTTCCTACATACTCTCTTTCCCCTACCCCACAGTTTTCCCTGTATTAATATCTTAGGGGGTCCATTTGCTATAGCTGATGAGCCAGTGTTGATACCATATTATTAACTGAAGTCCACAGTCTACATTAGGGCTCACTCTTTGTGTTATATATTCTCTGTGGTTTGACAATTGTGTAATGACATGTATCCATCATTATAGTATCATACAAAATAGTTTCACTGCTCTAAAAATCTACCTGCGCACTCCACTTCCAACCCCTGGCAACCACTAATCCATTTACCACTTCCATGGTTTGACCTTTTCCTGAATGTCATATGGTGGAAATCATATGTATGTAGCCTTCTCTCATTGACTTTTGTCACCAAGCAATATGCTTTTAAGGTCCCTTCATGTATCTTTATGGCTTGATAGCTTATTTCTTTTTGTGAAAAGTGAAAGTGCTCAGTCATGTCTGACTAACCTGCCAGCCTCCTCTGTCCATGGAATTCTCCAGGCAAGAATACTGGAGTGGGTAGCCATTGCCTTCTCCAGGAGATCTTCCCAACCCAGGGATCAAACCCAGGTCTCCTGCATTTATTTTTACTGCTGGGGCTCCAAAATCGCTGCAGATGGTGATTGCGGCCATGAAATTAAAAGACACTTACTCCTTGGAAGGAAAGTTATGACCAACCTAGATAGCATATTCAAAAGCAGAGGCATTACTTTGCCAGTAAAGGTCCATCTAGTCAAGGCTATGATTTTTCCAGTAGTCATGTATGGATGTGAGAGTTGGACTGTGAAGAAAGCTGAGTGCTGAAGATTTGATGCTTTTGAACTGTGGTGTTGGAGAAGACTCTGTGAGTCCCTTGGACTGCAAGGAGATCCAACCAGTCCATTCTAAAGGAGATCAACCCTGGGTGTTCATTGGAAGGAATGATGCTAAAGCTGAAACTCCAGTACTTTGGCCACCTCATGCGAAGAGCTGACTCATTGGAAAAGACCCTGATGCCGGGAGGGATTGGGGGCAGGGAGAAGAGGATGACAGAGGATGAGATGGCTGGATGGCATCACCGACTCTATGGACGTGAATTTGAGTGAACTCGGAGCTGGTGATGGACAGGGAGGCCTGGTGTGCTGCAATCCATGGGGTCGCAAAGAGTGGACACAACTGAGCGACTGAACTGAACTGAACTGAATATTACATTATCGAGATGAACCCTATTCCTCCATTCACCTGGAACCCATATTTCTAACCTGTAAAAGAAGACTGTCAAGCTCTACTTTGGACAATTGTCATCAGAAGATGACACGGGTACAGTGCTCAGCATGGTGCCCTGCAAGCCACCCCCTCTACCTTCCATCACTGGCTCCTTTCACTTTAGCATGATGTTGTCAAGATTCATTCACACTGTATTAATGGCATGTATCAGTGTCTTTTATTGTAACCTTGTGTCCTTTTCGTGCTGTTCTATCTAGTGCCCATTCCTCAGATAGGTAAAATAAGTCTCCAAGGTCACACAGCAAGTGAGTAGAAGGAGACCAAGCTGATAACCAGGCACTGACACTGGGCTTGAGGCCCTTTCCACTGTCAGGAGAGCGCACAGACCTGGGACCAGCGGCAGCAGGGTCTGGGGGCAGTGAGGGCCTGGCAGCTGGCCAGTCGGGGGGAGGGAAGAAGAGCCAAGGAGTGGGTGAGGTGCATTCCCAGGGGTATAAGGGTGGGCGAGGCCCCTGGAGGTATGCCTACCCCCAACATCCTTCACCCACTCCATAGCAGACACTCACTCCATCTGCCTCCTGATTCCCTTCCCTGTGCAAACAGGATGCTGTGGAAGTTCAGGTTAAGAGGTGAGGGCTTTCTCTTGTCCCAGAGCCAGCAGGGCTCCAGGCTGGAGATTTCTTTGGAACTTGGCTAATAGCAGCAGCCCTGGGAGGAGACTTGGAGAACCAAAAATGGGAAGTGATGCCATTAGTCTGGGCAGGAGCGGGACAGGTGCAGAGAATCTGGTCTCTGGGGACTTGTCCCAACCACTTAGGGTCTGGCAGCATGTCTCTGTTAGCAGAACTTTCGGGCCTTTTCAGAAGTACAGTCCAGGAAGCCCCCAGGACTGCCTTGTGCTAGCCACTGGGGAAATGGGAGTAACTCAGGTTGTTCCCTGGGGGAGGCAGGCATGTCATCTGTGCTCCCACAGGCAGCCCAGGAGGGAGGAGGGACTCCTGGAGCCCTGTCATCCAACCTGAGTCTCAGGGAAGGCTCCCTAGAGGAGGTAACATCCTAGCAGAGATGCGAAGCGTCAGGAGGCATTAGCCAGATGATGAAGGGACACCAAGTTCTGGAGTAGTGAGGCTGGAGGAGCCAGATCCCAGTCATTTGTCTTTTAGGAAGCTCTCTGGCTGCAGGTGACAGCTTAGATTGGCCAGGCCAGGCCTACCGCAGGGATTCCCCACCCAGGGGAGAGATGAGACCTGGGCAGCGGCCAAAGGGCTGGTGAGAAAAAAGGCCTTGAGGGATATTACAGACATGTTAGGGGTGGTGAGATGGTCACTATGCTAGTGTGGGTCTGGGTGCCCCCTGGAGAGAGCAAGGAGCCACTGGCGATCTTGAGGGCCCCAGGAAAACGTGTAAAGGAAAAAGAAGTTTACCTCTCAGAGATACCCCTGCAGTTACGAAGAGAATGAAAATTCATGGCAGGTGGGGCGTGAGAGGGGAACAGTTCCAAGAGCCCCGGTCAGCCAAGTCCTGGGCTGAGACCTTGGTGCAGGCAGTTCTATTCCCTCTTTTCCAGACTTGAAATGGAAATTCCATTCCTGGGTGGGTTGTGATGCTCAGTCGTGGTGGATGGGGAGCAGAGGACACATGGGAATCGGTCCTGGGGTTGGGGGTCCTGGGAAAGGAATGTGAGGGCAGGGCTCCTGCGTGCAGAGTGCCCACCTGCTGTACCTCTTCCATTGCAGCCGTGTGCCCCGCTGCCACCGGTTCTCCCTCCCCCCAGGCATCTGACCTTTTTCAGAAGTCAAGACAAAAGCTGCAACCAAGGCTCGGGGAAGAGCCCTGAGTGGCTCTGGCTACAGGGCAAGTCATTGGCCAAGGCAGGGTGAATCCAGTCCTCTTTCTACATATACCAGCTGCCTCTCCCATTCCTGGGGAAGTGTGATGGCCAGCCTGACAGTAGAGGTCCTCATTTGGGGATGCACAGGGTAAGATGTGGTTCCCTGGCTATGGATTTTGCTCTTTTACCTCCTCTGGAAGGCTGTGGATTTTTTCTTAATTATTTTTTTTTTTGGTTGCGGTGCATGGCTTGTGGGATCTCAGATCCTCCATCAGGGATTGGACCCAGGCCCTTGTCAGTGAAAGCATCAATTCCTAACCAGTGGACCACCAGGGAATTCCTACCCTGACACACTCCTTCTGGAGAGGAATAAAGGAAAAATGAGAGGGTCTCCTACCTGCTGACCCACCCCCCGGCCTCCCAAACCCCATGGGAGCTAAGCTGACTGCAACAGCATCCCCATCCAATACTGTCGCCCTGAGCCCTGAGCCCTGGACTCGGCTCAGCTCGGAGAGCCCCCAGCATCTGTTCTGTGTTCACATGCCTCCCCAAGGAGACATGGGCAGAGGCTGCACCAGACAATTCCCAACACTTAGGCGGCTGCAGGTCAATCAATATTCCCAGCAAGCTCCTAATACATCCCTGCACTCGCAGTGGAGGCTGTAATCCCTGTGCTGAGGTTAGCACTTGGGGAGTGGGGGTGGTGGGGTGGTGGGCAGAGGCCCTGAGTAAGGCCCAGACGTGGATCGTTGGTGGGCCTGAAGCCCAGTGCCCCTGGGGAAGGGAGGGAGAGAGGGATCTCATCCTGCAGGCCTCCACTCTGGGAAGTATGCCCTGACCCTCCTGTCCCTATTAAGCGCCCACGGCACCCTTTCCTCTCTCCACCACTTGCTGCACTGTGCTGTCTCCAATAAAATATTTTATGTATGGACTCTGAAATTTGACTCTTGTATAATTTTCACAGATCAAAATATATTTTTGTTTCGGCTTTTTTCCTCCCAACTATTAAAAAATGTGAAAACCACTCTTAACTTGTGGGCTGTGTAAAAATGTGTGGCTGGTTGGATTTGGTCATGAGTTGGAGAAGGAAATGACAGCCCACTCCAGTATTCTTGCCTGGAGAATTCCATGGACAGAGGAGGCTGGTGGACTATACAGTCCATGGGGTCACAAAGAGTTGGACATGACTAAGTGACTCACACTTTCACTTATAGTTTTCTAGCCCTCGAGTTAAAGCCAGACTGCCAGACTCTGCTGTGTGACCTTTGGCAAATGGCTAGACCTTTTGTGCTTGAGAGTTCTCACCTGTAAAATGCGGATGATAATGACCGTATTTTGAGAATGTAAAATTGTACAGCAGCTTTGAAAAACAGCTGTTGGCAGTTCTTCAAAAAGTTAAACATAGAGTTATCATATGACCTAGCTACCCCATCCCAAAGTATGTATTCAAGAGAAATAAAAATATACATTCACACAAAAATGTGTTCATAGCAGAGTGTTCATGACAACCAAAAAGTGGTAACAACCCAAATGTCTATCAACTGATGAATGGATTAAAGCGGTGTATCTATACAACTAAATAGCTCCCAGTCATAAGAAATGCAGTACTGATTCATGCTATAACGTGGATGAACCTTGAAAACAGTAAGTGAAAAAGCAAAACATACAAGGCTATATATCATATGATTCAGTTTATGTGAAATGTCCAGAATGGGCAAATCCATGGAGACAGAAAGTAGGTTAGGTCGCCAGGGTGTGGGAGTAGGAGAGTGACAGCTAGTGGGTTAGGGGATTTCTGTTGGTTGGTTAGGTCATGGGTGGGTGGCAGGGGACTGCAAAGGATGGGCCTCTGACTCCAAGTGAGACAAGGACCCACCAGGGCTCTGAGCGGAGGCTGACCCTCCCTGACCTGAGCTACAGAGACACTTGCTGTGTGTGGACTGAGTCCCCAGCCCTGGCCAGCCTCACAGACCTGTGCTTCCTCCCACAGGACCAGCTGGGGGCCTCCATGGGCGCCTGAAGGCAGGGCGCCAGGGCCGCGGGCACGAGCATGGTGAGACACCAGCCCCTGCAGTACTACGAGCCGCAGCTCTGCCTCTCCTGCCTCACGGGCATCTACGGCTGCCGCTGGAAGCGCTACCAGCGTTCTCATGATGACACCACTCCGGTGAGCTGTGCTGCGGCAGGCGCCAAAGGACAAGGACGGGGCGGGGGCGGCAGGCCTCAGCTCTGCCACTGTGCTGTGTGGCCTTCTGGTTTTAGTTTCTCCTTCTGTAAAGTGGGCCTGCGGAAATTCCCAAATCTACCTGAGTAGGTGGGCGAGGCAGTAGGCCATCCTGTCATGGGTGTAGCTAGTTGTTGACTAGCCACCCTGACAGTGTGGGAGGCTGGGTTGCTCGTGGAGCCCTGGGCAGGGTGGGCTGCTCCAAGACGGAGGTGTCCCCCATAGGTGAGCAGAAGTTCTCAGCTTCCTGGCAGATCCCGACGGGCAGGCAAGCAGGCAGGTGGCCAGAGGGGAGGGTGGAGAGCTGGGCCAGGCCATCAGGAACCTGGGAGCTGGCAGGGCCATGGGCTGGCACCAGGGCCCAGTCACCTGAGCCACACACGCCTGCCAGGGCTGGCAGCAGGTGCTCAGCCGGATACAGAAAGCCTCCTTCAGTGTCCGGCTCCCTGGCCAGACCCCACACTGCACTTCCGTCCCTAGGGTGCCATCAGCCAGTGGATCTAGTTTCTTCTCTGAAGGAACCCAATTCCTTCAGGAGGGAACAGAGAGAGAGATAAACAGTGTTTATCTAAGAGCTTTGCTGCCTGAAAAACAACTTTCTCCTCCCTCCTGCTTGTCTGAACAAAGAGGCCAGCCTCCAAAATCAGCCAGTCCCAAAACAGGCTGGAGTGACCAGGGGCGGAGGTCAGAGGCCAAGCATCACTGGGCTACCTGCATGTGGAGGTTGGAGAAGCTTGTCCGCCTGTGTGCCTTCCTTCCCTGCCTGTGATGGTAGGGACGAGGGGACAGAGTGCTAGACTCATCTGGGAACCTGGGCTCATCACCCTCAAATGGTGAGAAGCAGGTACCATCTGCTGGGCCCCTGGTCTGATTTACTGCCATGTCCCCACTCAAGCACACGGGAGACAGTATACCCAACTGAGGCAAGGGGAGAGGACGGCCCTGCCCAGGGCAGCCTGGCTGCCTTCTCTGCTTTGCTCTGAGCTCTGTTCTTCCTGAGGCAGTGGACAGAAGACAGCAGGGCCTCCACGTGTCAGGAAGGCAGGAGCTCGCAGTTCACTGGCACCCAGGTGTGTCTGTCTGTGTGATGGGTGCTAAGCTGAGCTTGGACACGCAGCCACCCCTGTTGCTCCCAAGCCCATGAGCTAGATGTCATCGCTACCACTTCCCACCTGGGGCAACAGCCAGGGATGTTGTGACTAGGCCAAGGTCGCAGAGCTGGTGAGGGGCAGAGCTCAGATCTGGTCTGCATGGTGTGGGCTGAGCACTCTCGGTGGGGCTGGGGTGGGGTGGGAAGACAGCTGAGGCTGAGGAAGGGAGGAGAAGGATGGCTGGCCTCCTAAGAAGGAAGCGCTTGGCCATCAGACATGGGAGGAAGCCGCTCTCCTGGGGGACCTCACACCTCTTGGTGAGCCCAGGGCCAGCCAGTCATAGGCTGTGTGGAGTCAGGAAGTGATGGGTCTTGGCTGGGGCTAGCACAGGGCCCAGACTGGGGAAGTGGTGGGTGAGGCCAGTTTTGAGCTGACTGGGGGCCCAAGCGGTGTAGGTGCCATAGATGCCAAGGCCTGGGTGCCAGGTATGGGGCAACGGCAGGAGGCTGCAGGCCAGGAGCCAGCTTGGCAGCGAGAGGGGAGAGGGTTTACGGCAGTGAGAGGGGAGAGGGTTTGCAGCAGCTCCAGGTAGCAGCGCCTTTGCAAAAAGGGCTGAGCTCACCTCAGGCAACCCTGAGCCTCCCTACCCACCCCACCCCTCCCCAGTCAGCTCCTGCTTCCCCACCCACTTCCTGGGTTCCCTCCTCAGCCCACTCTCTTCTCTCAGCCCCTCCCCAGGACTGTGATGGGCTCCTGGCCTGATGCAATGAAGGACCGGTGTCTCACACTCAGGCTGGTACAGAGAAGCTATAGCCTAAGTTTTGTCGAACAGCTAGAGCCCAGAGTGAGCCCTGGGAGTGCAGGCTGAGGGGTGAAGGAGAACCCCTGGGGTCTAGGGGGTGGAGGAAAGGCCTTGGCCAGCGGAAGGGGGTCCAGCTTCGGTCCTCATCCCCACCTTCCCCTCCTCCTTTGGGCACCCCTTACCACCACCACCACCACCCCTGTTTCCCTCTCAGGACCTCTTGGGGGAGCCTCTTGTGTTTCCAAGTCAGGGAAAGCTAGGGTCAGGTTCCTTGGTGGAGCTGGACCCCTCGGGCATCATCTGTGAGATGAGGTGACAGACAGGTGGTGAGTCACGGAAGCCCTCGTCCTCAGGCCGGGAATGAAGTGTGAGAGTAACAGTTAATGTTTGTCGAGCACATGTTGTGTGCAGGGAGTGGATGACTTCTTACAGGCACGGCCCTGTTGATTGTGGGGCATGGCAAACACCCCCATGGGGCATGTTTAATTGTTGTGCCTTGATTATGGATGGAGAAATAAGGCTTGAAGCCCTGTCCCACCTTGAGTCCATGATAGATTTGCAGCAAGAGTCTCAAGAAGTTGGAGGCTGCCAGGAAGACAGGCATGTTTTGAGTCTGAGTGTGTTTAAAGGAGAGCTTGCAAGGATGTTATAGCCAAACGCTTCGGGAAACAAACTCACTCAGAAGGACGACATGGAAAGTGGAGTACAGTTTGTTACACCAGCGGGTCCAAGGCAGAGTTTCCTCTTTAGCCAGGGACCCCAACCGACTTTTGTTGAAAACCTTATATGCCTTTAAGTGTACAGCTCAAGCCCACATCCCCAAATTCCTTACACCTAGCTTGGAAAGTGTTAAAGGGAGATACAGTCAGGTTACAGCCATAATTCATAATCAGAAGGGTCAGCTGATTATACATTGTAGCCTACACCAATGGGTGCCATAAAGATTACAAAGGTGATTGACTACATAGGGGATTATTACATTCTTTTTGGCGGCAGGAAATCTTGGTATGGAATCTGGTGTTAACCAGTCTGGGAGGCCAGTTCGGCTGTAGGTATGTTATCCCCATGGCTCCCAGGCACATAGTCTAAAGCTCACTGAAAGTGTAAGATGGAGTTTCCTTCTTTTTCAAGATGGAGTCAGCTCAGCCTGTTCCTTCCCTCCCTCAAGGAGAAAAAGGGAATGGAGAGGACTTGGGAGGCTGCCTGATAGAAAGAGCACAGGACCAGGAGCATCTGGGATGGCTGGAATGCCAGACTAGGCACCTTCCATGCTTCCCTGGTTAAGAGCTGACCCTGCAGTCTTGGGGTAGATCCTGGAGATGGAGGAGGGGGGCTGGGAGCCTGGGAGGCTGCCTCTCCTCTCCATCCAGGCCGTTCTTCCTTCCTGCCCCTCTTCCACATCCCCACCTCCTCCAACCCTCCCCCAGGACACACACTTGGCAAATAAGGAAACAGGAAACTGAGGACCAGAGAGGTGAAATGACATCTTCTCCCTCCTGCCAACACTGAGGGAGTGGAGGAGCCTGGCAGCAGGCGGCCACCTCACTCGACAGCTAGGAAGGGGAAGCAGAAGCTTTTTATAACTGGGGTAATTAATTGGTTGTTGTCTGTGACTCATTACTCTAATATTGCCAATTAAGGACGGGATAGGACAGAAGACGGTTCTCAGGCCATCCCCACAGGGCCCCCTGAAGACTCTGCATCCACGGGAGGCAGCACATTGTCAAGACCAGATTCACTGTCACAAGAGGGATATAGGTCAGAGGCCTGGAGGAACTTCCGTCTGAGACATTGAAGGAGACAGACAGTGACAGGCGATGCTCTTGCACTTCTACATTTGCCTTTTCAAGGGTGTTTCAAGCTTTTCTGTCATCCTCCATTGTATGGATGGGGCTCCAGGAAGAGGAAGTGATTTATCCAAGCCCAGGAGTTGAAGGCACTGCTTGCACAGCCCCTTCTTGCTGCCCCAGCCCTGTGCCTTCTCCCCTGTTCACTCCAGTCTTGTCTGGGATGCATTGGTCAATCAATGAACCTGTCCTGACACCTGCCCTGAGTATATCAAACCTGGTGCCTCCCCTCTCCCGAAGGGCTCCGGGTGGATGGGGAGCAGACCAGAACCGACGTCCAGACCACCCAGGGTGATCACTGTCAAGGCCCAGGGACATCCTGGGCAGGAAAGCTTGTCTGAGCTGGTGTCAGAGAGCCAGCTGTCATGTCGTGCCAGCGTGGGCAAAGCAGGGCAGCTGCGTGTTACTGCAGCTGAGTGTCTTGTGTTTGGGAACTGAAAGCAATTTGGCCTAGTGCAGCTCTCAATGTGAGGAGGGGAGGCGCGTGGCCAAGGGGACCTGAGCCTGCACTCCATCCTGGGAGGTGGGGGCCCAGTCGGACTCAGACTGTGCAAGGACCACTCTGGTTCCATCATGGAGAAAGTGCCGAGGGACCCTGAGTGGAGGTGGGGAGGGCAGGGAGCCAGAGAGAAGGCTGAGGCCTCAACTAGGGGGAGTGGTCCACAAAGCAGCAGCTAAGGGAGGGATTCTAGAGACACGTAGACAGTGTCATCAGCTGACTGGCTGCAAAAGAGTTTTGATGATGCCTCCCATCATCCCATGATTTCTGCCTGGCTGGATGAGGCCGTTCCTGGGGTCAGGAGTCCATGCTATGCCCAGGGGGTGCATGAGAGGGGCTGCAGTCTCAGTAGAGTCCAGGAATAGTATAGTGGAGGAAGAACACAGACAAAATAAATCCCCTTCCCCGGGCCTGCCACTGCCTGCCTCTTCCGATGGGAGCCCCTCCACCATGGCAGGAAGACACCCACTGTGGGGGAATCCATCGGCCCCCTCTCACCTGCACACCCAGAGTAGCCTACCTCACCCCCTCCAGGACTGCCCTCTGCATCACTGTCCCCCTTGCCTGGAATGCCTTCTCTCTGGTCAAGGCTCTGGTTTTTCCTGTGGTCATGTATGGATGTGAGAGTTGGACTGTGAAGAAGGCTGAGCACTGAAGAATTGATGCTTTTGAACTGTGGTGCTGGAGAAGACTCTTGAGAGTCCCTTGGACTGCAAGGAGATCAACCCTGGGATTTCTTTGGAAGGAATGATGCTAAACCTGAAACTCCAGTACTTTGGCCACCTCATGAGAAGAACTGACTCATTGGAAAAGACTCTGATGCTGGGAGGGATTGGGGGCAGGAGGAGAAGGGGACGACCGAGGATGAGATGGCTGGATGGCATCACTGACTCGATGGACGTGAGTCTGAGTGAACTCCAGGAGATGGTGATGAACAGGGAGGCCTGGTGTGCTGCGATTCATGGGGTCGCAAAGAGTCGGACACAACTGAGCGACTGAACTGAACTGAACTGGTCTCTGTCCCTCAAAACTCATTGCAAATGTCTCTTCCTCTAAGAAATCTCCACTTCAAACAAAGGAGTCAGGCCTCGTTCCCCGCCCCTTCCCCTTCCCCTGGACTCCTGCAGCAGCAGCTGGGGCCCTGGGCCACCCAGGTGGGTGGTGACTGTTTCTCAGAGGAGGGCCTTGGGCACGGAGGGGGAGGATGACTGAGCAGGTGAGTTGAAGAGCAAGTGAGGAAAGCAGTTAGGGTGGGCAAGCTAGATCCCCGATGAGTCCTGAGTGAGCACCCCAAGGAGCCCTGGGTGGTCTGGAGAGTGTGGGAACACAATGCTTTCCAGTGCCCCTGGCTGTGGCTGGCAGGGAGCAGTGCCAACCCAGCCAAGGGACCTCCCAGGCCACACTTGGGGCTGGGGTCAGGCTCTGCCAGTAGGTAGGAGGAGGGGGTGAGTTTCCCAGCTCCACGCCTTCCTGTCCTATTACATCCTGTGGGCCTCTGACAGGCATACAGGGCAAGGAAGAATGGCTCTCACTCAGGAATCAAGGTGGGCTCCCTGGAGGAAGCAGCCTTGGGAATGGGCTCGGGGTGTGATTAGAGTCAGCCAGATGTACCTGGCTAAGGGGCTGTAGCCTGAACTCTACCCTGTGTTCTCCAGCGACAGAGTGAGTGACCTGAGGCAAAGGCAGACCCCTTCTGGGCCTCAGCTTGTTTGTGAATTAGGTGGAGGTACAAACCCATGCCCCACGGGTCCAGTTAGGTAACAGATACCTGAACAGGACAGACCACTGTTCCAATAGGGGAAAACGTGTCCTCCCTACCAACTTTTAAAGGGATGGCTATTCCCTTCTCCAGTGCTTTGGGGGAAAGGGACTCAGCAGGTCAGAAAGGAGCCCTCTGAGCTTCAGCTCTCCCAGGTCTAAACTGGAGATGATAAGACCCATTTAATCCTGTGAACCCTCCAGGGTTGCCATGAGGATAAGAAAATGCGCGATGATATTATTGCATCCATGAGAGAGAGAGGAGAGGCTGGCCGAGGCTGTTGCAGTACAGGGAACTGAGGATTTATCGCTGTAATTAAAGCCAGGCTGTCTCTGGCCTTCAGGAACCACCCCACCCCCCCACCTCCACACCGCACCCCCCTCCCTAAACCACACTGAAGGGGTGCCTGGCGTAGTCATGCCGCACTCCAGGGCAGACAATTAAGCTCTTGTTCATGACCTCCATGACCACCTTGAGTGCCCAGGGAGCATGGATGGGGTGCTGTGGCCACGCACCACCCTGTGACCTCGGCAGCACCCTCTGCCGGGCGTAGGGATAATCCCCCGAAGAGCCCCCCAGCTCTGCTGTCTCCGCACTGACGGATGCAACCCCCAGGATGGTCTGGAGGGAGCGGGTACTCCAGGCTGAGCTGGGTTTCATTCTCCTGCCTAATGAGCCATTCTGAGTGCTCCCAGGCAGAAGTGAGGGCAGAGGCCTAATTGCCCAGCTCTCTATAGCCAGAAAGATAAATCCAGCCTCTTACACTGTCAGGAGCTAGCTGGGGGTGGGGATTTTAATCCCTTTCCTTCTTCGCCCTAATGCTGCCATCCAGCTCAACCCTCCCCAGGCTACCCCCTCCCCCAAATCTCCTGGGTCAGAGCCAGAGTAATCCTGCTAGGGCTGCCCAGCTCTCTTTTCTGGGAGCTCCCCACACCCTTCCCAGCTGACATTCACCTATCTCCCCATTAGGAACTTGGTGAGGGTGAAATGGGCTGATGATGGGAGGAGCTGGTGTGCCTCAGGTGTAGCCTGCAGGTGGACGGACTCGGCGGAGAGGCACCCCTCAGTCGCTGTCCAGCCTCTGCACAGGGCTGCGTAGTGCTAAATTCACAGCTGGACTCTGTCTGGAAGCAGAGGCGGGACCACAGGAGTGGCACCCAGAGCAGAGCTCAGCCACGCGGAAGGAGCTGTGCCAGGCGGAACCAGCACACGGGGAACACAGACTAGAAAACCTAGAAACAGCCCACACACATCTGAGTGTGTGCTGTGTGGTAGACGATCGTGGAAATTATTGCAGAGATGACAAACCGAACAGGGACAGCTGAAGTATCCATGTGGTGAAAGTAAAATTAGATCTCTGCCTCTTACCTCAAATCAAAAGAAATTCCAGATGGATTAAAGCGTGTTTTTTTCTTTTTTTAAGCTTTTTTTTTTCTGTTTAGGAAGAACATATTGAGAAAATTCAAACAACTCAGGAAGATAGAAAGTAAAAGAAATTCTCATCTTCATGCTTTAGAGGAAAGGCTTTCAAACCTCTCTCCATACACGTATACACACATGTGGAGCTATAGATGGATAGGTGAACTACAGATTTAAGTGTCAACAATGAGAAATTATCAGTGTAAAATATGAGCTAAATATATAATCATGAACCACCTTCCCTAAACACGATACCAAAGGCAAAAGCCTATAAAGGAAAAGAGGGATATTAGATTTGACTGCATAAAAATTTAATTTTTATATAAAAAGCATGAAACCAAAATTAAAGTCAACTGATAAAATAAGAAAAAATATATAATCTATATGAAAGTTAATACTCTTACATAGAGGAAACTTTTTGAAATTTCATTTTGATATTTAGTGATTTTTTTCAATAATTTATTTGGCTGCACCAATATTTATTTTTTTAGTTGCAGCACATGGTATCTTTAGTTGCAGCATGTGACCTCTTAGCTGTGGCATCTGGGATCTAGTTCCCCAACCTGGGATCTAACCTGGGCACCCTGCAGTAGGCACTCGGAGTCTTAGCCATAGGACCATCAGGGAAGTCCTCACAAAGCTTTTATAAACCTGCCGGGAAGCCAGTTATCCCAAACAAAAGCCACCAGGTTCTGTGCCTTTGCACCTTCCACACCCTCCCTTACCTTGTCATTCCAAAAGCCTGTTCCTTTCAGCTTTGCTACAAGCATCTCTTCCTCCAGGAAGCCCTCCAGACCATCCCTGCCCCCATAACTGGCAGTGTGCCCTGTAGCAGCCCATGCTTGCCCCATTCACCATACTGGTTTCTAGGACTTGAGTTGCCTCCTGGCTGGTCAGTCTTCTGTGCAGGTTGCTCAGGGTGGAGTACAGTGTCCAGGGCTCAGTATGTGTGTAGAATGATTGGAAGAGAGTAGTGGCTCAGATGTGAGGGAGATGCTGGAATTTAGTTTGGTGTGACGTGTAAGGTAGGAGTCTAATTTTATACACACACACACACACACAAAAGGATGTCCAGATGTCCCAATATCATCTGTTGAATTCTCCGACCTTTCTGTGTACTGATTTACTTGGCATTCATCCTGTGTCCATCCTTTCAGGCCATTCCCTGTCTTTGGGTCTCAGTTTTCTCCTGTTCTTAATTGGACCTTTAGTGGATGAGGCAGGATGATCTCTGAAATCTTTTCTAATGCTGAAATCCCAAGGCTTCTCCTCTGGCACTGCTTGTGATTTTCCTCCTTGGTCAGACAAGGATAATTACAGGTCCTGCTTCTTGTTGCTTTGGGATAGTTGAAGAAGCTGGTGGCACCCAGACCTGGGTGTGAATTCTCGCTCACGTTTGCCCCTTGTGACCTTGGGCAGCCCACTTCCCCTCCCCAAGCCCTGGTTTCCTCTGACTATTCCTGCTGCTTTGCAGAGCTGTGGAGAGGATGAAATGCAATGGAGCAGGTAGAGGGCTGTTAGGAGTGCCCCACCTCCATCTTTATGAAGTGCTCTTGCTAGGCTCTGTCTTCCGGGGCGGCCACATGGTTTTGTGAGCCCAGATGAGGCAGCTGCTGTGCCAGATCAGGGTCTTCTTCCTTCATCTGTGCCAGCTTCTAGGACTGCAACCTGCAGAACTGAGCCTGACCTCTACGTCCCCCTGACCGTGGCACCTGCCCTGGGCTGGGAAGGGGTGATCTGCTTGGCTGTAAGCAGCTGGGGAATTTGATGTAGAGCAGGGGCGGGGAAGACTTGATCACTGTCTTCACATAATTAAAGGGCTGTCAGACATGAAATGATAATTATAGGAACGATCGTGGATTTGGCGACTTACAGCTTACATCTGTAGTCACATTCAGGCCTGGCAGCCCTCCCGTGAGGTAGAGGTGATGTCATCTTCAGGAATAGACGAGGAAGCTAGGGACTGAGTGAGGTTCTGAGCAATTGGCCCACAGCCACACAGCTAGCAGTAGGAGGGCGGGGAATGAAAACCCAGCTCTTAATTATATTGCCCCGTGCCCTGCTCCTTTGACCCCAGTGTTCCTGCCCTTTGGCTGGACTTGTTCTGGGTGGTATCAGAGAACTGGCGGCAGGGCAGCAGCCAAGGAGCAGACTTCGGGAGGGATGGAGGCAAGAAAAGCAACTCCTGACACCCTGCCATTGCCAGGCACTTCTGTCCAACACTGCCGTCCCCATTTTACAGAACAGGAAGTCGGTGCTCGGGGAGGATAAAGCAGTGTCTTCTCCAAGGCCACCATTTAGTATCAGCCTGTCTGGGACTCTCACCCAGTATTACAGGACTCTGCCCTGCCCCTGTCCGGCCACTGTCTCAGAAGGGAGAACTCTCAGCCCAGAGGAGGCCCCCCAGGAGGCTGCCATCCTTGGAGCCGTGGGAGCCAAAGCAGGGGTGCTCCTGTCCTGAGGGCCACCGAGGCAGTCTCTGTCCCGAGGAACACGCAGGGAATAGGAGTCCTGCCAGACAGCTCTGCCTCCAAGTGTGAGTCTGAAGTCCATGGTAGTACCAAGGGCAGGGAGGTGGCTCCCACTCAGGTGCCATCCTGATGCAGATTTCAGGCTCCAGGTTCTATTTGGAGGTGCCCCAGATGCTAGGGGACCCCAGAGGTGCACCCACAGCAGTGTCTGTGTGTAGAGTTCTGGCGCAGGGCACAGTCGGGCGGGCAGCAGCATGGCCTGCGCTCACACGTCCTGCACAGGCTGGGGTCTGTGGCTGCAGCGCTCTGTGACCCTGTGAGCCCAGCTGCTGATGAGCTGTTTCCGCATGCACGGTCTCCTCTGAATGCAGAAGACTGCAGGCGGGACAGAGATAAGAGGGATGAGGAGAAGACGTGACAACCAGCAGGAAGAATTGGTGCGCTGCTGCCAGGTGTGGGATGGGAGGGTGGGGGTGAGAGTGGAGGAGGCAGGATGGGGCCAAGGCCTCTGGGACGCTCCCCCACAGCCACCCCTGTGCACGGAGGGAGCCGCCTGCCTGTCCACAGCCAGGGCTCACCCATCCCCTTCCCTGGCTGCTCTCAGCCACTTCCCTTGTGCCTCTAGCTGATCAGGAATCACCTGACCTTTGTCCTGCTCTCAGGCGGCTGCTAGACTTGGAAGGGAAGGGGCTGGGGTGTCACTATGGGAGTTCCTTCCCTTGGATCCCAGGGGCCCCCGGGCTTCGCCTGAGGATAAACCCAGGGTTGGATGACGTCCTTGTCCACTGGTGGCCCCGAGGCCTCCCTGCATCCCCACCGCATCCACACCGTCTTCTGCTCCTCACAGCGTGTCTGAGCACCACGGTCCTCCAAGGGCTGTGGGCCAGGGTGCACAGATACCTCAGCCATCCCTGCACAGAAGGAGTCCGCAGCCCAGTGAACTAACTGCCCCTTATTATGCACCTACTGTGTACCGCTTGATGTACATCACTTCATTTAACATCACCCCTCCAGAGTACAGATGCTATTCCCTTTTTACAGGGGAGGAAACCAAGGTAACTTTTACCCAAGTGGCAGAGCCAGGTCTGTCTCCCTCTTGAGCCTGGCTTCTTTCCAGGTCAAGTTGGTGGGTATCAAGAGTCTGTGTAGAAGCAGTGAAGAAGGGGAGGTCCTGGGACTTTCCCGGTGGTCTAGTGGTTAAGATTGCACTGCTAATACAGGGGTCCTGGGTTTGATCCCTGATCAGGGAACTAAGATCCCACGTGCCATGCAGTGGGGCCAAAAAGAAAAAGGAAAAAGAAAGGGAGATCTTGGGGGCTGCAGGGATGGGAAGAATTCCTGAAGGAGAAGAAGGCTTGGCCCAGGGGATGGGCCCCAGTGAGAGAGGAGAAAGGAATCTCAGGGTGCTGAGCTGGGTTTGGGATCATCACACTTGTGTCCCAGAGGGGAGAGGTGGGTTTCCAGGAGAGCTATGCAGGTCTGGTTCCCAAGGGAGCTGCAGAGGGTTGCCTCCTGCCTCCACTCCTCTACATGGTCACCTTGTATACGTTGCTCAACCTCTGACTCACTACCACTTACCCACTTTGAGCCTCTGTGCAAATAAGCAAAGGGTGCCCCTTCCGCAGGGCTTTTGACCATTACCTGCTGGAAAATTTGTCATGACAAACGTCCACGTCAGTGGCGTGACCATGACGTGTGGTGCCTCTTAGCGCTGGGGCTCTACAACTTGCTCCGCCTGTGTATGTGGCTGCCCTTCTCTGAGACTTGGGATCTTTGTTTGCTCTGAGATGGGCCTCCATACCCGGGCACTGTGCAGACAGTGGGAGGCGATGGCTGGCCAGTGGCTGAACCATCCTGGAGCAGAGCCAGGCTGGCTTGCAGGGGCGGGGCTGGCTCAGGCCCCTCCCCTATAACCTGCCCAGACAAGGACCAGTCTGCCACTGGAGCCTCTTTGTCAGTGGAACTTCTCCCTAGGCCGCTTCCTCCCCGAGCGCCTGGCCTTCCCTCCCCTTTCTTCCAGCCCCTGCCATTCGGTTTTTTCCTCTGATTGTTCTGAGTGACCTGCTGTGGACAGAGCCTCTTCACCCCCATCTACAGGCTCCCTGTGGCCGTAGGACCTCTGGCTTTCAGCTCCTAGTACTGTCAGCCTGGGGTGGCCCCCAACCCCAGCTCACGCCTTATTCCAATAATGGGGTTCCCAGTCCTTCGTTGTGGGTTTCCAAGGTTAGGGAGGGGGTGCCCCTCATTCTTGCCCCATCCCTCCTGCCCCATTGTCGGGATCCAGCCCAGTGAGAACAGTGACCCTTAGTACTCAGGACCCCTGTCCACTGTGGGCCCTCCTGACACCTGCAGTCTTCCTGATCTCCTGTCGGAATTGTCCCTGGGTCCTGTGTCACGTGTCACCAAGGACAACTCCCAGCACCTGTGGCCGGTTCTCTCCCTGTCACTGTCCCTGATACTATTCCCCTGATTCCCACCACCTACTGACCTCCATGCTGCTGGCCTGGGCCAGGACTCATCATCAGCCGAGGCTCCCCCACACCGGGCCCTTCTCAGAACCTTGTCCTCTGGCCAGAGGCCTCATACCTACTGAGGGATAGTGATCTCTGTGGACAGAGGGCCGCTCGCTACTGCTGGCTCGGCGTTCCCAGAATACCAGGGGCTCCTCTTTGGAGGGGTAGTAAGTTGAGAAACTCAGAGTGAAATCTCTCCTGGGTGGGCATACTCACGCCAGCGTCGGAGAAGGAGTCTTTTCTCACCTGCCATCTCACTGTCAAATCTATCTTAAGTTGCCGCTCACCCTAGGAATATGAAGACCACCCAGGCTTCAAGGTGGTTATAGTATAGCGGGTGGGGGTGAGTTCCCGACATACAGTGGGACAGTTCTAGAACTGCAGGGGTTGTGTCATAACCGACAGGGGGTGCCACAGTTACGGAAGGTCTGAGGAGATGGAATCCTTGCTGGGATGGGGAAGGCCTTGAGGAGGAGGAAGAGGGTTGTCCGGTGGACCTGATAGGGCTTGCTTTCTAGACAGAGACATCGAGAGGTTAAACTGGGCTTAGAACTGTTGCTCCAAGGTGGCTGTGTGGTGCAGGAAGGATCAGAGATGCCAGCAAAGCTGCAGGGGGCCTGAGCAGTGGCTGGATGAGAGACGCTGAGCTCCTCCAAGCCCTCCAGCCTCTCAAGGTGGGGGGGTGGTCTTGGGTTTCTCCTGCACTGACTTCCCCTCTGAGCTGCTGTTTGTTCTCATGATCTCAGCAGTTTCCCAGAGAGCAGGATGTTCCAAGCTTGTTGTGCCTCTGAGATAAGGGGACGGATGGAAGCAGGGATACCTCCGAGGGCCCAGCCGGAAGTGCCTGCAGACCTTTGGGGGAAGCAGCAGAGGTGGCATCAGCAGGACCCCCTCCATCCAACACACACGCACACTGCCCCCACCCCCACCCCCGGGCCCCAGGAGAGAGAGGGGCTGACCCCTGGTGGGGGTGGTGGAAGGCCACATTCCTTCAAGTCTAGAGGCTGGGGCACTGCTCTTTAATCCTTCTCTAACTTGCTGTGTGACTCGAGCAAGTTGCTTCACCTCTCCGGGCCTTGTTGTAGCAGGGGCGGAGGTGAGGAATGTGACCCCTTGGAGCCGGGATCACCCTCCCAGTGTGAAGGCTCAGGCAGATGTGGCCTTTGGTCCTGGAGACGGATGCACACGGATACAGCCTCAGGCTGCAGCACTAAGGGCCCAGCTCTGGGGTGGACCCCTGACCCTGCCCTGGTTCCCCATCATTTTGTGACACCGGGCTTGGTGATGTTGGTCAGGTCACTCCTCTCTCTGAACCTCAAGTCCCCACCCGTGTGAAGAGGGGCGGAGAGCACTGGCTAACACGCCCCAACTCTGCCCCCAACTGGTAGTCTGAACTTGGGCCTCAGTTTCCACACCTGTCAGTGGGCGAGTTCCTACTGGAGCCGGGGGAACTTCCCTTCTCCATGCCTTCCACTGTTTGACAAAGGCAGGCCATGAGGGACCGAGGGCAGGGGGTGAAGGATAGGTGCCCTTGTGCACCCAGCCTGGTGGTAGGGCTGCCACGGGGGAGGGGGTGGGAACATTCTGGGCGACGGTGGCCCGAGGGCCAGCCTTGCCCCCACTGACCCCTGCCCTCGCTCTGCCCTTCCAGTGGGAGCGCCTCTGGTTCCTGCTCCTGACCTTCACCTTCGGCCTCACGCTCACCTGGCTCTACTTCTGGTGGGAAGTCCACAATGACTATGATGAATTCAACTGGTGAGTGGGGACCAGGGGGCAGGGCTGGGGCCTGGGCATCTGGTGGCTGAGACTGGGGTCGAGGGTAAGGGATGAGTTTGAACCTCTCTCCCAGGCTGATCCTCAAGGCCTGGCCACCAATGGCCACCAGCTCTCTGTGTAACCTTTGAGGGCGTAATCCTCTAGAGAGAACAGACGCTTAGAGGAGCTGAGACCAGCTAGGGAGAACAGGGAACTCCTTCCTGCTGCTGCTATCATGGAAATAGGGATGTAAGACAGGGCAGGGGCTCAGCTGGGAGCTGGGACCTCTGGACCCCTTGTGGACAAGGACTCCAAGGCCCAAAGAAACCAAGGCCTCAGCAGGGGAGGTGGTCCCGGACCCCAGGCCTCCTGCCTCCCTGAGCAGAGCTGTGGGCCGGGCTAGCAGATGTTGTGGTTCTGGGAAAGCTCAGGGTCCCTTGTGGGCAGCAGGGGACCAAGAACATGTCTGGGGCTGGGTGCACAAGGGCACCTATCCTTCATCCCCTGCCCTCGCTCCCCCACAGCCTGCCTTTGTCAAACAGTGGATGGCACGGAGGAGGGGAAGGTCACTTGGCTCCAGTAGGAACTTGCCCACTGACAGGTGTGGAAACTGAGGCCCAAGTTCAGACTACCCGTTGAGGGCAGAGTTGGGGCTTGGCAGCTGGTGCTCCTTGCCCCTCCGGTGCTGCCTTTTCCTCTTGGTTAGAAGTTCAGCTCAGTGTGACCATGGGCACGGGAGTGTGAGTCCTCTCTCAGGCTTGGTGTCCTCCTCTGAAAAATGGGATAGCAGAGCGCTAGCAGATAGCAGGTCTTTCTGAGGACAAAATGAGACAATGGATGTGAGAGGGCTCCAGGCTCTCCTAAACCCAAAGTCGCTTCCTGGGAAGCTGGTCGTGATGTTAGAATTTACGATTTCTGGACTCTGGGCTTCTGATGGGCTGTGGTTCGAGGATTTTGTAGTGATCCTAAGACTCAATTCATGGAGTCTGGCATTTGCTCCCCTCTGCATGGCACCAGGCTGTGCTTCTGTGATTAATGATCTCAATAAAGGACAGGCCGCTGCCCTGCCACAGCCCGGTGAGATGAGCCGGGGCCCCAGCCGAGTCCCAGAGGTGGCCTCTGGCCTTTATTAAATGCCATAAATAAATTATTCATCCTCGCAGGTATCCAAAGCATAGGCAGTGCTGTGGGCAAGTGGGAGCATTTCCTGGTGGCCCTTCCCTGAGGTCCTTGGATGGCTCTGCTGAGCTGCAGGGCTGCTGCCCCCGTGGTGGTCCACCCTGTCATGTACAAAAGGAGCAGCTAAGGCCTGCAGAGGGAGAGGACTCCCCTATGGCCATACAACCAGTTAGTGCCAAGTGCACATATTAGGACAGTCTGGGAGACTGGGGCTCAGCGAGGTTAAGTAGCCTCTCTGTAGTCACACAGCAGGATGCAGTCAGATCTGGGACAGGGACTTAAACTCCCTGACTGTATCACGTGGCCCATGGGGCCACCCCTCTCTGCCCAGAGACTGAGCTCCCCATCGCTGGGCAGCTCAAGCAGAGGATGGATGCTGCCATGTTGGGGAGGCCGCAGAGGGAAGGCCTGCCTGTGCTCGGGGAAGGTCTGGGGACCTGCAGCTCCCTCGGCCAGTCTCCCTGGTTTCCTGGAGTTGTGCTGGGTTTCAGGAGCCCCTGGCCTGGTCCTGAGAGTACAGAGAGCCTCCAGGGATAGCTCATGTGGTAAGAAGAGGCGAGCAAGACCTGGATGGTCAGGGCTGAATGGGGAAAGCCAGAGAGGGACTGGCTGGACTGTTACTGTCAACCGGGAATGGTGGGGGGTGGTCCCCTCCCAAAAGGGAGAGGCACGTGGAGCCAGATGCTTTGCAGGAGTAGTTACCAGGGCCAGGGGCTGCCTTTTCTTGGGCCTCAGTTTCGCCTTGAGTAAACTTGCCCTCGAATTCCGAGGGTGAGGGCCAGGGAGAGCAGGTACCCACCCCATGGTGTCTTCCTGCAGTCCTCCCAGCCCCAGGAGGGTAGCAGGCCTGGAGCTGCCTGGTGCTGGCTCGTTTTCTCTGATGACCCTGTGCATGTTGCTTGCTGCCTTCTCTGAGCCTCAGTTTCCCCACTTGTACAGGGAGGATGTGGGTGGTTCAGTCTTTCTGGAGAGCAACTTATCAGGCTCTAACAGGAGCCCTAAAAACAGCTCATTCCCTTTGGCCCTGTGATTCCATCTGGAGGAATCTCTCCTAAGGAAATAATCAGTAATGCAGAAAGGTATGTGCCAAAGGGTTTTTGTGTTAATTTATAATAGTGAATAATTGGAAACTATTAATTGTCATTAGTAGGAAGTTGGCTTCATGCGGTACATTAGTGCAACAGAAAACCACATGACTCAGAAAAATCCCATTTCCTCAGGCTTTTACTGACATCAGTGAATGCTTATGTTAATAAGAAGCAGAGAGTTGAGTACTTACCTTGTTCCTCACATAAACTGCATCCTCAGGAAACCCTAGGAAGGGCACTTTGTTATTCTGCCCTGTAGATGAAGAAACTAAGGTGCGGGGAAGTCAGGTGTCACATGTCATCAATCCTAAGACCTCATCTTTTCAAACGCTGATGCTGAAATTGAGATGAATGTCACAATCAATAGCATCTTAGCATCAGGGAAGTCTGTCACCTCCCCAGCGTCCTGCAAGCCAGGGATTTGAATCTGTGAGTGCCTCCCTCCAAAGCCTGAACTCTGACCCCTGTGCTATACACAGTGGGGTCTCGGCTTTGCTGTTTACAAAAATATATAAGCAGAGGGGGACACCCACCGGAAGAAGGCAGCAGAGTTTTGGTGATGGTTATTTCTGGGCAGTAGAGTTGAGGGAAATTGTTTTCTTGTTTATGCTTCTTGCCACGCCCAGGTGTCCCCCGAGGGCCCTCCACAGGCTGACCGATGACCGGGGAAGCAGTGACCTCCTCCCTGAAGGGCCAGAGTCTAGTACCTGAGCAGGCCGCCTGAGAGCTGAGAACTGAGAGCTGGCAGGCCCCAGGGAGCACCCAGGCTCCCTGGTGGAGGTCTGACCCCTGCCCCTTCTCCTCCTGGCAGGTACCTCTACAACCGCATGGGCTACTGGAGTGACTGGTCCGTGCCCATCCTCATGACCACAGCAGCTGCCTTCACTTACATCGCTGGCCTCCAGGTACGTGGGGCTGTTTCAGAGGGAGGTGGCCCTGTTCCCTGGGGAAAGGAGACCTGGCCTGTGCCGGGCTGATGGAGGGCCCCAGCCTGGTTTGAGGAGGATGGCTAGCTTTTCTCCAGACCTCTGGGGCTTGGTTCCTTCAAGGTGGGAGGTCCTCTTGCTTTGCCCCATTCTGGCATGTTTTCCCCTGACCCCGTGAGGACATCCCACTGTTAGGCCCCACAAACTTCTGCTTTGGTCCTTGCTTCCAACACGGTGCTCCTTCAGACTCAACTCAGTCCCCAGGCTGGCCTGGGAGCTCCTGGGTATGTGTTACCTGCCCAGTCGAATCCAACTCTTTGCGACCCCGTGGACTGTAGCCCACCAGTCTCCTCTGTTAATGGAATTTTCCAGGCAAGAATACTGGAGTGGATTGCCATTCCTTTCTCCAGGGCATCTTCCCAACCCAAGGATCAAACCCAGGTCTCCTGCATTGCAAGCAGATTCTTTGCCCTAGTGAATGAGCATCTAAACAATTCTCCAGGCTCCTGGGGGACAGGCTGAAGTCTTCTTCAGAATCCTGGGTCCTGGAACTCCCGAAACAAGAATTAGGCAGCCCCAGTGCAGCAGGGCCCCATGAGCTCTTGAGGGACAAGCCCTAGAGGAGAAGGAACCTGGAGGAACCTGGAAATAACCTGGAAGGAGGCCAGGCTTGGGCAGGGCTGAGCAGGGCTGGGCATGAAAATGGTTTGCTGGTTAGCTGACTACTTGAGCCGGGCCTGGAGAGCTGTGGGGAGCAGGGTGTCTGGGAAACTGGCAGGAACCTGGGTCACACGTGATGCCTGACTCTTGCCCTCTGGGCCCTCCCTCAGGTCCTGGCACTATGCCACATCGCCGTGGGGCAACAGATGAACCTGCACTGGCTTCACAAGGTAAGGGCTGCCTCCACAGGGACTCAGGGAGGAGGGGAGAGGCTGGAGGCCACAGCCGCAGAGGAAGGACCCAGAAACATCTTCCCTCCCCTGGATCATGGTTATAATTGTTCTAGCAGCTAACACTGGACTGTATTGACTCATTTACCCCCCTCAGCAGCCCTGCAGCATAGGTGCTGTTATCATCCCATTTTACAGTTGGGAAAACTGAGGTAAAAAGAGGTTAAGTAACTTGCCCAAGGTTTTCAACTTAATAAGTAGAGAGTCCAGGCTCCTAGATCTACAGCCATGTGGTTAACCAGCGTAGGTCACAGCTCCAGCTCTCTGGCTGGCTCTGACTTCAGTCTCATCCTCTCTTTCTCTTCAGTGAGCTCATCTGAAAACTCTGATTCAGTGATATGACTCCCAGTTTAAAGCCCTTCCCACAGCTTCCATTGCTCCCGGGATGATCCAAGCCCTCCCTCCAGACATTAAGGCCCTGAGCAGGTTGGCCCCTTGCTGACCTCTCCCAACTGCTGTCATGGGACCATCACCCTTGGCTTCTGCCACACGAGACATCTCAGGCCCTCCCAGCACGCCTGGCTCTTCTCTGCTTTATGTTTTCGCTCCTGCCTCCCTTTCTCTCTCTTTTGGACCCTTCCTTGGTTTTCCTCCCACCTACACAAAGCTTCTCAGGCTCCCCCAGTCCCCTAAGGCTCCCTGGCCACAGTCCTGACATCTCATTGTCCATTTCCATCTGGCTCCCTGACCCCAACCCTCCCTAGTCTAGGAGCTCCATGCAGACACCAGAATTGACTTTCCATCTCTGTGTCCCCAGTGCCCCATGCAGGGCTGGACCCAAAGCAAAGAGGCATCATACATTCCAGAGCCTTGACTCTGGCTCACTGTTCATGGCACACATGGTGTGGAATGCACATGGCTGATGCCTCCTGCTCTTTCTGAGACCCCAGTGGGTTCAGGAGTGGCACAGAACTGACCCAGAGAGAGGCCCTCCCTCCCAGGAGCACCAGGGCCCCAGAGAGAGGGCCGGGCCACCTCTCTTTCCCCAGAGCCTGGCTCCATGGGCTGGCCATTCAGGAAGGGGCAGAAATGTCCAGGAATAATCATGAGCCCGTGAGATGGGTCCAGAGTGACTCTGAGGGGGAGGGGCTCACTTCCAGCTAAAAGGATATAGAATGGGAACTGGAAGAAGGATGTGGTGAGCTCCCCTTGGGCTGCATGCATTGGGAGGTGCCTGTGGGCATCCAGGCATGCCTCCAAGGTCTGGAGCTGGGGAGTCAGACCCAGGTGACTAAAGTCCTGGAGGGATAAAGAGCAGTGAGCCACCTCTGGTCCCCTCCCACCTTCCTCTTGCTCATCACTCTTTCCTAAGATCTCCTCTGCATTCCTGAAGCCTTCTCTGTGAGGGACTTTCTTTTCCCAGCTGCAAAGCTGACACTTGAAAGGACGACAACTGCGGGCACCCCAGGTGGGGCTGGTGCGCACTGCGGCCCCCTCCTCTGGGGCCTGCCTGGCTCTCAGCAGGCCTGGGCACACCTGCTTGATCCCAGCAGAGAGGCATCTGGAGGCTCTAGCCAGCCGGGGCAGCAGTGCAGTGCAGGCAGTCTTCCCCTGGGGGCAGGGGGCTCAGATCCCTTTATCTGCACTGGTGCCAGCTCCTAGCATGCCAGCCCTGCCTTCCTCTCCCCTCTAATCCCTCCCAAGAGATCTCAGCATGAGGAACGTCTTTACAGCTGATGCTTAGCTGGATCCACTGCACCAGGAGGGAAGGAGCTCTCGGGGGCTCAGTAGTCAAGTAGGGGCTGGAAATTCGACCTCTCTGTTTGCAAGACTCTATAGTTTTATTCTAAGATTTTAAGGAATTCTTATTTGCAGGGGTGGGGGTTGTTTTAACTAACTTTTGCCCATTAGTACATTGACACGGTTCAACATTACAAAAGAAGTACAAAATGTAAATCTCCCCATTATCTTTCCAGAGATATTTTAAGCACATGCAGATGTGTGTATGTACACACACATACACACAATACACACACATTCCTTTTTCTTTAAACACAGTGGTAGCCTATTATACCCTCATTTTGCATCTTAACATTTTTTTGGTAGGTTTTTTTGTTTTGTTTTGTTTTGTTTGGCAGTATAGTTTATGTTTGGGCTTCCCTGGTGATTCAGCAGTAAAAGAATCCACCTGCAGTGCAGGAGATGTGGGTTCGATCCCTGGGTCAGAAAGATCCCCTGGAGGTGGTAAAGGCAACCCCCTCCAGTATTCTTGCCTGCGAAATCTCATGGACAGAGGGGCCTAGTGGGCTACAGTCCGTGGGGTCACAAAGAGTCCAACACGACTGAGCCCACACAAGCAAGAATACATGATTGTGCCTATAAAGCCACCCTTGCCCATAAAGTGTTCAGGCATTTCCGGGCTTTGCCATTCCCGGTGGGTGACAATGGTACCTCGGTGTAGTTTTTTTTTAGTTGGTTTGCAGTGCTGTGTTAGCTTCAGATGTACAGCCACGTGATTCAGTTAGACATACGTCTACTCCTTTCAGATTGTTCCCCACATAGGTCATTACAGAATACTGAGCATCAGTTCAGTTCATTTGCTCAGTCGTGTCCAACTCTTCGCGACCCCATGAATTGCAGCACGCCAGGCCTCTCTGTCCATCACCATCTCCCGGAGTTCAGTCAGACTCACGTCCATCGAGTCAGTGATGCCATCCAGCCATCTCATCCTCAGTCGTCCCCTTCTCCTCCTGTCCCCAATCCTTCCCAGCATCAGAGTCTTTTCCAATGAGTCAACTCTTCGCATGAGGTGGCCAAAGTACTGGTGTTTCAGGTTTAGCATCATTCCTTCCAAAGAAATCCCAGGGCTGATCTTATTTAGGATGGACTGGTTGGATCTCCTTGCAGTCCAAGGGACTCTCAAGAGTCTTCTCCTACACCACAATTCAAAAGCATCAATTCTTCGGCACTCAGCCTTCTTCACAGTCCAACTCTCACATCCATACGTGACCACAGGAAAAACCATAGCCTTGACTAAATGGACCTTCGTCGGCAAAGTAATTTCTCTGCTTTTGAATATGCTATCTAGGTTGGTCATAACTTTTCTTCCAAAGATTAAGAGTCTTTTAATTTCATGGCTGCAGTCACCATCTGCAGTGATTTTGGAGCCCCAAAAAAATAAAGTCTGACACTGTTTCCACTGTTTCTCCATCTATTTCCCATGAAGTGATGGGACCGGATGCCATGATCTTTGTTTTCTGAATGTTGAGCTTTAAACCAACTTTTTCGCTTTCCTCTTTCATTTTCATCAAGAGGCTCTTTAGTTCTTCTTCACTTCCTGCCAAAAGGGTGGTATCATCTGCATATCTGAGGTTATTAATATTTCTCCCAGCAATCTTGATTCCAGCTTGTGTTTCTTCTAGCCCAGCATTTCTCATGATGTACTCTGCATATAAGTTTAATAAACAGGGTGACAGTTCCATGTATAAGAACTGACCTATATAGTAGGGTCTTACTAGTTACCTATTTTATATATGAGGTGAAGTCACTCAGTCGTGTCCGACTCTTTGCGACCCCGTGGACTGTAACCTACTAGGCTTCTCTATCCATGCGATTCTCCAGGCAAGAATACTGGAGTGGATTGCCATTTCCTTCTCCAGGGGATCTTCCCGACTCAGGGATCAAACCCCGGTCTCCTGCATCAAAGGCAGGTGCTTTAACCTCTGAGCCACCAGGGAAGCCCATTTTATATATAGTAGTATGTGTATATGTTATATATATATATATATATATATATATATATCCCAGTCTCCCAATTTATTCCTCGCACTCCTTTCCGTCTTGGTAACCATAAGTTTGTTTTCTTTATCTGTGACTCTATTTTGTAAGTAAGTCCATTTGTACCATTTTGTTTTTCAGATCCCACATATAAGTGACATCATGTGAAATCTGTCTCTGACTTACTCCACTCAGTTTGACAGTCTCTAGGTCCATCTGTGTTTCTGCAAATGACATTATTTCATTCTTTTTGATGCTGCCATTGTTGTTTAGGTGCTAAGTTGTGTCCAACTCTTTTTTTAAAAAACTTTATTCTACTTTACAATACTGTATTAGTTTTGGCATTCATTGACATGAATCCGCCACAGGTGTATATGAGCTCCCAATCCTGAATCCCGCTCCCACATCCCAACTCCATGGACTATAGCCCTCTAGGCTCCTGTGTCCATGAGATTTTCCAGGCAAGAATAATGGAGTAGGTTGCCATTTTCTTCTCCAGGGGAGCTTCCCAACCCAGGGATCGAACTCAAGACTCCTGTATCTCCTACATTAACGGGCAGATTCCTTACCACTGAGCCACCAGGGAAACCCATGCCCACTTTTAAAATATTTTGTTACTCACATTTGTCTGCAAAGAGTAGGACACATCTGAGCAACTAACACAACACTTAGTAAGCACTGATTCTTTTGCTGCCAGCCATGGTGCTAAGCATTTCACTCGCATGTTCTCATTTATCTTTGCAAACTCCTTGCAGGCAGGTGCTCACTCTGCCCATGTCTGCAGCTCAGGAAACACGCTCTGAGAGGGTAACCACACCACTAGGCACAGTCACCAAGGAATGTGACATGAGTGGGTCCCTGAACCCTGGGCCAACCATCTGTGACTTAAACCACACAGAACCCAGATTCTAATCACCTTCCCAAGAGGCCAACGTGTTGGCAAGGCTGGTTTCCAGCTCCTCCTGGGTCCCAGCACCCAGGCAGGGCTTGGTGAATGAACGGATGTACCTCCTGTATCCTCCATCCCTCCAACTGTCATCACGAACCATAGTGCCTCCAGCATGGAAAACCAAAGACCACTTTCTCCAAGGCTTCCCCTGGGCTTTCCCCACTTTCTGGGTGGGATGTACCCTTTGCAGTCAGACTTGAGGAACAGTAGTCTAGTTGTTGGAGAAGGAAATGACAACCCACTCCAGTGTTCTTGCCTGGAGAATCCCAGGGATGGCGGAGCCTGATGGGCTGCCATCTCTGGGGTCGCACAGGGTCGGACACGACTGAAGCGACTTACAGCAGCAGCAGCAGCAGCAGCAGCAGCAGCAGCAGCAGCAGTCTAGTTATTAGGAATCAGCACTGTTTCCGTGGCTTCAGGACACAGTGTGTGCGGCAAAATCCCACAGGCGCTGACCCCTGCAGTAATGCTGCGGAGCATACTGGTTGCCACTATGACAGCTGCCAAGTTCAGTGAGGATAAAAATGTTCATTGCATTAGGGTCCTGGGGAATCAGTTTTATCACAAGGATTTCCACTAGCGGATATAAAACACACTCAGGGAGTGACCCTCCAGAGATGCTTGCTGTGCCTGAAGCTGGGGGCAGGGAGCCTGAGTGTCGGGGCAGGGGGTCGAGAGGATGCTCCCCAGGCCTCTTTCCACTTTGCTGTGAGGGCAGATCCCCAGAAAAAGCCTGACCTCCAAGACAGGCAAAGTGGGGGTTGCTTCTGACTCTGCCCCATCGAAGCTACATGACCAAGCAAACCCTCATGCTCTCTGAGCCCCATTTTCCTATGTGTAAAATGAAGACAATAACATCCTATTCTGACTGGGCTTTCACAAGGATAAACATGAGGGAAAAGCGAAGGGGCTTCCCACAGACCCAGGGCATGCTTGGGCCCTCCACGCACCTTCATCTCTCTTATTCCCATGTCTTCTGGGCCAGCCTGTCACAGTCCATAAGGGTTCCTACCCATTTCAGCCTTATAACTTCTTCTTATTAGAACATTTGTTTCCGGGCTGATGGGCCAGAATGACAAACCTCCAAAGGAAACCTTAATCCCAGACAAGAATGAATCTTCCCTGCTTGGCAGGGAACGAAGATGGATCAGCTGCCGTTTTGCTCTCACGAGCCAGAAACTCAATTTAGAGCCTGTTTGGTTGTTGGAGGGCTCTGGCAATGCTGCTGCCACTGCCAGAAAAGGCACTAGAGGGAGAGAAAGAGGGCGAGAGCCCTGTTGGCACAGAGAACCACTGGGAGCAGGCAGTAGGGAGTCAGGAGGGCCGGAGGTGGTGGTCCTGGCTGGGGCTTTGTGGAGCTGGGGGCTGTTGAAGGCTTCAGGGTGAAGGCATGACCTGAGTTTTATAAGACCAGCCTGGTGGTGCAGAGATATAGATCCAGGGCCCAAGGCGGGGACCCTGGGGGCTAAATAACCAGAAGCTAGGCATCGCTTAGTGTGGGGAAGCATCTTGTGTTACAGGACACATGTCAGATCCCATCTGTCCCTACAGCTTTCTGTCCCACAGAGGTTCCGTAAGAGCTCCACTCCTTACTTTCTCTGGGAGGGCAGCTCCCATAACTCGTCAGAGGAAGCCAGGAGGCTGAGACTGAGAGTATGCCTTGGTGGCGGGGCGCACGGGGCCGCCCCCTGCCTCCCCCTCTACTTGCTCCCGCCTGAAGGCCGAGGGGAGGTTGGACCGGCTGTCAGGCTCCCGCCCAGGCCCCGGCTCCTCAGCCTCCTGCCCTGTGACCTGGGCCCTTCGCCCCTGCTCCAGGGGAGCCTTGATATCTTCACCTGTCACACAGGATGAAGGGCGGCTGGGAGGGCGGGCAAGGCCTGGAATGGGACCTGCTGGGCACAGGGAGGCCCCTGTTTGCTGAGTGTCTTCCCTCCTCATACCCTGAGCCCTGGGGCCATGTCCCAGCCCAGCCCACCTGTCTTCCCTCCACCCTCCTGTTTCTCTCGTGGTCCCTTCTTCGCCGGGCCCGGCCCCTGCCTCCTCCTGCCTCCTCTCTCATGCCCCGCCAGGTCGGCCTCTCGCACGCCGCACCCTCCGCATCCGTGTCTCGGCCCCTCCCTCTGTCTCTCCACCTCTGCTCTCCTTGCCCCCCACGCGGGGACGCTTGGGCTGCCCAGGCCCTGGCGCCCCCGACCGTCTGGCGGCTCTTCCCTGTAGATCGGGCTCGTGGCCATCCTGGTAGCCACCGTGGTGGCCGCATCAGCCGTGGCCCAGCTGTGGGAGGACGAGTGGGAGGTGCTCCTCATCTCGCTGCAGGTGAGTGGGGGTGGGCGCCCACTGGCTGCTTCCCCAGGACCCTCAGGACAAGACAGCGCCTTTAGGTCACTCCCATTCCTCCAGACTGAAGTCCAGAAGGCAGGGTAAGGGTCCACATCACAGTGCAACTCAGAGACAGGGAGGATTCTAGCACTCAGAATCCTCTGCTGAAAAATAGAGACAGCTGCCTGCCCCGCGGATAGAGACAGGCCGGGAGGATGCAGGTCTGGGCACGGCTGGGAGCTGACAGTCTCTCTTGCCCCTTCCTGTACCCAAGGGCACAGCGCCGTTCCTGCACGTGGGGGCCCTGGTGGCTGTCACAGCGCTCTCCTGGATCGTGGCAGGACAGTTTGCCCGCGCAGAGCGATCCTGTAAGTATGACTGGGCAGGACTTGTCCCCACCCATGTGCTCCAAGCACCAAGGCCGGCTTGCCCTGCCCCCACCTGGACTGTACCTGGGCAGCCTGGAGATGCGGTGGGGCCCTTGCTCTTAGCAGGGCGAGTCCTAGTTCAGAGTGGCCTGCAAGCTGCACAGAGGTGACAGCCTCAGCCTTGCATGTTCCCTCCTTTGTGTCTCTACATCTGTGTGTGAGTTAGAGAGGCGGGTTCACTTTTGCAGCAAGAATGAGGAGTCCTCTTGGTGCAGGGTCCCCCCTCAAAGTGTCAGGGTCCAGATTGGTGGAGGGAGGAGGGCTCTGGCATGCCCTGCCCTGCTGCCTGGGGCTCACGGTTGTGCCCGTGTCTGCAGCCTCCCAGATAGCCATTCTCGGAACCTTCTTCACCGTGGTGTTCGCCCTCTACCTGGCCCCTCTCACCATCTCCTCTCCCTGCATCATGGAGAAAAAGGACCTGGGCCCCAAACCTGCCCTCATCGGCCACCGTGGGGCCCCCATGGTGAGTGCCACTTGTGGGCCCTAAAGACTGGGTGAGGGGGTGGGCAGAGCTGCCATTCCAGAGGGAGACAGGCAAAAACCTATCTCCTTGCAGGGAGGACCTGGCAGGGAAATGGGTATAATAATAATAGCAATGATTTTTAGCCCTTCTTGGTGATGATATGTGTATGGTGGGGGCGAGGGCTGGTATATGGAAAGGATTGGTGTAAAGACTAGAGAGTTTTGGTGGGATCAAGTCCTGAAGAGCCTGAAGGCATCTTGCTTAAAAGACTTCACTTTTATCCTGGGGGCCCTGGAAAGACACTGTGAGGCTGTGGGTTAGGGAAGACCCAAAGAGAGAGAGATGCTGGTTGTGGGGAGGGGAGCAGGCTCCCAGGGCCGGGATGAAGCAATAGCAAAACCCTCCTGTGGGCAGGAGAGCTGGGCGCAGCCCAGAGCCCACTGCTAAAGGAAAACATTTGCACCAGGGTAAAACAGGGGAGGAAGGCATCAAAGACAGCACCTGCTCCTTCTCTGCCACCCCTGTGACCCCACAGAAGGCCCTCCCCTTCAAAGGAGTGAGTATGGTCCGGAGCCAGGCTCCCAGGCCCCTTGGCAGCTGTGGGAGTCAGGACCAATTCCATCTTCACGGTACCTGTTTTCCCCATCTAGTACCCCGGGATGATGGCAGCGCCTGCACCATAGGGCCACGGACAGCAGGAATCTGTTAGCATGTGTGATGTGCCTAGATATGAGTCTGGCTTACAGAAAGTAAGAGTTACACTTTCCTGTTTCCTTGGGCAAGCCCTCTTGCTTCCTTAGGTTGGGTTTCCCGACCTACGGAAGCCTTGAAATGCAGTTCTCAACAGAGGCAGTACCTCTCCTCACCACCAGAGGGCGTTTGAGGGCTCTTGAGCGCTTTTTTTTCTTGGTTGTGAGGGTCTTTGGGAGCTCCATCGTGTCACCGAATTTCAGGGTACTTAAGGGAGCCTCACAAAGGAAGCTTTTAAAGGAGGTGTCAAGTCTGACAGGGCTACAAATCACCCTGAAGGTCCTACACCCCCTGCATATGGGGGGTATTATCGTGCCCATTTCCTAGATAAGGCTGAGACCCGTGCCCCTGGTTGGAGCCTGGTGTCCTCCCATCATACCCTGCGCTGTTTGCTCCCAGCACCCGGAGGCAGCCGGCTGGGAAGGCCATCGGTTCCCATCAGAGGGATCTGGATTTGGGGGTCCCATTTTGCCACATGCCGCCCGTGTGTCTCGGGGGGTGCTGATCTCCTCCAAGCCTCCCTGCTGCTGGCTTTTGTGAGGATAAATTAGAAGCACAGCCTTCCAGGAAGCACGGCCCCAGCTTATAGCTGCTCTTCTTTCCATAGCCCCAGTTACTCATCCCACCTGCTCTGCAGGTCACAGGACAAGAAGGCGTGCCGAGGCAGGAAGGAGGGGGCAAAGGGAAGGAGCGAGATGGCCTTGTGCGGGTTGGTTTTTTTTTTTAGCAGAAGTGGAATGAATAGTATAATGAATCCAATACCACCTTCACTTAGCAATAGTTTGCAATATTTTGCCATTCTTGTTTCATCCATTTCTCTGATTTTTCTTTCCCCTGTCCCTTCCCTCCACTTTAATATTTGAAAGCAAATCCCAAACACTGTATCATTTTACCCATACTTACTTCAGGGTGTATCTCTAATGCATAAAGACTTTTAAAAATGGAACCACGACCACAAAGCCACTATTACACCTAACCAAATTATATTATCTAATACTGAATCAGTGCTCAGCTTTCCTTTACTGTCTCTAAAATGTCTTTTTGTAGTTGAAAGTCAAGTGAAAGTTGCTCAGTGGTGTCCAACTCTTTGTGACCCCATGGACTGTACAGTCCATGGAATTCTCCAAGTCAGAATACTGGAGTGGGTAACCTTTCCCTTCTCCAGGGGGTCTTCCTAACCCAGCAATCGAACCAGGATTTTCTGCATTGCAGGTGGATTCTTTACCAGCTGAGCTAAGTATCTTTTGTGCTAAGTTGCTTCAGTAGTGTGACTCTGTGGACTATAGTCCATCAGGCTCCTCTGTCCATGGGATTCTCCAGGCAAGGATATTGGAGTGGGTTGCCGTATCCTTCTCCATAAGTATCTTTAGTCTATAATAATCTTCTTCCTCCCCCCATATGTTTATTTGTTGAAGAAACAGAGTCGTTTGTCCTGTAGAATTTCCCCATTGTGCATCTGGCTGATTGCATCCTGGTGGCGCTCCTTAAGAGGCTGGTATAGGTGTCCTGACACAACTCTTTCTCGTGTCACTGTGAATGCATGAGTATCAGTGTCTACACCGGTATACATTGGCCTGGGGGAGGTTCACACATCTATGTGTGGCGAGCTCAAGTGCTCATCCCTGTCTTGGAGACGGTGTCTGGGTGTCATTCCTGGCGGGGGACCTGGGTGCGTGTGTGCATACTGTAAGATTTGGTCAGACTGACTCCAGAGTTGAGCCTCTGAAGCACAGCGGTTCACCATGAGGCTGTGATGACCCCCCACAGTCGCACGTTTCTGACAACACACCCCAATTGCATTTCGGCCTGAGGCAGTGGGAACCCTCTTTCCCCAGGAAGTCAGCACCTAACCTAGACAGAACTGAGTTTACAAAGCCTCCAGAAAAGAGACTTGGCCCCACCCAAACACTTCCTCTGTCCCCCAAGAGCCTCCACAGCCACTGCTTTGCTTTGTGTGTCTACCACAGTCTACCTCCTGCCAGGACCTCTCCGGTGGTCATTTGTGGGAGGTCTGGCACCAGGGCATTTGGAAGTGATTGCGTAGGAACTCCACCAAGTCCACACCTCCCCTTAGGGGCCTCTGTGGGGTCCTACACAGCCCCCTTAGCTGGGAAACAGGTAGCACCTCCCCAAGGCTCCTCTGCCCTGCAGAAAGGGGAAGAAAGAAGCACACCTTTCAGAGACTGCTGACATCTGTTACCTCATCTATGAGCTTGATAACATTAACCCATTTGACAGCTAAAGAAACTGAGGTCCAGAAGGGGAAGTGATGGCCCAGGTCAGTGACTGGGAGGAGAATTGTTCCACCTCAGCTCCAAAGCCTTTGTCACACAGGCTGCTTTCCAGAAGAGGGGAGTGTGTTATGTGCTGGGAAATGGGAAAAGTATGGCCACAGGGAGAAAAGATGGGAATGAGCATGTCTTGAGAAAGAGATGAGCCATGGGAGCACTTTCCATCCATTTTCACTGCCTGAAGTCGACCCAGTCTTCCATCCCACATTGCGCTTGGTCCCAGCACAACCCTTGGTATGGTGCTGACCCCTAGTGGCAGAAAAGGGTATGACATGATCACCAAACTAAACTAGGGAGGGAGACTCAGACCCCCAACTCCCCCAACTGGAAGGACCCTCAGAGAACACTGTACTTATACCCTCAAGAAGCAAATGGGGAAACCAAGGCCTATAGGATAAAGAGATGCACTGAAGGCCACAAAGCTAGTTAAGGACAGAGTCAGGACTAAGACTAGGATTTTCTGAAGTATATGCTGTAGGGTAACAGCTGCCATTTATCAAGCATTTACTGGGTATCAGGCAACATGCTTGGGGCTTTTAATAACAGTCTAAGAGATGGTGTTTTCATGTCCGTATAGATGAGGAAACCGGTCACCCTACTGAAACTGTGCCATGCTATCTACCCTCTCATCTCCCTTGGGGATCTCTACCCGGACTCCAAGTATAAACAGGAGGAAACTTGGCATTCAGCTCAGCCCAAGACTATATAGAGGCAGAAGACTGTAAAAATATCCTCTGACCTCCACATTTATATTCATCAACACTAACCACCCCTGTTCTCTCTTCCCTACCCCCTCCCTACCCCCCGCAAAAATCTGTGAGACAGTCATGGTTTAACAGATAAGGAAACTGAGCTTCAGGGGAAGCTGTGTGGATGCCCAGGGCCCCACAGCTACTGCTTGAAGGAGGGGGATTAGAACCTGGCCTACCCAGCCTCCCAGCATGGAAGGCTTGTTGGCTGGGGAGGGGCACACCAGCTAAAGCCTGGCTTTCCCCTCACCACCACCTTCCCCCTCAGCTGGCCCCAGAGCACACGCTGATGTCCTTCAGGAAGGCCCTAGAACAGAAGCTGTATGGACTCCAGGCTGATGTCACCATCAGGTAGGTGTGCGCATTGGGAGGACAGCACCTCTCCCCTCCTCAATGCATCCACATCCAGGTCTCTGGAGAAACCTCTGGCCCCGGAGTCTTGGGGATGGGAGAGCAGAGGCTTGTGTTACCCACTGCAAGGCAGGCACCATGTCTGTGCAAGTAAACACGCACTGTGCGTGTGTGCGCTAAGCTGCTTCCGTCGTGTCTGACTCTCTGTGACCCTATGGACTGTAGCCCGTCAGGTTCCTCTGTCTATGGGGATTCTCCAGGCAAGAATGCTGGAGTGGGTTGCCATGCCCTCCTCCAGGGGAGCTTCCCAGCCCATGTTTCTTATGTCTTCTGCATCGACAGGCAGGTGCTTTACCACTGGCACCACCTGGGAATCCCCTTGTGCCATACTCCAGGATATAAAATATGTAGAGAACAAAACAGACTCTCTTGGTTCAAGCAGAGTGGAGAGAGGGACCTGGAGTCCTGCCACTGATCCACTTAATGGAAATATTAGATCTGTATGGCTCAGCAAGATGGAGCACAAACACTCTGATGAGTGAAATCAGCAAGTTCCTGAGTGATCCATTCACTGTAATGTCAGTTATATTTTTAAAGACCAGATAAACTGATTGATACATTTTCTACACGTAGATAAATAAGTCTGTATTAATATTTATATAAAGGGCAAGAAGAATCCATACCAATCTGATGACATCATCTCTGAGAAGGGAAGGGGGCAGGGTATTGAATTAGGGTACCACAGTATGAAGACACCACTCCCATTGTAGACCTTTTGGAATTGTGTGTTTATCAACTCTTCCTAGCAGACTGTAGAAAAATGTCTTGAGGATGGGGAGCATGGGGGCCTTTTACTGTTCCATACTCAGTCACCTTATGGGGCTTTTGGCCAGCAGTGGGGGAGACCAGGATGATAGTGGGATGGAATTTGTCAAAGAAGCCTGCATTTTCCCTCTTCTCATATGGCATCACGTGGACTGGGTTCTAAGCCAGGTTCCACCACTCACTGGCTGGTAGGCCTTGAGTTATGATACTTCTGTCTGCAGCCTCAGTCTCCCCATTATCAAATGAGATAGCACGTGCCTTCCAAGGTTGTTAATAGGCCCAGCCCTCCCTCCTCAGCCGTCCCCACCCATCTGACCCTCAGAGCCAGAGGGAGTCGCCTGTCAGTCCACTGACTTCCCTGTGCAGTCAGGACACCTGAGGCCAAAGGGGGCAGAGCTTTCCTGAGCCCCTTGGTAGGCTGGTGTAAGTGGGTGGGCAGGAAAGAGTGGGATGAGCAGGTGAGGGACCCAAGTGGGCAGTGACTCTGCGGCCCCACCCTCCCGCAGCCTGGATGGGGGTGCCCTTCCTCATGCACGATGCCACTCTGCGGCGCACCACCAACGTGGAGGAGGAGTTCCCGGAGCTCGCCCGCAGGCCCGCCTCCATGCTCAACTGGACCATCCTGCAGAAGCTCAACGCCGGCCAGTGGTTCCTGAAGGTCTGGCAGCACCTGTCCAGGTCCTAGGCATGGAAAGCATGGGCGGGACTCCACAGAGAGGGCCGGGGGCCGGGGGCCGCCTGCCGCGCAGGCAACCCTCACACGCCCAGCTTCCTTGACTCACAGCCGGGCTGGTTGGCGGCCTCCTTGGCTCATGCCACTGTGGCCCAGATATCGTGGCTGTCACTGCTTGTTCTGGTTCTGCCTCCCCTACCGGAAGAAGTTGATGGTGATAGTAATAGTTAACACTGCAAAACTTGAGACAAAGTCGGTTCTCTGATCTGACCTAGTACTAAAGGAGAAACGTACTGGGGTCTGGGAAATGTTCCAAGCAAATAATTCTTTTGGTAAGCAGACTGGGATAGAGAGGTTGAGGTTGGGTTAATCGAGTCCCCACGGGCCACAGCCTTCAGTTTGCCTGACTCGCACACACCAGCAGACACCGGCAGCTCAGGGGTCTGCGAGTTCCATAGCCAGGAAGGCCTGTGGAGGCCCCATAGGACTGGTGAGGCCACCTTGCGTGTCCCTATCTCTGATAGACGGACCCGTTCTGGACAGCCAGCTCCCTGTCACCCTCCGACCACAGGGAGGCCCAAAACCAGTCCATCTGCAGACTAGCGGAGCTCTTGGAGCTGGCCAAGGGCAACGCCACGCTGCTACTCAACCTGCGTGACCCGCCGCGGGAGCATCCCTACCGCAGTAGTTTCCTCAACATCACGCTGGAGGCCCTTCTACACTCAGGCTTCCCCCAGCACCAGGTGAGGCCCTGAAGCGCACCCAGCCCCGCCCCTAGGGAGCCCCTCCACCCCTGGGGAGCCCCACCCCTAGGGAGCCCCTCCGCCCCTGGAAGCTCAGCAGAACCCCGTTCTGGCTGCAGGGAGACCAGGCCTGCCTGGAGTTTGAAGTGAAGTCTGTTAGTCGTGTCTAACTCTTTGTGACCCCATGGACTGTAACTTACCAGTTTACTCTGACTGGGGGATTTTCCAGGCAAGAATGCTGGAGTGGGTTGCCATTTCCTTCTCCAGGGGATCTTCCTGACCCAGGATAGAACCCAGGTCTCCTGCATTGCAGGCAGATGCTTTACCATCTGAGCCACCAGGGAAGCCTGGAGTTTAGTTCCAGCTATAAACTCCTCTCCAGACCTCAAGTTTCTACATTAGTAAAATGAGGGTAGCATGCCCCGCACCTCCCTGACAGGGTCACCATGGGGACGAGAAGGAAACAAGGAGGTCCTTTAAAATATACAAAGGGCAGGAGCAGGGCCAGGTTCTTGGGAACATAGTACTCCCGTGAACTGCTGCCCACATCCTCGGGGTGTAATACTTGGGGATCAAAAGAATCTGTTACCAACTATGCAGCACAGTAGATGCTGGTGTCTGTGTGCAGAGTAGTGGGCGTTCGGGGGGTTATCGATCTTGTCCTGACTAGGGTCTGGAGGGTAAACTCCCTGAGGCGTCGCCGGAGCAGTTCCTAGCCTTGGCTGGGGCCACATCCTCTGGAGATGGTCCAGAGGACCACCTTATTCCCTGTAGGCTTTCACCGCGTGCCAGGTCCTGCCTCTTTGAACCCCTCCAGGTGCTCCAGGAGGGATAGACACCCTTCCCCATTTATAGAAGAGAAATCAAAGGCTGCCCCTCTCCCGCCTGCAGGTCCTATGGCTGTCCAACAGGCAGAGGCCCTTCGTGCAAAAGGTGGCTCCTGGCTTCCAGCAGATGTCAGGCTCCAAGGAGGCGGCCGCCAGCCTGAGGAGAGGCCACATCCGGCGGCTGAACCTGCGGTACACGCAGGTGTCCCGCCAGGAACTCAGGTGCCTACCCTACCCAGCCAGGCTCACCCAGAGGACTGGACACGCGGTCTCCGGGCTCAGAGAGGAGAGGTGGAGAGCATCGGGCAGACCTGGGCTTGTGTGTGAGCTTGGCCCTCTGGGAGCAGAGGTTCCTTCCAGCAGTTGTGAGCATGGTATGGGGGTGTGAAGGACCAGGCTTGACAGGCTTCCCGCACAGGTGCGAGGGCTGACTGGCCTCTGTCGCTGCCCCCACAGGGACTATGCGTCCTGGAACCTGAGTGTGAACCTGTACACGGTCAATGCCCCGTGGCTCTTCTCCCTGCTATGGTGCGCAGGCGTCCCGTCCGTCACCTCCGACAACTCCCACACCTTGTCCCAGGTGCCTTCCCCACTCTGGATCATGGTGAGTTGGAGGATTACTGGGGGTCCGAGAGTGGCCTGTGACTCCTAGGAGTGGGGAGCAGGCTCCACACCTGGGGCTCTCTCTGGTGAGGTGTTAGAGTTGCAGGGAGCACTTAGGGGGACATGAGGCAGATTCTTCTGACCTAAGGTCAGGAGATCCTGGGAGGTGGGAGGAACCTGGGCCTGAGCCAAATGGGAAAAACACCAAGAGCCCTAGCGAAATAAACAACTACTTGAGTTTTCTTTTGGTTTTGAGGATTATTACATTTTGCTTTAAAGGAAGGAAACGTAATTGAGAAAAGAGGGCAACATGAGGGCAAGAATAGGAAACACTGAAATCTGCTCAGAGAATATAGCCAATGAAACCAGAATTCAGTTGGTCGAGCAGCTGAAGACTGGCCCAAGTGCTAGTCTCAGCTCTGCCAACCAGGGGTCTTGGGGAGCCCTTGACCTCCATCCACTGCTCCCACTGCCACTGCCCTGAAGTCATGAAAGGCAGATGGAGGGTCTCATTATGGCTAAGACGTTGCCAGTGTCAGTGAATCATCTAGCTTTTGGGTGGTTTTCTTTATCCACCCGCCCATTGTCCTTGAAAATCTCCAAAGGCTCAGCTCGAATGAGATGAAATAACTGATGTGGTGGCAGCAGCTACGAGTACACTAATTTCCAGGCCATAGGACCTGACCAGCAGCAGAAAGGGCATCTGGCCTGTCCCTGCCCCTCTTCCACAGTTCCCCTGAGATCACGGGGGCATGGGGCCTGGCTCTGCAGGCTTCACCTTCCTAGGCACCTCTCTGGCCCCCTGGAGGAAGCTCCCACACTCCACAGCCTACAATGACACGTACCCTCCCATCCACATGATGCCACATCCATCCACACTCACCTGTGCACCCGCTCGTCATGTCACACCCTCTCACTCACCTGTTTGTCTTTCATATTTTGACTCTCGCGTTAAGCTCCCTTAAGCACATAAATCCTCTAGGGTTAGCACACACCACCACCTCTACTCTGACTACCGCGTGGCTCCCTTTTATCCTACACACCCCCACACATACACACACCCCAAAACCCCAGGGCTATAAAATATAATCTCAAGACCCCAAGCCCCTCCAAGTCCTCCTCTGCCCCTGTCTGAGGGTGACATGTGGTCCTCCTGCCCATGGGCCCTTGGTCTGGAGCCCTGGTCTGGACCACGCATGACTGGGAGCTGGCCACGGGCCGTCTATCCACAGCCCCCGGACGAGTACTGTCTCATGTGGGTCACCGCCGACCTGATCTCCTTCACCCTCATCGCTGGCATCTTCGTACTCCAGAAGTGAGTAGGCCCCGACCGCCTTCCGTGGTCTTCCCTGCCCAAGACAGGCCAGTCCCCACCCCAGCCAGAGGGTGGGGTCCCATTCCTCCTGAGCCCTTGGCCAGGAAATATCCTGACCAGACCGCCCTGCTCAGGGAGAAAGGAGGCATCCCAGTGGCTCCCAGCCCATCCCCCTCAGCCAGAGCCCAGTGGCTTCTGGAATGAGCACCCAGCAGGGAGCCCAGAGCCAGGCTGGGTGGAGATTTGCTGTGTAAACTCTTTGGTGAGTTTCAGCTCCTCTCTGGGCCGGTCTCCCCACCCCCCGTGTGTCACCCAGGGCCTGGGTTCCCACAGTTCCCGTGCCAGCTCCCCCATCCTTTAGGATGACAGCGGGGATGGTGGTCGCAGTGGGTGGGCTGGGCCCGGGGAGGGGGTTTTACTCTTGACTGACGTTCTCTCTCTGCCCCATACCGCTCTGATCCGGCGCATGTCCCTCCTCTCTCCCCCTCTCCCCCCTCTCTGCTGCACTCTTGGCATCTCACAGCTATCACTTGATCAGGTAATTCTGGTGTGGTCCTCCTCCTCCTGTTCCTCTTTCTCCCTCTTCCTCACCACCCCCTTCTCCACTTCCGTCTGAAAGCCTGCCTCTCGAGGAGCCCTAGCCCCAGGTCCCCCTCCCAGGCCCGGCCCTGCCTGAAGCCTCCTCCCTTTCCTCACTCCCCTCCTCTCCCCTGCGCCCTCCCGCTCTCTCTCCATCTTCGTGTGTGCCCCCCTGCTCTCTCTTCCTCCCGCAGACATTTCCTTGCAGGTTGCTGACCTGGCATCTCTCAGCACCGAAGTGTCTCCCTCTGTGGAGGGGGTTCTGCCTGGGCAAAACCCCCAGCGCCTCCCGCCACAGCCTGGCACTTTGGGCAAGGCCTTCCCAGCGCCTGGAGCACAGCCTACCAAGTTCTGTCTCTCCCTGCCCACCTGCTGCCCTCCTGTCTCCCAGTTTGCCTTTTCCACGGCTCACTCTGTTCACCTTTCTCTCTTATCTTTTTCACTTTCTGTCTCTTGACTCTGACCCTCCCCCTCTCCCCTATATGCACCATCGTCCCAGCTTTCCCCTGGGAGGAGACCCCAGTGGTTGACCTTCCTGTCCTAAACGTACCTCTTACCTCGCTGCAGACACCCGGGCCTGACACTTCCCTCCGGGGGTTTAATGTTGATTTTCAAAATGAGAAGTCCCCCTTGGGCAGGTGTCTCCTAGGTCAGGCACCTTCACTGACCAGCTTCTAGGAGGAGGAGCCCTGGGCTCCCTGACTGTGGGGCTGAGCCCAGAGAAGGGCCGTTTACCTGGGATTTCCACCATCCTCTCCGTCGGCAGATGTCCACCCGTGCTGGCTGGTGCTGTGCTGGGCCTGTGGCAAAGAGTCAGGTCTTCCGCCCGGAGCCCCAGGGTGCTCCGTGGGCATGCTGGACCACTCGAGATACCGTCAGGACATGATTGTCTTCCTGGGGGTCAGGCAAGGCCTGATGGAGGAGAGGACCCTGGGGGAGAAAGAAGATCATTTCCCCGTGGGCCTCATTTTTCCTTTCATTCACTCAGTCCTTATAGCACCCACCACACAGCAGGCGTGGGGGTTGGCACCAGGCACACAGTGATAATGAGACCCTGCTGCTGTTCTCGAGTGCGTGTAGGGCGGGCAGCCCAGCAAGAGCGCAGGCTGCCTTCCCCTCTGCCTCTTGCTTTCCCCATGTCTGTCTGCCCTCTTCACCCACCTGTCTGCCTGTCCATCTGTTTGTCCATTTCAGCTGCGCTGATCCCATCTGGAAACAATTGATTGCTCATGGAGTCTGGGCTCCATCTACCCACTCCAGAAGGGCCTAGGGCCCCGGGAGTTGGGTTTTGTTTCCAAGCTGATCCCCGCTTCCCTGAGTGGGGGGTGGGGGTCCAGTGAGTCCTTCTCTCTTAGATTGCAGGAAAAATCTCTGTTCGGAGGCCAGGGATTTGGGGCTAATTCAGAGGAACTGTAACAACCAAAACTATGCTCTGGGCCGGACCAAAGAAACTGAGTTCTCCTGGCTCCACCTGGTCCCTGCACACCCCATGCAGCCCCACCGCAACCCATTCAATTAATTTTGCTCCCACCTTGCCCCAGCCGTTAGAGGGATAACACTCCAGCCTACCCCTTCCTGTTAGGGGATATGCACCCCCACTCTTCCAAGGCTGTAAGAATGGAGCAGCAGCAGGCCCCACCCCCAAGTCACTCCAGCACCCTTCCCTTGATCTCCCCGTGAAGACAAGATCCCCACTGTCTCCCCTCTCCTCCTTCCTTTCCTTCACTTCCTCTCTGGGGTTCCTCACTGGCTTCACTCAGCCTGGTCCTGATGGTGGAGCTATAGGTGACGTTAGCTGGGACTCCCCAGGATTGGTTTGTATCCCAGGGCAGGTCATCAGTCATGCCTGTTAAGCCTGCACTCCCAAACTTGTCCTATCCAAAGGGAGCTACGTGTATAACTGGGGGCACCTGGGACATAACTAACCAACCCCTAAGCATCCTCCTGGGCAAGGGGAGCAGATGTAGGGTTCTGGAGGTAAGAGGGCTGGAGAGCCGTGGCTGAGAGTCAGTGGACTCTGATCAGGCCCCAGCTCTGCCCTTCTCTGGGCTTCAGATTCCCCACAGATTCTATACAGTCAGACAAGATTCCCGCTGGTCTCTCGGGCCAGTTCCAGAGAGTCTGTGGAAGTGGGCATGATCCCTGCTCCAAGGAAGGGTGGGGAAGGACCTGATGCCCATGGGGCCATCTCTGCAGGTGGCGCCTGGGTGGCATCCGGAGCTACAACCCCGAGCAGATCATGCTGAGTGCTGCAGTGCGCCGGACCAGCCGGGACGTCAGCATCATGAAGGAGAAGCTCATCTTCTCAGGTGTGCAACTCCACAGACAGGTTGAGACAGGCTCTGGGCTCTGTTCTCTGCACCCTGCAGGTGCACACGGGTGTGTGTACACATATTTCACATGCAGCATATACAGACAGGCACATGGCACAGACATATATATACCCACCTGGCTTCATGTCACAGTGACACAGAAGCACACATTCACCTACACACACACACACACACACACACACACACAGAAACACACACACCTCCACCTGCAGCCATCAGCTCCAGGTCCTGTGGCTCAGTGTCAGCCCCAGGGGTGATGGGCTAGGGTGACATGCTGGGGCTGGGGGAGGAGTCTGCTTTGAAGGTCCATCCTGCCAAATGCCTGGTCCATACAGGAACCCCACAAATGTTGATTTCCCCCACTGCTTGCTGCCTGTTGACATTCCCAGACTGAAGGAGGAAGCAGCTGTACAAACAAATACATGGAGAATTAGATATAACAGATGGGGATGCAAGGAGGAGAGGGGTTCAGCACTCCCTGGGACAGTGAGGAAGGTTTCAGGCCACTGTGAGGAGTGATGTCGTTGAAATGGAAAGGAATGACAGGAGGGGCCTTGGTGATGGGTTTGAGGTGGGGGCTGTGCAAGCAGAGGGAAGGAAGGGCACTCCAAGCAGGAACCGCTGTGTTCAGAGGCAGCGAGGAAGGCCTACTTGCTGGGCACCAAGGACTCCAGGTCACTCCGCACAGCTTGGAGGGAGTGCCTCTGGCTGGGTCACCCCAAGGTGGCACTGGAGAGGCACTTGGGCCTGAGTGTGTGGTCAGCAGCTTGGGCTTTGTTCTGGAAGCAGAGGAGGGTCACAGATAGGTTTGCCTTTGTTACAGTAGGGCTTAAAACAGAGATGGCTTAAAGGTGGCTTAAAAACAGAGATGTATCGTCTCACAGTTGGGAATGCTGAGTCCACGATCAAGGTGTCAACAGGGCTGTGAGGGAAAGATCTGGTCCTAGCCTCTCCCCTTGCCTCGCGGATGCATCTCTGTGTTTGAAGCTCTCTTCTTTGCAAGGACACCAGTCTGCTCTAACGACCTCACCTTAACTAATTACATCTGCTGTGACCTTATTTCCAAAGAGGGTCTCATGCAGAGTGTAGGAATATAGGAATTTGAGGGGAACACAATTCAACCTCTTTTGGGGGAGGCACACCACACAGCTTATGGGATCTTAGTTCCCTGACCAGGAATTGAACCCATGCCCCCTGCAGTGGAAGCATGGAAGCATGGAGATCTAACCACTGGACTGCCAGGGAAGTCCCCACAATTCAATCTCTATCAAGTGTGGAGGATGGTAGGTTAGAACGGGAAGCTGAAAGCAAGGAAACCAATAATTCAGATGGGAATCGTGGGCATGGAAATGGGAGAGGAGAGATCTGAGAGGTGTTTACAAGCCAGACGGCCCTGGGTTCAAAGCCCAGCTTATGCCCCTAGCTGTGTGAACAAGAATGTGTTACCTAACCTACCTTAGCATCAGACATCTCATCTGTAAAATGGGCAAGGTTTCCCTCACAGAGTACTTGTGAGGGTTAGTGCCATGCCTGGCCCAGAGGGATGCTTGGTAAATGCTGCTTGAATGAACCTGGACCCAGAGGGGGTGGTTGTGGTTTTGGGGGGGTGGCTCCAATGACTGTGTGAACATCCATTCATTCAGTCACTCCTTTATTCACCCTTCTTTCAAGGCGTGGCAGGCACTGCTCCAGGTGCTATGCAGATTCTTGCCTCTGGGGTACTTGATTCCTCCTACCCTCACTCAAAACCCTCCTCCTGGGAGCCTTCCCTGAGCACCAGAGCTGGGTTGGAGGGCCTACCCTAGTGTTCCACAGCTCTCTGGCAACACTGAGGAGCTCCTGGAAGGAGGAGCCAGAACAGGGCATCTGGGGTCCTCAGGCTCCTGCGCTATACCTGACTCAGAGAAGCCAGAAGGGGTGGGTAGAATGAATGGAAGGCAGGCCAGCACTTAGGCCTGTCAGATCCTGCACCCCACCCCTCACCTCTCCTGCAGTGTCAAAGCCCATTCACTTAGCACCTTCTGGGTGCTGGCCCTGAGGGATCAACCACAGGTCTTACCCTCTGCCCATTCCTGGTTGAGAAGTCCTCTCTAGGGACTGTCAGCCCCACCCAGGCACCTGGAGTCCCCTTGGGCAGGCTTCGCTCCCCTCAGCAGACCTTTTCTGAGGCTCTGCTGTGCGTCCAGCACTGCACCAGGCACTGGGAACACTGATGCCCAGACCTCGTCCGTGTCCTTGAAGTGCTCCAGCTGAAGGGGGCCACAGATGGTGATGGAGCAGGGGGAGCAGCAGGGGGCAGGGTGAGGAGGCCCCTCCCAGCCTGGGGCCAGTAACAGAAATGAGAAGAATTTAGCCAGATTTTAAGAAAAGGAGGTGATGTTGGGAGGTCGTGCCCAGGAGACAGGCCAATATGTGCAAAGCCCCAGGGAGAGTAAACACACGGGTGCCACGCTTAGGAGGGTGCAGGTAGTTTTCTGTGGCTTGAGGGTGGAGTTCCAGGGGAGAGGAGAATGAGGCGCAACCAAAGTGTTTACAGAGACTGAGAAGGGCCTTGAATGCCAGATTCACACACCAACACCACACCTGAAACCTGAGGTTGCATCAGCTTCCAAGTGCCTTCTCGGGAGTTGCTACAGGCCATGCCTCCCTACCACATCTGCCAGCCCTCCTTATTTGCCCCCTCTCCTCCCTGCACTCACATCTTGCCTCCCTGTGGCCCAACAGAGATCAGCGATGGCATGGAGGTCTCCGATGAGCTCTCTGTATGTTCGGACAACAGTTATGACCCGTATGCCAACAGCGCCACCGCCCCGGTGGTCCCTCGAGGGAGCGGCAGCCGTGCCAAGGCCCTCACAGACCAGAGCGGGCGTTAGCTGAAGCCCCGTCTGTCCAGCTGCACCTCGTGTGGAGACAAGAGAAGCCCACAGAGCTGGCAGAAGCATGCTCGGGGCGCTAACTCCACAGCCTCCTCATTGGCTCCGGTCCCTTGTCAGCCAAGGCCTCTCTCGGAGGGGCTCCCCTCCAGCCTCTCAGATGCCCCTGCAGGCCTGGGGCTCCTTTTTCTGGGAAGTTTGGGGCCTGGGGCCTGGTCCACTCCCTGAGGCCCTCCTTCGCATCCTTACCTGGAAGCTTTGGGGGTCACTGGGCTGTGCCATGCCCCCCGCAGCAGCAGAGGACGTGGAGCCTGCGTGTGCCCACATGTGTCTGTTCTCCTGTCCATGCTGTGAGGAAACCGCCTTCTCGGTGATTCTCCTGCCTCAAGGGGCTGGGCTGGGCCTCTGTGCCAGCACCTCCGCTCTTCCGTCAGTCTCAAAGCACAAGGAAGCTCGGCCCAGGAGGAATGCCTGCTCCAGTGGCAGGGACACTTGTCCTCCCCAACCAGCCTCCCGCTGACGCTGGCCATGTCCCCCAGGAGCCACTGGAGCAGGCTCAGGGCTGCTGGATCCACAGACTGACATGACCTCAGGTTCCCACGCCAGTGGCCAAGAGCAGGGGCCACCTGGGAAAAGTGTTCAGGCGTGGTTGATGGCGGGTGTATGACCAAGGGGCCCTGCAGTGGAGGGAGCCTGAGGGGCCTTGGGCAGGATGATTAAAGCTGCCATCTTGACACGTCTCATCTCTGAATTATCAGTGGGAGAGTGGGGACAGAGCCTGCAGGGTTTGGGATTCAGGTCCCATGGCAGGAAGAACCACTCTCGGAAGTGAATGGGAGAGTGGCAGAGTGGGGGCCCCTTCCCCGCCTCACGTGGCACTGGGGCTTCCTGAAGAGTCCTGGGTTCGGGAGGCCAGTGTCCCTATCCTGTGGTGGGGGAGACAGTCTTGGAGAGGTAAAGTGGCCATCCCTGGCCACACTGCTTAGTCCAGCAGAGCTAGAACCACACCCTGGCTGTGGACCTTCCGTAACCAGCTGGGAACGGTAAGGCAGATGGGGCGGGCTCCTGGGCTCACTGCAGGACTGGGCAGTGGGACTAGCAGTCCCATGAAGGGTTTCTGAGCTCCTGGCCTATGGAGGAACAGGCCCTTAGTCAGGAGATGCTTCTCCCCGATGGCAGAGGTTTGGCTTTGACTGAAGGAGCCCACTCCCATTCCTGGCACGGGGGGTCACCTGGGCTGAAAGCCAAAATACAGCCCCTGGGATCACAGATGTCCTTGTCTTTCAGTCCTTGGACCCCTGCTCTCTGCCCTCCCTGGGAAGATGTCTGTAACTCCCATATTTGTCCTAAGAGTCTGCATGGTCTTGGGTGTGTCCTAAGAGGGAACGGGGAGGCTGAACCCCAGTTCCAGCCTGCATTAAATAAACATGGTGCTTCGTGGGAACCAAGGGGTATGTCTCTTCTCCAAATGGGGGCCTGCTGAATAAAATTCTTGGGGTCTGGAGGCTTCATTCAGAAAAAGAAAATCCCTCCCAGTGCTGGAAACCAGACTGGGCCCCTACACTAACCTCTAGGACCGTCCCTCTGGAAACTGTCAGGGGACTCTCCCTCCTTTCCCCTTTTCAAACATCTGCCAAGGGCTCCCTTCCTGGGGCAGAGGTTAGCTCCAGCTTTCCCTGGGCATGAGGAAGTATGAGTGAAACCTGGACTGTCTGGGTCAGCAGTGAGGCACACTGCCCTACCCAAACGGCCCCGTAACCTCCCCTCCAGTGTCTGGCAGGCCTGCCCAGGAAAGTGGAATCAGTCCTTCATGCCAGCCCCTCCCTGTCCAGCCAGTGCCCCTAGGTCCACTGGGCAGCATGTTCCAGGCTCCTGGCCACACTTGGGCAACTTGAGTTAATCTAGAGCCTTCAGGAGCAGGGAGAAGGGCCTGGGAGTGCTGAGTGGAACAGCCAGTCAGCATCCCACTCTCACCGGGGCCCTACACTGGACCCCTGCACCCCCAACACAGAGGCAGTATGGCTGCCTCCCCTCACCCCAAACAACGGGAAGATGGAGGCCGTCCCCCTCTAGGCAGATGGCTGGGCCCCTCTCCACCCTCAGCTGAGCCTGTGCTCAACCCTGGCTCCTGTCTCTTGACCTGGGAGGTTACTGAGAAGCCCACCCTCCCAGGGCCCTCCTCATAACCTCCCCCTGTCTGTGGACGACAGCCTGTCTGCCCTTCACAGGGAAACAGGACACACGGCCCCTCCCTCCAGCCATCTCCACAGACCCACTCCTCTCTTGCTACCCTGGACCCTCCTGGGTGAGGCCTGTCGAGGCTGAGCCTACCCGCCCCCTCTCCAGTGCCCTCTCTGGACCCTCTGTCCCCAGTATAATGGTGCCCAAATCTCTCACATCCTTTAACATGGAGCAACATGTACAATCCTTTCTTAGGGGGAAGCAGAATACACCATTCCCTGGAGCAGAGTCCCTGGAACAGACTCCCCCAGGCCTCAGGACACAAGCTTAGCCATTGACCCTTCCCCTTACAATTCCTTCCACTAACTCAGCCGGCCTGAGCCTTGCTGGGGTGGGTTCCAACAGGATCCCAGGTTCACCCACTCCACTCCACATGGCACATGGCTTTCACAAACCCCTCTTGATTTCACAGCACCCTGGTAAGATGAAGCCAAAACCACAACTAGACTACCAATCCTGCTGAAATGAATAACTAAGGGTTGGGCAGTAATCTGCCTGGAGCTGCACGCAGAATCCCAGCAGAGCCAGGGCCAGGTCCCAGGTGTCCTGCCTTATCCAGGTTCTTGTCAAGGCAACCTCCCGGAGTCTGCTGCCCTTTCTTCCATGAAGGCAACCCCCCGCCCCCTTGCCTGCCCCAAAGACACCAGGCCCAATGGCCCTGCATAGAGGCAGCAAATGATCAGAAGCCAACCCATGGCACCACCTCTCTCTGGCTCCAGGACTCCAGGCCGGCCCAGAGCTGCCTTGTTTTCTCCCCAACACCCACCACGCCTGCCTAACTGTACACTGTTGCGTGAAAGCCATCACAGCTCATACCATACCACAGAGCCGGGGACCATACGCTGTCCACACACATAGTCCACGAGACACAGCCCCCTGCTGTATGCAGACAGACCCCTGTCACAGAGATGCAGACAAAGACAGGGACATGCAATGCCTGTAACCAGATACACAAAGCCCACAATGATATGTCTGCTATAAAGCAGGAACACAGACACTGCACAGAGTCACAGAGGCAGGAGGAAAACCTAGACCTCTAAGCTGCACAGTTAAATTCTTAGTCCCATCTGCCTCATTGCTACACGGTCACCGTATCCCCACGCACTCCACACACACATACAAGTACCCTGGAACACCTGCATGCACACACACCCCCTCACATCCACGTATCACTCAAGGGCACAACCAGCGCCAGATCACCCCCAATCGGGGCACATGGATCCCAGAGTTGCACAGTAGATCCTACACCTACTCCCAGCTCCTCCCTTCTCCCCCTCCCAGGGCTGGTCCAAGAGCAGAACAAAAGCCCAGGGTCCCCTCCTCCCCTTCCCCCTTAACTCTCCCTCCTCCCTCCCACTCCCCCCACCCCCACCAACCAGCGTCCATCCCCTTTGTCCTCCTGCAGCTGAGCTTTAGCGGGAGTCCAGGCAGAGTGGCAGGGACATTGCACCCAGGCTGCCAGGGGTGCAGGCAGCAGGACAAACAGGAGTGGTCAGTGCAGGAGCAGCAGCCAGAGTGCCCAGGAGAGGTCATGGCCAGGTAAGTGCCAGGTACAACTGGGGACCTAGGCGGCAGTGCTGCCCTGGCTGTGTGGTGTCTACAAGTCTGAGTGTATGTGAAGGTGTGGGTGTGAGTGTGAAAAAGAGGGTGACATGTCAACTTCTAGGGGCTGGGTACCTCAGTCTGTGCCTAGACTCTTAGCTGGGATGAGAGAAAACTGAATCAAGCCCTGCCCAGGGAACTCTACCTTTCATGTTCCAGTGGGGTGTTCTTTAGCCCCCAGACGGAAAATCCCTAGGGCGGAAACTCAGTCTGATGTGTCAGTGTGTTCTAAGTGCCAGTGCTGTAAACAGTAGGAGAATGAATGAAAAAAACACTGCTGCACTTCCCCCAAGGGGACTCCCTCCCTCTCCCCTTGTGCCAGGATGTCTCTGCAGAGAGAAGTCCCTCCTGACGCTGATGAGATCTGCCTTCTTGGATCTCAGCTCAGAGTGTGGCTGCCTTCTCAGCTAGTGGAGAACAGAATGAGGGCAGCGCTCCCATGACCCCCTCCCAGCTCCTGCCAGTGTCCCAGGCTGCTCCTGAGACATGCCCCCACTTTGGCAAGTGTGGCTGAGCCACAGGGCATGCAGAGTCTAGAGCCAGGCACGTTCAGGGCTCAGCCCCTCTACTTGAGCAAAGTAGTTAACTTGCTGGGACCCTGCCCACCACGGAGCTCCTTTCTTTTGATGCTAAGACAGGGGATCCAGTAGCAAGGATGGCCCAGGCATACACAGTGAAAGCCAGACTGACTACTAAGCAAGATCTGACTCCCAGGGCAAAGCAAGGCTCAGAGGAGGCACGGCAGCTGGGATCAGGAGAATGGAGGGAGAGGCAAGGAGCAGAGAGCAGTCATAAGTGGCCACATAAAGGAGTGAGCCCCCTGTCCCCAGAGGTATGCAAGCAGAGGCTGCATGTTCATAATGGCCAAATAATAAGCAATTCGTTACAGCCCTTCAGGCTATAGAATGCTTTCACAGACATCCCTCCTTTGACCCTCACAGCAACCTCTGATGGGCAGTTTCCATCTATGTGACTATTTCCTTATGACAAACTTAAAAAGAAACGGAAGAGTCTAAAGAAACTTCAGGTTTTTGAAGATCAAATGAAATTATGTACATAAAAGCAACTAACATATGTGACGTGCTCCCTTCCTCCCGGGTAAAAATATGTAAGGAAATATTTGTTCAGTTGGTACCATAAACCTAGCACTTCTCATACATTCCATTTAACAGTCACCAGGTCACAACCACTGTACAAGGGAGGCATTTATGAGCCGGTTTCAGATGAGGAAAGTAAAGGGGAGGTGTTGCACAGGTCGCACAGCGAGCGAGTCAGTGGCAGAGGCAGGATCGGCACCTGGATTAGTCCTTAGAGCTAGTGTTCCCACCACCCGCCACGGGGCTTCCTAGAGAACAGAGAACTTACTAGAAAGAGGGTCAACTTCCCTCCCAGGCTGGGCTCTTACCTCATGCTTTCTTTCCCTCTGGGTCTTTGCACAGGCTGGTCTCTCAGCTGGAGACTTCCTCCCTCCCACTCCTTTTCCTTCACCTGGCTAATTCTATCTATTCTTCTGTCTCTTCTCAAGGATGCCTTCCCTGACTCCCTCCAACTGGGTGCAGTGCCCCTTCTTAGCTCCCCTAATGCTCTGTATTTCTTCAGGGGATCCCACCTCAATGGAAGCTCCAGGAGGGGAGGGACAATCTTGCTCACTGCCTTTCACAGAAAAGAGCTCTCGATAAACACCAGCTCAATACATTCACTCTGACCTTGAGCAGGCACTAACTGAGCACCTACTGTGGGCCAGATCCTGTACTCTTGGGGGAGGGACAGATATTAGCTAGAATAATCAGGGTGTGGTTAATGGGGAGCATCTACAGAGATCCCTAGGCGAGCAGATGGAATGAGGAGAGGGGGTTAGCGCCTACTTCCCCCAAACATACTGGATCTTTGTGAGGTCATCAGAATTCCTTGACCAAAGGCTGCAGCTCCTGTCAGAGGGCTCTCATACAGGTATTTTGTATAGTTTCGAATAACCTCCCAGCCCTCTGCCTTTAGACTGTGAGGAGGTAAAGTCTCCTGGCTGTTGGTAGCCATGTGGCATTGCTTCATCCTTTGTAGGAGTCCCAAAGCACTGTCTATGCTTTTGTAAATCCTTCATTAGAGTCTTCTTAAATTACCCCAGTTAAAAGCGTGCCATCTGTTTCCTGCTGAGACTGATAGGGAAAAGCTTAGCGAGCCCGAAGCACAGAAAGAGCAATATGGCTGAAGTGGGTAAATGGGGGAGGAGATGGTACAACTACGGGTCTAGCCCGTTGGGTAGGCAGGGACTAGCTCTTTGAGGCCATTTGTAGTCTCAACGGGTAGATGGAAGGGAGTGCGGTTGCATGAATGGGGGCGGGAACACATGTTAAGATCATGTGCGCCTGCCTGAGTAAACTAGTGAACTAAAGGAGGAATGATGGAGGAGGAGCCTCTTGTCCTCTAGCAGGGCCCCAGCCAGGTGGATTTGCCGACGCCTTCTGTGTTTTTTGCCCGGCAGGATGCTGAAGGGCCCGGTGTTGGAGGAGTCCGAGTGGGGCTCCGAGGCGCCATGCGCGGGGTCCTGCCACGCGCAGCGTGTCCTGCAGACCCTGAACGCGTATCGGCGGAGCGGCATCCTCACCGACGTGGTGCTGCGAGCCGGTGGCCGCGACTTCCCGTGCCACCGCGCGGCGCTTAGCGCGGGCAGTGCCTACTTCCGCAGCTTGTTCGCGGCCGGGCGGCCAGAGCGTGGTCTGGCCGTGGTGCCCGTGGTGCCCGAGGTGCCAGGCCCCGCCGGGACAGCGGTGGCGACGGCCCTGGCCGTAGTGCTCGACTACCTGTACTGCGCGGGCGTGCGGTTGCGCGCCGAGGACGAGGCGGCCGCGGTGCTGGCGCTGGCTGAGCGGCTGGGCGTGGCGGGCCTGCGTGAGGCCTGCGCGCGCTTCCTCGAGGGTCGCCTGCGCGCCGCTAACAGCCTGGCGCTGCGCCGCGTGGCCGCCGCCTTCTCCCTCGCGTCTCTGGCTGAGCGCTGCGGCCGCGTGCTGCGCCAGGCGTTCGCCGAAGTGGCGCGCCACGCTGACTTCTTGGAGCTGACGCCTGACGAGGTGGCAGCGCTGCTGGCAGACCCGGCGCTGGGCGTGGCGCACGAGGAGGCCGTGTTCGAGGCGGCCATGCGCTGGGTGCGCCACGACGCGCCGGCCCGCCGCGGCCAGCTGCGGCGCCTGCTGGAGCACGTGCGACTGCCCCTTTTGGCGCCCGCCTACTTCCTGGAGAAGGTGGAGGCCGATGAGTTGCTGCAGGCCTGCAGCGAGTGCCGCCCGCTGCTGCTAGAGGCCCGCGCCTGTTTCATCCTGGGTCGCGAGTCTGGCGCACTTCGAGCCCGGCCGCGGAGGTATGCCTCTCGCCCCTTGCCCCCGGCCCTGCCTTACCCAGGCATTCTTCAGCCGCTCGCACAATCCTCCACCGTCCTTTAATCCTATCACTTGATCATGCCTCTTGAATGAGATTCAGTCATACACTCAACAGGCATTTCATAGGCTTGATTCTGGGTCCTTGAAAAATTCTTATGTACAAACTGTCCCGTGTAGTGTCCGGAGTGATTTGAAGACACCCTTTAACCTCAGGGAGCGCAGTCTAGTAAGGGCTTAAAATAGGCTGGGGAAAAAAATGAAAGAGGCATACTCCCACCCCTGGAACATCAGACCAAAGACTTTGGGTGGAGTAGTCAGGATGGTCTGTCGCTCTCGCAGGAATAAGGGACAGTCCGTCTTACTCATCAGTGTATCTCCAACAGTAAGCTCAGGGCCTGGAACAAGAGTACAAGATGTTCAGTATTTGTCAAAGGAATTAGGTAGGAATTGGCTAAATAATTTAATAATAATAATTCTGGTGGAGTTTAATAATTAATAATAATTAATAATTATGGTGGAGTCAGAAGTCTGAGGGGTCAGTGGGAGGGAGGAATGCTCTGCTAAAAGGGTGTGTACCTTGGTTCAATATATTTCGTGCTTAGGGGATGGGTTTAGGAGACGGTATGGTTATAGGAGGAGGGACACGGCAAAATTATTCCCCGATGGAGAGAGTATGGGCTTGAATTCTATCTCTGTTACCTTCAGCTATATAACCTTTGGAAAGCCAAAGTCGATTAAACAAGATAACGTTGTAAGCATTCTTTTCCTGTAACTTAGAGATCGCAAAATGGGGTCAAGAGTAATGATCCTTTTCCCCTCAATAGCCAGAGGGGAGGTTGAAAGTGGTAGAGTCCAACATGGGGAGGATGGGGAGCAGAGAGGGGCAGGACCACATAGTGCAGTCGATGAGAGGGTGAAAAGGCTGAAACTTGGGTGTAGCTTAACCGGCTTTGGGTTTGTCACCCTGCTAGATTCATGGACCTAGCTGAAATGATCGTGGTCATCGGGGTTGTGACCGAAAGGGGCTCCTGAAGCTGCCCTTCACCGACGCCTACCATCCAGACAGCCGGGCGCTGGACCGCGCTGCCCAGCTTGCCCGGCTATGCTCGCTCAGAATTCGCAGCGTGTACTCTCCGCAATGACATCTATGTTTCTGGTGAGGGCGGAGACCATAAATGGAGCCCCACAGGATTGGCTTATCATTTCGCGCCCTCTGTTTTTCCTCCAACCAGATCCTTTTGATAACCTACAGTTGTTGATACTGTAGAGGTATACTGTAGAGGTGGGCTTCCCTCTTAGCTCAGTCGGTAAAGAATCTGCCTGCAATGCAGGAGATCTGGGTTTGATCCCTGGGTCGGGAAGATCTTCTGGAGAAGGAAATGGCAATCCACTCCAGTATTCTTGCCTGGGAAAATCCCATGGACAGAGGAGCCTGGTGGGCTACAGTCCATGGGGCCGCAAGAGTTGGACAAGACTTAGTGACTAAACCACTACTGCCATGCTGTAGAGGTACTGCAGAGCCAATCACTGGTGTGACTCCACCCTTTACTCAGCAGTGTTTACTTCAATTCAGATTAGTATTAACCTCTTCTCTTTATCTAGCCTACCATGTGCTTTGCATTATGCTAAGCAGCTTATATTAGTTAATTCCCATGACAACACAATTTTATAGGGAGTCAACAATTTCCCTGTTGTCATGGCACAATGGCAAAGATCGATTTGATACCAATGGACTGTGCCCACCCTGAGCTTTGGGCCCTAGGAGAATAAAACACAGCCCCTGCTCTCCTGGAGTGCCTTGGGGATAGGGGATAGCAAGAGAGCCTGGGGACAACAGCTGCTTCTTTCCCCCAGGAGGCCACATCAACAGCCGTGATGTGTGGATGTTCAGCTCCCATCTGCACACCTGGATCAAGGTGGCCTCGCTGCACAGGGGCAGGTGGAGACACAAGATGGCGGTGGTGCAGGGGCAGGTAGGGGCGCCTCCCACTGCCACCCTGGGGCCAAGGCAGAGATCCGCAGCCTTCTGGGGGCGGGCCCTCCTGGATCCTCTCTTTTTAAGAAGGGATCTAGGGCACATAAAAGAGAAAGAACTTGCTTAATAATGGTAATGCTAATAAAAATAGCAATGACAGTACAATCTGGTAGTCAGGAGGTCAAGGGTGTGGGCTCTGGGGTCAAAGAACCTAGTTTTGAATCTTGACTCTGCCACTTAAGACCAACCAAAAAAAAAAAAAAACCCCTGCCAATTATCTTTGTAAGTTACACCCCAAGTTCAGAAATGCAAATAAAATGGGTCAGTTAAGTTAGGTGATAAACCTTTATGAAATTACTAGCTATTTTTATAGTCTATAGTAATTTTTATAGCTGTCCATAAGCATTAACTTGCTGCCAGTAATTTTGCAGATCTTATCCACATTCAGTACCCATCCTAGAAACCAGTCCCCATTAATAGAGGAAAATCTAAGGGAGAATCGGTAATGGCCAGGGCAGAGGCGGAGCCAGGAGCTGGGATGCTCCCTGGGTGGGGCAGTTTCTCCACACCCAGCCTGCGGCTGGTGGGGGCGGAGATACAGACAGCCCTGACTCAAGGTGACCTCCTCATCCACAGCTGTTCGCAGTGGGCGGCTTCGATGGCCTGCGCCGACTGCGCAGCGTGGAACGCTACGATCCCTTCTCCAACACCTGGGCGTCCGCGGCCCCGCTCCCCGAGGCAGTAAGCTCAGCCGCTGTGGCCCCCCTGCGCCGGCCGGCTCTACGTGATCGGGGGCGCTGGGCAGGATGGCGTCAGCACCAACAAGGTGGGCCAGCAGAGGGCGGGGGAGGCCTGCTGTGTGCCAGGAGCACACATGTCCTTGTCCATTTTCTTGATTTCATCGACAGCACCGAGTCATCCTCCCCATATTTCAGGCAAGGAAATGAATTCAGAAAAAGGACTCCAAGGTCACACAGTAGGTCTGGACCTGAATGTTTGGCCTGGTGCCATATGGGTTTCAAAGATTTAAAAAATTAAGTGAGGGCAATGGTAGTTAAAATGCTCTTCCTCCATTCGAAAATATAATACACTTATTATTGCAAATTTAGAAAACAGAAATAGAAACCATAATCTCATCAGGTAAGGATAACTACTGCTATTAATATTTGGTACATTGCCTTCCAGGCTTCCTCTGAATTAACTTTTGCTTTTCTGTTTCAATTTTACGTTCCACTAGTAAAATTTTCTATCCTGCTTTTTCTTCTTCAAAGTGTAAGTACTTCCTACATCCTTAGAAATTCTTCACAGCCATCATTTCGATGTCTGTGTAATAGTCTACTGGGTGGCTGAATCATAGTCTATCAAATTCTCCATCTATCAAAAAATGTACAAATTTTGTACATTTAGGCTTTGTAAACAAAACATTGTGGCAGCTTCCTCCCTGCCCTGATGGCTCACAGGAATGTGTCCCTAAGATCTAATTTTCCAGAACTAGGACTCTCACCTTATTTCAGTTCCACTCCCACACACTTTCCTGGTGTGTTTCCTGGACTGGCTAGGGGAATGCCGTTTAGCACCTTCTTGTGCAGCAGTTTGAACATTCAGAAACTGGAGGGCATAAACACCGGTGGGCCTGGGAGGCCTATAGACAGCTATAGGAATGGGGGCGGCAAGACACCCCAGCTGGAACCTTGTCACGACCTCGGCACACCAGAAAGGAGAAAGAGGGTTGACAGTTTGTGCAGCCAGGAATGCATCTCCACAGGGGACCTGCTCCAAGAACCCTCTACAGCGCTAATGCAGACAGTACTTCTACCTCCTGGGACACAGACCTCTTCTTGGACCTTGAAAGATGAGAAAACTTTTGACAACAGGAGTCCAGGGAGAGGGGGCTAGAATGTGGAACCAGGCAGAGCACACTTGAGGGGAGGGACCCAGCTCAGAACTGGTGGACATAGCCAAATGTGCTGAATGAGAGCCCCCAGCAGAGAGAAGTGAGGTGTGGGCAGCGGGGCAGTTAGGGGCTGAGGCCTCACCACGGCCACTCCTGCCCCTCAGGTACAGTGCTTTGATTCCAAGGAGGACCAGTGGAGCCTGCGGTCACCGGCTCCCTTCTCACAACGGTGCCTTGACGCGGTCTCCCTGGAGAACACCATCTATGTGGTTGGCGGCCTTATGAGCAAAATCTTCACCTACGACCCTGGCACTGATGTCTGGGGGAGGCAGCGGTCCTCCCCAGCCCTGTGGTGAGTGGAGGCTCCTGGGTACAGCCCTGGCACTGGTTCCATTGAGGAGGGTAAAGACTCACTTCTAAGGATCTGGATCTCAGAAGTAGTAAGTCTGACTCCATGTTAGGTGGTTTTACATGTTCTCTAGTTTAGTCCTTACAATGATAATCAGCCTTGGGCTTCAAAGGTAAGGAGACTGGCCTTAGAGAGGTTGAGGCCACCAGGGAGGCCACCAGGAAGGCTACATGAAGCAGAACCTGGAATCCCAGCCCCGAAGTGCTGTAGCTTTGGATGGGGAGCTTGGTCTCAGTGACCCTGCAGTCTCTCCTGCTCTGTAGGCCACAACCTAGTAGTTTCTTGTGGGAGGAGGAAGGAGGCGGAGAGGGGCCTTGCTAAGTTCCCTTGCCTCATTGGTATTAGAGAAGGGAGGTACTAGGCCCTGGATGCTCCACCTCTGCATTCCTTGCCCCCCATCACTGTTCTGTTCCCTCTCCAAAGCTCCTGAGAGTATCTAGGGATGTGGATGAATGGGTGGTCCTTGCCAGTTCTGATCTTCAGTAATTCTAGGAGCCTAAGATTTCTGGCTTCTCTGAGATCCAAAGATGGTGGTGGTGGTAATTACTCTCATTGGAGTGCTTACTATATTCCAGGCATTATGTAAAATGCTTTATGTGCTTTCTCATTAAGTTAAAGGAATATTATGAAGAAAGTACTGTTATTCTTCTTACTTGGCAGGTGAGGAAACTGAGGCCCAGAGATGGGAAATGACTTGTCTAAGGTCATTCATTTAGTAAAGGTCAGGCCAGAGCTTGAAGTCAGGTCCGTCCAATTCCTACTTCTCTACCATCCAGACCGTCTGCTCATACTCTGTGGGTCAAGGTTTTGTTGTTTGGCCTAGCCAGCTAGGGACAGAGGGAGCCCCTGGCCAGACCACACAGCTAATTGTCTTTTTGTCTGTCCACCCAGGAGAGCTGTGGCGTGACTGTGTGTGATGGGAAAGTCCACATCCTCGGTGGGCGGGATGATCACGGGGAAAGCACCGACAGGGTCTTCACCTTTGACCCCAGCAGTGGGCAGGTGGAGGCCCAGCCGTCCCTGCAGCGCTGCACGAGCTCCCATGGCTGTGTCACCATCGTCCAGAGCCTGGGCAGGTGACTCATACTTGAGGCAGGAGGTGGGAGGGGAGGGAGAACTCGGGCTCACCACTGCACCCCTTATGACACCTCCATGTAAACAACATCTTAACTTACTGCCCCTTTTCTTGTAGAAATAAAACCTTCTTCAAAGGTCGAGTCTGTGTTCCAGCTCAAGCCTCCTTTGCCTGGAGAAGTAATGCCCAATATCTGCTCCCTGCTATGACTCTTTACAAAGCACTTCAGTACTTCATGTTACTTCATTTACCTTCGTAATAACAGTATGGACATTTTAAAGAATCAGGAAATATTTCATGCATAAAAAGAAATATATTTTGTACAGTTTAAGAATTATAATAAATGTGTTCCCACAATCTAACTTAAGAAATAGATCATTATACAAATAGGCCTTTGTAGGTCCCCCTATTTCCCAATCCATCCCTTTCCACGTTCCTCCCAGGAATAGTCACTATTCTTGATTCAGATTGTGCTGTGCTAAGTCACTTCTGTTATGTCCGACCCTTTGTGACCCTAGGCTCCTCTGTCAATGGGATTCTCCAGACAAGAATACTGGAGGTTGCCATGCCCTCCTCCAGGGGATCTTCCAAACCTAGGGATCGAACCTGCATCTCTTATGTCTCTTGCATAAGAGATGTGGGTTCTTTACTACTAGAGCGAACTGGGAAGCCCATATTTCAGATTATCAACAGTTAAAAAAAACAAACAACTTTTAGTCAGCTAGTTACTAATATCTGTAAGATAAGAAGACTCTCCCAAAGCCACATACTTAGTAGAAGGCAGAATATATAGCCCATAGATTTCATGAAGCTTCAGAATCTAAGAGGAACTTCTGGTCAGAATGCTTCTCCCTTTCTAAACCATCCTCTCCAATTTAACCACCTAGCCCTGCTGGCTCAGATAGTGAATAATCTGCCTGCAATGTAGGAGACCCGGGGTTCGATCCCTGGGTTGGGATGATTCCCTGGAGAAGGAAATGACAGCCCATTCCAGTATTCTTGCCTGGAGAATTCCATGGACAAAGGAGCCTGGCAGGCTACAATCCATGGGGTCACAAAGGGTCAGACATGACTGAGCAACTAACAGTTTCAGTGATAGATAAAATTAAAAATCAGACAACTAAAAAGGCATAAGCTCATAAGTAAGCAAACATGTCTGAGGACCAGAAACAGAACTGTAAAACATAAGACAGAAGCTCAAGCTTTTAGATTCAGACTCTGGGATAAAGGTGTTAAAAATAGATTCCAAACCCAGGCTCACTGCTATAACCCCGGGCCAAGGCAGGGCTCCTCCATTCATGAAAGAAGCTGAAACAAAACAAAGACAGTTGCAGAACCCTGTGCAGACTTGGGTCAAGGCTCACAGCAAACTGTAAGCCCAGGGTAGGTGGGCACCAGTGCCACAGGCCTCTGAGACATCAATGAGTTCAGCTCTCCATCGGACATGCCACAGCCCCAGCATAAATGGGGGTCACAAGCTCTCAATGCCATTATAAACAGCTGGGTTGGCTGGGGCTCTGGGGCAGCAACATAAAACTGTCGGGTCGGGAGGGTTGAGCCTGGTGGAGGATAAAGAGGGAACAAAGGATGGACGCCACAGATTCTGAGGCAAGGCCCAGCAGAGCTGGCAGGCCCCATCTGGGACTCCCCTTATTTGCACTCAGATTGCCTTTTGAAGAGCTATCATCTGCTCTTCTATTCCCTTCAGTACAGGGCAGCCCCATGCTGTTCTCTATCTTCCAAAGCCCCAGGGCCCTGTCTACATGATCTCTCCAGCTGGGGCTGGCCCATCACACCCAGCACAAAGGCCTGGGCCCCAGCTGAGCTCCTACCCTCCGATTATCCCAGATTAGGGACCCTGTGACCATCTGGACACGCTGATAATGGCAAAAGGGGGAGGACAGTGGGATAGAGGTCCAGCTTCAGAGCCTGCCTGCTCCCACCCAGTGGAAAACACCAGGACAAGGCAAAGAAGGTGCTCTATCGCCTACCCAGGTAAAAGGCAGGGCAAGCTTTCCCCAGAGACATGGGCATCTTCCCCAGGCTAAACAATCCTGTGTAGCCAGGCAGACTACCCAGTTTCCCCCATGATGGCCATCTGTCCCAGTGCTTGCTTATACCAAGTGCCAATACCCTTTCCTGCTGTTGAGGAGGGTGTCAGGCCTGGGCAGACCTAACACCCTCCACCCCAGATAGGGTATTGTCCCTGATCTTCTGGACTTGGAACTTGACAAGGGGGAGACATGGTGCTTATCCCTGGAGAGGCTCACAGGAACACAAGCAAAAGGTGACAGCTACAGCCCTGTGTCCTAATGTCCTAGGACGACTGGTTAGACCATATATACAGGCTCCCCCTCAGCTCTCTGGGGCCCCAGACTGCCTGCCGAATGTGAATTGTTACCATTCAGTAAGCTATAACTGGAATTCTTAGTGGGCTTCAAAGGAACTAGGAAAACATTTACTTCATACACAACAGAATGAAACTTGGTATTACGCAATCACTGTATGGACTCACTGGATTCTTTTTTACTGATGGTTGCCCTGGGCCTTTGTTGCTGCACCCAGCCTTCTCTAGCTGCAGCGCATTGCAGTGGCTTCTCTTGTTGAGCACAGGCTCCAGTGGTTGTGGTGCATGGGTTTCACTGCTCTGCAGCATGTAAAATTTCCTGGACAAGGGATCAAACCCATGTCCCCTAATTGGCAGGTGGATTGTTACCCACTATACCAACAAGCAAGTCTTAGATTCAAAAGTCTAAAATGTATCTATGCTGTGTAATTACCCACCCATTAGTATAGGAAAAAACACAGTATAGTTTCCCATCTGCTGAATCAGGCACCCCTGGAGGGCCTGAAGTGTATCCGCTGCAAATGAGGGATGTGCATGTGGAGGTACTACTGTACTTTTAAGTTGTTAAAGAAGAAATAAACATTTCATAAAATGTAAGTCTTGTTTCTGGAGGGAGAAAATAGAAAAAATTACCTTCTGAGACAGAAAACGTCGACTGTGTTCAGTCGCGTCTGACTCTTTGTGACCCCACGGACTGCAGCACGTCAGGCTTCCCTGTCTGTCACCAACTTCCAGAGCTTACTCAAACTCATCCAACTCGGTGATGCCATTCAACCATCTCATCCTGTCCTCCCCTTAACCTGCCTTCAATCTTTCCCAGCATCAGGTGGCCAAAGCATCAGAACTTTACCATCAGTCCTTCCAATGAATATTCAGGACTGACTGCTTTGATCTCCTTGCAGTCAAAGGGACTCTTAAGTCTTTTCCGACACCTCAGCTTAGCTCAGTTCAAACACTACAATTTTCAGCAACCACCTCTCTTGGCCCTTTACAGAAAACTTTCTTCAGCTTGAGAAAGGACTCACTCCTGGAAATGTGCCACCTCAGAGTAACAAGAATGTTTTGGTATTCAGGCTATAGTTCCTAGCCACAAGATGAAATATACATACACGAGCCCATTCCATGGAACACGGTAAACGGTGATTAACACAATAGCTATTCCAGTGGTTGGAGAATTCTAGAGGGGAGTACTTTTACCACGGAGACATGGTTTCAATTCCACTAACATTGACAAAAACAACTAAGGTATTCCTGTCTAGCCAGTAGAAACATCCAATGCTCTATTAAAAAGGGGACCACACAGATGTCAGTATGCTGTCAATTCACTACCTTTAGTCTTGTAGGATTTTCATGCCAGCCTGTCCCTCACTAATCTCACCTGATTAAATGAAGACAATCCAATTTCTTATACATACCAGTATGTTGCTGCTGCTGCTGCTAAGTCGCTTCAGTCGTGTCCGACTCTGTGCGATACCATATACAGCAGCCCACCAGGCTCCCCCATCCCTGGGGTTCTCCAGGCAAGAACACTGGAGTGGGTTGCCATTTCCTTCTCCAATGCATGAAAGTGAAAGTGAAGTCGCTCAGTCACGTCTGACTCTTAGCAACCCCATGGACTACAGCCTACCAGGCTCCTCCATCATGGGACTTTCCAGGCAAGAGTACTGGAGTGGGGTGCCATTGCCTTCTCCACGTATCAGTATAAAACTCTTTTAAGTCATCAGACTGAATGGTAGTTAATTTAAGTACCCTTTATACTTTACTAGAGGATAATGGTTAAGAGAACAAGGACACAGAGATGTAGATTTTGATCACAGCTCTATAATGCTTAGGTGAACCTACTTCTGAACATCAGGCTCTTCAGCATTCGCTTTCCCTTAACCCCGAATTTCAAGTTGAGATAATCAAGGTGCTGTCCTGTTAATAATCAGCCTTCCCCATCACCAGATTTACTCCCCTCAAGGACAGGGTTACTTTGGTTACTTCTGCTTGGGTTTTCTCATTCTGCCCTTCTCCTCACACTGAAACCAACAGGATTTTTAAGGAAAGTACAGAAACACTGTGAACCAGGCAGTCCTAAGAATCGATCAAGCAATGCTCCCATGGGGTGACATGACCCTCAGCCTGAATCCTAGATGCAGAGTCTAACAGGCCACATGTCTTTTAAAAAAATTTTATTACAGGTCTTTGCAGAGAAACATTCAGATTTCAGATCCAGCGGCCAAGAAGACCTAAAAGCAAACAAAGTACAGTAAGAATAGAAAATTCACCTGAGTATCGGGTTTGCAGGGAAATTAATACACACAAAATATCTAGGAACAAACACCACAACAGGCACTAGGCATAGGTGAGGCCTGTCACCGTTTTAACAGATTGCGGGAAGAACAGCTAATTACTAATAAGAGTGACCTGAAACTTCTGAACTAAAGAAGACAGTGCAAACACTCTTCCCAAAAGAATACCAGGGCTAAATGAGTCCCTGGCTCCAATCTGAGTCCTCTCATGTAAAGCAAGTGTAATCTACTTTTTATTCACTAGGTGGAATACTGTTCCACTATGCCCCAAGAGGCCCTTACAGACATACCTGTTATGCTGTGGGTACCGGCTGGGGCATGGCAGGCGGCTCTGGCTTCCCACCCTTCTGTTCAGAGATGGGGGTGGTGGGCAGTATTTCATCTTTGGGTTCCACAATGCTCACATGATCAGGCAGAGGCTTCTTAGGGCCGATCTTACCAGTTGGGTCCCAAGGCAGCATGATCTTTACCTTGATGCCCAGCACACCTAGAAGAAGCCACAATTAAGACCTACCTATAGTTCCACTGCCCCCCACCACACAACAGAACAGAGCAGAAGGAAGAAAGAACAGGTTACTCAAGCATCCTGTGTCTGGGCCCTTCTCAGACAAATGCCTCCAATCAATCAATGAACAGGACACTCTGCAAAAGGAACCCATGCACAGCACCACAGAACGTGACACCGACAAGGACCGAGAGCAGAACGTGCCTTTTCTGACTCGTCATCGTGTCATCACGGAAGGGCACACCAGTGGCTGAGACAAGGACAAACCAGCTCTCTTCAATGAAGCAAACAGTGAACCCAGAGAGAACAAAAGTGTTCCACTACATCCCAGATTCCCCAAGCACTGGAGAGCATATGTAAAACCACGTCTACCCATTTAGGCCCACTGTACCAAGCACTCCTGGCTACTCACCCTGTCTGAGCAGCACATGGCGCACGGCGGTGTCAACATAGTAGTTAACAGGGTCCCCACTGTGGATCATGAGGCCATCCACAAACTTCATGGATTTAGCCCTCTGTCCTCGAAGTTTCCCAGACACCACGACCTCGCAGCCTTTGGCCCCACTCTCCATGATGAACCGCAGCACGCCATAGCAGGCCCTTTGGGCGCACAAGAGACAGAGCGCCATGTGTCATCACCAGACATGCCCACACAACCCCACCCCCTTCAAAACAGAACTCAGCCTGCACTTGACCACTTTCAGTGTTCCTTTAATGTGAGTGTGACCAGAGCCTGACCCAAGAGACAGAAACCTTCTTCCACTCCCACCACACACCATCTTAGGGAATTCCTTAGGGAAACACATCAAGTTCCTTCTAATCAAGTGCTTCCCAAACTTGGCTGCACATTATAGAATCGTCTCAAGGTCAAAATTAACCACTCACACTTCAGTGTGTGCAAAATTCACCTGGAGGACTTATGAAGACAGGTTGCTGGGCTGTATTCCCCCCACTCCCCAATTCAGGGAGTCTGGGTTGCAAACGGAAAATGTTTATTTCTCATCAATTCTTATTGGCAACACTGATGCTGGCCCAGGCACCAAACTTATCACCATTGTACGTGGAGATGGCAGTCAAACCAGGTATGCAGTCTTTTGCACATCCTTGCCTATGGCATTCCTCCCATGGGAACCCATCTACAGCATAGCTTTCACATCCCTCCTCTGTTGAAAAACCTCCCAAGGTTCTGCATTAAGGATTAATGAATTCCCAACACCCAAGCAAGGCATTTCATTTACTTCAAGTAGTGAAATTGCTCAAGGAACTGCCAGATGAAATCTTATTAGCAAGCCCAGCTCCAGGGCCAATCTAACCACCTCATGTCCTCTGTTCCTCACGTTACTATCTATAAATACCTACCGGGCACACCTGACTAGATTTTAAGCTCTCTCATCAGCAATGAGTCTTCTCTCGAGTCCCCAGGGTTACCACCACACAATGTATGTGAATGACTTCAACACGAACCCAAACCATTCCCCACTCCCATCCTACGTTCTACTCCTACTGTGCTCTACTAACAGCACCCACTTTTTTAAACACTTGCGTCTTTACTAGTCTTTCTAACCAGGCAGCAACGTGGATTGACAATGTCTTACTGTTAAAGCCCTCAGAGACTAGTTGAGCCTGTCAGAGTCCACTTACTACATTAACAAAATAGCTGATATACTGATTCACAAAAGGACACAATTCCTAAGGACTCTTACCTCCGCACTGCAAGGCCTCCTAGGAGCTTGTAACGCAGAGACTCTGCCTGGGCAATGGCACACAGTCCTCTCGTGGCTACCTTTTCAGCATAAAGCTTTAAAGAAACAAGGCACTTGTTACACTCACCACTGTTTTCAACTAAAAATCAGCACATTCACAATTCAAGCAGACACCACTCTACGTATCACTATACTTGTTCTCATTTAGTGGCAGAGTGTGCAACCCCATTGGCTACAGGCCACCAAGCTCCTCTTCTTCTCCAGGCAAGAATACTCGTGTGGGTTACCATGCCCTCCTCCAGGGGATCTTCCTGACTCAGGGACTAAACCCACGTCTCCTGCACTGGCAGGCAGATTCTTTACCAGTAAGCCACCTGGGAAGCCCTTCACTGTACTAAAGTATTAAAGCACTTCTAATGCCCACATCTAACAAACACTCAGGGACGTAGACAGAACTGAACCATTCCTCATTTTTCTCCCACCCTCACCTCTTTCCACAGCCAAATCATGGAGATCAATGGGCAGCCAATCTCTCCTATGTATCACTACTATATCCAAGATGGGTATAAACTGCTGCCAACTGCTTATTAAAAGACTTTCAACAAAATACCAATCCATTTGTAATACTCACTGATCACAAGTAAGTTTTCAGGGTGATAATATGAGTTTTCAGAAGTACCATCCTAAAGGGGGCTTCCCTGGTGGCTCAGATGGTAAAGAATCCGCCTGCAATGTGGGAGACACCTGGGTTCAATCTCTCAGTTGGGGAAGATCCCCTGGAGGAGGGCATGGCAACCCACTCCAGTATTCTTGCCTGGAAGAAGCCTCATGGACAGAGAAGCCTTGGGGCCATGGGGGTTACGAAGAGTTGGACAAGACTGAGTGACAAAGCACAGCACAGCACCGTCCTGAAGAGCCATTTCTAGCTCCAGAGTAGCCTCTGGCACAAGCCAGGATCACTCACCTCTACACTGCCTTCAGGGAAGCCGAATCTCTTCTGAACCACAGCTGTTAGTTCCCGGATCCGCCGGCCCTTCTCACCAAGTACATTCTGCGTCCTGGGAAAAATGAAGAGTGACAATTCACAGCTCTCGTAACATTACAGATGTTAATTTTAAATCTTGCACATGTGTGGTAGTAAAAATCTAATTCATCTGACACAAGTATAAATTTTGGATGACAAGAACTAAGAGATTATAAATTTTTTTAACAAATGCAGCTTAAAAACTCATTCTCTAAGACTCAACTGTCGTTCTGCTAAGTTTACAGAAGAAATCACCTTAGTGCAGACGACAATTACAGGTGATGGCCAGAAAAATGAATTTTTTACCTGGTGGCCAAGATAATGATTTCTGTCCTGGTTGGTGTAACTCGGACCTCAACTCCAGAGTACCCATCTTCAGCCAGCTCTCGAGTGAGAAACTCATTCAGTTCAGCTTTGAAGATGCCATCAGCGACAAACTAACCAAAAGTAAAATGAAAATCAGGATCTGGACATGGGCTCAGGTTTCTAGCCCAGTCAATGCAACCCTAATCAAAATTCAACACCTCCAACCAACGACCCATCATCAATTATTCTGCCTTGTTCCAGAGGAAACATAGCAACCCTTCTCAGACAAATGCCTCTAAGTCATCTTTTGGAAGTTAACTTTGACCCAGGCCCTTGAAACTGTGCCACAGAACGCGGCACAGGGTAGGGTCACCTGGACAAAGAGAACACCTCCAGTCAGACTCGTCATCTCCTCTTCATTGAAGGGTTTTAAATTATCAAACCGTTTCCCTCAGGCCCCTTCCCTCTATTTCCCCAGAACTTTTCCTTGACCCCAAGATAGAACAATAAATTGTCAGTAACCTTCCAAACTCAGGTCCTTGGGCTCAGAAGCCTGCACCCAGAGACTCCTAGGAAGAAGGCGAGCAAACACTGCTACCTCCCTTTCTCAAAGCTATGATTCAATGGGGGAAAAGGCTCATGCATTCAATACATAACATTTAGTAACTTTACTAGCTACTGACTAAGAAAAGCTCACAAGCGCTCCTCCACGGCAGGAGGAGCCCTCATTGCTCATCTCCGCTCTTCGCCCGGAACCGGCAAAAATCCTTCTCTCCTATCCCAGCCATACTGCTCTCAGCAGCCACGGGCCTGCGCTCAATCCACCGCCATCCGCAGCCCACGGGAAAGCGACACCGTCCAGCCGCTGCCCCGGGTATAGCGAAGAGCTATAGGTCTCGCAATAGCACCCAGAGAAGCTCCTGACCCGCGAAACGCCACACTTCCCTGCAACTGGGCCCCGGGATCTCACCTTCCTCTTTTGGAAATTTGCACGGCCATCTTGCAGCCGCGAGCCGCCGAAAGGAAAGGAAGTGGCAAGCGGACGGAAGTGCGTATAAGGGCGCTGTCCGACGACAAAGAACTGCGCGACGTCGACGCCTGTGAGCGCTCATGGGAAGTGTAGTTTTCACTTTGGTGAAGCTCAGCTCAGCTCAGCTCAGTCGCTCAGTCGTGTCCGACTCCCTACGACCCCAAGAATCGCAGCACGCCAGGCCTCCCTGTTCATCACCATCTCTCGGAGTTCACTCAGACTCACGTCCATCAAGTCCGTGATGCCATCCAGCCATCTCATCCTCGGTCGTCTCCTTCTCCTCCTGCCCCTAATCCCTCCCAGTATCAGAGTCTTTTCCAATGAGTCAACTCTTCGCATGAGGTGGCCAAAGTACTGGAGTTTCAGCTTCAGCATCATTCCTTCCAAAGAAATCCCAGGGCGGATCTCCTTCAGAATGGACTGGTTGGATCTCCTTGCAGTCCAAGGGACTCGCAGAGTCTTCTCCAACACCACAGTTCAAAAGCATCAATTCTTCAGCACTCAGCCTTCTTCACAGTCCAACTCTCACATCCATACATGACCACAGGAAAAACCATAGCCTTGACTAGACGGACCTTAGTCGGCAAAGTAATGTCTCTGCTTTTGAATATACTATCTAGGTTGGTCATAACTTTTCTTCCAAGAAGTAAGCGTCTTCTAATTTCATGGCTGCAGTCACCATCTGCAGTGATTTTGGAGCCCCCAAAATAAAGTCTGACACTGTTTCCCCATCTAAGGGAAGAGAAAAGCACAGTGCAAGGGTTGATGCTTTTGAATTGTGAGGTTTTGGGGAAGACCCTTGAGATTTCCTTGGACTGCAAGGAGGTCAAAGCAGTCAATCCTAAAGAAAATCAATCCTCAGTATTCATTGGAAGGACTGATGCTGAAGCTGAAGCTCAATATTTTGGCCATCTGATGCAAAGAGCTGACTCATTGGAAAAGACCCTGATACTGCCTTTAGAAAGACTAAAGTCAGGAGGAGAAAGGGAGGACACAAAGGATGAGACGGTTGGATGGCATCACCGACTCAATGGACATGAGTTTGAGCAAGCTCCGGGAGATGGTGATGGGCAGGAAACCAGGCGTGCCACAGCCCATGGGGTCGCAAAGAGTTGGACACAACTGAGCGACTGAACAACAACAATATCCAGAAACAGGGCTTCCCCTAGTGGTAAAGAACCCGCCTGCAAATGGAGGAGAGAGAGTGATGAGGTGTCGATCATAGGGATGAGGGGTCGATCTCTAGGTCAGGAAGATCCACTGGAGGAGGGCATGGCAACCCACTCCAGTTTTCTTGCCTGGAGAATCCCATAGACAGAGGAGCCAATATCTCAATCAGAGCTTTAAAAATTCAGAGAAGTTTAGAGTCCACTTCTCATCAGTTTAATTAGAGCCCAGTTCTCATCAGTTTAAAACCAAGTACAAACACACACTTGTCTGCTCACTTTATTCTTTAATGAAATAAAAGAATAAAAAAACAAAAGCACTTTTGGGCTGAAAGCCCTCAGTGAAATTCACTGAGGCACCTATCTCTTTCAATTTGTGTCCACTTCCTCTGTTGCAAACTGATGGAAAGAAATGGATGAACCAAAGAGACTTGCTGTGGATCTAATGTACCTTGGTGATGGATTGAGGTTGAGAGGAGAATTGAAAATGACATCACGGCTAGATGCTCAGTAACAACCCTCACTGAGGTAAGGATATCAGGAATAGGCTTTTTCTCCATGTCATCTCCCTCTGTCACTTCCTCTAGGATTGGGCCTCTTCTAGCTGTTCCTGTAACTAGCACACTCACCTCACTGGGTTGGAATGGCCTGTTTATGTGTTTCTCTTACTAGACTGTGCAGAGACCAAGTCTGTTTTGTTCATTACATCCAGAGTCTAGGATATGGCCTGGCTCAGGCCCAGTGTCAATCAAAGTTTGATTATCAAAGAAATTAATTACTGAATTCTGGTTTTAGATCAGTTCTTAGTAGTGTGGCTTATATAAATTTCCTTGCATCTTACTGGGATACCCACAAAACCAAGTTGTGGAGACTCAAAGCTAAGGATCAGACCATGAGGAATTCTTTGATGTAAACACCACCTCTGGAGTCTGCATGACAGCCCATCTCCTGCCCCTTCCCAATGACACAAGAGGATGCCTGCCTGGTTATTGTCCCCTGGTCCCAGGAGAAAGCCCATGAAGGAGGCCTTTATCATGATGTCTTCCTCTTTATCTATTATAAGGAGACATTATATCACTCAAAATCACACCGTGAAAATAATAGTAGTCACAATACACTGAATTCTGATTAAAAATAGGGAATGTTCTGGTTGTCCAGTGGTTAGGACTCTGCTTTCCCCCAAGGGCCAAGGTTCAGTTGCTGATCAGGGAACTAAGATCCCACAAGCTGTTCAAAATGGCCAAAAAAAAAAAAAGAAAGAAAGAAAAGTGACTTTGGGACTTCCCTGGTGATCCAGTGGTTAAGACTCTGTGCTTCCACTGCAGGGGTGCAGGTTCCAACCCTGGGCAGGGAACTAAGACAATGTATGCCCCACAGTGAAGCCAAAAAGAAAAAAAAGATGCTGGGACTGTGAGAGTGAGTTGTTAATCTCTTCCCAAATATCCAAAATGTAAACAGGGTGTACTCAGTTTGGCCATTCATGCCACAGAGGTGTACCTGGAACTGTGAAGAAAGGGCGATGTGTCTGTGAGGGCCACACAAGTCTTGTCCTGAAATTCCTAGAAATCAAAGATGAGGCTTGCCTGGTTGAATGAATATAGCCCACAGTTTTGGGGAACTGTGTAGTTACTTAAAGACCAGCCCAGTGGAATCTCATACAAAGCATTTAGCATATGTGGATCCAACTAGAGGAGCTTGGCAAAAAGAGAAGAGAGAACTTAGACTGGGTGTGCCTGCCTCCCTGTTCCCTGAGCATGTGAGATGGAGGACTGAAGAGCCCTTCTGCTTAACCAGGCTGTGTAGGTCTTGCTTCCCTGAGGGCCTGCTCTTCCCCGAGGGTGAGCATCTAGCTGGGCTGAGTGTTCAGTGACTTACATATTTTTTTTTCTACAAGACCCCTGAATAAGCCAACAACTTTTCCTAGTGTTCAATAAAAGAACCAGGGACCTGTGCCAATACTGAGGGAACACTGGATTCACAGAGAGAGGGTACATAGTCTCTACTAGAGCACCTCTTAAGGGATTGCTATTTGAAGATAATATCCACTCTATTTGGTCATCGCTGTTTTGTTTATCTACTTATTTTGAGGGCAGACACACTGAACCATACTCACAGAAAACTAGTCAATCTAATCACACTAGGACCACAGCCTTGTCTAACTCAATAAAACCAAGCCAAGCTACAGGGCAACCCAAGATGGGCGGGTCATGGTGGAGAGATCTGACAGAACGTGGTCCACTGGAGAAGAAAATGGCAAGCCACTTCAGTATTCTTGCCTTGAGAAACCCATGAACAGTATGAAAAGGAAAATGATAGGATACTGAAAGAGGAACTCCCCAGGTCATTAGGTGCCCAATACGTACTGGAAATCAGTGGAGAAATAACTCCAGAAAGAATGAAGGGATGGAGCCAAAGCAAAAACAATACCCAGTTGTGGATGTGACTGGTGATAGAAGTAAGGTCCGATGCTGTAAAGAGCAATATTGCATAGGAACCTGGAATGTCAGGTCCATGAATCAAGGCAAACTGGAAGTGGTCAAACAAGAGATGGCAAGGGTGAACGTCGACATTCTACGAATCAGTGAACTAAAATGGACTGGAATGGGTGAATTTAACGCAGATGACCATTATATCTCCTACTGTGGGCAGGAATCCCTTAGAAGAAGTGGAGTAGCCATCATGGTCAACAAAAGAATATGAAATGCAGTACTTGGATGCAATCTCAAAAAATGACAGAACGATCTCTGTTCGTCTCCAAGGCAAATCATTCAATATCACAGTTATCGAAGTCTATGCCCCAACCAGTAACGCTGAAGAAGCTGAACGGTTCTATGAAGACCTACAAGGCCTTTTAGAACTAACACCCAAAAGAGATGTCCTTTTTATTATAGGGGACTGGAATGAAAAAGTAGGAAGTCAAGAAACACCTGGACTAACAGGCAAATTTGGCCTTGGAATGCGGAATGAAGCAGGGCAAAGACTACTAGAGTTTTGCCCAAGAAAATGCACTGGTCATAGCAAACACCCTCTTCCAACAACACAAGAGAAGACTCTACACATGGACATCACCAGATGGTCAACACCGAAATCAGATTGATTATATTCTATGCAGCCAAAGATGGAGAAGCTCTATATAGTCAACAAAAACAAGACCAGGAGCTGACTGTGGCTCAAATCATGAACTCCTTATTACCAAATTCAGGCTCAAATTGAAGAAAGTAGGGAAAACCGCTAGACCATTCAGGTATGACCTAAATCAAATCCTTTATGATTATACAGTGGAAGTGAGAAATAGATTTAAGGGCCTATATCTGATAGATAGAGTGCCTGATGAACTATGGAATGAGGTTCGTGACATTGTACAGGAGATAGGGATCAAGACCATCTCCATGGAAAAGAAATGCAAAAAAGCAAAATGGCTGTCTGGGGAGGCCTTACAAATAGCTGTGAAAAGAAGAGAGGTGAAAAGCAAAGGAGAAAAGGAAAGATATAAGCATCTGAATGCAGAGTTCCAAAGAATAGCAAGAAGAGACAAGAAAGCCTTCTTCAGCGATCAATGCAAAGAAATAGAGGAAAAGAACAGAATGGGAAAGACTAGAGATCTCTTCAAGAAGATTAGAGATACCAAGGGAACATTTCATGAAAAGATGGGCTCGATAAAGGGCAGAAATGATATGGACCTAACAGAAGCAGAAGATATTAAGAAGAGGTGGCAAGAATACACGGAAGAACTGTACAAAAAGATCTTCATGACCCAGATAATCATGATGATGAGATCACTAATCTAGAGCCAGACATCTTGGAATGTGAAGTCAAGTAGGCCTTAGAAAGCATCACTACGAACAAAGCTAGTGGAGGTGATGGAATTCCAGTGGAGCTGTTTCAAATCCTGAAAGATGATGCTGTGAAAGTGCTGCACTCAATATGCCAGCAAATTTGGAAAACTCAGCAGTGGCCACAGGACTGGAAAAGGTCAGTTTTCATTCCAATCCCAAAGAAAGGCAATACTAAAGAATGCTCAGACTACCGCACAATTGCACTCATCTCACATGCTAGTAAAGTAATGCTCAAAATTCTCCAAGCCAGGCTTCAGCAATATGTGAACCATGAACTCCCTGATGTTCAAGCTGGTTTTAGAAAAGGCAGAGGAACCAGAGATCAAATTGCCAAAATCCGCTGGATCATGGAAAAAGCAAGAGAGTTCCAGAAAAACATCTACTTCTGCTTTATTGACTATGCCAAAGCCTTTGACTGTGTGGATCACAATAAACTGTGGAAAATTCTGAAAGAGATGGGAATACCAGACCATCTGACCTGAGAAATGTGTATGCAGGTCAGGAAGCAACAGTTAGAATTGGACATGGAACAACAGACTGGTTCCAAATAGGAAAAAGAGTACGTCAAGGCTGTATATGGTCACCCTGCTTATTTAACTATGCAGAGTACATCATGAGAAAGGCTGGACTGGAAGAAACACAAGCTGGAATCAAGACTGCCAGGAGAAATACCAATAACCTCAGATATGCAGATGACACCACCCTTATGGCAGAAAGTGAAGAGGAACTAAAAAGCCTCTTGATGAAAGTGAAAGAGGAGAGCGAAAAAGTTGGCTTAAAGCTCAACATTCAGAAAACGAACATCATGGCATCCGGTCCCATCACTTCATGGGAAATAGATGGAGAAACAGTGGCAGACTTTATTTTGGGGGCTCTAAAATCATCCCAGATGGTGACTGCAGCCATGAAATTACAAGACGCTTACTCTTTGTAAGAAAAGTTATGACCAACCTAGATAGTATATTCAAAAGCAGAGACATTACTTTGCCGATTAAGGTCCGTCTAGTCAAGGCTATGGTTTTTCCTGTGGTCATTGTATGGATGTGAGAGTTGGACTGTGACGAAGGCCGAGCGCTGAAGAATTGATGCTTTTGAACTGTGGTGTTGGAGAAGACTCTTGAGAGTCCCTTGGACTGCAAGGAGATCCAACCAGTCCGTTCTGGAAGGAGATCCGCCCTGGGATTTCTTTGGAAGGAATGATGCTGAAGCTGAAACTCCAGTACTTTGGCCACCTCATGAGAAGAGTTGACTCATTGGAAAAGACTCTGATGCTGGGGGATTGGGGCAAGAGGAGAAGGGGACGGCAGAGGATGAGATGGCATCACGGACTTGATGGACGTGAGTCTGAGTGAACTCCAGGAGATGGTGATGGACAGGGAGGCCTGGCATGCTGCGATTCATGGGGTCGCAAAGAGTCGGACCGACTGAGCGACTGAACTGAAGTGAACTGATTTTGGGTTGTGCTGGGTCTCTGCTGCTGTGCATGGCCTTTCTCTAGTCGCAGCGCGCAGGAGCTACTCTTCACTGTGGTGCTCAGGCTTCTCACTGCTGTGGCTTCTCTCGTTGCAGAGCCCTGGCTCTAGGTGCTCGGGCTTCAGTAGTTGCAGTGCATGGGCCTAGTTGCTCCAAGGCACATGGGATCCTCTGAGACCAGGGATCAAAACCATGTCCCCTGCATTGTCAGGCGGATTTCAACCATTCGATCACCAGGTACGTCCCAGTCATCAAGTACTTTAGATAATAACACCTTCAAGTGAAATATGATGATTCATCACATTTTCAATGATTTGAATAAAATTCATCAGTGACTCACTCTGAACCTGGAACTGAGTCTCTGACTATCAATAGAACAATATTACAGAATAAATTTTAAAATAGTTTTCATTATTTTATTTTATTTGGCCTCGCTGCATGGCTTGTGGGATCTTAGTTCCCCAATCAGGGATGGAAGCTGGGCCGACAGCAGTGGAAGCCCCGGATCCTTAGTCCTGGCTCACCAAGGAAGTCCCCAAGAATTTTTAAAATTTGCTGTTTAGTATCATTTCTAAAAGGCTCACACTACTGATACCCCTGAAAAAAAAAAAAGTATTAGTCTCTCAGCTGTGTCTGACTCTTTGTTACCCTCATGGACTGTAGCCTTCCAGTCTCCTCTGTCCATGGAATTCTCCAGGCAAGAATACTGGAGTGGGTTGCCATTCCCTTCTTCAGGGGATCTTCTCGACCCAGGGAAAGAACCCAGTTCTGTACTGCAGACAGATTCTTTACCATATACCCCTATGTACAAGAAAAATAAGATCCAATGCACAGAAGAGGGTGAGAAAGAGCACAACCTCACCCTGGAGTTGGGGTGTAATCTGCGTTTTCTTTGTGAAGGCAGCTTGATGGTACCTCCTACTCTCACTTAAGAGGTCAATTCCCTTTGGCCCAGCAAATATGTTCATTTTTATCTACTCAGAAAAACACACAAATGTAAATGAAAGTGGTGCAAGAATGCTTATTATGGTACTACCAATAACAGTGAAAACACAAATTTAAAACAATCTGACAACCCTTCAGTAAAACAATGGTTATGGGATATTATACAGTGCTGAAAAAGACTGAGGTGAATCTGTGTATGTACGTGACAAGAGCACCAAGAAATATCACTATGTGACCAAACTTTTTGCAAAACAATATAGACTGTGTAATATATACAATAAAATAAAATGGATATACATATAAATATATAGGAGGATCTGGAATAGTATTGGAGAAGGTTTAGGGGCAATTTATTGCTTGACTTTTCTTATAAGAATATCTTCATGTATCATTTGTGAAATTTATTTTTGGGGCACACCACAAGGCGTGAAAGGTCTTCCCTGGCTAGGGATCAGACCTATATCTCCTGTATTGGGAGCACAGAGTCTTAACCACTAGACCCCCAGGGAAGTCCCACTGGTAAAATTTTAAATGTATAAAAATGGGGAAAAAAATGGAAGGGCCACATAAAGATATGGATTTCTGATCGTGTGGCCACTTGTGAGACACTGTGACTGTCCCAACCTCCAACACCAAATCCCATAATCCTTTCTTCTGGAAGCTCAGAATAAAGAAAAGTTTATTCTAACCAGACTATAAATCTATATGGTCCAACATGGCAGTCACTGGCCTCACACGGCTATTGAGCACTTGAAATGTGGCTGGACTAAGTGGAAAAGTGCCGTCTAAGTGTAAAACATACTCCAGATTTCAAAATGTATTTTTAAAAGACCATCTTATTAATAATTTTCATGTTAGTTACATGGTGAAACAATAACTTTTAGATGATGGTGGTGGTTTAGTCGCTAAGTTGTGTCCAACTCTTGTAACCTCATGGACTGTAGCCTGCCAGGCTCCACTGTTTATGGGATTTCCCAGGCAAGAAGACTGGAGTGGGTTGCCATCCCCTTCTCCAGGGGATCTTCCTGACCCAGGATTGAACCCAGGTCTCCTTTGAGTTAAATAAAATATGCTATTAAAATTAAGCTCATCTGTTTCTTTTGCTTTTTTTTTTTTAGTGGCTACTAGAAAATTTAGTTACATATGTGGCTTCCACTCATGACTCATATTTCCTTTGGATAGTGCTGCCCTAATCCCTTCAACCCCAGAAATCAATGATGTCTTACTTCTCTCTTTCCATGAGATTAGGCACAGTGGCAGAGAGTAGGCACTTATTTCCCAGATTTACTGAACGAAAGATTACAGCGGAATTATGTGCCAATCTTGTTTTCCTGTTTGCTTGGGATGGTGGGAAATTCAGAACTGTTTCATGCAAATTTCTGAAATCCTACTCTGACCCAGATCGGCTCTGGATAGGAGCTAGGGTGGAGGAGGCCCCTCGGGTAGAATTCAGCTTTGTTCCTGGAGCCAGAAAAGTGAGACTGTCACAGCACCCTCTTCGTAACCACAGGACCTTTTTCTTCTATAAGATGAGTCCCCTGGTGGTCTAGTGGTTAAGGCTCGGCACTTCTACTGCAGAAAGTGTGTGTTCAGTGCCTGATCAAGGAACTTAGATCCCACATGCCACGCAGGGTGGCCGAAATATAAAAATGAAAATTAAATGGGATGGAAATAATCTCTAACCCACCCATAGGATGGTTGTGAGATTAAATTAATCAGTACAGGCAAAGTATTTAATACTTAGTACATAGTAAGCATAGTAGTGGAACATAATAGTGTTACTGAAAGTTGGGGTTTGGCTGCTTGACACAACAAAGAGGCAACAAAGAGCCAACAAAGAGCCAACAAAGAGGCAAGTCTGGTGGAAAAGAAAATTTGCTTTACTTTGGAGGCTGGCAACCTACGGGGAGGGCAGACTCCCATCTAAAGACTGACTTCCCACTACTGACAATCAGTGGGCAAGAACTTTTATAGATGAAGAAAGGGAGCTACATTCAGAAACAGCACAGTCAGCTTTAAAAGTCATTTTGAAATTGGTCTTGCAGAGCCCTGATCAGGGTCATCTTCATTGTTTTAAGTACAGTGAGTCTTTAGTTCCAGGATCTGTTTGTTCCGGTTTCTCTGAGCCCAGTTCTCGCGGTCATGGCAGTTTATATCTGGGCTACAGTCTGGTCATCACGTAGTTAACCTCTTCCACCTGGTGGGGGTTTCAGTCTCTCTGAGACAGCTCAAAGGCTCAGAATATTAACTATAGCCCCTGAAGAGGAACTAAAGGTCCTTGACTATGCTTAATGACTAAACTATTACCATTTAGTCTTGTTAGACTATTTTCCTTTGTTTCATCATTTCCTCACTTCTCTGATTAAACTTATTTTTGGCTAAAGTTTTTCCACAGACAAAAAGCAGGCTGAGGACCTGAGGGGCAAGGGTCACAGGGTCCTGCTCCATTTCAGGAAGTGCTGAAACAGCATTAGTTACTACTACTTGGATCCACCGTCCACATCAGATCATGGGGACATTGAATCTGGCACAGCTGCTGCCCTCCAGAAACTCAGAGTTGGGGCTGGGTGCTGGGGATACAGATAAGTAAGTGTGATAGGCATCCTAAGTGTCAAGGTAGGGACAATGGGGCACTGAGGAGGGCGGAGTGTTGGAGACGTTGTCACAGAGCTCCAACCCTGGAAGAGAGGTTTACAGGACACCCAACACTTAGGCAGACACGTAAGTCAGAATGAATGCGAGCAAAAGAAGGACTCCCTCAGCATTATGAAAATAGCTTCTGATTTAAAAAATAAAATACATTCATAAAAATTGAAAAGATAAAGAAGCAAATAAATACGCCACTCTTCTGGTGAAGCAGCGTAAACATTTTGGGACACGTGTTTCCAGGTCTCTCTCCAGGCAGTAAGATGCTCTGTGATGAATGCTGTACATCTGCAGCGTCACACAGACAGGATCACTGCAATGCATGGGCGCCACTGAAGGATGCTGGTGTCCTGCCAGGAGGGTCCCCAGGAGTGGACAGCTTGGTCAGGGGGCAGGAGGGTGCAGAAATAATGAAGCCAGCTCATTCTGTTTCATGTCCCACTGCTACCACTTACAAGCTTTGTGATCTCAGGCAAGTCACTTAAGCTTTCTGAGTCTCAGACTTTTGCTTGGAAAGGGAAGAAATGATCATTAACCTCCTGGATTTCTATGATTGAATAAATGGAGTCTTTAAAGCACTCTGCACAGTGCCTAGAATGTGGAAAGTGTTCATTAAGTGGGACAGATTATCACTGCTTTTAGTATAAATAAACAACTTGGCAATTAGGTTTATGCTAATCTTCAATGTTTTTGCTTAGGGTGAGTCAACTTGCTAACACTAACACGCAGGCCCACACCTCCGCTCTTCCTTTCACACACACCAGGCACAAATATAGGTGGCGCAGCCGGTAAAGCGTCTGCCTTCAATGCGGGAGACGCGGGTTCGATTCCTGGGTCAGGAAGATCCCCTGGAGAAGGAAACGGCAGTCCACTCCAGCACTCTTGCCTGGAAAATCCCATGGACGGAGGAGCCTGATAGGTTGCAGTCCATGGGGTCGCAAAGAGTCAGACACGACTGAGCGACTTCCCTTCACTTCATGGGTAGAAAAACCAGACTATAATAATGTATGGGGCAGAGAAGTCTTCCTTAAAAGAATGATATGGGAAAAATTGGGTCAGAGATCAGGCAGCGGAAGCAGAAAAACATGGCCAAGGGAGAGAAAAAGGCCATCAGGCCTCCTAACTCATCAGGCTTCTTCCTGGCTATGAGATCAGCGTCTGGTCTGGGGGAGATGGGGCCCGAGGACGGGCGGCAACAGGGACCCGCCCCATGTCCAGTAAGGGCTAGGAGGGAGAGGGCAGGGGGTAGGCAGGCAGGTTAAAAAGACCTTTCCTGAGGGGATGCTACCACACTCAGCTCAAGGACGTCGAACACAGCTGGAGTACGCAGAGACAGTAAGTTTGTCTAGTTTGATTTTGGAAAGTGGAAACCATCATTCCTAAATTGGCTATCCCAAAGTGCTGCATACTTCGCCCTCTGGCGGCCACAACGGACAACTACAGGGCCTTGATCACCCCTCCCAATAAAGGGGAGGGGGAGGGGAGGGAGGGGTGGAGTGGGTGGGGGTGGAGCTGCTGCTCCCCGCCTCAGACACTCTCCACCGTTTTGTCTGGGCACCTGGGCATTTTTGGTTAACCTTGTGCAAGGGGCTGAGAATACGGGACAGTACATAACTGGGAGGTGAGCATTCTCCGTGAAAAAAAAAAAGCGGCCAGAGGCTGTCTTCCCAGGATTTGACTAGTGGAGTTCATACGTTAGGGCTGAATTTACCGTGACTCCGCTGAGGCGACTTGAGGATAGGACCAAGATGGTAACAAGCCAGTGCTACCAGCTGCCTAGCTTCCTGCTCAGAGCCAGGCCATGTGAACGGATGACTGGTTAGCTCAGAGATAAAGGGAGTGGGCAGGAGCCAAGGCCTGGCGTGAAGCCATCGCTTTGGGCTTTTGTAGAGAGAAGTCATTAGAACTCTTTGATCTAGTTCTCCAGACTCTGATCTCACAGGCTCAGAAGCCCCAGAAAGGGTCCAGGCTTTTGTTACCTCTGCTTAGCCTTGTGCTTCCCCAGAGAGACAGTGGCCATGTCTGCTTAATGAAAGTTGCAGGCCTCCACTCAGCCAGTGCGCTGGGGAGAAGTGGGAGTAGTGGAACTCGTCTCCACTGCTGGTGAGGGGAACGTGAATTAGCACAGCTGCCCTGGAAAGTTTGGTATCCTGAGGAATGTTGGTTGTGGGCCCCCAGATCCCAGCAATTCCACTGCTGAGTTATACAGCCAGAGTGCTGATCTTCATTTTTTGTGCTCACATCCTCTCTACAAGAGTTTGAAGGATGCAGTTTTCCTTTCTCCATTCCAAGTTACGCAGAACTTTTCATCCTAAGTATAGGCAGAACTTTTCATCCTAAGTATAGGTAGAACTTTTCATCCTAAGTATAAACAAATTCAGAAAGATTATAATTTCCAGTATCATCATAATGTCAACTCTTAAAAATAAAGCAGTTAGTCATTCTTTTAAATATATCCATAGGCATATAAATGCCACAGTGATTCGAACTCACAATTTTCCATTTTAAAGATAGACACGTTTTTCTTGAACAGATGCATTTACATATTGTTTCATTTTCTCCTTGATCCTATATATATTTCCATTCCGCACAACGCTGGAAAATCCAGAGTTCCCTGTGGAGTGGATCCACAACCTCATCCCCTTGCATTCTTCTTGCCCTGGTTGGCTGACTTAACTCAGCTCTGACTCAGATGAGTGATTTTCCAGGAAGATCTCAAACCAGCCAGGTGTTTTTCTAGTTCAGTGACCTGTTGAAACTTATAGTTCTTTTCCATTACCCCTTGTTTGCTCATCAGGAAGGGTCTGAACCAGGATCTTAGCATGCAGGGGCTCAAGTGCTTCTAACCACAACACTCTTCAAAGATTGCTGCTTATGTAAACAACAAGGAATTTCACACACTAATAATCACGTGTATCGAGAGCTTATAATGTACCAGGCACCATGCTAAGTACTTTATAGGCCATTATTGCCCAACAATCCTTACCATGCAGGTTAACCTATTTACCACACTATTAATTCATTTTACCAACAAAAGAAAGTGTCTTCTAATGCCGAAATCTTATCCCTCTAAATAAAATTACTTATTAATATACAGGAATTTAAAGAATTAGGCAATATCACTTTCCAGACATTACTGATAATTTTCCACCATTAAGAAGCCACAACTGGAGAAATTAAGAGAAGTTGATGATGCCTCCATTTTAGTTACATTGAGACCTGTTGTGCGTGCTGTGCTTAGACAGTCTTTGTGACCCTATGGATTGTAGCCCGCCAGGCTCCTCTGTCCATGGAGATTCTCCAGGCAAGAATATTGGAGTGGGTTGCCATGCTCTCCTCCAGAAGATCTTCCCAATTCAGGGATCGAACCCAGGTCTCCCACACTGCAGGCAAATTCTTTACTGTCTGAGTTCCGGGAAAGCCCTAGACCTATTGAGAAGACAGTTACTAGGGACCGGAACGGGCTTTCCTGGTGGCTCAGTTAGTATCTGCCTGCCAATGCAGGAGGTGTGGGTTTCATCCCAGGATTGGGAAGAGGCCCTGGAGAAGGAAACGGCAACCCACTCCAGGATTCTTGCCTGAGAAATTTCGTGGACAGAGGAGCCTGGGGGGCTCCAGTCCATGGGGTCACAAAGAATCGGACAAAACTGAGCAACTAAACAACAAGGGATCAGAATAGTTCTTAAATTACTTCTGTGAGAAGACTTTGACTTAACTAAAATCAAAACAGGATGTAGGTGAGTGAAATAAATGTTTTGGGACCACAAAGTGTTTCAGGATACCAAATCCAGCACAGTATTTCGAAGGATGGCGCTGAAGAGCAGAACAGCTGGGAAAGGAGCCGCTAGAGGGCGGCAGAGCACAGTGAGCCCGGCCGGTCACGGGAAACCCAGAGGCTGCCCAGAAGTGGACGCAGACGCTTAATCCCTCAGTCTTGTCCTCCTTTCTGCGGCCCCATGGACCTCAGGCGCCTCTGTCCATGGCATTTTCCAGGCAAGAATCCTGGAGCGAGTCGCCATTTCCTCTTCCGGGGAAATCTTCTGGACGCAGGGATAGAACCCCTGTCTCTTGTGGTCTCCTGCATTGCAGGCGGATCCTTTACTCTAAGGATTCTTTACATCGGAGAAGTCCAGATGTGGGGAAAATCCAAATGAAAAAGCCTAGTGGGCAGGCCGAGCACATGAACAACCCAGCCGTCAACACCCTCACCACTGACCCCACAGCTTCTTCTGCAGGGGAAGGGAGGCGGGGGCCTAAAGGAAGGTTATGGACCAGCACGGTCCAATAGAAACACAATATGCGAGTTTTCCAATAGCCACTTTACACAAGAAAAAAAGGAACAATGACGTTAATTTTAACATTTTAAAATTTACCCTCATGTATCCAAAATGTTATCATTTCAACATGTGATTAATATAAAAATTATAGAGATAGCTTACTTTAAAAATGTTTGCTATATAGCAGAAACCAACACAGCACTGTAAAACAATACTTTACAAAAATTTTTTGGTATTAAATTTTTGAAATTCGATGTTATTTTCTATTTATTATAGCACTTCTCCTTTTGGACTAGCCACATTTCAAGGGTTCAATAGCCACTCATGACTATTGATATTTAATTTCTCCCACGTAAGTATCTTATGCAGGATGAGGGACTTCTGAGGATTCCAGTAGTGTCCCAGGGTGAGGATCAGACCAAGGACCCCTCCTGGGGTCCCAGTCTACAGCCTTGACCTACAGCCCCCCTCCTCCTTCCCTGAAAGCACCTCCCATACAGATTTCTGCCTGGTGCTCTTTCCTCTGTAAAGCCCTTTACCCTAGCCCAGCCCCACTCCTTAGCCTGTGTTCCCAGAAGTGTTTGGGTCATACCTCTAGTCACCTGTCACGTGACATCACGAGTTACGCTGGATTCTAGTTCCTCATACCAGGGCATCAGCCTCCTGCCTGGGTGACAAGGCCCAGGCCCAGGGTAGGGAGCTGGACAAGTCTGATTTCTGGCTCTGCTGCCTACTTAGTTGGTGCTGTGCTTGTGCTTACTCACTCAGTCATGGCTGAGTCTTCGCGACCCCATGGAGTGTAGCCCACCACACTCCTCTGCCCATGGGGATTGTCCAGGCAAGAATATTGGAGTGGATTGCCATGCCCTCAGTACCTTAAACAAAAATCTTAAATTCGCTTGCTTCAGAGGTGTCATGAGTGCTTTTATCAAAAAGGGTTCCTGATACATACTGGATGTTTTCTGAATGCTGGTTTCTTATCATCAAAGACAAGGACTGTGCTGTATGTTTCTCTGAATTAAAACATACGTTAGTTTCCTTACAAGCATAAAATGGCATAACAGTAAATTGATATGGAAGGCAACTTGGTTACAACCTGAAACTCATCAAATACACTGCCCTTTGATCTAGCAATTCCACTTCTAGGGAATTATATACCAGGTTGGTATGAAAGTAATTGTGGTTTCACGTAGTGAATTTTAAATCATTACAACTAGGTTCAAGCACATCTCTATTAATCAAAATAAGAACCATTACAATCAACACATTTTTGACAATGAGAAATGTTTGTTTACTCCTGTAGGTTAAAAATCCAAGCTTTGGGCTTCAACAAACTCTTGAAAGAATTTTCTGCCTCCTCCTGGTTGTGAAAGCCTTTTCCCTGCAAAAATGTTGTCAAGATCCTCAAGTGCTAGTCAGTTGGAGGTGCTAGTCAGTGGTAGAGGTCAGGTGAATATGGTGGATGAGGCAAAACTTTGTAGCCCAATTCATTCAACTTTTGAGGCATTGGTTGTGTAACATGCAGTTGGGTGTTGTCCTGGAGAAAAATTGGGCCCTTGCTATTGACCAGTGCTGGCTTGAGGCCTTGCAGTTTTCAGTGTATCTCATTGATTTGCTGAGCATACTTCTCAGATGTAATGGTTTTGCTGGGATTCAGAAAGCTATAGTGGATCAGACTGGCGGCAGACTATGAAACAGAGACCGTGACTTTTTTTGGTGCAAGTTTGGCTTTGGGAAGCACTTTGGAGCTTCTTCTTGGTCCAGCCACTGAGCTGGTCATGGCTGATTGTGGTATAAAACCAGGTTTTTGTCACATGTCACAACTCGATCAAAAAATGGTTCATTGCTGCTGCAAATAATAAGATAAGATGCCTTTCAAAATGATTTTTTTGATTTGCAGTTAGCTCATGACTGAGCGACTTTACTTTCACTTTTCACTTTCATGCATTGGAGAAGGAAATGGCAACCCACTGCAGTGTTCTTGCCTGGAGAATCCCAGGGACGGGGGAGCCTGGTGGGCTTCTGTCTATGGGGTCACACAGAGTCGGACACGACTGAAACCACTTAGCAGCAGCAGCAGCAGCACGTGGCACTCTAGGCTTCCCTAGTGGCTCAGTTGGTAAAGAATCCACTTGCAATGCGGGAGACCTGAGTTCAAGCCCTGGGTCGGGAAGATCCCCTGGAGAAGGGAAAAGCTACCCACTCCAGTATTCTGGCCTGGAAAATTCCATGGACTGTATAGTCCACGAGGTTGCAAAGAGTCAGACACAACTGAGTGACTTTACTCTTCATGAGGCACTCACTTATCAAGCGTTTTCACCTTTCCAATTTGCTTCAAATGCTGAATGACCATAGAATGGTTGATATTGAGTTCTCTGGCATCTTCTTGTGTAGTTGTAAGAGAATCAGCTTCAGTAATTGCTTTCAACTGGTCATTGTCAATTTCTAATGGCCAGCCACTGCACTTCTTATCTTCAAGGCTCTCAACTTCTTTGCAAAATTTCTTGAACCACCACTGCACTGTAGGTTCATTAGCAGTTACTGGGCCAAATGTGTTGCTGGTGTTGCAAGTTGTAACTCAAACAAGAAAATAGCTCAAATCTGCTTTTTGTGTAACATCATTTTCATAGTCTAAAATAAATATAAAATAAACAGCAAGTAATAAATCTTCAGCAAAAAGTGAGAAATGTGCATTAAAATGATGTATAACATAACCACATTTATTTAAGAATGTATTCCAATATCAAACAGCAAATTTCAACAATGCAAAAACAGCAGTTACATTTGCACCAACCTACAAATTGGCAAATTAATTTCTCCCATATGTGAGAAATTATATATGCACAAGAAAATCATTGAAGGAAAAGGTTGGGAGCTACCTAATTGTCAAACGCCAGCAAGCTGTTTAAACAAGTTGTAATATATCCATCAGAAAGGATATAATGCAGTCACGAACAAGAATGACATGGCTCTATGTACAGTTGGAGGAGCCACTTTCCAAAAAAAGAGAGAGAGAAGTGCAGAAGAATGTGGAAAGTGTTCAGAGTGCAGAATGCAAAAACTAAAAGGAAAGATTGTATGTGTGAGTGCTTATGTGTGAAATGAATATCTCTGGGAGGAATTCCAGGTAATAAGGCTGCAGGGCTGGGCTCCAGACATGGGAAGGAGGCTGGCTTCTCACTGACTACTCCTTTTTGAATGCTACATGATGTGCATGTATATCAATTAAAATTCTCACTAAAAATAAAAGCTAACACCTGAAGAAATTCAGTCTTGGTGTTAATATTTCTCTAAAAATGATATACAAATGGCAAACAGATCAATGAAAAGATGTTCAACATCACTAATCATCAGGGAAATGCAACTCAAAACCACAATGAGATATCACCTCACACCTGTCAAAATGGCTATCACCAAAAAGACAATAAATAATGTGTTAGAGAGGATGTGGAAAACTTTTGTGCAAAGCTGGTGAGAATGTAAATTGGTACAGTCATTCTGGAAAACAGTATGGAGGTTCCTCAAATACTTAAAAATAGAACTACCATATGATTCAGCAATCCACTTTTGGGGATAAATCTGAAGGAAACGAAAACACTCTCTCAAAGAAATATCTGTAAGCCCATGTTCATTGCAGCCTTATTAAGAATAGCTAATACAAGGAAATAACCTAAGTGTCTGTCGATGGATGAATAAAGAAGACATGCATACATGTATACATATATTTCAGTCATAAAAGAAGAAAGTTCTGCCATTTGTGGCAAAATAAATGAACTTCGCGTGCATTATGCTAAGTGAAATAAGCCAAACAGAGAAAGACCAATACTGCGTGACCTTCCTTATGTGTGTGTGTGTTTAATTACTCAGTTGTGTTGGACTCTGCGACCCCATAGACTGTAGCTCACCAGGCTCCTCTGTCCGTGGGGATTCTCGAGGCAAGAATACTGGAGTGAGTTGCCATGCCTTTCCCGAGAGGGATCTTACTTATATGTGAAATCTACAGAACAAAAAGTCCAAACTCACAGAAAGGTGGTTGTCAGAAGCTAGGGGAAGGAGAGAATCAAGGAGAGGTTGGTCAGAGGGTACAAACTTCTGGTCAGAAGATAAAAAGTGCTGGGGATGTAATGTACAGCTTGATAACTATAGTTAACAATTCTGTATCACATACTTGAAAGTTGCTAAGAGAGTAAGTCCTAGAAGTTCACTCACACACACAAGGTAACTATGTGACTGATCTTACTATGGTAATCATTTTGCAATATATACTGTTGCCACATCATCACCTTCCTTACACAGTGTCATATTTCAGCTGCATCTCAGTAAAACTGGAAAAAAAAAAATCCTTTAAAAAGGGAAATGCAAATTAAAACAAGGCAATGATACTTTTCACCCATCTTCAGTTCAGTTCAGTTCTGTTTAGTTGCTCATTCGTGTCTGACTCTTTGTGACCCCATGAATCGCATCATGCCAGGCCTCCCTGTCCACCACCAACTCCCGGAGTTGACCCAAACTCATGTCCATTGAGTTGGTGATGTTATCCAGCCATCTCATCCTCGGTCGTCCCCTTCTCCTCCTGCCTCCAATCCCTCCTAGCATCAGGGTCTTTTCCAATGAGTCAAATCTTCGCATGAGGTGGCCAAAGTATTGGAGTTTCAGCTTCAGCATCAGTCCTTCCAATGAACACCTAGAACTGATCTCCTTTAGAATGGACTGGTTGGATCTCCTTGCAGTCCAAGGGACTCTCAAGAGTCTTCTTCAACACCACAGTTCAAAAGCATTGATTCTTCGGCGCTCAGCTTTCTTCACAGTCCAACTCTCACATCCATACAGGACCACTGGAAAAACCATAGCCTTGACTAGACGGACCTTTGTTGGCAAAGTAATGTCTCAGCTTTTGAATATGTGATCTAGGTTGATCATAACTTTCCTTCCAAGGAGTAAGTGTCTTTTAATTTCATGGCTGCAGTCACCATCTGCAGTGATTTTGGAGCCCCAAAAATAAAGTCTGACACTGTTTCCATTGCTTCCCCTTCTATTTGCCATGAAGTGATGGGACCAGATGCCATGATCTTAGTTTTCTGAATGTTGAGCTTTAAGTTAACTTTTTCACTCTCCTCTTTCACTTTCATCAAGAGGCTTTTTAGTTCCTCTTCACTTTCTGCCATAAGGGTGGTGTCATCTGCATATCTGAAGTTACTGATGTTTCTCCTGGCAATCTTGATTCCAGCTTGTGCTTCTTCCAGCCCAGCATTTCTCATGATGTACTCTGCATAGAAGTTAAATAAGCAGGGTGACAATATACAGCCTTGACAAACTCCTTTTCCTATTTGGAACCAGGCTTATTGGCAAGCATTTTCAAGTCTGGTCTCAAGTGCTGGTTCATACCAGTCTTGTCACACCTTGTTGGTGGCTGAGTGAAATGAAACAGCCAACTTTAAAACAACTTGGCCATATCTATTATTTGCCCTATGCGGGCACCATCCTATTTTCCAGGGTCAGTTCAAAGCCAAAGGTGGAGCTGTGTCTCTACCCGAGCTCAGCATCAGCCCTGTGCAGCAGTTACCTCTGCAGGGCACTGGGGCCAGACTGCAGGTGAGAGGAGACTGGCCTCGCTGCACTACCTCCAATTTCTTTTCAATCCAAAGAGAATGTATTCATGCCTTACTTGTATAATTACATAAAAGGTTTGAAATGTTTGGGGAATTTCCTGGTGGTGATTAGGACTCTGTGCTTTTACTGCTGAGGACACGGATTCTGTCCCTGGTTGGGGAATTCAGATTCTGCAAGCTGTGTGGCTCAGACAAAAAAGAAAAGGTTAAAAATATTTTACAAATATGGTTCTCAGGAAATGAGGTGGGGGCGGTAAGAAAAGAAACAGAGGGGAAGAAACAGCTCTGCTACCTAAGGTAAACCTCCTGAACATGTTAGACATTTCCCCCAATTGTCTGCTTTTTTTCCCCATAGTTCACCCCTGATCTATGTTGAAAAGTTACACAATTTTGTATTCTATTTTCCCCATAACCTTGTAACTTGGCATTGGGTAACATCTGTGGCAGGTCCGTGAGTCCCCCTCCACGTCACTTAATGGTCTGAGGGAAGGAAGGCATGTGGGCAAGGGGGTATGGGTGGGGGTGGGCTGGGGAGTTCTGTGTGCTCTGGGATCCAGAGGCCAGTTTCTCAGCCTCAACATTGTTGACATTTTGGTCTGGATAATTTTTGGTTGCCCTGTGCACTATGGAATATTGAGCAACACCCCACAACACCCCCACCCCTCTGTAGTTGTGACAACTCACAATGTCTCCTAGACATGCCCAAATGTCACTTGGGGGTAGAGTTGTTAGATTTAGCTAATAAAAATAGAGGACCACTAGTTAAGTTTGAATTTGCCTTTCAGATAAACAACAAGTTTTTTTTTTTTTTTTTAGTATAAATGTGTCCTAGAGGACATAATGAATGAGGACACACTTATACTGAAAAATTATCATCTATTGGAACCCAGGTTTACCTGGGCAGCATGCATTTTATCTGGCAACCTAGGTGTGGGGTGAAGGGATGGTTCTCTGTTGAGCCCCTGCCATAGGGTGTCAGACATGAAGGAGCTTGCTCCATGGGGCTTAAAATCTCATCTCGGATCTCACCGCTGGATGCAGTGTTCATAGGTACCACTAAGGCTCCTCGGGTGCCAGCTGGGCCCTTCAGCTCCTGATTCTGCTTCTCCCTCCTCCTCTGACTCAAATGGTGCCCCCCAAGGGTCACCACAACCTATTCACTCTGTCCCCCAAAAGCAGAAGTCACTGAGACCCAGAAAACAACACTGAGTCTCCAGTGGGCAGGTGTCAAGGGCCTCTTGGGGTTCGAAACTGCTGAGGAGGCACAGCTGGGTCTGTAGTCACTTTGCAGACAGGTTCACAGGGCCTCCTCCACTCTGGGTTTGGATACCCTGGGGGTGGGCCCACTGGGCCTGGTGGGGGTCACTGAGAGAGGGTGCAGATTCAGAACCTGGAAGCAGTGGGTAAGACTGCCCTGTTATTTGATGAAGTTCATTTATTGAGTGTTCACTTGTGCCAGGAGCCACACTAGGTGCTGAGTAAGTGTTAGCCATCAGGTCGAACTGGTCTCTGCCCAGGTGGGACCAGGTGCAGATACGGAGAGTGCAGGCAGAGGGTGTAGTCAGTGCTGTCAGGAGAGGGCACCCAGAGGACCAGCCTAACTGGTCTGAGAGGGTGTGGGGTGATCAGCGGGTGGTGAATCCGGGTCTGGACATAGGCAGAGTCCAAGGTGCTGGAGACATTTGGGGTAGAAGTTCAAGAAGCAGAAGAGTCATGGGTCTGGGCTGGGTTGAGAAATACAAGCAGAAGCCCTGGTGGGGTGTGGTGTGGCAAGAGTCATAAGAGAGAGAGTAGGGTGAGGACAGAGCCTGGGAGCCTCCATGTTTAGGGGCAGCGAGGGAGGCTTAGAAGAAATGGACAGAGAGGTAGGTAGGAGTCGACATCATCTGGAGGGCTGGGGAGAAAAGAGTTCCCAAGAAGAAGTGTACCAAACAACACAGTACCGAGGGGGCCAGTGAGCTGGAGACAAAGATAGGGGGCATTGAGGACACTTGCCAGCACAGTTATGGGCATCATAGTTTACAACGAACATTCACCAGCAGACAAGATCCACAGGTCAAGATAGCCACTTCCCCTGCCCCCTCCCCCAATTAGCAGGTTAATATTTGAGCACCCAGGCCTCTGTGGCAACGGTGAAGAGGTTGACTTGAAAAATTCCCCAATTTCCCTCATCTGTTAAAAGGACTACTTTTGTTAGTTGGTTTCACATTTCTAGGTGTGTCTGTTGGATATTAGTCTAAGCTAACTGTTTAACTGCTGGAAACTTGGCCATTCTGATTCCCTTTGGGCTTCTTGGGGAAGCCCCAGGTCCCACGAGGACTTTTCCTATTGGCTTCCAGTTTCCATGGGCGTGGGAAGGGAGAGGGGTTAAAATAGGAAGCCAGACTGACCTGGGTTCACACTCTGGCCTGACAACTTAGTAGCCGTGAGGTCTTGGGCACCTCAGTTCAAAGCGCCTCCATCTCATGTTCTAGCCCTGCCTGTTCTTCCAGCCCCTCCTATGCCCAACCACCCCAATAAAGAGGAGGGAAGGGGTAAACCCCAGAACCCATGGCCCAGGGTTGAGCCAGAGACAGAAGATTCCATAACACAATCTGTGTGCCCCAGGGCAGGCCCCACCTTCATCTTCATGGTCAAGTGGGCTGTTTGTAACAAAATCTGAGATCCAAGACAGCAGCTCCAAATACCTTTTGTCTTTGAACCTGAGCTTTCTGGATTTTTTGAGGCGTTCACTTATAAATTAGAGCATTGTTTGGATATCTTTAATCATATCTGGCACTCGAGTATTCACAGCATGTGTAACGAGGGGCGTTCCTAATAAACTTTGGTAAACAGAAAAGTCCAGATTTCTAGGCTAGACACCTGCCTCAGTGTTTATGCTGGAATGGGGGAGCTCAGGTTTCCATATGGACAGGACCACCAAGCAAAGGTCCTTTATGGTTGAAAGAAATGTGAGATTCTTTTGACTCTGAAGAAACTGATGATTTGAGAGAGCTTGAAGTAGCCTGAACTTGAAGACTGCCCAGTGACTATTTCATGAGATAATAGTGATTAAAATAAGAAATTTGACCTTAAAGCAGGAATAAAACAATCCCTGCACGTTTGAGATGGTGACTGGATCATTAGAGAACCAAGTGTCACCTCAAGTCCCTGAATTGTGGTTGTCCTAAGTGGAGGGTCCCCTGGAGCCTGGGAGAGAGTCAGGAGACACAGAAACTAAATTAAACAAGTAGTCTGGATGCTGATTCAAACAACACAACTGTGAAAAAGAAAAGTTAAGAGACCCGAGAGCTTCCTAGGTGGCGCTAGTGGTGAAGAACTCGCCTGCCCAAAGCAGCAGCTGCAGGAGACGCAAGTTCGATCCCTGAGTTGGGAAGATCCTCTGGAGGAGGACATGGCAACCCACTCCAGTATTCTTTTTTGGAAAATCCCATGGACAGAGGAGCCTGGTGGGCCTCAGGGTCCTAAAGAGCTGGATACGACTCAAGTGAGTTAGCATGCACTTACTATGAGACATTTAGGGAAATTTGAAAACTGATTGGATATTTGAGATGAAGCAGATCTTGACCATTGTTGACAATGAGTGATGGGTACATGTTCCTTTTTGCTATTTTTTTCCTTGCTTTTGCATATATTAGAATTATTCCATAATGAAGGTAAAATAAGGCCTCCAAGTAGACTATTTCGTATCTTAAGTTCAAATACTTCCCTTTCCTTATACATCATCAATTACTTAAAATCATGCTACATTTTTGTTTCCTTCACATTTGAATCACAATTTCCTGGTACAGTTTTATGTTTTTCCTGGAGTTTCTTGGCACCTTTCCTGTTCCTTTAGGAGAGAAGAGACATGTGCCTTCTTTATCATGTGACTCAGAGCTTGTAGCTTCTTAATAGTACTGTCTATTGACAGGAATTCACTTCATTCTTGAAGACCTTTTGCAGACATTTTCCGAACCTTCTGTTTTCCTGTTCTAATTTTAAGCAAGTACTTCTAGGCAAACAGTTATCATTTGGGATTTCTTTTCAATGTGTGTCTGGATTAGTTTTGTTGTCTCTTGGATACTGAGTGTGTTAGGTCAGGCTCCCCAAAAGCAAAGCCTGAGACAAGAATTCTGGTGAAATTGAGACCATTCTCTCAGTTAACCACCATCTCCAGCATAGAGGAAGGGAAGAGAGCTAAGCAAGGAAGTATTCTTGGCTGGAGATGCTGGAGTTCATTCTCCCTTGAGACAAGGAGGCCTTTGTGTAGCAACTCACAGCAGAGGCAATGGGTGAACCAGGCCAGTGGAGGGGATTTGAGAGGACCGTCTACCACTCCAGTGGTTCTCAATCTTGAGCATGGGCCAGAATCGCCCAGAAGGACTTGTTAAACACAGATCACTGGTACCTGCCCCCAGAATTTCTGATTCAATAGGTCAGGGGTGGCTCCTGAGAATTTGCATATCTGACATATGGCCAGAAGCTGCTTCTGGAACTATACTTTGAGAATCAAAGCAGTAAATCATATCTTCCTTTTTCATTTTTCTGAACTACAAACTCAAGTAACTTTTTTCAGCATGAATGCATGGGACGTGAAAGTCTATTTTGCCACTATTGTTGACTTTAAAATTTTTTTAAATTTAATTTGGTTGCACTGGGTCTTCATTGCTGTATGGGCTTTTCTCTAGTTGTAGGGAGCACGGGCTACTCTCTAGCTGGTGGTGCTCAGGCTTCTCATTGTACTGGCTCCTCTTGTGCTGGTGGCTCCTCTTGTGCTGGTGGCTCCTCTTGTCGAGCTGGTGGCTTCTTTTGTTGCAGAGCGCAGGCTCTAGGGCTTGTGGGCTTCCGTAGTTGTGGTTCCTGGGCTCTGGAGCACAGGCTTAGTTTCTCCTCAGCATATGGGATTTTCCCGGACCAGGGATCAAACTTGTGTCTCCTGCTTTGGCAGGTGGATTCTTCACCACTGAGCCACCAAGGAAGCCCTCTATGACTGTCTTTTAATTAAGCTAGTTCAAACACATTTCCCTCTGAACTTTACAGGTCATTTCATAGTTTCCAGCTTCAGAGAAGCCCAATGCCAGCTTGATCTCTACTTCCTTACATAAAACTCGCTTGTTTGTTTTTATATTTCAGAAGGTATTAGGTTTCTGAAAACTTATGATCCCAAAGCTGTGTGTGTTTTTTTCCCTTTGATTCTGTTCAGCATTCGGTTTTTTTTTTTTTTTTTTTTTTTTGGCTGCACAGCATGACTTATAGAATCTCAGTTCCCTGACCAGGGATTGAAGACAGGCTCTGTCAGTGAAAGCACCTAACCAGAGCCTTAACCACTGGACTATCAGAGAATTCCCATCAACAGGCACTTTTAATCTAAAGGTGGTTTTTTGTTGTTGTTGTTGTTGTTCTGAGAATTTCCCTTCTATTATTTTTCTGATTGTTTTCTTGCTTCTGTCTTCTCTTTTCTCTGTTTTTCTCATTAGCAAAATATCAGGCCTCTTGAAATGATCTACGATTCGATTTTCCCCCCTTAGTTAAAAAAAAAAATTTTTGTGTTTACATTCTTAGAGAACTCCATGGCTTTTTCTTCTAAGCATTTTTAAAATTAACTTTTTACTTTGGAGTAATTTTAGATTCATATAGAAGTCACAAAGATAATACAGAGAGTTCCCATTACCCTTCACCCAGCTTCCTCTAAAATTAGCATCTTGCAGCAACTAAGACACAGCACAGACAAATAAATAAATATTAAAAACTAAAATTAGCATCTTACATTACCATAGTACATCAAAATAAACATATTAACATTCATTCATTACTGTTACCTAAACTTCAGGTTTTTGAAGGCAATGGCACCCCACTCTAGTACTCTTGCCTGGAAAATCCCATGGATGGAGGAGCCTGGTAGGCTGCAGTCCATGGGGTCGCTAAGAGTCGGACACGACTGAGCGACTTCACTTTCACTTTTCACTTTCATGCATTGGAGAAGGAAATGGCAACCCACTCCAGTGTTCTTGCGTGGAGAATCCCAGGGATGGGGGACCCTGGTGGGACCCTATGGGGTCACATGGGGTCACACAGAGTCGGACATGACTGAAGCGACTTAGCAGCAGCATATCAAGATTAATTCATTATTAACTGAAATAAAATGCAATTCCAATTGCAAATCACGTTTCTGACACCATAAATATGTCATTTGATTAATTTACATAGAAAGAAAACTCTCAAATGATGATTAAAAACAAGAACGTTCCAAGATTTCCAGGTGGCAGGAAAGCAGCATCTTTTGCCCTTGATACCTTTGATAGTCTAAGATACCGTGGGCTTAACAGTTTGAACAAACCTGAAAAAAGATAAAATAATCCTTAGTAAAAACAAATAGACATATAAAACTTATGGCCATGATATTATCCTCTGCTTTAAAATTTTTTTCCTTCTGTTTTACTGAAATATAATTGACATGTAGCATTGCATAAGTTTAAGATGTTCAGCATAATGATTTAACTTACATATATCATGAAATGATTGTCACAGTAAGTTTAGTGAACTTCTATCATCTCATACAGAGGCAAGATTAAAGAAGTAGAAAATAATTTTTTTCCTTGTGATGAAAACTCTCAGGATTTGCTCTCTTAACTTTCATATGAAACATACAGCAGTGTTAACTACATATATTATGTTTTACATTATATCTCTAGTAATTATTTATAACTAGAAGTTTGTACCCTTTGGTAACCTTCATCTAATTCTCCCTCCTCTAACCCTCCACCTCTGGTAACCACAAGCCTGATCTCCTTTATTCATTTAATAATCTGTTTATGGCTGTGCTGTGTCTTCTTTGCTATACGCGGGCTTTCTCTAGTTGCGGAGAGCGGGGGCTACTCTCCAGGTGCGGTACACAGACTTAATCTTGTGGCTTCACTTGTTGTAGAGCACGGGCTCTAGGGCGCACAGGCTTCAGTATCTGCTGCGTGCAGGCTCAATAGCTGTGATGCACTCGCTTAACTGGCCAGACCAGACCAGGGATCACACTGTGTTCCTCGCATTGGCAGGTGGACTCTTAACCACCATACCACAAGGGAAGTCTTGGTCTCTTTTTGAAGTATAACTGACCTACAACACTATGTTAGTTCTTGTTATGCAACATAGTGATTCAGTATTTCTATACGTTTTGAAATGTTCAACATAATAAGTCTAGCTACTGTCTGTCGTCATACAAAGATATTACTTAATTCTTGACTTATTTATTTTGCAAATAGAAGTTTGTGGCCCTTAATCTCCCTCACCCGTTTCTCTTCTCCTACCACTCTCCTCCCTTCTGGCAACAATCCTTTTGTTCTCTGTATCTAAAACTCTGTCTCTGTTTAGTTATGTTTGCTCATTTGCTTTGCTTTTTAGATTCCACATATACGTGAAATCATACAGTATCTGCCTTTGTCTGTCTGACTTATTTCACTTAGCATAATACCCTCCAAGTCTGTTCGTGTCATCCTGGCGAGATTTCATTCATTTTTATGACTGAGTTTCCATTCTATGTGTGTGACATCTTTTTATCCATTCGTCTATCGATGGACACTTGCATTGCATCCATATCTTGGTTATTATAAATAAAGAGGCAATGAGTATTTTTTCAAATTAGTATTTCCATTCTATTTGGATAAACACCCAGGAGTGGAATTGCTGGATCAAATGGTAATTCTATTTTTAATTTGGTGAGGGAGTGGGGAGGGGAATCGCCATACTGTTTTGCATAGTGGCTGCACCAATTTACATTCCCACCAACAGTGCACAGAGGAGTCTCTTTTCTCCACATCCTCAAAAAATTTGTTATTTGTTGTCTTTCTGATAACTGCCATTCTGATAGGTGTGAGATGATATTTCATTGTGGTTTTGATTTACATTTCCATGATTAGTGACAATCATCTTTTCATGTATTTGTTGGCCATCTGTATGTCTTCTTTGGAAAAACATCTGCTCAGATCCTCTGCTCATTTTCAATTGGGTTGCTTGTTTTTTTGATGTTGAGTTCTAGGCGTTTGTGTATTTTGGATATTAACACCTTATCGAATATACCATTTGCAAATGTATTCTCCCATCTGGCAGTCTGTTCTTTTGTTTTGTTGATAGTTGCTTTTGCTGTGCAAAAGCCTTTTAGTTTACATAGTTTCATTTATTTATTTTTGTTCTTGTTTCTCCAAATCTTTGTTAGATCTTATTAGAATTTCAACAGCTTTTCCACTATCCTCTTTCTGTTCTAGGACTCAATCCAGCATACCACTGTACTTAGTTATCTTGTCTCCTGAGCCTCCTCTGGGATACTTTCTCAGTCTTTCCTTGCTTTTCTTCTCTGTTAGTTTGTTTTGTTGTTGTGTTACTTTGAAAGTATTAAAGAGTATTTGTCAGATATTTTGTAGGATGTCCCTCAATTTGGATTTTTTTCTCATGATTAGACTGGGATGAGTTGCCCCTCTCACCACATGCCACCAGCAATCAGCTGGTGATGGTACCCTTGATCACTTGATTAGTTTGTCAGATTTGTCCAGTGTGAACTTACTATTTTTTCCTTTTCCACGCTTTCTTCTTTGGCAGTGAGTCACTAAGTCCAGAGGCAGAGAGCCAATTAAGCTCTGTCTGGAGGGGAGGGTCCACATACATTATTTGGAATTTTTCCATAAGGAAGATTTGTCCCTTCTCTCTGCGTATTTATTTATTCAATCACTTATTTAGATCAGCATGGGCTTTGTGTATTTATGTTATACTCTGGATTACACTCTAGTACTCCACTATTTTGTTGCTCAAATTATCCTAGCTCTGGTTATTGAGAGCTCTTTCAGGCTGGTTCCTATGTTCCTTTGACACACCCCATCCTATTTATTTAAGCACTTCCTTACTTTCCGGCACTAGTTTCTAGATTTCTAAATCATATTTTTTTATCTTGGCAGTCATATATTTCATTTCCCAGAACTCTTTCCTGTTTTCTGATTCTTTTACTAATAGCCTTTTCTTGTTTAATAGATCCAATACAATGTCAAATTAGAGTTTCTTTCTTTCTTTCTTTTGGCCATGACACAGAGCTTGTGGGATCTTAGTTCCCTGACCAGACTGAACCCAGGCCCTTGGCAGTCAAAGTGCTGAATCTTAACCATTGGACTGCCAGAGAATTCCCTAGAATTTATTTCTAATAATAAGGTTGTAAATGCTGTTTATTGGATTTAAATGATCAGAATTACTCTCTAGGTAAAGCACAAAAGAGTTAATTATGGTTAACGAGAAGGCAATGGCACCCCACTCCAGTACTCTTGCTTGGTAAATCCCATGGACAGAGGAGCCTGGTAGGCTACAGTCCATGGGGTTGCGAAGAGTCGGACACGACTGAAGCGACTTAGCAGCAGCAGCATGGTAGTTTTAACTCTTGGGAATGTCAACGTAATGGCTATAGTCAGAAAAAGAAGCTGGGGGTTGAGGAGAGGTGGAGCAGAGTACAGGGGCTAATTTCTTCATTTTACATAGTAGAAATCATAGGATATAGCCAAAGTAGATGAAAGTGGAAATAAAGATTCATTGAGCTTAAAGCAGTAATGAACAGAATAACTAGCACTATAACTAACACAACATGGAAAAAATTGGAAGATGAGCAGTAGTGTAAGTGAGCAAATGTCTTCATTTTTTTCATGAGGAGGGGTCAATAAATATTAATCCAGTTGATAAATCAAGAAATAGAAGTATATGCACATTAATTAGATTTGATGAATTTGATGATAGGAAAGCCACCACATCTCAAATCAAAAAGTCTTGCTGGTTTCATTTTTATTTTTTAGTTTTATTTTTGGTCACATGGCCACGGCAATGAAAGCAGAGTCCTGACCACTGGAACTGCCAGGAATTCCCACTGGTTTCCTCTAAAGAGGAAGCCTACAGCTGGGTGGGATGGGGTGGAGTAAGACTGAGATTTTCCTTAGTAACACTCTGTATTAAAGTATTAAAAATATATGTTGCTTTTATAAAACAATGCTTCATAAACATAATTTAAATGTATGTAAATGTTGAACACTGGTTCAAAAGCTGGGTCTCTGATGGAATGTGCAGGGTGGGAAGGGAAATCATAGGTCTGGATGAGGCTGGTCCTGTGCAAACTACGGCAGCAGAACACAGCCCTGCTTGGGTAGACGTGTTCCCAGAGGCAGGGTCCCTTTCCTCTGCTCCTCTAGCATGTTCATCCATCCAACAGCTTACCTAGCACTTGCTGAGCTTCAGGCTCTGCTTGGGAGCTGAGGACATGCTGCCATATTTGTTCTTGAAATGTAAATTCATCCTTACAGTAGACTGCTGACCCTAGAGGGGTATTCCCCACCATGGGAAGGGTATAGTTCATTTGACTTCCCTTTTCAGGATGAGGAAGGTTAAGGCAGGAATCCTGGGAGGTATGGTGACCAACTCTTCTTGTTTGCCCACCAGTATCCTGGACTACAAAGACCCCAGTCATTAGAAAAGACCCTAATGCTGGGAGAGATTGAAGGCAGGAGGAGAAGAGGATGACAGAAAATGAGATGGTTGTTCGGCATCACTGACTCAATGGACATGAGTTTGAGCAAGCTCCAGGAGATGGTGAAGGACAGGGAAGCCTGGTGTGCTGCAGTCCATGGGATCGTAAAGAGTGGGACACCACTGAGTGATTGAACAACAACAAAATCTTGGACTACCAACAAGGCAGAGTGCCAAAGAAGTGATACTTTTAAACTGTGGTGCTGGAGAAGACTCTTGAGAGTCCCTTGGAAAGCGAAGAGATCAAATCAGTCAATCTTGAAGGAAATCAACACTGAATACTCTTTGAAAGGACTGATGCTAAAGCTGAAGCTCCAATACTTTGGCCCTCTAATGTGAACAGTTGACTCACTGGAAAAGACTCCGATGCTGGGAAAGACTGAAGGCAGAAGGAGAAGAGGGCAACAGAGGATGGGATGGTTGGATGGCATCACTGATTCACTGGAGATGAACTCGGGCAAACTCTGGGAGATGGTGAAGGACACAGAAGCCTAGTGTGCTGCAGTCAAGGGGGTCACACCAGTTGGACATTCCTTGGAGACTGAACAACAACACATCCTGGTTTTAATCGTGGTAAAGAGCCCACCTGCCAATGCAGGAAACATAAGAGATGTGGGTTCAATTCCTGGGTCAGAAAGATCCCCTGAAGCAGGGCATGGCAACCCATTCCAGGGTTCTTGCCTGGAGAATCCCATGGACAGAGGAGCCTGATGGGCAACAGTCCATGGGGTAGCAAAGAATCGTACACGACTGAAGCAACTTAGCAGGCACATCCTAGTTTTAAAATGGAAAGTCCTTTGTCTCAGGAAAACTCTCTGTCCTGGGCAAACCTAGGCATTTGGTCACCCTTTCTAAGGGGGTGATTTCTAGCTCCACCTGTCACTTCTTCTGAGTCTGTTCTACTGGAGGAGACCAAGGAGTCCAGGACTTGTGGGTGTCACCTCTAGAGCTGACAGCATGATCTGCTTCCTGAACTTTGGAGGGTCTGCAGTAGTAGCATAGGCAGGGTGGAGCTCCATGAGCTGGTGATTCTGATTTCTGGATGGCTAAGGTGAAGAAAGACAATTCCATTCTCCAAGGAATGGAGCTAGGAGAGGTGGTGTGGAGTAGATTAAGGTACAGTAGTTTCTTTGCCTCCAAAACTGCATGTCTGATGGAGAACAGTTTGACCTTGGAAGGAGACCAGATTGTTACTCCCACTTCATTCCCTAAAATGCACTTATTTAATAATTATTTATTGGGCATCTACTATGTACTACATTCTGGCTGTTGTTACATTACACTCATTAACTCTGCCCTATTTAGACTCTGAAGACAAATCAAGGGACCAAACAAATTCAGATACAAATATGAAGTTTACAATCCATAAGGGGGTGTCAACAATTGATTTGTGGCCTTATTTCCCTTCCCTTAATTTATTTGTCTGTCCTTGTACCAGGACTGTTACATCTTCATGATTATAGCTTAATATTAGGTTTTGAAGTCATGGGTGTGGGTCTCCAACTTTGTCTCTTTTTTCCCCCAAGATGGATTTAGTTATTTTCATATAAATTTCTCACATAAAGGCCTATTAAAAAAAGAAAAGCTTATTGGGATTTTGATTTGGATCATATGGAATTATAGATTGATTTTTGGGGGACAATAACAGCCTAGTAATGTCTTCTAAGCCATCAACTTGGTTTGTTTCTTCCTTTATTTCAGTTCAGTTCAGTCGCTCAGTTGTGTCCGACTGAGAGTAAGTCCTAGAAGTTCACGCACACACACAAGGTAACTCACGCACACACACAAGGTAACTATGTGACTGATCTTACTATATACAGTTGCCACATCATCACCTTCCTTACACAGTGTCATCTTTCTCCTGTATCTCAGTAAATCTAGGAAAAAAAACCTTTAAAAATGGAAATGCAAATTAAAACAAGGCAATCATACTTTTCACCCATCTTCAGTTCAATTCAGTTCAGTTGCTCAGTCGTGAATCGCAGCACGCCAGGCCTCCCTGTGAATCACCAACTCTCGGAGTTGACCCAAACTCATGTCCATTGAGTCAGTGATGCCATCCAGCCATCTCATCCTCTGTTGTCCCTTTCTCCTCCTGCCCCCAATCCCTCCCAGCATCAAGGTCTTTTCCAATGAGTCAGACTTTCGAATGAGGTGGCCAAAGTACTGGAGTTTCAGCTTCAGCATCAGTCCTTCCAATGAACATCCAGGACTGATCTCCTTTAGAATGGACTGTTTGGATCTCCTTGCAGTCCAAGGGACTCTCAAGAGTCTTTTCCAACACCACAGTTCAAAAGTATCGATTCTTTGGCGCTCAGCTTTCTTCACAGTCCAGCTCTCACATCCATACATGACTACTGGAAAAACCATAGCCTTGACTAGACGGACCTTTGTTGGCAAAGTAATGTCTCTGCTTTTCAATATGCTATCTAGGTTGGTCATAACTTTCCTTCCAAGGAGTAAGCGTCTTTTAATTTCATGGCTGCAATCACCATCTGCAGTGATTTTGGAGCCCCCAAAACAAAGTCTGACACTGTTTTCACTGTTTCCCCATCTGTTTGCCATGAAGTGATGGACCAGATGCCATGATCTTAGTTTTCTGAATGTTGAGCTTTAAGTCAACTTTTTACTCTCCACTTTCACTTTCATCAAATGGCTTTTTAGTTCCTCACTTTCTGCAATAAGGCTGGTGTCATCTGCATATCTGAGGTTATTGATATTTCTCCTGGCAATCTTGATTCTAGCTTGTGCTTCTTCCAGCCCAGCATTTCTCATGATGTACTCTGCATAGAAGTTAAATAAGCAGGGTGACGATATACAGCCTTCATGTGCTCCTTTCCTATTTGGAACCAGTCTGTTGTTCCATGTCCAGTTCTAACTGTTGCTTCCTGACCTGCATATAGGTTTCTCAAGAGGCAGGTCAGGTGGTCTGGTATTCCCATCTCTTTCAGAATTTTCTACAGTTTATTGTGATCCACACAGTCAAAGGCTTTGGCATAGTCAATAAAGCAGAAGTAGATGTTTTTCTGGAACTCTCTTGCTTTTTCCATGATCCAGCGAATGTTGGCAATTTGATCTCTGGTTCCTCTGCCTTTTCTAAAACCAGCTTGAACATCTGGAATTTCACAGTTCATGCATTGCTGAAGCCTGGCTTGGAGAATTTTGAGCATTACTTTACTAGCATGTGAGATGAGTGCAATTGTGCGGTAGTCTGAGCATTCTTTGGTATTGCCTTTCTTTGGGATTGGAATGAAAACTGACCTTTTCCAGTCCTGTGGCCACTGCTGGGTTTTCCAAATTTGCTGGCATATTGAGTGCAGCACTTTCACAGTATCATCTTTCAGGATTTGAAACAGCTCAACTGGAATTCCATCACCTCCACTAGCTTTGTTCGTAGTGATGCTTCCTAAGGCCCACTTGACTTCACATTCCAGGATGTCTGGCTCTAGGTGAGTGATCACACCATTGTGATTATCTGGGTCGTGAAGATCTTTTTGTACAGTTCTTCTGTGTATTCTTGCCATCTCTTCTTAATATCTTCTGTTTCTGTTAGGTCCATACCATTTCTGCCCTTTATCGAGCCCATCTTTTCATGAAATGTTCCCTTGGTATCTCTAATCTTCTTGAAGAGATCTCTAGTCTTTCCCATTCTGTTCTTTTCCTCTATTTCTTTGCATTGATCGCTGAGGAAGGCTTTCTTATCTCTCCTTGGTATTCTTTGGAACTCTGCATTCAGATGCTTATATCGTTCCTTTTCTCCTTTGCTTTTCACTTCTCTTCTTTTCACAGCTATTTGTGAGGCCTCCCCAGACAGCCATTTTGCTTTTTTGCATTTCTTTATCTTGGAGATGGTCTTGATCCCTGTCTCCTGTACGGTCATGAACCTCCGTCCATAGTTCATATAGGCACTCTGTCTATCAGATCTAGTCCTTTAAATCTATTTCTCACTTCCACTGTATAATCATAAGGGATTTGATTTAGGTCATACCTGAATGGTCTAGAGGTTTTCCCTACTTTCTTCAATTTTAGTCTGAATTTGGCAATATGGATTTCATGATCTGAGCCACAGTCAGCTCCTGGTCTTTTTTTTGCTGACTGTATGGAGCTTCTTCATCTTTGGCTGCAAAAAATATAATCAGTCTGATTTCGGTGTTGACCATCTGGTGATGTTCATGTGTAGAGTCTTCTCTTGTGTTGTTGGAAGAGGATGTTTGCTATGACCAGTACGTTCTCTTTGCAAAATTCAGTTAGCCTTTGTCCTGATTCATTCCATACTCCAAGGCCAAGTTTGCCTGTTACACCAGGTGTTTCCTGACTTCCTACTTTTGCGTTCCAGTCCCCTATAATGAAAAGGACATCTTTTTTGCATGTTAGTTCTAAAACGTCTTGTAGGTCTTCATAGAACTGTTCAACTTCAGCTTCTTCAGCATTATTGGTCAGGGCATAGACTTGGATTACCATGATATTGAATGGTTTGCCTTGGAAACAAACAGAGATCATTCTGTCATTTTTGAGATTGCATTCAAGTACTGCATTTCAGCCTCTTTTTGTTGACCATGATGGCTACTCCATTTCTTCTAAGGGATTCCTGCCCACAGTAGTAGATATAATGGTCATCTGAGTTAAATTCACCCATTACAGTCCATTTATTTTGCTGATTCCTAGAATGTCGACGTTCACCCTTGCCATCTCCTGTTTGACCACTTCCAATTTGCCTTGATTCATGGACCTAACATTCCAAGTTCCTATGCAATATTGCTCTTTACAGCATCGGACCTTGCTTCTATCACCAGTCACATCCACAACTGAGTATTGTTTTTGTTTTGGCCTCATCCCTTCATTCTTTCTGGAGTTATTTCTCCACTGATCTCCAGTAGCATATTGGGCACCTACTGACCTGGGGAGTTCCTCTTTCAGTATCCTATCATTTTGCCTGTTCATACTGTTCATGGGGTTCTCAAGGCAAGAATACTGAAGTGGTTTGCCATTCCCTTCTCCAGTGGACCACATTCTGTCAGACCTCTCCACCATGACCTGTCCATCTTGGGTGGCCCCACAGGGCATGGCTTAGTTTCACTGAGTTAGACAAGGGTGTGTTCTGTGTGATCAGATTGGCTAGTTTTCTGTGATTATGGTTTCAGTGTGTCTGCCCTCTGATGCCCTCTCACAATACCTACCATCTTACTGGGGTTTCTCTTACCTTGGTCATAGGGTATCTCTTCACGGCTGCTCCAGCAAAGTGCAGCCACTGCTCCTTAACTTAGATGAGGGGTATCTCCTCACCACCGCCCCTCCTGACCTTGAATGTGGAGTAGCTCCTCTAGGCCCTTCTGCACCCGGCACAGCCATCGCTCCTCGGACATTCAGGGGTGTGGTAGCTCGTCCTTGCAGCCACCCTTGATTATTTAGATCTCTTTTAATTTCTCTAGACAATGTTTTATGCTCTTCAGTGAAAGGTAAAGATCTAGAATGTCTTTTGTTAAATTTATGCATAAGGATTTTATGTTTTTCAATACTCTTATAAACAGAATTCTTAATTTCATTTCCAGTTCTTTCCGGCTAGTATATGGAAACACAACTGATTTTTATATATTGACTTCATTTATTAATTCCAGTAGTTGTTTGTACATTGCTTAGTATGTTTATGCTAACAACCATATCATCTGCAAATCTAGAGCTCCACCTATTTCTTTCCAATCTTTGTGCCTTTTATTTCTTTTTATTCCCATTGTGATAGATGGTATCTCTTGTATCAAATTTAATAGAAGTGAGGACTGAAAGCCTTGCCTTATTCCTGATCTTACAGGGAAAGCATTAAATAAGTATTTCAACTTTAGTGTCATGTTAATTGTAATCTCTTCAAAGTTTTTCTTTATTAAGTTGAGGAAGTTCCTTCTACTGTATTTCACAGTAAAGCAGGTATTTGTGTTTTTTTGCTACTCAGCTGCGAAACTCCTTACTCCTGTTTGGAGAATCTCCCCTTTTTGGGTACTGGAGTAAGTGAAATCCTGCCTTGCAGTATGGAATCACAAATGCCAACTACACAGTTTCTCAGTGTCCTTATAGCAAGGGTAGGATCACATGACATAGGGCAAGGGCACATGACTAGGCTCAGCCAATCAGATGCATGGGGGACTTTGACTCAAAGAAGCAGAGCCAGCTAAGAATCCATTCTAGTGACAGAGGTGGCAGTGGCCGTATT